>JAJQWJ010000022.1:2902500-4338333 GCA_023637945.1 Phaethornis superciliosus
CCTAATCCCACTGGACAGTCTTTAAAAACTACTCATTTTCTGCATTATTTACAACAAGGAAGCAGCCAAATCCTCCCATTGGTCCTTGAAGGACATTAAAAGGACCTCTCACCTGCTTGCCCCATCTCCAGTATTTCACGATCTTAAGTAGGTAAAAGAAACCTGAAATATTGCTGGCACATTCAAAGTAAACTCCAGCAGCATCCAAGACTCGTGGTGAGCCAGCTCTGGGGGATGTTTCCTCTGCGAGCCAGGACATTCCAGCTGGCACTGGGGAACCAGCCCCACTCCCCTGCACACCTTGTTCCTGACAGCCCAGGGCACAGAGGGAACCAACACTCCTGTTCTCAAAAGGTTACCTTTTAGAACCAAGAAAGGACTTCAAGAGTGTCTTTGTGAACACCCATTTTCTGGAGTATGTTTAAATCCCAATGGTCTGTTGTAATTATTTATCAAGGTACAAATCATTAATGTAAAATTTCTGCAGGCCCTGAAGCAAAAAAACTTAATAAAATATAATGCCACTAAATTAAACATTTTAAACTTTCACAATAGAGTAACTACTACGAAAAAATAAAGGAAAATCTATGTCAAACAGAACTTGATGAATAATTGTAATAAATAATGTATTTTTGAAGATTTTTTCATGAACATTTTTCAATGTCATTAATTATTTATAATTATTCACCACATCGTTTCTGGGAAGAGTTTTTGGATTCTCACTTGTTTGCTGACAGTTGGGTGAGATAATTAACACTTGGAGATTTCAGACCCAGGCCTGGCACAGCATTTCCCTCTCCTGAGGAGAGGAGGAGGGAAGCCTCCCCCCAAGCTGGAGGGGGCCCAGGTCACCCATTTGCATTTTCTGTTTCAGGAAGATCTGTCCTGAGGGTCTTCCCTGGGCAGTCACGGTGACATGAGCCATGACCTGCCCTGTGGGGATGCAGCTGTGGCTGTCCCAGAGTCTCCTACACAAAAACAGACCTGGTTGGACCTCTCCCACCCGAATCATGGTAGCCATGGGAGGGGCTGGCTCCCAGGGGAGCAGGTCTGGCAATCCTGGGGGGCTGCCATACCCCAGGGTGGTGGTGGTTGTGCACAAGTTATGCAGAGCCAAACCAGACAGTGCCGACTGGTGAGAGCCCGCCAAGACACTTTGTCTATTTGGAGAGGATTTTCCTGCTCCATAGAAAGCATGGAGTAGATCCCCAACCGGTGGCAGGCAGGGGAACTCCAGCAAGGATGGTTTACACCTTGGCCCAGGTGGGTCCCGCTGCCAGACATTCCCCACACACAGCGACCACAGCATGGGCTGGAGGTGAGCACCTGCATGGGATAACACAGGAATCACCACTCTGGGGAGAGGCAGAAAGAACTGCCTCTTTATTCATGTATTCTTTTCTCCCGAGAGATGGCATTTATACTGAAAGAAAAAAACCCAGGAAAGGAGGAAAGCTGTGCTAGCAGCCTGGCTGGTGTCAGACCTTGCAAGGGGAAGAATGATTTGGTTTTAGTAAGAACTACCAGGACGAGTACAGACTTCCAGTTTTCTTGATTTACAAGTACCTCCTGAACCACTCTGTGCATGTAAATTGAGAGGAGGAAAAGACCCCCACCAGTGAGCACTGTCACTTATGAAGAACCAGCCAACATCTGTTGCTGTGAGCCTGATTCTTATCTGCACATTAACTAGTGGGCATCCGACACGGGTTTGCTGTGAAGCAGAGGAACTTTGAGCACTGCATCATAGTTACAAAATGCCTCTAACAGTCGCAGGAGGTGTTCATTTGCCCTCTCCAAAGAGCAGGACACTGCCCATCATCTGCACTTGCAGCTCAGCTGAAGCCCCAAACCTCTCACACATCTCAGATGGGCACTCTGGGAAGCAGATCCACATTCTGCTGGCCTGGGAGTCAGGTGAGAGGGTTTCACTGTCTGCACAGAGGACTTGCCTTGGGCTCTGCTCTCTCTGAGCAGCTCTCTGCTCCCACCACTCATGTGCTGTAAACTCCATTTTGGGCTTTAGCACCCTATCAGCAAGGGTCAGATCTGCAGCTCTGCCCAAACTGACTCTGCAGACCCCGAGCTGTCCAGTAAACAAAGACATAAGCAAGGTTTGGCTCTGTTCTCGTAAGATTTAAACAGCTGATTGTGTGCCCATGCAAAGTGAGTGGCTCTCCGTGAACTGAATCTCAATAACCCTTGGTCTTCTCAAACAAATGTGAGTATCTCTTCATATTTTACTTGGAACAGGTGTTAACTGCTCTGAACAACATACTCTGTTGTTCTGCTCAGATTTGGTGCCCCTTTCTCATTTGGTATGTGTCATCTCTGGACTGGAAGGGAGACTTTGAAGCTACCCTCTTTAATTGTAATTCAACTACTTGTGATATTTTGGTACCAATTAATATTGATTTTACAATTGGTTTACAGAGATGTTGTTTTATTACTAATATATTTAATGTGCAAATCAATAAGAACACTTGTTTGGCTCTCTCCCTAGAAGGTAATAAAATCAAATATCTCAAGAGTAAAATGCTATCTGATCCATAAATGGCAGCAGCAGATGCTTAATGTAATAGTTAAAGACTATGCAGCATTCTTGGCACCTTCCGTGCATTTTCCACATACACTCCACTGAAGTGACACTCAATAACTTGCTAGTTACAAAAAGTTTGGTAAATCTGTTGGCACCATGTCAGCCTAAAGGAAGGCTTCAGTGTCAAGTAATGATGTAACATGGACAAACTAGGTATTCCTTGCTGCTCCTTGTGCAGAGCTCCTCAGCAGAAGGCAAAAGCTCCTCACATCTATCCTGCAGGGAAGCTGTTTCACCACCTTCCTCTGATTCCTGCAGAAGCAACAAGGATTTACCTGGGGTCCAGCTGGTACAGCCCCTCAGACATGGGGTTTGTGACACATACTAACAGCAGCCTCACAACAGAGGGGAATTTACCTTTGGCTAGTGAAGATGATTTATGGGTGAGCAAATAATGAACTTGGCAAACACTACATAATAAAGAGAAAAATCTTATGGTTTAATTAGTCAAAAATAAATGACTGAGCATGGCTCTGAATCCATTGTCTCTGCATGTAAAGTTCTTCATCTTCTTTTGCTAGTCCTGACCTAATAAGCATACTGCAGAAGTTTTAATTTTTGTTTAAAATTACTAGAGCATTTTAAAAAGTCTATTTTCTGAAATGGAAGGAAAGCACACTTGAATTATCTCCTCCGGCAGTTCTGCTGAGCAAAAAAGAAGGTAAAGACTACCAAACATTTCAAAGTCAAAATGAATATCGAAGTACTCTGCAAAATGAAATTCTGAACAAAGTTGACACCTACTCAGCTGCTTAGATCAATTGTTCTCAATCAGGTAAAAATAATGCATTACTGCTCCAAATAAAAATATGAACTGGAGTGGTGCATTTCAGTGTTAAATCACCAGTGTGGCTGGATTTGCCACCTCTTAGAAACTGCTTCAGCCTTGGCAAAGCTGTCTTCTGCAGAAGAAAAGCATTTCATACATTTTTCCCATAGCTGTGGTCTCAGGGCTTTGAGGGGAAAGGGAGATTCCCCCATGAGGATTCAGAGTTTTTTGGGGGTACTTGGAAGGCTGTGGGAGCTGGGTTCTGGATGGCCCAGCCTGCACAGAGCCTCCTGCCCACCATGGTAGCCAGCCCTCCATCCCACTGCCCTGGCCATGGGTGAGGGGGGAGCCCACCTTCCCACCTGGAATATGCAGCATGGAGACAATGGAGCAAAGTGTAACCACTGTTTACAGAAAAAATTGTCAAGGATTTATTTATTGGTAGTGACTGAGGAATATGAATTCTACACTCCATTTAAAATGCTTTTTATTTCTCTCAGCCTTGGGGCTCTGAGTACATCTAATTTCACCCATAGCTATAATTCTCCACCAAGCAGTTCCTGCTTCTCCTCTGGGTTCCCGAGGAGTCATTTTGGTTTATGTTCTCTCCTGAAGCAGCTCGTGCAGTGGCTGGAGACAGTTACACTCTGGTGAACTTTCCGAACCTCCCTCCCCACCAGGCACACACACACACGGCACAGGCGAGCGGTGTGTGCTGCAAACAGCTTGATACCACACTATATATTTATTTTTAAAAATAAATCTCTAAATGTCTTTATCATGTAGAGGTTTCTCCTGAGGAACCCTGTATTTCACTTCAGACACTTTGATTGTCCCTAACTTGCAGCTAACAAACTATTAGTTTTGTTAGTATATTTATTCTACTAAATTTGGAGCCTGTGATTACAAATCCAATACTGTGATTCAATGAGGATTTGGAAATAAATCTGTCCTGGGCTCATCTGGCATTTTGGTGCCGGGAGAGTTGGTGCTGGGTGCTGCCTCTCCAGCCCATCTCAGGCTGGACTGCCCTGGATGTGGTACAGCCACGGAACGCTATGGCTGGCATTGTGCAGGTGATGGATATTCCTGATGGGAACTTGGGAGTGGGGCTCATGTTCCCAGCTAAGCTGGGATGTGGTTTCAGTCAAAATTACTGCTTTCAACCCACAGGGGCTCAGCCTCACCCAGGCCCACTGGGAATGGTTGTGTGCAGGGGGACTGAGACAGCTCAGGTGCTCCCCAGGAAGAGGGGTAGGAAGGAAAACAGGAGATTGCCCTCACCTCTCTGATGTCTCTCCAAGTTATTTTCAGTACAGCTCCTCTGCTGAGATTTACTTTCTTTAGAATAAACCAGTTGTTCAGTTTCTGCAGGTGGGAAGTGACAGCATTGTAACTGTTAGGGTTTTGCTCCTGGCAAGCTGTCAGGAAGGAAACTGGCAAGACAGATATCCCAGCTCACACAGGTAACAGCCAGACCCCCAGCACCAGGTGTCTTGGGGCAGCACTGACTGTGTTGCCCAAACACCACTGGCCCTGCTGACATGCAGCATCTTCCCAGGAGCTGCCGTGTCCATCCCGGCCCTGGCAGCACAGGGCTCGGCCCTGGCATCCTCCTCAGACAGGGACACAAACCCATGTGGGGCAGGGACACAAACGCATGTCCTGGGAGCCAAGGTCCCTCCTGCACCCAGAGCCCACCACCTCCAGCTGCACTGCCTCTGGCTCCACATCCCCACAGCCACACAGGAACAGAACACATGTGCTACCGGTGTGTACACATGAAAGAAGCCTGTCAGAGAAGATTAAAACCCCAGACAGTCTTTATCGTAAGATTATTTTTTCCATTTATTTATCCCTTTTTCTCCCTTTTAGCAAGAGTAGTCAGGTTTTGATATGATTAGAATTGCAAATCTTGCATGTTAAAAGGGAATCACTGAAGTAAAAGGATGCTGCCTGTGTAATGAGACACATTTTAAATCCAGGCTAGGTAAATTTTGTGTTGAGCATAAAGGGTATGAAATAAACTAGCAGTAAGCTCAGCAAATGCCCCAAGGCGCGTCCCCATTAGTATTCCCATTTGTGAGCTCACTTCATAAGACTAATGGAGTTGCTACCTGGGGACATTAATTGTGCATGACACCATTGCTGAGCCTTTGTGCACTCTTACTAATATCACAGTGCCTCCTTGACAAAACGCCTGCAAAGATTACAAACATACCTAAAATAACTGCCACATTCACACTCATATTTGACAGGGATCTTCAAGTTCAGTTACAATAGAATTACCATCATTTCTTACACCTCTGGCTTTTTATTACATTAAACAATGGTTGATATTGCTTCCCTAAACCAGTGTCATACCGTGTAAAATCTATCTATCTCAGGCTTTTCTATTAAGCCTCCCATTTATCAGGTGAATGTATAGCTTCCATACTTGGCTCTTACTACAAATATTATATATTATATACTTAAGCACGCGTGCACACATGCACACACACCCTCCCGCTGCTTTAAAGGCACAGAGATGATTTTGATTTCCTGCAATTAATACCAAAAGGCTCTGCCATTGTGTAAGGTGCTCACAGGTCCTTCAGCATTAATTATAATATGATCTGTGGGGAAAAGTCTTCCTGGGTCTGTGCTGCCTGGTTTGAATCATGGTGCCCAGGATTAAGGTGATGGATGAGAGGATTTGCTAAATGTACAGCAACAAGAGCAATATTGTGTTTATGAAAGCAGAAGAATTGGGATTGTCTGGAGATCTGGGATGGGGGCTTGGCCTGTCCAGGGTGTGTGTCCTGCGACCAGTCCTGCTGCTCTCAGACACATCAGGTGTCAGGGATCCCATGGGGCTCCCATGGCTACCACAGAGAGATTTCTGTGGGAGACCAAGGGCAATTTCATCATTGGAAGTGATGTCAGAACAAGGTACAACAATGAACTTGTGAAAACCCCTTGGAAACTCAGTGCTTGGCTCCTTGGAGTGGGGATTTAGTCCTTCACTAAGCCACTGCTGCCCAAGGACATTTTCACTTTACCAGGTGATAACATCAGGTGCCCAAAAGACAATTCTGGCTCCATGTCCACTAGGGAGCATCAAGGGAATGTCCTCTTTGGAAACCAGGTTTTACTTCAAATACTTAGCCATGAGAAAGACAAGATTATGCCGTGTCAGGATGTGCAAAAGAAGCCATGTGGGTCTGCTCTCTCAGAATTACCACCAGGTGAAGCTGGGTCTAGATCTCATCTGCAGCAGCTTTGACATGCAGTTTTAGAGGACAACACTGTGACACTTCAGTTGTGGCCTTTACTATTCCTGTTCCTTGACACTACAACAGGATTTATTGGCAGCAATATTAATTATTCATTTGCAGCGGTGCCTGTCAGCAGCTGATCACAAACTTCTTTACAAACATCATATTCTACAACTTGCTGCAGCAGAAAGAGGCGCAGAGGTGACCCCTGGGCAGAGCTGCCTCCAGGGACTTCAGGGAACCTCCCAGCATGGGGCTGGCCCTGTACCACACTCCCAGCCCCAAAGAAAGACCCACCTCTGGCCAAGAGCTGGCAGGCAGAGCACTCATCTTGTCACTGCACCAGAAGTTTAAGAGAAGCCTCAGAGGAAGGAGTCTGAGCTGAGAGACACAGTGTCTGTGTAAGGATGACCAGCACCCTTAGAGCTAGCACTCATTTTACTGCTGGCTCAGTCACTTTTTGTCAAAAAAATGTTAAAATGCTAGAGTTTTCTCTGGAATTTTGAAGTTGGGACTTAAAAATACTTCACACACTTGGTTTAATAGACCTTCACATCAGCGTATTCCCAGTTCCACATAGCTCCCTAGTGACACGGGACCTTTTGTCAAGCACATATGAAATTAAGTGAAATAAAAATCATATTAAAAATTATTACCATCTAACAGCCATTAGTCTGCACATTGCTGTCACTTCTTGATGGATTTCTCACTTAGTTCAATGAATGTTCTAACGACAGTGATAAAATCACTCAGAAAAAATATAATAAACTGTTAACTCTTTATGCAGCTGCTTGTTTTTCAAAACCCTCCAAGAACTGTTCAGCAATAAGCTGCTCCCTGGGGTGCAGGCCTGAGCCTGCCACTGCCTGTGGTGGGCACGCTGGAGGGGTGGGGGTCCTGTGTTCCCCTCCTCTCACAAGACATCATGCAGGGCTGGGACCATCCCAGAACAGCAGCTGGTCCCAGCTGACGGGGCTCATGGGCTTCCAGACCTCCTGTGGGCAGACAGGGCTTTTGTAGGGATGGTGAATGTAGGGGCACAAACTTGTAGGAGTAAGTGTGGAAGTACAACAGGGCTCCCTGAGAAGGGCACCTGCAGCAGGTTATTAACACTGAGCTACTTAACCAGCAATCAGCATGGCCTTGTTAATAAAATACATCCCTTAGAATCCCTGAATTATGCTGTGTGCTGCTGGAGTTCTCCAGCTAATAGCAGCCTCGGAACCCGGCATCACAAGGTTTGAGATGTCCTGCAAACTTAATACATGCTTACTTCTACAGAAAATAGCTGGTAGGAGAGTAAATGACAGGCTGCAGGAGCAGGCATTGAGATATAATAAACTCAGCTGGCACATTTCCTGAGCTTCATTCTACTGCCATGTGCCGTGCATCCTGGCTGTGGGCAGCGCCTGCAGGTGCTGGAGCCAGTGGGTATGCCAGGCACTGGGACCCTCCTGCTGTTTACAGGTGACATCGGCTGTTGTCCCCATGGTTCCTGTCTGCTCATTTGGCCTTTCTGGAGTTGCTCCACTCCAGAGCATGAAGCAGAAGCATGGAGCAGAAGCCAGTGACCCACCCCCAGTGTCAAAGCTTTGACATCAGCTATGACGTGAGGCAGAAGGAAGGTCCCCACCCCGCACACCCAGCGAATGCTGTCGAGGATGTTTCTGGTGGTGGGGAGCTGGGAGGGAAGTGAATGTGGTTTTGTGAGTGTTGTCACTCAGCAAATTGTTCTGTGAGACACCTGATTGCAGTATTAGAAAGACAGATTGATGTTCTCAGGAAGATCAATGGATTCTCTGAGCTCTCTGGTGACACACAGCCTCCTCTTGGAACAAGTGACAGACCTGATGTTCTGTGCCCTGCTGCCTGGAACAGACACTGAAGGGACACCTGCATGGGAACATTCACATTCCCTGGGGCCAGCTCACCCCAGCATCAAGGGACAGGACCAGTACTCAGAAGGAGCTTGTAGAAGAGCTACAAAAACTAGCAGCAGTTGGAGCAAACCAGAGGCAGAGATAAGCAGGTTTCTTGGTCAGATGCCTTAGGAGAAAGCAAGTACCAGGGCATGGAAGCAGCCAGCCCACCAACTCTGACAGGCACCTGGAGAGTCAGAGCATTGTACAGGTGGCAAGGTGTGAATCCTTCCTGGAACCATCGATAGAAAACATGTGGGATACTGGCAAAGAGGTTTCCTGTAGGACCTCGGGGCACAGACTGATACAGGGTAGACCCTGGGTGCATCCCCCACCAGCTGACACTGCCTGCTGCCTGCCCACAGAGCTGGGGAGGCCTCATCACAGGTACCAGAGGTTGGATGTGCAGCAGCACGGCCATGGCAGAGCTGTGGTGCTCAGGAGGTGCTTGGCCATGGAAGAGCCAGGTGCTAAATGGGAAATCTGATTGTTTGTCCTTCGTTTTCCTCCTTCCACGCTGAGAGTGAATTAAGTCAAAGCCAATTCTGAGGAAAAGCAGATCTCTCCCACCATCCATTACAGCTGAGCATGGCTGGGCAGATCTACAAGCCTCTGAAGGCCTGTGCAGAAATATTGTCCCAAATCTCATCTCCATGGCTCATGGTGATTGATCTCAGCTATCTGTGGAGCTCAATGATTTCTCTCTCCTAACCTCTACCTGGTGCCTGGGTGTGTTTACATGGAAAAGATTCTTGCAGGATGGTTGCATTTTAAAAATAAACAATCAGATCTGAAACAATGGGATTGAAAGCTGCCCGGAGTTATCCTGTGCACCTGGGCAGTTTGCTTCGCGGGCTGACAGAGCTTTAGGGCAGAAACACAAAGGGTGATGGCTGTGTCACCAGGCCAGCAGTGCTGGAGTGAAACACCTGGCTGCCCTCCAGAGGTTCCTCCAGCTGAGCAGCAATAGCAACCATGGATCATCTGCTGCTGCTGACCTGTGGAACAAAGACTGGCTGAAGAACTCCTGGGCTGAAAGGCCTCTTCCTTCTATACCTTCACATTTGTAGAACATTAACTAGCTGCCTAGTTAGGGGCATCCATTTTTTATATAAAGAATTATAGACATCTAGGACTGGAACTTGACCTCAAAGGATCACCTAATCCATCTCTCTGCAGTGAGGCAGGATCACATTGTCTTGGATGATTCCTTGCAGATGTTTCTCTAACCAGTCTATAAAGACCTCCAGCTTTCTCCCAGACTGGACATGTGGGATATGCTCTCCCTGCATCCCAGCACAGGATCTGTAGCAGAGCACCACACTGCTGACAGGTGCAGTGGTTACTGCATGTCCTGGATCCTCCCTGTCTTCTGCTGACTCAAGCAGCAATGCACACACTGCATTTGTGTTTGATTTTTCCTCTTCCATGTAGAACTACTCTGTAATTGTCTTTGCTGGATTGCACATAATTGGTTTCAGACTACAGCCAAATGCATGCAGATTATTTTAAATTCGACTGCTGTTTCTGAAATGCTCACAAATCACTTCACTTTGTCACCTGCAGGTGCTGATTCAGAGGAAGAGCCCTGCAGGCTGCTCAGAGTCCTGGGCCAGCACTGGGCGGGTGACACCCAGCCCTGAAACACAGAGGGGGACTGGAGATGCTCCTGGAAAAGGGGAGGAAGATACCCAGGAGTGCTGTGGGAGTGTAGGATGCAGGGAGGAAGCATCCCCATTCCTGGTTTTTCAGGTCAAACCTGGAGGCAGCCCAGCTGGGGAAAGGCAGAGGGCAGGGGAAAAACAAGCTCAAAGCATATTGCTGGTGTAAATTAAATCACACTGTTACTGCTACCTATAAAGAGGTCTGTGTGAGCAGGAGTGCACCACTCCAGAGACAATGGCAGGGAGCTTTTATCATGGCAAACTGAAGAGGATGTTCTGGTTAGTACAAGGGGGTTTAGAGGCTAGGTTGCACCCGGGTAGTGAAAGCCAAAGGACACAGAAACAAGACAGTTTATGCATTTCCTCTCAGGTCAGTGGATCCACGGGCTCTTTTTTCTTTTTTAGAAATATGTGTTGGTAGTGTTACTTGCTGCTAAACAATAGGGAATGACGTGGAACTACAAGCTCACTCTCAGAGTGGCATGTATATAATTGTGTCAAACAGTACATAAATTAGAGTCCTTCTTCCTAACCAACTGTTTAACACACCTGTCTGCCCTACAGTGAGCTTGGAGTGACCATTGAATGTTCCTCGGGGTGTCCCAGGGACTCAGAAAGACAAGAACCTGCATGGGCCAGGACCTGGCGCTGCCACAGCACAGGGACTAATGGTGCAGCAGGAACCCCACAAAGAGCAGAAACTCAGCCATCAGCTATGCCCAAACTCTGCTAAATGACCTGGCAAACAGCACTTCTCCTCCCTCTTCATGCCTGAACACATCTTATTTGTCATAAGAAGTTTCATCCTAATGAATTTGCCACAAAAAGGAGAAAAATGGACACAGCCTCAACACGGAGAAAATGGCAAATCTGATGGTGACAATTAAGTAGGCACAAGAGATGGGAAATCTGCGGGTGTCCTGGAGAGAAGGGGTTAAATTGCCATGGAAACAACCATGCATTATTTACATGGCCTAATGAATAAAACATTTAAGTGGTAGGCTAATAAATTTCAGAACACAAAGCAAAGTAAGCTATGATTTAAATATATGCCTCTGATGAATATAACTTGAGTTATAGAGCTGAAGCAGTGGGAGACCCAGCTCAGTTTTACACCCTCATCTCACTAACATGAAGGTATATCTTCTTTTTAATAAATGATTTTTCCTACGAGCACACAAATAGGCATGAAATTCTCTCCTGTCAGGCATCCTGAAGCCTTTTCTAATGGCTTTTCTTGTGAATTTCTGTTGAGGTAGGAATGCTTTTGTTTGGGTTTTTTCCCCCGCCTGCGTATGATGCCAGATTTCCGAGCAGGGTAACATTAGCAATCAATTTGTTAAACTGTTAGCAGAACATATGTCAGAAGGTTTCAAACAGACCCAGACTGAAAGATGTGTTGTTTATTGTATATACGTGTGATCCATATGGCTCCAAGCACAGGATCCCTTTTGTTTTCTGCCCGCTGCAGATTTTGGTCTGCGTTCTCCATGCTGAGCAGGACCCACTTTGAGAGAGAAGGTTGCTGGTCAGGAGAGCAGGTCACCTCGCCAGAGGTGGCCCCAGGGTGGCTCAGGCTGGAGCAGGTTTGGCACCCCGGAGGGGCACAGGGTGTTGGGAGCAGGATGAGCTCCTGCCTGACCTGGGCTTTGTGGCTGCTGAACAAACTGTTTGCTGTGGGAGAAGATCTTGTGGCACAAGGGGAGGCAGATTCCCAAAGAGGAAGCACATCAAGGTCACCCCCAACTTGCACTTGGAGCATCCCTCACATTTCCTACTGCTAAAATGGTAGCAAGGTGTGTGGCTGGCAGCGAATGCTGTGTGGAGGGAGAGATGGAGCCGAGTTAGCTGCTGGATCACTGTACAAACCCCTGGTGTGCATGGGCTGAGCAGTGACAGCTTCCCAACTCTGGAGCTGATTCCACCTGTGCTTCCTGCTGCATGCCCACCCCAGAGCAAACAAGAGACCCCATGGATCCTCTCACCGTGGGTGACGGGGTGACACTGCTCCAGGCCACCCATGGGCAGGGAGCCGGGGCTGCATGTGGCTTGGCAGGCAGGTGGGACACTCCGTTACCCGTCCCATTTTCTTACTGCAGACAGGTTGAAACCTGCTGTTGCTATTTTGAGGAGGATGGTATCTATCAATTCAGGCAGCAGATTGCTGGCCACAAAGATAGATGAAACAACAGCTGGTGCTTCCGAGGGAGAGCAGGGCAGCGGAATGGCAGCTGCGTGCTGGGCCCACACACCTCTGCTGCCCACGGCTGCAGGAGCTCAGCAGCAGATCCGGGTGCTGGCTTTGTGGGGACCACCCTGCCACACCACCCCCTCAGGCACCCCGGCATGGCCAGGGACCCTGACAGCTCTCCTTCACCTTCTGTCACCTCATCTACAGCTCCATGTCCCCTGTCACTTTGGCCACGTAATGAACCAGGCCAGGCGGGGTGGGAACCAGGACCCGCAGCAGCCATGGGGAAGACATCGGGGGAGCCCCGGCTGTCTCCACAGAGCTCCCCACCACCCTGCTGCAGGCCAGGTTACCAGTGACCTTCAGCATGGCACGGGTCTCCTCCTGCCCAGCATCAGCTTTCCTGGCCTGTTCCTGAGCAATGAGGAACTGCAACTCTTCTACAACTATGACACCATAAGCGTTGTCACGCCATGAACTCATGGCTGCAGTCAGCAGACAATCAGACTTGCCCTCCACTGGTCAGTTGCTGAAGGTATTATGACAATTTTTGCTTAGAAAGATCTCAGCACCTTGGGAAGTTGGCTGTGTTCAACCCCAGGGGATGAAAGGCTCCTGGACAAGTTGGATACGAAAGGCTTCTACATTTCAACCCAAAAATTTGCTTTGATTCCACGTGTTTTGAGTTCTTCTTCCTCAAAAAGAATAATTTAAGCCTGAATGATTAAACATTTACTGAAATTAAACTTTGAACAGTGTAAGTCCTTGCAAAAGTACAATTTTTAGCCCTAAAAAGTCAAGTCTACAGGGAGAGTTCTTAAATAAAACAATGGTGTTGACAAAGTGGACCAGCTTTGGAAACTCATCTCCTCCTCAGGCCAATAGGTGCTCAAAAGCAAAATCACTTTTCACAACTATCCAGCTAGTTAATAAAAGGTAGGATATCCTTCGCCTTGATCATCAGGACCATGACATTTTTGGTTCAGAGAGAATTAATTTCTGGAGAAATCCTGGAGTTAAAAAAAAAAATGAAGGATCACATTGCCTACTTGTAGACAGGAGATGTGTGTGGGGGGAGAAACCAGATGAATTGTGTTGTCTAAACAATTTGTTACGAATTATCCAGTCAACTGTAATGAAAACATATGGACAAAAATCTCAAGAAACTCCTCCAATGTTTTAAAATTTGAGTGGTGCTGCTATTGATTGGGTATATCTTAATCAGCTTGGCTAAATGGTCCTGCAGTGGCAGGAAAGGTCACTGGAACAATTTGGAAAATTCAAATATTTCAGGGTACATTTTTCCATACCAGGAATTTTTTTGATCAAGCTTATGTTTGTAAGTATGCAAAGTCACTGACTGTTTTTTTTTTTTTCAGAATGAAAGCCTTGTTTAGAAGGTGGCTAAGAATGTCAAGAACTATTCTTAAAACATAATTTCTAGCTAATATAGCTAGAAATATATGCCTGTACTTAAATGTTGCTACACAGTATTCTTGCAAATATTTTATTCTTCAGATTGTCTCTTTCTGGTTTTTTTTTTTAAAACCCTGAAGGAAAGTCACTCAACAATGACTTGACCAAGACAAATATATTTATGTAGAAATTTACCTGGATGTTGAAGGTTCTCTACTATGATAAAAAAAACACTTATATTTAGATGCTTATTTAAATAATGGAAAAATCTATATTCTGAAAGGAAAATGGAATTTTCAGCATTCCAGCAGGACCAAAGAGAGATTTTTGTTGCATAGGGAGGTTTCAGAATGTTTTATTTTGTTCTGACTTTGAGAAAAAAATTGGAACCATCAGAACTTCCTCCACCACTGGAGGAACTGGAGCCCTGCTGGCAGGCAGCACCCTTTTAGGGGGATTTTCCCTGGAGAGACAGGGATGGGATGGGGACCCACACATGCATGGGGGTCTCCCCTCAGTGCCAGAGACCTCCAGGCTAAGCCCTCTCCTCTCCTGTCCTTGTCCCATGCTGGATGGCCCCTCCTAGGTGCTGAGCCACAGAGGAGCAGGGAGAGGAGCTGCTGGTGGCAGTGCTGAAGCTTCTCCTACCCAACTCCCCCTCTCCCTGCCCATTAATACCACCACAAATTAAATGACAGGGATGCAAATGCAGAGCACAGCGTGGGGAACGCTGCTGCCTGCATAATGGCCGTCACCGCTGCCTGCATCCCGTCACTCTCCTCCAGGTAATTAATTGCCCTGTAAAGTGCTTTGAGATACACTGTATGAAAAATGCTGTATAAAAAAAGACTGATACAATAGAGTTGTTGGTATTTAAAGTGGTAAACACTAAGATAGGGAGGCTGCTGGCAAATACATTTTTAGTCACTCTTTAAATTAGAAAGGTCCATCAAGGAAAAATGGGGCAATTCATGACCCCCTCACCACTGCAGTGCTGCATTAAGGTACACACATACAGGCTAGAATAATAATTTCCATATGAACTAGTTATTTATAACTACTGACAGGAGGAATTATGTGAAATAAACATAATTTATAGTCATTCCAGGAAAAGCCATCAAAATGAAAACTAATAAGGATTTCTTTCAGCTAAAAAGGTGTCAATTTGTTAGAAAGCAATGGCCGATGTTAATGCATCTGACAGAATTATTAATGTATTTTCAAACAATGTAATTGTTTATAAGCAGTCCACCTTGCTGGGCCAGGGATCACGGTGATGGTGATGCAATGGAAAACACTGAGAGCTTGACTCATCCCGTGACTTTTCCTCTTTAAACTGGCAACTCATTTTTACAACAAACACAAAGATGTGTCAGGTGTGATGTGCAGGACAGGTCTGGTACAGAGGGGGCTGGAGGCTCAGGAAACACCACGCTGGCCTGAGCACATCACCTGTGCTGCTGCTGTGGTGAGCCCAGATTGGCCTCAGCTCCATTCTGTCCCATGAAGTCACGGCTGCTGACAGGCATTTCCCTCCTTGCCAAGAGCCCTGGAGCTTTTGAGGTACTGTATGGAGGTTCTGGAGATAAGAATGCTGACACCCAAGCCAGGCTGGGACAGCCTGGTTCAGCAAGAGGAACCCCAACAGATTCATGTTTTAGCTGTAATTTGGGATCTGTTCTCACACTGTTAGGTCTCTGTCACTTGATGCTGTCATTCAAGGTATCCCCTTGGATTGTCACATGAGCAAGCTCACTTGGCTTATCCAATACTGCTCTCAGTCAGTTCAAATCTTATTTATCAAATAGACAGCATTTTGTTTCAATGGGTGATTTTTCATCTTCCATTAGTGAAGTTGTTTCCAAGGTTCCCCAGGGCTCTATATTGGGCCCATTGTTATTTTGTGTTTATACGCTGCCACTGGGTTATATTATTCATCAGCATGGAGTAGCTTTCCATTTCTATGCAGATGATTCTCAAATTTATTTGTCTGCTAAACCTCGCGCTGTCTCAGCTGTCTCTGCTCTATCAGCCTGTCGCTCTGACATCACAAGATAGATGTGGCAAAACTTTTTTGCCATTAAATTCAGACTGAAGAGGTGAGGCCTGCCTCAACACCAGCATTTTATTTCTTGGGATGACACCAGCAATACCATCACTACCAGGATTTCATCACCCTGTCCCACTCCTGCATGCTGCCCATACCTGCTGCTCTCTGCCTGATTTGTTGGCATGCACCATGCCTGGACACTTGCCTCTGTCTGTGCCACGATTTGTGGCTGCCATCAGCATTGCCATTCTGATGCATATTAAGGCAGCAGTGCCAAGGGCAAACTTCTCCCCTGTGCTGCTGCCAGCCCCTGGCCAGCCAAGGCGTTTGTGGGCAAGTGCCAGGTGGCCAGGATGGATCTGTCTCTCAGATCAGCCACACACACTGATGTCAGCAAAATTAAATAGTTGAGGAATGTTTCTGAAAAAAATGTTTCTAAGTTTTTCAATATCTGTGAACCAGTAGCATTTAAAAACCACACCTGCAGGTCCAAGACCCAGATGGCATCACGCATGTTTTTGCACAGAGACACAGCTCAGAATTTATCCAGTAGGAATCTACAGCCAGTTCTGAGCCACCACAGAGGAGCAGAGCTGGAGCTGTGTGGAGCACAGCACCTCCCCACCCTGCCACCCCTCAGAGTTCTGGGGGTGGCAGGGATGGACATGTCCTGTTGACCACAAACAACCCCACTACCATGGGCCTGCAGGATCACAAGTATGTTACAGTCATCTGTATGAGAGCTGAGATGGGTTAAAACATACGTGTGGCAATGAAGACAGCTTCAGAGCCAATTTCAGGAGCTGTTGGTAGGAGAGGGAGCTGTTGAGGGACCCTTAACAGGCTCCAGGGCAGACATTCCACCATGCTTCCTTGCAGCCCTGGGAGAGCCTGTGCTCACCGATGTTCTGTGAGGTTTGGATCACACAGAGGATGTCTTTGGATGTCCACCAAGAATTACAGCCCAATAGTCCTCTTTCCTAGTCTGGGTTTGCTCCTTTCATCAGCAACGTGCTAGTGCTGCCTCTGCTAATTCCCCTGTTTCTGATCCCCCCCAGCAACCCTGGCTCCCACTTTTCAACGTGCTACCACATCTTTTAAAAGTCTTTCAAAAATCGTCAATTTGTTTCTATAAGGATGAACCAACTAGCTATTGCAGAGACAAATAAATCTACTTCATACATTATTTGTTAACTTCATCAAATAAAGTACAGTTTTATGGCTTAAATGTCAATCTCCACAGCTCATTGAGTTCCTTAAAAGAGCAGAGAGAGTTGCCTGTTTACAGAAGCAAAAATTAGGCAGGCAGCTCTCAGCTAGTGCAGGGAACCCAGTGGTTCATGTACTAGGAAGAATCATAAAATACATTCAATGTTGAGAGCGTGCAATTTGACAAAGACAATTTGATTTGTCCGTGGCTTTTAAAATATTCATACCACTTTGATGGACTATAGTTTTATAAATATGGATTACCATTAACCGGCACAGGCAGCCACTGCCTACAGAGAGTGTTCCATGGGGCCTGTTCGGGATGAAGGCCTCCAATAAAAAAAATCATTATCTCTGCCTAAAAACCCTAATCAGTAATGTTTGGTTCATTTGCAGCTCAGAGGTCAGTAATTCACTTTAACTGCTTATGTGTTTGTGTCATTTGGGAGGAAAAGGATTTCATAGTTTTACTCCTCAGATCTAGAATCCATTCCTGGTGCTGGGGCAGGAGCAGCTGCCTGAGCCACTGGCACAGCCAGCGCTGCCCCGGCTCTCACAAAGCAACCAACATCACAGCCCTGAGCCACAAGGATGCCCAGAAAAGGCCACGAGTTGGAAGGCCAAGGGGGATCAATAAAAACATACGGCATCTCTTAGAAAATTATTTTTTTTTCTAAGATATGGAAAAATAAGTACTAAAATAAAAAATAAGAAATCCAAGGAAAGTGATCATAAGGTTTGATATTGCTTTTCTTGGACTCAGATAGGATCCAGGTCTGAGATATGGGTAATGAGCACATCATACACAACTTCAAGCTTGCTAAAGTAATAAACCACTAACTAGCTTGTTCTTGGAATAAAGCATTCTGCATCTGGTTTATACACAAGTGCAGGCAGTGAGCCTGGCATGCAGCCCAAGAACCCACAGTAGCAGAGCACTTGGAGTTCCTAACAGTAATTCAACCTGTGAAGTAGCTTCAGCTTCCAGCCCAAAAGTTTATTCAAGTTAAGAAAACACATCCTCAGATTAAAAGAGTATTGCACAACTGTCAATTTTCAGACACTGCCATCAGAAAAAAAAAATTACATTTCAGGCTGACGAGCAACTAATCAAGGCAAGTGAAACGGTGCTGCAATAAATTACTCCACAGTGAAGTAAACCACACAAACAGACCGATGATAATAAATGTAAATTATTTCTCTGAAGAAATTTTCTTGGTATATGAGTAATATGAACCATCAGGAAGGAGTCTTCCTTAACATTAATTACAGAAAATGACAAGTGAGCTGATGACTGCGAAGGCTCATTATCTGAGAACATATTCACAACTTTGCAATTTGCGCGAGATGTACTCGGGCTAAATTAATCTCCCTTCTTTGCATGAGCCTCTTCTAATTTTCATGTTATTAACAGGTTTGCAGTATCACTCAGTGCTTGTCACTCTAATCAGGTTTCGGCATGTTCGCAAAAGCGAAGTGTCATTTATAAGGATAAGCCCTCATAATGGCGCTCTCTTTCATGTGGAGAATTCTACAAGGTTGCTTTTAATAAGGTCCTTTAATCATCTCCCTTTGCTCAACTTTTGGCCCCTCTGTTTTTTCATGAAGAGTCATTAAAAGACTTTGAAGTTCATCAAGGATGAAAAATTCATGACACTGTTGCAGGAAAAAAGGCCAAGGGACAGCAGGACACAATGGGCAGAGGATGGATGCAGGTGGAGGATGGGGACAGCTTCTCCCAGCTCTGCTGCAGGACGTCTCTCCCAACACTGTCAATGCTAGGCATGGGTGGCTTATGGCCATAAGAATCCCCACCCTGGGATCAACCTTAGCACCAGCACACCCATAGCCCCAGGTGGCTGGGCAGAAGGGGAACACAGCAGGACAGCTGAGAGCCAGTGGCCATCCCAACACAGCCACTGGGGAAGCACGTGGGGCTTTAGAGGGGAGCAGTAATGAAAGGTGACATTCCTCTGGGTTTGTGCTAGAGCTGGGCTGCATGAGGTTAACCTTATTCTTCTTCTATGATTTGATAACACTGAACTGGTGTTTATGCTAGAGCTTTTGAGCACAATGGGAGGAGGGGGAGAACTTTTATTAAATTTTTGAAATTCATTTAAGCAAGGCTAGCATAATGAATTGCCAGATCTTGTGTGCACATTGTCCCCAGAAGCAACAATAATTTAGGTGGACATAAACCAATATGTAGATTAAAAATGTTTAAGCCAAGTGTCGTAAAATTTATAAAAACATAAGGCAGAATTAACATATGAAAGTTTAGCATTATAAGTAATGACAGGTCAGATATAAGGTTATGTCTGCAAAACTGCGTTTCAATATAATAAATCCATTCAAACGCTGTCCAAAGACACAAATGGAATCTATAGATGAAGTAACTGCAATCCACTGAATGTTATGAAGTATTCAAGTGAAAACAATGCATTTAGAAAAGGAAATTGAGTGTATGTTAAATATACAGGTGCTTGGAACTTGCATATAGCTTTATGCTCATGCAGATTTGTATACACTGCATACGCAGCCTACTTTTGACAAAGTCCTCAAAATGATGAATTTCTGATGGAAGACTTGATATTGCAGCAGATCTGTTATGCACCGCTTATCCTGTAACACAAACCATTAATAATAATCACACTCCCCGCTGTACTGAGCTCTCGTTCGGGTTTCAAAGCTTGTGCAACTCCACATGCCCTGGCAGGAGGATGCTGTGGGCTGGGACAGTGACTGCTTGAGGCCACTGTCCCCCTGCTCCCCAGCCCGTTCACAGCTCTGTGGGCAGCCAGGTGCCCCCAGCATCTCTCTCCATCCTCCACAATCCTGGCCCTGTGCAGCAGCTTTTTCCCCTCTCTCACATATCTACAGGCAAACTTTCCCAAATGTCAGCCCCTTGATGCTCATTCAGGCAGGGGGAGGCAGGAGCCCTCCCCAGGCTCCAGCAGTGCCCAGCACCAGGTCTCAAGAGCAGAGATTAAAAGGTGCTTTGGGGAGCTCGTGTGATGGGAACACAGACTTTAATAGACATGTTCATCTTTCAGCAGTGTGTTTTGCATGTAATAATGTCAGCACACTTCTCATTCTGGCAGAAATTCCACAGATAATTGGAAAGAAGTAAAAATGAAAACATTAGAATTTGCCATGTCATATGTTAACTTTTTATTATTGTATGATGCCAATGGTCCACTGACAGATGCTGCGTTATTAACATTTGATTAAAAATCACTTCAGGTCTAAAGCAGCCTGTTCAGAAGAGAACATCTTGACAAGCCTGGTGGTTTGTGATTGACAATTAATAACATTCCGTGTGTCACAACATAGATAGTGTGACTTATTGGTGCTGGTGTAATGCAACACTTTTCATCTGAGCCCTTCAAACTGGTATAGAGAAATAGGAGAGAAAGAGCCTAATTCAGCTGCCTTTGATTACAAACAAAACCCAGTCAGTGCAGATCTCTCCATCCTCTTCCCAGAGCAGACCCACCATGCTCACCAAAACCAACCCTCACACCACCTGTCCTCCACACAGGGAGAGACTTCACCCTCTTGCTACCCCAAGCTCCTATGCAAAAACTCTGCTAAACCACAGGGTTACAGCAATTATTTGCAGCAGTAAATTATGAATTTGTTTATTTAACAAAAATTAGATGGAAAATAGTTTTATTTTCTAAAATATTAAAATAATTTGTAACTGCAAAGATGATAGGTCAGTCCTCTGCAGTTTGGTTAGGGACTCTTAATTGCATGCTGCTACAAGTGAGATGTCTGTGTGTCAACAGTGAAATTCATTAAAAATATGTAAATTATCTTCTTTGCATGCAGTCTGGAATGTACCATTTTAATTGCCTTTGCTCTAGCAAAGGTGAAATTCCAACAAACTTTGATTGTGCTCTGCATACTCGGAACTAAAGGCTTTGGCAGCACTGCCCACATTTCTGTCCAAGCAAAAGCACTGCACCACAGCCAGCAGAAACCGGGCAGCTGTGTTTAGGTGCAGCCAAGACCTCTGCAAATCCATGCAACCCCTCACCATCTTCAATTTCTTATTTATTGAAAACCACTTTCCCACACACTATGGGGCAATGTGCACTTTGCTCAGAGGCAGCAAAAGGCCATGGCAACTTCTGTAGCTGGAGCAGGACAAGTGAACTGCCCATGCAAAGGTCCCCTTGCGTGGGGAAGGATCTAACATGCTGGTTTATTGGATGGGGTCCAAGCCTCTCAGGACACTCAAGCTCTTGCCCCCACAGGGGCAGCAGGGATGTCCACCATCATCCTGGAGCAGCCCCTGCCTCTAGCATGGCCCCAGCCCCCTGTACCTTGGTGCTGCCAGGTCCTGCTAGCCCTCCCACCATGGGCACCCAGTCACAATCTGTGGTCTGTGCCCAAGGGCCACCTGCTCACTTTCATCCCAGCCTCCAGGGCAGGGCTGGCCATCCCCTACAGAGCTCAGCTGCAGTTACACACTGAAGCAACACAAACACTTTCCCAGCCCTAATGCAGTAAGCAGGGGAAATAATTACAGATTTCCAGGGTTCAACAGGGAATACTTCTGCGAAATGTGTCCTCCACTGGGAGTTTCATAACCATTTAATCTAATTTTTCTTGATGTTTTGATCTTCCTTTTAAACAAGGCATTTGTCATTAGCTTTCAAGGAGACGAGTTGCTAATACATTACACTCTTAAAAGGCCCACAGTTAGTGTCAATGTCTTCTGATGGCTGTTCACTAACAGCACATGAAAGAGTTGCCAGTGTCAGTTCCTCTCCACTTGGCTGCAGCTGCACAGCAGGGATACCAGTCCAGGGGTGCAGGGTCTGAACTGTGCCTTCTCCCCCATCCCTTCCTCTCCAGACCACTTTTCCAGGTGCTTCTACCACCTTGCTGGAGCTTAGATGTTTCTGGGGTCTCCTGGCCATTTCTGCGGTCATGAAGTGAAGAAATGCAAGAATAAATCCTCCCATGCAAAAGTCCTGTTCACCTGTCCCACTCCAAGGGGTGAATTTCACCCCTAAATAAGAGGAGAATCTCTGGCTCCATCTCTGCTCAAATTGGCTCCATTTACTAGTTAGCTCCAACAGGAAGCATGGAGCAGACAGAGTCAGAAGGTGCCAGAAAGAGGAGAGGTAGCGTGGGGGGCTGCTGGGGGGGGTCATTTGATAGCACACCCCTCCCAAACACCACAGCAGCCTGCAGCCACCCAGCCTGGACGAGACTTTGGGAAAAGGAATTGAAGGTTGAAGAGTGGGAAGAACAACCCAAACCCAGAGGTGACTGTGGGCATGGGACCATCTCTTGCTTCAACCCCAAAGGGTTGGGGTGCAAAGCCCATAGGAGGAACAGCACACACAAACCCCACCACAGCCATCCCTGTCCCTATCACATTCTTCTGCTGCTTTCAGGGGGACTTGGAAGGCAGTGATGAGCCTGAGGAGACCCTGAGCCAGCCAGCACAGAGCCAGGGCTGCCTGGAGCCCAGGGCTGCTGCAGGGAGGCTGCACCAACCAGGCTCAGCTCCCTCTGCTCTTTGAAGGGTGTGAACAAAGCAGATGGAAAAAGATTTTTTAACTTCTTGGGTGACAGAACTTGCATATTAAATAATAATGAATCAGTAAATTACAAGAAACTAAACAACCAGAAGAATATGTATGTGGAGTTTGGAGTACTTATAAATAAATCATTCATGATGTATGAACCCCATGTTGCTAAATGCATCATTTACTGAACTTTCATGCATTTCACAAGGTATCCACCTCTAACTAGCTGTTTGTAAGAGCAGGCATGCATCTTCACAGAAACAGTTGATTAGTGGAATAAACTTTAAGAAGACTTGTTCACTACAGTAACAAGCAGCATGTCCATGTCCAGTTCCAGCATTAACATCACCAACCACATGGCCCCAGAGGAGGTTGGCCAGAGTGTTTCTGTCTGGGCAGCTGCCCAGACCGGGGCTGCCCTTCCTTACCTGTCATGCTGCAGCCACCTCTCTGACATCATGTCACTTCCCTCTGGCTACATGACTTTTTTAGAAAAAGATAATGCTGAATAATGCGTAGCAGGCACACATTTTTTGACAGTCACTCCACTTAAGTATTTTTTAATTGGGAAGCATCACAAGCCTTTCTAAGCACCCAGCAGCTGCTGGAATACTTAATGCTGGGGAGTGGGCAGCAGCAACCCCTGCTCCCAAACCAGACCCCAGGACAGCACCCGTGCAACAGGCAGCTGATGTTTTCCTGAGCCCAGGCTAGAACCACAGCACAGTGCTCAGCTCAGGACTGGGGGGCAATGACACACGATGGCCCCACCTGAGAATGAGGGACAGGGACAGATAACACCAGGCACAAACTGCTCTGATATCCTAGGTGACCAAGAGGCTTCCTGCACTTTGGCCCCTGCAGGGACAGCACCAGTGGGGGAACAGCCAGCCAGGCAGCTGCTGCCAGAGACCTTCCTGGGAACCTGGGAGCAGGGAAGAGGGCAGGGTGTGCTCAGCAGAGAAATACCTTACAGTAAACAGAATATTGTTTTATATGAAACCATTAAAAAGGTCCCTGAGGGCAGCCCTAAGTATATATATTATATTTTACTCTGAATCCCTGTTTTGACTTGACTTTATAACAAACCTGTGTTTTCTGTATTTAAGCAGATGCAGTAAAGGAAAGGTCGTGACTGGTGCTGACATGGAAATCTCATCTGGCTCATGGGTCCCCTTAGGGTCTTTATGCTGTGTGGTGCTTCAAACATATTTCAAAGTACAACACTAAATGTCACCCTTTAATAGACACAGGCATTCCAAGTGTTTCTTGAATTTCCTTGGAAAGTGTTTTCTGAAGCCAAGTGCTCAGAGCTGCTGCAGTTTGCACCTGGCACAGCTCTACCACAGCCAAGGAGCAGCACAGCTCCCCCAGCACCCAGAGCAGCACCCAAGGGCCACCTCTGCCTGTCCTCCAGGAGCTGAAGCAGCCTGGGAGCCCCTTCTTGTAATAGCTGAGAATCAGGGTGAATTGCTGAAAAAAAACAAAACAAAACAAACAAACAAACTGAAAACAACCAAATTCCTTTCTTTGACACATTTGCCATATTTTGGAACCAATTTCCATCATTCCCTTTCCTCACTATTCTTCACAGTCATTCAGCAACTCTTTTGGGACTTTAAACAGTTAATTTTACTTTTGCAAGCGTTTAAAATCCAAGACTTTGAAAGCCGCTGTAGCCTGATTCCCATTTCTGAATGCTCTTAGGAGTGGCCAGACCTTATTCTGCTGCATGATGATGAGCAACTAGCCAGATGGCCTGGAAACTAACTTTGTTTTCAGAGAACTAATTTAGTTAATTTCTTCAACAAATAAGGAATGTACTGAAAAGTCAGAAGGATGGACACTGGTCAGGAAGAACTGAACTCAGTAAATAATTTCTGCCTTTAGTTAAAGCACTGGAGAAATTTAACTTAATTTTGACAGTTAAATTGGAGTTTGTTTGAAAATTAAAATTTATCCTACAAAAGGGAGAGCCAGAAATACTCTAAATCCTCAGAGACCAAGAGCTCCTGCTCAGCCGCATACAACATTCCAGGATCATCCCAAACCAAGGGTCTCTTTCCCATTTTTGCTTTAGCTGAACCAAGACAAGTAGTTCCAGTGTTTCAGTTGGGTCAAGGGAATTTGAGAAACTCAGCTCTGCCTCTTAGGGACAGCCACCTTCTCCAGTACCTTCCCAACAACCTGGCTGGGGATTAACAGAGCTCTGTGGCTCTCTGCAGGGCCAGGATTTATGGTCAGTTTATGCTGTGTGTACTATATGCAAGCTTATTTTTCTCTTAGCTGCTATAAAAATTAAAGATTTAGGTATAGACTGCAAAAGGTACTACCAATTTTATGTACTAGCATTTATCTCCTATGCTCAGAGTATAAATCCAGCTTTTTCAGTATGTCTATAAATTACTCCATATCAACAGGGCAGCTGCAGGTCACCTTAGCAAAGCCAGATAAAACTTTCACAGCTTCTTGCTGTGCCCATCATTATTGTCAACTTCTCACACTTCAGGACCTCTGACACCTGCCCTCACAACCAAACATGTCTTTTCCATAGTTCATTTACTTCTTACTATTTACCCATGCCTTTTAGCTAATTGGTGGCAGCCTGTGTGGAAATGGATTCTGCCAGAGCCATGTGCCAGCTGCCTGGGACAGAGGTGACAGTCACCTGCAGCTTTAGCAGCACTTCCAGAATTTCCCCTTAATCCTGTTCTCTCAAGAGTGAGACAGCAGCTGCCTGTACAAACATCAGACGTGGGTTATTGCTCTGACAATGCTGCCAGGGTTACCAAAGTTCTTCCCCATGGGAGGTATCACAAGAAAGCAGAACTTGCCCAGAGAGGAGCACCCGTGACCCAACACCTCTGCTGATCCAGATTCCCACACTGACATTTCTCAGTACATCCATGCAGATCAGGGCAAACATGCCAGCACCTAGGATCTGTGCCGAGGTGCTGCAGTTTTCAGAAGGAGCAACAGAAGTTACTTAACTCTCCGAGAGCAGCGGAGCAGGTTCAGACCTTAAAACTCTGCAAACATCATCCCTGCACAGCTCCCCCTCTCCATCCTTGTCCTGCCTGTCCTCACAAATCTCATTTATTGTCATGATTGTGAAAACCAAACTATTTTTGGAGCTTAAATTAAAGCAAATATTTGAAGTCACATGGTGCTTTCTTTGCATTAATTAGCAATTTACTCAAATATTGCTGTGTAAACCAACAATCAGTATCTTGTAATTAAAAGCCTGATCACGTTTATCTGTAATCTTTCCTTGAAGATAAAGTGCTCTGAAAACTACAGTCTACAGATATTTCCAATATAGAAAAAACATCAAGTGTGAAGAAACTCAATGAAATAAGTACACCACCATCATCTCTGAGAGGTACCAGAATAACCCAAAGTTCCCACACATCTTTGTGAGCCTCTGCCTTTCCCAGGATGCAGAGAGCAGCAAGGAGCTTGTGTCAGGGCAAGACATGGTGCCACCCAATGCTGGGGACACCAAGCACTGTGGGGACCTTCCTGTTCCTGGCTCTGGGAACCTCAGCCTGGGGTCTCCACAGCCACTCATTCACCCCAGGCACACATCTACTCAACATCAGCATGCTCTGCTTACACAGGAAAAGCCCCAGAAGGTCTGCAAATACACCCATGTCCACCCAATTACATAATCAGCTGCACGTGCAGCTTTCAAAGGGTTAACATTAGAAGCCACTTCTAAATTTCCACAGTGAAGTCCCCCCAGTGGAAAATTTTCTGATCTTCATTAATATTTTAAAATGAAAACACTAGGTTTTCTCAGTGGAATAAAAGACATAAGGACAAATTAATCTCTGGGGTTACCCTGAGTTCCACTACAGAACTGATTCTCCAACACCTTCTTTGAAAGTGCTCCCTGTCCTTTTCCAAACAGAGGATCTCCATCCACACAGTCTTATCACTCAGAGTTTCCTCAGCTTTCCTCCTAGGATACTCACACTCCACTTGTTAAAGTTTTGCAGAGTCAAATTGTAAAACCCTCCAATTCTGTGGATACCATACATAAATAAAACCAAAAATCTGGGTCCAGGCCCATTTAGGGTTTGACCCATTGACTGTTGTCAAAGCCTATGAAGATCTCTATCCCCTGGATTTTCCCATGGTCAAACAAAATAAGGTCTGAGTGGCATTAAATATCACTTTTGCATTACACACATTTTTCTTTCATATAGTGTCATAAGTGGATTAAAAAACCCTGATATTCTGAGTACCTAAAGCACAGCACAGCTTCTACTGAAGGGACCTTCAGGGATAAGAGGCTAGTGCACTGTTAAAGATTAAAACCCAGCCGTCTGCTTTTATGCTTGAGAGTCCTTCGTGACTCCCCGGTGACATCACATTCATCTCACTGTATTTGAAAAATGCATTTAAATGTCAAAACTAAAGTACCCAAACAATGGCTCCTTAGCACACTAACTGTTAACACATTGCTTAGCAAACGCCTTCCCCAAGACATATGGGACCGACTCTATCCATAAAATATACCACAAGTAACACACAAAGTCCCAGAGGAAATAAATACTCTGCTGTACTCTGACCTGCTTTTCCCTCCTAAAACACACTTGAAGACATGTTTCACTGCAGGAACAGACATCAATTTCAAATACCTTCCTGCAGCACCATCCCTCCTCCCAGCTGCAGAGATGCTCCCGGGCCAGGGCTGCAGCTCCCTGGGGATGCACCCAGGGAAGGGCTTGGGCTGATCCCATCACTGAGCACAGTGGGCACATCCCTGGCACTGGGCACATGGCTATTCCAAGGCCACATGCATGTTCAGCCCAATTGAAATAAAACTGTTCAGATCAATGAACTCAGTAATTTACTTCAGACAGACCTAATCAGAGAACACTAAAAGAGAGACAGCTTTGCAAAATGTAAATGAACCTGAGGCCAGAGATACAAGTAATGGGAATTCAATGGCAGCCTGTGTAAAAGCAGCAGGATCATTAACAGCCCTTAATTCCAGCTGCTTGGAAACAGGGGAAGGGTAGGAGATGGGAAAGACCTCAGGGGAGCTTGGCTTTCCTTGGGACCATAGCTGGGTACAGAGCACCCGTGTCACTGCACTGGCACCACTTCAGAGCAGAGCCCTTAGGTCTTCATAATGGACTGCAACTTCCTAGAATAATTTAATTTTTTTTCCTACTGTTACGATACCAGAATTTCAATCAGACAAAACCGTATAATGGATTTCTTTTGCTGGGCATGTTACATAAATTGCATATTCAAGTACTATAAAATATTTGTAACAGACAGGTACTTTTCTAAATTGGGTCTGACAGTAAGCGATAGTGGCTGGAATATTTATGTGATGGCACCTATGTAACAAGGCAAAATGCAGGGTGAGACAATGAACATGCCAGCAGGAATCCCACGCAGAGCTTTCAAGCTTCCCTCCTGCTGCAGCAAGGTCCCTGACCAACTCAGGCTATCAGCTTTGTCATCAGGAGCTCCAGCAAAGCCCACCAAACACAGTGCCCTAATACAAATTTGGGCCTCTTCTCCCTCCCTAACTCTTTGCCAGTTACTTTGAATCTCAGGGTTTCTGCACATAGACACAGCTGTCAACACCTCCTTTGCAGAGGACCTTCATCTTCTCCCACCCATCACCATCCTAGAGACTTGGCTACTCCCACACAACACAACCTCCACATACAGACCAGTGGTTTGCCTCCAAGAGAAGCTGAAACTGTCCTGAGCCCTCTGTCCCCAGGGCCTGCCATAGCCAGCACCTGCCCGTGCTGGGGGGGCTGGAAGGATCATAGAATCATAGAATCCTAGGGGTTGGAAGGGACCTCGAAAGATCATCTAGTCCAACCCCCCCTGCCAGAGCAGGGCCACCTAGAGTACATCGCCCAGGAACGTGTCCAGGCGGGTTTTGAATGTCTCCACAACCCCCCTGGGCAGCCTGTTCCAGGGCTCTGTCACCCTTACAGTAAAAAAATTTTTTCTGATATTCAACTTGAACCTCCTATGCTTCAATTTACACCCATTATCCCTTGTCCTATCGCTGGTCACCACTGAGAAAAGCCTAACTCCATCTCCCTGGCACTCACCCCTTACATATTTGAAAACATTGATGAGGTCACCCCTCAGTCTCCTTTTCTCCAAACTAAAGAGACCCAGCTCCCTCAGCCTATCCTCATAAGGGAGATGCTCCACTCCCTTAATCATCTTAGTAGCTCTGCGCTGGACTCTTTCAAGCACTTCCCTGTCCTTCTTGAACTGAGGGGCCCAGAACTGGACACAATACTCCAGGTGCGGCCTCACCAATGCAGAATAGAGGGGGAGGAGAACCTCTCTTGACCTACTGACCACACCCTTTCTAATGCACCCCAGGATGCCATTGGCCTTCTTGGCCACAAGGGCACATTGCTGGCTCATGGTCATCTCCATGATGCTCCTTGTCCAGGTCAGCTTCCTGCAGTTCTTGCCCTTCCTCTCTTGGCAGAGGCTTCCTGAGACTCACCACTCATTTCAGTAATATTTTCTTGACAATCACAGTTGGCAGGTCCATACTTAGCCTTTTTACAATTAAAATATTGTATTGATACAAATAGGCTCTGGCAGCCGCTTCAAGAGGTTTTTAATTGAATGATTATTGTATTAAATAACTGTTTTTAATGGAGCATGAACTTGCTTAAATGATGACTGCGGAGCTATTGAGGGTCCAGAGAATTGCACAGGTATTTCCAGCTTTTCACAAATAAATATTTGTATCTTAGCAGCCACACGGAGCCCAGTCCAGGCCAAGTGTTGGAGCTGTGGCTGCTCAGGCTGTGCCAGGGCCAGGACCCATCGCTGCCCCAGAGGGGTTGGAGACAAACCCTCACCTTGCTCCCAGTCACATCCTGGAGACAGCACAGCAGACACCTGCTGTAGGACTACAGCACACTCACCTTGGCATCAGGCCAGTTTCCAGAAGACCAATTCCTCCCCTTGCAGTTATTTTGCAATGAAACCTTCCCCCTGTCAAGAGCAAAATGGCTCAGGGTGCAGAGCTGCCCATCCAGGGCAGGGCCACCACCCCTCCCACAGTAGGACAGATGCTCAGGGAGCACAGAGAGGGTACAAGAGCTGGGTGAGCAGCAGCATGAAGGGAAAGGGGCCTCATTAACTCTTACCAGAGCACAGGCACCCTGAGGAGCAGCAGCACAATTGCCCATCCTCAACACACCCTGACCCACAGCCTGGTGGGAGTTATCTCCTGGCAGGAGATTTCTAGTCATCCCAGACTGTTACTAAAAACCTCTCTGGTACAGACACCTCTGTCTTTCTCCCTTCAACAATAGCTCACGTCAGCTCATATTACACATGAACAGAAGATGCAAACATGAAGATGAACCCTGCAGAAAAGGCTTGCATGGGTCTTCAGCATGGGCAGGATTAGTCACAGATAATATTTACTATAGCAAGAGAATACTTCAGCAGCTCAGCCTTGACTCCCAGCTCCTGGGCAAACAGGACCTATGGAAACAAGGGGATGCAGCAGTTGCATGGCATCCTAGCATGAATCCCCCCCACATTTATTAAATCACTCACAATAATTCAAGATTTTTGATTTATCAGAAACATGGAATCAAGCCAGCCAATCACAAGGCTCAGCATGCCTTTAACCTTCTGCTCCCACTTTGCAGCTGCTGGTATCTACAATGGTTTCGGAGCAAGGGCCTGTTTGGTCCACAGAACACTAAAATGCTACAAAATGCAGCCAAATATTCCTTGGGAGCCAATAACAGGACCTGCAGGACATGTCTGACCCGCAGTGCAGTATTTCACACCATCACATCCAGGATAAGCCATGAAACTCCCTGCAGAAAATGTGACTGCAGCACAAGACAGGACACATGCCTGCTGCCAGCAGAGTGTAGGGGAAGGAGGGAGGGAATCCCCCCTTCACCTGCCATCTCCCCCAGAGTGTCCCTGCACAGGGCTGGTTGGTGTGGAGGCTGTCACCCCAGGTGCCACCATGAGCCTCTGTTCGTCACGGCCAGGCAGGCTGGTTCATCACCCCCTGCCTATGTGGCTGTCTGACAGTAACACACACTACTGGTTTATTGCCTCCATTAAGGCTCCAATAACTTAACAACAGATCAATAAACCATTATCACCCTCCAGCCTTGGAAATCCAGTCACCCCCAAATCCACCCATCTCAGATACATTCACGGTTTCTCATCACTAAAGAGCAGAGGCAATTTGTTCAACGAATCAGTGCTTTCAAACAGTCCTGTGGCAAGGGCTTTCCCCCTGTCCTGCCCCACCAGCACCTCAGATCTTCCCAAGGACACCACATCCCCCAGAGACCACAGGATGCTCATTCCCAGCTCCTACAGCCCTGCTGGGCCCATGTCCTGGCAGCATCACACCCCAGCTTCCCCACACCATGGACATGCAGTAAAAATCAATATTGCTGCTTTAGCTTTTAAACACCTGTGTGGCTCCCACCTCCTGAGAAAATTTGCAATTTGAAGTGCTAACAATTTACTTTGCTAAAAAATTAATTCAGCAATTTTCTATAAATTGTATGCAGCTCAATAATAGACATAGCATTTTTACATTTGGATGCTTTCCATTACTGCTCTTGTTCATCTTCAGAATAAAATAGCACTTTAGAAACAGTAGTAAGAGTGTTTTCTGAAAAGTGAAATTGAATTGATACGTTGGAGGAGAAAGTTGGGCTCCTTTCATAAGAATCATACATTTCATAATAGTGTTAAAGAAAGTTGTCTCTGGATGCAGTAATTTAGTACTGAAAAAGTGACAAACAAATAATTCCAACTAAACCAGAGGAAGTAGTGACTTTTAATTATATAATTTTTGATTAATTTATTTCTGACAGTTTTATAGGCTGACAAGAGAAAGTATTTTATATGCAAAAAACATTCACTCTCAACTGTTAAAGCATAAAAATTGTCAGATGATTTTAATACAGTTTAAGTTTAATGTTTATTGTCAGAAAAAGTCCACAGCAATTACCAAGTCACATGCTCCTTAATTCTTTGTGTTTATGACAGCAAAACCAAAAATACATTATTTCCCAAACTTTATAAACCTCAAATCTGTGCAGTAAATGACTGATGTTTTTCTTATTTTGCCTTTAAGGAACTAAACTTCCATCCATTTTCCAGCATCAGGGAATCACCCTGCTAAACCTGAGCAAATAATTACAGGCAGTTCTCAGCATCTCCCCCACCACTGAGCTGGGACTCCTGCACAGCTCAGTACAACCCACCAGGGTCTCCATCAGGGCTGTCACCACTGAAAGGAAAGCAGATGCATTCCCTTGCAGGTAGGTCCACCTTTTTCCCCAAAATCATGTTCTTCAACACAGCGAGGCAATTTAATTACCAGCAATTTTCCTCTGCCCTTTGGAAGTATTTTTCAAGGAAATAGAGCACAACACTAAAACATGTAACTTCTGCCCTTTGCCTGTGGTGAGGTTCTCTCACAGCTAACAGGCTTGGAAAGATGAGATCCCCATCTTACTGATGGATATCTGGGACTCAAGCAAACTTTTTTCATTTGTGGGATTTTAGAAGCAGCTCCATTTTTTTCTCAGAGCACTTGCAGAAACTGGGATGTGCCAGGGCACTGCTAGTGACAGCCCACAGTGCTCCAGAGGGAACCGTGCACTGAGGGTCCACCAGTGCTCCCACCACACTGCCAGTCCCAGGATTTGCTTGGCCTAGAGGAAAGCTGCTGCCCAAAAGGGCAGATTATGGCCAGTGAAGGCTGTGAAATGGTACATAACTAATGATTTTTAATATTGGAGTAATGAAAGCGAGATGAGAAATATTAATCTTCTAAAAAAACGTAAAGAACCAGGGCTCTGTTTCCATGGCAAAGCACATCCTGCACATTATCTATCAGCAGGGGATTACGGTGGCATGGTAAATAGAAGGGGTAAATACAGGAGACAGGCACTGCTTTGCTGTCGGCTGAAATAAGCTGTGCTGCCAGTATAAAAACATGACAGGATTTTCTAGAGCAGCCAGAAGTCTCAGAGCAGCCACATTTTGTTCACCCTTGTGGATTCTTCCCCCCAGTACACCATGAACCCACAACTCGGCTCAGAACCCAGCATCCCTCTGCCCCAAGCAGGTTGCTCTGCCCCAGGGACTGAGTTGCCTCAGAAGCACAGGGTCTTACTTTACATCAGCTTTTCATGCTCTCATAACCTCACTATCTAAAACAAAAATCCCACCAAAAAAACTTCCCAACTTCCCAGAGTCTGCAGACCCCTGCTATAAATAGATCCCTAATAGGAGCCTGTAATAGGATACAATTTATTTCCAGATCTGATGGGCTGACCTTCATCATCACTCGAGGCTCTACTTGTCATGAATTACAGACAATTCACTCACTGGTGGAAATAAATTGTACTACCAGTGCTGAGCCCTGTCTCCTGGCACAGGCACAGCAGGGCAGCAGCTCCTCCCCTCCCACCCCACCGGTGCCAGACTTTCTGGGAGGCATTCAGCTCAGAGTTGAGAGAAACTGCCACATTTGTAAGTAATTCCTAGAAGTGCTGTACAAGGGTCCTGAGCCACTGCTGGTGTCCATCTCACCAGCTAAGGACCAGCCCAAGGCACTACCAGCCACCTTATCCAGCTTTGGCATGAATCCATCATTCCATTTGAGAGGGAGCTACAGGACACAATAAGGACTTGGCGGAGCAATTTGGGACCTTGTCCTCCTGCCCTCATCCTCACATCAATCAAAGAAGCCCAAGTGCCACCAAAGCAGCATCAGATGCTAACTCCTGCCTTGTTCCACCCCAACCTGGGGCCCTCCATACAAGTAATGAGATCAGGAACCATGAGAAGAGGTCACAGTGTTAATCAAGTGCAATTAAGATCAATATAAACAAAAACACTAAATACCAAAAAGAGCCACGTGTTAAAAGCAGAGGTGCATTGCACTGGGAAGCTCCTGGGACACAAAACAGGGACAGAGGGTCTCCAACAGCCCTGCTTCATGGGGCCACCACCAGCCAGGGGCTGAAGCCCAGATGCATTGAGTCTGAGATGCTCACGAACACACACACTTAAGTACAGCAACACTTAAGAGCTAGTACAAGCATATCTTACAAAATAAACCCTCTTCTTCCTTTCACTCTTTAACAGGCAAGTGCAGAAATCTGAACCAAACCAAGTTTGTGAAAAACAGGGGCTGCAATGACCACCCCAACATGGGGGGAGCCCTCAGGAGCCCCCCAGCTCCCACCACAGCCCTGCAGCAAGGGGCTGCCCCCCCAGGAGAGAGTTGCCTGCAGGCACAGCCTGGCCCCTCTGCAGGCTGTCAGCCAGCCTGGGAGTTATTGCCCAGTTCTGTATTTATAATGTGCTTGCCCATGCATATACAATAAAGGATTTCTCGAGCTATGTGGTGATGAGCTCCTGTGTAGCTCAGATGAGCTCGTGGTTAGCATTATGCAAGGAACACATCAAGCAGGAATTAATTATTTTATTCTAAAAACCATACACCTGGAATTCTCCTGAAAAAATGAAAAGGCAGCTTACACTTGCTATCAACTGACAAAGCCCCCCGCTCCCCATGAATGTTTCCAGTCCTTCTTCCCCCCCCCCCCCCCCCAACCTCATCCCACCCTTGAGCGCAGTCAGCCTATACCACAAAAATTCATTAAAGGCAGCAGCCTAGATCACACTTTATCAACAATCCACCAAGGCCCAATCCAACAAGAGGCCAAGCAGGAGATACAATCCATGGCATCAGAGATTAAGCCTCCCATTCACACCAGGATGCTGCCACCATGGTGCCAGGGCTGTCCCAGGCAGAGCACAGGACAGCATTTCCCTACAGTGCAAGCTATAAAGCACATTTGAAATCTGAAAGCTTCAGCTTCCCTGGCTTGGCTTCCCCATAGCCATTTGTTATTGAGCTGGCAGCTTTCTAATAAACTGAGAGGAATCTGCTGTGAGGTTTCCCCTCAGATACACACAGGTGAGATCTCAAGTGTCCCTTCCCTCACCAGCTAATGAGCTTCACTGCTTCCCCAAAACTGAGTCCCTTGCCCAGGTGGTTCAGAGCTTCACCAAATTCAGAAAAAATATCTGTTCTTCTCTGCTCCTCAAGTCAAGCCAGCTACTGCTCAGATGACTGATGTGCTCCAGCTACTAAAGCCCAGGCAGTAAATCAAGAATTAGCCTATACACAGACTAAAAGCAAAGGATTTATTAAAAACCAAGCAGCAGAAGAAAACAAGTTTTGTTGTATAGTTTGGTCTCCACACAGTTCAGAGGCTTTCTTCCCTCAACAAGTGGTTTTTGTTTTGAAAGTTCTTAGACTACTCCCTATACTCACCTTCTATAGTTGCTTTTTTTCTACAACCAAGTTCAAGATGATATAAGAGCTAAAACCTGAATTAGACCAAGCTTTGTGATTTCTTCAGGAGCTTAACTGAACTTTTCCCACATAGCACAAAACAGTAACAACAAAAGACCATGTATCAAACACCATATAGATATACATCATGACCCCCCTGCCAAGAAACAACAGAAAAACATTAATACTAAAGATATTGCACTTGTTCTGCATGACTCACCAGTGCAGTCTCCAGCCCAGCAGTCTCCACCAAACTAGGTGACCTTCTGAGTCCTCCATCCAGGCAGTCCAGGCCCTCCACCCCTTCTCTGGGATGGGGCCTTGGAGATGAACAATCCCACCGCACCTAGAGTGAGTATGGATCCTACTCTCACTGGCTGTAGATGAGCTTCTTAAATGTGTTCTACCCTCACTATAAGACCCTTCTCTCAGCTGTGCATGTTTTTGGGTAGGGTGGTGGCCTTTGAAACAGGCATCAATCACCTTCAGGTGAGTAAAGCTTTAAATGTTAAATAGTAGTAAATGACTCTTTCTTTGTCTGTTGATGTCTAGCAAGGGGTTCACTTTGCTTTGCAGCAGTGTAGGCTGAAAGACATCAAGTCTCCTCCCAGCCATGGTCCTAAGGAGTTTGCAGGGTACAGATAGCTCAGGCTCTGGAGTGCCTGGTGTTCCCAGGGGGAATTTGGCACTCTGAGCCTGAATCTCCCCTCTGTCTCTCTGCAGCTGAGCTGTGCCCTGAGAGAGATGTGGGAAGCCCTTTATGGGGCTTGTTCTGGTTCCTACTGCAGGGGAATAAGGGGTTTCTGTTCTCCCTTTCCAGCTGGCTGCAATAACCCCTCTCTGCAGCCTTTTCCCTGTCCCTGGGACACAGGCACACTGATGGCTTCTCTCCAGCCCATGTTCTGACAATAAACTGTTGTGGAGTCTCTCTACCCCTGGTGGGTAAGTGTCTCCATGCCCCACAGGCAGTTCTCTAGAAAAAAGGTGGTTATGCAGAAGCCTCGGAGACAAAGCAAGAGGCTTGGAGAACCCCCTGGTCCCACCCCACAGTTGAGGGGGACACAGAGGAGCACTGCAGGTGGGGGCATTTCCTTGCTGTGCATTTTCCTGCTGATATCCTGGACACATTGTGTGACTGCTGCCCCATTCCCACTCCAAACAGGAGGGTGCCCTAGGTCTTTGTTTGAAGTAAGTCGATTTGAGATAAAGTAAAAATAACAGTTTATTTTTAATAATAGATGATTATTGCTTGAAAGACAAAAATGAGTCACTCTTCTTAATTATTTTTGCAGAAAGCGTCTTGCCTAATATATGCTTTTGAAGCAGTAAGGTGCTATAAGGGTATTTTTCCTGTTTTCCTAGCTGCAGATGCATAGTGAATCCTAATTAAAACCTTTAAGTCTTATTCCATTTACAAGAAGGAGCGTATAATTTTTCTTTTAGCTTTTTTAATACAGGGTTTCAATGCCCATTACAAAAATTCCAATGCATCTTTGAAGTTAGCAGCTAATTATGCTTCTCCAAGTTATATATCTGGAGTTCTAGATGTGGGAAAGGCAATTACTTTTTTTCTCATTTAGCATAACAGTCTCTGAAGCTTTATTGGAGCTCCAGTGAGTCATGCTATAGATCAGAGCCCAGGCTGGAAAGAGGAGGAATTCGGGGGGAAGGCAGGATGCTTACTCAGCTCTTTGGGCTCCTTCCCTGGTTAGTGTGCTGTCACCACCAGGACACTCTCTAATTGTTTGTTGAATGACCACGGTGCTTTTTGACTCTGACTTTGCTTGGTAGGTCATTCCCTACATCCATTACGGGGCACCTGCTCGTGCTGCTATAGTGAAGGGGCTGTCAGCATTTTACAGGAGTTTATAACTGGGCTGTAAATGTCTGTGTGGAGCTGGAAACTGTTGGAGGATTTCTCCAGGACAGAAACCAGCTGGTTCAGCCCATTTGTTACCCTGTGCCTGGCTGCTGCCAGGAAGCTCCTTGGTGGGGAGGCCCTGTCAGACCCAGCTCCCTGGGGGGATGCCAGAGTGTGGAGGAGGGGGCTTGCTCTGTGCTTGGCACGGAAAAGTCACCCTGGTTGTATGTGGCAGCAGGGGTTTGGTGGCTGCAAGGCTCAGTCCCAGGGTTGCAGGAGCCCTGAGCATGACCATGAGGTCTGGGGAGAAGCCTGGAGAGCTGCTGGTCCTGCAGACCTTGACCTTTGTTAGCTGAACTGCCACAAGCTTCTGTTTAACATGCCAGCTACATCTTTTAGAATATCTCTTCTGCTTGCAGCATCTTGTTTCTTCTCCTTTCACAAAAGTGAAGGTCATGCTTCCAGAGATGGGTCTGAAATCTGTGCATCAGCCCAGAGATAGGTATTTGTCCCATCTGTGGTGCCCTGATGGTTGTGGGCATGGTAACTAGTTTTGTGGGTTTTCTTCTCATCAAGATTGCACTTGTGAAGAAAAAAAAACAAAAAACCAAAACGAACAAACAAACAAGCAAAAACCAAAAAACAAAACCCCACAAAAAACAACACAGAAAATAAATTCTCTAGCACTTTCTGGAGCAAGGGGAGAGACTGAAGCCAATTCCCAGCTGGTTTACAGCTCAGCCCTGTATTTCTGCCCCGAGGACAAGCAACTAAAGAGATGGTACCCTTGCACTAACCCACACCAGGAGACAGCATGTCTACCCTCCCTGGCCGCTGATTTATTCCCTCTCCTTCTGCATGTGTTTTATAGCTGGGGCTGTCCCAGACCAATGACTGTTTTTCCAGACTTCTCTGCTGACACTGAGAGCAAAGCACTGACACCAGGGATGTGTTCCCAGAAGTGTTTTTTTGGAAGCAAAGGGATGAAAAGGACTCAAATGGAAGGAGCCCAGACTTGGTCCAGACAGCTATGTTGGCATCAGAATCTCTTACTATTTAATTTTCCTGCAAACTCTCACCCTCTTTGCAGACTGAAGACATGTTGGTGGCTTCAGGAACAGGACCAGGACACCAGGTTTTCCCTTCCTGGGGACACCACCCTCCAGTGCCCTGTGCCAGGCAGAAATAGCTCCTGTGTTGACCTAGTGCCCTAGGAAATAGGAGCAGGACAGCCCCTTGCCCAGCTGCTCCCCCAGCCCCAGGTGATGGAGGGGCTGTGGCTGCTGGCTCGGAGCTGTTGGCACGAGCAGGGCCCCGGCACGGAGATGCTTCATTGCTGGGGAACCTGCAAGAAATTAAATTCTCCACTTGGCTGGTCTGGGTGACTCGGCTTTGCTCTGCCGACTTGTTCCTTCATTATTTTTTTGGCCGATAGCTGACTGCAAGCTTGTCTTGTCTGTTTAATACCAGCACAGCAGCTCCAGGAGAGGCACAGGCTTGTCGGTCTCAGTGAGAGCACACTGTGTTACTCTCCCCACTTCATTTACTTTGTGGACAGGAGGGGAAAAACCTCAAGGTGCTACTGAGCTGGCAGCTGGGGTGGGGGCTTTCTCTGCAGGCTGGTTACAGCCCCCACCCCACCTGAGGAGATGCTGGGGTGTGCAGGGAGACCTGCACACACTTTTGCCTGGGGAGGCCTGAACTTGGATGGGGCCAGGCAAGCTGAGGACAGTAATTATTAAGATTAATCTTCCACTCACACCTCTTGGAGCATGCCAAGGAGGTCTCCTGGCAGCCTTGCAGCCAGGTTTGTGATGGGCTTGGCTGTTGTTGCTATCTGGAGCACCCAGCACAGCAGCACCTGCAGCTGCGGGTCCACATCCCTCACGGGGCAGCTATTGCTGTGCCACACAGGAGCCTCTGGTGAGTGCTGGAATGGGGGCTGTGTTTTGTCTTCAGACAGAAGAATTGTCATTTCCAAAGTATCATCTTCCTCCACGCATGCTTTTCTTTGCATTTTGGAGACCAGGAGGGTCCAAAGCTGGTGTACCTTAGGGTCAGAACCATGCACCCAAACAGACCTGGCAGGTCATGTCCCAGATGTTGGCAGCTGGGAGGGAAGGGGGATCAGTTGGGTCCCAGGAGATGAGTCTCTGCCTGGAAGACAGGCTGCCTGCACTGCTTTTTGGTCCTTGGAGCAAGACTTAGCAAATGCAATTGTTTTTTTGTTTAATTAAGAGAAAGCAGGGAATGCAAAGACTGGGTTTTCTCCATCCTGTGATAAATTAACCTCCTCCTTGTTCAGGTGGACAGGCAAAGGCTCCAGATCAATGATCCTACTGATGCCTGGCCTCTCCTCCTTTGGAGAGAGAAGGGAACAAAGTGTGTCAGCCCCTGCCCTGCTGCTGCCTTTGGGGCAACGAGTGGAGTGACTGTGGGTAATGATGATGAATGGCATGATTAGTGCTGGAGCCTGGACCTAGGGCTGTAATTTTAGACCCACCCTCTTCATGGAATAATCCAGCTATTTGGTGCTATGTGGTGGCACTCAGAGTGCAGCTGAAAGCACTGGGCTGCTCTGGACAGACACCTGTGGCTGTGTGCCAGGGATCAGAGGGCTCCTGTCCCCATGCCTGGGCTCAGAGCTGCCCACTGGGGTGGCCATGGATGTGTTGAGCAAGTGCCAGTGTCCTGTGCCAGCCACCAGCAGAGATGTGGGATGCCCCAGAGCAGAGTCTGCTGGGTGATGGCTTTGATTGCTCTGGGTCCTGGGCGGGAAGGGTTCCCAGGCAGGCTGCAGAGCCCAGGCAGGGGGTTAATTCCCAAGGAAAACAGGAGGCAGTGGCAGTGTGTGGCTGAATTTGCTGTGCACTGCTGTCAGAGCAGCTCCTGCTCTGTGGGGATGGCTTGTGAGGGTCCTGCTGGCATGGGAGGATCGCTGGTTTTGTTTTGCACTAGCAATAATCATCAAAAGCTGTATTAGCTAAACTGCACCCAGCAAAGCACCACTTTGGAACAGCATGTAGTGATGACTGATTCTGGAAAACATTGATTTAAGCAGGAGGGAGCTGGCATAGCCGTGTGCTGCTCTGGCAGGAGCAGCCAAAGGGACAAGCAGCATTGGGCTGGGGGCTCCCTGCCTGTACCCCAGGTGCTGTGAGCCCCCCTGTCCTGCTCCCCATGGTGAGCCAGACCCCTGGGGCACCTTTAGGTGTTCATGAACTTGGTTGTGTTTCAACAGCAGGCATGGGCAAGGGCTGCTTGCCCCTGGGGAGGTGAGCTCTGCCTGCACAGTGCTGGGCTTTATCTCTAGCTTTTGCTTTTTTAAACTCCTTCTTTAAATGTATTTTTATACAGCAGTACTGACCTTTTCCTCCAGCCCCTGTGGAGCGAGGTTGTATCTTGTGTAAAAGTCATATCAAATGGGCCACAAAAAATCACTCTTGCCTGATTAAAATGAATAGTCCAGACGACGTGTGCATTTTCCTTCTGTGTCGTTAGCTTTGTGTGAGAGCTTGCAGCAATCAGGGCTTTTATGGGAGAAATACAGCTACAGGTACTGCTAGCTGCCTTAACGGATACTAATGACAATCCTTGTAAGGATTGATTTGCAAAGAAAATTTCTATTGCCTCAAGGACAAACGTTTGTGCAAATCATATAATTGTGTACGGAGAAATTGGTAACACTATGAAATGGTTCATTTATAAATATTTTACTATTTATTAAATTAAATGGTATTATAACAATCCTTTTGTGAAACTAAAATATAGTAACTGTTCCATTTTTGCATTATTTCTGTGCTATAAAGCAGGCTATTAGATCTTGGTTGCTGTCACCTAAGACTATAGATGGTGCCTTTTGGAACATGCCATGTCCGAGACACCTGAGGCACCCATGCCATGCCAAAGGGTGTTGGAAAAGCAGCTCATTGCAGCACCTCTTCTCCATTTCCTGCTTAGGGTCTGAAATTCTACAACAGAATAATTTTGAGGTTGCCTGTTTTCTGGGGCGTGGGCTTTGATGAGAGATATGTGCTGACCCAGGTGGCAGAACTGATCCCTGTGGTCCCTTGGCTTATCCAGCACTTCTCAGATAACCAACTGGCCACCTGGCCACAACATGGCAACTACCTGGTTGTTCCATTCCTATTGTGTGCTTTACCTGGAGAGAGAAGGGGAAGAAGGGGTGCTGGCACACGTGTGTGTGAGGCAGCTGTGCCCTGCAGCCCTGCTGATGGCCACCTCATCAGCCACCAACCTGGGGCAGTGCTGCATGTCAGTGGTGCTGCTCGTCAGCTCCATTCCTACCTTGAAGTTGCCCTTGCCTTCTAAAATTCTTGTCCACTCCGGAAAACAAGCAGACAAGACATCTATACTGAGCTAGAAATTTTTCTTGAATGTACCCTCCTTAATTTATGTTGCATCTCACATCACTGCCTGCAGCAAAGGCCATTAATGGTGGCAGTTTGTGACACAACTGAAGGCTTCTCTAATGGGAAGTTCTCCCGCAGTCCCAGCACTCCAGCTTCGGAGGAATTTGCTGGGGTTGTGGTGCTCAGCTTCTCCCCCTTCATTTCCCAGGCTCCAGAGACTAATCCTTCCTTCAGCCAGTGTTGCTGCTGCTATGGCAATATTTTCTCCCCCATCGTGGTAATCATGCAATGGTCTCTGAGAACAGCAGGAGAAGCGGTGCCTGTTCGATGCATAAAAGGTAAGATGAACTACATGTCATAAAACTTTTAAAAGTTCCTTTTTTGTGTTTGTGCGGGGGTTATTTTATATGGCTTTTGATATGAAGCTAAAATTGCACATCAAAAAGGATAATGCATCTTTAAGCTGTTACAATGACTTCTAAATTTTTCATTTAATGTCAGTGAGGAAAAAAACCCCTCAGTTGGCTGAGTTACGTTGGTGAGATGGTTGTTTCATTCCATAAAGTGTCTGCAGTGGATTTGAACAGTAGGAAATCCAAGGGTGATAAATAGCTATTTCTAAGTAAATTTCATGCAATTGCCCTTTGGTTAAAGTCTTTCCTCTCAGCACTTTCCTGTGCATATAGCCCAACTAATAATATTCAGGAGCAAGTGCTTTCCAGTGTGACAACTGATTGCACTTTGAAGCAGTAAATGGCTGATTTCATAATTGGTATAATTTTTCACAAGTACCTGAATGTCATATACAGAAAGAATAAGCAACCTGGACTTAATACGGGAGCTTTTTCAATTCTCCTAAAAATCAATAATGTATTAAACCCCTCTAACTGATTAAAATAATGTGAACCCTGAGTAGGTTTTGTGAGGAAGGCAGGTTTCTTCAAGGGTGGCAGATTTATGGCAAAAGGGTTAATACACGAGGAGAGTGGGGATATGTTGCAGATGGAGCCCGTTTTCCTAATTAAACTTGTATCAAGATTTTCTGGGTTTGAATTGTTTCACTTAATGCAATACCAGCGAGCGTTTCCTCTCCTGTCCCAGGCAGCCCCTGCAGCGCTCGGTGCCGGGAGCGCTGGCCTCGCAGGGGAGATGGTGATCATGAAAACAAACAGTGTCTGGTCCAAAAACTTCCTTGTGGCCCCCAAGGACCCCCTGGCTAGAGGGGGCATGGGGCAGGTTTTGGGGCTCAGGCTGGGGAGGAGCTGCCGCAGGGCTGCTCCTGATGGGAGGGGGCAACATTTTGCCCAGGGGCCTCTTTGCATAGGAAAATTCAATTAGTGTCACAGTGACATGAATATTATCAACGGGGTTGCAAAAGAAAGAGCCTCTCTGCCTGGAGATAAGCAAAAGGTTATTTTTTTTCCCTGGGATTTTTAAGATTTCTTGAAATTCTTCAGAGATTCTTGTGGGGAAAATGTTTGGAGGTCTATTGAGAAAACATTTGTAAAGATAAAGCAAAGCTGCAGTTTGAGAGGAGAGATGTGTGGGTGGAGGGGGAAGGGTGTGGGTGTATGGGAGAGAGGGCAGCACCCATGAACCCTCACTGGCTGCACTGTGTGTGGCTGGTCCCTGGGGGATCAGAGCAGAGGATGCACATAAACTCCTCTGAAGGAAAGATTAAGAAGAAAAGACCACTTGTGTTGAATCCCAGGCAGCACCCTGGGATGCTAAAACCCCCAGCACCATGACAGTCCCCAGTGGTTTGGGCATTTGCCTACACCTGACCAGGCAGCACCAGGTCCCCTCTCCCTGGGGGAGACATCCGCTCTTGCCCTCATCCTGGGCACCTGGGTGGGAGCCCACATTGCTGCCAGACCTGGCACAGCATCCCCCATCCTCCCAGGAAGGGCCATCTCCTCTCTTCTCCTCTCTTCTCCTCTCTTCTCCTCTCTTCTCCTCTCTTCTCCTCTCTTCTCCTCTCTCCTCTCCTCTCCTCTCCTCTCCTCTCCTCTCCTCTCCTCTCCTCTCCTCTCCTCTCCTCTCCTCTCCTCTCCTCTCCTCTCCTCTCCTCTCCTCTCCTCTCCTCTCCTCTCCTCTCCTCTCCTCTCCTCTCCTCTCCTCTCCTCTCCTCTCCTCTCCTCTCCTCTCCTCTCCTCTCCTCTCCTCTCCTCTCCTCTCCTCTCCTCTCCTCTCCTCTCCTCTCCTCTCCTCTCCTCTCCTCTCCTCTCCTCTCCTCTCCTCTCCTCTCCTCTCCTCTCCTCTCCTCTCCTCTCCTCTCCTCTCCTCTCCTCTCCTCTCCTCTCCTCTCCTCTCCTCTCCTCTCCTCTCCTCTCCTCTCCTCTCCTCTCCTCTCCTCTCCTCTCCTCTCCTCTCCTCTCCTCTCCTCTCCTCTCCTCTCCTCTCCTCTCCTCTCCTCTCCTCTCCTCTCCTCTCCTCTCCTCTCCTCTCCTCTCCTCTCCTCTCCTCTCCTCTCCTCTCCTCTCCTCTCCTCTCCTCTCCTCTCCTCTCCTCGCAGTCACATGCAGGTGAATTGAAGAATCTGTTTAAATTTTGCTTCTCAAGATGGAGATCAGAGATCCTCAGCTCTGTATTATTCATGTTTGTCTATTGTTTCAAATTCATTTCCTATTTTCCAGCTGAGGGACTCTGCCAGAAGCACTCCTTGGCAGAGATTAAAACAATTTAGGAAGCAGACACCCAATTCCTTTCTTTGGATAGTAGGCAAATTGGGTATCTGTGAGAAGCAAGTAAATTTTATTATCAACAGATAGTTTGCTACTTAACTATCCTTAAGAATCCCCAGCATGTACAGGATGTTATTGGTTGTCCGAAGCCCAAAGCAAAACATGGTGTGTGCCCTGCACAGGTACCGTGGCCACTGCTGTGTTCAGCCCACCTCTGCAGTAGGTGCTCCTGGGTCTGCTCCTGTGCTGGTAACGAAGCCAAGGGACATGTGAGATAGTGTTTATATCATTAGCTGTGGCTCTCATTGATTTGTATCAAAATAGCTGTTTTAAATGTAATTACTACTAATTTGTGAAAATGCACTGTTAGACATAAATCTGTTGGCAGATGGATGCACGTGGCAGATCATGGGGAATGGGGTGATGGGGGGTAATGAAAGGGGAATGATTCCTCAAGGTGCTAAGCAGGTTCCTAGGGGCTGGGTTTCAGTGTCTGGGCATGCTGGGGTCTCCAGGTGCCCCTCCGCAGCCCTTCCTGCAGGATGCAGGCCTCGTGGGACCTGAAGATTTTTGCCCAAGCAGAGGTGCACATTGTGCCCTTCCCTGTGCATAAGGGGCAGTGCAAGAAGTTCTGCAGGAGTCCAGGAAGACAAAGGGGATGGCTCTTAAAATTATACAAGGATCAAAAAAAAGTCATGGAATCATTCATCAGGATTGCTGTAGTTCTTGACCACATAGTCAATGATTTATTTAATCTTAATATATTCCATAAAGAGTCCCCATATTTCCATAAATATGTCATATCTACCTAATACATAGTAATGAACCTGCTCCAAGGGTAAATAAATAAGATCTAAGCTCAGCAAGCCAATGTTTATCAAAGGGAGATATACAGATATTGAGTCCTTTAAAGTACCATTCTTCACAGCAATCACAGCCAAGTTAGACAATTTATAACATGTCAAGACAATTAGAAACCCCGTGGGCTCAGCATCAGTCCATGTGGGGGTAGCTTCGGGGGAGTGAGTGCACGGGGGGGCTGTGAGTACCTTGGTGCTGGGCCATGGCCCTGGGACACCCCACCAGCACCCAGGAACAGAGCTGCCTTCCTCTGGGTGCTTCATCAGGTGGACTTTCAGTTTCACACATGGTGGGATTTGCTGATTTTTCTTTTGTTCGTTGTGAAAAATTCAGATCTTTGAAAATCTATGAAAAGATTTTCAGATTGAAACTTTTACTTGGATTCCATTATTTCATTAAATTATATGTAGCAGTGCGTAACATGACAAGATACTAGTCTAAATATTTTTATACAAAAGCATTGAAAATACTTTGTGTTTGTGAAGTAACTAATTTTCTTATAGGTTGCACCTTTTAAATCTTATTTTCTAGAGCAAAGTTATTTCCTATCTGTGTTGCAATTAGTCTGACAAAGTCCGTAATATTAGAATATTCTGGTTATGTCATTATGACATGTAATATTATGCACTTCTTCTACTCTTATGCATATTATGGCATGACTTGACATGATATGACAGGTCACATCACTCGCCACTACTGATGTCATAAAATAATGTAGAAGTAATGAAAACAAATTTTGAATTTAAAGCATTTAAAGTTAATTCATGACTTTTCCTAAGAGAAATTCCCAAGTAAATATTTTTCATTTCCATTTGAAAACAAAAAAAAATTTGTTTCATTTTTATGTGGAAGGCAAATGTCTTCCAGAGAGTTAATGCTTCTCATAGGGATGGATCTGTGATCAGCTCAGGAACACACAGATCTCTTCTCAGCATTGAGCTCCCTCATGATCCTCATGTGCATCTCTGTGTCTGTGAGCTGGGAAGTGGCAGCAGGTCCCTGGTTCTGCTCCTGCACCACGCTGGCGTGTGATGCTCTGGGTTCCCAGGGGCAGGAGGGCTGGCAATGTGAGCTGACATGTCCCTGTTGTGGGACAGCAGCCCCAGCAGGTCACTCTGAGTAGGAAAATGTCAGTCCTGTGAGCCCCAGTGCAACAGATGTGGAAAATATTCAGCGTGTTAAAAGCTGGGAAAAAAAAAAAAAAAAAGCCATTCTTTTTTTTTTCATAAAGCATCTCATCCTTTCAGTTGCAGGGCTGGGTGTTGAAGCAGATGTGGGTGCATGGTCCCTGTCTCTTTGGGGGTGCAGTGCCCTGTGGTACCCCCGCTCTTTGGGACTCCCACTGGTGCCTGCCTGCACTGGGCCTCTGCTGCCTCCTGCTCCAGGCATTTGCAAAGCAAGGGGCCAACATTTTATCCTTCAGCCTTTGCTTGGCTGCCTGCTCTTGTTTTGCTTGCCTATAATATGGTCAAGTTTTGTGTTGGCTTCTAGAATTTCTCAGGTAGGGCTTGTGGAGGGCACAAAAGACTCTGGGGAACAGGGATGTGTCCTGGCAGATGTGGTGCTACGAGTGATAAAGGCTCTGGCTGACACCAGACTGGCACGTGTTACTTGTGAGCTTTTCATGTGGAGTGTACAACATGCAGATCCCAGTTGATACCCATTTTTACAGGGATACAATAATAATTCTTACTTCCCAGAGACACAAAACACTTTGGAAAATATATTTATAATAGGTTGCTGTTGAGCCAGATGCTTAGAAGCCTGAATCTGTCCTGTGTTTATGTCTGATGTAGTGTGAAGGTGTAGATTCCCTGTGCAAATCATTAAGAAAAAATGTCACTTGCTGTCAGGCAAGGAGGACTTCCAGTGGCCTGGAGACTACAGCAGGAATCAAACGTGGGCACCAGGGACTGTAGACTGTGCTCGATGTTCTCCTGCCTGTGAGCCAGTCAGATAACACAGCGGCTGGGATTCCGATTCATTTTTAATGAAGTACTTTTTGCAACAATCCTACAGCAGCCCCAAATGGTGGCAGATAAGAGGACTGCCAGGTGGAAGATTTCCTCCTGCCTCAGCTGCTTCATGAGCTCCTCTGCACAGAGGACCCTGGTGATGGCCAGGACAAGGGCTGGACACTGGTGGGGTTGGCAGGGCCGGTGGTGGCTGCAGAGCAGCAGTGTTGGTGCTGATGAGCAGCGTGGTGGGGATGATGAGGGTGATGAAGAGGAAGGGTGCAGGGGGAGTCCTGCCAAAGGATGGGGATGGAGGCCACGGTGCCCCTGCTTGCAGTGGGGCTGGCTCCACTTTGGAGCTGTCATGGAGTGGGAGATATCTGCAGGGCCTGTGCAAGGGGACGAGAGCTGTGTCCCTGACAAGGGGACAAGCCTGCGGGTGGCTGCCAGTCCCTGGGCTGTTCCCTGCCTGGCTGTGGTGGCAGAGCCCTGCAGAGCCTTTCCTCCCTGCCCTGCTAGGCTGGGGGCTCAGCGCAGGGATGGGCAGCGCTGCTGACAGCTCCTCCCCGGTGTGAGAGACCCTGCTGATACCAGAAAGGTCATTCAAGGACCTCAACAGTGTTGTCTTCAAATGGAAATGTCATTTTTTATTATTTAGTGCTGATAGAGTGCTCAGAATAAAAGCATCTGATGGCTGGGAGAACTTCAGCTCAGCCTCTGGCCTCTGCTCCCAGCTCCTGCCCGCTCCCTCTGGCAGGGGCTGTGTCCGTCTGAGGGGACCTGGGAGCGTGTGGCTGGGTGGATCCCTGAGCACTGGGACCTATGCAAGAGCTGCTCCTCAGCAGCCCTTCCCTGGGACCCTGCCAGCCCAGAGCCAGGGGCTGGGTCCTGGTTCTGCTGGCTTTCCACAGCCCCCATTGCTGCCTGGTCCTCCTTCCACCCTGTGTGCGGGCACAGGCCCTGCTCAGGGCTGGGAAGGGTGTCTCCAAGTGGATATTATCTGGTGTTACAGACTGGCTTTGGAGTGCCACTGCCATCACCATGAAAGCAAATGAGAGGGGTTTGATCCAAATTGCATTTCCTCTCATTGTCTGGAGTATGACGGCACATTAAAGCCTATAATATTCCACTGCTGCTCTTTTGCATGATTTTTTAATTAAAAAACTATGGAGTAAACAAACATTCTGCTCTGGAGTAGCCCTGCAGAGACCCATCGGTAGGCACATTTACATCCCTGCACTTTTCAAGAAAGTTTCTATCTTCACCAAAAAAATAATAATAATAATATCACCCACCCAAACAGTTAGTATTGGATAAAAGTTTGAAGTGAAAGGCAGCTGGCAACCTTCTCCAGCCCGTGAAATGATATTAACATTTTATTATTCTAAGGTGAGCTTTTTGAAACAGAATTTTAAATGTTACCCTGCTGTTCCAGAACACAAAAACCTTTAATTTTATGCAAATGAACAGCGAGGAGCTGAGCGCTTAATGTAAACGAACACTTTCTTTGTAGGAGATGTTGGAAGAGGAAAAAAAAAATTCCCAGGGATTCTTTAATTGCTGTCTGAAATTATGTAAATCCCACCGCTAGGCAGAACGCAATTATCCCGTGCCCCTCTCTGCCAGCATTGCTAATGTCTAACAAAATATCGGTGGGTGACATTTAGTCGAGGTAATGCAAATGAGAATTAATTTTTTTCCAAGACAAAGGGCAGCTAAAAGATCACCTCATTCATAGACAGCAGAGGGGGGCTGAGGCAGAGGCTGTGCTGGGGAGGCAGCACAGGGGGAGTCAAGGGCACCGAAAAGTTGGGCTTCTGGCACTCAGGGACAGCTGGGCAGCTGGCCTCTTCCTATAAGGAATTCTTTATCTTTTTGTTTTTTTAAGGAATGAAACCCAGGAAGCAGGGGGGGGGGCAGGTTGTTTGTTTGTCTTTTTAATTCATGGTCATTCTGACACGGGGGCAGGGTGGGAAATGTGATTGAAACCCCCTAATGGCTCTGCCTGCTGGTGGGTAAAGGCGGCTCATGATTTATCACCTACTTGTGCTGATAACTAGCAATAATTCTATTAAATATTCAGAGTGAGGCTTTTGCAACACAATTATCAAACAGGATTTGTTAGTGCAGAAATGCTTAAAACGGAGGTGCAGGAAAGGGGCTGCTTTGTAAAGGGCTTCCTTGCCCTCACTACGACCGCGGCTGGGGTTACCTCCACACTCAGAGGGCAGGGGGGACAGTTCCTTTTTTTGAAGCATAAATCAGGGAAGACATGCAGGAATTTTCCTTCTTTGCTCTTTTTGTTTTCCTTTTTGTTTTTTGGTGTGTTTTGGGGGTCTTTTTTGCGTGTTTGTTTGTTTTACTTTTGCATCTTGCATTTCACAGCCACCTTTGATCCCAAGGCCATATCTAAGAGCTTTTGACTCTGCTCACCTTTTTAAAGAGAAAAGGAAGCCCCAGTGGGAGCTTGTACAAGGCAGGGCAGGGCTGTGTGAAGAGTGATGAAGTATATGGATGCTCAGAAGGCTCCGGATCAGGGTAAGAAGTGCTCATGGAATTATCCTTTGAAATGTACACTCTCTGCAGGGAGGCCCCAGGGATCATCCTTGTTGGAGGAGATGGGCTGAGTTGCACCATCTGCTCGGGATTTAGGACAGGCAGAGCTGTGAAAATATGAATTAAAAATGCAGAGTAGAAGGAAATAGTTTCCTCTTGCCCTGTCTTTTTGAAATGATACCAAGCAAAACTGGGTGGCTGGTGCCACCTGCATGCCATGGTGTTCCCTGGGTGGCTGGTGGCCAGTAAAGACCACAGGACTCCCAGAACTGCACTGCAGGCTTTGCAGCTCAGCACCAGCCCTGACTGAGCATGGCTCTTCTGCAACATGTCCCTGTGTTTTTTCTTCAGTTCCTGCCCCATCAGCTTTATGGGTGTGGGGGCTCCAGCACTGAAAGAGGAATGGATGTATCATCTGTTTCTTATTGCCTTGCCTTCCTGCTCCCTGAGCAGTGCTCTCCCCTGAGCCCCATGGCCTGAGCAGAGCCTGCCAGCCCCTTGCCAGCCCTGCCCAGCACCCCGGGGGCTGCACCAGGGCACCCCTGCACCATGGGGTGAGGAGCTGCAGGCAGAAGCTGTCCCTCTGCAGGGCACTGCTGCCATATAGACAGGCTGTCCTTGGCTTCTTAAAATTTAAAATCTTTATAATCTAAGCTTGAGACTCTTCAAAGCTTTATGCCTGTCTTTAACCTGTAGCACATGCATAGCCTCAATGGGATTTCTCATCTGCTAAGAGTTAAGCACTTACATAAATCTTTGCAGACTGGGGGCCCAAGGCATTCCCCCCCACACATGCACACACATTCCTGTGCACACGTGTAATGGAACAACCCCTGCAGCTCACTCGCAGGGCGTCTGTGTCAGAGCAGGGAGGTATGTGGAATCTGTGGTGCTCATGCCAACCTCTGGAGCATTTCTCAGGCATTTTGGTTGCCATGAGAGTGTTGAACTTCTGACACCACCTTTGGCAAATTCCCTCTCTGTCTGCGTCTCCAGGAAGCAGGGGGGATGTTGGCAGGCAGTGATTGTGCTGGAGGTGGTTGTGAGCAGAGAGCAGCCATGCACAGTCGCAGACAACATTAGGGTCAGAGTGGGAACAGAAAATAGCTCAGGAAAGTACTGGCATGCCAGGTGCTTGGCATGAAAAAGAAAGCACGTTGAAGGCTTGCTGTGCAGGAGCATTTCCTTCACCTACCCTCCTTGCACTGCTTCTCTCAGCCAGGGCAGTGTGCACAGGGGCTGCTCTGCACCAGTGCTGCACTCCAGCCTGGTCTAGTGCAGCCTTTGTGCTCAGATCCTGGCATGAAGATTAGTTACCAGGCTCCATCACATCAGCTTCATTTGCACCAGTACAAGCTGATACAACGTGATCTGGAGTTCCTACTGGATCTGGAACTCATGTAAGAAACCCAGTAGAATCAATAAAGTACTGTGGCAGGTGCAGGGCATCCTTCCAATAGACTGTGTTTGTGGGGTGCTTCTCCAGCAGGGTGTATGAGGCAGCACAGCATTGCAGGGCTCTGGTATGTGAGATTTCATTTCATGAAATGGTGTTTGAAATCAGATGATGCCATCTTCTATGCAGTTTCTCCTTCCACTTCATATCTGGTGTTTGCAATGTGAATGGATGAGGCCTCTCTAATTTGGGGTTACAAAATCCAGGCAAAGTCATCAGGTGAGAAGCAGCATTTCATAGAATCATAGAATCGTCTGGGTTGGAAGGGACCTCAGAGATCATCAAATCCAACCCTTGACCACTACCGCTGCGGTTACCAGACCATCCAGTCTCTTTTTAAATATCTCCAGGGGCGGAGAATCTACTGCTTCCCTGGGCAGGCCATTCCAATGTCTGATCACCCTCTCTGTAAAGAAATTCTTTCTAATATCCAACCTAAACTTCCCCTGTGACAACTTGAGACCATGCCCTCTTGCCTTGCTGATAGTTGCCTGGGAGCAGAGCCCAACCCCCCCCTGGCTCCAGCCTCCTTTCAGGGAGTTGTAGAGAGTGATGAGGTCTCCCCTGAGCCTCCTCTTCTCCAGGCTGAACACCCCCAGCTCCCTCAGCCTCTCCTCACAGGACTTGTGCTGGATCCCTTCACCAGCCTGGTTGCCCTCCTTTGGACCTGCTCCAGGACCTCAATCTCCTTCCTGAATGAGGGGCCCAGAACTGGACACAGGACTCGAGCTGTGGCCTCACCAGGGCTGAGTACAGGGGCAGAATCCCTTCCCTGGACCTGCTGGCCACGCTGTTCCTGATCCAGGCCAGGATGCCATTGGCCTTCTTGGCCACCTGGGCACACTGCTGGCTCATGTTCAGCTTGCATTTCATAAATGTCTTGTGCTCTGCTGTGGTCACTTTACTACGGACTAGAAGGCACTACTTTCCCTAAAATCTCTTCTGCCCACTACATGCAGCTAGAGCCCTCAGAAATGTCCCGTGCCAGGGCAGCAGCAGACAGCCCATGGCAGTGGCAGTGCTGCCGGCCGGGCTGGCCCCACGCTGCACGGCTGCTGAGCCCGCGGTGGCTCGGGTCAACTGCTATTTGTCAAAGGCAGCCGTGGCCGTGTCCTCAGGCAAAGTGCTGATCACAGCACAGCACCCTCTGAACTGACCCAGGCACTTAGCCTTTTCTGAGAAATATTTACAGAAAGGTCAGCAAATGCTTTGTGACAAGACGCCAGCACATCCCTAACCCACTCCTTGCTCATCTCTACCTCTCCCCACACAACAGGCACAGACCAAACTGGGACTGGAGGTCCTTCACACCCACATTTCTTTCTTCACATCATAGAAATGCTGCTATGACTCCCCACACAGGCAGGGATGTGTTTCTGTCTGTAACCCCATCTGGTTTCAGAGGATGTTTTTGCATCAGTCAAATGATTTTCCATGTGCCCCCACGATGTCAGAGTTGTGCTGTGTGAAGAAATACTCTTCTCACCGAGCCCTGTTTGTCCTGACCCCAGCCTATGATGCCCTGGTCCCCATCCTCACCACCACTTTCCAGAGTCAGGATTTGGGACCTGTGATTGAGAAGGAATGAAGAGGACCTGTTAGTGCCAAACGCTGGCAAGGTGGAGGAGAGGATGTTGCAGCAGGGTTACAAGCAGGATGGCTCCGTGCACAGCACCAGCTGGCTTTTCCTGATGGCACAGAGCCAACTGCGCTTCCCTATCCTATTGCCAATGCTTTCTTCCATCAGACACACTGCTGGTGTGCTTACTGTGACTGTGTCCAGGGAACTTCAGCAGCCTCCTGGCTCCGTCTCTGCTTCCCCATCTCAGGGTCAGCTATGTAGCTGCCTGTCCTGTCAGCAGCCAGTTGCTACCCCCGGAGAGGCAGACAGACAGAACAGCAGCAGGAACCAACAACTCTAAAGAGATTTACCAGCTAGAAAGTTCCTTGCAAGAAAATAGAGCAGTGAGGGGCACATGGTCCTGAGAAAGAAACAGGCTTACTGTGCCTGAGCCCTCCCTGCCCTGAAATGGCCTGGGTTTCTAAGCAGATCAGAGTAAAAACCTCCTGTAGCTGGGTAATTCTGCCTTTTCCGATAAGCCGGTAACCCCATTAATAGAGAGTCTGGCATGGAGGGAGCTGTGCTGGGAAAGCGCTGCACCTCGACGTACCCAGCAGATTAAAGAGGACTTAATCACAGTGCAGCCACAAAGTGCACTACATGGCATTATTCCTCTGGAATAAAATTTTATATACAGCCTATCTGAGAGCAGCACAAAATAAATACTTTAAAAATCTGTAGTTACTGTAGAGTTTCTTTTTTTTAAATTTTTTTATTTTATTTTATTTTATTTTATTGGTGGCTGAGTTCTGCTCTTGCTCCAAAGGATTAGAGGGATAATTCCATTACAATTTAGTAACAAGATTAAAAGAGCCAGTTATCCATTTATAGGGGTCTATGGAAACAAGCAGTGGCTTCTGGAGGTCTCAGGCTCTGGGTAGGTGTATCACTCACATCACAGACACATCCAAATCGGGTTAAGGCACAGGCAGGATGTGCCTGAGGTAAAAAGGTCTCCGGGACCAGCTGTCCTGGCTTTATCATGAGAAGCATTCAGGGGTTCAAGGGGCAAAAGGGTGCAGATAGGGAGGCTTTCTAGTGTGAACAGTCACAGACAAGAGGAGAAAGGAGAGAAGAGCAAGAAGGAGTGCTCTAGAAATGGAACTGCCCCAGTAAACCTCCTAGTTTGTTTGTTCCTCATTCCTCCTGCCTCACAAGGACACAGCACTGCAATTATGCATCTGACTGTCAGCTTCACATTGGTGATCTGTTATGCAGTTATGAGAATATTTGAGCATTTGAGTTTAAAAAGCAGTTTTCAGGAGTGTTACTAAATTGTATTTGCAAGGATATTGGCAATTGAAAATGACCCTGGCAGACGATGCAAAGGCAGGTGATGAGGAGGAAGGGAGTTATTTAGCTGTTCTAATGAATACATGTGGGAAAACATTTGCAGTGCTGGCCCAGCTCTGCCCTGCAGATTGGAAACCCACTGTCTGAAGCTCCCTCGCAAAAAAACCCAAGCCTGTACCTGTCAAGCTGCATTCCTGAAACCAGCATGAAACATTTGGGGTTAGAAACTCACCATTGCTGGCATTGTTCTGTATATCCGCTATACTGATTAATTGATATTTAATTGATTGCACTGTCAGAGAAGGACTTCAGCATGTGCTGATTGTCTTGCTGACTGGTGCTAACAAGTCTGAAGAGCATTTAGTAGAAATCCATGGGAACTGTACATGCAAAAGGTACAGAAACAACTCTGATGGCAACAAAGACCTGAGTTTATGGACCACAGTCAAAGAGCAGTGGAATCATTCACACACATGGAACTCTTCCTCCTTGCTTTTGAAAGAATTGTTTAGAGAAATTTAAATTTAGCTGACTAGGTGAGGTAAGAAATGTCCTCAGTTGAATTGCCTCAGCAGCTGTTCTCCTCTCTCCTCTCCTCTCCTCTCCTCTCCTCTCCTCTCCTCTCCCTCTCCTCTCCCTCTCCTCTCCTCGCCGCTCCTCGCCTCACCCTCCCTCTCCTCTCCCTCTCCTCTCCTCTCCTCTCCTCTCCTCTCCCTCTCCTCTCCCTCTCCTCTCCCTATCCTCTCCCTCTCCTCTCCCTCTCCTCTCCCTCTCCTCTCCTCTCCTCTCCTCTCCTCTCCTCTCCTCTCCTCTCCTCTCCCTCTCCTCTCCTCTCCTCTCCTCTCCTCTCCTCTCCTCTCCTCTCCTCTCCTCTCCTCTCCTCTCCTCTCCTCTCCTCTCCTCTCCTCTCCTCTCCTCTCCTCTCCTCTCCTCTCCTCTCCTCTCCTCTCCTCTCCTCTCCTCTCCTCTCCTCTCCTCTCCTCTCCTCTCCTCTCCTCTCCTCTCCTCTCCTCTCCTCTCCTCTCCTCTCCTCTCCTCTCCTCTCCTCTCCTCTCCTCTCCTCTCCTCTCCTCTCCTCTCCTCTCCTCTCCTCTCCTCTCCTCTCCTCTCCTCTCCTCTCCTCTCCTCTCCTCTCCTCTCCTCTCCTCTCCTCTCCTCTCCTCTCCTCTCCTCTCCTCTCCTCTCCTCTCCTCTCCTCTCCTCTCCTCTCCTCTCCTCTCCTCTCCTCTCCTCTCCTCTCCTCTCCTCTCCTCTCCTCTCCTCTCCTCTCCTCTCCTCTCCTCTCCTCTCCTCTCCTCTCCTCTCCTCTCCTCTCCTCTCCTCTCCTCTCCTCTCCTCTCCTCTCCTCTCCTCTCCTCTCCTCTCCTCTCCTCTCCTCTCCTCTCCTCTCCTCTCCTCTCCTCTCCTCTCCTCTCCTCTCCTCTCCTCTCCTCTCCTCTCCTCTCCTCTCCTCTCCTCTCCTCTCCTCTCCTCTGTACTGCCACCACTGCAGGGACAATGTGTCAGACCAGAGGTCTGTCCCCATGCCATGTGGGTAGCCAGGCAAGCAGAGGCAGGTTTGGGGGGGCAGCCAGGACAGGGAGGGCAGGACCCAGCCCTGTCCCCAGTAGGCAAGCTCCATCCCTGATGAATGGTCATGTGCACATCTAGTTCTTCTTGTGCTGTTTGTCAAAAGCTTCTTTAGAGGCCTCTCAGTCTGCAGAGTTACAGCTGTAGCAATCTGTCCTTTTCTCCTTAAAAAAAAGCCTTTGCAGGCTTGTTCTGGTGAAATTGATGGGTTGTTGGGTGAAACATTAGGAAACATTACATCAAAAATGTGGAATGCTTTTCCCAGCCTGAGCTAAGATCTGTGGCAAGGGCTTGCTGCTGGGCTATGCCTCTGACAAGCCTTTTCTTCACTGTGACCTGAGCTCCCAAGGAGTAGTAACCAGCCAGAGGGAAGAATCCCTCAGCAGGGATGGGGACTGGCTGCCACCTGCAACCAGTGGCAGGACCAGAGTGTCCTACTGGAACTGTAAAGATGCAAGATACACCATGTACCCGTTTGGTTTGTAAAAGATGCAGATTTAGGTGTGCTGGCGAGCCCCCTGAGCTCCCCCAGGGAGCAAAGCTGTCTGGAGAGCAGCTCTAAATGAAGCCAGAGAATTTGAAACCACCTACAGGTTTCCAGAGGAGCCACCAGACAATTGTAACAACGTTGTCTTGCTGTATTAGTTTAACGTCCACTTAAATCGCTGACCTTAAGGTCTGAAAAGGACTAAATCTAGAAACAGATTATTTTTCCCATGCAAGATGACAGAGGGGCCGTCATTCCTCCCAAACGCAATTGTTGGCTCCCTCCCGGCCCCGCGTTGCTACCGGAGCCGCCTGCGCCGAACCAATGCTACCCCCTGGTGACAGCGACAGGGGCAGAGCCACGCTGCCAGCCCACAGCCTCCCACGGGCAGACAGTACCCGTGGGGACCCGCGGTGCCCACCCGAGACACGGGAGCCGGCGGGAGCGCGGGTTTGGAGCGGCCCCTTTGGGTCCTTATCCCGGGGCGAACCCATTCCCTCTGAACAACGCTCCCGGGTGGGCTCTGGCTTGGTCCCCAGAGCGAGTGGGGACAGCGTGGGACCGGCCGGGGGGTGCAAGCACCCTGTGAGCGCAGGGAGGGGGTGCTGGGGTGCAGGCAAGGCTGGGCTGGGGTCCCACCGTCCCTGAGCATCCCTGCAAAGCCACCCCAGCACTGCTCAGCAGAGTTACCGGGATTGTGCCCAGGGCTGAGCCACAGCAAACCTGCAACCTGGGCTGGTGCTGAGCTCAGCCCGGATCTCACAGCTCTCTGCGTTATACTGCTCACTCTTTGCATCTTGTTAATGAAAAGCATGGATGTAATTTCAATTAAAGATAATTACATATTTAAACTTAACATTAAATTCTGCACTAAAACAAAATTACATGAAATCTCAGTGTGCAGCCGTGCTGCAAGGCGAGCGGGGGAAGGAAATGCTATTATGCAAAGCGAGCTGATCCTTTCCACACGGATCTTCTGACTGTGGGATGCTTCCCTGTCCACCACGTTAAGTCTGGTCTGTTCCCACACACTGCCTCCAGAGGTGGTTCCTTTCTCTCTGTTTTGCTGGGCAGGCCCTGGAGCCACTCAGCCATAACCATTACTGCATTGTACAACACCAACAAAAAAATGAAATACCCTGTGAGAGAGACCATCCCTTCCCAGGACCAGGGATGGGGCTGTGGTGAGATTTACTGTCCCCAGCAGCAGCCACTGCCTGGGCCCAGATCCTTTTCCATCATGGGAGGAGGCTGAGAGATGCTGCATTTGCATAAACTTGGCTGTTAATTTGGGCTCAGGGTACTGAGTAAAGCTAGGAGTCTTTTGAATTGGTGATGATAAACACTGTTCCCTGATCATTGTATTTTTTTGTGAAATCAAACAAATTTGTTGGCCTCAAAAGCAGTTTCTTGAAAATTGAAAACTTTTTTGATTATTCTCTACAATTCTCTCCAAAATCCCAAACACAACATTTCATTCTTCCAAAAGCAAATGCTTTTATTTTCTGTCCCCAAACACATTGAGATTACTGACTCGAGATGGAATAAATTGCTTTTTACTCTCTTTGCTCCCTGTTCAAGCAGCAAATTAAAAAAACCCAATTGTTTGCTCAGGGCAGTAGCTGGGTTCAAACACCAGGCTGGCAGAGCACAGGACCAAGACCAGTTACTACTGGTCCACCAAGCCATGAGGTTTATCCCCCCACCCCTACAGCCCACGGGTCTTCTGGAGTGCTGTGAGACCTTCATGGAGAGGGGACCACACTCATGTATTGGTGGCTCAGCTTGGAGCCCGTTTTCTTTCTAGCTTTATGTATTTCCTAAAAATAGATGGCCAGAGGATGAGTGGGTTAAAGCCATGCTAATTCAGACTGGCTTAAAGCCATGCTAATGAGACCTGGATTTCACAGGCGTGGCTAAGCAGGTCTCCTGCCCTGGATGAGGATGGTGCCTTTTCTGGGCTTGGATGGAGGTGATGGCTCCTGCTGGTGGAGTGGTGTGGGCATGTGAAAGGAGGGAGGGAATCAGAGGGCATCCTGAGTAGAGTTGCACTTGGGTCTATCTCAGTGCCCTGCAATGGCAAACCAAAGGCATCATGTCACCATCAAACTTCTTCAGAGAGTGGCTTTTGTTTAATAAAACATGAAAATTATTCATTGTATTATTTAATTTAATAGGAAATTCATGCTGCTCCTGTAGTAATTATTACCATTATTGATTATTGCAGTGTGGCTGAGCAGCTGCAGCCAAGGGCCAGAGCCCCACTGCGCATGTTGAGCCAGGGGACAGACATCACCCTCAGAGACACTCTCTCACACTTCTTAATTTCAGCTGGAATCAAACATGGTGTTGAAATGGTGGGTTTGTACCGTGCAATGGTCAGGGCTGCCAGCAGACTTCTGAACTCCAGCAGGCAGTCCAGGCTAAGGATGAGACAATCAAGACATCAAGTGAGCAGACATGGTGCATGTGAAATGGTGAGCTGTGTCACACTGGTGTTGCTGTCATTAAGCTTCAGTGTGAATGTCACCTGCAGAGCCCCTTGCTCCTCTCATTGGGCTGCAGCCCTAGAAGATGTCTGTTCCTCAGCACACATTGGCAAAGGATGATTTGCCTCTGGGAGGGGGGAACTGGTGGGATTTGCTCATTCCTTGGGTGGACACAGAGAGAAGCCCCACAGAGGAGCAGTACCGTGGGCACCATGCTCAGCACAGCCTCGTGCTCCAGCACTGGGGTTTCTCCTCCTCCGTTAAATGATTGCAGTTATCAAGCACTGACAAGTGGCATTAAAATTTATTAGCCAGCATAAAGTTTTATTTAAGGGATGGCTAGAGATTTAGTGGGCTGGGTGAGGCTGTACTTCGGCTGGCTGTGTCACCTCTAATCCCTGCCTGCGGGGTGTGTGGGGCATGGGGCAGCCCTGAGTACCCCACCTCCTGTTCCCTGTCTCAGGAGGTCCCCACATCCTGCTGCTGCTGCCTGCCTGGCCATGCAGACCCTGAGGTGGCTGCACCCAGGGATGGCATGGCAGCTCCTCTGGCAACGCTTCCATTAATCAGTTTGGCAATCATGAAAAACACTACATGCGTACAGAAATTTAAATCCCACACTCACTAGTGGTTTACTACTCTCTAAATCCCCCTTCATGTTATTTAACTTTTAAACCCAAGGAATATTCCAAATCAAAGAGGCTCTGTGTCATACTTAGTCCATCTCAAAGAGCCTGGAATTAACATCCCTTCATGGCTCAACAGCACCTGCTGCAAGGAACCACTGCTTGCTCCTTATTAATATTTATGATTGGGAGAGAAAGTTGCATAAATCTTGGCTGATAATTAATTAAACCCCCACTTCTTTTGATTTCTTCTCTTTCAGCTCCACTTAGTGTGGACTGTACAGCCATTAGATGCTCATCCCACAAAGAACATCCTGGCACACAGGGTGGAACCCCTGGGGCTAAATGGGATTTGGGGTCTTTGCCCCCCATGCTGCCAGCTGTCCTGTACTGCCCTGGCCCCACCAGTGTGGCTGCAGATCAGGGACTATAGAGTCCCCATGGGCCAAGAGCAGCCTCGGCTGGCAAAGCACCACTCAGCTCCTACCCCTTTGCCTCAGTGTATCTGTGTATCTGTGTCTGATCTCCAGCACGATTCATAAGAAAACAGTTAACAGGCGGCTGACATATCTTTGATACAACGATCATACTGAGGAAGCAGCTTGACCCCCGAAGGCTCCCGTGCACGGCAGGATTGACACTTCACATTGACTTTGCTTCAGGCTTATCAACAAATCTCAGCCAATTTTATTAAAGAGCCACGTGTGGTGTGTGGGACACGCCAGGCTCCGACAACTTCATCTCGTGGCAGCTCAGGAACCAGGCAAGGCTTTGGCTCGCTTTCCTCTCACTCATGTATTCACTTTGCTGGTGAATTTAGCTTTACAAAAGCTCCTGGTGGGTTTCAGTGCACACTGGAAAGCAGTACAAACCCATGGTGTTCCCTGGCCCGTTCCTGAAGAGAAGTGGGGAGTGGGACAGGCAGATGTGGTCCTTGTGGTCCCCTGCAGCTTGCTTTTTTTAAGCTCTGTTTTTTAGCTCAGTTTAAGGTGTATGTGTATTTTTAGCACCATATCAGGGATGAGGAAGGGTCCCCAGGAAGAGAATCAGGGCAGCAAGCAGGCAGCAGGATACACTGCTCTGAGGCATCATTTGGTAATTGTGTCTCTTTTTACTCATGCAAATTTTATCAATATTATTTATGTATTCAAAGCAATTTATAAATAATATATACATTTATGCTAAGGTAATTGCCTCAACTAGATTATTTGTCCCAGTTTTTATTGTCTATCCAGATGCTGAATAATGAAAGTATGTTTTGTTGTAGTTGAGAACTTGTTGGTCACCGGAACAGCATCTCTGCAGCCGTGGGTGTGCTGGGAGGGGAAGAAGCGGGAGGGGGATTTGGTAGGGTCAGGGACAGGTCTTGTGGCCAAGACCCTGCACTGATGCCACTTCACCCTGGTGCTGCAGCCACCTTGAGCACCCTACCTGGGGCACAGCCACTGGTAGGCTCCTTCTAGAAAGGACAAAGCTCCGGAGTGACTTAGGGAACTGGTCCCAGTATCACTCACATCCCATCCCCTCCCATTGCATCCCATCCCACCTCCCACCCCTTCACTTACCAAAACTTGACATTGCAATGAAAAAAGATTAGGAGCATTGACAGGTCTGCAAAGGTGACAGCTACAAAGAAATATGAAGCAATCACATTGTCAGAGTACCTATTAGGAACCTAAAAAACCTCAGCTCCCCTGCGCAAGAAAAACTGATTTATTGCACAGCACAGTTCATGAACTCATCAGTGGTTTTGCATAGAGAAGAGATGGATTTTCTTTCAGATGTTTATGGTGCAAGTAGACTGTCCTGAAAGTTATTGTTTGATTTTATAAATCAGTAGTGCTTGCTAGGGTGAGCTAGGAACAGAGTTGGCTCTCCAGCCAAAACTCATCCTGAGGAGATGCAGCTTTAGAGCTGTTTTTCTTGGGAGTTCCCAGCACAGCCTTGCTGAGCAGAGAGCATTTACACATAGGTGTGCCAGCATCCCCAGAGATGAGGATGCTGCCTGTGGCTCTCAGGCAGCCAAACTGAGCAGTCTCTTCTGGTTGACTTCCAGATCTCACTGCTCTCTGCCCGTCTGTTCTGTGGCTCACAGCCCTTGTCCTGCTCTCCAGCTGGAGCTGGCACAGCCCAGCAGTGGCTATGGAGGCCACAGCACACAGCTGCTGGGTGACACAAGTGGTGCTGGCTCCTGACCCCCTGGTGCCAGACGGGGTTTTAGGTGCAGGCTCAGCTTTCTGACAATCCCATAGTTGTACTAAACATGTAAATGCTTCCTCTTCTGCTTGGGATTACACTTCAGATTCCCTAGGAACAGCTGTGGTTTATGTAGATTTTAAAGGTGAACTTTCATGCTCAGTGAAATTTTAAAAGCAGCAGATTTACACAGGAATCCATTTCTCAGAGTGTCTGTGTAGCTGTTTCTCTTCCTTAGTGGTTTGTGACTGCAGAGCTGGGCTGTAAACAAGAAGCTCCTGTGCAGAGCATCACTGACTTCACGGAGCTGAGGACCCCCCTGAGAGGAGAGCAGGCAGGGTGGGCAGAGCTGGTGGGCAGGGTGGGCAGAGTGGGCAGAGTGGGCAGAGTGGGCAGAGTGGGCAGAGTGGGCCTCGGGTCTGTGCCAAGTGTTCTGTGTGGCTCTGCTGGCACAGGATGGCATCTGCCTTGCACAGCACCACCAGCTCACCCCAACACTGCTGAGCACAGCACATGTCCCCCGGCCCTCTCCAGCTCCGACCCTCTAAAGACTCTCTTTTTCCTTTAAAAACACAAACTTTAAATGGCTCCAAATAAAATAAAAGAGAATAACCAAACTGTGAAGGGTGATGATTGTATTTCTTTCACTTGTAAGAGAGACCTTTATAACTCTCTTGGGAGGAAAAAAACAATAATGGTCCTTCATGGATGAAGTGCTCTAAATATGGTGTATATTTTTTAAAATACCAGTTCTACAGTTATTGAAACAAATTATTGTTAAATGCATTTACAGCATAATAACTGTGCTAATTTGCTGATAAAAAGCATCCAGCGTTAAACCCCCCATACATTATTTTGTCATTAGCATTTGTTAGCTCCTCGTAGGTATTTTCAGACAGAAGGCTTTGTTCTGTATTTAGCACATGGGCCCCGCGCTCCTCCTCTCCCCTCCCAGTGGGAATTGCTTGTGCGCAGAACTGCAGCTTTTTTTTAAAACTTCATGTTTAAAAACGGAAAATTTATTTCGTTTCATTAATGGGCAAGGGAGGGAGGGAGAGGAGGGAGGATGGTGCGTGATTTAGTGGGCAGCGTGTCACACACACTGTGTCAGCATCAGCACCCCCAGGCTGGGGGGTGAAGCATCCCTGGGGGCAGCCACAGGAGTGGGGCACAGACCCCTCTGGGACAGCCTGGCCCACGGCTCCACCACTGGCCATGTGCATATGTGTGTGGTGGGACTGGGGGTCCCAGCCAGCATACACCTGCCAAGGCTGAGGGACACCAGGACTGCCATGGGCACCACTGGCCCCTGTGGCACCTGCCAGCAATGTCTGTGGAGTGGGTGACCTAGAAAAAGTTGGAGCCCCTGGGGCTGCGGACGGGGCTTGGCCATGCCCTGAGGACAGCTGGAAGGGGACAGACAGCTCCGGGCTGCCTCTTCCAGAGCCTGGGGATGCAGTGAGGGCTCTGTTCCATGTCCCATCCTATGGTGATTGCCTGGCACCTCCAGCATCCCTGGGGTGATGGGTGTGTCCCAAAGGGGTGGGCAGGGGATGGGGCAGTGATACAGGATGGCTCGTGAGCACAAGATGGGGAGGTGCACAAGGGAGGGAGTGGTGGATTGGTGGCAGGGGATGGAGTGGTGGCAGGGGCTAGGGTGGTAGCACGGGATGGAGCCATCACAGGGGATGGGTTGGTGGGCACATCCTGGCCTTGGAGCCCAGCAGCCACCACCAGCAGTCAGGGTTTCTAGAGCCACCGTTGCCATAGCAACCCCACTCCGATCATATCATCGCCAGGAAAAAAGCAGCTTTATTATCAACACAGATCTTCCCAAATTAACCCTTGCACGCCTGCTTGGCTCCAACCTACTATCACCCAGCCAAGTGCTGGCTCGTGCCCTCACAGCGGGGTGGGCTGTGTGCCATGGGCAGGGTGATGGCATCTCTGCAGCATGGACTCACACCTCCTGCCACCGCCCTGTGCAAACTGGAGCATCTCGAGGATCCTTTCCATCTGTAAATGGTTACTGCTGTCCAAGTGAGTATCACAATTTTAAGTCCTCCACTGGCGGTGGGAAGGTGTGCCTGCCCATGCAGCGTGGTGCTAGGGAGCCATCGAGGTGACACATGAACCATGGAGGGAGGAGCATGGGATCAGTGCCCAGCCCACTTGCCCCTCCTAGCTCTGTTTAAAAAAGGAGATATATATTTCCCCCCTGAAATATTACTGCTAATTCTCCATACAAAGGTTCCCTGACCCTTCCTGTGGCCTCCAGACACAGACATAACAGCTAAATAATGATCATGAGCTGCAGGGAGGGAGCCAGAGTGGGAATGGCCGCAGGAACCATGGAGGAACCTGATGGAGCTGTTTGGAAAGGGCTGGACCAGGCACTGCTTCCCATACCTCGTGTCACCTGGTGGGGACATCACAGACCCAGTCCCCTGCCACACACACATCCCTGACCCTCCCGGGTAACTGATGGGCTGTGGATCGAAGGCCTTAGACAAATCAATTAAGATAGCTACTGTATATTGATTAATACCCACAGCTATAAAAATATAATTGATTACCTGAAGAAGAGCAGAGGTAGTGTACAGAACACACAGAAAACCTGCCTGAAGAGTGATCAATACTTACATTCAGGAAATTCACCCAGGAGTATAATTGGACAAAGTAGAATTTGGGCCAAATTGAGCACCGGGAAAATAATTTTGCTAACAACAAGCCATTAGGAAGATTGCAGGACTGCCTGCTGTCTGTCCCAAGGTGAGTTTGCAGCCACTCTAGCTGCAGTTACATTTTTTTTTTTTTAAATTTCTTTTGGTGAAGGATCCAAAACATCCTTTTTCTGACCAGACTGAATGCTCTGGTTGGACTCCAGGGACAGCCCCAGGACTTCCGATGGGGACATGCCAATCCCAGGGACATTTCCCAGATGATTTTGAGTCTTGGCAGTATTTCAGTTCCGAAGCCCAGGTATATTCTGACCCACCATAGCACCATTTGTGGGGTGCTGACTGTCCAGCCCAAGTGCTGGGTGTGTTCCTGCCACACCGAGGGCAGGGCGATTAGCAAGACATGCAGCCAGATTACAAAATGCAATGAAATACTTAAAATCTGCCCTCCAGACTAAAGTAAATCAGACATGACTTTGACAAGGTGAAACCAAAGTGATGAAACCAATCCATTGTGCTTGGGGAATCGATCTCCCCGGCAGGGAGTAGAGAGGCCATCGATTCACAGCCTCAGCAGTCAGGAATGTCAAGCTGCCTGATCTAAATTTCTATATGCATCACTCCAGATTAAATGATGGAGGAGCATGCCGTGTGCAAGCATCCACCTGCCCGGCCTCATCGAGCAGCTCCAGCACAAACCTGATGGGTGCAGAAGACCTGGAGAGGTGAGGGGCAGGCAGTGGCTGGGCCCCCCCTGCAGCACCGAATGTGCCTGCACTACAGTCTCACCGTGAGACTCGGTGTAGTAATTAAGATTTCATTCTTAAAAATTAAATATTTATCTGGAAACATGATCTGTAGCTGCCAGAAGCCTGGGCCTGTGACAGCACCGGGGGGATCGGGCAGAGATCTGTCCCTGGAGCAAGACGGGGGTCCAGCCCCATCATGCATGACATGGCACTGGAGGGACCAGCGCCATCTTTGTCACTTTGTCACTGTCGGACCTGGTGAGGCCATTAGTTTTGTCAGTATGAGAATAAAGAGCTGTCTCTGGGGAGAGATGGAAAAACTCGATCCGGCTCCCAGCAGCCCTGAGGGGGTTGTGTTTTACCATTGCTTTATGACTTACCAGCTGGAACACGAGCAGGTTTAGCCATCGCGAGTGGCAGGAGCATTTTCTGCTTCCAGCTCCCACGGGGAACCTGTGACAGAACATCAGGGACCAGCGCAGGCAGCCGAGAAACCAGGGAACAGATTGAGGGAGGGAGGGAAGGTGGCAGCACTCCGTGGTGCCAAATCCAAACCACTTCTGGTGCGTGCTGGGCCAGTTCACCCCCTCCTTCCCACAGCAGCGTTGCTGGATGAGTACTGCAGAGAAAGGAAAACTGGGTGAGAACAGCCCATGGGCTCTGCAGGGCCTGGTGGGGACCCAGCAGTGTGCAGGAGGGGCAACACCAGTCCAGAGACAGGCTCTTGAACTGGTCTTGGACCATCATGGTAAGGAATGGCAAACAGCTCCTGGTACTGGTCTGGGATGGCTGCTTCCATGAGATGGATGCAAATCTGCATGCAAATCAGTTCTGGTCTTTGGATTCACAAAAGCCCCATAACTCATCAGAATAAATATGATGTGCCTGAACTTTTTTTCTCCCACCAAAGGATTAAAATGTTCTTTTTCAACAGTTCCATCTCATGGCATATTTAACTATTTCAGTATAATTCAACAATAATAGAGATGTGAACTCCTTTCTGGGCCCTTTCTCCAGGAAAAGCTGTGTCAGGAACCTACAGGCAGTTGCCCAAAGGGGGTCTGTAAAGCTGAGTGCCAGCCCTTGGAGGGGAACCAGCAGAGCACAAAGTTGTGAGAATGGCATGAAATCTGAGCAATCAGCATTAATACAGCTCTAGAAAAAGTGCAAGCTTATCTAGTTAGAGAGCTAGCAGTTTGGAAAGAGCTTCTAAAGTATTTGTTTCTTTTTAATCTCAGAGAACTCCTTTACAGTTATTTGTAGCAATTCTGAAGAACAACAATACTGACAAACACACCTGAAAAAAAGGGAATAGGCTTGATATGTGGTAATTGTTTATGCAGAATCAACTGTCACTGCCAATGTTTGGCATTAATATACATCTTTGTTGACACTATTTTCATAATGTTCCATTTTCTATATGAATTATTACATTTACAATTATGAGATACAAAATACCACCCAGCACCCACACCAGCTTCAGTGCCCAGTCTCTCACAAGATTTTTGTACTACATGAAAGCTAACTTCATAATTTCATGTTTGTTGTTACAGATTAAATAATGTTAAATGGTATTACACTTGAAAGATTTGTTTCCAAGTAGCAAATAGATTCCCCATATTATTCTTTAGTATAAGTAGTTGTTGTTATATCTTATTCATCTTGAAAATAATTTCAAACATCCATGAAAATAGCGGATTTCTCTCTGGTAAAATGATAGTCAGAGCCTGGGCCACTGACATATAGTAACATGATTCACTTGGACAGTTACTGACTGCACATCCAATTCATTTCTTCTCTAGAGCACCAAGTTATTATCTGAAATGCACAAGGTGTCTGGGGGTAACATATGATCAGCCAGGGACGCTTTTGACGGCTTGAAGAGCAATCAATAAAAATTGTCTCCAGCAGTTTTGTAGAGTATGGAAGTTGGTGGTGAAATGAAGTGATGGAGATTAACTAGTGGAAGTCAATGCCCTGGTGCTGTGAACCCTGTTTTTTAATTAAAGATCCAAAGCTGCTTTTCACTTGAATACAGTTCTCCCCTCCCGCCCCCATACCGAATTCAGTGCTGAAGGATCACTTCCCCCTGCTCTGCGTGTGCACAAGTGTGTGTGCTCCCTGCCAGACCTGCTGACACCTCTGGGAACTGCTATGTCCCTGCAGCCTAGTGAGGACACGTGAGTGTTGGCTGGTGGCACTGGCTGGGCTCAGACAGTATAGCCCTGTTCCCACCCAACCCTTTGCTGTTTTGGACAGTCAGTTGCTCACTCTTTGGAAATACATTTTAAGGATAATCTTGACAGTTTTACTGACCAAATTAATACCCTTGCTCTCAGCTGCATAGCCAGCTCCATCCTTTATTGACAGCTGTTAGTTCACCCACCAAAAATCAGAGCTGTAAGCTACTGGTCTTATATGCCAATCATTTAATTTAGGTCTCATATATATCAGTCTGCACATGGTCTCGCTGAGGTTAATGCAAATTTCTCAGTTCCCATCAGTAGTGTGGGACTGGGCCTTGTGCTCCTTGTACAGAATGATGGTTGGATGTGAGTGAGCATGTGCTGAAAAGGCTGCTGGTTCTTTACTGCATGTTTGCAGGGCAAGGGGGGGTTGTGTAACTGAAATGGGTGATGGTAGTGCCAGCAGAGGCACCTGCTTGCTGCCAGCCAGCCAGGGACAATCCCAAGGGACAGCTCTTGGGAAATCCATTTGTCAATTTCCCTTTTCTTGGTGTAGTGGTTTATAAAACACTCTGTGAATTTTCTTCTATAGTAAACATTCAAGGACTTGTTCACAAAAATATAGTTATTGTTCGCTAAATAGTTCTAATGAAAAACAGCAAAGGTCCCTGCAGGGGTCTAGCAGAGGGTCACTGGGGATGTAGGGTGGGCACCCTGTGAGCAGCTGCTCTTTGCTCCCCATGTACCAATTACTTCAGCACAGAAAAGGTTTCTGTAACAGTCCCAGTGCCCAAATATCAGATGGTTGCATGCTGTAACACAAATCTGCCCCACGGTCTGTTCAAGGGTCTCTCCTGTCAGTGCCATGTCCAAACCAGGACTTCTGTGGCATCTTCCAAGCTCTCCTGGCGAGGCTGCATGGCTGGGTGTCAGCATGTGGGCTGCTGATTTAGTGATCCCTTCCCAGCAGGGTGAGGCCCAGATCATCTCCAGGAGATCTCTGGGCTCCAGCCCCCAGGAGCCCAGCCTGCCCTAGGTCCTGAGCACCAGCTCACAAGACCCCGTATCATTCCGCAGCAGCTGCTGGGGTTCTGGGCTATTGCATGGCCCAGCCATGAGCCAATGAGACCTTCTCAGGGCCACTTGCAGCCAGCAGCAGCAGCCACCTGGGCCACCCCCAGGAGGGGCTGCAGCCCCAGCAGAGCAGCAGCAAACAGTGAAAGGCACCAGGAGCAAAGGGCACAGCAGCTCTGGTGTGGATGCCAAGGACAGGGCAGCCGTGAGCATGGCCAGGAGCTGATGGGCATGAGGGGACACTGACAGGGGACTTGCAGCCCTGTGTCCCATCCCAGCCCTCCTGTCCCAGCCCAGCCCCTCTGCCAGGCCCAGCAGCATTAACCCCTGATTCACACCTTGCTGTAATCCAGCAGCCAGGGCTGCCTGCACCAGCTTGAACTACACCACTTGGTTTAATAAGAAATGTATAAAAATAATAAAAATGGAAACACATGGATATTATTTGTCAAGTGTGTGCCTAGCAACTCCCTGTTATTTCACATATCGTTCTAGTGGGAACGTAAGTAAAACACATTAGCAGTAATTTAAAGTTGCTATGTGCATTGATTATTTATACCCTTACATAAAACTCCAGTCTCTCTGTGCAACATACCAGCCTTGATAAACTGTGTATGTTAAATCACAATCTCCAAATATGTGGACAGAATCTCCAGGCGAATATTGTAGGGTTTTTTTAATATATATGTATAGAGATAGATCCACTCTTTGGTAGTGACTTGTTTGGTTCAAGTGCATCCCTAAATCACACTGTACATATAAATAATAAATAAGGGAGGCTCATATCCTTAATATTATTCTCATGTCTTATTAAACTAATATTTCAAAAAAACTTTTATTTTTCCTTTAGTTGCAGGTCACCACTAAAGTTTAAAAAAAAATTACAAACCAGCTCTGATGCTTCACAGGAAGAATGCAAGAGTCCCTGATAAAGCACAGGCATGAATGATTATTCTAATTGCCTGGAGATGCCTTCTGAGAGATGGAATAATTAAGCGGTGAGATGATTGAGACTTTCGGCACTTTTGTCTGTGTTCCCCCCCTCTACCCCCCTCCCGGGGACGGAGAAGAAAAGGACCATTTTCTGAAAGCATGTTTTATTTTTCACTTCATCACTATGAACATTTTATTTGATTTCTTGCCATGAAAATTTCTCACTGCATCTGGGCGATTTCTTATGGCCCTTTGTGAACAGTTTCGTTCCGCAGAGGGAGCTCAGTGCAGCGGTAAGGACGGGGGGACCTGGGCAGAGTGGGATGAAGGAGGGTGCCCAGAGCTCGTGTGGCACTCTGGGACCCCCGGTTGGCTGCACGGGGCTGTACTGGCCGGCACCCCTCTGCACCCCTCTGCACCCCTCTGCTCACCCCTGCACACCTCTGCACCCCTCTGCACCCCTCTGCTCACCCCTGCACCCCTCTGCACCCCTCTGCACCCCTCTGCTCACCCCTGCACACCTCTGCACCCCTCTGCACCCCTCTGCACTCCCCTGCTCACCTCTGCACCCCTCTGCACACCCCTGCACACCCCTGCACACCTCTGCTCACCTCTGCACACCCCTGCACACCCCTGCACACCTCTGCTCACCTCTGCACACCCCTGCACACCCCTGCACACCTCTGCTCACCTCTGCACACCTCTGCACCCCTCTGCACCCCTCTGCTCACCCCTGCACGCCTCTGCACCCCTCTGCACACCCCTGCACACCCCTGCACACCCCTGCACACCTCTGCACCCCTCTGCACACCTCTGCACCCCTCTGCACACCCCTGCACACCCCTGCACCCCTCTGCACCCCTCTGCACACCTCTGCACACCCTTGCACACCCCTTCACTCCCTTCCACATCCCCGAGGGGATGCCCTGGGAGCAGCAGGGCCCGGAGCTGGCTGGGCACACCTGGAGGGCTGGGAAGGGACAGGGATCTCTTGCTCCTGCCGGGCAGCCCCGGTGCCAGCTGAGGCCGGGGCGGTGACAGTCGCGGTGTGTGCTCGGGAGGTGACACAGGAGCACGCCCAAAGAGACGGGCACGGTTCTGCCAGTCAAACCGGGAGTAAACACAATGCATCAAAATTTACAGGGAATTAACGTCCCAAACAGCTGCTGGAGCCAGGGATGGCTTGGCAGGTGACTGTCACCGGGGAGCCGGCGGTGGAGCAGCCTGGCAGGGCTGGGGTGGGTCAGGCCGGGGTTCGGCAGGGCTGAGCCGGATCCAGAGCGGGGGAAAACTCCACAGTTCCCCATGGAGGAGAACTGGCTTCCATCTGCCCCTGTCCGGGTCTGGCAGGGAAAGGTAAAACGTGCTGTTAACCAATTGAATGCTTTTGGCAAATATGTCTGAGCTTTGGGGCACGCAGCAGGGCTCCAGGACAGCACATCCAGGTGGGCATGGACTGCCTCTGGGTGAGCCCTGGGGAGTGTTTCTGTTCAGGGGGTTCGGGATGCAGCTCTGTTGGACTGGCAGTCAGCCCTGGCACCAGCTCTGGTACTGTCACCACATGACCCTTGCAGGGCCCATGAGGGGTGAGGGTGGCTCCCAGCACCCAGGGCAGCTGCTGGAGGCTCCTGGCTGGGCTGCCCCCACCAGGAAATGGCAGCTGGCCAGAAGCAAGATGTCTTATATGAATGATGTGTTGCCTTCAACAAAAAATTGTTTTGAAAGAAATATTGGGGATATTGGGAGAATTTTTTGCAATAAGGTCAAAACATTCAGGCTCAACCTTTTCAGAGCAGAACGTTTCAATTTTCCACTCCAGTCTGATGCTTCATTTCAATCTTGTACTAAAAATGTAGTACATTATAAAAGAAGATAAAAATTATGCTGGTGCCATGTCATGTCCCTTGCCTGTGCAGGGTGGACAGTGACATGCAGTGCTGCTCACTGATAACACCTGAAATGACTTTACTCGGTGCTCTGCGCTGCCTCTGGTGGGTTCTGCCTATGCTGTGATTGCAGAGAGTGGCACTGGCACTGCCCAGGGGTGAGCATTGGGCAGGATTGTGACCCCCACAGCTCAGCTTGCAGTGCTGGTACTGAGGCTGCTGTAGTGTCAGCAGTTTCTGTATGGAAAAGGTCTTACAGTTTTGTTATAGATAACAACAAGTTGCTGCCCTGGCTGGGATCCCTCTCGTGCTTGTCCTTCTCCATCTCGGCCACCTGGTCCACAGGTGGTGCTGGTCTGAGCAGGATGGGAATCACACCCTTGAACCTTCAGTGATGCCCTTTGCTCGGCAGTGGCTGTCTCTGTGCCGGGCCCCCCGGTGTCGTCCCCCTCCCCAATCCCAGCACGGCTGTCGGTGCAGTGACATGAGAACAATACTTTATGTAAATAACTTCCAAACGGAGTTACTCATTATTAATGCAGACAGTTCTGAAGGCAAAGCAAACAGCATTTGGCAGCAAGAACTTTTAATAAGAATGTCATTAAGGAATTCAGACGGCGAACCACAAAGTGATTCTTAGTGCACCCACCTGACTTCTCTGCCTTCCCGTTTCTTTTTTGTCCACTAAATATAAAAATGTCATTTGTTTTTATAACCCGAGAATCCAGGCTTTCTCTCTCTCCTTTTATTAACCAATTTATTAGCAGGACAAGAGCAGCCAGCTGAAGTTGGAGGGCAGTGCCCTGTGAACCCCTTTTTTGCAATCACCCTTATTATGTATTGCTCTCAGACATCAGCATTTCTATAAATTAAACCTTCTCTTCCCAAAGCTGCCCTGTGGGTTTAAATCAATACAGTGCATCTCACATAATGTGTGATTATTAATAAGCAATAGTTTGAGATCATTCTGCATAACATTGCTCTTTTGCCTGGTGTGTGCTGAACTGGGGGTGGGAGGGGGAAGAGAGGGGAAGGATGGGGTGGGAGTAGCCAGGGGAGAGGCAAAACAAGCCCCAGTTTGGGGGAATGTGCCACTGCCCATGGGACAGGGATCCCATCAGCCCTGATGTTAAAGTTAAACCTAGGATGTGAAATGGTCAGAGAAGAGTTTTTCTGCCCTGTGGAACATCCTGACACTTTGAAATGCATTTGCCTATTAAACTGGAAAAAGTTAAATATCCACCATAGAACAGGAGAAAAAATCCCAGAATCAAACATTAATTTAGAGGCATCTGAGCTGTTTTCTTGATAATATCAAATTGTTCCATTATGTATAAAAATGTATTATCAAATACAACATGCTATATATTATAATGCTGAATATTTAATATTTTATGCAATTTTAAGCAAAAGTAATTTAAGTAAGAACAGTGAATTTATTTATTTTTAATATTGTACCTTATTAAATCTAAACTTTCCACCAAATATAAAAAGGAAAAAAATTGTTTAATCTTTCTCCCATCAAAGGTGTCATCAAAACTGACATCCCCATGAGTATTTCCATTTCAATGAAAATGCTTTTCATGATGGAAAACTGCTCTCCTTTTAAAAAAAAAAAAAAAAAAAAAAAAAAGAAAAAGAAAAAAAGGAAGAAGTGTTGGTGCCCTCTATGAGGCTTCCTGCCTCAGCTAAATGAGAGTGGATGGGTGGATGGTGAGCTGGTGAGCTGGGTTCCTTCCGGGGTGGCCCTGGGTGAGTCAGCCCAGAGTTTGGCCACTATAGAGATGTTTCCTCAGAGCTTCTGTGCTGTTATTTGCAATGAAGGCAGAATAATTTTTATCTGCAGGCATTTGCAGAGACAATGAAGGTGGGCAGGCAGAACTTGGGGACATGGGATGGGATGGGATGGGATGGGATGGGATAAGATGCCTCAGGAGACTCAGCACGGCCAGCACAGAGCCAGGGGGACCTAGGGCTGGTGTCCCCATGCCTGCCTGTCCCATGCTGTCAGCAAGCACATATGCATGCTCCTGGTTCTTTCTCCTGTGCTGCTTTTAGACTTACTCGTTCACAGGATAAACATAAATGTCATCTTGGTGTCATTACTGGCTGGGATGTGGTTCCAACACCGGTGATAAAGGAGGTTTCAGCTGTGCAGGTATTAGCTGTAAGTGTACTGTCATATTTCAGCGGGTCTATTTGCTGCTGATTGCAGCTTTCCTGGGCATGGGAATGGCCCCATTCCCCTGGCTCCCCAGTCAGTCATCCCAGGGTTTGCTTTGTCTCTCCCCTCGAAGGGCTGCTTTTGCCTTTGTCTCCTTTTCTTACACAGAAAGATCTAAAGGCAACTTAACTTGCAGCAGTAACGCAGGTGAGCTGCAGATAATGAAAACTCCTGGAAGGTGGCAGTTCTGTGCTGTCAGGTTACAGAGCTGCAGTTCTGTGCTGTCAGGTTACAGAGCTGCAGTTCTGTGCTGTCAGGTTACAGAGCTGCAGTTCTGTGCTGTCAGGTTACAGAGCTGCAGTGCTCTCCGGTGCCTTGCTGCCTGCGGGCTTCCTGAAGGAACACCCTTTTTTTGCTCAAAAAAGCCCCTGCCCAGCTGGGGGTGCACAGCCAAGCGGCTGCTGCCATGAATAGACACGGGCTGGCACCCCGTGGGGACGGTCACCGTTCTGACATGGAACAGATCTTGCCCTTTTTTGTCACGTTTCCCTGGATGGAGTTTTTATTCCTCCCTCTTGGCCCCGGGGGTCCCGCAGCCCCGGGCAGGCGGTGGCGCCCACACCGCCCCCTGGTGGGCATTGCCCGCCATGCACTGCGCGGGACATAAAAGGACACGGGGGGACAAAAAGGGACACGGGGGGACATTAAGGGACACGGGGGGACATAAAAGGACACGGGGGGATATAAAGGGACACGGGGGGACATAAGAGGACACAGGGGACACACGGGCCGTGCCTGGCCGGCAGCACAGAGTGCGGGCACCCGGACAAGCTGCGTGTAGGACACCGTGCACAAGGCCACAGTTCCTCATTTTCCTCCTTTCTCCCTCTCTGCCTCCTGTCTCCTCCTCTCCCTCTCTGCTCGGTTCTTTCTTTTCCTTCTCAAGCCGAGATTAATTAGCGGGCCATTCCTTCCAGGGAGCTGAAGGCTGGGCCCAGCCATCGCCTGGGCTGCTGCCAGCATTTCATTGTGCCTGCTCCGCAAAACCCATCTGTGGCAGCCTGGGCACCAAGAGACAAACGCTGGTTTGAAACATTAGCAGATTCTGCCCCCAAAATGTCTTGCACAGTCTTTTCAAGGACATCTTAGGGAGTCACAAATATTAGCATAAATACTACATGCAAATAGAAAAGGAGCCTCTACAGCTCTGCTTCAAGGGTCGTTCTCTCTGGCACAATGCGCAGCACAATCACTGCTTGGGAACAGCCCTGCATTCAGAGAGCAGGTGAAAAAAACAACTTTTTCTTGTGAAAAATAATTATATCTTGTCAAGTGCAGCGGCATCTGCAAAATATCTGTTAATCTAAGTTATATGATACTTAAAGAGCAGAACTGGAAGCTGTACTGGTGGTATTTTTTTTCTCACACTTTCAGAGATGGAATTATCATGTTCATGTGGTCTGTGCTCCCCTCAGGAAGGAGCTGCAGGAGCTCTAGGAGCCAGCCTGTCCTGGAGGATGGTACCTGCCTCCTCCCATGTGACACCTATCCTAGCTCACAGCATCACCCAAACCAAGTGCATTCCTACAGAGCAGCCTCAGCTGCTGAAGCCGATGGTCATGTGTGTTCATCCTCAACAGTCTTAAACAGCACTTTAAATAGGAATCTTTTGATTTTTGCAGACCACATAAGTGTGGACAATCGCAAATGTATCCTGCCTCCTTGTGTGGCTGTAACAGGGGCACTGCCAGTGCTCCTGGTGCAGCAGCCTGAAGGTGAGTTTGATCTCCTCCTTCATGGTCCTTGTCTACCAAGGAGCCAAAGCAGAGCCAGATGCTCTCTCCTTAGGTGCTGGGTCTAAGGAAGGTCAGATCCATCGTTCCAGAGTTTTCACCACTGAAGGTGAGCACCATGAGACGCCCCTGTCAGCCAAAGCTGCCTGAGGGTACTGGTGTCACCTGCAATGGCTGCCCAAGGGGAGAAGAAATTTGTCTTCAAGGAACAGGCACCAACATTTCAGTCTTGGCCATGGCCTAGCAGCGTGGTGCTGTCTGAGGAGCTGCCGTGGCCACTGAGACTGTGGTGAGTGACAGCAAACACCAGCACTGTGCCGAGAGGCAGAGCCGGCTGTGACAAACACTCACTAGAAAATAATAAAGTGGCAAAATAATTCTGCATCGGACACACTTACCAGAGCATAAAGAGTCTGAAAAGGAGACAACATCTTGTATCATCTATCTTCCTTAAATACCCAAGCTGTGACAAAGTGGAAAGCAAAATTATGATGAATGATCGGACATATTTAGTCTGTACCTGTGCTCTTTAACTAGGCCTGGTGAAATGGGTGCTAATGAAAAGCAGAACACCTACCAAAAAGAGGAGATTTCATTGAAAACAAGTCTTTATTACAAATTGGCACTTCGTTTTCATAAAGTGCATAATGAAGGTGCATATTGTGACATAAATTAAAACAGGCAAGTGATGGGTCAGCACTGCAAAACATTACACAAAGACAAATCACCAGTGAGCCCTCAACAATGGCTGTATCTCATTTACAATTTTTCGAGTACATTTTCAGATTGTGAGGGAACATGGCTAGGTTTTGTTCATAAACAGCATGCCATCATTTATTTTACTGCCTCATTTGAATATGATGAATACTGTAGCCCTTTATTTGTTCACAACAACCAAATAATTGTAGATCCGTGGGTTTCTGGGCAATTAATCACATTTTTTTCCTCCAACAATCCACTATAAACATGACATTGAACAATAAAGTACATTAACCTCTGCTTTGCACAGAAACTTTGCTTATTTAAACACTGCAAGGATATCGACTCCCCCTCTCCTTCCAGATACATCCCCATGTGCTGCTGTGTGTGCTGCCTGTGGGACAGTGCTTTCCCAGAGCCCCTGGGATGTGGCTGAAGGGTGAGCATCCCACCCACACCAGCACCCCCGGGGGATGGCAGCCCATGGGCCTTGCCCATGTCACACCTACAGCTCTATCACAGCCCGTGTGTGCCTTCTCTGCCATCTCTGAGTGATGCTCAAACACGGGAGCCCCCTGAGATCACCAGGGGCCACACTGGGTGCCCACTCCAGGCAGATATCTGTGTGTGTCCCTAGGAGAGGGACAGCCAAGGGATGTCAGCCTGTTGAGGATGCAGGGAATGGTGTAAGAGGCTTCTGCTTCTGTGACAATAACTCTTCCTGTGGCCTGTTCATTAGTTCTGGGCCAGATCATTTCAGTGAATTTCCTGACTCCAAAGAAGTTGGCAAAAAGTTTCTCAGTGATTCAGACAAAAAAAACCCCAACAAACAAACTAAAAATTAAACAGGCCATTCTTTCTGCAGCTGATACCAGGTAAGGAGACCCATTGCCACATATGTGCAGCCAGGTGTCCTCCCATCCCTCTGGATTTCAGCTGACCCCCATGACACCGCAGCAACCACATGAGGAGTTCAGGGGGTAGTGGGTGGGCTGCCTGGAACCCACCTGCTCTGCCACGTTAAAGCAAAATATACTTTTCTTCCATGTCATTGGTTTTCTTAACATTTTTTAAAATCCTCTTTATGGTTTGGGTTTTCTGAGGTTTTTTGATTGGTTTTTTTTTCTTTTATTTTTTTTTTTCTTTTAAAACTACCACTGGGGATAGAGCCTGCCTGGAAAAAAATGGGAGTGCAACCACTGTTAAGCCATGAAAAGCAGCGACTGGACCGTTATCTAACACTGTTGTAAGGTTACTATTTATCTAGAGCAACTGAAGTTGGCACTCACATCTGGCGCCTGGTACTTAGTGCAATTATTTATGATTTCCACCAAGATTTAAAAGCTCATCGCCGGCCTTGTAATGCAGTAACTGATTGCACTGCTAATGTAATTAAGAAAAGATTATGATGTCCACGTGGCACACCAGATGGTGGCATTCATAGCAATCGGCACACACAACTGGCAGACAACTGCACAAGGGCAGCAAGGCACAGGCAGCTGGAGCTCTGCAGTTTGTACCCTCCACTGGCAAGACAAGGAAGTTTTCACACTGCTTCTTGCACGGGTCTTGGTTGTGCAAAGCACCCATGAACACATCTGTATGTGGGCTGCCCTGTTCACGGGGAATGAACGGGGCACGCCACAAGCAAGGAGGTTCCTCTTGGTGGGTGCACACATCCTCTCCACAGGTCTGGGTTTGATCCACTCTCATGGTTACAGGAGGAAGGGAAGCTACAAACTTTCTGAACAAGAAAGTTTGAAATCTGCTGGTGGGCTTTATCAGAGGATTTACGGAGAATTGTTCCATCTTCATGGGAGGTTTTTGGCTCACTGTCAGGTCACTGAGGGAGGGGCACCTCTACATGCTTTGGGGGTGGGGGTTTTCCAGGGAAAGCACTGCAGGGCTGGGTGCTGCTCTCACAGCTTGTGGAGCTGAGGTGAGTGCAGAGAGGCCAGTTCAGAATGCAAGTGCATGGCCAGCCCTTCACTAGAGCTTCCCCCACATCCATCCTCCTGGGACAGATGCTCTCCCTCCACAGAGCTGAATTTAGCTCCTGCAAAAGAACAGTCCTGCTGCGCTGCTCCAAAATCTTGCCTTGTCTAGGGTTCCCACCAGGCTGGACCAGGAGTCTTCTCCAGGATTTTGCATTCCCCATGAGTGGGAGAATCTCGTCCCTGACATTGCTGGATCCATTATTCAGGATTAATGCCCATTTGCTTGTTGCACCTTCTGTTGTGAAAATAATGATGCAGCTTTGACTTGCTTCCAGCAGGGCAATGGAGAAAGCAGAGTTAATATTTGTCAGAGTGGAGAGAAAAGAGAAGCAGTTTTTCTTGGAAACATTAATGTATGCAAGGAGCTTGTGTCACCTAAAGCCCATTCAACATCACGCGTCGCCTTCTTTGCTATTGCATGTGAATTTAATAAAGTGTTGGTGACTCATTTGCTCTCGGTGGTGGAGCTGACATAAGTAAATACACAGGCTGTAACCTCGCTGGAAATTTTGTACCATCTGTATTTACAACATGAATATTTCAGCAAATTTGACATTTTGGAGACTTCTGTCTTCCAGGTTTAGCGACAGCGAGTATCTGGGTCAGGAGTGCTGCAGGTTCACAAGCAGCATCCTGTCAATAATTTAATGCTCCGAGTGCTAAGCAGCGCAGGCAGGACGCACACCAGCACTGCAGGGTTTGTTGGCTCATTGAGCCGACACAGCTCTGAAGCGACATAAAAACAGTTTTTGATCTCTTGCTGCTGGCCTCTGCCTGGAAAGCATAAAGCAGGAGGCAGCCCTGTGGCAGCTATTCTGCTAATGTCACCGTGATATGGATGCTGTTTTACTGTCACTTTCAAGATGAAAACAGCCATGCGTGGGGCAGGATAGGGTGAGGCATTTCTCAGCCCTTTTTCCTGCTGCCCAGGGAGGGCAGGGGGGTCATCTGTCCAGCGCTGAGAGTTGCTGCACAGTTGTGGCCTCTGTAAATTCCCCAGGGGGCTGGTGCTCAGGGCCCCATCCTGGCATCCTGCAGCCACCCCTGCTTTCTCCTCCTGGACCCAACCTGGCACACTCCTGCCCAAGAGACTTTTCAGGGGTTTATGTCTGATTAGTTTAGGTGGCTTTTACAAAGGGTAAGTCTACAATCATTGTGCCACCAGAGAGGGCAGGTAGGGTACCCTGAGCATGGTTGTAATTGGGGTCCTTTTGTGGGCTGCCACAGCAAGACTAACAGCCTGTGTCCTGCTGAGAACTGGGACATGTCATGACACCTGTGGCAGATGGCAGCATTTCTGGAGGAACTCCGCACTTGGGAGATACTAATTGCCCTAGTGGCCCTGACCAGCCCCCACCTGGCCCCCTCACACCCCTGCCCATGGGCTCAGGAGTCCCTTTAAGCTCAGCCAGGGGACCTCAGGCCGTGCCTCGGTTCTGTTGCAGGAGGCTCGGGTCATGCATCAGAGGCCTTGAGGATCGAGCCCCTTGTTCCCAGTGCTGCCTTGTCCCCAGCAGACCTGACCTGTGTGTTGGCTGTGGACCTGCTGCATCCCACGGACTGATCTGGATGGCTCCAGCAGGGTGAGTGGCTCCTGGCAGTGGGGTCCTGCCCTGCTGCCTCAGCAGAGACCCCGCAACCCTGCCCGTGTCCCCACAGCTTGCACTCCCAGGGGACCCCCTGCCCTCCGCTGGGCTCAGGAAGATGCTGAAGCCCGTGGTGGGCACAGTGCTAGAGCATTGGCCAAGACAAGTCCCTGCAGCAAATTCCACCTTTAACTGAGGACAGTGTCCCACAGCGGGATTTTTGATAGAAAAAGAAGAAACTCTGTGAATGGTTTTTCCTGCTAAACTCAGGTGAAGTGTTGTTGGGGTTTTTTTTTCCTCGCTTATAAAACCCTGTTCTTCTAATATTTACATGGGGAAAATGCACCGCTTTCCATATGAAAGCACTGCTTGGTGCAATCATCCTCTTGGCTTGAAAGGAGCTAGAAGGGCCGTTTTCTTTCTAATGTCAGCTCGTTATCCTGTTGTTGAGGCATATTATATACCTGAAAGGAAAGCCCTTCTCTCTGTTGAGCCTCCCTTTGGTTATCAAGAAATAACCAAGGAATGGATGATTTTGGATGCAGGAGAGGATCCCGCCTCAGGAATGTCTGTGCTGTCAGGATGTGCTTTGAGGGAACTACAGGCTTGTAATTGTGGAACAAAAACCTTAAAATTACGTAGGAGTAGACTCAGAGCTGGAAAGACAATAACACAGTACGTCAAGTTACGTATTCAAAGAATGTTTTCTCCTTAGCAATGCAGCATGAGCAGCAGGTCCTCCCATCACACCGTGCCCTCCCTCTTGTACTTCCCAGCAGTGCAGGAAACTTTCTGAGGAACTGGCTGGTGCGCTTCATCTTGGTCTTATCTCCATCCTTGTAAGGATTAAGTGTGTTTTCCTGAAGGGATCCTACAGATGTGATGTTTCAAGTAAATCTGGGAGGACATTACAGCAGATGCTGAGCAAGCAGCATTCTCCCTGCCAGTGTGGGGGAGTGGTGGTGGCTCTGCCAGCGTCGGGGGCTCAGAACTGCTTGGCAGAGTAGGGGCTTCAACTGCTGGCTGCAGTGGGTGTAGGTTTTTCCATAAAGACCCAATTTCTGAGATCGTCCTTTTGTTTCTGGTCCTGAGCCACAGTTACATCTTTCATCTGTCGTGATCCTGCCCTTACCCAAGATGCTGTCATGCCCTTGGGGTGGCGACTTTGTGTTTCGGGACAGTCGAGCTAGGCTGGGGAGGTTCTCTTTGCTCCTGCTGGCTCGTCATGAAGGATATTTGGATTGCAATTTTTCTGGTCTCCCAGTGATACTGTAATTGTCCAGTTACGGCCGACTTTGGCAGCGTTATCCACACTGAGTCCCGTCAGACGGATGGGAAACTCGCTGGGGTGCTAATATGCACAAGCTGCAGTAGCCAAGGAGCCAGGCAGCAGCGCTGAATGCTGCCAGCTGGCCTGGGAATTGCCAGGGAGGGAGCTGACAGGGCTTTTGCAGGAAGGGATGGGGCCCTCAGTGGTGTCATGGCTGGAAGGAGAGTGGGAAGGATGGCTTGGGGCTGGAACATGGGCATTAATTCTCTGGTTGCAGCAGTTTAATCTGTATGTTAATTATTTCTTTCAGTTTAAGAGGAATGAAGGGTGCCAGCTGTGGCCCTGCTTTAGAGTGTGAAGACCACAGCTGTGTTTTTGGGGTCCTGCATGGCTAAATGGAGAAGGAAGAGTTTTACAAAGGCAGCTGGACCATGACAGACATCCCAGGGCCACTTGCCAAATGGTCACCCATCAGCTGACCCGCCAGCATTCCATTGTGCAAACACAGAGCATCTGAATGCTGTTTTCTGCTGGAGTGTTCCTGGGACAGCAGCTTTGCCACCCTGATAGCCACCATCACTGGATTTTTCCTGCGGGAAAGACCTTGGCAAAGTGGGCAGCAGTGTGCTCCCTCCAGCTCCCTCCACTCTGCTGGCAGCAGCAGATGGCACCAGGCTGGGGCTTCATTTCGGGACAGTGCCCGCTCTGAGCGAGAGAGCACAGCAAGCAGTGTCACTTCATCAGAGGAGGTCTGCAAAGAAAACATTATTTCCCCAAATGTGTTCATCATTCAAAATTATTCAAGCAAAGGTTTCCATCTCGCTGTGGCTATTATTCATAATCTGAGAACCTGGATGTGTGGCTCTCCTTGGTAATTAAGGCACATGGAGTTTTTTCTGCCCTCCGTCTGGGTGGAACAGCAGTGGCACCTCAGCCCTGGTGTGTCCCTGCTGAGCAAACGGGACTTGTCCTCCCTGCAGTGGCCTGCCAAAGCATAGGTGGATTCCCTGCTCGTGTTGGGGCTGTTGGACTGCAACACGCAGGCTCGCTCCCTTGGGGCTGATATCATCGAGTCACTGACCCTGTAGCTGTTCCTCTAATTCTGGAGCTGGTTAAGCATGGACTTGAGACTGAACACTTGTGTTTAGTGCTTTCCTGACCTGGGGCTAAGTGAGGAGCTGATAACACTAAATACAGTATTTTCCTTTTGTACACAGGCTCCCACGTGAGCCGCAGCATCTCGTCGGGCTGCGATTGCTGCAGATGCCGATGCCACAGGAGCTGCAGCACAAGCATTGGGGACCAGTTGCCTGCTCCTTCTGTTCTACTGGAGGTCCACCCACCCTCTAGGTCCAAGGTGCCCCGAGGCTCCTTGTCCTACACCTATAGCAAAAGTCAAAATGGCAACACTGATGATGGTCCATCACTATTAATTGTCTGCACTCATGTCCCAGCCGGATGAGTCTGGGGTGGGGCTGCCCCCCCGCTTTCCCCTGGCAGAGTCTACCCTGGGGTTCTCAGTGCCTGGCAGAGGGGCTCTGACACTCAGCAGCCCGGGCTCCTCACCTGGAGGCCAGCCAGGGCCAACTTCTCCTTGGTGACAGGGGAAAGTTGGGTGGAGGCTCCTGGAGTACAGCGGGGGTCCCAGTAGTGTGGGGCTTGCCACTGTCAGAAAATTTATGAACGATTCATAAATGTATTTTACAGACAGCTGTTAGTATGTGCTGAGCAATACTCATTCTGTCAAGGAAAACTAGTTACATGGTTATAGCCAGGCCACTTAAATATTATGACCCATAATATATAAATAGTGGGCTGAGCACTTTGTGCCTCTTTGTGCTGTAAAGAGCCCTGTGCGTGCTGCAACCCTGCACTGGCTGAAGGGCCCTGTGGGCTATCTACTCATACAGACACTTGGCATTTTTTAAATCTGGAAAAAAAATTCCACTCCATCCTGGGGTCCCACAACACTCTCACGAATGGAGTGGTGGCACTGGCTTGTTAGCTGAGGAGCTCTGCCTGGCTGCAGCCCAGCCTGCCATCAAGGTGCATCAAACACCACTGAAAAGGAGGAGGAATGCACTAAGGAAATAGTGAGCTGATTTCTCTGCAGGAAATATACCACACAGCCTTGTTGAACAGGAACAAAAGATTAAACTCAAACTAAAATGAAATGCAAAATGCTGTGAAACCTGGTGGGTGGTCTGGGGGTTTCTGACTAAAGCAAGCTCTTGAAATATCCCTGCATCTCTTCTCAGGATCATGTTACCACCTGAAGTGCTTCAGGATCTCTATTTAAAAGCAAACTCCACACCTTCCAGTAGAAAGCAGGTACCTACTGCAAAATGACCAAGTTTTTAAAAACCTTCAGTGTGGCTTGTTTGCTTTCATTAAGAACTTTCAGTATTGTAAAAGTGAGGGGTTAGCTCTACTGTTGTTGACCAACAAGGGCAGGGCTGCGGCATTGCTGAGAGCAGAAGGACAGAGGTTCAATAATTTGCAGGGTTTCCAATAGCCCCTATCTGTGTGTTGTTAGAGACAAACCCTCCCAAGCCTTCTCCAGGCAGATGTGGTCTGCAGCTGTGCACTTCCCTCCCTCTCCCAATGTGTTGCTGTCCTTCAGACTGTGTTGGTGACTGGGGTTGAATGTATGTGGACAGCTGTATCCTTCTGTGTGCCCTAAATTACCATGTGCTCAGGAGGGATGAGGACCTTCTCATTCCTTTTAGAATAATCAAGATTTAAAATAGAAATATAGCAGGGAAGTTGTAGCTGCAAAGAGACACTGGTGCACTAAGTTAGACCCAACAGGTTAGCATGCACACTTATTTGGAACGTTCTTCTGGAGGATGCAAATTCTGGCATCTGTGCACTCAAGGATGAGCAAGCCACATTTGCCAGCTACAAGCATTGTAGCCAAGACTGACTAAAATTCCTCCTATTCAGTGTCCTGAAAACAAGACACTTACTAGCTGGATGGAACGTACGTGACTGAACTCGTGAGAAAACACATGCCCTGAATAAACAGAAGTAAATAAATGAATTTTGAAAAAAAAAATTATGTAAAATACTCAGAGGAGAACATTATGCTTGCAAATACTTATGCTTTTGAGTAACTTCACACTAGTAGATTAACCAACCCCAGTATAATTATTCATGTATCTAATAGTAAGCGTGCAAGTATTTGCTGATTCAGAGCCTGTGCTTATGTTCTGTGAAAGAGCACAATGGTGCCTTTCCCCAGCCCCCAAACTCTGCCAGGGTTTTAAGGACTGCTCAGGCAGAAGAGCTGAGAGCTGGTCCTGAGATTTGCACCCACCTGGCTGCAGCAGCATCACTGATTCCCTTGGGCAGCTTCTCCCAGGGCACCACTGCAGCAGCAGCTGAACTGTGCTGGAAAGTGATTGTCTTTTGAAAAAACATTATTGTGGATCATGCCACAGACACATTGGAATATATGTTTGCAGTGTATCGTCGAATATTTTGTGGATACTAAGCAGCAATTAGAGTCTTCCTTTGGAATCAATTCATTTCCTACCACTGTGGTAGCAGGGAGGATCTTATTGAAACTAGGATTTTTAATATTATTACACTAAAGACTCTCTCAGTATCAGCATCTCCATGGGGGAGCATTAGCACACTGCAATGTGTAACAATTTCTCCAGTTCAGGAAATCTTGCTGTATTTGCAATAGGGCATTTGGGGCATATATTATATATGGGACATATATTTCTCATTTCCACTAGGCATCATCTTTCCATCTCTCTAAATTACTCCCCCCTGCCCCCCCCCAAAAAAAAAAGCCAAGAAAAAACAATGTTGGGGTTTTTTGTTTTTTCTTTAATTATCACACAAAAATACATATTTTTTTAAACTTTGAATCCAGAAGCCACTACCAGCCTTTAGGACTGTGTGTGAAAGAAGGCAGAGAGCCTTGAACAGTGAAGGAACAGAGCTGTAGTTCAGTATATCCAGTTATTAACATGGTTCAGCAAGCACCACTCTAAAATACTTCACTGGAGAGACTCAGTAGCCAGGACAGGAGGAAGGTTTGTTCCCAGTCTATGGTTGTAGACAGAAGTAAGTGGGATGCCAGGATTCTACAGAACACTTTGCTTTAAGGACAAGCTACAGTCATGGCTATGTTACTTTTCAGACAAGCTTCTTGAGCACTAACTAAACAAACCTCAGAGTGTTTCTCTTGGTAGAAAGTCTAATCACACCAGAATATCAAGTTTTGCCTCAAAGCACAGTTATGTCAACCCCTATACTAACTAATTCTCCAGAACATTGGTGATGATCTTCTTTGAGGTAAGGTGCTCAAAAGCAAATGCAGGACAGTTGCAGATTTGGTTCATGTGGTTATGGATACAGGCCCCACCAGTGTTCCAGGGTATGCTATGATCTGCATCATCTGCTAATGTATAAATATGTTCTCAATTGCATCACTGGCCTGTGATAATATTGACCAGACCAGACTGCAGAATCCTAGGTCAGGATGTCTTTTGTGCTTCAAGTACACCTCTAATGGCTTCTGGTTATCCAAGCAGCCCAGCAAACCCTGACCTCTCTGGACTGTACTTGCTTTGTTTGCTCTTCAGGTCATGATGAGAGAGAGCAACAATTCTTCCTGAAGTGGAGGTAGCACTCAAAGCTACCTAATTGCTGGGTAATCCCCTAATCACTGGGGCTGTTTTCTCAAGAAGAAAACTATCTTGTTTTGACAATTTGCCTTTCCTGTGTCCTCAGCAGCTACTACTTATCTCCTAGATGTAGTTTCTTCCAGAAGGAAGCTTGAGCTTACAGTGACAGAATTAGAATTATTCAGCTCTTTCTTTTCCACCTGGTCTCAGCCATTTTCCGAACGCTCAAGGACGAGAACTCACTGATGGGCAGGCCACCAGCCAGGGGAATCTCTGGGGAAGTTTCCACCCAAGCAGGTGAACCGCTTTCTTTATTTCGTGTAATTCTTTGTGGCGCGGGAGCCGGGCTTCCCAGGCTCAACCTGGGGCTCAACCCAGGGTGGGACTCAGGGGAGCGGGGGGTGCCGGAGCCCACTCCTCCTGCCCGCGGGGCCCTGGGGTGGAGCAGGGCGGCCGAGCATCGTGTCGGGGCCGGTTCGGCTTTGCTGCGCGGTGCGTGTCCCTAGGGACCAGACGGGGGGCTCGGGGGGGTCGGCGCGGTGCCGTGCGGCGGTGCCGGCGATGCGGGGCGGGTCTGGGCCCTGCGCGCCGCGGTCCGGCAGCGGTGGGCGCGGAGCGGCGGCGGCAGGGGCCTGCGCGGTGGCGGAGGGGTCCGAGCTGCGCTGCTACGGCCGCGGCTCCGCTCTCCGGGGCCGGCGCGCCCCGTTCTGCTCCGCCGGGGGAGGCTCCGGGCCGCGGCCTGCCCGCCGCTCCCCGCCCCGCGCCGCTCCGCCCGGGCCCGCAGGCCGCTCCCCCGCCGCCGCCGCCGCTCCTCCCGCCGGGCCGCACCGCGACGGCCCCGCCGGGCGATGAGGAGCTGCTTCTGCCTGCGACGGGGGAGCCGCGACCCGCCGCCCGCCGCCCGGGCAACAGTTAAGTGTCCCCGCAGCCGCCGCGGCCCCGCGGCCCGGCGCTGTCGCCGCGCTCCCCGGCGGGGGCCGGGCCCGGCGGGCGCTGGGGGCTCCGGCACGGCGGGGGCGGTGCGTCCGAGAGTGGGGCCCGGCCCGGCCGCCCCCCGGCCCCTCCGCGGGCGGGGAGTACTCGCTCGGCCGGGGCGCCGCGGTCCCGGGGAAGCGGCCAGGCCGGGACAGCCCCCTTCCTCCGTGCCTGGCGGCCCCGGGCCCAGTCCGCGGGCAGGGACAGAGCCCTCCTGGGCCCCCCGGCTGCCTGCGGCGGAGGGGTCGGCGGGAGCGCCCCGGGGCTGGGCCTGGCGGTGCGGGGGTGGCGGGGGGACCGCGTCCTGGCAGCGCGGCTGCGAACGGCCGAGCCCCGTCTGGGAGCCGGTGCCCTCCCGGTGCGGCCGCAGCGCTCTGCTGGGCGGAGGGAAGAGGTTCGGGGATCAGCGGTGGGGCAGAGCTCTGGTGACCTTGACCTGCTCAAGACTTTGCCGCAAATTTTGTTACTGTCTGCTTAGAGAATACAATAACAAAAAGGATTTTGCGTGGTCCTTTGCTGCTTGACTTCGCAGCTTGACTGCCTGTTGTGCTCACTTACTCCCAGGTTTTGGTGTACCTGAAGGTGATCATGTGGGCTCTCTCTTTACAGCATTGTCCGGAGCAGTGATACTGAGCTGCCCATGTTTTATGTTTGCCTCTTGCATGACTGAGGCTTGTGAGCTTTCTCTGAGGTTGCTGGAGAGGTTCTCAAAGATTCCCCAAGCTCCAGTTCTTCCTTGGCTTTCTGTTAGCTGGGGTGTTCACAGCCTGGCCATGCTAATGCAAGCAGAGTCCTTCAGCTGAAACAAGACAGGCTAGGCTTGGGCAGGTGTTCAGCTGGTTTGGCTGAAACTTGAGTTTCTCCATCTTGTGTTTTATTTAAAACTGAGTGAGAATGTGCCAGTCTATACCTTAGTGGATCTTGTGTGTCGTGTGGCAGGTTGTGTTATCCTAGTATTATCCGTGTAATTTTTAGTTGGGATAGGCTTACCTGCTGGATTTGATCAGCATATTGGGACAAAAGCTTAGTTTGAGTTTCTGGAGGTGTGAAATAAAACACCCATGTCAGTCATGTACTGTGTGCTGCTCTTAACAAAGTGAATCCCAGGCTTGAGGGTCCCTGTTGCCCCCAGGGACTTGTTCATACATCTGCCAGTGTAGCAGCAGCTGAACTGGGTGTCATTTAAATTTTTCTGCCCTGGTTTAAGATTGACTGTATGTGGAAACCTATTTTGTTTTGAAATAGGACATTTCTCAAGTGAGCGTCCTTAGAATTGCTGAGAAACATTACAAGGTCTCGATTTTGATCATTCTGTGGCTTAAGTTCCTGTTTCCATCTAGCTCAGTCACAAACTGTAGAGATTTTGCAGGTGGTATGGGGCAGCTGTCTGGAGGATGAGAGGGGGGATGCAGAGGTGATTCCAGACATACCTTCGTTTGGGGCGAAACGTGAAACTGGAATTGCCTGCTTGTGATGGAAGCCTCCAGGGCCCTGACCCTGTGTCCTGCCATGGTCTCCTGTTTTTCTGATTGAAACTATGTGCTATTCCATGAACAAAAATAGAAAATTGGCTGGGGCTGTGTCCTGTTCCTGGACACACTGTGAGGACCAGGAGTGTGAAGGGGTACATCAGCATAACTTGTGAGTGACCTGTGCCGTGCCAGCAGTACCTCCTGCCTTTTCAAAACAATGGAGCAGTAGCCTGAGCATGTGAACAAAGTTTTTAGCAGTGTGCCTGATTTGGTTTGATGGGATTGTTTCCCGCAGGGTGCAGGAAATCAGTAGAGTAGTTGATAATTTTTTTCCAGTTTTGCCTTCACTTGTACTTTTCCGCCTGTGGGAAGAGTGAGTCAGTGTCAAAGTGCAGGGCTTAGAGTTGAAGGAGGAAACAATAAGACCATTCTCTCTCCAAGTCTCTTGCTATGTAACTTCAGAATTTGACCCATTTTGCTGGCAGTGTGATGCTTCTGTAGCAAATACATCATCAGGCCTGATCTGATCACGTAGCCACCAGCTTTTGAACTTGCCTAACTTGTTAAAAAGGAATGCCAAGAGGGGAAAAATGCTGTACATACAATAATACATTGATTTCTGAAAATGTGTGGCTTTGCTATATGTGTGCCCCAGCCAAAGCCCAACAGTGTGTGTGTTATCAGTCACCTCAGTGGAATTCTTTAACTGACCATGAAGCCAGCAGAAAAATACACCTAGAATAAACTAGTAAAAGCAGAGAGGAGCTAGCAAGAAAATGGGTGAGACTGACCTAAAAGGATATTAACAGTCTGTCTTGGGTGCTGGGAGAAGGGGAGGTGTGTGTGAGTGTGGGCATGGACTGTAAAACAACCTTTTCTGGGGCAGTGAGGTGCTCTCACTTTGCCATTTCCACTGGGTGATAACATCTTCTGCAGCCCTTTCCCGCTGTTCTGATGAGTGCTGCTCAGGACTGGTGCTGGCAGGATGCAGAGTGAGTTTTTGATGGAGGCACATCCTTTCCCTGCTGGCTTTGTCTCAGTGGCCCCGTGGTGGTTTGAAACTTCTTCCTGCCCCAGGGCTTGCATCCGGCTTCCCATGGCTGCCTGGATGTGGTGGGGTCTGGATGTGGCCCTGCAGTTGAGAATGACCCCAGGGAGCATGCTCCCAACTAATGGGAGAAATATTCTTCTAATTGGTTTTGGCTGTTTCCAGAATAACACTGCAGCAGGCAGAGGGCACAGGCACTTGGACAGAGCTCAGCAAACACAGCTTAGTGCAGAATGGGGAAAGTCCATCTCCAGCTCATCTGGTTTGAATCCTCTGCCACAATGATGTTAGGCGGGCATATAGGTCAAACTTGTGTTATTTAAAGAGAACTCCATTAAAATAACAAGCTGTCTAATAGGAGTATTTATGAAATCCTGCTCCTTAATTTAATCTGTTCTTTCATTGTTTGTTTTTTAAGTTCAAAGGCATGATAGAAAAGAAACCAAACTTTGCAGACACCCTGGGGGGAAAAGTGTGATGTAACTAATTGTCTGTAGGATTGCCCAGCCAGAGACTGCCCTCTGACCTGTGCAGAGTTCACAAAAACATTTACCCGAGTGTGCAAACCAATTGCTTCTGCTCCGTATCTGTTCCAGATGCGTCCTTGATGCCACCCACTCAGTGGGAAACTGCCCTGGGCCTGCTGCAGCACAGCTTGGCCAGCACCCATCACTGCACCCCTGGCTGTGCTGTGCTGGCTGCCCTGAGCCTAGAGGTTGGTGTTCTGGGCAGATGTCCCCTGCCTGTCCCCTTGGCAGGGGCATGGCAGTCCAAGCAGGGAAGGTGCGGGGTGCTGTGCGGCGATGGTGGGTGCAGGGAGCTCAGCTCGGCCTTGGCTGAAGCAGGTGCTGTTCTGGGCCCTGCACTGGTGCTGCATTGTGCCTCACCCTGTGGTTCTGCCTCCTGGCCTCACCAGGCAGAAGGCCCTGCTCTCCCTGCTTAGCAGCTATAGAGAGGCTTTGTGTGAGCCAGCACAAAGTGAGGATTGATGCTGTTTCCCTTCCCCCAGCCATGCCGAGCAGAACTCAAACAGCTGGACAAAGGTGTCCTTCTCTCACTGGCCAAGGATGGGATGCTGTTAGGCTGAGGTTGTGAGACTCCCCCAGGATCTGAGACAGGTCATCACCCCTCTGCATCCCCCTGAGCTGAGGTGCTTGTGCTGTTCTGGCTCCCCACACTTCCCTTGTCTGCAGAGCAATCCAGCACTTCGTCAGGGCAGGTTTGGTGGAGTCACCAAGGGAGCAGATTCGCTCCCTTTGGCACAGCTGCAGCTGTGCTGGAACCTGCTGTGTTCTTGGCGTGCTGGGGAGTATCATCACTTACCTGGATTTCAGTTCAGAATGGCCTCAGAGAAGCTCCTATCAGCGTGCATTATCTGCCAGCTCCTCCCTGTGTGTAATAACAAGTAATTACATTATTGAGAGTGACTTGGAAAAGTTTCGGAAAACTTGCATCTGTATGAAGAGCAGACTCGTTAAGTTCTTTGTTAATTTCACACTGGGTTTGCTTGGTACCGTGTGTTTTAGGCAATGGATTCTGGATTACTTGTGAGACATCTGGAGTTGGTGGATCGGCACATGGGCAGCCTGTGGGTTTGTCTGGGCTGTGCCAGGTGCCACCAGTGTTCCTGTGGGACAGTCGCTTGCTCACCCTGAGGACAGGGAGGCCATCAGGGGAGGATGAGCCCCGGTGGCTCAGGATAAGGTTATAGTTGTGCTTTGAAGGCTTAAACTGAATAGGGAGCAGAGTGGGTCCTCTTTGTTCTGTGTGTGTTGGATGCTTCTCTATGTGCATGTGTCTAGAGCTCACTCCTGGGTTTGTTTCATCAGCAATAGTTCTTTCACTGTTACTGGTCACTAGCTTCTGTTGTTTTGGACTTCTCAGGTAGTCTGGCTGTTCGTGTGACATTATTATTATTTACATAGGGCCCAGACCTGCTCTTTTTTACTGCCTGCAGCACGATGTTTGTTCAGACTGGGCACTGTGAAGTGTAAACCCAGGTCCTACTGGCACCAGCACTCACCTCTGCCTTTCTAGAAGCAGTAAGTAACCAGCCATCTACATGGCCTAGAAATGCTGGGGTTTAATTGCTCTGATGAGGGAATTGAATTAGGTAGCTCTGGTTCACGGCTTGTCTGGCTGCGCAGCAGTGACGCTTGTTTACACACAGCACTGCCCTTTTATCTCGGGGTGCGTGGGGGGTGGTTTCCTGGGGCATTCCTGCCTGAAAGCCAGAGAAGACCTGCCCTAACTGGCTGCCTCTGCAGGAGACCACATGCTGAGGCAGTGGCACCTTTCCCCATCCTCCTCCTCAGCCAGTTTCAGCAACTTGTCCTCTCCTTCTGCTTCCTGCAACAGCATCTCTCCGAAACTGGTTGGTCTTACCCACTGCTGTCCCTCTTCACGTATCTCCCTCCCCTGAAATACTTGGTGTCTAATTTCTCCTGGAAGATGCTCAGGCCTCTTCCGGGCCTCTGTCTGCTTTGCATCAGATCCTCCTGTGCTGCTTCATCTGTGTTCTGCTGGTGTCGAGGCTCTCTGCAGAAAGTGCGGTTTTGTGTACAGCGCCAGATACATCTGTGCTGCTACATGAAAATGATCTGGTTCAGGAGGGTGCAATGGGACTGGAGACTCATGGGGGAATCCCTAGGGTGTCTAACACCTATTGTGGATGGAGCCATTAGGAGCAGATTTCTTGCTGCTCGAAATGGCAGAGCTGCTTCAGCCCTTCTGTCTCAGGGATGAAATCTGGTCTCTGTTTGGGAAGGAAGGAAATGAGATTGGGTTTTCCCATCATTGCTAGGTGGAGACCAGCCCATGCTAAGTATCCTGGAAGCAACAAAATTAATTGCAGAAGGGACTGCTGGCCCAAATTCCAAACCTATTGGGCATTGCACAAATGTACCCTCTTATCAAAAGCAAACGAAAGTGCAGAAGGTGTGTCTGGCATAATCTTGTGTTTAATTTGGCAGTCTGCAGTGTGTCAGCACAGGCACTGTTGCATGCATGCAGGCTCTTGGTGCTCTGTCTTCTGCTGGGGTGTTCTGCCAAGCAGCCTTTTAATTCTGCTCCTTTCTTTTAGGATCAGTCCATAATGCCTGAAGTACGAGACCTCTCAGATGCCTTGCCCGACTTACCGATGGATCCCATCACGGGGGTCGGTGTGGTTGCATCCCGGAACCGAGCACCGACAGGTTATGATGTAGTAAGTAGAGATATTTCAGCTGCTGTTGCTAATGCTTTAGTTCTGCACTAATGAGGCTTTACTTTGCTGGGAATAGCATCTTTTCCAGAGAGGGCTTACCTTTAGATCTGTGCTTTGAGAAGCAATTTGATATCCAGCTGCCCACCTCACAGCCCACAGCACTTAGAGCTTTCCCTCAGTGGAGGTTTGTGGGTTCTTCATCTGTGCCACTCCAGAGGAGCATAATTACCTGGAGGAGGGGTTTTCAGAAACAGCTGGCCACTGTGGCATGCAAATTTAATAATCCTAGTAACATTCATCCTGAAGGAGCCCTAAGTATTGCACAAATTATATCTCTGAATAAATGGATCCCGCATCAGCTGTTTAATCCCACATATCAGCACTGCACAATGATGATGAGAAGCTCTAGAATGAGAAGCAGGAGTTTTGCATCTAGCTGAAATTGCAAGGATGTTTTTGATGGACAGAATGAAAACCTCTAAACTAAGCTTTGGCAGGAGGCTGGGCAGCAGGAAAAGGCAGCTGGATACAGCAGAGATGAATATGTGAATAGCTAAAGGGAAATCACTGTTTAACAGCTGCTTGTGCCTCGACTTGGTTGTTACATAACCAACAGCATGATTTTTGTCCCCATAAATTAAGTGTCCCAAACAGAGAACTGTCATAAAACATTGACCTTGCAGAATTCTCTATGGAAAGATTTGACCCATAATCCATCTGCTTACCCATCCTGCTCCAACTGTGCTACATCACACTTGGGGTTTCCGGAGTTACACAATTTGAGTGAGGTTGGGAGTGGAAACCAGTTGATGTGAGGCTTTGCTCACACCTTTTCAGTTCTGGAACTCTGCATACTGTGTTCAGTATGACAAGGAAGAAAGTTGATCAGGCTGAAGACAGGAGGGGTGGAATGGTGAAAAGGCTCCTTGAAGACCTGGAAGGTTTTTGCATTTATTGTGTTTTCCTGAGTGCTGATTACCTGTGTGAGCCAGTCTGTGTAATTAGCTGCTTGCCCTGATAAAGGAGCATGGGACAATGTGAGAGTTGTGATAACAGAATTGCATTCTGCCTAAATGACTGGGCAGAGAGAGCGCTCACCCCAGATAGCCTGTCTGCACTAACTAAGTTTAAACTATACAAGATAAAAGAGTCTTCCTGTGGCTTAATCCAATTATGGTGGTGTTGTAATAATGTGTGTGAATGTGGGTCGCTCTCTCCTAGGGGGCACAGAGAGGAGGCTGCCTCTCCTCTGGTTCTTCTGCCTTCCTCTGTTGCAAGGAAATCTTTGTCTCTGCAGTCCTCACTGCAGGCTCTGGGGATGTGCCTGTTATCTGCAGTTGTCTTACCCCTAGCACAGCTTCCATACACTCCTTCAGCCTCTCACATGGCAGATCAGACATCTGACTCAGTGCCTGGTACCATGAGCCATGGTCAGTGTCCTTCCCACCATACAACACCTACTGTGATGGGGCTGCTCCTAGAACCACCCTCACGTGGCAGGGTGTCATAGTACCCAAACCCTTGGGGCAGTGGCACACAATGTGGTGCTTTTCTTACCTGGATGTCTGGGAAGGTGGGTCCTCTGCACAAGTCAGGGCTCAGCAGCAGTGTATGGGATTGTCACTTCCCTGTGACCTCTCAGACACCTGGTCTGTCCAAAGTGGAGGCACGGAGCTGAGGGTGCAGAAGATCACTTCTCAGTGCAGTGCAGAAAGTGTTCTGAGACATTGGCAACATGTGGATTTGGGTGGTCTCAGGCTTTGTTTCTCTAGATACACTATTTCCCTAATGAGACACCAACAGCTGCTTGTTGCTTTGGGGTGTAAAGCCTTGATGGAGGCAGCTGTGGCAGCACCATCCTAGGGGTGAGCTCCTTAAAGCCCGAATTGTTAGAGGTTTGCCTCTCATCTTTTGGGAAGCATTAACACCAGTTTATCTTGGGATGCTGCTGTAGTCCCCTTAGGAATCTGATCATGCACTGCCTTTTGCTATGGCATCCTGCAGCATTCAGTTCTACAAATAGATTCAGAGTTGCATGGGAAAGTAATAGACAAACTGTAGTTTCACTGATGGTTTTGAGTTTTGTGCTGATGGAACACTCAGTTCTCTCAGAGACAGCAATTTATTTACATTATTTATATAATTTATAAATTTATATTACTTACAGGCTTTACCCAGTTTCCCTTTCATACAGGTTCTTTCTTGAATAAACAACCATTGTGTTATTCTTTTCCTTCCTCTTCCCTTTGCTTCCCTTTGAAACAAACAAGCCAAGGCATGAGTATTTGCATCCCAGGTGTAAGTGTTAAATGCCCAGGGGATGTCCTGGTCTGTTTGCCAGGTTCACATGGAGCCCTGGGGCTCGGCACGCTGCCCAGCTGGAGCTGGTAGTGTGGCAGAGCCCAAGGTGTCAGACCTGGAGGAAGCTTGGCGATCTTTTTCCCCTCAGTACTTAGTTAATTAGTCAGAAATCTCCACTGCTTTTTTTGTCTGCTTAGAAAACAACTACTGACACTTGTGATGACTGGCCAGGTCTTTTAACAGCTGAAGAACTAAAGACTTGATTTTGTGAAAATGTAGAAAGTGTGCTTAGATCTGGGAATCTGAGCTTAGATTCCTGAAAATCTGCCCAAACTGGCAAGACTGAGTGTGTGGGTGGGGAGGAAGGAGAGGAAAGGCGGAAGGTGAGGAGCTTGGGTAGGAGAGGTGTGGTTCCTGTGCAGCCGCGTTCCTTGCTGTGGCTGAACGCCAGCCCCACAGTGGGGTTTGCTCTGGGGCAGGAGCTGAGCATGCTGCTTGCTCAGGGCTGTGCTGGAGCACCAGCTGGGGGGCAGACAGATTTAGTGGGGCTGTTTGCCAAAGGCCTGTCCTGTGGTAGCAGCGACCCCATGGTGGGTGCTGGACAGCAGGTAAATCACCCCACACTTGGAGAGGCAGGCTGGAGGACACCTTCCTTACTGGGTGTCATTCCATCAAGTCCCATTTGTTTGTATCACGTGCTTAAGGAGAGTCTCCATGATGAGAAGGACCACTCCTTGTGCCTGCCATACTGGGTGCTATGTCCTCTGTCTCACTTGTTTGTCACTTCTTATCTGAACAGAGGGCCACAGTGCCCATCCTGCCGCTGGGTCTGCCTTGGCTCCCTTCCTGTGCTGTCGGCATGCTGCCCTGGTGGAGCAGCACTGCTCAAGCACAGCTCTGCTTTGAGAGGTAGTGGGGATCCTCCTTGCCTGCAGGAGCCCAGTAGATGATGCAAGAAGTTTCCTGTTTATATTGCACACTTTTCTTTCTCCTTGAGTTTTCTGACAGGTTAATGCATGCTTGCGTTCGCCAGGCTTAGAAAAAGTCTTCAGCAGAATTATGTGGGGGCAGAGCACTGGGTACGTCACCTACAACTGCTGCATTTCATCAGAAGCAGGAACGGTCCTTATAATGTCTCCCTATATGACAACATTTTTTCTGATCAGTCTTCTCTGAAAATCTTCTCATCAGGACTGGCTTACCTATTGGGAAGAAAACTGCACATGGATTTTATATATTTCTAACCTAGCAGTTTAGGAAAGAGCTGAATTCAAGGAAAAGTAAAGCAATAAAAATTCCCAGCAAAATCCTGTTTTAAAATGTTACTGTTGGTGCATGTTTCATCGCAGAAGTCTGACCGCAAAAGCTGTATGTGATGTACAAGGGCTTGAGCTGAGCAGGAGGTTGTGGGCAGCAGTTGCCCAAATGCAAAGAGCAGCCAAAGCACTTTGCTGGTCTGACAATAAATACGACTTTTCTCTCCCACACTTGGGATAACTGGAGGGTCTTGTCAGCACATATCTCTTGCTTCCTGCACCCTGCACAGAGTCTCATCCTGGCAAAACATGGGTGCAAACAGCAACTACAAATGTCAACTCTTTGTTATCAGGCTGTTCTGGAGCCAAGGTCTTAATTCAATAAGATTAGAGCTGGAAGAGCTGCAGTGGAGTGGTTTGCCCCCATCAGAGAGGCATTAGGCAGAAGTTCAGCTGTGCTTCTGTGTAGCTAGCAACCATGCTAGGGTCTCCATCAGTAGGGCATTAGCCTGGTGGACTGATCTTATTTCTGGTACCCTTTTCCTTGTCTTTGCCTTCTTGTCTCCTCTCTTCTTTGGCAACAAATCTTTTTGGGGCTTTTACCAGCTTTCACTGTGCACAGTCAGTGCAGAGCCTTTCTCCTGGACATGGTGGTGCCTCTTGCCCACTCCTTGAGTCAGCATGAAGGTGAAATCTTCTCCTGCCTTTGCCCTCCATGCTGTGTGCACCACTGATCCAACTGGATGCAGGAGTGTGTTGGAGTGGGATGTTTGCAGGATGTGTCCTCCCATGCAGCACTGCTGCTGAAATCTGCGAGCGACCAGGGCTTTCCCTAACTGCTGCAAGCAGCTTTTTGGCCTGGGAGCCAGATTTCCTCAAGGGCTTTTCTGTGAAAATAATGCTGAGATTGGGCAGTTCCTGTGCTTTGTATGCAGCATCCTCACAGCTTGCCCCAGTGCGTCCTTGCATGCAGGGTGGTAATGAGAGCCTCGATGTGCTGACTTTTCCAAACTATTGTTTGGAGACTGTAACTAAAGGTGCTGCTTCCTCATTAGAATAGCCTTTGTCAGAGCATCTTTAATCAACAGACCCCTGAGAGACAGTGTTTCTAGAACTACTTTTTCTACCTCCTCTTGGAAGTTCTTTGCACTGTACCTTGTGAAGAAACTAATGAGATGCTCTGAGAGTCCAGGCAACTGTTAATTAGAAGAGGTCTGAGAAGTACGGCACATATATTAACTTTATCTTGGCTCACGTCTCCTCTCTCCCTCTGTCTCTTCATCCAGGTTGCACAAACAGCAGATGGCTTGGATGCTGACCTCTGGAAAGATGGCTTATTTAAAACCAAGGTCACACGATACCTGTGCTTCACAAGATCATTTTCAAAAGAAAATGTAAGTCCATTTGCTGAGTGTCTGCATGATTTGCATTTGTGCCTGGTGTGCTCTTACCCATGATTCATTTTATGGACCCAGTTATAATTCAAGCAGGCATTTCACTGAGTTTGGGTGACTCAGGAAGCAAAATACCATGGCCAGATATTTTCATGTTGTCTTTGTTATTCATAAAAAGAAATTGCTGGGAAAATCTGCAATAAAAGTAGCAGAGATGGAAATGCTGCATTTCAGCAGCTGCCTCATGCTGGCATTTCCTGCTGTAGCAATAGGCACTGCATGCTCATGATCCTGACAAATTTCTAACTGTAATTACCTAGAGAGAAGCAAATGCTGCAGGTGGTGTTGATGAAGGAAGTATCAGTTTCTGCATCCAGGGGCATTGTAGGTATTTTCTTGCAGGGTTAGCTTTTCTTTCTTTGTTGCCTTTGGTGCTGGTTCTTGAAAATTTACCCACATTGTGTGCATGCTACCATATTCTTGTGATCCACTAGCATGGCTATTAAGCAGAAGTTAATTTCTGATTAGTGGCAATTGTCTGCCCTCATCTTCCTCAGCGGAGCGAGACCACGTGCAGTGAGAGCCTGATGCTTTCCACTGTTTCTGGTTGAGGCTAGTGTGGAAACTTCCTCTTTTCTGGAGGAACTGTTAAATTCTACAATGAATGCACTCCATCTAGTGGGTAATCCTGCTTTTAGTCATAGTCGTCAGGGTATGGAGATACCATTTTGTACTCATTCTTTTGGCAGTGACAGGAGCAGACAGGCGATGGCAACTTCAGAGGTTGATCACGGGTCCTGACAGGAAAGCTGGGGGCTGCCAGTTTCCAGCATTTGACCTTTATTCCATCCACTTCCCTCCCCATCTCTAGATTAAAATAAAGCTCCAGAACTATGGGAAATATCACTTCCTGGGGTGGATGGATAGTAATTGCACCTTTCATCCTGGAATACCTGCAGTAGCAGGAATAATAACCCCAGAATAGGAGAGGGTATAAAGATGTGTGATTATTTGAGTATTAAGTTTATCTGTGGCTACCTTAAATTTGAAGTTGTCAGAAATAATTACAGGATAGTAACAACTGCTGGCTACCAGAGACACTGCAAATACCCTCAGCCAGTGCCTGTTGTGTGTTTGGCATGGAGCTCTGCTCAGCAGGGTTTGGGAATACGTTCCTCATGCTGATGAGATCGAGTGAGTTAAAGGAGCGTGGAGGAGACCTGGGGGTCCCAGCTGTGCAAGCAGCTAATCTGCAGTCACAGTCCTCTGGCTGCTCAGGGCATTTTTTTGTTTTTAGCAAAACACTGGGAACTATTTGTCCCGAAGAACATGTTGCAGTTACCAACTTCAGATGCCTGGTTTATAGTGGAGACAGCCTGCAGTGTCTCTTTATCAGAATCATCGTCATTCTCTACAGGTTACAATACCTGACAAATAATGTGGGCATTGCTGGTGTTTGAGTGTCATGGTGAGGAGGCCCTGAATGGTGCATCTGGCAAATGTTGGCTCTCTGTGCCCTTTCTCCTGTGGATATAGCAGAGCAAACGTAGCAGAAGCGTCTCTTTATTTAGATAAATAAATCATGAAAGATGAATCAGCAGCGACCACTTCATCTAACATTTGCTGTGCCAGAACAACAATAACTGATATGTTCAGGCTTGGCAGCATGCAGTGCTGTTTGCTCTGTGTTTCCTTAGCCATGGCAGGGACAGACCTGCCCCTTTGTGCAAGCAGAGGACATGTGCTGTGCTTGTGTTTTGTGTGGAGGGCTAGAGGCATGGACCTTCTGGTAAGGAGTTGGCCACCTCCAAAACATATTTGGACTTGATCTCCCGTAATGTCACAAGCAGCAAAATTAAATAGGTTTTAAAATAGCAAGAGGTTTCCCTGAAATATTCTGCCAGCTAAAAACTCCAGGAGGTATTTAGCAACCAGGAACGGTAAAGCACACTGACATGGTTCGATGGCTTAGGATGAAATTTTAATTGTTCTGTATTGCATTTCTGTTTATAAAGGTTGTGCAGTAACTAAAGCGTGTGTGCTATTCTTCCATACATGAATCCAGATTATTGGCAGCAATGCTGGCTTTAACAAGAACTGCAAAGAAAATGTGGTCTCTAAATAATTGTGGTGGCTGTCATTCTAAATTGTGTTTTGAGCTGTTCAGGAATTGATTAATAGGACAAGGCATCAGTTCAGAATTCATATGGACTCCAACTGAAGTTCTTCGTTCCAAATGGCCTGTTCTTCTGGAGTGTGTCTGCATTTGGAGCTAGAACCATGTCTATTCAACCCTAATTAGCTAATGCATGTAATAACTTTGGCTCTGTATGTATGAGCCGTTTTCCCGTAATGCTTTCTGCTGTTACTGTCATGGAAATGTTATGCTGCTGTTGTATATATTGAGTGTGTGAGAACTAAGGTGACCTGTTCTGTGGATGAGGTGGTGGAGGTAATACTTTGAACTGCTGTTTTTTCAAAGGGAAGAGTTTGGTTGTGCCTCTAAGGATCCAGAAGTATGGCAGTGGATGAGGTGGAGGAATCTGTGAGTGCTGGAGGTTGTCTGGTATCTCCTACTCAATCATCATGTAGTTCCTGCAGGGGGGACAGTTGCAAATGTTGGTTTGGTGTACCTCCTTACCATTAAAGTTAGTGGTCAGATACAGTGCAAGGAGTCTTAGGGCTCAGCAGGTGAGAAAAGATGGGTTTGAATTTGGTGACCTTGTCATAGTCAACTGTTTTCTTTTCTCTCTCCAAAGAGTCATTTAGGAAATGTCTTGGTTGATATGAAGCTCATTGATATCAAGGACACTTTACCTGTGGGCTTTATCCCCATCCAGGAGACCATCGATACACGTAAGTTGGTGTATGTTCTTCAGTCCTGATGCACCAGTACCTGTGTGGGTGGGTGGTGGAGGGCTGTATCCTGGGCAGATGGATGCTCTTGGCACTGCTTCTCTCTGAGGTTACATGTGCATGTTTGGGGGCAGCTCTGGACTGCAGTGAAACAGCCTTTGGCTTTCCTGTACGGGGCAGGAAAGTATAGTTTAATCTTTTATTTTGCGAGAGCAAACTAGGCCTAGCAGGAGCAGTTCTGCTGTTCTGTTGGATGTTCACTGATGGATGCTGAAAGGAAGGGCATGTGCTTGTAGTTCTGGGTTTGTGTACTCTGGCTGTACACCTCCCTCTGTGAAAAAGCAAAGGCCTGTGTCCTGGCAGGTAGTGCTGAGGGTGGTGGGCTATGTTTGTGCTTACTGAGAGAAAGCACAAGTTCAGTGTCCAAGGAAAATACCATCCTGATTTCTGCAAGGCAGAAATGACTTTGCTGCTGCAACGTTTAAGCCAGTCATTCCCAAACAGTGTATTCAGATCCCCTGAGGCCAGTGGCAGTGGCAGGACTTGGCTGTGCAGGGTGGGCTGGGGAGAAGCCCTGTGGCAGCAGAGTGCCGAGGGGCCACAGGACCCTGTGCCAGTGCACAGCTGCTGCTGGAGCAGGGCTGCTACCAGTGCTCGTCAGTAATGAAATGCAGCCTGGTTATGGTTAGAAAGGAGTTATATGAGCCTGCTTCACATGGAATAATTCTCCTGAGTCTACAGCAGATGAGGAGAGTTTTCCAGTCGCTATCGACATGGTTCTGATTTGAGTCTGAGCCCTAGAATCAAAAGGCTCTGCAGCCCACTTTGGATGGAGAATTCCTGGACATGTATGGCACAGGGGAGAGTCATGGGCTTATCGTACTTGCCCTTGGGAGTGTGGGACACTTAAAGTGTGCTGCTGGCATTTTTTGAAAGTTCCAGTGGAAAGGTAGAAGAGGGATTTGTAATTAGTTTAAAATGCAGGGATTGCAACTGATAGAAAGCAGAGGCACTGTCTATATTAATGAAGCATTGCATATCCCTGCCTCCATTACCATGAATGAACACATTTTAATGGACTATTCATAATATGTTTACTTAAAATTAATGAATCCAGTTCCTAAACCAAGTTTGCTACAGACTGCTGGCTCTAGCCAAGTATGAAAGAGATCAGAGACAAAAGCAAATTGGCAGCTTTGTACCTACTATGAAAGTCAAATAAGAGGCACTGATTTTGTTCAGAGTTAAATTTGTGGTATATGTGTCTTTGTGGTCTTCTCTAAGTGACTTTGTAGTAAATACAATAAATAATAGTACTTCTTCCTACATTCTAAGAAAACTTGCACATTTGGAAACTTTAAACCCTAGGCTTCTAAAAAATCGGTTTTAGGCACTTCAAATAAACCCCTAGTATTCCAAAGCAGGAGCAGGTCAGACTTCAGAGATACAGGTATTTAGCATCTCTAAAAAGCAGCACTGTAGCTGCAAAGCTACCTGCACAGATGCTGTATTGTGACACACCTTGCACTGTCTGTGCATTTATTGGTGCTGGAGCGACAGCAAATTTCAGAGCTCAGGATGGATTGCTTTCTCCAGGGTGCAGATTACAGAACAGGAGGAGCCTATAGAGACAGGGCTGCTTGCCATCTGTTGGAGTAAGAGCATATTTTTAAGCTGGAGGATATTTATTTATATTAAACTGAAGGGGTTTTATTTTGCAGGCACTTGTTTGTAGTTGTTGGTTGTTTCCAGATTTTCATTCAAGGTCTGAACTTTAAGTTTTCATTTTTTTGATAGACTTCTGTCATGCCTTTCAAGTGCCTGCATTTACAGACAGAAACTTCACCTTGCTCACATGGAGACTCTCGGGGACTCTGTACAGTGATGGTTTCCAAGGACTACAAACCTGTACCACTCACCATCACACACTGACCCAGAGCTGGATGTGGACTGCAACTGCATGCTCCTGGGCAGTGTGGATTTACATGAATTCATTATATAGATAAGCCTTAACTCTGATGGGCTTGAGTTTTCTTGATGGATAACAAAGAAACGAGTGAAATTTCTCTGAGAGGCACAGCAGGGAAGGGCCATGCAGCAGCTGATTCATCCTTTGAGCCCGAGTCAGTGCAGCCCAGTTTCCCTGTAGGAGTCATGGCAATTACTGCTTTGTAAACCTGGTTTGGCCCTACAAAGAGACCAGGGCAGACACTGAGGGAGTTTTGTTTTAGCACTTTCTGACTGAGGCAGGAGAGGCCATTATCTCTCGGGATGTGCGAGATTTGGGCAGACAGCTTTTATTGTTAGCCACTCTGCCTGACAGTCTGTGTCTCTGCCTGCTCCTCCTCCCAGTGTAGCTGGCTGTTTGCAAGCACTTGGAAGAATAAACTGACTGGTTGTGTCAGCAGCTTCCAGGTATGTTCCCAGAGGCGATGCCTGTGGGAGGGATATTTAGATACGACTCTCCTGGCTGGTAAGGCAAACTTTACCTTGGAAAGAGGAAGAAAATGTGAGAAGTATATGGAATGGGATCACCTGCCATTTCTGTTCCATGGTGCAGTACTCTGTGGCATACGTGGTATCTTCTCTGCAGGGGGGAGAAGAGAGTATTGGGTTATCACGGTGCTTAATAGCAAATCTCACAGTGTACAGCAAGCTCCTGATAGAAAATTTCCCCAGTCACTGAATAGCACTGCACTGTCTGGTTTGCTGACATATATCTGTTCTTTGGCTCTAGTTCCTGCAGTAATTATCTTCCTAATATCTGGAGAGACAATAAATAACATTTATACCCTAATCTTGCATAAAACCCACCATGTGTCCTGGGTTGTTGTTGCAGAAGAAGTAGCTTTCAGAAAGAAGAGGCTGTGCATTAAATTCATCCCTCGAGATTCTACAGAGGCAGCGATCTGCGACATCAGAATTCTGGGTAGATCTAAACAAGCCCCTCCTCAGTACACGTTCATAGGGTAAGCACCCCTCACTCCAGAAGCTGTTATCATAACTTTAATTGTACCAAGACCGTGTACCCTGTTTTTCTAGAATTATTAAATAGTAGCTTGTAGGTGCTGAAGCTTGTCATTAAAAAGCCTACATAAATACAAGGGTTACTGAGTTTGTGGGAGTTAACTGAGTTTGTAGGAATTGGAATTTTTTTTATCCTAATTAGACTGTTCTCACTAACCAAAGCGTGAAACACATCAGTGCTCAATACATGTGCAGCATGTGCTTGTAGCACTAATGTTTTGTGTGTTGATTACACAGGGAGTTGAACAACATGGGTATTTGGTATCGGATGGGCAGAGTTCCACGCAACCATGAATCTCCACAGCCTGCCACTCCTCCTTCCCAAGCACCATCTTCAACACCAGCTCCTAATCTGCCAAGGTAAGTTTTCTGCTTTCCAGCTCCTTCTGCTTGATGATGCACACTTACTGTTACTGACCTTGTCTGGTGGAATCAAGGCCAGGGTGACACATCAGTGTGAGTGATTGCATGGCATGAGCTGATAATGAGGGAATGGGTCATTCTTTCAAATATTTGCCTACTGGAAGTTCTTTTGGCTGTTGTATCAAGACATGCAAATGAAGAAGTAAGAAGGAAGAAAAAGCCTGCAGTGAAAGGGAAAATACAAGCTACACTTTTTCTTTAAACTGTGCGGGATGTCGCAGTTTCCAACAAGTACATGCAGGTCATCCATGGAGGGTGGGATGCAGTGAGGCCAATTTCTCTCCTTAACTAAAGGGGGGGAGAAGCATTCATACAGATTTTAATGCATGGAGAGACAAAGTTCATTCAATCTCCAGAATCAATCCACTCATGATTTGAAGTACTGTCCCTGTTGTTTGTTTTCTTTTGGACCTAACAACTGTGGTCCAGTCTTGGAGCTGACATTGAGTATGCAGAGCTGACTGCTTATCCTGCAGTGATTGACAGGAGCAGCACTTCTGAGCAGAGGCTGGCACGTTGTCTGTCCAGGCTGTTTTCCCTGTGATACAGTCAGTATTTGTGTGCATGTCTAAATGTATGCACTTGTGTGTATACTTGCATATAACACTAGTCCCGTATTGACACCTTATTTGTTGGATTTCACTGGACAAAACAGTGTTGTTCAGCAACAAACTAACCCAGACAAAGGTTACACCGAGTACTTTATACTCCTAGCATTTGCTGTGAAAACACAGCATCCAGTGTGAGATTGACTCCTGCTGATGAGGCTCATCAGCTGAGCTCTGGACCAAGCTATTGCACGTCCTCTTTGGGTTTCTGTGGGCTTCTGTCTAATTAAGTGAACATGTATGCACTAGGCATTTGATATCCTGCAGATACATTTACAGAATTACAATAACTATTCAGAGGCAGAATTCTCAAGTTGATAGTGGAGGTGGATTCCAAGGGGATCAGTTTGTATATGAAGATCTTTGTTTCATATGGGTGGAAAACACTCATGTCCTTCAGGGTCTTCTTTACAGGTCATTTCAGAGAGTGACACTTGTAAACTACTGTAAACTGTTCCCAGAAAAGCTATCAGGTCTCTTTTTAAGGAAGGTGTGTACATTTGAGCCTTCAGCCGTGACCCAGACTTAAATCTGCTGTCTCGCAGTGGCTCTTTGAGCTCTTCAAAGCATTTGGACATTACTTTCAGGGAGAGTTTTGCTCAGTCACCTGTCATGCCATAGCATGCTGCTTGCTGTCCTATACTGGCAGTTGTGCTGCAGGCAGAGATGCTGTCTGGTTCCTCAAACAGAGGTGGAGACTAAAGAGATGAAAAGCCAGCAGTCTTCTGAAGGTTTCATCCTGTCCCACCAGGAGCTGACACGTTGTTTTGAAGCTCTGCTGGACATAAGCTACATGCTAGCACAGGCCATGTGAGATCAGAGAAAAAGATGTCTTGATTTTAGAGAACAGATCTTAATTTTCTGTCTGCAAGAAATTCCTGCCTGGGCAGATTTCCACAATAAAGAAAAAAAATTATCATAGCAAGAGAATGTCAATGGCAGTCCTTAATCACTAAGTGTGGAAGGGTCACTTTATGGCCAAGCAGGGAAAGCTGCAGAGCAGCATCAAAGCTATTGGGAACAGGGCCAAAATTAGAGCTCAGAGCATCAGCAACAGTCTGAAAAGAAGTGTTTACAAGGCTTATATATTTTATAACCTCTTGTTGTACAGTTTATGGTTTACAATGGCTGCAAGGAAATTGGATCAGTTTTGTTTTACTTGCCAAATAAAGCAAATGTCAAAATAGTCAATATAAAATGTATTCTAATTTGGCTGAGTTAAAACAGCCAGTATGCAGTGGAATAATTGAATGTTACATTAATGTCTCCTAGTAAAAACCACCTGTCTGTAGCCAGCTCCACTCTCATGCCCTGCACGTGATTTACAGGTAACTTTTACACCACCAGCCTGATCATTCAAAGCATCTTTCATTTCTTTTTTTTTACTCTGATTATTTATTATCCAATATATTTTTTAAGAAATAGAAATGTATATAAGGGTGCATCCTGCAAATACTTTATTATTATAGGGAACACATACTACTTGAAATACTTGTAATACTTTATCAGCAATGTGGTAAGTTACTCAACACTTAATGTTTGTGGAAGACTGTAGTCACAAGTAACCTCTTATTTTTATGTCACCATAGAGAGATGAGGTTACACTGGCTGCCAGTTTTCTGGTTTATTCCATGTGGATATATCCTGACAGGAACGTCAATGAGTTATCTGATGCTATGTTGAGTGCCAAGAGCAAACTGGTGAGCAGTGCAGGATCAAAAGCACTCTGGAGGTTCTGCCATTACAGTGGTCAGACACTTAAGCTATTCTCTTCAGTTGCTAGATAGCATTATAAAATAATTTTAAATCAATTGGGCAAGCTTGAGTGCTTCAGAACAATTGCTAACACTGGATATAAACTAAACCAGTAAAACATACTAGTGAGTTTCTGCACAGCAAAACCTTTGTAAATGGAAGGATTTGTACGGGGGGAGGTGTTTATTTCTGCACCAGCCATGTTTCCCCCATTGGTCCCTAATGTAAGTCACTGATAATAGTGGATGGCAGCACATCAGAGTTTTGTCATGTGTCAGAGGTTTGCCCTCCATAGCTTGCTGCACATCATCAATGCTGCTGCTTGTGTCGCGGAGTTACAGCTTGCAGTCAGAACTGCACAAGGGGAGGCTTTGTTTGATATTTGTGCTGGTCTGCATATGTTATTTTTCAGCCATTTCTTCTCCTTGGTGTTTCCTACTGGAGGCATCTGGCTTAATGGCCTCTGTTGGCAGCCCTGGCATCCCAGTGAGGATGCCATGCTGTGCTCTGGAGCACAACTGTGCCGTTGTGCACAGCATCAAGCTGCTGTACTGTCTTTTGTCTCCAAATTCTGCAGCAGCTTCTTGGCACTAATGGCAGCCTGGAGAAATGCACTTGCAGTTTCCCATACTAGAAGGCTGCAACTAAAGAACTGCTTTTGTTGACTTGAGTGGGAGTTTAATGTAACTTTCCTCTGTACCTCTGCTCTGTGTTCAGCTTGTACTCTTCCATGCTGCACAGTGGCACCGCTTTTGGGAACAAGGAAGTAATCCCCCCCAAAAGATGCTATTAATGTCATTTGGCCCTTCATGTACTTTTGCCTCACCCACCCTATGTACTGGCAATTGCCAGTGCATGGGCTGGGGACCTGGAGACACATACATGTCATGAGCATTGGAGCAGTGTCTTGGGGCTCAGCTCGCTCCATCCCTGGAGCTCTGCTGGCGTCTGCTAGAGCAGGATTTGTTTGGCACATTCTCTTCTTGAGTCCAGTCCAGGCTTTTGGGAGAAAGTCCCTGTGGATGCACACAGAGCCAACCTCAAACCCTTTAGCCCTGCTTCTGCTTGTGCATCCTGCTTCTGCTTGGTCCCATCATGGCTGTGGTACTTTGAGCCCATGTGGTTTCTGTGACTGGGGAGCTCATCTCGCATCCCTGCTAGAGGTGCTGCAGGAGTCTCTACCACCATCATTCAAACAGCCCTCTCACAATTTGTCAGCTGCAAGGAAGATGTCAGTCAGCGCTGCTGAAGTGTGTTTTACAGTGACAGACATAATTGCACTTAACTTTTTGTGTGGATGTTATCAATCTGTGACAGATACTTTGGGAAATGGAGCACCCTGATTGCAGATGATGTGTCACAGGTGTTTAATCTTCCTCTTGGAGAGACCAGGATTCAGTCACAACTTTTACTTGTTGATGTCAGGTTTTGAAAATGTAGATTCATGCTGACCCTGGGAATCATTCAGTCATGTAGTTTGCTGCGCTGTCATCTGAAAGGTTAATGGTTTACCAGAGAGAAGGAAGATCTGTAAGACGCTTGTATTTCTACCATGCATTAGCATGGCTGGGCACTCAGCATTTCAGTTCAGGGGGCAGAACTCCTCCAGTGGCCTTCCTGGGGTTCTTGTGTCACATCTCCATGGCTGCTGTAATTGAGAACTGCAGAGGCAGGGCAGGCAGGGACTGTGCTGCTGGTGCTGGACCCAGTGGTAAAGGCAGCTGGGTGCTCCCCGCCACCCTGGCTGGAGGGGCTGCAGGTGCCATCCCCTACGGCAGCACCAGAGGCCATGGACCCTATGCTGGCTGTCCCAGGGGTGGTGGTGGTCCCTCTGAGCTCTGCCCCAGCCCAGGAACAATTTCCACAGACAGAGCTACATCTGTTCTCTCCCTGCTGCTGGTGTCCTCCCTGGGGTCTGGACTTGTGCAGGAAGAGGGCTCTGCACCATACCTAGCCCAGCATACCTCTACTGTGTCTGGGCTCCTGCCTGATCCACGTGGCTAATGAGCTACAGAAGTAGCTTGTTTGTGCCACAGCTCACAACTCTCACAGCCCTGGGTCTGCAGCCTGACTGGCAGCTGTCCCTCCCCATGTCCTTCCCCTGCTCTGAGCACAGTCATTGTGTGCCACTGAGTTCCTGGGTTTTGAAATACTGATCTGGCAGGAGTATTGCACCAAGGAAGTGCTGCTCTGGTTTTGAGAAGAAGCTGCCCTATTTAAACCCATGAAATAAGAATTTTCTTCCTGTGCACCCAATTACCTTTCAAGCAGTGAAGGTACCCCTTCTTAAAAAAGGGAAATAATTTGCTCCTGTTCCTCTACTCCCAGTGGAGTTTCATGTTAAGGCATGTAAGAATTCCTTTCTAGGCAGAGAAGTTTGATTTTTCAAATTGATTTATTAATGGTGTTTGAACTTTGTCATGTAAGCTTGCAAAGTGATCAGTGTGTGGCTTTCTGCTGGAGGTTGATGATGTGCAATAGGTGGCAGCTAATAAAGCAGCACCATCGAGTCTACGTGGTGGGGACTCAGGCTTTGCCTAGTGATAAGCCAGTCTTACTTTGTGCAATGAGTTAATTGAAGGGAAGTGGGAAGCCTTTTACCTTCTCAATTTTTTAAGCAACAATATTATTTATAAATAACTAGCTTAATTTTTTCTTTAAGACACTTAAAATAGATTTTATGGGGCATCTGTAGAGGAAAAGGTTCCAGGGTTTTGATGCTTTTTTGCTCTGCTGGGGAACAAAGCCAAGACTTCAGAAAGCTGCTGTGGACTGGAGGCAGACATCACTAGTAGCCTGATGGGTGCTTTTGCAGAATGGTGGGGTCCACCTTAAAGTCCTTTATCTGAACCAGGCACTACGGAACATGGAACACTTTGGGAGAGATGTTTCTGGTTTGACTGGGTACTGATGAGAAATTTTATCTGTGGGTTCTGACAGTCTGATCCTTTCTACAAAATGCCTCCTTCTTGGTGGGGTTATGTTTACTAATCTGTTCCATCAAAAGACCTCTAAAGTAAAACTACCTGCTGATTTACAATTAATAAAACATTCTTTGGCTTTAATGCTCAAATCACTTTTATTATGACATACAGAACAATTTTCCTAGTTTTAAAATTATCTACCTTACAAGAGGCCAGAGATGGTACAGGGGCTGGGTTCCTATCACAGTGGCTTTGGATTACAAAAAAACCTGAGGTTGAAACAATATGTTAAAGCTTGGATGAAATATTTCCATAGACCCATTCCAATAGGTATGGTAATAAGCAAAATGTCAGGATGAAATGCGTGTGATGCATGTACACTGTGCAAATCTGAACATGCTGGTTTGTTGAGTGGGTAAGGGGTGCTGGCATGCATTTATCCAGAGCCTGCTTCCCATAAGGAATTTATGAAACTGCACTGACTGTATGGCTTGCATCCAACTCAGATGGATGAAGACGTGCAAAAATTGGTCCCAGTCCAGTATGTCTTAGTGGCAGAAAATGATGATTAGGAAAAAAATGCTTAAACAATATGAGTGGTTTCCAGGCACAAGAATCCCCTGCAGCAGCTGCAAAAGAGACATAAACTGTAGTTAGAAGAAGTTTGGTTGATTTAGCTGATTTGGAGAATGGACTGAAAAATTTGGGGAGTGCTCTGAGTGAAGAGGCTTCCACACCCTTAGAGTTATTTTGCTTTGTAGAGCCCTGTTCCTGGTATAGTAATATTCCCAGAGGCATGTGTTCTTTGGGGTGTAGCATAAGGTCATTAAATACAAACCGAAGGTATTCAAAGAAGCTATAAACTCAGTTGTTATAAATAAGCCCTGTGGGAGAATTGAGCATTTTTTCCTAAAACTTATGTGTTGTCTGCTATTTAATATGATCTGTTGATTTGTAATATGTGCTTTTCACCCTGAATTGCATGTGGTTGTGTTCAGATATTTCCTTCTTTAAATCAATCACTTTCACCATTTTATAAAACACTTCTTGAGTTTATTGCTTTTAGTAAAGTGTTAGGACTGTCATTATTTATTACTGGCAAAGTGCTGACAACGTGCTCTTCCCAAATGAGTCTTTATGCAGAATATTTGTTTAGCAGGTTTTTCAGGGGAGTTGTTGGTGCTGCCTGGCCGGGCTCTGCCTGCAGCCCCCCGGGATGCTGGGACCCTGCCCATGGTGGAGGTGTGCTGCTCCTCAGACCTCTCTTGTGCTGATTAATTTGGCAGAATTTAAAATCCTAACCGAGGAAGCATTTGCACTGCCTGCAATTTATCTTTCTGGAATATTTCTGCTGTTTGGCAATTTTTCCCTACTGCTTCATTATCTGAGAACTCCTGACTCCAGAGGGAAAAGCTGGTGAGGGATGTGGAAAGCTGGGCTGCTCCCAGTGCAGCCTCTGGAGACACCGCGCTCTGCTCCCAGACAACCACTTCATAAGCACCTCCTGCTTACAGTATGAACTCTTAGTTCTTTGATGGAGTCCTCTGCCTATAACAATTTAATGGGCTCAGCTCAGACTTTCAAGCAGTGTAAATTAAACTTGTTGGCTTTTTTCTATTGTTTGGCAGCTGTTCTATCCTGGTTACTTAAGTCCTCTGATCTAAATTAATCCCTGTATAGAGGAAGCTGGAAGAGCTTCGTTCTGCATTAAGGCTTACATTTTTTGGTTGCTCGTCTGCAGTAGATCATGCTTCCTTGTTCACATCCTCGGGGTGTGTCTGTTCAGCTGCTGGCTGCTTTGGTTTTGACAGAAGAGTGCAACATGGTTTTCCTCTGTGGTCTTGGCGTGGTTGTTCTGGGGGGGGCACACAGAAGCTTGCTGTGTGCATTGCATGCAGTTGCTGTGCTGCAGGATGGCCTTTCTCTCTACAGCTGGGAAAATTGAACGGGTAAATCTAAAAGTAGAAAGAATCACTCAGTCTCTTTTTTTTTTTTTTTTTTTTTTTTTTTTTTTATTCTCTCATGCATTTGGGCTTTTATAAAATCTGAATCAGGCACCACCAGCTCTCATTGATTTTTGGGAAACAGGATATTTTAGTAGCTTGGAACGAGATGAAATGCTTGCAAAGAGCATATGTTGCTTGTTTTAGGGAAAGGGTCAGGAAGGTTTTAGAAAGTATTTAAATATTTGGTTTACACGATTAGACTAGATCGTCTGGAATGAAGTCCATTACCCGAGGTGATTCTTGCCTCACAGTTTTGGATTTCATTGCAGTTCTTTGGAATATGAGGTAGGTGTTCTGGCATCACAATGCCTGAGCACAGTAAAAGTTGAGGACTGTGAATAATTCTGTAGATGGGATTCTGGACACTGCTGGAGCCATAGATATCTTGTCTGTAAGCTGCTGTTTGGAAAATGCATTCTGGTAGACTGAACAGTTACAGAGGTTTTCTGATGTCTGTCAGTGAAACTCCAGCAGCTCGTTTCTTAGAAATGGGCTTATTCCTCCCTTCATAGGCAAAGCTTTCAAGTTGGATTGCATTTCTTGAGAGCTACAGCCTGATATTAACTTCCTGTAGGTATGTTTTCAGGTTTCTAGAGCTTGGAATTTAGTTCTTATGTCCTTAGTTTTTCATGATGTGATTTTTGCATAATATGTTGATTGTGTAAGATTTTTTTTATTTGAAGGTATTCCTATGAGACTGCTGTTTTTGTGGCACTGTTCTTAAGTTTGTCTAAAATAAATTGCTGTCATGACAGTGGTACATCAAAGAGCAGGACCATTCCAATCTGCAGCATGCAGTATGGTTTCTGATATATTTGGTGTGGGGTGGTTCTTTAAAGTTTTGCCTGATTTCTCTAACATGCTTATCCGATCCACTTGGAAAGCAAGAACTTACCGTTGTTCGTTTACTGTGCAATGTTTATATTTTTATATGAATTATGAAGCATCCTTTGATACCTGGTGTTTCCTGGTATGCTCTTCTGTTACTCTTTATGAGTACTTGACCCCTGACTTCAAAAGCAATTCATCACTTTCCTGTGGACAGTTATTAATAACTGATTTGGAACTGCTGGGCATTCCTGCACCTATTTTATGCAAGTTTCTCTCAAAAAAAAATATTCAAAAAGTGGCCATAATGTGCACAGATCTCAAACTTCTTTTGCTGGCATGTGGAAGATCTCTTTCATCATGTGCTTCTACTGAGACTGTTGTATGTAGATTTGTTCCATAGATTTGCTGACTGTAAAAAAAAAAAACTGAAGAAAGAAATTAAGTCTGTCCTGAACTGTGCTGTTGCAGTTGTTTCAACCTGAATTGCCTGGAAATTATTCTGTGCCAGGTAAAAGTACTTTTTGTGTTTAATCCATGTTGGAACTGTGGTGGTTTTGAATTCAGCATTGGAGAGCATGGCCAGAGCCCTGACAGCTGTCCTCACCGTGGCAGGGCAGGCATTCCCAGCAGCACCAAATTCTTGTTGCTTTCATCCAGCAGGGAGGGAGGAAGTTGCGTTTTGTGACAGTTCCAAAGGAAAATAATTGGCATGGGGATAGTTAATGTGAGTTGCCATTCCTTAACATTAGAGATTCCACTAAAGTACTAATAATTACTGTTAATATCTTTCAGTGGAAACTTTCAGAGTAAACGAGCAGTGGTTGAGGCAGTATTTAACGGCATGCTGCTGGCATGATAAGAATGCAAATAAGTGTTATTAGCCTAATGATTTTGCTGTCGCCATGGCTGTGCAGCAGTAGTGTTGTGAATATGTCATGCAGTACCCATGAATTTCAAAAGTGTGTCAAAACACAACTTCAATTAGTTTGCTCTAATTATGGCTCTAGAGAGTTCATAACTATATCACTCCTCATTAAAAGAGATTTTCTTATATGGATTAATACAACACATAAAGGGATGTTATCAGAGAGATCCAAGGCAGAGCTGTGTGCAGGGAGGATGCTCACGGGCTGGTGGGAGGTGCAGTGAGTTTGGAGCAGCACCAGGGTCTGGCCCTGTCCTGTCTGTGTGCTCTCCAGCAGGAGCTGGATGACCCCCCGGGTGGGCAGGAGCAGGCAGCTGCACCAGGTTAAATCATGCTTGATGCTAAAATAGAGATGTGGGCTGACAGCTTTGCTCTGATGAAGGTCGAAGAGCACAGGTAGGCAGAAGCCTGTGTCAGTCTGGCATCTTTGAGGGAGCACTGCAGGGTGCCATGTGTCTGTGTGCCTCTCCCAGGGCACTTGTGGTGTCTGCTAAATGTCCTTTCCTATTGCCTGAGCATGTTCTTGCTTTGCAGAATGCTCGGAAGATCTTGTGCTCACAGGTGAGCAGTTGGGGAAGGGTTAAAGTAGTAATTGTTTAAATCTTTTAGGCTTTCCTCCCACTTCTGTGATAATTTGATGAAGAACTTCACCCTAATTAAATATTCAAATTAGGAATAAGTGTCAATATGGCTTCCCATTGCCTGGAATGATGATTAATTGTATTCAAAACTCTAGTGGCCGCTGTAATCTAAACCAAACCGTTGTTCTTGATTATTTCTGCAACACATTCACCATGTTTTTGTTTTAAAATTTAAACTAGTAATTGATTTGCCATATGCTGCAGAGCTGCACATACTTTCACGATATGTGTTTAGGAACTTGGGGACTTTGTAATTCGGATTTTCTTGGTTCTTGGTGGCAGCCTTTTTTTTTTTTTTTTTTTTTTTTTTTTGTCTTCTACAATGCAAAATGATTTGGCTTTCACAACACATAAGGAAAATGCATTATGCAATCAACTTAGCAGGTATAAGTTATATTGATCCTGGCCAAAGTTTGCATTAATTTAAAATAAATTATACTTTGTTTCCCACTTTTCCCTACAATGTTGTGCTTTTTAAAAAAGGGGAGAGCTGATCTCCTTCTAGCAGTTACTGCCCTCTGTCTTCTGGTCTTGCAGCTAAATATTCTCCTAGGAGAGCCCTCTCTCTCTTTGGTGCAATGATGTTCCTCTGAGTGCCTGTTCGTCCTGCCTGGAAGCTGGACAGTGGCCATGGAGTGGGGCAGTGGGGTTTGGGTGTCATCGGTGTGTGTGTGGCCGCAGCCGCACGGCGAGTGATTCGTTTTAATTACAGTCATGGAACATGTGCAGGGCTGCAGCATATGGTGCTCACAAAGCCTGGTGCTGTCCTGAGCTGCCAGGGACGCTTCTGGTGACTGGGGAATTAGTTCAGAAAGTCTTCTGCAGATTAGGGACTTGGAGCTGTGCTGGAGGGCTGCCGTGTGACGGCTCCTCAGCGGTGCTGCCTGTGGGACTGTCCCCTGGGCCCCCTGGACAAGGGGGTGCTCGTCACCTCCCTTGCAGCCTGGGGGGGTCCAGCCAGCTTGGCAGAGGGTTGTGGAGAAGGGCTGTCCAGGCTGAGGAGGGCCAGCCTCTCCTGCAGCAGAAGATGGTAGAAACTTTAAAAAAACTCTGCCCAGAAACGAGCTTTTAAAGCTCAGCTTTGCTTCCAAAACAATTCCTGCTGTTCCGTTTGGGATGAAGAAAGCAGTCATCTGTACAAACAAGAATATTTCAAAAGTCTTTCTATTAGCTGGTTTGGGGCCTAGGAAAGTATTTTTGTATATTGCTGTTAAAAAAAACAAATGAAAAGTGTGTAATGCCTACAGGCAGTGGTCTTCTGTTATAAAGTGTGTTCATGAAAAACCTGCCTCTGCTTGAAGAATCTCATATGGATTGTGTTTTAAACAGCAAACTGCCAGCCAAACTTGAAAATATTTTCACACCATCTTTTTCTGGTTAGAAATAGCTTTTGGAAGCACAAGAAAACTCAAACTGGGGTTTGTTTTTTCTTGTATCTGTGATGTTCACCGTCAGCTGCATCAAGGTCTAAAAATACATAGTTCTTTACAAAATATGTCCTGTTTTTAAGGGCAGATAATATCCAGATGATTTGCTTGACAGATAAAACCTGCTAGCTCAGAATGTGGATTTGATGCTCTGCTGGAGAATGCATGGGGCCCTTTCTTGCAGATTGGGTGTTTGTGAGAGGAGACGAAGGCCTCTGAGTGCTTCTGGCAGGAGGGCTATGCTGAGGGTCTTACCATGTCCAGCAACTCTCACTCCTGTCCCATCATAGCTGCTGCCCCTGGTCTCATGCTACACTAAACCTCTCTGTGAAGAGGGAGCATCTTCATTATGTATGGCAATGGGGTCCAGAAGATTAATGATAACATTTTACAAAAATTCACATGGACCTTGGGTCAGCATTAGAAAAATACAGATTGGAATTAAAAGGGAAAAGCACAAATCTCTCATCAAAGCATGGAAATCTGTGGGCTATCAATAACAGTTACCAGCAAAAATTCTTTTTTCTCAGCAGGTTCTTCTGTGGAGCCCCATGGCTGGCTAGTGGCAGCAGAGTCAGAGCTGTGTCCTGTGGGGCAGGGCAAGCTGTCACCAGCTCGGTGCTCTGTCTGGGGGGCTGCCAGGTCCATGCTGGTGCAGAGCAACTCTGGGCTGCAGCAGCTCCATCTGTGTCCCGAGGGAGCAGGGCTGGCTGGTGCCTTTCACCCTCCTGCACCCCACAGTCCTGGGGAGGTTGCCTGCATCATCTTTAGACTGGTTCCAGGCTTGCCATGTGCTGGGTTTTCCTCTTTATAAGCTCTGAGCCACGCAAAATAGTTTCAGCTTCACTTCTACAAGCTCTGTATTTTCCTATTTATGGGAAGGTTTTAATGGAAGATGTAAAAATACCTCTGTGCTCCAGGAATGGTGGGCAGAGCATTGCTGGGAGGGCGGGCGGAAATTTGGCTTCCCTTTCCTTGGGGATTGGTGTGGGGGAGCTCACGTGTGCATCACCCCAGCCTTGGGGAGTGTGGGACATGCAGCAGGTTCTGGGTGGGATTGAAGCAGACCATCAAGATAGTTTCAGAGATCTTAACTATGAATGTACTTGGGATTTTTTGTCGGGGATGAATCCAAAGCACTTCTCTTAGCACTTTCTGCCTTGTAAAAACTGCAGTTGAGTCCCACAGACTGTTGGGGTGTGTTCTCAGTGCTGTATGTTGAGCCTCGTGTTCTCAGGGGGGTCACCCTCAGCAGTCCCCCACAGGCTGTGCCAGGGGTCCCACTGTGTCTGGCCAGGAGGGCTCCTGCCCCTGTAGGGCTTCAGTTGTTAACTGAGCCCAGGGTTCAGCAGGGATGGGGATCTTGTGCCAGGCTGTGGACACCTTGCTCACAGCTGGACTGGGGAGCAGGACAAACACCTTAGTCTCCTCCTGGTATTTGAGGCCCACTCCAGCTTTTACAAACAGTGTTAAAATTGATGTTTGCTGCGTAACCTGACTGGAATCATTGGGCAGGAGCGAGTGGATGGCAGCTGTACCTTCTGCTCTGCAGTAATGTAATCTCCACTTCCCACCTCTGTTCCTTAGGCACATCTCGCTGACACTCCCTGCCAGCTTTCGAGGGAAAAGTCACAGCAGTCGCCTGGACTTGGAGCACCAGCACTCAAATTTGTATGCCATATCAGGTAAGCTGATGTGCACAATAGTTTCTCTGCTCTTCTGTGTAATCAGAAGTGTAACCAAGCAAAGCAGCCCTGCTCGCACAAGCAGCCAAGTGTGTGCTACTCACAAAACACGTCCAGCTTTTCCTCAGTGCCATTTGAGTGTCAAGAGCTGAAGGGGTGCAGAGAGACCCTGGAAAATGCCCAGGCACATGTGTTACTGGCAGCAAATGTTACTGATCACTGGGGAGATGGCAGCCTTTGGGGAGTGATGCTGCTGACCACAGAGGTGCTAGGTGGGAGCTCTGCTGGAAAGCAGCACTGACACAAACATTGCTTCTTGTCTTTTTTGTGATCTTCACAGGTGAGTCGTAAGAGACATCTCTTTCCATTTCAGGGGAAGATCTGTCCTGCCTAGCAAGGATGAGTTTTGTACACAGTTCTTTGCTACAGTGAACATACATGTGAAGAGCACATGAGATCTTTTCTCTTTCTTGTTTCTATATTCTGAATACTGGCACAGAATAGATTTGTTTCCCCAGTATTAGGGCAAATTTGAAATACAATTTTAGGGTATAGGAGGTTCTGCATTATTTTTAAGAAGTATGTGCTTCCGCATGCACGCTTAGTCTCTAGCTGCAGCTTTCTCTCTCTTCACCATTCCAGGCTAGTATACAAGTGCTAGAGCTAGTGATAGTTTCCAGATGTCAATGTGGAAAAAATCTTACAATGAACCAATTTAGTTGGTTTTCATTTTTAACTAGTACTAGTCTGCAGGCAAAATGTGTATTTAAATAGAGTGATGAGGATCAAGCCCATTCCTTCTCCCATGCAGGTATGAGTACTTGTGCTTCAGGACCTTACTGTGGGTTCAGTTGGAAGCTGGGATCCTTGCTTCTGTGTAGGAGGTCCTGCCTTTAGGTGCTTGCTTTCTTGAAGGAGAAGTGAAATAAAAAGGGATGTAGCCTGTTCTGGGGGCACAGGAAGAATGCCTCTGGGAGAGAGAGGCAGGGATGATTTACAGAGTTGTACCTCATAGAGTCTGCCACTTCTGGATGTGCTGAGAGCTGTGTGGTCTGGAAGTTATTGACCAGCCATAGCAACATGGCTAAGAGTTTGGGTCTGCAAACTAAGAAAAATGTTAGACACAGCTGTGGCATGATAGTGCATTTCATCTCTCTCTCACAGGGCCATCTCTATGCTATGCTTCTGCTGAGGAGCACTGTGGTGCAAGAGAGATTTTCTTAGAATTGTTTTGGTTTGGGTTTTTTCTGGTAATATTACACCTGAATAAATACTGTGATAGGCCAGTAAAATCACACTTAGCTAGTTTTCTCTATTATGCCATTTTTGCAAGAGGAAAAAAATACAGACTTTAACTCTGTCAAAACCTAGTGAAAGTACAGTCCCTTCATCTGACCGAAGGAGATTTTCAGGACAGTTTGGGAATCCAGAAAAAGCAGCAATGGATTAATTGGGCTGTACAGTAGGCAGTGCTTGTGCATAATCAAGGAAGAGAAGATGGCAAAAATGTACCATTTACAGGTTCTTGCTATTAATAATGAGTGACACTTCTAACATGGGAACATGGCATTAATTCATGTACCATAATCAAAGGGTTATTTAAAAGGTAATCTCTGACTGAAACTGCAGCTTCAGGTTCCTAAATAGATGGAATATAACAATTGCATAATTCTTGTCAGTACTCGTTTTTCTTGTTCCTCTCCTGCTCTAATAGATTTAGAAATGTAAGGGAAGGCATGTTCTTGTGTCCACATGAGACAGTGCATGGACAATGGAAAGATGTGCTTTCCCTCCTGAGAAAGCATCAAATGTGCAAACAGTGAGGCAGCAGCTTTGCATGGATGCTACTGAGGATGCTGCTGCTCTAGAAGTTCTGAGGGTTGCCTCTGCCCGCAGTGCAGCCTGGGAAGTTGAACTATTTTGCAAAGAACCTGAATACTTTACCAGATGATTATAAGCAAAGCACAAAACAGGTCTGCGAAACTGGGCATGGCATTAGTCATCCATGTCTGCATGAGCACAATTCAGTCAAAGTATGTAACTTTTTCCCCCCCAACTGCACGTTCTTCTCCAGACACGTTGTTATACAAGTTGTTGTGCATAGTTGTGCTGTAATGGCTATTGCAGCTGTGAGTCGTTTCTGAAGAAAGGGCCTTGTCATATGAAACATCCTGTGCATTGGCAGGGATCTTCATGCATAACTCCTGACCACGGCTGCCTTTTCAGCAGCTGTGATGAGGTGCTGTGACAATTCCCTTTGTGCGCTTAAACATTGCCAAGGTAGATTAGCCCCCAGACAGACTATGGAAACCATTCCAAAGTTTCCTGTTACGTTGGTGTAGTTTGCAGCCACTCTGTTTTATCTGTGCTGCAGCACGAGTGCCTCGCTGCAGTGCCATGGCAACGGGAAATTTATTAACGTGCTTCCAATGCCGTCCCTGATTGCTCTGCTGGGATGTGGTTTGCTGCTGGGGGGTCCTGGCTGCAGTGTGCCAGGGGAGCTGTAGGCAAGGGGAAGGTGTGTGGGCCGTGGCAGTGAAGTGACCAGGGCTCTGGTGGGTGCAGGACTCCTCTCTAGTGGACAAGTCTGTGGGCTCCCTCGCTTGGCTCCCAGCAAAATGGAAGGTTTCCTAGTGCTGGGAAACAAAGGGCATCATGAACAGTGCCTTGTCTTCTAATTTTGGTATAACCTCGGTCTGAATTCTTGTCGTGTGGACAGCATGGGCTATTTAGAAAGGGAGAGCTGCAAAGGAGGGAGGAATTTAGAGTTACAGAATGGTCTTGGTTCTCTGTAGACAACCCAGATTATCGGAGCAGTCAGTGAAAATGACACTTCCATCAGGGATTCAGCCTATTTATGGAAGGTGAAATGAAATTTAGCTGTTGAGCCTATTCTGTAGCTCAAAATACACTTTGGCAGAAATTGCCAGATCCCCAATGGAACCATCCTGTTATTCCCTGGAGTATGTAATGTAATTATTGTCACAGAGTTGGAGTCAAGGAAAAAATGGTCCTGAAAGTAGTAATTACAGTTTTTAACCAGCCTTTTGTCATTTCCAGTCTTGCCAATGAAACACTGGGAGACCAGAAAGTTAGGGAGACTCCTCTGCACAGTTAATTAATTGATCAGTCTTTGGCAGGGCACATATAGGAAGCGGTTGCCCAGACCTCTCTGGGAGCTCGCCCCACAGCACTGCCATCAACACCGACCCTGGCTCTGCTGGCATCCTCCTCTGCACCTGATAGACTCCCTGCTCCCCCCCCGTGCCATGCGCCTGGGACCAAAGGGCAGAATTACTTCCAAGCTATCTGCAGAAAGTCCCTGGGTGCTGCTGGGAGCCTGGTGCTGAGGAGCTGACAGGTTTAATATGCATGTTCAAACGGGCAGCTGCTGGAAGAAGAATGCCTTGCTCCAGACAGACCTGTCGACAGACACTGCTCAGTATTTCACAGTGTAGTCTTTCTTCATGGCCTTCAGCTTAATTAAGATGTTGTTGTGACTACATACTGCCTTCATTTCAGGCTTCAGCATCTTCTAGCTGCATATTGCTTTGGCTTATCAGAGCCACAAGGACAGTGAGGGAGAGAGGGAGCCCTCTCAGGCAGCCACAGATAATAACGTACAGGGAAAATTCCTGAATGAAGTGAAAAATTATTTATAATAATGGTACTCAAATAGAAGGGAAATAAGTCACTCTAAGGGTATATAAATTTTTATGATAGTGTATAAACAGCCATAGCTTGCCTTGTCTCCCATCTATCCCTGCAGAGAATGAGGGCAACATCTAGCATAAAGAAAAATATAATAAGAAAACGAAGAAATGAATGGGAAGAGCTGGAGGATTGATCACTTGGTGTATTTGTATATCCTGATGTAAAAGGTGCTGCTGACAGGTGGCCAGGTTTCTTCTGTATAAAACCATGTGTGTGCTGTCAGGGTGGTGTGAGCAGCCTTGTTTCGATTGATGAATTGCCTGCTTTCTTGATTAAACCTTCCGTCACTTAAGAAACAAAAAGCCTGTGTTTGGATGGCAGAGTGGGACATGTCAAAAAAATCTGTCTGCTTTACCTTTGTGCAGATGTTGGGCACAGACTGTAACATGTATTATTAAAATGAATGTGGCATTTACTATGCATTATTTCTTTCCTGGGAGAAAGGACCTGTAAATTATATGCTAATAATAAGCTTTAACCCTTTCAGAAACCAGGAGATTTAAGAGTGCAAATATTCCTGCAGGCCTTACTAATTGGATGGGCTCTCATACCACTGTGGCACTCTGAAGTTAATAAACAGTGTGTTTCAGACCAGTGTGCTGGTGCCTCTTGGGGATCTTGCCTCCAATAAGTTTTCTGCTGTGTAAGTGCCACTGAAACTTAAGCCTTTTGAATTACAAAATCTTCTGTTGAAAGCCCTCTTCAAATGCTGATTCCAGGCAAGAGCAGAGCTGTCTCCTGCCTCTGGAGGAGGCCAGGAGGCCACGCTCCACTTCCTCCTCTGCAGGGGGGACCACAGCTGCCTGTCCAACCTGCACCACCTCAGCCTTGGATTTCACTTAAAGAATGGCTTCAACCTGCCAGTTTGAGATGTACTCAACCAACTCATCTCCCGAACAGGATGGAAGGGATGGAAAGAAGTTGTAACACCTTGCAGAACACATGGCAGGATGTTGTGTTGGAAATTAGTGACTGAGTTTGCAAAATGAGGTTTTTCCAGTTTCCTTAGTGTTTCCTGGGAAATCTTTAGCTGGTCCAAGTTGTGAATTTCCCTGTAGCTTGGGCTTTCTCTGCTGAAATCAGGTGAGCAAAGGCATTGCTGCCTTTGCTGTGTGACCCCGTGCACTGCTGGGGGAAGTTGTCTTTTTTTTTTTTTTACTGTAGCTATGTCCTCTGGGTTGGAGCCTCGATGTTGCGTCCCAAAACACATCACACGCCTTATCTACTGATAAAACAACACTGGTGATTGTGAACAAGGCTGCAATATTTGCCATTCATTTGCCTCAGAGCAACATGCTTTCAAAGCAGTTATTTGATGCAGCAGTGCCTTTGTGTATACTTCTTATCTTGAAAGTACTATTTGTGATTGGTTTTAACCACATAATCTGCACAGTCACTTGTGTGCAATGTTTTTCCCAGAGAAACTGGACTGAGCATCAAGGCAGTGAAACTCAGCCAGTTGCCAGCTTGATGTTGGCTGGTGTGTGTCTGCCAGCTCACAGTGAAAAAAGGATGCTATTGTGGGCAGCTCTCACAGACATCACTCTCTAATTTGTTTGTTTTGGAATTGTGCACCAATGTTTATTACCTTAATATTTGTCTTATAGAGGTAAATATTTATTCAAGTGGTTTTATCATTATATTTCACATAGAAACATTTTCTTATCATATCCAAATATTTATTTATTCTCTTTATGACTCTTCATAGGAAGGTCACAACAAACGCTGTGGCCTGATCAGGCAGCTGGATGGTTTTGTGAGGTATCTGGAGGGCTGTAGGTAGGGACTTTGGGCAGGCAAATGCTCAAAGCAGCTGCTGTGGTGAGGTGGGATGGTCGGGCTGCAGTTGGAGAGGAAAACGTTTGGAAAGGTAAATTCCAGCAGATAGATTTGCTGGGTCACCCTGGCAAGGCTCCCCAGCACAAGGTCATCTTGAAGTAGTGGGAGCCTTTAGCTCCTGTAGGAAACAGAGGGAGATTTGGTGTTCATTGCAGGCTGGTTTATGATCCAGATCTCTGGAGGCAGCAGAGAGAGTGGAAACTGATGTTAATGATCTGGAAAAACATCAAAGGCAGTTGGATTCCTGAAAAGGAAACAGAGTTGCTTTTCTGTATTGGATAATACATATCTTGGCAGGGGGGAGTTGTAATTTGTCTGGGTGGGTTTGTTAGAAGCATTTGTTTCACACACTGCTCTTAGGCAGCAGTTTGCGTCCAGATTCCTCCGACCTTTCTGGAGCTCAGTTGATTTATTCAGTGTGGCTGTGAGTTTTGCTCTGAAATGCCAGCGTGTGGCCCAGGGGCTGGCTGGAGCCCTGCGGGAGCCAAGGTACTCAGGAATGCCTTATTGCATGCACCCCCTTTTTAAAATTATTATTATTATTTATTATTATTTTTATTATTTTTTTATTATTATTACAAAAGAAATCTTTTTAAGAGGTCTTTCTAGATTAAGAAATAGAAGAAAAATTAAAGATTTTGTTATGTTTCAATGCCCATATGTCAGTTTCGTTCTTGTTGCAAAATGTCAGGTTATCTATGCCACAGCTGCCACTTACCTCTCTTCAATGTACATTTTCTTTTAAAAGATACTGTATCTTTTATCTGTATGTAATGAGGACAGACGTTTTAATCAGAGGTTAGTCATTTATTTTTGCAAACTATTGTTTTGCTTCATCATTTTTGCAGATAATTAAATGGTTCACTTGGCACAGTGTGTCTGCTTTATTAAAACAGGTAATTTTGAAAAAAAGGAAGATGCTATTTTTTGGATCACTGCACAAGAATTGCTTTTATCTTCATCTTCCAGCCTAGTTTCTCGTGGTTGTGCGATACCTATGTTCAAGTATTTTAGTTCACCTTGCTCTCTAAATGGGGAGGCCCTGTGCTACATTTTACTGTTGATCCCAATTCCCACGTGTACATTCTTTGCACTTCCTGAGAATAGAAGCAGAACTAAATTTATTTTTTGTGACACCGAATTTTAATCAGGTTGGTCCAAAAACCAGACAAGTTGTGACACAAGCTTTATTCTGCAATGAAACCTCTTTACTGAGAGGCTGAGATTAAAGTCAGCCTGTTCTTTGCCCTATTGCAATTTCCAGTCTTTGGACTAAGAGACCTGGATAATCTTCAAATTATAAAAGGTTCTATTAATATCCAGCAGTTCAGAGAGGCTGAAGTCTCATGTAAAATGCTGCAGCTGCGTATTTCAGAAAGGGAAATGTGTTACTTAATACTGTACTTAATGAGATTCAAAAAAGTATATTTCTTACTGAATTAGCTGACTGGTGGTGTACATATTCTTTGAGTGCCTGCAGCTGCAGCCTGCCCCTGTGTTACCAGTGCTGGACTCAGGCAGGCTGGGCCCACACAGTGAAAGATGAAGCCACGAGTTCTCTTGCCTGTGTAATTTTTCAGATGTGTGATTTACTGATTAATCTGCTGTCATGCAAAGCAGCATTCCTTGACTTCATCATCTCATTTTTGTGTACCACGGCAGCTCGGGCTCTGCTGCTGCTCTTTCGTGGCTGTCCCAGGGAGCTGCAGACTGGCATGAGGGGCACTCGTGCACCCCACGGAGCTGCAGGCTGGCATGAGGGGCACTCGTGCACCCCACGGAGCTGCAGGCTGGCATGAGGGGTACTCATGTGCACCCCATGGACCTGGCCTGGGTCCCTTGGGTCACACCTTACCTTCTAAGGAACCTGCTGCCTCACCTCTGCATAGAGGATTATCCAGCTGCTCCCCCAAAGCCTTGAATTATGTAGGAGCAGGTGTAGGGCAGGGATTTGGGGGCAGTGGCAAGCTGGGCACTGGGGCTGTGTCCAGCAGGAGGGTGACAGAGGGTACCCTGGCCAGGCAAGGGGCTGTCCTGGCCAGGTGGGGTCTGTCCTGCTGTCACAGCATGTCTGCTGGCAGAGGGTGAGTTGCTGGGGCCTGCACTGCTCACTGGTGGAGCACAACCTTTGAGGCGGGCTGTGCTGTATTTGTTTTGCTTTTCCGAGTGCCATAGTTTAATTTTGTAAAATAAGAAGCTGCTCTGTGGTTTGGATATTTAAACAGTTATTAACTGAATGACAATTAACAGATTGCATAGACAGATTTTCTTTTGAAAACCTCTGAAATTGAGTACAGTTTGCAAAACTATCACAGCATAGTAATGACAATGAATTTTGATTTCCCGGAACTGATATTAGACTCCTTATTAAACTATGTGCATCTGCTTTTAATTTACTCCAAATAATTGGAAAATGCAATGAAGCTTTCCAATTAAAGCACGGCTTTATGCTGTTTAATAATACCCCCATAATATTATAGCTTATGAAGTGACAGGTGAGTTGGTGTATGAATAAAACATAAAGGCAGCAATAAGGGACAGAAAACCGGAGACAGTTGTTGGGGATTTTAAATGCTGGATGTAATTTGCATATATTAATCTCTTCTTTTCAGCCTTATCAGGCGTTCTTCAGTATTTGAAGTTAAAATAGCGTTGACAGGCGGGAGTACGCTTAGTTTTTTCAAGGATTTATTACTTGTATAATTTCTGATCTTTAATAAGCAGATATGACTGATCCTCATAGTTCTATAGAAATCAGTTAATTGTTCCAGATGGCGTGTACTGATTATGCAAAATTACTTTTCACGCCATTTTTTTTTTCTGATGGAGTTTGGAGTAAAATTAAATTTTTTATAGCCTTCTTATCATGCTGTTTTACAGTGGTTTTTGCACAGAAGTTGAATTTAATCTACTATATTACATTGACCAGCAGAGTTATTCTAATGTAGCATTCTGTGATTTGACAAAGAATAATAGAACACATTGCTCATTGTTCGTTACTGTGCTGCTAATAAAAAGGAGTTCTAGTGCAGAAAACCAGGCTGTTATTTATGAAGAATGCTTAATTTGCACAGTTAAAAATGCAAAATTGTTACAATGAGATGTTCTCTCTTTTGGATAGAAGACTTGGGCAGAACAAATGAAAATAGTCTTGTTGCTACAGATTTCATCTAATAAAGCAGGAATTTTTTTTTTTTAAATTACTGGTGTGGCTAAGGCAGTATGTTACTGGGAGGAGCAGTCATCCAGGCAGCACGCTCTGACTCCTTTCAAGAGGTGTCACTGGTGTTTTCCCTGATTATCGTCATCCAGATATCTCAATGGCATAATTTCATAATTGAAAACGTTTATAAAGGTTGTTGGGCTTCATTTATCTAATGAAAAGCTGCTTATACAAAATAAACCACATAAATCCCTCTTGCTAATAAGGTTATTGCAATTCAGTGTAGCAGTGACTCGGTTGTTGTTGGGGATGTCCCAATGCCCAGCTGTGCCATGCCCTGGGCAGGGTTTCTGCAGATGCCCTGTGCCTTGCTGGAGCAGGCAGGGTGCACTGAGCCCTCTCCTGATGGAGCTTTTTTGATTTTGTTGGGTTTTTCTCCCTTGGGTGGGTTCTGGGGCTGCGGTGCCTTCACCAAGGAGCAGTGGGTGGTTGTGCAGTGCAAGGGTCCTGCTCATCCTTCAAGCCAGGCTTCATACTGGGGATCATACCTCAGACCTGCGTGGAGGGGCTGAAGGGACAGTCAGAGGTTGAGTCCAAGACATCTTACTCATCTTTGCAAAGTGCAACTGCAAATGTTTAAAAAATGACCTTGTGGTTAATGGAATTAAAATCACCAATTAAATTAGAAAAGTGGGGATACAGTAAATGGACTTTTATAAAGAGTGCTTATTTTTAACTCAGTAGAAAAAAGACAAGTAATTAACTTGGCCATTAGAAAGATCCAAATTTCTCCTTTCTCCTGTGGAACTAGAAAGTTGTTCAGTGTATTGTCTTTATATGTATATATATTTTACATATATATATACGGAGATGACTAATAGCGTAAATCAGGAATGATTAGAAAATATTTGTTCTAATGAAGTAATAATTTGGTAGTAATGCTTTTCATCAGTGTAACTTAGGCTACATTAAGTGGACAGACTTTATGGATTCTCTAATTTTAATCTTCAAAATGCTATCTAATGTCTCATTAAGACTTGCATATAATGTATCTTAAGTACAGTCATTAAATATAGTTTAGGGAGATTTATGTTCAGATATTGCTTAAAGATGTTTTAATAGGCCCATTTACTCTGATGATATTAATGAGCTCTTAACACATATTAAGCTTCTAAAACTAGTGGTATTCCTTTCACAGAGAGAAAAACAACTTAGGAATTGTAAATTAACTGGATGCTTCAACAAGGCTGGGTTTCAGCTGGGTCTTCAGCCACCCTCTCCAATCTGTTTGCTGCCATAAGCACTGGGTTGTGTCCCAGATAACTGTGTGTGTGCTGAAAGCTGCAGGTATAAATGTCAGGGTCAGGCAAATTTGGTTGCTCATCTACTAAAATAAATAAATCTTGTACTGTTAGGGAAGAGCCAAATACTGTTGTGCTTTTAGATAAATTCTGCTTTTTGATCATCTAAATTTAAGATGGAAGAATTGTAATTATATGGTAATAAAAACTGTTCATTCCCCTATTGTCACTTTATTTCCAACTCAGAAAGTTATTGCAAACAGAATTCTCTGGTTTCATCACTCAGCTCTTCTTAAAAAATCCTTCTGAGTTCAGAGACTTTTATAATTACTAAATTGGTTTGTTAGAAGGAGATAATAGCAAATTTCTTCTTTTCATAATTGGACATTTCTTCCCTGTAGGCTAATGTATGCGAGGCACTTGCATACACAATAAGCTGTGCTTTAGAAAAGCTATAACTAGCTAATAAGTGCTGTGGTGTCATCAGAGAGTAATGGTTTTCTGATTAGCATAATTAATGACAAATGGTGGTGCAGAGCGGGTGGATTGGTTTAGCAGATGATGAATGCGTGGCAGCCCAGGCTGTGTCCTGCCAAGGCTCTGGGCTGGCTGTCAGCACTGCTCTGCTGCAGGTAGGCCTCGTTAGTCACCGCCAGCCTCGTTAGTCACCACTGGCCTCGTTAGTCACCACCGACCCGCCCTGGTGCCATCGCTGCTCCCTGGCACTCGGCAGAAGGTCCCACACACGGTGGTGGCTCCACACATGGCTCCTGGGGCCAGGAGCTGTTCCTGTGGGGTGACACTGGTCCTGGTCCTCCCAGAGCCAGAGGGAAGCTCCAGCCCGTGCAAGGAGATGGGTGTGATTTTCTGTGACTTGATTAATCAGGGATAATTTGCATTTGCAAATGAGATGGATAAAAATGGAGTTACCTTTTCACCCTTAAGGGGGAGGAGGGATTATTTCCAGGTTGTGTCTTCTTTAAGTGATAAGCAACTCTTTTACCAATAAGGATGAAAATACTTAATTTGCATTAGCAAAAGAAGCTAATTATTATATAGTTAATTAGCATCTGGAAATGAGGATTATCTTAATTACAAAGCACAATTTCCTTAATAACTACAAAACTGTAAGTTTGATTGGTGTGGAGATTGGTGACTATTATTATGTAATTAGTGATCATATTAATGGTGTGGTGTGTTTAGATATAATTTGCATATGCAAATGAAATTTACCTGATAGAAATATGTGGCTCCACTAATGACTCTGAGCACGTAAAAATTAAATTACATTAAGAGATCTGGATCCAGAGTTGCTGTGCAGGGGCACGGTGGATCTCCTGCTGTCGAAGAGCTTTTGGATCCATGGGACCATGGTTCCACATTCTGGCTGTCAGAAGGATGAGGAAATGTCCCCCCATCTTTTCAGCCCCCCAGACCTGTGTGTTGGGCACAGCCTCCAGCAGCCAGGCTGGTGCCACACTGCCATCCTCTCCTGTGCTGCTTGGCCTTAGACTTGTGTCCTCGGCAAGGCTTTTCTGGCTAGGTGAGTGTTCCATCACTGGTAATGGGCACACATTCTCTGCATGGGTGAGCTCCTGGGTGGAAGATGGGAACCCCACCTCCTTTGTAGCTGTGCTTGTGATGAGGTTCTGCTTTTCAGTCATGTGTAGGGCTGCCCATGGTATGGCAAGTGACAGGACAGCTGATCCTTCTCTTTCCCCGGTTTTTATTGGAATCAAAATACTGTCAGTGTGCTTAAAAGAACTTAAGTCCTTTAAAACAAAACCACGTTAAAAGGGGGTGCTGTGCACCCTTTGTTTCTCACAGAACCCTTTGGGACAGATGTTGGTGGATCAAGGCACGGCTGGTGCTGGTGCTGAGCAGGATCCCAGACACTGTTGCAGGCAGGAGCTGCTGCTGCTGCCCGGTGACCTGAGTCCCATATGGGGAAGGTTTTGAGTTGGGGAGCTCAGTGCCCTCCCAGTGACAACCTCCCTGGCCCTGTTGTACAAACTCACACCTTGGAAGTGGCTCAGCAATGGAACATCAAAGCTTCCAGGGGCAGATATTGTAATAAAACACAGTGTGTTTCTTTAATACACTCTGCTCCTAACCTCTAGTACTGAAATGACTGAAGTGCAAAAAATACCAGTGCTTGGAGGAAGCAGCTGTTCCCCAGCAGGATGTTTCTCTCATCAAGAGGGATAAATTTACAGCCGCCAGCCAAGAACACTGCAGCTATTGTGGGTGCTTCCCGAGATGCTTTTTGCAACCTCTTCCTCCAGCCTGAGTCCTGCCTGCCTGCACCTCTCTGCAGCAGACAGACATTACATGTTAAATGACTTCCAAGGAGTCTGTCTATCATTACAGTGAGAGCTGAAAGCAACTGAACAGTGCCTGTGTTTCTCTTCGGGACCGTGCATGGGGTGGAGGAGTGGGAAGGCCTCAACTTCGCCTCCTCTCCGCCAGCGGGAGCTGCCCCGGCCGCAGCCCCATGCGAGGGCCCTGTTTTGTATCTACTCTGGTCTAATTAATTAAGGGTTGTTGCTTGGAAGTAGCACATGCTTAGGTGTGATCTTTGAAGTTTACTGTGGTGCGGCGACTTCAAAGGGGAGATTTTATTAAAAAATAATAAAATCAAGAGCTCCTAAACACTTGCAATTTGAAGAGCTTGTTTGAAGTCTCTCCATGTTCTCTGGTGCTGATAGAGCCACAGCACTGAGGTACCACTTAGCCATCACCATGCAGTACTTAACCTTCACTTTGTTTAAAAAAGAAAATAATCAAAACCAGGAATACTTTCTCAAGTGTTTTCATGGCTTGATCTAGCAGTAAAGAACTAATTGTGCTGTGTCATGAGCGATGCAGGAAACGGAGAAAATCAAGACTGACAATCAAATTAGCAAAAATGAAAATTTAGCCTAGGTCTGTTTTTTTAATCAAAGTCACTTCAAGACGAACAGGAAAGCTGTAAACCTTTCCCATCTAAGAGGTTTCCTTCCCCAGCCAGGGGGCCCCTGCTCTCCCGCTCACCTCACCCAGGGCTGTGTGGCTCGGTGCTGCCATACCACAGCATGGCCCAGGCCTGGACCATGGGGACAGGGATGGGGCCATCCCTCCCAGGATGTGCTCCTGCTGCCCCATGTGCCAGCCCCACAGCTCTGCCCTGCACCCCACAGCCCTGCCTGACGGCCATTCACCTCATCCAAGGAATCTCTCGTTGCTCTGGGAAGCGTGAGAAGGGGCTGGAGAAAGCAGCCAGAGGAAATGGGGTCCATGTCTTAATTTTTTAGGTACTTTATGAAATAGATGTGTGCATTTTGAGGCTGTGTCTGTCACCAGGGAGCACAGCCTGGGGTGGTCGCAGCATTCCTGATTGCAGCTGGCTTGGCAGGAGCTTGCAGGAGAGTTTGCTGTTGTTTTCCCTTTGAGGCTGTGCTATTGTTAGAGATTTGTAAATGCAGAGTGATGCTGTTCCATCTGGGATGTGGTGCACAGTAGCACAGAGAACACACACACATGTTTACTATTCAGACTGCTATTTAAATTGCTGTGTACAGAAATACAGAAGTAGGAGGCTTAGCTGAACATTACGGAGAGAGTGGTTTATTTTGAAAAGCTTGCATCCTTCTTTTGATGCATGGCAGACTGTTTTTTCCATCCTTCTGAATGACTTCCCTGTGTACTGAGATCACACAAGGTGTGTGTCCCTCCCCTCTAGCAGTGCCTGCCCTCAGTAGATTCCTGCAGCCTCCTGGCCTGAGTTAGGCCATGCCCATGCTCCCTACCAGCACCCTGGTTCTCACCCACTTCCAAGTTCCTCTGCTGTCATCTAGCTGACAATTAAGCTTTCTCTACAAATAGGTGAGCTTTGCTGGGCTTATGCTGTTGCTGTAGGCTGGTTTATGAGATAATTAATTTCAGTAAAACGTAAATGTTCCCTTAGTGTCTCAGGTCTGGGGGAAATCCGAAGACTTTTGTAATATTACAGAAATCTCTTTATAAAGTCTAAGATAATTTCAATTTTAAAGGTGGCAATAGTACATTAAGTCTTGGGGTTTTTTAGTGTTTTGCATTAGCAGTGCTTAGTTTACAAAGTCATACATGAAAATGTTTTGCAAGGGATTGATTTATTTAAATAATTTTTTAAATCAGCAGTTGAAAATTCAAATGTAAAAGGCCATGCAAAAAATAGCAATAAAGAAATGCAAAGCTATAAAAGCTTATGGTGAGAATTTAAATGCAGAAACAGCTGTTATTTCCTTGGGAGTTGAGGTATATAAACTCTTCCGTGGCTGTGTATCCCCACAATAGTGGTGTGAAGAATTAGCGCTCACTGCAGTGTGCAAACTGAACCCGCCAAGCACTGAGGCAGCTATTCATCTATACCCAGGAGCTAAATATGACAATGTTAGCATTTTTCATTTCCCTGACGTTACCATTAATAAAGCAATGATCCAAAAGAAGCTTTGCTGAGTCTGTTCTTTATGCTTCCATCACTCACAACTAGATAATTTCACACAGGATCGTTTTTAAATTAAATGACGATAAAAGCGCTCTGCTGTCCTGTATTCACTAGTTCATAGAAGTCTATCAAGTCATTAATGTGTCATGACAAACTGCTAGTTGGATACAAGAGTAATTAATTATTTGCATAAATAACAGGTTGAACTTTGTGCTTTGAACCACAATGACATATGAATCACATCAGGGATATCTTGCAACCTCTTGCAGGGGGTTCATGGGAGGGGTGGGAGCTGAGCCGGGCGTGCGTGCAGAAGTGTCCTCGTGTGCTTCAGCTGGTCAGGAGTTTGGCTTGAGTTTTGATGCTTTTTGTGTTCCTAAATTCTTCATTAATGGCTGTTTCAAGAAAGCATCTGATCATTGGAGATTTCAGTGAACAATTATACAGATTTTCATAATCACCATTAATCACCACATATTTTTCAAGATAATTACAGCAATTATTATTTAGATTCCTCTTCATGTGTGTATCGTAGAAAAGAACAAGTGCTTATTACACTGGATAGTGTAGAGAACTATGGTCTGAAGTTCTTTGTCATCTAGAAACTCATTATGTTAGTTGATGCTGCCTGTGAAAGTTTGTCAGTGTGTTTAAATTAGGGTAGCATTGGCAGGTCTGATTATTTAAATGTGGTAGCTTTGCTAAAAATATAGTTATTTAAGAAAGATGAATTACTAATTTGACATTTGAGATTTAGTTGGAGTCTGCAGCACAGAAGGCAGCATCTATCGTGTGCTTAGAGGAGGGTGACGGCACTTTTTCAGATTAAACAGAGACTTTCTAAGCAAGCAAATCTTTGAGTCTTAGCAAATTATAACGAAGAAGGTGCCACTGGTTAAAAGGTGGTTGTGGTTTTCAGTGGACCTGCACCAACTAATGGGATATCTCCAGTGCCCTTTTGAGAGCCCCGTTCATCAGGGGTTGTGGCGTCCTCCTAGCCACCAGTGGGGATTCATAGGCATGACATTTTGAGGCTTTAAGTGAAATGTACAAGGTGCAAATGTTTTATATATCTTTAAAATATTTTAAAGTTGCAGCCTTTTGAAGATGCTAAAATCTGTGTAGGTCAATGCATGAGCCTACTCATTTGGTGGTATGAGTAACTACTGCTGGTATATAGTAATAATGGGACCTTGCCCACCTTCTTTCTTCTGGATCAGTACAGAGGCTCTTGGCTCTGGAAAGAGCTGTACTTTATTGTTCAGCACCAATTCTTTTTATCCCTTTGTATTTCCATCTGCTGGTCTCCAGCATGGCGCAAATGGATACTGAGAAACAGTGAATAGCTCTTGGCCAGACTAAAATGAACTGTAGCTCCAGGCCAGAGCCTGGCCAACAGTGCTGTGGACATGGTAACAACGGGCAGCATCTCAACACAGCTCATCAGAGACTGCCAAGAATGCTTCAAAAGCAACAGAAAGAAAAAAAGAAAAAGGGAGGAATCAGAGGCTGCTGCTGATGTTTATTTACAGCAGAACATCAGAACAAGGGACATGGAATTAAAAGCCTCCTACAGTTCTGGTTCCATTTAATTTTATTATGAAATTAACTGGCTGCTGTAAGCGGCAGTGTCGTACCGTCGCGGTGCACAGCAGGAGCCATGGCGCCCACAGCCAACCCCGGTGCTGGACACCCCAGCAGATGTGGCACAGCCCTTGGAGCTCCTCCTGCCTGTTGCTGGAGATGCCTGCCCCTGGAGATTACTTCCAGCAGTTGCCTTCTCCCCTCTTCCGTGAGTCTGGGTGAGCTGCTGTGCAGTGGGGAGTGCTTTTAAGGGCTCAACCCCTGCAGGGTCTGAGCTTGGGTAGGGCTGTGTGGAGCTGAGCCTCCCTGGAAAACCAGTAAGAGCTAATGTTAATATGAGATGGGTCACTGTTGGGCTGGAACAAATTGTTGCTTCATTTGTTAATCTTCTGGGATTTGGATATATGCTCCATAAAGGAAGTTGGGTGCCTCATGAGTGTGAAAAAGCTCTTTGTGAGCAGCAGGAGCTCTGAATCTTTCTCTTACTGTATCCATGGCTGCAGGACCATGGGCAACACCGTGTAGGGAATGTGGGGTATCCTTCATCTAAAGTGTTTGTTGCATCCAGGGCCATCTTTCATCTGGGAAGCAGAGGTGAGGGATGAGCAGATGCTCCCCCTGTGTCACAGGGGTCCCACCACCTGCCACGACTGAGTCAGGGCTGAAGGGTGGAGCTGAGCCCTCAAAGCGCTGGGGCAGCTTTCTGCTTTATTTCCATAAAGCTTCCTGAGCTGGTGGGTATTTAAATCCTCATGACTCCCAGTGCCTGGCTGGGAAAAGAGCCGCTGGATGAGTGTGTTGTTTTCCAGTGTCTGCCTGTAATGTGTTTTACCAGCAGCCGAGTGACAGGCCTGACACACCGTCTCCCGTGCATGCTCCTGCGCTTCGGGAGTGCAGCATTAATAACACACTTCCATGCATCACGCCATTTTTAAGCATGATCGTTATGATAAAGGGCATATACTTAATTACAGGCCTGCTTAATTACAGCTCTGTTGAAGCTCGTTTGTTTAGGAGAGTGCTAATTGCGCTGCTGAGCCTTTGGCACACCCGCTTTCATCTGCTGCTTTGCTCTGCAGTTTTGAGCTTCGGGGGGGCTGGAGTGAGAAAGGACCAGAGGAGGGATAGAGGCAGGTCTGGCGGGGGCTGCCGGGGAGCATGCGCACTCATCACAGCTTATTCTTCAAATTACTTTACAAAAGCTGGTGTGTGACTGATCAAAGCAGGTTTCTGTCGGGATAACAAATGCAGATGGTCTTTCAGGTTCGAAACTTCCTGGGTTTGGTGATGCTGCTTTTCATCTGTTTCCTTTTGTTTCATGTAGCACTGTGGCTGCCACGTAGCACCTTTGATAATGAAATGGCTCCAGTGGAGGTTTTTTTTTAAGTAAAAAATACGCAAAGCAAACGTAAAATGCTAAGTATTCTTAAATAACCCTTGTTAAGTCATCACTAATGTGGTAACACACTGGTGCTGATGGAAGTTAAAAACAGCAAGCAGAGAAACACCATATTCGTGGATGCAGATGCTTTGTGAAAGAAAAAACTGATTCAGGGTTACTTGAGGGCATTCAAAGGTTTAAATTTGTTCTAGTTTTTAGTGTTTATTTCATTCAGAGCTGAAATTCAAAGACTTAAAATGTTAAAGGTGTAACTGAAGTAAAGTGGATGCATTTAGGCATGCACTCCACTATAGAAATGTGCCCCTTTTCAGCCTTGTGTGGAAGTGCCAAGTTACATGTTTTAAAAATAAGCGTTTCCGTTGTACTGATAAGTCCTGGGGGGCAGGAGGGGGCTTTCTGTGGAGTTCCTGGGTAATGATAGCAGGGCAGAAACACTGAATATCATGCCACTAAAAAGAATACACAAGACAATATAGAGGCAAACAATCCTCTTAGTATCATTAAGTTTGTGCTACAGAGAGTGTTTGGCCCAGTAACATGAGGTGATGCCATGAGTTGTTGTGTCCTTGTGTATGTCCTCAGTCCCCACCATTTCCCATCTTCCAGATGTGGTTTGCAGGTGTTTGAGCACCATTTCTCACTGCTGAGTTTGCACAGCCAGGCCAGGGAAGCTGCTTGGCTCTGGGGTTGGTTTTGTTCTTCCCAGGTGTACTAGGGAAGTACAAGTCACCCGAATCGTTTGTGTTCCTTATCCTCTTGCATGGACACTGTGTTCACTCAGGTGGTTCTGTGTGGTGGTGCTGGATACATGTCTGCCCTCGTAAACTGCTTGTATTTTGTTTCAGTTTCAAGTACTGTCCTTTTTTTGGCAGCTGAGCCAAATTGGAAGACTCAAATTTCAGACCATGAAATTGTATATGGGTAGAGTGGGAAGAGTTCATTGAATTCCTGATTTAATAGGGGATAACCCAGCTGTGTCTCCAGGAGAAAGAAAACAGTGGCTAGAGGGAGAAACCCCTCTAAAGGGAGGAACAGGATGGCAATAATGTCTATAAAGCTATCAGTCGTGTCCATGCCACATACACTTGATAATCACTGGCAATGTGTGAAGCTGCATGTCAGAAGTCAGCTGGCAATGTGACCTGTCACTTGTTTTGTTCCTTCCAGCCATGGATGGAGTGCCTTTCATGATTTCGGAGAAGTTTGCCTGTGCTCCTGAAGGGGTGAGTTACCTTTGCTTTTTTCCTAGTGTCTAAAGTTCATCTTTTCATGGAGAGTGATCACAAAGCAGTTCCCTGTTCCAGCCTGGAAAGTTTGAGGAGGCAGCTGGGTCCTAATGATGCTTCAACCAGACCTCAGCTAGATTCCAGGGAGCAGAAGCTGGGATAGAAAAATTATTTTGGGACTTGTGTTGCCCTCTGAAGTGGGATATTATCTAAGCTGAAGCATGTCAAGTGCAGCAGCAAAGCAGGCTGGGTGATGTTCACATGCAACATGTTTCTGTTGAGTTCACTCCTTGAGTGGAGTGTGTCTGTGCTGCTGGCAGTGGGGTGAGCACAGCAGGCACACTGCTGGGTGTGAGGGCAGCAGTGCTGGCATGGGGTGCTGCTGACTGCCAGGGCAGGGCAGGTTTACTGGGCCGACATGGAAACCCCAGTACAGATTCAGAATTTAAGTTAGTGATCCAGAGCTTAAAGGCTCTTCATCCCATTACCAGTTCCCTGATTCACCCAGTCTTCAAACAATATCTCTTTAAAAGTCAGCTTACAAGAGTCTGTTACAGCAAACACTGAGCCATCAGTTGTGTCTGATTTTTCACTTGATGCTCTTGCTTTGTGCTTTCTTCTTCCTGCTGACACAACCTGCCCATGCAGGTTTTCACAACCATTGCTTTCTGAAAGGGTTGTTTATGGGCCGTTATTCCCAGAAAGCTGGAGTCCCTGCTTCGAGGACAAATGCAGAGAGATTAGGTTGTGCTAATCCTCCCCTCGGATCCTTTAGACACCATTGCCACCATATGGTCAGTTTGGTCTGGGCTTCCTGCAGCCTGTGCTGCTCACACCTATGTGCTGCAGCCATCTGAAATCCATAGGGTGTCCCAGGAACAACAGTCCCGTGGCAGTGAGATGGGTAAGGATATACATGCACAAAATGACACCTAGATAAGTGTGAGCTGTCCCTGTGTGGGGAGAAAGGCGTTAGAGCTGTGTTCCACAACCCGCCTTCTGCTGCATCACTCCTGTGGTGAGCTGAGGAACAGGATCATGCACATGTTTACAGATGGTGCCTCTAAATCTCTGGTGACAGAGTATTTGCTGACTTTAAACAAAACAAGATCAAGCAAAAAAAACCCTGAATATACATGCTTTTTTTTTTTCCTCGCCAGATGCAGCCGGTTGATCTCTTAGGCATCACAATCAAAACCCTTGCAGAAATTGAAAAGGAGGTACGTAATGAGCAAAACCATCATGAGTACTGTATTCACCTTGGTGTAAAATCCCTTCACTTATAGAAAAGGCCTCTCTTGTTTTTTCCAAGGCACTGCTGGTAGATATAGTCAATGCAGAGTCAAACAGTAAGCTTAGAATTAGGGATGTTCTCTGTGATCTGTGCTGGGTGAAGATGCTGGTGTTGAATCTGATTGCAAAGTCTGCTGCCTTCTGTTCAATTCCAGATATCTGTCTTTTTCAATCTTTCTTTCACACGTGTTAACCAAACATGTTACAAGGAGGGAGCTGTTTGTATTAGGTTGCCTCTTGCATCTTAGGGAGGCAAGTGAACTTGACTAAGCATTGTCAGGTAAACTCCATCATTTGTTAGTTTGATGGTGCTGGTAGCTCATTACCAGGAAAAATGGGCTGCACTTTCAATGGGCTTGAGCCTTTTGGGAGCTCAGGGAGGAGACAGCCATCAAACTGAGGGTGGTCTGATGTTCCCCAGGTAGCATTTTGGCACCTGCATGACTGGCAGCCAGGGTGCTCAGGCTTAGTGCCCCCTCTATGTGCATCCATCCTCCCCTGATACCGCCAGGAGCTGGCCACAGGGCAGCCGGTCCCATCTGCTGGAGGGGAAGCAAAGTGGCATTGGATTTGCTACTGCAGCTCTTCACCCTGTGGAACAGGAAAGGTCTCAGAGGCTGAGGGCAATGCATGGAGGGGTGAGCTGTGCAGCCCTGCCCCTTGCAGTCCTGTGGGGACATTGGCACCAGGGTCCTTTGTGTGGCCATGGTAGGAGAGGGTGATACCTGCTGTCTCTCCCCACACCCTCCTGTTCCATTATGGGCTGTGTGTGATTCAGAGTAATGAAAAGTATAATTATGCAGCCCATATTCTTTGATGAAGCATCTTGTCTGCACATAGATAGCTATGCATATAAATATTGTGAATTTCTGCATGGCTTTATTTCCCTTGCAAGCAATAGCACCATTACAGCAAATCTTCTGGATTTCCAAAGCAGCAAGAACATTTTCCCTGGAGCTAGATGCCTTGCAAAAATACTCCTAAATAATTCCAAGAGTTATTGTTCTCTGTCGCCACATTTGCAGATGTATGCACCCATCCTTCAGGCCACAAGGACCCCACCCTTCCAGGAAAAATAATGAAAAGAGGCACAAATTCTGTCACAGTCAAGCTGCCCCTGAGGTTGGCAGCTCATTGCAGGCAGCCTGTGCAGCCATGCCTGAGGAGCACGTGGAAGAAGGAAGGGGTGCATGGAGAGGCAGTGAGGCCCAGTGGCTGGTGATGGGTTGAAACTCTTGGTCTGGCCTGTCCTGGGTAGCAGACATGGAGTGGCAGTGGGCAGGCAAGGTGGGTGCTGTGGGGTGCACTGGGTCACTGCAGCAGCGTGGGAGGCATCGACCCGCTGAGCTGTGCCCATCTTGGCTTTAGCTTGGCATAGAGTGAGAAGTCTGGCTAGAGTCTAATTAGTAAAGTGAGCATCTAATATTAATCATTCCTTTTAAACTGACAGGGAAGGCAGTTCATTTAACCACTTAATTGCTACAAGTTTTCATGGGCTGCTCTTTGTAAATATGTTTAATGGTGAAGTTGTAAATCTAAAAGAGCTGAAAATTTTAATCTTACACAGAAATATTTTTCCTTGTTCTCATGTTTGTAGTCAATTCTCCAGAGCGTAGTCACATGAAATGTTCTTTAAATGAACATATTTGCTAACTGGCATGATTTCAGTTTTTAAAACATTGGTTCCAGCAATTAGGCATTTTTTTTCAGTTCCCAAATGACTAGAGAAATTCGTCTTGATTATAATTGCTCTTAGCCACGCATATCTAATTTGTGTCTTTTTAAGTGTTAATTAGTAAACAGTTTGAGCTGACATCTTTATGTGTTTGTGTGTTGAAAAATGAGGCTTATTGCTTGTTTAGCTCGGGGCTGGTACCGCTGGCTGTGACACCGCGACACGAAGGTAAACCTAATGAAGCCACCTCTGCCAGGGACCAGCGGGGCGGCAGCTGCCGTCCGGGTCCGGGTCCGGGTTCCGGTTCTGGTCCCGGTCCCGGTCCTGCTCCCCGCGGTGGTTCCGGGCGCGGCCCCGCCGGGCACATCCCGGGCACGCGCCGCGGTCCCTGCGCGCCCCCTGCCGGCCGCGCGCAGCCGCTGCTCAGGGATCGGGTCCCGGCAGTGTCCCCGCGGTGTCCCCACTGGTGCCTCCTGCCATAGAATCATAGAATTATCCGGGTTGGAAGGGACCTCAGAGATCATCAAGTCCAACCCTTGGCCCACCGCTGTGGTTCCCAGCCCATGGCACTGAGTGCCACATCCAGGCTCTTTTTAAATATCTCCAGGGATGGAGAATCCACTGCTTCCCTGGGCAGCCCATTCCAATGTCTGATCACCCTCTCCGTAAAGAAATTCTTTCTAATATTCAACCTAAACTTCCCCTGGCACAACTTAAGACTGTGTACTCTTGTTTTGTTGAAAGTCGTCTGGGAAAAGTGGGATGGGGTGCTGGGACCTGTTCAGCCGGCAGCGGATTCTCCCCCAGGGGGACACCTGGATGGGGACGGCACTGGAGGCCTTGTACAGGCGCTGGGCACACAACTGGGACAGGGAGGAGGTTTTGGTGTTGAAGCAGAGGCGCTGACAGTCAGCTAGAGGAGCAGATCCAGCTTGTCCCTCTGGTGCAGCTCCCATGGGTCACAGCACTCTGGAGGAGCCGGTGGCAGCCCTGTCACAGCCAGTCCATCCAGCACCAGGGCTCCACCCCCACGCAAGTGGTGAGGATCAGGCACCAGCCAAGTCACCGAGTTGTCAGGGCTCTTGAGGAGTGATGACAAACAGGCCTGGCCCAAGGGAACATGGCAATGTCATGGTGATATCCCAGGAGCCACAAATGGGACACTGGGAAGCATACAGTCCATATCCAGAGCCATTACAGTGGCTGTTCTGGGGCTGTGTGCTGCTCCTGCCCTGCAGCCCCAGCACATCATTCTGTTTTGGTCACGCCACCCAAAAGCCACCGTGGTCCCAGCCTCTCCTGAGGGTGTCACGGCAGGACAAGTGGCCTCAGCAGCAGGCAGGGGCGCTTGGGGCTGCTGGAGTGCGGCCCACAGTGTGCCACGAGATGGCACTGCTACAGCATATGCCATGGTGGCAGGGATGTCCCTCGGGTTGCAGCAGTGTCCAGCCAGTTGCAGTGATGTCTGTGGTGTGCAGGGATGTATATAGGAATTTTTACTCACAGTGCCAAACCAAAAAGCGTTAATTATGATAGTACCAACATGCTTAAATTCCCCTCCAAATAGAAATCTCTCTGCCTAGCTGATCTGTGCACAGGATGAGTGTGGTCATGTTTGTGTTAGAGCCAGGTTTTAGGGGAGGGGGAGGATCCAACCCAGCATGGTCACCAAGGTGGGGTTGGGTGGTACCAGTAGGGTCACCCTGTGTGGCATCTACAGCTCAGGATGCTACCGGGACCAATTCTCAACAACTGCTTCTGCTAGTTGTATCCTGGGAGAGTGGCTGTATGGCTGCCTGCCCCACAGTCCCCCCTTTCTATCTCTGCCCACAGTATGACTACAGCTTCCGGACGGAGCAGAGCGCTGCAGCCCGCCTGCCACCCAGCCCCACGCGCTGCCCCCCGGTCCCGCCATCCTGAGAGGGCTGCCGGCGCTGGAGCAGGCCTGTGCGTGCATACTACTGAGTGGGATGCGGCGCCAGGGCCGCCCCGCAGACCCCTGCTCGCCCGGCCACCGCCACCCGCCCCGTGCTGCACCACCTCCTCCTGCACACGCCGCTCCATGCCTGGGGACTGCGAATCCTTCTGGCAGCTGCCCCCGTCCCCCTCACTGCTGCGGACATCCCTCCATGTGAGTACGTGGCTGGGAGCTTGACTGCAGTCCCCTGTTGTCCCCACTTCATAACCCCTGCTACAGGACAGTCACAAGAACCAGAGCTGTCACAAACTGCTGCAAACGACGACCCAGAAATGCTCAGCAGCAAGCCTTAAAATTCAAGAATAGTAGAAGATACATCTGGCAGTGGTGGTGCCCTGTCTGCCTCCACCGAGGTCCAGGCACACCACAGCTCCACCACAGCCAGATCAACCCCAGACTGGGATCATGTTTTTGCTGTAGGCTGGCACATCTGGGGTCGCTCACCCAGAACTGTCCTGAGCTCTGCCCCCAGGCCTTGGTGGGGGTGAGGGGTGCAGAGAGCACAAGTTGCGCTGTAGTTTCCAATGTGAAGCACCTCTGTGCTGCACAGGGGTCCCTCTGTCCATCAGGACATAGAGCAACAAATATCCTGTATTTCTTTCTGGGCTGGATGCTGGCAGACCCCAGCAGTACCCTGCAGATCCCTGCCTGAGCAACCTGTCGAGCTGGAGCCCTTCTGACAGTACGGATGCTGTCACCTGCCCTAGGCTTCAGGCAGTTTTCTAGTATTTGCCCCACTAGCTGCTAAAATGAGAGATGTGCCTGTTGCTCGTGCAGTGGCGGGAAACACTGAACTCTGGCGTGGTGCAGGGTGAGAGTGGGATGGATTAAACCCTGACCTCGGCCTCCATGTGATTGCTGACCTTAGCTCGCTCCCCAGTCACATGCATGTCTTGGAGAAGTCTGTTGCTGTAATAAGTTATTTAGAAGTGCCCATCTGACTCCATGCTGCTTTTTCAAGTCTCTGCTGTAGAAAAAAGCTACATCATGGCAGCAAAATAGCAATTTTTAAGTAAGTGTTAAAACGTACAACTTTTTATATTGTAAAATACTGATTACCTAACCCTATTGAAATGCAATTGCCATAGCAACAAGTAACAGTGTTGTCGCTCTCAGTCTGGGTCATATGTATGCCCTGACCTGCTTTGCACTGCTTTTGATTGATCTTGCGTTTTCTAGTTGGACTGAATGGTGACTAACAGTAAGTTTTGTACTGTCAGCTTGTATTTTTTGTTTGTACATATGTAAAATATTTCTTGTCCAAAGATGCATTTCTGGTTTTAAGGCACCATACTGTATTACCGAGATAATGAGCACAAAATCCCATAACATTCAGGACAGACTGATTCAAAGTCTTTGCTTCAGCTTCTTCCAATCAGGTAAATCATTTTCTGTAGCTGCCTCTGTAAAGCAAGGTTGTGCAGCTGGAAAGCAGAGGCCGATTTGGTTGCAGGTGTGTCATGTTTGGGCACAAGAATTAAAACTGTGCCCTTTGCACCAGCTTTGGAGATGTGGGTGACCCCCTGGAAGTGCTCATTTACTTGGAGGTTGCAGCACCATGTTTAGTTCTTATTTATCCTGCAGGAAAGCAAAGCCAGACCTCACTGCCAAGCTTCACAAAGGCTAGATTGATGATGCCGACATCGACAAATGAACATACCATGGCAGCCTGGTCATTCGGCTCAGGTTCACTTGAAGTTCAAATTCACTCCATGCTCTGTAGTACTGTGCCCATCTCATCCATCTTTTGGGTTTCTGTTTTTCTGCTTGTAGTTTGTTCTGTACTTTTCTGTGGCATCCATTTATAGCTTCTCCTGCGGCTTAGTGGACACCACAGGTAGGTGGAAGCCGCCAGCAGAGGTATGTTCCTCATAGCTGTGGGATGAAGGTGCTGCAGAGAGCTGCCCTGCCTTGCCCTGCCCTGTTGCTGGTGGAGGAGGAGTGAGGGCTGCAGACTGGTGCAGGGCAGCCAGGGAGGAAGCTGCAGAGCTCCGAGGGCAGTTCCTGAGGCTGGGAGATGGGGTGAGACTGCCAGGAGCCCCTTCTCAAGCCACATCTCCCCATGCTGAGGGCTGGGCTGACTGCACCACAGCTGGAGTGCTCAGGGAGGAATGGGTTTGGATGCTGCTGAGCCCCCTGTTTAGTGAGGCACTCCCTGGGTATGTTGGAAAAATGGGCACATAGCTTTGAGTCCCTTCCCGTGAGATTTGGCTTAGAGAGCATCAGTAAATATTATTGGTGCTTTAATATTTATAGTAATAGTTACATTTGCTCAGCCTTCTCAGAGGTTGTGAGCTTTTTCTTCAGTGACCTACAAGAAACACTGAATGTCTTGAAATGCTGACAGGACAAACAGCTGGGACAGGCAGCAGTGAAACCTTCTGGATGTATTTATATAGTTGGGTCTTACTCTGTCCTCTCTCACACTGGGATAGCAAAGCTGCTTCAAGGGTGCATCTGCAAAGAAACTTGAGTTTGGTTTGATCTTCCCAGTGTGTTTCTGCACTGTGGCATGGCAAGGATGCCATGTACTGAAGGCATAAGTAGTACAGATGCAGTTCTTGTGGTACAAGCACAATAGAGGTGTTGTGAGCAAGGAGCTGCAGCTGCTGAGCACCATCTGAGCTCAGACATGCTACTCAGCAGCTGGAAAACTGAGCATTTCCAAAGGGAGAGGGCTCAGGGCCAGTGCTTGGAAGCACAGCCAGACACGTGGTGCAGGGTGCTGGACTCTGTGTCACCTTCTCAGTCCACCAATCATAGGAAGCTTTTTAATGGCATCTCTGGATTTCCAGGATCTTGGGCATCAGGTCAGCATTTTCACAGGCAGGTTTTATTTGCTGTTCTGTAACTTTTGTACTTAAAGCAGCTCATTGCAAGGCTGGTCCTTGTGTCCTCATGGCAAAGTCCTCCCTGTTGACATGTACCACAGCCAGTACCAGCATCTCTTCTGCATCTTCCTCCCTCCCTGTCCAAAAAGCAACTTATGCCTGGTAGCATTGGCCCGGGCAATAAGTATTGAGGGAGCCTGATGCTGACACCTGGCTATGGAGAAGCTTTCTGGAGCATAAGGGGAGGTGATGAGTCAGTGGAAAGCAACAAAAGTGGATTTGTAGAGCTTTACCAGATGTGCTTGGCTACCTTGCCTCTATTTCTAGAACAAAACTGGTCTCTAGGTAGCTTAATCTTGTGGCTGCTGGAGAAATTAGTTTGCCAAATTATCAAGTGTCTGCAGCAGAGACAGAAAAGCAGCAGTGCAGGGTTTGCTTACTGTAAAATACACCTTCTGATGTGAATTAGTAGTGACACGCTGTCTCCCAGATTTTTCATGGCAAAGAGTGGGTAACGTGCTGGGACAATTTGTGGGCCATCCAGGCCAGGATGTGCTGTCTACTGTGTTAATAATGTAAGGCAAGAAACTAGTCCAGAAAGTAATGTAGAGTGTGACCTTTGTGATAAAATTCAAGTGTGGACAGTCGTAGCAGGTGTCTTCCCCTTGGGAGCATCTTGTAGCTGTAGTTTTGTAGGAATAAACTTTGTCAAACTTTTTTCCCTTTGGCTGTGGCCGAGTTTGGCCACGGCATTTATAGGAGAGGATCCCCCGTTGGCCCCCTGTGTCGTACCAGGTATTGGTAGTCTGTAGCTCTGGCCTTGTTTGGTTTCACACCCTCCCCTACCCCACCAGTTTCCTGAGAGGGGAGAGCAGCCCCCACAGAGCCCTTCCTGCTCCTCCCCAAGGGCTCACTGCATGCAGATTATTACCTCAGCCTTCCAGCCTTGATGAGCAGCCGGGGACCTGCCAGCAGCGGGCAGCCGAGCAGTGTCAGTGGGAGTTATCCTGAGCCATCAAACTCTGACAGCCCTGGGCAAGGAGGGTGCTCCTCTGCTCACAAAAAAAGCTCAGTAAGGTGCTGCTCAATTCATTCAGTACAGGGAAACCAAACAGTTTGGATATTCTGGTTGTTTATTGTGAAATTGTTTCTTAACAGCAACGGTCATAAATGTCATCATGCAAATGGAAAAGAGAAACCTTTTATGCAGTTGCAAAGTGTTTTTCTAAGATGCTATGCATTTTGTTGGGTTATTGAAAGTGAATTTACTGTGCATTAATCTTATGAATGTTACTACATTTTATATTTATTTTAGATGACCCTCCTGTATTTTACAAAGGGAAGTTTCATTGTGTGATAACTTAGTCTGTATTCTTAATATAATTTGTTAAATAAAACTTGTTTTAATCGGTTTATTCTCTGTGCTTTGTGTTTTAAATTTGGAGTTTAAGAAGCTTAAAAAGCTCTGTTTGCAGGAGTGGAAAGGGGTGTCCCTCCAACCAGCTACTCTTTTCCCTCTGTGCCATTGTTGCACTGATTTCCTCAGATCCCAGACCTGGATGTTTTAAAAGCAGCATGGGGCTGTGTAGCCAGGAGGCATTCCCAAAGGAGTGGGAATGGTGCAGGGTCAGCCTTGTGCACTCCAGGGGCACAGAGCCAGGTTTGTCTCCCAGTGGATGTTTCCAGTGTCCTCCAGAGGTGAGTGCTCCTCCCTTCCCATCTCCTCTACACTTTTAGAGGAAAATATCTGGTCATCGGGCCTGTCTCTGGACTGGAAAGCAAAGAGCAGCAATGGTTGGATTGCAGGCTCTAACCTAAGGTAAGAGACTTGCTCACAACGGGCTTTTTCCTGAGCAGATTGGCTTCTGCTTCTGTTGGGGGGCTGGTGGGGACTTTTTGAGCAGTTTTGGCAGGATGTGAGGTCTGAGACCAGAGACACCTTTTCTTCTCTCAGGCTATTTATGAAGTGAAAGGACAGTGCAAAAGCTGGGGCCTCATTTCAGACACAGGAGGAATAAAGAAATGGGAGCAGAAGCATCACTGGAGTAGGACCCGGGGCTGTAAAGCCTCCAAGGAGGAGGTGGTGAGCAGCAGTGGCCATTCCTCAGCTGACTGAAGCACTAGAGTCTGTTCGTGGCTCTGTAGGGTCAACCGCAGAGGTCAGAGCATGATCCCTTTGTAGGTAATTTGCTTGTGTTTGTATTTTTCTGTCCTTGGAAATTAGATATAAAAAGCCTTGGACAATTTGTCCAAAATGTCTCTCTCAAAAGGAACAGCTGCGAGGTCAAAACACAAAAGTCAAAACAGTTCAACTTCAGTGTTTCTGGAGGATAAGGGACCACACAGGACATCTACACTGCCACACAGGCCATGTCCTAGATGTATGTGACAATAATGTCACTATAGTGAATGATGGAAGTGTCAGTCAAACAAATTATTTATAAAGATTAGCAACTTCAGTCACTCAAAATTAGCAACTCCAAAAATTACACTGTGTGTCATCCAGAGGAGGTCAAGGTAAAGCCATGGAGTCTGCCTTAAAGCCTGGAAACACCAGCGTGGGTTGGACTCGTCAGCACAGGCTTCCTTGGAGCTGCTGGGAGGGCTGTGGGGGGCTTGGGTCAGAGCCCTCCCCATCGGGCTCAGGTGGCCGCAGCGCTCCCAGCAGTGGTGGCCACTGGGCCAGTGTCAGTGTGAGCAGGGGCCTGCATGGCTGGTGGCAACGAGCCCCTGCAAAGAGACGGGATCACAGCTAGGAAGAGGGTAATGCTGCACCACTGAAACTGAAAATTGTTCTTTGTGCAAAATTAGTCTTCTGAACTTGACCCAATCCAGTGGTGCACAATACGACCTCTGGCATCTTCTCTCACCCCAGCCAATATTTCTGTCTTGCTTATTTTGAGTGGTCTTTGAATTAAGGGAGATTAATACTCAAGTTCCTGACATTCTCTTCAGGCACATGTTTTTATAACCTCCTTTTGAAAGCGAGTACCACTGGTTCACCAAAAACTTGGAAACTGCACCTCAGAGCTGCCGTGGGAGCCGTCACCAGCACCTGATTGAATATCCTGGCTGGGGCAGAGGTGGCGCGGGGGGGACATAAACCAGAGTGGGTCTGTCCTGCACCAGCTCCCATCTTCCCATGCCAGTGAGCAGCAGGCAGCACCTGAACTGCCACAGAGCCGTGGCTGAGCAGGTCAGGTGATGGCTACAAATGCTGAACCACCTTCTGCCTAATGAGCTGTATTATCCCTGGACACGGGCTCTGCTCTGTGCCATGGGAACCATGTGGGGCTGCACATCCACCTGGAAACCTAGCAGAGCTTCCAGGCATGCCTGCTGGAGGTACCCTCATCCCCCAACCCTCCATCTCGTTAGGGTTGCACCCTGAACCACTCTCATCCAGCACAAGCTGCCCTTCCTGCTGCTGGGGAGCAGCAGTCCCCCCCCCTCAAGGCCTCTGGGATTGCTCTGCTGCTGAAATACTCCAGACCATACTGAAATTGCAGTATTCCTGCTCAGCCTCTGATCTTTGCACTTCCTAATTCAGAATTTTGGGGTAATTCTTGAATGTTAAAACCAAAATTAATTCAGCAAATTTCTGCCATTTCTTCAGTTTTTCTTATGAAACAATCAGGAGTTGCTGTCAGGGGTGGTGATGAGCTAGAAGGGGACCCCATCATTAGAGCAACAGCAATGTTCAGAGCCTGGGGAAGTGAAGGCATCCTCCTCCCTCTTCCTTGCCTGCTCCAAGGAGACATCGCCCTCTGAACATCTTATGATTCTTTGCTGGAAGTTTTTTGCTCAGAGGCCAAGGATGGAGAGTGGACACTGTTCAAAAGCACAAATTGGCAGAGATGGTAAAAACAGACAGAAAGCCCAGAGCCTCACCTGCCACCTCCCCCAGTGCTCTCAGAGGCCCAGCCAGCACCATTGAATTACTCTCTGATATTTCAGTTCCTTTGGCTGTGTTTGTCTCTTATTGGACAAACTAAATTTAAATTTGTTTGCAGAAGTTTTTTTACTGCCAAGCAGAACTCAGCTGGTGCTGAGGAGCCAGCACCATGAGCCCCAGGAAGGGTCCCAGTGGGGTGGTTGGTGGCACTGACCCGCTGACCATCAGCTTGTCCAGGCTCATGGCCCTGCAGCCCCTCTGCATTGCACCCAAGAAGCTGGCTGGGGAGTGACCCACAGTCCACAGGGACTGACCCAGGAGCACCCCTGGGTGAGGGGCAAGCTGACTCACATTGTCCATCATTTACAGAACTGATTTTCTAACAGAAGTTTCTAATTTCTTGCTCTCTGCTCAGTGCTCTCTGTCTCCAGGAGTAGCAGCTTGTCTCCAGCGAGGTGACTCCTGGCCATTCCTGTCCCACAGAAATCCCTTGTCAAAGGGGAAGCAGCAGGCTCAGGGGCTGGAAGAAGCCAGCCGTATCCCTGCAGTGTCAGGCAGTTGTGTTGGGCTTTGTGTTCCTGTGGCTTTGGTGGTGATGTTTGTTTTCTTTTCTCCTCTCCCTCCTACAGCTTTAAAAATTAACTTGCCCGGGGACTTTCTCAAAATCTTTTCCTTTCTCTGAAATGATGGATAAGCCATGTAACTGATTGTCATGGCCCTGGAGAGGATAAACATCCTCTGCAGTTTAAAATAAAACCTCCTCACCGCCTGGTTAATAAGTGTTGAAAGAAGCATAAATAGAAATAACACAGGATTTCCATGACTAACAAGATGACCACATCAGTGAATGTTGTTTGGGGTTAAAAATGACTCAGCTTTTGCTTCCCTAGGGTAAGATGTTTTATCCCAGCGCAGGAGAGGCTGCCAACAGCACTTTGAAGGTCTGGCAAGCTCAGTGCAGCCTGGATTGTGAACTGGGAAGTGCCTGAATGCAGAGTTTAAAAAAAAAAAAAGTCTTACACACTGCTCCATGTGTGCAGATTTCTCAAAGATAAAGGAGCCCACAGCTTTATCCAGCTTGTGCTGACTCTTTTCTTTTCAAAAGCCTTTTCAGATGTTTTCACTTTTCTGCTTGCTTTGTTGAAAGATGTAAAAATTTAAGACAACCACAAAGTAAACATCTCAAAACTTTCTATTCTGAAAATTAGTGACATTTTCAAAATCCCTTAAATTCCATTTCTGCGTTATCAGAAACAAAGATGTTTTGGGGTTTTTTGATTGACAAATTTTCCAGGCAGGTTTTAGTTTATTGATAACCTGGCTTTTATTTTTCAAAGAAAATAGATTTATTGTTCAGTAGAAACACCAGATAAGTAGATGTCTTGTCAAAATAAAGCAGGTTTTCTTTATTAGAGTGAAATAGTAATGAACTCATCTGCTTCCAATATTTATAAAGAGTAGGGAAGGCCATTAATTCTACTGCTTGTGAATAAAACCATCTGTGATTTCTTTCCATTTGATGTGTTTTGGTTTTAATATACATTTTTCACAAATAAGTGCAGGGATTTTTTGTGAAAATGTCACATTCAGAATCTCATAAAGAAAGAACGCAAAGAGGGGGAAACGAAATGTTTTGTTAGCTAAGTAATTTCTCACCTTGCACAGAGAATAAAATTCATGCCAACTTTAACACATTAGGCGACAGAATTACATGTTCAGCTCTAATGCAATCCATGACATGTAACAAGGCAAATAGAGTATGTTTGGAAGTTTGTTTTCCTTTGGGAATCACACAGTACATTTAACCTAATCTGTCCTGACACTTGAATTATAACATTATGAGCTTCTTCAGGGAAGCAAAATGGTAGATGCCTCTTTTTAAAGCAAAGCAGAAGTTAATAAAATGGGCAACGTGTCAGGGAGAAGAAGCCCGATCAAACTGTGGTGCAATTCTCCAGAGAAAATGGGTTCTAGGCTGGGTTTTTTCCACCAGAAATGCTGGAAGTCTCATGACATATTTCTGCTGAGGGTGAAATCTGACCTCTAGAATTTTGCTCGATTAAACTGAAAACTGCAAGAATGCCCCAAGTGGGACCACTTTGTAGTTTGACTTGTGAGTGTTAGATCTTAAATTAAACCGAGTATTCAGCCAGCTGCTCTGCCAGATTTTGTTTTACAGTCTTCCCACCAGCCCATAGGATGGAGACAGTACTGTGCTGCAGCTCTCCAACTCCAGGCCTGTTCACATTGCCAAGCGCTCTGCCGCTCGCTTGACAATATTGGCTGATGATAAAAAAAGTTCAACCCAAACACCAGGTAATCCTCTTTGAGGGGCTTTGACGGGAAAAGCCTTTACATTTGATATGCTCAGCTGAGTGTCTCTCAGAAAAGTTCCTCGTAGTTATCTATTTAAGGCCCCAACTTAACATCCATCGTTCCACAGGACACAAAGCAGATCCTCAGGGTATCTGCTAATATGAAGGAGTAAAGGAACCTGAAGTTCAATACAGCACATCCTGACCCCATGGCCAGGACTAGTGGTGCTCTGGGGCAGGGTGGGCATTGTCCTGGGAGGGGTCACCCATGCCAGACAGTTTGTCCTAGGGGCAGGTTGGGACCTTCCAGCTGTGCAGCTGCCCCTGCTGCCACCACCACTACCACTGCTGTGTGCTGACACTGCCACCAGTGCCACCACCATTGTGTGCTGTCATTGCCACCACTGTCACCACTGCTCATGGCTCTCCTCTTCAAGTGCATGAGAAACAATTTTTAGTTTGGAGAATATTAAAAAAAAAAAAAAAAAGTTAAATAATGATTTAACCAGAAATCTACTGTTGGTTACCATTGAAAAAAATCAGCAAACTGGTTGTTTCTCCAGCCGTTTAGAAAATGGAGCCTGAAAGGGCAAGGTGGGGAGGCCACTGCCCCAGGTCCTGGCAGGTCCCCTGGCTGGCAGCAGTGCTTGGGCCTGGGGTCAGCTCTCCCCCGAGCTGCCCACAGCTACCAGCTCAATGCTGCAGCAAAGACTGGACACAGGCAGGAAGAGGCTGTGCTGCTCTCCAGGAAGGTTTCTCCCGTATATCAAACTGTCAAGGCTGCCTTCTGGTCTGCTTGGAGTTTATAATTTTATAATTTAAACTCATCTGGTGTGGAACAGTAAAGATACCCCATTGGGCTGTTTCCAACAGTCATGGAAAAGGTTTGGGGTTTGGGGTTTTTTTGTTTTTTTTGTTTTTTTTTTTTGGTTTGCTGGAAACAAGGGGAGGGTGCCTAAAAAGTCACTGAAGTGTCAGGAAAAGAGAGCCCAAGAAGCCAACATACCATCAGGTCATTTCAGGTCATTTCCCTGGCAGGGAATGCTCCCAGCAGGAGAGTCTGACCAGGGCTGAGCTGCAGAAACTGGGCAGGAGCCAGTCCCTGCTGTTCCTGCCATGTGTCCTGGGGAGCACCTGGTCAGATGCATTAGGTAAAAAGCAGAGGGCACAAGGTGAACAAGAAGGAGAGGGGACATTGACTGTGACCTGGCCAGCCTGTCTGCTGAGCTGCTGCCAGGGGTGGTGATGTTCGTGGTGGTCCAGGCACAGAGTGGAGCATGAAGGCTGCCACAAGAGGCCCTGTGCAAGGACCAAACGGCACCACAAGAGACTTTCTGCTAAATTGGGCTCATTTCTGGAAAAACGTTTTTCTTACCTGTACAGAAAGGCTCATGTACAAACCACCACCCCGAAGTTCCAGATCACAAACAGCCTCAGTCGCACAGAACCCACAGCAAGGTAACCCAGGGCAGGGTGACTTCTGCCTCCCTCCAGCAGTGTCTGGGCAGGACACACAGAGAGCAGAGGCAGCCCAAGGCTGGCTGTGGGCACAGGGCAGTGGCACAGTGTGAAGGTACAAGAGAAGCAGTGTAGGGGCTCCACAATGTGCACTTTTTTATTTTTCAGTGACTAAAAAGTTTGCCACTGCCAAGGGAAAGCCATTGCCTCCATGGGGTGGGCCACACTGTTGGTAAAAAATGAGAAGTGAGAACTTCAGAGGTCTGTGAGAATCGGTTTGTTTGTTGGGCACTGGAGGTGATGGAGGTAGTTTCCTGCAACTGACTTTTATCTGAATTATAAAAAGATTTTCTGCAGCACCTAAAGTTTTTCCCACAGCCTCCTGGCAGTGACCTGTTGCAGTCAGCAGAAGCCTCTCAATGGACCTAAAGCCCTTAATGCAAGCTTTTTGCCTGTTATAACTCTAAATTCCTTTTTTTGCCCAAGTGCCTACTTATATGAAACTTTTAGGAACCTAATTATCCTTGAGACTTCTACCTCTCTGTGAAATCTGGTTTAAATCAGTAAAGAAAAGAGTTCAAAGTTATTGGGCAGGACAGGCAGACAGACAAGCATACAGGGATCACAGGAACCTTGTTTTCATAGGAAACTAGATTAAAAAAATCCCACAGTAGTTACCAGCCCCTTCAGTGGCACCCCAGCCCCTGGGTCCCGCGCAGGGCGATGCTGGGGGTGGAGACTTGCCTTGTTACTCCAGGCATGGGAGGCAGAGGGGAACAATCCTGGCCAGGCAGGGTCTGCTGGAGCAGTGGCTATGTGGCCACAGTGATTCTGCAGCCTGTCTGTTTTTCACAGCTGGATGCAGATTCATGACATCCCTGCCTTCTTTGGCATGCAGACCTGTACCTAATTTCTTTTGAAAAGGGCCCTGAGGAAGTCAGCAGATGTTATTATTAAAGCATTGAGTATCAGCAGCTCCTGAGATATTGTCAGTCCGTTAATGAGCTGATCAAACTGGGGAAAGCAAGGGGCTTCCCAACTTCTTATTAAGGAAAATAAGACCTCCAAGGTTAAAAGACTTTTTTGAAACTGCTCCAGGTTTATAGGTTGCAAAATGTTCTTTAATCATTTTATTCTTAGAAGGGCCTAACTGTCCAGTCACAGGAGTGGGCATTATCTTAAATGGTCCCTGTAAGGAAACACAGCAGCTCTATCTTAGTAGTTTGCTAAGTAATCTTCTCACCAAGTCAGTTGTGTGCAGTTTCTGTAGTTCTTTTGTGAATAATTTGAACATCACTGCCAGCATCTCTGTTCCAAGGCTTCTGCAGACTTGTGAATTACTGTGTTAAACTGGTTTTCCTATCAATATATTTGTATTCTTAGTTTGGCAAACCTCAAATCTCAGCTATTTCCCAAGGCTGCAGGAGAAATGAGATATACAAGTGAGCAAAAACTGACCCCGAACTGAGAGTCTCCTTGCACCCCTCCTGTGCACTTTTCCCCCAATCCTCTTTCTGTATCTGGGGATGTACTAAATACTGTTTTCCTAAAAGCAGTGGCTAACGGGGAACTCACTTTGTTATTTCTACTTAATCCCATGCTATCTGGAAGTTTCCTTGGGGTTTTTCAGCTAGAGGAAAGTTTAGAATTGGGACAACAGTGCTAATGAGATTAGAGTAAATTGGTAACAGGTAAAACTTTAGGAAAACCATTTATTTATTTATTCAGTAGTTCAGCAGAGGAGCATGACATGCCCTAGCAGTGCTAATATCACAGGAGGCATGTGCAAGACTGGACTGAGCTAAGATCAGAGAAATCCTGGTGTTGGGGAGATTCGTTTTATCAAAAATGCAATTGGTAAACAGCTATGGAGAAATGATCAGGAAAAGATAATACAGAGAAGGCTCCTATTAATCCTTTCCATCTGCTCCTTGGTGCAAGTGTGAAAGAAAGCAAGAAGGCAGATCCCCACTGAGGTGCCCTCTGCTCAGCAGTCTCAGGCGGGGGGTGTGCAGCCTGCCCCATGCCCACAAGAAAGGCTCTGGGGTCCAGGTGCTCACTGACACTTCCTCCTTGCTATGGGTCACTGCACTTCACATCCAGGTCTTGATTTATTTTAGCACAGGCATATTTATACCATCTGATAAGCAGTGACCGCTATAAATACATCTGTATGCTCCCTTTTGCTATGCACCAGTGAGGAAGGGGCATGTTGTGGTAAATTGACCCTGAAATATAGTGTAAGTACATGATTTCAAAGACGGGAAGGATCTGGTCAGTTTGGTGTCTCTGTTGTGGTTCAATTTGTTATTTTTACTGGCATCTGCTGGACTGTGGTTTCCTGGGAACATTTCTGACGTTACCTATATTTTTAAACCTAACGTGTGTCACTTTGCAAAACTTTACAGACACTAATAAACAAGCAGGCCCTGAGTTATGTCCCAGCATCAAAGCACCACTGTTCTTTTCCTGCTTTCCCAGCCCTCTGCACCATCCTAGTGCCACCAGCAAAGTCAGGGATTTGTGGGCAGCTGGTGCTTGAGGGCACGGACTGCAATGGCAGCTGTGTCACAGGCAGCACTGCTCCTGGCCCTCCAGACACAGACTGCCTTGGGATGGGGGCTTGGCCAAAGGGTGCAGGCAAGGAGCCCTGGAGCTCCCTCCCCAGCCACCCCAGAGCACTGGGACAGGCAGGAGCCCTGGGGCAGGCACCCCAGCCCAGTAGCAAATCCTCCTTGCCCTGGCATGGGAGAAGTCAGGTCCATTTTGAGGCCATGGTGAGGAGAACAGGTGGCCTGGGGGCAGCAGGGACCCAAGGCCATCTACATGTCCCATCACCTACTCTGAGACTTTGGAGTAGCCCACAGACAGCTGGTCCAGCCAGGAGCACTGCACTCGTGTTCATGATCAGCAAGTGCCCCTTCTCTGCCCTGGGTCATTTCTTATGTCTTCAAATGATAACACGTAAAGAAATAATAAACCTGAAAACAACCCTGGAAGCCTAGAGCTGGGTCTGTTTGTGGGGATGACAGGCACTGACCACCATGCCTGGAGCCCTGTTACAGCTGGTGTGACCACAAGCAGAGAACATGAGCAGGTGGGAGCCCAGCTCTGCCATGGGCCATAGGGGGAGGGATTGGGCACAGCTGGGCTGTGTGGGGGTCTTGCTCATCATCTCTTCCAGGTGGGGAGTCCTTTAGCAGCCATTTGCAGGATGGCTGTCTCAGAGCTGCTGCTGTTGGCTGCATCTCCCTCCAAACTGTAAGTGCCAGCTCTATTTTTGTATCTTTCAGAGGAAGTTCATAATTAGACTGGAATTTTTCAGGAGGAGGCAAAGGCTGCATTGGCTTAGGTTATATTGTTTTGTTAAATCTCAAGAAAAACTGTTCTTTAAAGAATCTGTGTTGGCTTTTGCAGAAATGGCTAAAGACCTTTCTCTTTTCTGGTATTTCCAGTTTTGTGCATTTCTAAACTTGAATTTCTTTTCAATTTTAATATTTAGAACTTGCCTTTCCTTTTGGTTTAAAAAACTTGAAGTGAGCTGGAGAAATGGTGGTCAGCCCTGGTTGCACAGCCCTTGACCATACAGCCATTGACAATGTTCAAGGCCAGTAACTGAGTAGCCCAGGAAGGTTTGTCCAAAGAGTGTTAGGAAAATAATTTTGCATGGTTGTTCTCTACACAGGGCAGAGCAAGAAACCTTGGTAGGTGAATTAGGTAGGGTAAAGTGAACTGTACTGCTTTATGTGCCTAAGAAGTTAGCTGCTTGTTTCTTGCTGTGCAGTTGTGTGCTTGGTTCCTGCTTGAATTTCATGTGGGTAGCAACGCTTCTGGGTGTCCATGGCCACACTGTGTAATTCTTCAGATGTGTATTTGATTTTTTTTAAGTGTCTTTCAACTTCAGCAGGATTTCTATGCCTCACCTGGGTGAGAAAGCCACACCTGGCCCATTAAATAATGAGAAGCCAAATGAGCAGTGTGTATATGTATTTGTGTGTGTATTTATGTGCTGTGCAAAAGCTAAGGAAGGTGGTTCTTCACAGAGTGTGTCATAACACCATGAAATGTGTTACCACATGTTGTGATGAGAGCTGGGGAAGAGAGGACTTCATGGGAAGCTGCTAGACAGAGAAACAGCCTGTGTCTTCACAAACTCCTGGCTGCGAAATGTCAGAGGAGCATCCACAGGATGCACAGGTCTGCTTTAGGCATTTGCTCCCTGCCATTGTCAGAAAGTCTTGGCCAGACTACTCTTGCTTTGACCTCTTGTGGTTGCTTTCATGGTTTCCATTAGCAGGTCACAGATTTTAGGTGGAAAGTTTTTGTGTAAACTTTGCATCATTACAGATGGAGAGAGAAGTGGGAATGTTGTTATTGCTGTGAGTTTAGACATGGTCCTCCCTGCGTCTGGCTGGAAGATAAACCTGGAAGCACGGTGAGGCCATCTTCTCACCATTGTGTCCCCCACCATGGATGTGGGATTAGAGCTGCACACGCAGCAGCAGGTCTGGAGGTGGGAAGGGAGAGCAGGGCAGGTGCTGCCACAGCAATTCCAGTTTGCCTGCCCCTTAAAGTGGTTGAGTGGGAAAGGCTCAGACATGCATTTGTTGCTAGGTTTTTTTCCTCAAAATAAACCTGGAAGGACTGAAGTGGCAATTCTGCTCTGGGAAATAACAAGCCCATGTGTTGTTGATGGTTGGGCTTATGTTGGTTAGGTCACTAAAAACTTAGAAAACATGAAGGCGCTTCATGAAACCAGAAGGATGCTAGTTTTACAGGCTTATTTCTTCTCTATTTGCTATTTTGGAAGATGAAATTTTATAATTAAAAAAATTTTAAACATCAAGATAAATTTCTTATTTCTTATTGTAACACCAAAAGGAAACCAGTTCAACTTTTGGCAAATTAGGAACAGGCTGGAGTATTAGACTTTACATCGATGGTACTCTAGTATTAATCCATTAAAGTAATCAAAAGAGCTTAAATAAGAATCTGAGGGCTGCAATATATATGTCAATGAACAAGCTGTAAAACTTCCTGAAAAGGTGATTTCAAAGCCATATTGCCCAAGCTTGGCAAATTGCATATTTAATTATTTTGTCAGTCCCTCTTTCTACTCTAATCTTTTGTTGAAATACCTTTAGACATATGAAATCAGTTAAGATAATTAGGGTATGATGGAATTAGGTGTTACTTGATTTTTAAGAAAGATACCATCCTCTGCCTTGGTATAAAATGTGTGCAGACCCCAAAAGCTTGACTGTATTGTAATGTTTTCTTTTCTATAAAGATCAAAGGTCTCCAGCCCCTTTCAAGATGTTTGCAGAATTTGTTTCCTAATTATCCCACATTTACTTATTTGTGTGCTGGAACATCAGAGTTAACTCTTTGATTGTAAAGATGAGATGGGACCTTTACCCAGATGACTGCAGGCCAGTAAAAGCCTTGCATCTCTAAATTGTTTTTTAGATTACCTGGCTTTTCTAATTCCAGTGTTCTGGTGCAGTTTAAGGCATGGCAGATGAGGTGTTGTGTTTGCTTTATTTTAATACCCCAGCCCTCTACAGCAAAGATTTGTTTTTCCTCAGTAAGAGTTTACACCTTCATTAATATCCTTTACAAGTTTACATACTCTTCATAAGCAATAGTAAACTATTTAGTCTTTGATTTTTCTGAGAGTTGGAACTGTTTTCACCAAACCTTTATGATCTTTCCATGATGTGGTGCCTGAGTTTCTTCAGGAGAAATTTCTATTAAAGTTTTGAAATTAGAATTTTTTGGCTCACTTCATTTGCTTTATTTTCCCCCCATCTAGAGAGATATAAAAGACTGACAGGACACACCAGAAATGTGAAAACAGGCTGTAAGGTTTGCAGTTTCAGTTGTGAAGTTACAAAAATAAAACTGATTAGAATAGCATGAAATCTATAAAATAAAAAGTAATATGTTTATAGGGGAAGTCTAATATGAAACATTTTTAAACAACGTGTTTTATTTACTTTTTATACATTTCCTTTCTCATATTCTTTTGAACTTTTTTGAATCTTCTCATATGTTTCCTAATTACATTTGCTTCTTTGACTCCTGTCTATTTTTTCCTTAGTGCTGTGGGACCTGACTCTTTTTCTGGGTTTGTTTTTTGTTCTTGTTTGCTTGTGCGTCGCATTTTTTTGTTTGGGTTCGGTTTCTTTCATTTGTAAAATCAGAAGATGCTGTGTCAAGCTGAGGGGATGCTGGCAGGGGCAGCCCCGGGATGCATCAATCCTGCTCCGGGGGTGCGGGAAGGGGTGAGGAGCGGATCCTGGGGCTGGGCAGCGCTTTGAACCCCTCTTTTTGGAGGGGCTCGTTCCTAATATCTGACTGCAGGGTGGGTGCGTTGCCTCCCCCAGCCCCTGGGGAGCATGGGTGGGTTTGAGGGGGGGGCTTTACATCCCACAGTCACGCAGAATTGCTCTGGGGGGCAGCTCCCCGGTCCCACCGACACACCCAGCGCTTTGGCCGGGGCTTTCCCGGATCCCGGGGGGGGGCCAGGGTCACCCCACGCCGGGACACGGCTCCGGCTGAGAGGAGGGCAGGGAATTGTGCTGCTCAAAACGCTGTCCCCAGCTCCGGCCCCAGGGGACCCTGTCCGAACCGCTGTGTCCGGACCAAGCAAACACTGGGCACAGACACGGGCCTGGGAGTCCAACCCTCTGGGGACAGGAGGGTCCCCCCCCACCACCACGCAGCCCACCCTCCGGCTGGCATCGGGATGCGGGGTGGGACAGAACCACGGCATCCCCGGCTGAAGGAGACCCCCCCCCCCCTCACCCCGCCACCCCCCCCCCTCACCCCGCCACCCCCCCCTCTCACCCCGGCACCCCCCCCTCTCACCCCGGCACCCCCCCCCCTCACCCCGGCACCCCTCCCCCCTCACCCCGGCACCCCTCCCCCCTCACCCCGGCACCCCTCCCCCCTCACCCCGGCACCCCTCCCCCCTCACCCCGGCACCCCTCCCCCCTCACCCCGGCACCCCCCCCTCTCACCCCGGCACCCCCCCCCTCTCACCCCGGCACCCCCCCCTCTCACCCCGGCACCCCCCCCCCCTCTCACCCCGGCACCCCCCCCCTCTCACCCCGGCACCCCCCCCTCACCCCGGCACCCCCCCCCCTCTCACCCCGGCACCCCCCCCCTCTCACCCCGGCACCCCCCCCTCTCACCCCGGCACCCCCCCCCCCCCTCACCCCGGCACCTCCCCCCCCTCACCCCAGGACCCCCTCTCCCAGCCCTCTCCAATATCTTTAATGAGCCCGGGGGCTCTGATCCCGCAGCCTCCCGGGCACGAGGCGTTTGCGGGGTCAGAGCCGAGGGCCTGGCCCGGGCTGGGGACGGGTGACTTATGTGTTTAAACGCTTTCCTGATTTTTTTTTTTTTTTTTTTTTCAGTGCTATTTATTTCTTCATCTTAGCTCAGGTGTGAGGTTACTTACTGTTTCCTTTTTTTCCTCTTCCTTTTAAAAGGGAGATTTTCTTCAGAAGTTGATATTTTAGTCTGCTCTTAAATTTTTTTTGTTGTTAAATTATTTTTTTTCTTTCCCTACTACTTATTATTTGTTTACATAAGACTTTAAATTTGTTTATTTCACTCACTTTGCTCAGAATAATTTTCTTATTCAGCTATGGGTAAATTTACCTTCTCCCCCTTCCTCCCCACCCCTCCCAAAGAAGTCAGAATTCATTTTAGTATATTCATTTGTTGTTATTCTTGACATCAATAACACTGCAGCTGAGTTTTCACATTATGTACCCAGTTCAGGAAGGTGTTGGTGAAAAGTAAATATTTTTTTTTAATTAAACACACACCTAAAATACTTCTCAGAGTCTTACAGATTTTTGCTGGGCTTAAATGCTTCAGCCATTAGTAAGTATTTCAGGTGATGCTTTGGACTGTGAAGTGCATGTCCATCTGTCTGGACTAGTCAAAACATTTAAGTTCTTAATCTTGCATATGGTTGCAGTTTTTAAAAATGTCCAAATTTTAAATAGAAAAGCATCATAGGTGTTTTAGCGATAGTCCTCTAAGTTACCTAAAGATCAAATGCTCTCTTATGCACTCAGGTAAAAAATTTAACTAAACTTGGAATTTTAAGCATCACAGCAGATTTTAGAATAGTTTGTCCTGTTTCCCCAAGGAGTGTGTGGAGGAACTTCAGCTGCCACTGGCACCCGGGCAGTGTCATACCCAGGAACTGACCCTATCTCATCCTGGGGATTTCTAATCTGGGCCACTTGAGATCTCCAGAACCGTTTATTTGTTTTCTGTCGACAATTCTGCCTTCATATCACTTCAGTGGGAAATTGTATTTAAGAAAGGAAAAAGAAAAAAAAAAAAAAAGGGGGGGGGGGGGGGGGGTTGAGAGAGGAAGGAAATATGTGGAGGTTTTACTGAAGAACTTTTGTGAGCTCTGGACTTTGCAGCTAAACTTAACAATTCCTCAAAGATACAGACTCTGTAATATTTCCTCAAGTGGGCATGCAGAACATTATTTTCCCTGGTTTTCTGAAATGTTGTCCTTTAGATATCCCTCCCTTCTTCCCCAAGAACAGGAGCAGGGGTAAGGGTCTGCACAGAGGTACTGCAAGTGTTCTGGCAGAACATGGGGAACGGGCACAACAAAAGCTGGAACATCCAAGAGCTTCAACATACCCACAAGGTGCTGCTGCTAGATGGGGATTCTCTGGAAATGCAGAGTTTTAATTCCCTTTAATTATTATGGTGATCAAAACAGCCTCTTCAGTAGGTGTCCATGGAAATGCATAAACACATCTTTGTTCACATGGCTTTAAAAAACCCAATATCTTTTACACTTCAGGTAAAGCTATCCTCATTGAAATATCTAAGGTATGTTAGTACTGGGAAGAAATATATTAAATTTTATTTATACTTAATTCTAAACAGGTTAATAAAACATTAGTTCCACTAAGAGCTGTACATAACTTCCTACACATGAAAATCTGCCACGCATTATCATTTTCACTATCACTTAAAGTGTGCTTATGATGCAATTTTAGCCAAAGAAGCACTAAATTATATATATATATTTATACATACATATATATTAAATTAACCTAGCATTTATTTGTTAAGTTAGTTAAACAGAACTGTAAAAATTCAAGATTTTACCTTGCTGTGATTAGAGGCTGCAGACGCCCTAGAAGGGGAGGCTCGGAGATGTGCCTATGTGCAGTCAAGAAGAAGCCCATGGAGGATTAGGGTGTGTTAAGTCTCTCTTCAGACAGGTGCACAAACACTTCCCCCTTTTAGGTGCTACCTGCTCTTTACTGGACGTCTATTACAAGGCAATGCAATTTCACAAAGCACCTGCATGCAATAAAAACCTATTACATGTGTGAGGCCTTAAGGAAATTAACGGTTCCTCCCTAGGGATGCATATTTTGTTAAGATGTTTATTACAGATGAAGTGGTCCTGGGGTAAAACATTAACAAGTTGTAGAGTGATAAAAGGAATTTTATCATTTCTCAGTGACATAAATAGGAAGAAACCTTTAACTAAATCTATAAAATTCCTGTTTCCTAATGAATTTGCTTTAACTATTTATTAACTGGATGAACTTGTTCAGGACATGATTTGTTTTTCTTCTTCCTCATCCCCTTTCCCCTTGTCCCCCCAAAAAAAACAAGCAGAAGCAGTTCAGGGTGTTGTCTGTTAACTGATGTGAGCTCTGGTATATAGAAAGAAACTTTATCTCAGTATCTTTTTTTTTTTTTAAATCACTGATTTTCCCTTGCAAGTTTAAGACAGAGCCGTAAACGTGACTCAGTCTTGTAATAGTGATTTTAGAATTAAACTCAACCTTAAAATTCTGTATTATTATAATAATGGTAACCCACACTACTAAAATTACGTATTAGATTTTAAGGTTCAGTCCAGTAATTTAGTTTTGGTTAGCATTACAAATGCAAATTCTTCTTTTGACACCATATTAACCAAGTTTGCTGTGCACCATTATTAGAGATGAAAGCATAGAATACTGGCTTTGGACTCAGAATGCTCAATCTAATTGAATTATATGAATGTAGTTAAATGTCTACTTCAGAAAGGCTATATTCACTTTCAAGATTAGTTACTCTAAGAGTTAATGGGCTATTTAAGCAACATAGTCTAAGAGCCAAACACAGGTGGGCTGTGTTAATAACTTTATTTAAACCGTTTTTTCCCCTTTTGAGAGGCACAAGCCATCCATTAATGCATTCATTAGAGTTTATGGCATAGTTCTGCTTTTCTCCTAATGACACTATCCAGACTCAGACTTGCTCAGCTAATTTAGCCCAGCTGCCCTTTGCCTTTCAGCAACAGGTCTCTTGTTTTTCGGTCATACATGCTGAAGTGTCATGATGATTACTTTTTAGACATTGCTGCTCTTTGCAATGTTGTTCCATGTATTCTCTGCATCAGAATTTACTTTTCTTTCAGGTGTTTAGCCGAAAAGTTTGCACCCAGCAGCCCATGCAAAGGGCATGGCAGCACAGAGGCATCGCCACACTCGCTGCAGCCCTTGCATTCCAATGTGATTGAACATAGTGGTTTATTACTTTACTCTGACCAAACAAGCTCACAGGTTTTAATATCCAGCCCTGCTGAAGGTATTTGTGGCAGTTCCTTGCAACTGTGGCATCTGAGCTTTGCCTGGACTTTCTAGTTTTAAATACAATCCAAAAATGCCTTTTACTGATGTCATTACCGTTGTAAAATATATAACTGAGGACAGAAATGCCTGTTTCTTCCAGTAGCTACAATGGAGGTAACCTGTATGTGTTTAGTAATGAATTCCCAAGGTACTAATGAACATCACAATGAATAAGAATAACTAATGCATCACTTGGATATTAACAGGTAGGCTGGGCTGGACTGCATTGTCAGCTGCTGGCACTTGCAGGGTTTATTTTGGAAAGTTTTTATCAGTTTGGGTTTGCATGTCTAGGGATCCTGGGAGTTCTGTGTTAGTTGCTGGCTTCCAGTCTGAAACACCACCCCTCCTGAGGGTGCTAAGGCAGATAAGTGACCCAGAACAACACACTTCAGCCCATTCAACTGTGTGCAGAGCAGGGCAGCTCCACTCTCCCCTGGGAAGTTTCTGCTTTGTTCTGCTGGCAGGGGAGCTCCAGCACGGGGTGTCCATCCTTGCTGATCCCAGCAAGCCAGGACCCCCACACTGCTTGGTGCACGGGTAGAACTCCTGCATCCAGATAGTGATCTAGCACTGGCCATGGCTGAGCCATCATGGAGCCTGTGGGAGCCTAAAGCCCTGTATAAATTGTGTGCTGATTCCTGACATGATACCGGTTGATGCTCTGTGTGGTAACATCCTACTGCTGATTAGAGGGCTTCAAGAGCAGTGAAGGGAGAGGAGAGGAGAGAGGCAGTGTCTGAACATGCATAGATCTCCCTATGTGCTGCTCGTATATCACCATCTGTAAACCTGGTAGGGAAGGAAATTTCATCAGATACACAAATTAATGGAACATATTCCATACAACTTTATTTTGGGTGGTGTTAGTTTTCTTTGATTTAACATGATTTTAATATTTTATTTTGGCAAATTACTTTGTGTTGCCCATGCATCACTCACATTCCCTCTCCCTCCTCTCTGCTGGGCCTCCCTCTGCCTGGCAGCAGGTGCTGGGGGGAAAGAAGCTGGGCAAAGAGACAGCAGCTTCACTGCATCTTCATGTGGGGCTGGACTTTGGGCCCCATTACAGACCTCTGCTGGGGCAGGAGGGGATCTGGGCGTGCTGGGCTGTGTGGGGATGTGGTCTGGCTCTGCCATGACATAAGTCTTGTGTAGCCAAGCACACCTCGGAACATCCCCCAGCCCACCTGGGAGCACCTGTCAGGATCAGCATTCCCTGAAACCATGGCAGGCCCAGGAGGGCTGTAGAGATGTTCCTGTCACAGGGCACAGCTGCAGCTGTCACGAGAACATCTGTAACCACTGCAGTGCACACTGAACACTATGAGAGCAGATCCCCTGGTGATCTGGCATCCAGGAGTTCTTCCATAATGTGCTCTCCCTAACTGCTGCTTGGCAGAAGTCTGGAGATGTTTTAGCCTTCCAGAACTCTGGTGTGAACTGTTCTATTACTCCAAGGAGCTCATCTGGTGTGGGGAGCAGAGAGGCATGTTGCTGATTCTGCTGGGATGCAAACCATCTGAAAGCAATTGCAGTACAAGTCAGATTTGTCACCCTGCCCAGTTAATGAGTTTATTCATGTGCTGGGATCCCTATTTCTAGCAACAAGAGAGAGGGAGTGCATAATTTTGTTTCCTTTCAAAACTGTGGTGAGTTGCACCAGGACAGATGATGCTGTCAGTGGGAGCATGCAGGTGAGAGGTGTGAAGTTTCCAAGCTGTAGTGGTCAAGCACTTAATGACAACCCAAACAGTTGCTTCTAAAGCAGTGCAAGTACTTTTCTAAATCAGAAATTATTTTATAATTAGCATTAGGGACAGACATTCAGTTTGAATCATTGCTTCATTGTGCAGCTCTCCCTGCAGATGGAGAGGGCAAACCCATGTCCTGTGTGATACATCAGCCTTTCCAAGTGGGCTGGCTTCCATTGCTCTGGGCTCTCAGCATGCCTCCCTGCTAGACATGTCTGTCCTGCAACCTTTAGCTGCAGTCTGCTGTGACACAGCAGAATGAACCCCAGTTAATGTCAGAGATATAAATAAAAAATAAAAACTGTGGCAGCATTGTTTATTTTGGCTGCAAAGCAGTGTGTTCCAGAGCGGAGAGGCAGATGGCACTGGAGGGCCTATTCCTCACTAAATTCTGTTTTAAATGTTTGTTATCACTAGATCAAAGAGTGTCTTAGGTAAAAACATTATTTACTTTTCCCATGATGCTATTTTAATACTTAGTGTATTTACTGGCACAGCTGAATGCAGGTGCTGGGGAGCTGGCCTCACTGCAGTGCTGGGTGCTGGTGGGGAGGTGGCTGCCAGCAGGTCACCTCTTCTGCCCTGTCCCTGCCCAACACTCAGGAGTGCTGCTGGCTGAAGGGCAGGGAATGAGCACAGCACCAGACCTGTAGGCTCACAGTTGGATTTGGGTTTTGGTTTTTTTTTTTTTTGATGTTTATGAATGAAGTTTAGTGCTGCACTTTGCTAGACATTTTGCAGACCATCATGTCCTCATATGAATCGATCTTGCTGAAGTCAGATGTGCTGTCTGGGATGCTGGCCTGGCAGCAACCTGCCTGCTCCCCTTGCTTCCACGGCTGCTCTGCTGCCTGTTGGCTTCCAGGAGGGAAGCAGCAAGATCTCCAAGGCAGGATACCAGCACTTGGTCACTTGAAGTCTGATGAGGTTTCCAGCAGTGAGAAATTACCAGCCAGGCAGGGTGACCTTGGGAAGCACTAATCTGCTGTCTGGGTGCTGGAAGTCGCCTGCTTCTTGAGCCTCTTGCTTACTTTCAGCTGGGTACTGCTGTCTCCACTCAAGAAGAAGGGGGCTTTGGGGTGCTCTGACTGCAGGGGTGTCAGGGCTCACCCCAGCAGGGCAAAGGCTGGGGAGGGGGGGACAGGACTAGGATTCTCTTGCTTGTTGGAATTTATCTGAGCAGTAGATGTAAAGATAACTCGAGTGAACTGCAGGATCCCAAGGAGTTCTGTGGCAGCATTGTTTGAGGAAAAAGCATCGAATTACAATTACAGATTTTAATTTTTTTTAGCCTCTGCAAGAATTGCATGTTGCAGAATTGAGTATAGTTACAAGGGATTACCAGGAATCCCATTTGCATGGCTTCTTTATTTGATTACTTTTGGCAGACATTTTATTACAGGTGTGTGAGTTCCGTATATTTTCTGAATTTTTTTAATGATTAATTAACACTCTCAGTGGCTTTGAATGTGCAATCTTGCTCTTCAGAAAGAGGAGTTGTGTCCGGCCTACAATATACGTGGATGAATTGGAGCAGGATGTTGAAACTGTAACATCTTGTGACCCTAACGCTTTCATCTGCAGTAACAGTGAAAGAGTTAATGCATTAGTTAAAAGATTTTTAGCATGAGTATGAACTGAGACTGACAATCCATTATTCATAACTCCTCAGAAACCTGTAGCCTAATTCTTTTCTCTTTCTTTCATGATTTACAGAATACAACTGTAAGCACTTTGTAGTTGGATTTTTATTGCATACTCCAAAGTGAAGAATTATGATTTGGGATTCACAATGAGCAAATGTGTTCTGGTAGTTGTATATCCTTTTCATCTGTTCTGCCCTCATCTATCGTTTGCCCCTGCTAAGAGCAGGGAACTTCTGTCTGCAGGAGCAAGGGCTGCCAGGGCAGCTCTGCCACCATACCTGTGCCAGGTGAGATCCCTCAGACCTCTCTGCAGCAGGAGATGCTGTCCTGTGGGTGAGGGCTCCGTGCAGACCCTGTCCCACAGGCAAGACCCCTCAGCACTGCATGGGGCCAGCACAGGGTGTTTGCTGTTGTACCCATTGTGCCCTTGCACTGGACCCTGAAAACCAGTGGAGGATGAGAGCCTTGAGTGTGGCCATCACTTGAGGTGCTTGAGGTAAAAATCCTGTTCTCACCAAGGCATAGGCCACTAGGAGGAACAAATCTTGGGAGTGGCTGGAGACCCCAAAGCTGCCTCTGCTGCAGCCTGCAGTGGGGCATGCTGCCAACATTCTGCCCACACCACTGCCTGACAGAGTAGCTGCTCACTTCTGATCTGATCAGCTCCTTGAGGAGAACAATTGGCAAGAAAGTCACTGCAGATGCAATTCAGGAACCCCTCCCTCCGAGGGGATTTGCAGACACATTTGAGAATGACCATGGCAAAAGTTGTTAAGGGGTGGTCCGTCATGCAAAAAGCATTTGGGTGCCTCTGCTGCAGCTCTCCTTGGCTCTGGAAGGACAACTGCAACAGGAGATAATTTTTCATTATGGACAAGAGAATTATGAGGTACAAACGAGTGTGCACAAGAAGATTAATAAATTACTCGGGATTAGCTTCAGTGATGGGTAGATCTGCTGTGCGCAGCATTAGCCGGCTGGGATAGACAGGATCCTGTGCAGTGTTTGTCACAGATCAGAAACACTAGCCCTTTGACAGATGCCACGTAGATCTTCATTTCCAGATTCACCCATCTGAGAAACATCTGTGTGCTTAGGCTGGCAAATCTCAAGGAATGCTCTGCCAAGCAGCCCGCTTCCGCTTTTATAGCTCTGTAATCCTCGCCTGGGACTCCTCCTCTGGAAAGAACAGGAGTGTGTGCAGTGCTTCAGGAAAGCTGCATATTGTTCTGGGAGAAGTCTGCGAGCAAAAGATTCATGGCACGATCAAAAAGCACCCAGGCCTTCTACAGAGAGGGCTCGATAGGTGCTTTAAACAGTTATAAATAACAGCAGGGAGGAGGGGAAGTGATTAAAGAGGGCTGAAAGGCACAGCCACAACATTTGCTCATTGCTCTTGCACAGCAAGATGGTTCCAGCATCCAGGCAGGGTTGTGTACCCATTGGAGCATCACTCAGCACTGCAGGACACCATGGACTGTGCAGCTGTCCCTGTTAGTCGCAGCAAAGCACAGAGAGCTTCAGGACTCCCTCACCTTAGGCATGTGATGTTCAGAGGCTGTGGGATTTTTCCCTGGAAATCCACCACAAAGTGAGCCTCCTTGCAGAATTTCTAGTGGCTTGCTGGTCCTGGGTATGACATAACTGCTTTGTAAACAGAGCTGTTAGTAAGGGTCTGGCCTGGGATTGTTAGCCTGGCCTGAAGGAGTAAGCACCTGCCTGCAGTACTGACACCATGGGAGTTCCATCTTGCATCTCTTCATTCTGGTTCCAGCCAGCCTTGCTTCCTCAGACCTTTCTATTTTGTTTCTTCCATCTGCTTTCCCCTTGCCATGAAACTGTACCAAGGAACACACTTCAGCTGTCCACAGCTCCCCCTGCCCTGCAGACCCTACTGAGCTCTGATTTTCCCTGCACCTGGAACTGGCCCTGAGGCTCCTGTGCTCTGGCCACTGGCTCCTGTGCTGGTTATAGAACAAGGTCTGTTTCCCCAGGGGATTTTGAATTTGGAGCAATTCTGGGAAGTCGCTGGATTTTCTATATGTAAGATGCAGCAGTCACTGGGTTGTTTGGGGGCTTTTGTGGGGTTTTTTTGGTTGGTTTTTTGCTTGTTTGTTTTGGGTTGAGTTGGGGACTTTTTTGGGGTTTTTCTTTGTTTTTGTTTTATTTTGAGAGAAACCTTAGGAGAAATATTAATAGCCTAAGGGCTGCCCCAATTTTTTCCATTTGTGCAAGCAAAAGAATATTGATAGGGAGGGGCAGAGACATCCACAGCACCCTCAGGGCTAAAGATCTTTCAAAGGAAATTGTTGTTTTCAGACAGATAAAAGCAGATCCTTTTCTTTTTTTTTTTCGTAAGTGCATGCAAGTAGAAAAAGAGGAGAGAAAAAAAAAAAAACAACAAAAAACCAAAAACAACAAGCAAAAAGCACTGTTCAGGTGTGCTAATATTATCCCCTCAGATTCAGGCTATGTCTTGGTGGACCTTGCTCTTGACTAGCTTAAAAATCAAATGTTAAAACAGCAGAAGCATTTTGTTTTCCAAAAAAGTGCCCCAGCAGGGTGAGGGCACAGCAGTGCTCCTGGCTGTCCCTGCAGGGAGAGGTGTGGTGGGTCCAGCACCTTTCCAGCTGTGGTTCTGCCTTTGGCCTGGGCTGCTTTGCTGTGGCACCAGGGGAACCTCACCCAATCCTCTGTGCATCTACTGGATATGCTTTCTATTCCCTCCTGCCAACAAGGAAGGCAGTGTGTTTTCTTAATATTTGAAGGCATGATTTATAAACAACCATTAATGAGCCTTTAAACCTCTTTTTCTTCATTGTTTATATTTCAAATTGTTTTGATTCAAACTCCTCAAATCAGTTCAATATGCTCTGAAGGACTTTGCTAGAATTTGAGTTGAAGTGTTTCCAAGTGGAAACACAAAGCAAAAAGAAACCACGTCTGATTTTTTTAATTGACTGTCTATTGTGTATGTACTCTTAAATAACTAAAATGTTTTCAATACCTATAGATGTCTCAATTTGGCACCAATTTGTGTATAGCCATAAAAAAAGGCAGAATATATATGTATTCTGCCTTGGGCTTCACAAGGGATCCTCTCTGGATTTCATTTGGATTACTGCAAAGCAATGCAACACTTTGGCAATGCAACTGGAAACCAGGTGAGCTCTTGGTGAACCTGTGTGAGTTTTGGTATGACCTAAGTGGCGTCAAGATTTTGGACAGAAACCACTGGTTTCACCTGAGCTCCTTCTCAACTTTTGGGTTTATTTTTAGCTTGATGTGCATAACTAAATCTGAGTGTTCTGGATTTCCCTGCTTGGGAGCCTTTTTGAATGAGGCAGATTGAAAAGTGGTCATTTGAGGATTGGGCTATTCTTCCCTGGAGGACCTGTGATATTCTCTGGTGGCTTGAGCTGCCCTGGGGTTTGTTTCTGCACCAAGTCACAACAGGATGGTGATGTGCATCTTCACTGGCATGTGCTGGTTTGATGCAAGCTTGAGCTCTTGTTGCAAACAAGAAAAAAGTCATCAAAAGAAGTGAGACTGAATGTGTGAAAGTGCAAAATGAGAAATGGCTGTGGCATTTTAAGCAATACTACCAGTTCATTTCACTTACACTAAGGTGTTTTGGTTTTTTTTAATCAGGATGTTTTCTCTAATACAATGAAATAATTTTTCAACAAAGGGAAAAACAGACAAACTAGTAAAACAAAATCTCAATTTCTACCTGACACACAGAGCCAGGAGACCAAATAACCAAAAGCAGTGCACTAAGGCAAACTGGAAGACAGCATCCATCATTAGCAATAAGAATAAGCAAGCTTTTCTACAGATAACCAGAGCAGGGCAAATGCTGCCTTCTGGGCAGGCTGTAAATCTGGGTGAGGCACAGGTTCACCTTGAGCCAAGACAACAGTGAAAGCTCAAGCTCAGTTGTCCAAACCGTGTTTTCTAAGGATAAAACATGAAAATATAGAGGCTGAGGGTTTTTTTCTGTGCACTAAAAATCCCTGTCAGGTTGTAACATACATAACTTCACTTCTTTGTCCATGTTTGAGCCTCAGCTGAAATGGCTTCAGAAAACTAACTCCCTTAGGAGACAGGATGGTTGCCCAGGGTCCTTGTCCCTTGGCTCAGGGCTCCCTGGGGATCAGGGGTGGAGGGGAGGCTGGGTCCCTGCCCTCCCTGCCCAGCAGAGCCAGGAGCAGCCACCAGAGCCAACACAGAAACTGCTTTCCTGCCAACTCCAGTGTCCCAGTTACACACCAGCAGGATGGGAATTAAGCCTCACTTTTTTCTGCTTGTGTTTATAGGATACTCTGCTGACCTTTCTTATTTTCCCCAAAGAAGGAAGCTGTGGTTTAGTAGTACAAACACTGCAAGCATGCTAAAGAAATGCCAAAACATTCAAAACACATGGATGATCCTGTGTTGGCTCAGGCTCAGTTTGAAACATGTCAGGATGCTGCTTAGGGCAGTATCTGGGCCTACATGTAATCTTCTCCAGTTTTACCCCTGCACATGAAATTTAACACAGACCTCTTGAGGTCCCTAAGGCCACTTGTCAGTTTTTCCTTCAATAAGAGTGGAAACTCAAATCAGTATTAGAAGAAACTCCACTGTACCCCCACTGTACCAAGTAGCTTTTTCCTACAAGTTAATTGCCTTTATCCTTCCTCCTGTGCCCTGAGCTTCAAGAATAGAGGAACAATTTGATTTTGGCAGGAGTTAATAGATACTCCAGAATCTCTGCTCTAGCTGTTGACTTGTTTCCAACCTGGAATAATTAGGAAGCATCAAGCATCTTGGAAAGCAGTTGACTCCCGTTAGATTTCCAGCCTGATCTCTGAGCCAAGGAATCAGATAAGACATGGTGATGTTGGGGAATGCTTACACAAACCAGACTTGCCCTTCTTGCCTGTTGTATACATGAATGCGTTACAAGCACCGATCTTTCAGTAGACATCTCAATAAGTAGCCTCCAATGTATAAAATAATTAAATCCTCTTTATCTCCCTGATAAATTCTTCCTTTGTTTCTCTCCTTAGTGCTACTACCTCTCTCTTACCCCTAGCTGTTTGGCTGACACTGGTAGGGGTTTGGAGCCATGTCAGTCCCTCGTGCATGTGCAGTGGGACTGTCTCCACATGTGTGACCATGTCCCCAAGTTGTGGCCAACCTTAGTGGAGCTGCTGGATGACTCTGGGCAGGCACAAAGTGGTGGTGGTATGAGCTGTGACACCAGGACTGTGCTCTGGGTCAGGCTGTGCTGGTGGTAGGAGGCTGCTAAGCTGTCATTGAGGTCTTGTTCCTCCCCACACCTCTGCAGCCCCAAACACTGAGGTGCAGAAGCTGCTCGGTCTCTCCAGCTGCAGGGTACCTGGAGTCAGCCTATCATGGTGCTCACACCTTTCAGGTCGTGACAAGAAATACAAGTGTTTTGTGGTTTCTTTCTGTGTCGCACATATAGGACTTTTGCGTCATGTAAGTAATCGTCCCCACGGTGCAAATATCCAAGAGGAAATAAATAGTTTTAAAGGTGCATAACGTCTGGGAAGCATGCACTGTGCTCTGATCTCTGGAGAGCAGCTTGATTTCCTGAATGCATTTTGAACCTACCACTTCTAACAGATCTCAGTGTTTCTCCAGCCATTTGCCCATCAGTTACAGAACCCACTTCAAGCCTGAAATAAGGTTACCAATGTTTTCTAGTATTTTTTTATTAACCACCTCCACCATCTTGTAATTTAAAGCACCTGTCTATTTAAATTTTCCTTCTGACCTACTAAATAACCCTGCATGATACATACAATGAAACTAATGGCTTTTGGATGATGTTGTTGAAAACTAGATTATGAAAAGTGAGTTGAACGAACCACACTGCAGGAAATCCTTTTCATACCCCTGGAAAACTGAGCTGGAACACCTTTCTGGTTCAGCATACGGGGCTGAATTCTGAAACAGTTATCACTCACTTTGCACTTGAAAAATGAGGACCGTCGTGTGATTTCCCAGTGTTGTTGGTGTTGGTGTGCAGCCCTTCCTGTGGCATTTTGTGAGAAATGCCAGAGGCTTTGCACGCCCAGGTGCGTGGCAAGACCAAGAGCACTTGCCCACCAAAGGCAGAGCTATGCAGAGAGACTATCCACTACCTTCTGCTTCACTTGCTCTTATTCTTAAAAAAATAGAAACCTTTGGGATTTTTTTCAAGCATCAGTGAGCAGATTTTCTTCCAGTCCCTGCTTAAGTGTCTGTGAACCCATAAAGCACAAGCTCGGCAAGTTCATGAGAAGGGTGCTGGCTGCATGGGCTGCAGGGTGAAATGGGATGATGTTGTGGTGTTTGGGGTCTCCTGAAGCAGGAAATGCCAGACCATGTGGGAGGTGTGAGCACAGAGCTTGCCAGAGCCTCCTGGGCCGGGCTGCCAAAAGTGCTGGCTCCTGAAAACAGGAGAGAGTAACAAGTGCAAGCACGAAAAGGGGCTTGTTTACAGAGGGCTCTCCCTTCATTTTCTGTCACTGGACATCACTCTTGTAACAGAGCTTTTAGAAGTAAGTAATGTCAGAAGTGTTTTGTTTTGGGGTTTTTTTTGGCAAAAGATTTTTAAAACTAATTTCAATATGAAAAGTGTCAGTTCCAGTTAGATTTTAATGATTTACTTTAGAAAAACAGTCAAAAATGTTTATGTACTGAAGTTGGGCTTAAAATATCTTTTTAATTCATGATTTATTGTGAGAAAAAAATAATGAGCTTATTGTTGAAATTGTACTAAGTAAGATTTTCTTTTTTAATTGAAAAAGATATTTTGACAGAGTCCTAGATGATCCTAAGTGTGAGCCAGGACCAGAAAAAAACCCAGAATGGATTGAGATTTTACAGGAGAGTTGCATAGCTCAGGTGTCATCAGGTGTCACACACCTTTAGAGAAACTTTCACAGTTTCTTTGGTTGGGTTTTTTTTTTATTTATTCATGTCTGTCTTAGGGAAAATTTGACTCAGGAAGAAGTAGAGATTTGATTTCTTCTGATGCCAAGGAGTATCAATTGGGCAGGGAAGGCACTGCAGTCTGGGGTTTGGTTATACATTTAGAAGTTATTCTTAGTAACAGTGTAAGATAACACTGGGTGTAGTTACAGACTGAGGTTATGTGGGGCTCTGTGATGCTGTCTGTGGATCATTAGTGCCATCTACTTCTGCATTAAATGCATCATGAAATACAGATAAATAAGCTAAGCCATGCATTAAGATGAGCATACATAGTGCAGGAAAACAGCTAGAAAGAGAAGAGCCTAAAAGGGAAACAATAACCATGAAAGCAGAATTAGGCCAGAGCAGACACCTCAAACAAATCCTCATGTTTAAAAAGAGCTCATGGGGCCATAGGAAGAACTGTAAGGGGTGCTATGGTCCCAGCAGAAACCTGCTCGAGTTTGGCAGAATGTATCATGCTCAGATGCCCAATGTGAGGTGCCTGGTAGACACCCACATCCACAACTGAGGTGAGGAGAGCAGGCAATTTCTCTTTTTTTGCAGAAACCCACCTCTCTTGACTGCTGGTCAGGCTACATCCTGGCAAGGGCTGGCCACAGCCCTCTGAGATTTGTCATAGTGAGTAAGGAAAAGATAGTTCAAGAGTTAGGTAATGATGTGCGCTGAGAATTGGAGACTGCAGAGATAAAAGGCAACTAGTAGCAAAGCAAAAAGACTGACACCACTTAAAAGGGCAGGAGAAGTAAAATGGCTAGACACATCATAGCCTTAATAAGAAACACATGAGAGATGTTGATCAGAGAATGCTGGCAAACAGATGAGGTCTCTGGGAAAAAAAAAGAGAAAAAAAAAAAAAAAAAAAAAAGGAAAAAAAAATAAGGAGGAAACAGAAAACAAGATGGAAAGATAAAATTTCAAAGCAAGCCCTAAATGGGTAGCAGTTCCAGCTAATAGGAAGAACTGTAGTGATTTTGCCAAGTAGTACACAGAGAAGCTGATGATCATTAACGTCTTGATAAATTTATTATCAGACAATTGGGCCTTGTCAATTTCAATTCCTTCCGAGAGACTAGAGGGGGGTTGGAATGTGAGAAAAAGTAAGTTAATCCCTAAAACAACCAATCCTCATTGCATATATCTTCATATAGGAAATATTCAGGCATTAACAATACAAAAATAATGAGAGCAGTCAGGGACAAGCCCACATCCCCCCCCAGCATCTCCTGCATCTCACAGCAGCAGTGCCAGCCTGGCACAGATGGGGAGTACTAGAGCAAGTCCTTGCTCTGCCCCACAGCTTCCTGCCTGCTCCATGGTTTCTAGGAAAAGCTCTTTTAAACTTCTGCTCTGTGACAGCAGAGAAAGAGGCAGAGGCTCTAACAGCGGGTTTAGCAGCACAAAGCTGGAGGAGCATCCATGGAACCCTGTGCCACTGCAGGGAGGTGCCACAGGGCCCAGGGAAACATTCCTGCTGGGGAGACACTGGATCTCTGTGTGTGCTGCTGCTGGCAGGGATTTGTGCAGGGCAAAAGCTACATCTTGGCAAACACTGCTTGGCAGGGAGGGGAGCCTCTCCCCACACATGGAGCTCTGTGCAGAAAAACTGAAGAAAAACTGAATTTCAGCAGTCCTGTCTTCTCCTGCCACCACCTGGAGAGCTGTTCTGGCTTTTCCCCCATCGCTTTTGGAAGGATTTGCAGGCTCTAAAAGCACGCTGAAGTTGTTCATGGGGTGGGGAATCACTAACTCACAACTGGCTGCCAGTGAGACAGAGGAAAAGCACAGCAATGCCAGTGGGAGCTTCAGGGTTGGGTGCTGGGTGGGAGGCACGGCTGCTCCACACACAGGGTGCACCCCAGCATGGGCAGAGTCCCAGGGGTGAATCTCTCATTTGCTTTATGGAGGTTGATATACCTTGACTTTTTAAAAGTGAATTATTCATGCCTTACACCACGTTCTGCAGCAAGGCTCTGCCACATTCTCAAACTAAAAATAATCTTGTTACATTTTTAATCAGGCTTCATTATGAATGGCAGATGCTTGAAACTGAAGTGAAAATCATCATCAGTTGTATTTATTGGCTAAATTCCTGCTTCACTCAAAGCTTGAGAAAAATCAAACACATTTGACAGCTGGTAGAATGAAAGGAAAGGATAAATCTTGCCCTTACAACGTACACCATATTTACTAAGACTTGTTAAACTCAGGGAAGGATCAGCCTTTACCTAGAATTCCATTACAGGGCTGGTAGTGACAGTGCCATTGTCAGGGGCAGCAGAGGTTTGCTCTGGTGGTGTGGGGTGTGCCCCTGGTCCTTGTTTGCCCAGTCTGGGTTCTACACTGGGACACAGTGTGTCTGACAGTGTCTGTTCCCTGTTTTGATTCGGCATCCTGGGAGGATTCCATCCGTTCCTCTTCCTGTGGCCCTGATCTGTGCCAGCCTGAATCTGTGTGTTCCTGCCTCCAGCTCCCAACTGCTGCTGACTCCAGAATTCCAGCCTGGACTTTCCCAGGGCTGCCCTGCAGCCTTGGTGGTGATGTGAGAGTTATTGGGGGGAAGAGGGGAGGAACGTGGTATCAGTTTTCCTGTATATTTGTATATATTTAGTAATTTTTCCTATTTATCATTACTGTTTCATTAAACTTCTGTAGTTGAGTTTCCAACCCATAAGTCTCTCTCCCTTATTCTCTCTCCTTCCTTTATCAGGGAGGAGAGAGGAATTAATAGAGAGCAATCTGTTATTCGGTTTAATTGCCAGGCCAGTGTTAAACCAGATTTTATTGGCAGGGTGGGCAGGGGTCTGTGCCTCCCTGCAGAGTTTCCATTGGGCATGGGAGACCCACACTCCAGTGCCACTCACCCATTGCTGAGCAGGGCTGGTGACCCAGCGGTGTGAAGGCGTTTGAGATGTGGAGAGCCCCTTGTCAGCTTCTCATTTTGCAACAAACTTCCCGTGTTTTCTGTAGATAAATGCCTAACAAACATGACCATTAGAAGGCTTCAGGAGGACATGCATGCTCTCATGCCTGCCCCAGCTCCTGCCAGTGTGGGACAAGCCCCAGGATGCTCCTCCCTGTGGAGCAGGGGCTGCAGCATCAGGGCTGTGCTGGGGAGGGGGAAGAGCAGCCAGAGCTGTGCTGCTGCCTGGGACAGGCAGTGGGGGACAGCATCTGACCCCTGCAGCCCTTCTGTAAACACAGGATGGTTGATATCTCTTCAATCAGGGCACTGAGATGATTTCCCAGTAATTTAAGTACAGAAAGATAAAGTTTCAGCTAACTTGTTAACCTGATTGGTGAGCACCAACTGCAGTGTCACATTTCACCCCCAAATAATTGGGGAATTATGATTTGCATTCATTCCCTCTTCACCTGTGGGTCATAGGGCCGTTGCATGTCCTACAGCATTTGAACAGCTGTTTTGAGGTAATGGGAACATGTTGGGTACTTCGGAGTCACTTGGGTTGGTTACATCATCATGAGCAAACACGGCAGGGCACCCCCTCCATCCCACTAGGGAGCTCAGGATAGCCTCTGTGTTTGTTTCTTATCACAACTAGTTATGTGACTCTATAAAACATTTGCTAACTTTCTGTTGTTACATATTTTATGGGCTTGTATGGCTTGAGGACTGTCTGTCTGTGAAATACATTCCTAAAGAGAACACTGAATAAAAAAAGTATGTCTGAAAAAGCAATGTATGAGTTACAGGAAAATCCCATTTTACTGCCAGAGGTTTGTGGATTATTATTTGGGTCTGTTTTCACTTGATTTCTCACTATGCAGATTTATTAGGTTACAATTAAATATTGGGGTAAAATAATTCTGCAAATGAGTGATGTACTGTGTTTATAACAGTATGCTCTGTATCTATAGCAATTAGTATGTTACAATTTAAGTATTATATTTAGCTTTCTACTGAATGTAATCAAATCCAAATTCCATCATCTTTCCCAAAATTTCTGTCTGCAGAGGGCAAGAGACCTGGCTAACCTTATCTAATTCAAAAATGGGCAGAGTGCAAAGCCACCCTGGTTGCTCCTAAATGCTTCAACTGGAGCCTTCATCAGCACTCTGGGTGCACAAAGAGCCTGTGCTTTTGCCAGGTGGAGGAAGGCTAGACTGGCAGGCAGAAAAACTACATTTTCAAAATTCAAAACTTCTTTTTTCACTTGTGAAATGTCTTGAAGTTGGTGGGTAGAAGTGCAGTGGGTGTGCTGCCTGTGCAGGGGGCAGGGACATGCAGCAGTGCCAGGTGCCATCTCCACCTGGGCTGGTTGGACCCGGGCAGCCACCTCTCCCTGCTAGGCTCCTTTTGTTTGCAGTGGTGCTTTGCACAGAGCCATAGTGTAGACAATGTGTAAACTGTTGAGAAAGAAGAAAATGATTTTGGGTTGAGCGCTTTCTCTGAACTTTGTCCTTTTCTCAAGCAAAAGAAAATATTATTTCACCCTTTAAAGAGCCACACATAATAAGAGGCAAAATGTCAAGACCAATGTTGATATAAACCCCCAAGGAAAACAAACATCTATGTGGCTTCTCCAAAAGGTCTCACTTCCTCACCCCTCTCCCCTAGTTTAAACAGATTTAGTAACCGAGGAAGGAGGGAGGGAAGCAGGCAGGGAGGGCTTCTCTGGTGGCTGCTAAAGGTCTTCTGCATGGACCCAGTTCTGCAGCATCCTGGGAGTTCAGGGTCCAGTCTGCAGTACCTGGCAAGGTGGTCTCATCTTTCCCCTTGAGTCCTGCACTCCTCAGTGCCTTGGTGCTGCCAAGGACCTAGTTTTAAGTGACATTTGTTCCATTGCTGGGGACAGGTTCAAGCTGTTCCAAAGCCATTCAGCAGTTAGCCTGAAATGTGAAATTCCCAATGATAGTGCTGCTACTAGAAAGCACAGACACAGAAATTCCCACCCACAGCAGCAATAACTGTCACATGGTGCCACACAAAGTACAGAAATTAATAATTAAAAGCCTTGAACAGGCTTTGGAAGATCTGTGTTATTATGTGCATCAGAAACGGGATAAATCACAAGCAATTCAGAAGTATATTCCCAGGTTCACTCATAACCATCATGGTATTTGGAGTCCCTTTGGGAGCAATAAACGACAGAGAGTCTATATTATAAAAATAAACATGAACTTAAGTGGCAAAGATTCATTTAAACCAAAAGGGAAAAGACTTCACTACTTACACTATCAGTTTAACATAAGTAGAGCAAGTTTTACCTTGGAGTATATGCCCAGTGCTCAGAGGAGGGGACCACAGTGGGGGGAAATGTTTGGCAATGTCTGCATCTCCTTGAAGCTATTTGCCCTAGGAGCAACTATGGTCTTTCTAACCAAATTCTGCAGATTATGAGCCCACAATACACTGTTCCAAAGCAACTGTTTGTGATCCCACTACACTTCTATTCAGCCTTGTCTTAAATGAGGGATTATGACCGCCCCCTATAAAAAATATTGCTGTGGAATTCAATGTTGCTTTTAAAGCAGAAGCTCTTGGGCTTGTATAGGACTCCCAGTGCTTAGTTTAAAAATGTGAGATTTCAGTCCTTGTGCTCACAGCTAAGAACTGATAGTGTGGATCCTGGTACTCTGAGAGCAGGAGGCAAACTCAACCATTATTTCTTGATGGATTTTTAAGAGACTGATTTTGAAGCATTTTTCTGAATAAGGATTTCAGAATTTTACCCCCAAAAGCTTAAGTTGAAATGACAACAGGCTTTTCCAACCTGACATGCTTTTTTGTTCTTTTGGTAAAACCAAGCTTAGGACACCCTGCAGCACAAACCAATAAAACAACACTGATCAAACCATCCCACCGGGCTGAGAGGGAAACACTGTCACCTGTCTTTGCTGGGAGGGGACACAGCTTGGTTTCCTGGGTAGAATCTTAGCAAACTGGAGAGGTGACCTGGGAGCCAAGAAGCAGCAGTTGTGAAGTGGTGGATTCTCCGTCCCTGGAGACATTTAAAAAGAGCCTGGATGTGGCACTCAGTGCCATGGTCTAGCAACTGCAACAGTGGGTCAAGGGTTGGACTTGATGATCTCTGAGGTCCCTTCCAACCCAGACAATTCTATGATTCTATGATTCTATGAATGCAGAGCTGCCTCTCAGTCTGGGAAAAGGACCCGGAGGCTTGAGCTGACAAGCCTTTCCCGGGCAAAGCATCTCGTGTCTGCTCCCACCCCATCCAGTGGGAGCTTTGCCTGGGTGAGGGCTACTGGGATTGGCCTCATACACCCTTAGGTGCTTCTGCCCACAAGCACTGCCTTTCTTCAGATCTTAACTGCATCTTGCCTCTGATGTTGGCTCCTCCTTATAGGCTCCATTTCAATTAGCTCCCCGAATAAATACAGTTCTGATGTGTGGTCTCCTGGTGGGTTATTGAACTGGCTCCAAAATACTTTTCCCCAAGAAGCAGAAACTTTCCTCTGGGTTATCATAGCCTGTAATTCGCTTCACACTCCTGATGTAAAAACCCCGCAGGGTAAACATACACAAGCACTTGCTTGATAGAAGGTTTTTGGTTTGGTTTTTTCAGGTTGGGGTTTTTTGTTTGTTTTGGGGTTTTGGTTTTTGGGGTGGTTTTGTTGTTGTTGTGGAGTTTTTGTTGTTGGTTGGTTGGTTTTTTTTGTTGGTTTGGTTTGGTTGTTTGTTTCTTTTTTTCTGGTCTTTTGAAGAGTTAACCTTAAAATTATTATTGAAGGAAGACAGAGCATGCCTGGTATGTGCTGCACAGCTCTGCAGCTCTGTGCAATCTGCTGTAGTATCGGTAGATGGAGCTAAGTGAGAAAAGAAGAATTTGACCGGTTGAGTTTCTCCGGTGGTGCAGGTTTAGCTCTTGATTTTACCCGGCTAGGAAAAAACTCTCTCTTAGTTCCTGATGCTTTGAAAGCAATAAAGGGACTGTAGTTGTGTTTGGGTCTGCCAGTGGAAAGCTGTGACTTTTGGAAAAATAAAGACTTGAAGGCAGGTTAACCTAAGGGACAAATCATACCAGAGAAGGGGAAAAGAAAACGTAAGTGTGATGTTTTTCTGGGAAGAGAGATGAGGAGAATAACCTGAGAGGGTGGCAGTAGGGTTTGAGTGCTGAAATGTTAATTCCTCTTCAGCATGCCCTGGAAAGTTACTCAGCTGGGTACAAATTGTCCTCAGCATCTCGGAGGATGCTCTCAAGTGACAGGCCTGGGGAGCAGGGTCAGGGAGCAGTGGGACATCAGTGCTGTCACCACTGCCCGGATCCCCACTGCTGGCTGTGCCTGCTCTGGGCTCAGCAGAGACCTCAGCAAACCCAACAGGAGTGTTTACCCCCCCTTACCCGGGGACCTTGTGCCAGGGTACTCATCTCAGCACCAGGAGGAGGAGGGTGTTGGAACAGGGTGAGGGCAGAGCAGAGACCAGCAGTGCTCGTGTGCCACAAAGCAACTCACAGAAGTTTGTTCGAGGTACTGGTGCTGGGGCTGCAATGTTGAAGGACAAAGGAGACAGTATTAAGCCCTCCCCACAAAGAAACCCTCTGTTTCAGAAAATATTTCTTTCTTTTGTGTCTTTAATTATTTTTAGCTCTTGCTGAATGTTGCTCTATGCAGATGCTATTTATTTTGGAAGCTGCTGCATTCTAGTGGTCAGCAAACATATCTCAGCGTGGTTGTGAGGTCTCTTGAATGTTAAGTGGTGAAAGATGATAAAGACAGACAAGGTGTCATTTAGTATGGTGCTTTCAGTTTCTTCATGTGTTTTAGAAAAGGTTAGAAATTTACCAGGAAATTTTGCATGTAAAGAACAAAGAAAAATAGCTGCACGTTACTCCAAGCTCCCTCTGCTGTTACCTGTCTTCCTTTCTTCCTGAGCCTGCACTGGCTGTGACAAGGCCAGCATCACTCCATGGGATGGAGCCATGCAGGCAGAGCCTGGCAGGCCCATCTCCTTTCTAACACAATGCACTTCTACACCTTTAGTGTTAGTACCAACAGTACTAAAAGACACAAGTCCGATGTTCTGAGGAGGCACAGAGAGTGCGCAATCTACACAGCTTAATGAATTAATTAAGCTTCATTACCTTTCACGTAAACACCTAAAAATTCTGAAAATTTTCCGAAGGTGAATAGAAGGAGTGAAAGGGTGTTTTTAAAAAGCCCTCTAGAACTCCAGCCTTTTTTACAATCCGTTACTGCAAACAAATTATGCCTGTAGTGCTCAAATATGCCAGTCAATGCAACTGGCAAACAAACTGATGCTTTATAGTTGTAATTATCCTAATGTTCTGCACTTAGCATATAAATATTAAATCCTCATAAATAATGTTGTCAGGTCTATTTGATTTCAACTGTATTGTATTGTTGTTAAATGAAACAAACACTACATTTGAATTTATTCCCCTTGCAGTTACATTGTTCGTCTTTATTTTTATTTCTTTTAAAAGACAAAGAGAAAAGCACATCCATCCTATGCAGCAAGCTACAGCCAAAATAAATGCACATCAAATAAGTTTATTTAAACAGGCATGCTCATAAAATGTTAACAAGACACCAAATAATTACAGCAAAGGCTAAAGTCCAACTCTGTATGTAGTCCGAAGGCCTAAGTTGTATTTAAGACAGAGATCAAATAAAATGTGCATTGACAGGATAGCACCAAGTCTTTTATCATCAGTGATGCATCCATTTTTTTTCAAGGCCCATAAACTTCAATGTGCTAGTGGAGTTGTAACCAAATCACGTAAAATGCCCTGCCACAGGACATGTCGAACAGACTAAAATGGGCTTTACTGCTCAAAATATTATCCTATTACTTTTTCCTTCCCACTTCCATTTTGACACTGGAGCACAGTTGCTTACTATGTGGTTATTCACATGTAAGTGTTTCTACTACAGAGAAAAAAAGTCCTTGTTATTTGCATAATTATTTGCTTACCTAAACCTGCCCACAGGTTATGATGAACACTTTAGGGCCCACACAGGATTTATCAGCAGAAAGCTGATGGGCCTTTTGCTCTCTTTGTGTCCCCTGGGAGGGTCTCAGTTATATGGGACACTGCCCCCCCCAGCACAAGCAGGGAAAGAGTTGGGGTCTTGAGGAGTGGGTTAGTGCAGGATTTAGGCTGCTTATGGTGCCTCTAATCCCTGCACTTTGGTCTTGTAGTTCTGCTCCTCTCATGTGCAGGGTACCCTAATGTTAGCATTGTGAAAGCTTAAAGGCCAAAGAGCTGCTTTGTACTTGGGGTCTCTAGGCTCTAAAGAAATCACTTACTCTCTGGTTTTTGCCTTTTCCTGCTTATAGAAAGGGCTAAAACTCACTGAGTCTCCTACAGCTGTCCTCTCAGCTCTGCCCGGTGCTTGCCCCTGCTTGTGGGTGCCTGAGGATGTGCAGTGCCTGAGGCTGAAGGGCACAGGGTGTCCCTCTGGAAGCCAGGAGTGCTCTGGCTGTGCAGGCAGGGCCCGGTGTCCCTGGCTCCCTGCAGCCTGCCTGTCTCCTCCCGACGTCTGTACTGAATCCCTTTGGATGCTCAGTGGGGAGAAGTTTGGCTTTTGCCTGGGTTCAGGCACATCCCAAGCAATGCTTTGCCTCTGAGGTTAAGAAAGTTCTTTCTTCTTCTGGCTGCAACTAAAAATCTTGCACGTTACCAGAAGGTAGACTCTGCTCTGGCCACAAGGAATAAAGGCTGATTGAAGATCCCATGCTTTTGAACTACTTTTCTGTTATTTTTAATGCTTAATGGTGGATTTTTAACACCTTGGCTTCATAATACTCTAATCAGCCACGCTTTGTAGGGTTTTTTAAAGCATTATTTATTTTAAAAATTATTTAAATAAAGGACGCAGTCGTCTTGTCTCCACCTGCTGGAGACCTGCAGGTCTGGGATGTCTCATGCTACAGAAACCCGGTTACCATTTTAATTTTCATTCCAAATTACAGATCTGACAGATACTATTTGCATGGAATAATGCCTGTAAATATTCTAGATGTACTGGGGTTGTAGGATGGTGACCAGGACGCATATGTTGTCAGATGCTCCTTTTTAAGAATTTCACTATAGTGAAAACCAAGGCTGAAATTCAGCACACTTTTTTTTTTCCCCCTATATGATTCTATATCTTTTTAGAATATATAAACAAGCTTTAAATGGTTTTCCCTGTGCACTGACAGGATTAGAACAGCAGTTTCAGAGGTGAAAGGCCAGTAATTAATACAGCATGCCAATCAAATCCCATCAGTTAAACACATTTCATTAATATTTGTTTTTTTTACTGTTAAGCCACGTTATAAACATTTTAGCAGTTCACATCTGTCTCTCATAGAACAATTGTAATTGAAATTAAAATGCTCCCCCCCCCAAGGTAATTATATTTTAGAAGCATACATTCTTGTTGGTGGATGCATGATGTTTTCAGCTGTGTATCTCAGAGCTCTGAAAACTCAGTTTAGCCACCAATAACAACTGCTTTTTGTGTCTTTCACCTTCCAAAAGGAAACAAAATGTTACCCTGAAAATTCCTCCTCATCTTTACCATCCTGCCATCTGCTTATATCAGGAGTTTTTGACGTTTAAATCCTGGCAGTTTCAGCCCTTCTGTGTCCTCCCCAGTCTTTGACCTGGGCTGGTCCATCAGTGCCTGTGGAAGACAGGGACATCTTCCCTTCCAGGAGCAGTGGGGTCCCAGTGTCATACCTGTTCTCAGGTGATGGATCCGGAGATATTTGGAACTATCAGCAGTTTCTTCAGTGAGCTGCTCTGGCAACAGAGATACTTTAGGATTTCACAACAAAATGTTAACACAATGCAACATTTCTCCAACCCTTTCGGCTAACTGAGATTGAAAATTGAGTCTTACAGCCTTCATAGCTCTCTTTTCCCATTTTAACAGCATCAGTTTAACATCTTGCCAATATCTTATACTAATATACCTTATTTAATACAATAATTTACTAATTAACTTCACTTTTTCTTAGCATCCATAATTGCAGCTACTTCTTCCCACGCAAAGCCAAGGAAAAGAATCTCTAGAATAAAATAAAACAACAAATATCAGAAACAACATTTTAAGCATCCTGCATGCTGCCCAGTGTATGATGATAGCTTGACATCAGCTAGCTGAGGCTTCATGCTCTCCTTTTGTTCTGCTGTGAAATTCCTCCTTGTGATAGAGGGACTCTAAACGTGTGTGACCCCGACTCCTATCACTTCACCAACTTTCACAGCTGAGGAGAACAGGACGTGAGAGCCCCTTTAACGTGCTGGATTGGCCTCCTGAGTAATCTTATAACCTGTCATATAAAAACCGGTATAACAACACATCAACATGCTCAGTCTTCCCCCGCTTTTATGAGCAATGGGTTTATTCCTTGACACCAGTAAAAATTAAGACCCAGGCGCTGGTGTGCTGTGGGTATTTCAGAATCTGAGCCGAGGTGTCCGCTCCCGAAGATCCCGGCTCGGGGAGCAGGGTTTGGCCGGGGGGTCCCGCACCGCCGGCAAATGGCGCGGAGGCTGCAGAGGGTGCGGGGGGGAGTTCGGTCCCTTCTTGTATTTATTTATTTATTTCTTTATTTCCCCTTCGAGCCGTGCTGAAGCGGGGCCCGGGGTCCTGAGCGGGAGGTGCAGGGGGTGCTGGGAGTTCGGTTCCCCCCCACTGCAGCCAAAACCAGAACTGGAAATGCGGTTATCAATCAGTTTACACGACGGGCTACTTGGGGTTGTGTGTGGGGGTGCTTTTGTTTTGTTTCTTAAATCGGGTTTTAAAAATGCTGCGGCTCGAACGGAGTTGAACTCTGGCGCCGTGTAGGAGTGAGTGAACAAATCAGAATTTGCGCTCTGTGACTCGCTGCTTCGAAAGTGTAAGAGCATCAATTGGGGGAGGAGGAAAAGGAGGGAGATGGCAGACTATCCCCCAAGTTTTCAGGTGACCGAGACTGTAAAATGCGTTCACACCTGCAGGGATCCCATCGAAAATCAGACTCTGAAGTTCTCCATCCACCGCTCCAGCTCTCTGTGTTCCCTTCCCATCCCACCCCGGCTCAGAGGGGGCTCTTTCGGTACCCGCTTATCGGATAACCCCTTCTGGTCTTGGGGAACACCTTTCCCCGTGTCCTATTCAAATACTGAACTTCAGAAATATCCAGGGAATCTCTGTAGGAAGGGCACAGCCGGGGCTGGGGCTAGAAGCGGGCGAACCACCTCCATCCCCCCCCTTGCCTGTTCTCCCCCGTTTTGCACACACAGAGACAGGAGACCAAAACAGCTCCAGCAAAAATGGTGCAGATCCCTCATCCTGACCCAAAATAAAAATGCTAAAACAATTAGAGGAGCAAATCTGTAGTGCAGGGAGGAGTGTCAAATGGGCTCATCTGTCATTGTCTAAATGAGGCTGAGGGTGAAAGTGTTTATTGTTCGTGATAACCTTGAGCCCCGGGATCAGAGGATTTCTTTAGGACCGTTAGAAGGGATTCCTCTTCAATCCGATGCCACAGCTGAGTTTATATAAACTTGCGTTTCGAGATAACTAGAAATAGTAAGGTCCGTGTTTATTGATAAGGGGAGAAAAAAAATTACCGTGTTCCTGCGCGCCTGTCGGTGTCCCGGACGGGACGGGAGGCAAAGCCCCGGTGCTGGCGTTTGGAGCCCTCCCTCCTCCCAAACCTCCGCTGCCTGCTCCAGGTCTCGTCTTGCCAGCACCCGGCGTGCCAGGGGGGAACGCAGACATGCCAGAGAAAGAGAGAGGACAAGAAAATGCTGCCAGAAGAGCCTGCAGCTTCGTGCGCATCTTCAGAAAGATCAGTTGGCATCAGGTGAGAACATGTCATACCGGGGAATTACATCACGCTCCCACTCTGCGTGACAAGCTGCCAGACATGTGTGTTGGGGAGCAGGGAAGCAGAAGCCTCTGAACAGGATGGATCCGAGAGGAGGGCAGCAGGAGCGGCTCGGGGGGCGGAGGTCTCGGCGGAGCAGGGACAGCCGGGTCCCCCCGCCCAGGCTCCCGCTTCCCGATATTCTCAGGGATTCTTTGGCGTTTTTTTTTTGCTTTCTGGGCTGCATGCACGCACGCCTAGGAGATTTGTTTCCCCCTTGTTGTACCGCGTGTGCTTAGAGTCCCGAAGCAAGTATTTCCACCCCTGCATTCCTTAATGACAGTGCAATAATCACTAATACAAACCAGAAAGGAGAGCTTCACTCTTCCCGGCAGTGCTCAGACCGGCGCGGTTAGCAGCACTGTTTATTTGCGCCGTTTCTGATATTTCTCCATTTTGCGTGATCGTTTTCTGTTAAAAAGCATCTTAGGAGAGCCACAGCAGACCCGTCGCATCAGATAATGTAACACAATTACCTATCGGCTGCCTTTTCTGCTATTAATGTATTTATGTAAAAAGAGATGCCGTCTTGCAGAAAAAAACAAAAAACAAACAAAAAAAAAAAACCAAAACAAACCCAAACAAACAAAAAAACCCCCAAACCCACAAACCTCTGTTCTTTCTCGACAAATTCTTGGGTTTTCTTTGCTCCCCTCAAGAGCCACCGGGCAGAGGAGCAGCGGCAAGGGTTAGAGGGGCTCTGTACCTCTCCGCACGGGCTCCAGCTGAGGGGCTGAAGGGTCGCCCTGCCCTAGGAGGGGGCTCCGCGCCGGGGTCCTTCACCCGCCGGATCCCTCGGAATGGGCTCTCGCCCCGCTGTGCCCCGGCCGGGGTCTGGGCTCCCGCGGGAGGGATGCCCGTAGTGTACGAAGGGACCGGCCTGGTCGGCTAGGGACGGGGCGGGCGGAGCGGTGTCCGAGCGACCCCGAGCAGTGCCGGCTTCTTTCCACGGGGCGGCCCGCGGCCCTGCCCGGCCCACACAGCCGCACCGGCCATCGAGGCTCCCGGCGCTCGGGCCGCTCCGTTGTGGAGAAGGATCCCGCACGGAGAGGCTGGGGGCGCCAAGCCCTGGAGCCGCGCTGTCCCCCCGCTTCCTAACCAGAGCTGGGGAGAGGCGAGAGGTGCGACAGGGCCTCGGGCACCGGCAAGGGGGGGTGGGAGGCGCGGCGGGAGTGCGGGATGGCTGAACCGCGGGCGGACGAGGGAGCTGGTTCCGATGGGCCCCGGTGCTGTGAGGAAGAAAGCGGCTCCAGTCCGCACTCTCGTCGGCACTGCGGAGGAAAGCGTTTAGTAGTAGCGGAGAGGCTGTCGAGCCCCAGGAGGAAACTATTTCTCGTTGTTGGCGTTTTGTTTTTTTTTTTTTTTTTCTGAAAAACGATTTTTATTTTGATTCTTCGATTAAATGTATAGAAACTACCCCGCAGCGTGTAGGAAAAGCAGAGCAGCGGCCACGTCTCTCCCCTGAGAGGACTGGGACCCCTTGGACAGGAATGAGCTCCTGATTCTGCGGACGTCCCCGACGGGCCCAGTGCCGCTCGGCAAGGGCAGCCCGACCGCACTGGGAGCCGGGGCTGCTGCTCGGGGGCAGCGGGAACCGTGGGTGTGCGGTGGGTCCAGTCCGCTCCCGCCCGTCCCCCCTGCCCGGATGCCGAGGGCCCGCACCTGCCACTTTGCGGGAGAAAAAGCGAAGGCTTCGGGGTCGCCTCGTGCCTTCCCATCCGTCCGACATGTCGCTCCTTTCACGCCTGTGCGGGAGAGGAGGCTCTCGGAGCAGTTCTCTGCGGGAGCGTGTGCCGCAGGCGGGGGACAGCCCCGGGACCGTCAGGGATGGGGTTCCGGTCGCCGCCTGTCCCCCGGGGCACCTGCCTTGTCGCGGAGCGGGGGAGGCCACCGAGGCGGGCAGGGCCTCACCGCGCCGGCCCAGGCTGCTCCCTGGGAACGCTGAACCCTCACCAGCAACCCTGGGGGCGCTTGGGGGCTGAGGAACCTCGGGACTGCGACGGCGGGGGCCCCCGAGGGACCAGGTGGGAGCACGAAGGGGAAAGCAGTGCGGCGGCCCCGCAGATGAAAGGTTGCGCTCCGAGGCGCACCCCACGCCAGCAGTTCACCCCTCGTCCCCCCCCGCGGGTGCACATGTCAGAGTTCACAGACCTGGCTGCTGCCTTTACAACACTGAGCTGTAAAAGAGCGGATATTAAACCCGTATAATGGATCCAACTCCAAGGAGAGGTTAAATTTCCCAGTGAAACGAAGGTATTTGCCCTGAACTGGGATAAGACCCCCCCCCATCAGCCTCCCGGTCTGGGAAACCCGCGGAGCCGTCAGAGCCTGGCGGTAAACTCTGCCCCCAGCCCTGCACCTGGCACCGGGACACATATGCACGCCACACCACAACTAGTAGAGCTCGGCCTGCCCTGGCTGTCCCGTCAGGTCCCTGCCGCGCTGGTCCCATCTGCACCTGGAGCCCGAGACTCGACCCCGACGGCCGCCACTGCCGCTCCGGGCCGGGCGCGATGACCGCTCCGCAGTGTAGCGGCTGCTGGGCCGGGCAGAGGGCGGGGACCGGGGCGACCTTGCCTGCTCTGCTCTCGGGGTTGCGCTGGCAGCATGAGCTGGGCCCCGGGGGGAGGGGTGGGGGGGCTCAGACTGGCCGGCGATCAGCAGACGGGGCGCCCGGTGCCGTCGCCAGCTCTGCCCTCTCTGCGGGTGTGGCTCTTGCGCGTCGTGCCCGGCGCCGGGTGATCCAGTGGCCCGCGGCGAGAGGGAGGGCAGCGCGGAGCTGCGCCTGTCTCCGCGAGAGCGAGCGGGCAGCGGAAAGGCCCCGCTGGGGCTCTGCTGTAGAGGCCCGTCCCGAAAGTCCCTCGTGGGGCCGAGTGGCCCGAGACCCCTGGTCGCCAGGGCCGGACGGGCAGGCTCTCCGCCAGCCGGAGTGGGACGGGAAGCCCAAGACTGTCTGCCGCGTTGCCCTCAAAAAATTCACTTAAGAAAGATGAAGGCGCATGCAAATGTGTGGCGCCTCTTTGCTTGTGCCTTTAATCATGGTAAATTGACTCTAATTCCTCCAGGCCCCCCGAAAATGCACACAGTGCGCACCGCACCACAGCAGAGCTGGAACTCCCAGCTCGCCGCGCACTCGCACACGCACCCGCCGCCTTCCCCGGGGCTTTCTGGCTGCTCGGAGCGGCTCCGGCGCTCCGTGTGATCCAGCTTTCTCAGCAATTTTCCTACCCAAAAACTGCCGTGAAGGGAACAGGGCGCAGAGATAGCATCAGGCAGTCTATATCAAAGAGACCCTGCTTAATTAAAATACCGGCTCGGTGTTTGCTGCCTTCCACGCGGCGCGGCCTCCGACCGCATTGTGCCGGTCCGCACCCCCCAATACGGCGCGGGGGTTACCCGGCTCCCCGGGCGGGGGTCGGGCCCTTCGAAGGGCCGGGCTGGCACCGAGCGCGGCGATACCGGGACGCAGATCCCGCCAGCTCCTGCCCACCCAGCACCGGCAGCGGCTCTTGGCCCTGGCCCGGACCCAGGCGGCCCGGTCACCTGCTCCGGTGAGCTGTCAGGAGAGCAGGCACCGTGCCCAGCCGGGACACAGCCAGTCCGTCGGACAGGCCGCTCCCCGGGGGGACGATGCGAAGCGCGGGGAGTCTCCGCGTTGTTCACTGCAAGCATTTGTTTGTGCTACGGAGCAACAGCACGATAATTTATTGTTATTGTTATTAGTAACTACACTTTACAGCTCGCTTACATTTATCCTTCCGACGGAGGGAAAGTGGGCTGAATCAGTCAACCCCGAGCGCAACCGGCGCCGGTTCTTCCCGGGCAGGAGCCGCTCGGCCGAGGCTGCCGGTCGGCGGGGCCGGGCGGTGTGGCTGCCCCGCGGGAGCGGCCGTCGGCGGGGAGGCACCGCGGGTGGGGGGCTGGGTGGGAGCGTCGGTCTGCAGAGCTGTTCTGCGGAGCGCCAGAAAAGCCGAGGGAGCTACGCGGGTCGCTATCAGCTAGACGGCCCGAGGGGTGCCGGTGGCGGCCCCCGTCACAAACTCGGCCCCGGTGTGCCGTGCAGCCGGGCCAGTTGTGTCCCCGCGCTCCCGAGGCAGCGATACTTCGGTGGCGGCCGCTGTCGAGTGGAGAAGGCTGAAGCACGTCGGGGCAGTGAGCAGAAGAGTCCAGCTGTGGGGACAGAAAAACAGGACACGGTGAGCCGGTAGCCCCGGGGACGCCCCGCCGCCGGTGATGGAGCCGGGGACGGACGGCCACGCACGGCGAGGAGAGAGGCCGGTCCCCCCCGTCTAGTAGCGGGCAGCGTTGCCGGCACCCGTGGGGCACTATCCGGGAGGACCAGTCCCGCCCGCCTCGAGCAGCGACACCGGCCCCGGTCCGCCCGGCCCCGCGGGTGCTGTTCGCCCCGGCTGACCCCGGCCCACTCCGGTCCCGGCCCCGCCGCAGACCCCGCTGTTCCGCCGCGTGCCAGCAGGGGGCAGGCTGCGTCCGGGGCCCCGCCGCACCGGGCCGGGGTCGGGGCTGCCGAGGGGACCCGGCGGGGCTGGACCCGACGGGGTAGGACCCGGCCGAACCGGGCCGGGACGTGCGCTCTGCGTTCTCCGCCTCCCACGTCCGGGGTGCACCCCTCGATTTGGCAGTACACCCGTGGGGGGCTGCACGGCTGGGCCGCCCTACCCGAACCAGCGCAGCCAATCCCGCTCCCTGCGGACACCCCGCGGGCCCGCAGCCTGGGGAGCGGGCGATGCCCGTGGGTACGGCGAAGAGCCCGGCCGGGAGCAGCCAGGATGCAAGCCCGGCTCAGGCGGAGAGAGCGGGGATTCCCGGTCTTCGGGACCGAGCAGCCCGGCCCTTCCCGCGCAAGCACCGAGCGTGGCGGTTCTGCCACGCACACATCTGCAGCCCCGCGGGCTGGTCTCGCCGCTGAGACCGCGCAGCGCCGCGCAGACACGCGCTGTGCACCGGGCGGTACCGACGGACTAGGAGAAGGGACCGGGAGCCTCGTCCCGACCGAGCCAGCTCGCCCCGGGAGGGTTTGGGTGAGCCCGACTGCGGCGGCCGCGGAGGCTCCGCCGGCGGGCTCAGCCTCTGTGATTTATTCCGGTAGCTCATTCTTTTCTGCCTTGTTTAGGAAATGCAGAGCTGGGACTGGATGCATTTCTTGTTCGACTCTCGAAATTAAAACAAAACACCTGAAAACAAAAAAATTTGCCTTGCAAATAAATAGATAATTAGAAGCAAGCCACGGGGAGGTGGGGTTGCGTTAGTCTTGGTTTGGTTTTATTTCTGTGATGGTTTTGCGCGTGGGTGTTTTAATTGTATTTTGTTTTCCGTTAAAAGCACTATATAAACCGAATATAACACCTCATCGAATTGTTCTCGGGGTAAGAGGCAGGGATAACTATTATCCGGTGCAGGGTTCCTACACACACACGGCAAGAAGCAACAAATCTTTGGTGTGATATTTGTGAGTAAAAGACCACGAACAAAGATTGAATTATTGCTGCGGGTGCGAGGTTGGGAGGATTCCCTGATTCCCTCTCCGCTCTCGACTGTCCCGATGCACAGCCTTTTTTTTTTTTTTTTTTTAATGAGAAGTTACGAAAACTAGTAGAGAAAATGGGGCTTTAATTTTCCTCGCAATTGTAGAAGTTAATTTGAGAGAAGCTCCTTGTGATGGAGAACCCTAAGTCTTTACGTGAAAACAGGAAGGGGACGTAAAAAATGAATGTAAGCGAGAAGCTTTTTCTCCACTGATTGAACTCTGAAATCCAAGCAGCTTTTATCTTGATCTCAGAATTAAATAATCATATATTATTTTTTCAGCATTAGCTACAAAGGTTTTCAGATTTGTACTGTCCAGAACAAAAACAAAATAAGCTCTATTACTGGAAGCCCTTCCCAAAATATTTAACTAAAACACAATCACAAATTTCTTTCAGAGATGTCTCTATACGAAAACGGCATAGAAAAAGACGGCTTTATCTTAAGACCCAGAAAAAGAAGCATTAAGTAATTCAAGTTAACACTTGTCCTACTTATTAAATATCAATATTTTGGGAGCATTACAAAATAAACTCCCTTCCTTCGGCAGGGTCACAGCATATCACGGGTCACATTAAGAAACTCCGCACAGAATCCTTTCCGGATTTTTATTTCCTCAGATTTAGATTTTTAACGGAATCGTCAGAAAAACAAAATCGAAAGGAAAGCCCGAGACGCAGAGTTTCAGGCTCTCTCCTTCCAGCACGGGGAGAGCGCTGGGTATCGCTTTTCTCATTTGTTTTGTTTCCTAAGACAGACTAAAAGAGCGCAGCGGACTCAAATGCGGCTCTTTCTGCACACGCACGTTGTGTGCAAACACCCGCACCGCACACACGCGCGGAGCTTCTCCACCTTCAAACGTTTTGCCCGCCACCCGCGCTATAGCGCGGAACGCCCGAGCTCCCAGGAGCTGCGTAGGGAGAGGGCGCGGGGCTGCTGCCGATAGCCCCCGAGCTGCCGAGGGAGGATCTCATAACCCCGGGCTGCTTCTCAGCCCCCCGGGCGATCCCCCGGGCCCTCGTCGGGCAGCCCCGCCGCGACGGTGCGGAGTCACCCGCACGAAGGGCAGGCGCGGCGAGAACACCGGGCCCTGTCCCGAGTCCCCGCCGGACGACCAAAGGGTCGGTACCGCCGCCACCTGCCCGCGGAGAGCCCGGGGCTGTGCGCTGCTACCTACCCCGGGCAGGGCCGGAGCCGGGAGCCGCCGTCGGGCCGGGCGCGGGGCGGCCGCGGCCCCGCTCCGCCGCCATCCTCGGCGGCCGCACTCGCCGTCCCCCGACCCGCGGTGCCTTTCGGCCGCCCCAGGGTTGCGCGGAGCCTGCCCGCCCCGGGCGTCGCCGCGCTTCGGGGGCCGCGGGGGCCCGGCGGGGCCGGGGCACTATTTGACGTCGAGGAGACGGATCACCGCGGCGCAGCGATACGGCGCGCACCAATGGAGTTCAAATGTCAGCAAGTTTGAGGAGGGGTGAGGCGCCGGGGGGTGTGTTCCTCCGCCGCGGCCCCTGCTCTAAACGGCGCGGCTGCTCGGGCCGCCGCATGGCACATGGGCTGCGGAGCGCCGGGGAAGCCCCGCAGCCCCGCCCGGCCCCGCTCCGCCCGGCCCGGCCCCGGGAGGGCCCTCTGCGGAGGGCGTGGGGCTCCGGCGATACCGGCGAGCAGGTGACACCGTGGGCTGCCCTGCACGGCATGTGCGCGCCCGCGTAGCGCGGGTTGCCCCCATGGGCAGCAGCGCCGGCTCCTTCCTCTGTCCCCCGTCTCTGGAAGCGCCGGCAGGAAACGCTCCTCATGTCTCCCAGATAAAAATAAAAGCGTCTCCCTACTCCCGGCTGCGGAGCGTCCCCGCGCTCGGACAGACGCGGGGCTGAGCCGGCCCCGCCGCCCGCCCCATGGATATCGCAACAGGTCCCGAGTCCTTGGAAAGGTGCTTTACGCGGGGCCAGTCGGACTGCTCAAAGATGTTGGACGGTATTAAAATGGAAGACCACCCTCTGCGCTCGGGTCCGGCCACCTTAGGAGTGCTGCTGGGTGAGTTGCCACTGTTTTCTCGGCTGCTCCAAGAGCCGGCCCCGCGCTCCGCTCCGTGCCCGGGGCTGCGCTCAGAGCCCGAGGGCCGGTGCCCGGGCCGGGCTGCGGCCGCCTCGCCCCGCGCTTGCGGGCTTGAGCGGAACTTTCCCACCGACGTCTGCGGGGCGCAGGGGCCAGAGCTTGGCGGGGCCGTCGAACTCGATGTCGCCGAGCTGCGGGCCCGGGGGCGGCTAGGCTGCCCGCCGGCTTCCGCGGGGCCGGGGTGCGGGGCTGGGGTCGGGTCGGGCCGGCGGAACCGGGCCCAGAGCGGGGCCCGGTCAGGCGCCTCACGCCGCTGTTTGCCGTTCGCAGGGTCGGACTGCCAGCACCAGGCCGTCTGCGAGGGCTGCCAGCGGCCCATCTCGGACCGGTTTCTGATGCGGGTGAACGAGTCCTCCTGGCACGAGGAGTGCCTGCAGTGTGCGGCGTGTCAGCAAGCCCTCACCACCAGCTGCTACTTCCGGGACCGAAAGCTCTACTGCAAGCAGGACTACCAACAGTAAGAGCCCAGAGCCCGGCGGAGCGGGGAGGAAACTCGCCGGGGCCCGCGGCTGCGTGGGGGGGCGGACCGGACAGCGGGGACTCTGCGGCGGGTTGGGGACGGGCGGGACTGGAGAAGCTCTGAGCCGCGGCGCCGGTCCCGAGCAGGGACGTGCCCCCGACCGGGGCTCCGCAGCTCTCGGACCCGCCGCGGCCCGGAACCCCGCAGCGCCGTCGGAGGGTGCTGCGCGACGGCCCGTTCTGCCCGTCCCGTTACGCCCCGGCTCTGCTCCGCTCTGACCGCTCCGCCGGGGCTGTCGCGGCCCGGGCAGCGCCGCGGTCGGAGCCGCCCCACGGGCCCGTTCTGCCCGCGGCGAGCCCCGTCCCGCCGTCGCCCGCAGCCGCGCCGGGAACCCCGGGGAGCGAGCCGGCCGGTGCCGCTCCCCGGAGGCGGGTCTGGGTCGTCGGAGCTCTCCCGCGGGCCGGGCCGGCGGGCGCGGAAGGTGAGCGGGCGGCCGCGGCGATGCCCACGGGGCCGAGCCGCAGGGACTGGCGCCGGCCCAGCCTCCGCGGCCGGAGAAACCCGGCGCTGGCTCCGTCCCGGCAGGCCCGGGCGCTGCCCGCACTTGATGCTATTTCGGCTTTATCCCCACTGTCAGGCTTTGTCGGGAGCGGCCCCCCCGCCGCGCTGCGTCCCTGCGCGGAGACAGAGCCCCTACCCCGCGCCGCGTTTGTCCTCCCCTGCAGAAGCCTACTTCATGCTTGTCACCGAAATTGAGGATCCTTTTTGTGCCGGGAGGGGGGCGAACATGGGCACTTCAATCACTAGGACATAATATGGCTCTGCTAGAAGTCTGGCAACAAACAAAGAACAACAACTATTGGTTTGCATCAACTTTTGTCAGGCATTCAGCAGGCTTCCAGAAAGGCCTGAAGTGGCTTAGTGGCAACAATGTGCATTTCATAGCTACAGCATGAAAATCCATCTCCATGGAAACTGGTAGTAAATGCTTACATGACATGCTGAGTATAAATATTGTTAGGGTTATAACTCTTGTATAAATGGCCCAGATAAATGTCCCCCTCTTTAGGAATTACAACAAAACGTGTTATTTCATACTTCAGCCCTCACTAGCACGTTATCAAGAGTCAGCCACAGGCCCGAGTGCTTCCCATGAAAATAACCCCTAGTTTGCCTCTGCTGGGCCGTCAGGATCCTGCCCGTGCCAGGCTGGGGCTCCAGCATCAGCTCTGTTTTCTCTTCCCCCGTGTAGGGAGCACATCCGTGGACTTGTCTTTTACTTCTATATAAAATAAATAACCCCGTGTAAGCTATAGTTGTAGCTCAACGAAACTTCTGCCTCTGTTGGTAGTAATACCTAGTGTATTTTTGTTAATTAGAAAAGAATTTAGAATAGTCTTGGCTACTTGAAAAAGCATTATTTGGCAATGTAAATATTTATATTAATTGCAAGCAAATGTACCCTATAAGTCCCAACTTTAGTTTCTGTAAAATAAAGGATAACTCTTCGTGACTTAAAAAGTGAGATCATAGATTATTGCTTTGTTAAAAACAAAAATACTTTCCTAACTTAAAAATAGAAACATCACTGCCGTATTATCAAAGGTGTCCAATTATATAGGGGGGAAATGGGGTAACCAGGCTGACGAGCAATAAAAAGATATCAACGTGTTATCCTTTGTTGAATCCCAGCACCTAGTGTGACATTACATGGTACCCTGCTGTGTGTGCCCCTAAGGACTGACAGCAGTGACAGCCCTTGGGAAGGGGGGGGAGACACAGTAATTCAAAATTTGTTTTCTCTGAAATTGTATTAGCCCTGAAGAGCAAATATGTGAAGCTACACTGAGTTATTTGTGTGCTTTCCCTCTCTTTTAGACTGGAGAAATACTCTTTTATGATAAGAAATATTCTTTTGTGATAGCTAAAGGATTAAAATAGTTACTTGTACATGCAAGCAATTCTCCTGGGCTGTGGATGCAGATGATCAGTTTTATCAGGATGAGTGTGGAGGGAGGAGTGAAGCCACGAGCAAGTTGTACAAGTCACCTCCAGCTTGCTGGTACAGCCACCGTCTTGTGCTGCACCATCCCAGGATGTGGAATGCCTCCATGCAAACTGAGCTTTGGAGCTGTAAGATGAAACAAAATCAGTACAGAGAAAGACCAGTATCAGTTAAATCAGATGCTTTTTGTTATCATTTAGATATTTCTGAGGGAAAAGAAAAAAAGAAGAAAAAAAAAAAGGAGGGACAATAAAGATCACTTAATATCTTAGTTACTGAAATTTGCTTTAAATAGATTTTTCTGTACATAGTAACATAATTTAAAGGTCAGATTTCTCCAGAACTCCCAGGACCATAATCAAGTGCTGTGTGTAAATCTTTGGAAAACTGGTGTCTCATCTTTCTAATGAAAGCAAGCTTCTGATGGGTCAGATATCAGACCTTAAACCTTTCACTGGGTCAGGAATGATTACTGCCCATCCTTGGATGAGGGCATTTCACATTAGGGGAAGGATGAAAACATATTTCTATTTTAATTTATTATTTTTTTTTAATAAAAATGTTGGCTGTTTCAAACTTCTCCTCCATTTGGAGTGCTGGAATAAATCCTGGGGGAGATGGATTAGTGGCCCAAGCACAGTTTGAAGTAGTCAGAGGTGTCTGATAAGTGTAATTTATAAAAAAAAAATATCATCAGTACGTTAGTGGGACCAGCATCTAAGCTATGCCTGTATTTTACACTCTTTTTATACAAGCATTTCAACAAATTTTTGCACAACTGCATTCTGATCTTTTGATTTAATGGAGAGTACTTACTTTGCTAAAATTGAAGATTTTGATGGTCACAGGTACATTTTATTGTGAGTTTTTTAAGAGGAAAAAAACCCGAGTATTACAGGGAGGCTGGCTCTCACCAGCCCAGGTCAAACTGAATCTTTTTGATTTTAATGAGAGCTTTGCCAAATTGCAGGGCTGTTGCACATTTTGGAACCTTAGGCTTAATGTTTCTTTTTCTTTATAACGTGTTTTCTTTTTGGCAAATTGAAACCCTCAGAATCAATGCTTACTAAAACCAGGGTGTTTGTGGTAGTTATATTCCAGTACTTTCCTTAAATTAATTTATCTATGTAGCACTCGTAACAGTGCTTCCTAGTACAAAAACATTAATAATTATAAATATTACATTTTGTTCCCATTTACATATTTTCTTCTTTTTTGGTGACTGTGCTTTTCTAGTTTGTTTTTCTCTCACTGCTCACTGTTACATAACGATTTGTCCTGATATACTGATATTAAAAAAGATGTGCTAGGTTTCAGGTTATGTACTTAATATGGAAGAAATACATATAATTTCTAGAGAGATCCCTATTCCTATTATAGCTTTGAAAATAAAGGCTGTAAATGAGGTCATTTTTTCAAGGGGTAGAATACCAAACAATCACAGTTGCCATTTCATAATTTTTCATTCATGTATTTTAGGTTTTGATGAGGTTGGGAAAGAAAAATATTTATATTTTTATTAGATTCTTCAGGATATGTCAGTCATTGTTTTAGCATCATTACTGGATGCTATTGAAAAAGACTTACCATGCATTTCTGGTATGTCTTTATATGGTTTGTTGTCCCTGAGTACTTTCTTGTCAGTGTCTGGGCTTATTTTTTATGCTCAATCCGCACGGAGCAGCATGTACCTCGCGGGAAGGAAGGCAGATGCTGGGAAGCCTTGTTGCTGCAGGGAAACGTTGCCCTTCCAGGTCTGGGAAATTCTTTTACAGAAATGTAGTACCAAAGCTGACGTTTCCGAGTGCAGTTACATTTTATATTTGAAATAAGACAAAGGCTTCCTATTAGCGTTTCTTGTTCTGGTGGCTGTTGCTGTTCTTGCAGAGTGAGCATGTCTGCAGTCTGTGAGCAGCACCCGGGCCAGGAGGGGACAGAGCTCCAGGGTTCTGCTGCCTGCAGAACGGGCAATAGCTGTTTCCCAAGAGGAAGATTTTACATGTTTTAAATTTGATTTATTTTTGTTTCTTTTTTTTCTTTTTTTTTTTTTTTCTTTTTCTTTTTTTTTTTTTTTTTTTTTTAAATATAACTGAGGAGCACCAGGCATGTGGTTGTACTCATCAGTGCAGTTGTTCATCATCTGAACTCTAAATAGTGTGGGGCAGTGATGTCCCCTCTGTGGCACAGGCATGGGTCCCCTCCCCAGGCTGGCACTCACACCTTGTGCCCTTGTCAGTAGGAAACTGCAGAGAAACTGATTCAAGCTTAGAGGTGAGGAGTAGCCTGAGCACATGCCCAGGCCATGGAGTCATGATTAAAGTTATGTCATCCCCTAAAAATGCTTTTAAAAGTCGCTGAAATACTCTGGCATTTTGCTGGAAATCCAGCAGGCCCTGTGCTACCAGCCACATCGGCCCCACTGAAAATTCTCTACAGGGTCAGGAGCTCCCAGCACCTCAAAACAATCCCAAAAGCGGGAATCCTGCGGAAATGTCTCTGCTGATGACGTCAGCAGAGACGCTGGGATGGGGCAGAGCCCCTGGGGTCCCCCTGTACCATCAGGAACCATTTGGGCAGCCCCAGGAGTGGATGTGGGGCAGAGCACAGCTGGGTCCAGGGGCACTGACTGGGGCTGCCCAGGAGCTGGAGCAATGCTGGTGGGGATCTGGAGTGGAAAGGGCGGCAAGAATTTGGGGAGACATTTTGGTTTCCTGCTACAACCATGGTAACCTTATTGGACAGAGTAATTGGAATGGTAGTATGCAATTTACACTAATCCATGGCAGAAAATGATAGGGAAGGATCTTTTTGCAATGTAGGCAATAGGGAATTAGATCAATAAGAGGATAATTTATGATATTTAACCTGAGAAAAAATACCCAGTAAATACAAAATACTCTGCAAATATTTCATCACTGAAATATGTAACAAACAGGAACATACTGTATTCTGTTTAGAAGTCACGTCCATATTTTTTTTGATCTAAACTTTTGAGCTACTTCAAAGACTTATATCATACCCTTTCAACTATCAGTTATCTATTGTGATAAAATACCTGGATTATAGTAGCTCCTCTGTGACTATATTATTAGTGTATTTCATTATAAATATATATTCCTTTTGCTTGCCTCCACCGTAGAGCAACCTATAAAGTGTGCTATGTCTTAAAATGCTGAGTACTCTGGTGCACTTGATAGGTGGGTGCATATTAAGTAACAAGTAGAGGCTGATTAATTTAGCCATATATTTGTGAAGGAAAAGGAATATACTTTCCATAATGCAGCTATGATTTTTATTTTTCATTTCATACAGAGTTTGAATTTATACTAAATCTGTTACTTCTTGTTGTAACAGGAACTGATTTAGTTTTATTTAATGTTTCTACTGGAATGAAGAGTAGGATGTATACAGTAAATTATCAGCCAAGAGTTTGGGTTCCCGGCACGGCAAGTACATTCTCTGTTTGCACAATTTTCCTTGTGCTGTTTGGTTCCTGTGGCAGTTTGGAAGAACGTGGTCTGTAAATATAGCAGTAATATTTCATTATAATATTAGAAAGGGATTTTCTACTTCTAGGGCTGGCCTGAACTATGCCACAAGTTGTGTAAAATGCAGATTCACAAAAAGGCTGTGGATTTTAAACCCCAGCAATATGCAGAAAGATTGTTACAGTATCCTCTGTAAAGGGTGTTCTAGGTCAAACAACATATTGCAGGAAAAACAGGGATAAATGCTTCTCTTTGCCTCCATTTTTTTTGCCCACATGGTGTATCATGTTATTGCTCAAGTGGGGTAAAAAAGCAAACAGGTAAATAAATAGAACTGTGAAGTGAATTGTACAGTAATCCCCAGTAAAGGTAAACAACCCGGGTATTGCTCTTGGATGGTTTAGTTTGGTAGAAAGGTTTTTTTGGCATGATTTGGGGGTGATTGCATTTCTCAAGAGGCAAAGATTGAGCCATAATGAAATGATAGTTTCTCATTCGTTACAAAATATAAAAACTCAACATTTGTTCTGAAAGAAAAGGTTAGTTATAAGTAATAGAATAACGTTAACCTCCGCAGCTGAGTCTCTAACAGCCGAATAATGAAATTAGAGGAGTTATTTTGGATTTAGATGCAATTAAGAACAGAAATTTGGCTTTCTTTAAGTCAATTGGAATAAATATATCAAGTGGGCAGGGAATGATTATTGAATATGCACCCTGCAGACTGTGCAATTGTGGTATGCTGTATCTAAAGCTATGAATTAAAACTTATTTTTGTTTGATGAAAGAAGTTTTTCAGAAAGAAAGTGTTTTCAGAGTTCAGGTATTTTTTTAAAATGTAACAGGGAGATAAGATTATTTTGCAGCAGTGGGAGATATAGTAGTACTGGTAACATTTAGGGACAGAAGCACCACTTTTCGCCATTAGTAACTAAATAAACAAATATGTGAAAAACTTAATTTCTAATTTAAAATTAATGTTGAAAGTAAAGCTAAACTTTGGAGTTTGAGAATAGAGACCATAAGAGAGAAAAAAAATACAGTCTTTGTAAGGTACACTGAGCTGAGTTTTGGTTTGAAATGTAACACTCTTTGGTGCTGGTAACTGCATGGTATATAGATATAAATCTTGCATGCCTAGTTCAGGCAAGTTATTCATTGTTTCTGTATGCTTCTTTAAATTTAACATAAAGTTGAAGCAGATCTTTGACTTTTTTTTTTTTTTTTTTTTTTTTTAATACTAACTTTATGTTCCTGGACTTGCTTTGATTAGGCTGATATTCTTCAGATGAAGGATTGTCTTACTTTTATTTTACTTTTTAGTATGTTTGCTGTTTCTCTGAACATATCTTGACAAACTTGTCCACCGGCTGTGCCTAAGGCATCCCCGGTTGTGCTGTGAGGGGGGTGGGAGGAGGGATCGGGGTCTTGTGTCCCCTGCACCTGAACAGGCTGCTCTCAAAACAGCCATTTTGAGAAACAGGCTCTGGTTGTTCCCGAAGAAATTTCTGATAAATATTTTCTCCTTTTATCTGATAAACACATACACAGAATGCACATGTTGCTGTTGCCCTTTGGATGCTGAATCTATCTTATAAGTAGAAGGCACCATGTGTGGCAGATTATTTAGTTTTAATGCAGATTATGTAAAAGCAAAACCCTTAAAATGAAGTATCTTGTGTGCAATATTGTGCCCACTGTCTGGAGAAGGCAAACCACTCAGGTCAGTATCACCAGGGGAACCCAGGATCTGTTAACACCAACTGTTCTGGCCCAAGATGGAAATCTGGCAGCCCAGCTCACCCCACTTGCATGCTTCTCAACACGATGCTCCAACAGGACTGGGGTATTTTACTCACCTTTCAAAAATATTTGCTCCTGGGCAACTGAACAAGCAGACATTTTGTGATTGTATTACAGTGAAGGAATCGTTAATATGATTAATTCTGGTTTCTTATTTTGTTGGTTTTGAAAATTCTGCAGTGATCTTTTTTATAGATACAGCAGAGCTCCTGCAGCACAAATTTATTGAATGCCCTTAATATCAACATGAACAACAAATAACATATTTATTGGGAACTTTATAGGGGTTTATACTCTAATGGTCCTGTAGCAGCCAAGCTATTTAAAGGGAACACTTGTCATGGAGGTCATTTGCTTTGCTTACAAAACTCTTCTTTTTTTTTTTAATATGCACAAAATCTTCCTTTGCAAATGTTGACTTGAACTTATGAACATGCAATTCCTGTGCCTTCAATGAGAGTCATCCTTGCTCATCAAAGGATAGAATTTGGCTCTTGATTTTATTGCAATCAGTGTATTATTTGTAATGTATACGAGTGCACATGCACTCTCCCAGTAAGAGCTAGTGGAATTTATGTGCACATACTGAGGACCAAATCCTCCTGGTAGCCTTTAGGAAGTTTACTTTCATGTGTTTGCTCCTTTGTGTAACCTGAATCACCAGTGACTGATTATGAAAACAACAAAAAAACCCAAACCAAACAAATCATCTAAATCAATCATAGTTTTTTGCAGTTATCACTTGTGTTATAGGTTATTGTTATGAATAAACAAACCTGAATTTGCAGAGGAAATTATCAATACTGTTTTAAAGTATTTCTAGCTTCAGTCGGGGGTTATCTGTGGTTCTGCTGGATTGACAGAAACATCCTTGCTTCCTACGGTAGTTTCTCCTCACAGAGGAAGCCCTGGTGCACTCCTGGGGTGTCAGTGGGAGGGTACAATGTCACAGAGCATGGTGGGGAAGGTGTGACAGGGACAGCGTTGGCTCTGTGGAGGGGTACCAGGAGCTGGGAGGTCAGCGGGACAGGACCCTGGGCTGCAGCATGGTACCTGCCAGAACTCATTAGTGAGGAAGGTTACAGAGCCCATTAACACCCACTCCACAAAACTGTTGATGACAACCTGTGGGATCCTACCCTGTGACACAATCAGCTTGCCTACAGTGAGCATTTTTCTGTCACCTGATAGAGCTGGTCCTGAAGCTTCCCCATGGAAGCAGCTTCTCTGGTTTCTCATTTTTTGTCTTGAGTCACAATTTCAGTCTAGTCTTATGGGGGGAATGTGGGTGTGCTTGCTGTTCTTTTCCTAATGCATGTGGAATGAGGCAAGTATTTAATTCTGTATCTTACAAAGAGGTTTATTAGCAAATCTCAATGAAGCGCTGTAGGAAATCACGAAACTAAGACAAAAAAATGCAAACCAAAACACTGAAATAACTGCTGAGGAGGCGAGCTCCTTTCATCTGGCAGAAGGTACCATAGAGTCCAACTGTAGGTGACATTGTGGTAGCCCTAGCACATTCATAAATATTCAGGATCTTCTGCAGACATTTTTTTGTAGTTGATGATGGGCTAAGCCATCTCTAGTGCAGCAGTTCCTCAGCTGTTTACTGCACTGGTGCTGTGCCCTCAGCCTGTGGTGGTCCTTGGCTGGGGGCAGGCCATCCTGCCCAGCTCCTGACCCTCCTTGGGTTGCAGGAGAGGTGCTGGGTGCTGCCGGAGCTGTGGGACAGTGGGTAGCAGGGCAGCGAGGGATGATGCAGCTCCCAGGGTCCCACCGCGGCCACTGCTGGTTTTCAGACTGAATATCTGCTCCATGAAGGTCTGTATGTATGAGCAGGCTTGAGTCAGTACCCATCTGTTATAATTTTAGAGAGCAATCCTGGTGCTACAGGTGCACAGGTGGGCAGCACATTCCTCCTGCAGCCGTCACCAGTGCCGGGAACACTCCCAGCACAGAGGGGCTGACGCTGCCAGTTCATGGGCCCGGCGGGGACCTGAGCTGGCAAATCCCTGCTCCCAGGGCTCCCATGAGTAATGCCGTTGAAGCCAATTTCCCTGGCGTGCAGTGGCTTGCAGTGCCATGCAAGGTCAGTCTTTTACCTGACAGCAAGTGTCTAGAGAGAGCTCGGTGGATCTGCTAGCTGAAGGTGTTGGGGATGGGGGTGTTCACAGCTGAACCCCACCCTCAGCAGAAGTTGCAGTTGAATGTTGTGAGTTGTCTGTGCAGTTGGATTTGGTACGGGCTTCGTCTGATGACAAGCAAAGTTTCACATGTGGCGTGTGACCCTATGGGTCAGCTCCCACTCACAGCAGAACTGATGAGGACAGTGTGGTGGGGCCCTGCATGAACACTGATGCCAGTAAGCAGGCTTCAGAGCCTCTTTCCTTCATCAGTGTCCTGACAAAGCCAAGCTTGTGCTCCTCACTAGGCTGGTGGCCCTTTGGTCCTCTGCAAGCCACTGGGCTTCTGTGTGCTTCTGACTGCACTGGAGAAATGCAAGCATTGTATTTCGAGTGCTTCCCAGGCACCTTCTGGTCCTCAATGATTAGAGTCCAGAGTCAGAAAGGAAGAGGTGAGAGAGAGAAAGAAAGGGACAGAGAGCAAGACCTACCTCTCTGCAGAGCTCAAGCCTGTCTGCCCTAAGTGCCAGTGGACAAGTGTTGCATATTGCGGGCTGCTCACTTGAAAAGAATTCCCTTTCTTGTAAGTCAAACATGCTGCAGCTTTGCTGTATCTGGATACTTTCTTACTTTTAGTTATTTACATACACAGAAGAAAAGTTATGTACTTCATCACTTCATTTTCCTCAGCTGCAAGGAAGCTGTCCACACATTATCCTGTGAAAATCATGAAGGGGTGACAGTAACAGTGTTTTAGCCACGTGCTGCTTACACTAATTGTGGCATTTACACAAGTGCTGATGCTCCCAGCAGATACTCCAGTGTCCTGCATCTGCCTTTTGGGATGCATGTGTGCAAAACAAAAGCAATACTTAGATGTTTTACAGGTGAGACACAGCAATGGGACTACTGGTAGTACTACAAAAGACAGGTTATTGTTAAGAGCAATTTATGAAATGTTGCAAAAGCACAAATGGAGTAAAACTATTTGAGGAAATAAATGTCATGTGAAATGTTGCAGTGATACTATCTCTACTTGGTATTGTTGGTTCGAACCTGCCAGGCTTGGTGGTTGGAGCTGCAGCAAACAAGTGATTCATCTGATGGGAGCAGAAAGTGCTACAGCCAGCAGCGACTTTGTTAATGGAGGAACAGGCAGAATCCCACTGCTGGGGGGGGGTCTCTGCTGCTCTCCACTTGCTCCTGGCTGTCACAGCCCTTGCACGAGCTGCCGTGGGAGAACATCTCATGAAGGAGGCAGAGTTTGTCTTTCAGTGGCAGCTTTCCATCTGTCCTTCACTGGGGGCTGCGGGAATACCTGTGGCTTTGCAGGGTCCTGGAGCTCCCAGGTGGTTGTCCCAAGGCAGAGGGAGCAGACAGTGCTCTGGGTATGTAGGTAGCTCTCCTAGCTTGGTCTTCAGACATGTGCTGCCTCAGCCTCGCTACCCATGCCCAGGCCAGTTCCCCAGCTTGGTTTTGTGGGTGTGGAATAAATTAGTCTTGATGGCGCCTGCATTAATTTTATGTGGGAGAATCCCCAGAGATTCCAGGGCAATTACAGGGAGAGCAGCCTTGCCCAGCGCCGCGGCTGCCCCATCCAGGCACTGCTCCTCACCGAGGAGGTGGGCAGCCTTACCAGAGCAGTGCTGCACTCTGTCTGTGCCCACTCCCTGCTGACAGCCCCTGAGCATCCCCCAAGTATCCCCACAGCATCCCCCCTGCAGGGGCCAGTGCAGGGTGGCCCATGGCCATGGGGATGGGACTGAGCACTGGGCGGCTGTGGGGCTCACTCTGCTGATCTGCCTCATACAGAAAGGTTGGAAAACAAGCCCAAGGCAAGCGAACTGCCTTAATTTCATACATGGCCTATGAATATTGGTTAAATATTCATAATTGAAGCCTGTTCCATTTGTGGCTTTTTTCTTACTTCAAAATTCAGCTCACATTTTGGCAGGGGTTTGTCTGAGTGCACAGCGGATACATTCAATGACAAGAGCTATAACATTCAATTTGTTGGATGCCACAATTAAACCTCAGCTTTTTTCACCCAGCCATCTGAAAGCCAATTGCGAATTGTCACTCAAGCAAGAATACACATAAACAAGGGCAGCACATAGGCTTGGATCCTAACAATGTGATTTTCATCGCCTTACCAGTCTTTGGGGAGTCTTCAGCTTCCATCTGGAAGTACCTTCAGCCCTTTCCATCTATGGATCTTGAAATAGCTAGAACAGAGAGAAAACCAAAACTACATGGAGTTTATTGCCATTTCAGAAGGAAAAAAGTGTTTGAAAAAGTTTATTCAGGAAGCCAGGGGAAGTTAAGTGGGAGACATTTGCCATTTCATCAGTCTGTTGGTGATAGCCATTCATGTCATAAATGGCTTGTGTCATTTGATGCCAAAAATAACACCATTTCCCTCCCCAAAGGCCTATAGGGTTTTTTTGCAATAAATGTTTATTTGTTAATAATATACTTTAAACAGCCCAGTCTTGACCTCAAGTCTCCAGAAGAATCCATCTTCTCTCTGAAAAATCCTACAAAGTTTGTGTAATTTTTTCTGGGAAGGTGTAATTGATGGCGCAGTGAAGGGTAGTGTGTTTGCTTTAACTACTGCAGCTGCGTGGATTAACTGTTTATAAGGGCCTACTGTGCTTTGAATGGCTACTTTCTTAGATTTCAAGCTTTAGGTGACAGCACTTCCTAATGGTTTCTTGGATTTGCTTAAGTTTGATCAGTAAAAATAAATTTCTGCACTTAGCTTACCCATTGTTCTTTCCTTGTTCCTGCATTGAAAGCTGTTAAACACTCGTTTGTAGGACTTTGGGTCCATTGAAGAACCTGTGCCATGCGACCTTGCTGAAGGGGATGGCCAGGACAGCCATGGTATGGAGCTGAGCAGGGCACTGGTCTTGTTCAACACCTTGTGTTGACTTGAGAAAAAAATGCAAAAGACATTTGGGCGCGTAACTAATAACTTGTATGCAAATATTTTTAACAGGCTTTCTCAGGTTAGTAACTGGAGTCTCTATAGAGTCTGACACAGGACTGGCAGATTTTAAAAATGCGTGGTTAAATATTTGAAAACATAATAAAGAATTTTGCAAATATGCATAATATAGAAACTGTTGTTTTGAGATAAAATAACAAGTCAGGTAATTAGTTTATAGTATGTTGCACTGTTTTGAAATTGCCTTCCCAAAAGCTGGAGTTAGATTTCCATTGGCAAAGTGTTTGAGGAATGCCAGTGGCACGTGATCAGCAGCCCAGTAATGTACCAATTCTCTTCAGGAATCACCAACTGCCACTGATCCAAACAATGTTAAATCACATTTTTCAGCTGCTTTTGTTCTTCTGTCAACCCCTCTAATCCTGCTCTCTTATGATTTTTCATGCATACTTTTACTAAAAGAGCAAAGTATTAAGACATTTGTCAAATTTTTTTTATTAGTCCTTAAATGAAAATGTGTTTTTCTGGAAGAACTCTAGAGGACTTGTTTTCTTTAAGATCATCTGAGTTATGGGAGAGAATTACACATTTAATTTCTCAAAGCTTTTCAGCTTAAAGTGCTAGTTTGTTCTCAGTCAGACAGATGCTTAGATAAAGTAAGGAACACTGTAAAATGAATGGAATTAATTTTTTCTTTAAACATTTTACATTTGTGGAGCTAAATTATTTGGATAATATGCACATTCTGGCATTTTGTGTAAAACCTGTTTTAGTGGGACTCCGTGGCACTAAATGACACTAATAATTTACTGAGAATATGTTTGTAGTTTATTAATTGTGACAATTATGCAGTGCTTTAAAAATATTTTTTTTGAGAAGCATAGCTTCTAGCTTGGGCAAGTGGTTAATTTTACTCAGTCTCCTCAGTAGCTATGTACAGGGTAAAGTTCCACGCACAGATAGCTGAAGAACTGGCAGCCTTAGGGCGACTGCACTGCATGGTGAGTGCTCATTTACCTCCCAGAGGCATTTTCGGGGGCAATCTGAGCCACAGTAACCAGAGCAACTCTCTCTTTATGTGCTGGCAGAGCCTTGGCTAACCCTGGCTGCCAGCACGGTGGCCCGCTGGGGCTCAGGCTGGTGGCCAGTGTCATGGTAAGGCAGGGGACCACAGGTGGGGATCTCAATCCATGTCTGCAGGGAGCTGTGCCCGGAGGTCAGGGCAGGAGCATCATGTGGGCTGCTTGCTGCAGGGTTCTGGGGAGCAGAGTGCCCTGTCCTACTCTGTCCCTGGAAGAGAACCCCATGTGGACCTTGCCTGTGCCTCTTGAGCCTTGCTCTGGGCATGGGGAGCTTCCTGCTGCAAGGGCTCCTCTGGTTTCCCTGGCTGGGGTGGCACAGGGTGAATCCTGACCTGCTCCTTGAGTCCTGGGGACCACGGTTGGCATGCAGGGGATGATAATACTCCCAACTCTACCCTTCAGGCTCTGGTGAAGTTTCTTCTAATTCACTCACAGCTGGGTACAGTGATTCATTCCATCAGCATCAGCTGCCTGTTTGTGAAACTGAAAAAAACCAACCTGAAATTGTCTGAGTCACATTGCTAAGGCTAATATGGATATGCCTCTGTAAGAGGATACTAAAATCTCCCTTTGTTTGTTGCACAGGAACTGAGCTTTACCGTTTTTGTCTTTTTGACCAGCTTACTTTGGTGTTAAAGCAACTGACATAACATTTAACTTTATCCTTGTGGATGAGCATTCCTGCTAATTAATTCAGTAACTCTTTTGACCTTCTGTTTAAAAGATCACAACTGATGCTGTTTCCACACCGATACTGCCCTCCTTCAGGATCCTTAGCTGCTCCTTTATTATGAGCTTGGCTGTAGTGTAGATGGCTTGGATCTGTGTGCTGTTATATTCTTGTAATAGTGAATATTAACAAACTTAAATGGACAAATGAGCAGGAGAAAGAGAAGAAAAGCAGAGGAGCAATTAAATGTAACTTTTCATCATGAAAAGGATTTCACTGGTTTATCTTCTAATAAGATTATGTCACCGACACAAGTACCTAGGAGCCCTTGATTGACAGCCTCCTGTACTTTTATCAGGCAGTGTGACACTAAACCTCAGGGCCTTTTGTCCTATAGAGTGAGCTCACGGAAACTTGCCGTCCTAATCCCCTTATTCATGTCAAGAACAGAAAAGAAGTCCTGATCAGATGGCACCTTACAACAGTGTCACCTCCACCCCCTCGTCGCTGGATGGACATGGGACATCTCCTGATTTGCTGTCTGCCTGCACACTGCTGCCAGAGCAGACCTGAGCTGCCACCAGGCTTCCCCCTGCCCTGCCCTGCCCTGGGAATTTGCTGTCCTGCTGCCATCCAGGGGAAGCTGAGCATATGGGGCAGAAAGATCCCAGGGAGATGGTAGGAGGATTCACAGGCTGACTTTATTGTGTGGATTTTCTTTTCATTTTTCTAAAGAAAGTAAGGTGTTTTGAGGAAATATTTCCTTTTGTGTCACGTCTAAGCTTTCCATAAGAAAAAGGAGTAAATGGAACTAAAAAACCTTATCTTCTCAGACGCAGAGGATCAACATGAAATCCAAAATGTTCTTGTTGCTCAGCAGCAATTGTTATTTGGTCTAATACTTCCTGAAGCTCAGAACAAAGTTTTATGCCCTCCTTAAAGAGTGGCTGCCTGTAGAATTCACTCCTAAGTGTTGTAGAAGTCAGCAATTCATCCCAGTCGCTTGTATTATAAGTTTCATAGCTCCAGCCCTTTCTTAGTTGTAGGAATTCCTTTGTGCATATCTCTGCGGTAACCTATTTCAACTAGCGGTTCCCTGCGGTGCTTTATTTACTTGTCCAACTGTTTGGAAGTCTGTTAGTCTAAAGATCAGATGCTCTGAAACAAATCTTATTACTTTAACCAGCTCTGCAAATTCTTCTTTCTCCATTTTTATTGACTTCTCTTCAGCTAGAACTAATACACATGCAGCAGGTGGGCAAGTATGTCTCTCAAAGTTTAGCCTCTCAGATTTAACATGAGAAACTATAAATCTTTTTGTTTTCCTTGGAAAATGTGGGAAACCACAGGTATTTGAAGAGTTGCCTTCTTGGTGGATTTGTGAAGTTTATACTGGTTTCTGTAATTTTTGAAAGAGGTCTGGGAAATTTTAAAACTATGCATTCTGGGAGATAGACTAATTAGTTTTTTCTTGTGTTAAATATTTTTTCAAGCAGTAATCAAAAGCAAGGGAATGGAAGATTTTAAAGATTTTTTTTCTTTCATCTAGCCTGGCACCTACTGGGAGAGATACTGTGTAAAACTTCCTTTAGCTGATCTGCTACAAGCTGGTGCAGCCGGCACTACTCACCAGTCCTAGTTCTAGAAGGCGTGTCCAGCTCTTCTATTTTTCATCTCTATGCACATTTTGAACGTAATTTGAGATGTTAAGAGTCGGTCCTAATTAAATGTTTTTTTAAAATCTTCCAGGAATTCCCCTTTCTCCTCCCTGTCCCCCCACCCAGTCTCCTGGCGACCTGGTGCTCCCCAGTTTGAGCACACATCTCATCTTTGGGAGATGCTTGTGCCTCTCGTGGCAGTTTCCTCCAGAAGATCTCAAAATCCTTTGCAAAGCAGCCTGCCAGGGTTCCTGCAGGCTGGGGCCTGTCCCGGGTGTGCTCACCCCTGGGACACTCCATTTCTTCCCATGTCCTCTGAGGAGCGTTGCTGCACCAGGAGTCGGGATGGGAAAGTTCTGTTGTCTGGGGTGTGCAGAGCAGTTCTCTGCTGCATCGACTTGATTTGTTTTTCCACCTTAAGCCTGAGTATCTGCCATCATGCAACATGCACGCTGCCTTACTTAGAAAAAGAAAAAAAAAAAACAAACCAGCAGCAAGCGAAGAAATCTTCCAGGTGGTGGCTTTCCTTTAGCAGAGTGTGTTTGCTTTAAGCACACAGCTCTGCATGAATCTCGGAATCAGTTGTCAGGGATCAGTTCAGCAGCAGTCTCAGCAGCAAGAACAGCTGGAGGTAGAGAGCTGAGCACAGCCTTGAACACCCAGCTCCTTGCCCAGGCTGCTCTAGGAGTTTATAAAACGTCTGTAAACTTTTAAGGTCAGTTAGCTAAGAGGTGAATGGTGGCAGCCAGTGTGATATCAGGTTGTGCGTGGGGATGGGGTTCAGTAAAGCTGTGAAGAACTCTCAAAACATCAGATTCTCAGACAGCCTCACTGAAGTGGAGGAACTGGAGTACATGGGAAATGTGCAGACCCAAGCGATGCAGGGCGAGGCTGTGTGTATTGCAGGAGAGGTGACCTGAGGAAGCCATCTGGGATCCCATTCATCTCATGGGTTTAACAATGAGAAACTGGGGTCTCTCCCCTCTCAGCTGGTGGGTTTGAGGCTGCAGCTCATAAGCAGCAATGCCTGTGCGGGGTCCCAGCAGTGACAGCAATCAGAGATGTTTTCAGAAGGACATAGGCAATGCAGCATGTTCTGTATCTCCCAGAGGCAACCAAACCTGTCCTCCTAGAGTGCCCCCAAGCTGTACACATAGCTCCTCTTGGCACATCCTGCCTTCCTTTGAGCAAGAGGGGCAGCAAATGGGAAGCAGCCCTCCACCCACTGCCAGTCCAGGGTGCTCTCTCTACCTTAGCAGTGCTCCCTACTAAAGTGTTCTTATTGAAAGAAAAATAACTTTTGTTTGGACCAAAAAAAAAAAAAAGAAAGAAAGAAAAAAAGAAAAAAAAAAAAAAGAAAGAAAAAGAAAAAAAAAACCTTTGGGGATTGAATTTCAGAGCCTCCCTGCCTTCCTCTCAGCCCCCTCCGAAGGCTGGAATGATTTGTGTGCAAGGGCCTGTGACCCAGGGAGGAATCGAACAGCAGAGAAGGGAAACATTTGGAGTTCAGAGGGACAGTGGGCTTGATGACCAGTGAAAGACAATGCAGATGTTTCAGATCATGAGGTCTCTGATGGTGATGATAAAATGCCCCCAACAGCCTACGGGCTGGGTTCATCTCTGCAGCCCTTTTTTTCTGATCCTGGGTGTAGCAATGCTGTACCTCGTAGAATTAAGTTTTTAGGACGTATTGTGGAAGAATTTCTGTGCTTATTACATCGGGTAGCTCTGAAAAGTACGGTGGGATTTTAGTTTCTCCCTGTGGAGTCTGTTCCAAACACTGCCACATGTGTGTTGGTGGTGGCAGGGGACACCAGACCAGCAGTGGGTACAGCCAGCCTCGGGAGGAGGCCCATGGAGGAGAGTTGTCTGCAGAGGAGCAGAGCCAGAGGAAAAGTCATTATTAGAAAGGAGTCCAACAATAACTGCATGTCCCATTGCCTTCTCTGATATAAACAGAAATTTCCTGGAAAGAGGACAGATTATGGGACAAAGAACAAAAAATACTGGCAGAGGGGAGGAGGAGGAGGCATTGTTCAGCCATAGGTCTGCCAGGTGCTGGTGACACTGACCACCCATCCCCATGGATGGGAGCTGAGACCTCGCCCCAGCATATGGATTTAAATGCACATTGCAGGGAAACAGCCTCTGATTGTATCTGGTTCAAAGCTTTAACACAGGAGAAGCAGCAGCCAGCAGTCCTGCAGTGCTTGGGCTCATGCTGGGGTCTGCTGGAGGGAGACCCTCTCTGTGTCCTAGCCCCGGGGTAGGACTCTGCTTTCCAGGGCTGTGTGGGGCTGAAGGATGGCTCCTGGCCCTCATTCCCTGGACTGTGGCCTCAGCCCCAAGCAGGAGGATGATGCCCAGGAGATGCCCTGCCAGGGGCCTCCCTGAGGCCATGGGGGAAGATCCTGTACCAGCAGTGGGGCTGGGCTTTGTCTCACTGCAGCCACTGCTGCACCAGCAAACCCCCAAATTCCAGGTCAGCAGGAAGGAGAGGAGGGACAGATTTTAAAATATTGTTTGCTTAAAAGAAAAAATGCTGTCTGTTGGCTTGAGGGAGTGCAGGGGCTGTGCAAGGTCTTTCCTGTGTTTTGCTGGGAGGAGGGAAGGTTCCCCACATCTGCTGCAGGAGGGGTGGAAGAAGGGGCTGCTGCAGTATTGGCCAGAGCTGGAGTCCTCTGCCTAAGGCTCCATCCTACTCCCAGTCCTGGTCCTGGTCCTGGTCACGATTCTGCCCCTGCCCAGCCCCTCACCCTGGCACTGGTGGGAGCTCTGGGTTTGCATCTTGGCACCTCTGCAAGGGGGACTCTGGCTGGAACCATTCCCGCCGATGCTGCCAAGCTGGAGCCTGGCAGAAGAGTGAGAATTTCCTAACTGTGACAAATGCCTGACTGAAAAAATGTGTCTTTATTTACCAGGGGTGTGTTCAATTAACTTATGTTTTGGAAAAGCTGTCTTGTCCCACTGACAGTCTGCCCTGAGATTCGAACCATCTCTTCTCAGAAAAAGGCTAGAAAATGTTAAATTATTTGCTTTAAGAAAATATAGGGACACCGTATTTCTGGTGCTCCACTTTGCAGCCCAGCTTTAACTTCTGCTGCTTCCAGCTGACACAGGAACTTCCCTTCTTGGCTGCACAAGCTACTGAGGGAGCTTCACAGGCGAAGATGTTCATTGCCTTTTATGCCTGATGGTAAGTTACTGTTTTCTTTTCAGGTACAGCTAAAAAATTGAAAACTGGAACACAGTCCCCAGACAGCCTTTATTACAAAGGTGATCTTGCCTCATCCATAGTGATTTTTGAAAAAAGTGACTACCACCTCGACATGATTTCCTGCCAGTGAGAGGGACACAGCTCTGACTTTTGATTTTGGCATTCAGAGTTGGGCTTATAATGCAAACTGAGCATGGCCTTTATTATGATTATGCTTGAAAGAGCACTATTAAAGGCAAAACTGGAGTTTTGTAAGCATATGCTGGAACATACACTTAAAATATTAAAGAAAGGTTTTAAATAACAATTGTATATAGAAACAAATGCTCTTACTTTTCCATTTCTGGGCTGTGTGAAGCCAAATGGTCTCTGCTCCAAGGATGCTTTCTTTCTGCAGTGTTGGGGTTTCAGAGAGAAGAGAAGTGAACTGCCTACTTTGAAATGGTGCTGAGCTAGCAACAATGCTTCTGAGCCCAAAACAGCTTCACAAAGTACCATCTCTGGTAATCAGCTGATTTTTTTAGGTCATATGTAAATTAAGAACCCATCTGCTTTCCATATGTCCCACATACACAGCTTACATGTGTTTTTGGATGTATTATCTTAATCATATTTATTGGCGAAAGCAAAAAAATTGAAGTTTAAAATATTTTTGGCTTCATAATATTATAAAATGAACAACTATAAAGCAAATTACTCATGTACCACACTCCAGTTATAGTGTGCAATTACAATGTGTATTTAAGGGCTATATTTCTTAGCTGGATTGAAATCTATAGGCAACAATGCTATCTCTCCTGTATTTTTGTCTAACAGAGATCTAAAGAAAAATTAATTACACTTCTTTGACTGATTGTTATTCTGTTGAAATATGGTTCTAATCCTTATTAACATTCTCTAAAGTCATGCATGAAATATGACTTTTGCACCACACTCTGTGGCATATGTTTTCTCTTTCCAGTGTATTTTTCAAACTATCTTCAACCCTCACTGCTGTTCATTATTTTAAGATAGGTTTAAAGTTTGCCACAGTCTCAAAACTGATCCAGTACAGAGTGTTGCAAGGGAAAAAAATGACACATCATTCTGCTCATGAACACAAATTGCTTCTGATTATTTAGCTTTGAATGTTCTCCTCATACTGTTTTTATTAAAAGCCCCAGTATATTTACTCTTGATAGTGTCTTCAATTAAGTTAAAAAGAGTCCCTTTTCTATAGCAGTATGTAAAGAAAATAGTTGTTACAACCGCAAAATTACCGAAAAAACCTGGTTCTAGTAAAGTACTACTTCAGTTCAACAACCACAGCACGAAGTTTGCTGTTTTCTTGTAAACTTTCCAACCATTAGATAAACAGTGTCTGTATCTTCACAGAGAAAGAAGCACCCTCTCTTTGTTTAAGGACAGTTGTTTTCCTGCAGCTCTCTGCAAAATATGTACTGCATTAATCCATTTATCAATATGAAAAACTTGCTCATTTGGATCTAGACTGACTCTTTTTGAACAGTGGTGAGTAAGTCTTTGCTCCGGGACCAATTTTGGTAACAAATTGCTGAAGGACTTAGGCAGAGGGCTCTGGTTCTGTTCATTTGCCTCCTTGTGAGCACAGTTAATTTAAGCTGTGACAAGGGGAAGGAAAGTTGTTACAAGTGGGATCCAGTGACTTCAGCACACATTACACACAGCCAGGAATGTTTTCCTTTTCCTTTTATAAAATAGTGATTTAGGGAAATGGTCTAAGTTTAGCAGTTTCTGGAGCTTCTGCTCTATTAGCTGCACAATAATTGAGTTTTCTTTTGAAAACATTGTCTTTTAGTGCTGTGATGTCACAGCCTAATATTGTACAAAGGCGTAACTGGACTAAACATGTCAGGAACATGTCAGTAACTTTCCATAAATTATTCAGCCTCTTTGGGAAAACCCCTAATTATGTGTTAGCTCATTTTCTACTTCAGAGAAGTTTTGTCTTGAACTTCAGAGTCCAATTGCTGGGGAGCTTTTATTTCTCTTTTTTTTGGGGGGGAGGGGGGGTGTTACTATATTTCTGCTTAAAATCAGCATGCGAGATCTGACAGAGAACTGGAAGGGTCTGGCAGAAACGGGATGTCAAAAATCAACGAATGGACCAGAGTGAAGGCATTGGCTTTAAAAACCTTCAGAAAAATCCTGGAAGGGCATGGGATGCGAAGGTCTCTGCAGAGCCCCACGTCTTCCTCAGCCGAGAGCAACTGCCGTGCATCCCTGAACGAAGCCTTCACATGCTCCAGGCAATAAAGCTGTTTGTGCTTTGAAGGCGATGGGGTACGGAGGAAAGGAGTGTTTGAAACATGTCACTTTGAACTGTGCTGGAGGGTCCCTGGGAGCTGGCCACCGCCGACCGCCCCATTCCCTCAGCGGTCTGGTTCCAGTCTGCGGGCCCTGGAGCCAGCCCCATCGTCTGGCCAGGTGGCCCCACTGTGAGATGTCAGGCTGATAAGTGAAAGTAGAGACTTTTGGGTGAAGATCAAGAGTTTACTACTTGAACTGCATCTCTTGCTATGTGTAGCAGTTCAAGATGATAACAAAAGCGTTTTCCTGTCTACGGAGACAGATGCTGCCGCTTCAGAATGCTGCTTTATGTTTGAAGCCTCAGCATATGCTGTAATAAAGACCATCCTGAAACTTCAATGGGTTGCATCGTGAAGAAATTCAGAGAGGAAGGAGCTTTAGGTGGATCTGCAGAATCTTTTATGAATTAATATCCCAGAAAAAAAAAAACCAGGACTATCAAGTAGGGGTCAGTCAGGGCTCAGGGTAGGTACTGTCTTGTGTTTTAGCTACATTAGCACTCTTGCCACTATACCTGGATAGCAAAACAGAGCTAGGATGCTGCTAAAACACCCAAATTGTGCTGTTCTGGAGAAAAAAGAAAAAAAAGAAAAAAGAAACCACAAAAAACAAAAAACCCAAAAGAACACCAAAATCTTCATTCTACATTTCCTGCCTAAAGCACACAGCATTCCCATCAGCTGATATGCAGAAGTTATGTAGGTACAGGACAATGACACATTTGCCCAGCTGCTGTACCAAGAAGAGGGAAATAACTGAATACTAGAGAGAATCTGTGCATGCATCTTCTGTTACAGAGTTATGGAGACTTGGCAGGCAGATGTCAGCACACTTCTGTGGCCATTCTTCTGCAGTGTATCACTTTCCCTGCAGTTTTCTCTCTTTCTCCTGTCTCCCCTCTTCCAGACTAGCCAAAGACTTGCAGCAGAGGCCGGGACATTATCCTGGCTCCCTCTCTGGGGATGTTAGGGCGGTGCTCACCCTGTCTTCTGAGAAAGGAAGGGTGAGAAACATTTCTCTTGACTTTTTAGTTTAAAGCTGTTGTTTTCAATATGCTTTTGCATATCCTTCTGAAACAGCCTGGCAATTAAGCTTTACATGTAGACGAGTTTGTGAAAAACAAACCAAATAACTCTTGCTTATTCTTCAAAATATACCTTTCAACATGCATTTAGGAATGCCATGATGGCTGGGAACAGAAATTGTCCACATCAAGTGAGAGTGGACTTCTGGTGGATAATAAACATAGTGCAAATTCTGGGGTTAGAATACAGAAAATGTGCAAAAAAAAAAGATATAGAGAAATTCTGATAAAGACAGGAGATTATAGTGAGGGATGTTTACTCTAATTACCCATAATGAATAAATAGTGAACCCTCTGACCTGCACAAAGGGTTTAATCACCAGATATGCTCCTTGGTTTTAATATTCTGCTCTGTGACAATTTTGAGTGGAGGAAAGGCTGTAAATTTCTGTTTGGTTTAGTACTGACAGTAGGGAGCAGTGCTAAGCTGGCTGCCAGCTAGAGTCACATGGGCTAGAATGAGTTTGTGCTTAAAAATGCAAGAATTTTTTAAACAAAATATTTGGGGCCTTGTAGTTGAGTTCAGTTTGTGATGCTCGGATTTTGTAAAGGTTAGAACAGCAATTTCACATTTTTACAGCCAAATTTTTGTCTCCCAGCAGAGTAAATCTGCAAAACTTTCACCAAAGCAGGGCAAAGACGATGTGAAGTTCATGCTATTTTATCTAGCTCAGACATTCCAGCAAAGGGCTGTCAGGTGTGTGTGAACTCTCAGTCCCCCAGTAAAGATGCTGCTATTAAGTATAAATACAGAGTAACTTCTAACATCTGTAATTAATGTGTGTGGTTGCTTTAAATGAACAGAAACTGGTTTTGTGTTTCCATTTTGCAGGCAGAGGATTTACTTGATTCATCTGAAGAACATAAAAGCATCCATGTCCTGGGCAGCCTCAGCTCCTGCCAGGACATCTTCACGTTTCACCAGCAGAGTTGCTTTGTGTGTTTTGCTCTGGGCAGCTCAGCTGCCTGCAGCATCTAAGGGCAGTGAGCGGGCAGGAGCAGTCTGTCCTCACCTGGGCAGGAGCAGTCCATCCTCACCATTCCCTCCCAGGTCTATGGTGCAGCTGTGAGTGCCTTGTACAAAGGCAACGTCCTCTTGGCAGAGGCAGCGTTGATCTGCTGTCTGTGATGAGGTGGCACATGCCTACAATGACATCCTTGGGCACAGAAGCAGTGTCAGAAGCTCCTTCCCTTCAGGAGGCTGCCAGGAGGGGATAAGACAGGGCTGGCCTTGTGTGAGTGGGGGGACAAAACTCCCCGTGTGCCCCCAGGATGCTCCCACACACGGGTGCTGGGATCCTGCTGTGGGTGCTTAGGTCCCAGGGGAAACCACTGCTGTGCACGTGTGAGCCTGCCAGGCTGATCTCTGCACGATACTGAGCACAAAGGCATTCCTGAGGCTTCCTCAGGACAGGCTGAGTGTCAACCAGCCTCTGTCAGCATTTCCCAAGCTGTTTTACCCCCTGTCCCACTTCCAGGTGAACTTGACTCTTACGCCTCCACTTTTCTCAGCCTGGGCACAGTGCCGTGCTGACACGGTGGTTCAGCTCCAGGAGTGAATCCAAAGCCCCCAAGCATTCCAGCATCCTGTCAGGAGGGAGTGCCCACAGTTTGAAAGTGTTGGCATGTGTAGGAGATACTGGTACTGTGGCCTGCAGAGTTCTTGGAAGCATAGACACTGCGACTAACTCCTGTCACAAGCTGCTTGCTCTGTCATGCCCTTCCCCCCAGCAGAGGTATGGCTGCTCTGTGTCCTCTCTTGATGAGGCTCTTGGTTTAGGGGCCACACGTCCAAATGAGGCAAGACTGGGCAAAGGTGTGTAATGGAAAAAGAGGGTTCAGCTGGTCCATTTTCTCCAGGAGATAATGACCTATGTTCACTGAGAAAGCTCTTTCTTCATCCCTCTTTTGTTCATTGACATCCCCACTATCTTACTTATGTATGAAATGACCTGTCTGCTGACTATCTATGGGCTGGCAACATTTGAGCACTGCAGTCCACTGGACACAACCCACACAAAGTTTTAAACTTAATTGGCCTCTTTTTTTCAAGCCATCACTTGCATTCTACATGCAGAGGCAACTAATGGCTGCATGTACCATATGCAGAAGATGTCAGAGAGGGAGCTGATCTTTGCAGGGACTTCAAGCAAGTGATCTACTATCACTACTGCATCTCAGAATCACCCTGAAGACAAAGTTCTAAACCATTGCACTACTTCTACCTGAGCCTCTGCTTCTGAGAGGCCTGCAGCTCCCAGGTGAGGTCCATAGCTCCTCGTAATTGGTTTCCCATGCTGCTGGTCATCAGGAGATGGAAAAGGGCATCTTGGCCTCTGGGTGGTTCCTAGGTGGTGTGCTGGGCTGCAGCAGTAGGGTGGCTGGAGGCACAAGAGCAGAACTGTTCCTTGGGGTGCTCTAGGCTTCTGGGCAAATGGATATGCTCATCCCTAAGGCTGCAGAGAATTTATTTCTTTGAGCCTGTAGGCTAGGAATTGTTTGGCTCTGTGGTTACTAGGTGGATGGCCTGTCCAGACAGCAAGAGGCATGGAGTGATATCTTGATGCTGTATGGACAGAGGTCAGTTCCACAGCATGATCTGCTGCAGGACCAGGAAAGGAGGAGAGGCAGGGGAAGGATCAGAAGCTGTGTGCAGTGAAACCTCCAGGAGAATGAGTCTGTGGCATTTCACTCCAGTTGCAGAGAAGATACCTGTAAATTTCTTGGTGAATCCTTTAGTCTCTGGTGGTCTGTAAATAAGCATAAAATGCATGTTAGTTTTGGCTCAGGTTTCTATTCTCAGATGAATGAATTTGAATGAACTTGTCTTATCTGTAAAATCTCTCTTGGAACTGATGTTTGCTGAGAAGATAAATGTGCTGCTGCCTGCCTGCTTGTCCTGACTTAATCTGTGATACACTGAGCAGTGTCCTGGGGGGGGTTTAGAAGAGCTAGAAGAGAGTTTAGGATGTCAGGTTGCCAGGACCTGGCAATGTGACCTATATCAACTTCTGCATCAATGATAAGGCTGTTGATTGCATGTTAACAGTAGAGCGTCATGGTTGCAATGTTTTCCAACATGTTTTTTTGCAGGGGGTTGTTGTACATGGGTGTCCTGTTATCGCAATATCCAAATGAAGATATGTGCTGGGAAAAAAAGTCATTCCCCCTTCATGTATAGGGCATGCTGACCTCCCTGTCCAGTGCAGCATGTGCCATAAGGGCAGGATGCTGCAGATGGGAATGTTTTTGGGTTACTTTAAAAAAACGTTAAACCAAATTGAGGTTGACTTGGACTCTCTTTCCAATTCCCTGCATATATTTCTGTTCCAAAGAACTTGTGAAAATCTCACGTGAGACCATGCGATACACACCCAGTGTCAGCAAGTTGTGTTGGTAAAATGTAAACCACAAAGAACCTATTGAAATTGTCTCATAATTGAGGTCTTTAATGCATGGATTAAAACTTGGTTATCAGTGTCCTTTGAAGGATGCAAAGGGAGCAACATCATCTCAAAATTTCATTGTCCTATTAATGAAGTATTTTACTAGAAAAATCCTTTTAGACTAAGGATTCAGTCAAGGTGGAAATAAAATGAACTGAAAATGACGGAGGGGTGAGCAATGAGCAGTCCCCATAGGCCAAATCTCAGTAGGAGAAAACACTTAAAGTTTCTTTAGTGCTGGCAGGTTCAAAAGTCAGGGCTGGTTTCAATTAGCCTGGGAGAGTCTCAGTGATAAACAATTCCTGTGGTCTTGAGCAAAGGGGCTAGCTGCATGCAGCCATTCTAACTACTTGAGCTGGCCCTATTCCCTTTGCTCTGGGAGTAACTGTCTCTTTGAATGAAGTATTTGTCATCGTTTGTGTATGAATTCTTCTGAGTTTTTGAGAGCAAGGAAAATACAGAGTTTTCTGGTTAAGACATTTTTGGTCTGAAAATCCCCTGGGGTATGGGCTTAAAATATGCATGACGTTCATGCGATTTATTTTCTTTAAGGGGCTGGAAAATGTGAGTGTGTGCAGATGTTTGTGTGCATATGTGTGCACGGCTGGGCCATCCCCTGAGCCCTGCCTGCAGGATGAGCCCGTGGGAATGCCCACTCAGCCAGCACAGACCCACAGGTGAAGGGCAGCTGGCCCTTGGTCCTACCCTGGCCCGGAAACCTTGTTAGCTTCTGCTTATAGTATTTCAGGAGAGGAGACAGGAATTTCAGGTCATTCCAGCTGTGTGTGTGGCATAGGAGCCTATTCAAGGCTCCTGGAGCATCTCCACGTTCTGTGGTTGCCCTGACAAAGCCCATTGTTCAGCTCAGCTGGCAGACCCGCCCCAGCGCTGCTCTGCTGGGATGTGTCACTTCACTGGTGCTCGCAATTCCTAAACTCTTGAGAAATACTTTTATGTCTTGTACATGTTATATAGGGATAAATAAGAAGTTGGGATTAGAAACGCTACAGCTCTTATTCAGCAAGGTCCCATCCTCAGTGTGTGATGCTGCCCGGGCAGCAGTGAGGAGATGGTTCCTCTGATCTCTGCCTTGACCCTCACTCAGAACTCACACTGGTTCCCAGGCCTGCCAAGTCCATGGTGACTGCATATGCCTTTGTACTTACAATTTATTTTCAGGTGATCAAAATAGCCCTAGTTTTTTAAAAAAAAAACAAACCTAAAATCAATGAGCAATATTTCTGCATTCGAATCTGCATGTTTTGGGGACAGCTGTTGTACTTGTGGGCTTGAAAAGTCTGAAGTCACATGAAGTAATACTTCATGATCATGGATTCCTATCTTTAGACATTCTTACAGCTCAAGATTTATGGTAACATGCTCAGGGAGAGGTTGGATGATTATGTATAATAACTATAGACCACCATAGTAAGAGCATAACTTTTACTCTGTAAAACTGTTATTCCTAGCCAAAATGCTAAGAAGTATAAGCTTGTTTTTTCCATTTGACAAGGAGGTGCTGGTGTTTTCCCATAATATGGCCACTACAGCAGAACCTATTCAAATTCATCTTGGTGAAAGAGAAATTTTTGACAAATATCATTTCTGTGCAACAAAGCAAACTGCACAGGATAGTTCAGTAAGCCCCCTTAAACCATGCACAGTACAAATCCTTTAGAGCAGGGGGTTCTATTTTTATCCTAAGAGTTTCCATAGCAAAAGCTGATTTAACTCCTCAGGGTGAAGTTCACGCCAGTATGTGTCACTGCAAAAGATCAAACTCCCTTTAACACACAGATGAGGGACCTGCAGAAACCTTGCATTTGGAGTGGGGAGCAGATGTCCAGGCACAAACATCCAAATGCACACTGAGAAACTTCTGTCTGAATGACATGGATCCTTTACCAGCAGTTATGAGATTGCAGAGAGCTGTGCTGAGTTAGTGCTGTGGTAGTTCAGCTGTGAGAAAAAAAAAAAAAAAAAAAATTCTTCCCATGGTTCTGTTCACAGGTGACATGGTGCAGACCTGTTGCCATGGCAATGAAGGTGATGTCACAGGTGCAACATCAAGGTTTTGTGGCTGCAGCAGATGGGCTGGGAGAAAACCAGCTTGTCAGGGTTAGCTGAAGGGGGTTCTTGCAGCTGTAAAGAATGGTCTGGGGTAGTACTTGGGTGCCATCTCCAACAGATGATGGATGTGTTGACCTGGGACTTGTGATACCTGAGTCCTGTTGCCAAATCTCGCTCAGACAGGGGCTGCATTCAAGGGAGTGGCAGGATTATTTGCTGGCAGGTATGATTTACAGGGTGCAAACTGAAGCAATTAGGTTTGGAGGGATGTAAATCAGCCAGGTTTTGTCCTTCTCTGATCTATGCCTGGTTCTTCTTGCTGGATGCAGCTGAAGGCTGCTGCTGGCCCCAAGGCCTGGCACCCCTGGCCTGGGTGGGGGGGTGGCCAGGGGGTCTGGCCAAGCAGCCCCTTGCAATGGGGATGACTGAGCTGCTGAAGAAGGTATGCTGGCCCTTGAGGGATTCTGGAGCAGTTTCTCTCCCAGAAAAGAATGGTTCTCGGTGTCTGTTCCAGGAGTGGGCTGTGCAAGCTATGGTTGTTATCAGTTGCAAAACAATGATTGGTAAAAGAATCTGACCCAGAAAGTTTTGTTTCAGGTGTTGGATTCTCTCCCTCAGTTTTAACAAGCATGCTGCCAATTCAAATTAAAATAGATCCTAATTTTTAAAATACTTGAACTCAAAAACTTTAAAAAAAAAAAGAAAAATCAACAAGAAAGCTGGGTAACTTTGTAAAAAAATTCAGATAAAAGTTTGTTACTGGATAAATACTATAGCAATATAGAAGCTAAAGGGTACTTCCAGAACTATTCTTGTATCTTTCACTAAAGTAGGGTTTGATTCTAATCTTTCTTCATTCTGAACTTCAGCTGAAGGTTATCTTTAGCCCTGAAGAAATTATCTGTGGACTTCTGCTTAAAACCCCTAGAATACAAACTGGTTTTAAAAAGAAGTTCCATAATTTGCAATCAAGCAAGATTTCCTCAGTTCTATGTAGCCTATATTCATGATTAAACACACAGAACTCATTACAATGTCAACTGTGTGTAGATAAGAATTCAAAGCAATATGCAAGCTTTGCTGTTGAAATGGCTCGGGGTGTCAGTGTTGAGTTGTTGAGAGTGTATAAATCATATGTATGTGTGATTCTCGGGCTAGTACCTGGGGATTTGCTTGATATGATTATACACACTGCTCTGCTCACTTAGTTCATTTCACGTCTGCCTCAGGAGCGACCTCAGGAGGCGTTTACATTGATTATTTCCCTCACAACAGCCAACACAGTTCAAATAAAGCAGACTATGCATAATTAAAGGCATCATTGCTTTCTCACTCAAAACAGTAATGGGGCAGTGGATCTAATTTCCTACTTAACACAGAAAGGCTCTGCTTATTAACTATTCCTATGATTATTATTTACTAAACTAATTTTAATAATGGCCTGTTGTGGGTTTTTTGTTCCCCCCCCCCACATCCTTCTGGAAGACCCAAGCTGTTCTGTTCAAGAGCATGATGGGGCAAAGATCTGCTCTAGAGAGGGGATGTGCATAGCATCACCAAAGGTTGGACATCCAGCAGAAATTGTGTGGGTTCTTAACTGATGGCTTACACTGCTACCTGAATTGATGCTGTGCTGCAAGATATGCACTGATAAAAACTCTTGCTTATAGAAGAGTCAAAAAGAAAGTTGGGGAGGAGTAGCTCCTATGTTAGAATCACCCTGAGAGTCCCTTCTTCACCTCTCCTTTAGGAAGGCAAGCAGGAACACTTGCTCTGGCACAGCTTGGCTGGGGGCTGGTCCATGCTGAGGCCATAGGTGCAGAGTTCTGAGCATCTTGAGCTGCTCTGGGCTGCAGAAGCACCCTGGGCATTGCACTGGGCACTGCACTGTCAGCACACCCACCACCATCCTTCTGAGCTTGCTCATGTGGTGGACAGCTGTGGTTTTCTGACTATGCAGTGGTTAGTGTAGAAGATGCCCACTTTCAAAGCCAGCCTTGTATCTGTTTTTCCTGTGGGAGAAGTTTTTAGCACTGCCCTGAGACTGCCTTGAATGCTTCAGAGGGCTGTTGTGTTCTTATTTCATTAGCATAATAAAATCTGCACCTCCCAGTTCATTCCCCTGAGGCTGATGCAATAAGGAAAAAAAAAAAGGCAGTTCCTACACTGACAACACTTGTGTCACTGAATGAGAAAGTTGGCTAGTGAGAGATTGTTGAAGGATTGTGCTGATGGTACAGAGAAGCAGCTGATTAAGCCTGATGTCAGGCAGAAGTGTGTCATCTGTGAGCCTTGATCCAGACACCGTGCCCTCACAGCAGGAAATGATTACACCAGGCAGGGCTCCTGCTCAGGCAAAACCTGCACATGGTATCAGGCCCTGAATTAGCAGCTCTTCAGAAATAAGTTTAGAAATGTCACACTTTGTAAGCTGGTCTTATCTGGTGGAATTGCTAAACCCAGGGATCCTTTGTTAATCAGAAAATCCAGGCAAGTTTGGGGCTAAATTCTCTGAATTTAGCTGGAGGTGGTGGGCAACAAGTTAAGTTAGGGACTTGTAGGGTGGAAATGTTCATTTGGGCATTGTTGTCTTTAGTTCTTACTGTTTGCTTCCAATGCTGCATCCTGCTGCTTGGAAGCTGGACTGGTTTGTTTTTGCAGTACTTGCCTTGATGGGGATCCCAATAGCAGTGTGTTTACCGTGAGTGGTACATGTTCTCACATGTTTAAATTGTTCAGATTTTGTGGGGAGCATGGATAAAGTGGAACAATTTGTGTAAATGGACCACAATAAAAAGCCCTGTATCAGTTAGCCTCACATCTTTCTTAACTGGAGCAAACTGAGTTAAAACAAAAGCTAGTGACTTTAAGAAATAACTGAGCAAACTCCTGTGAAACAAGTCACAAACTCAGTTTGCTCCACAGCCTGTTAAATATCTGACAAACTTCTGGTTAACTTTAGCAAAGACCAGTGACAAGTGGGTTATTGCCATTGTAAATTGTATCTAACAGTTTAATAGTTATAATACCTGGTATGTTGTTTTTAATAAGTGTCTGGAGTGTTGCAGAAAAGAGAGAGCATCTGGATCTATGGCAGCTGAAGTAGAAAGTTGTTTTTCTGTTTACAATATGACCCTTTGCTCATAATAGTGTTCTTTAAGTGTGTGGTAAGTACATGTCTTGCGAGTGTGTAGACTATATATTTAATGTGTGAAAAATGTCTGTTTTGGTGTATGAAAGTTAAGATTGTAGTAGATTTTTTTAAGGTTGGAAGTGAGAAAGCAAACACAGTAAGTAAACCCCTGTTGTTTCCACTGGAAAAGGTTGTCAGCAGGCTGAGTGAGGTTGCAGAGGGCTGTGTCACATCCACACCAAATAGACTTGCTGAATCCCAGCTGGAGCAGCCTAAAGTGTTTCAACACCACAAATGCCCTACAGAGAGGGCTCCGGGAATTTAAACTTTCCCAGACACCACACATGCCTGTTCAGGCTCTCTGAATTCAGTGGGTTGTGTGTGAATGTCTGTGGGTATTGCCAGCTTCTTCCTGAATTTTGTTCAGAGACTCACATTAAAGACTTATTGTACAGGCAGGAAACATTAGCTTTAACTGATGGATAATTGAGAGGTGATGGATGGGATTTTACAGAACTCTGTGGCGTGGTTCTTCTGTTTCTACCTGTGAGATCAGATTTGAAATAGGTGGAAAGAATTCTGCCTGTTGTACTCAGAAAAGCAAAAGCCATAGGGTTGAAGGGGGCATGGTGCTTTCAGCACAGCCTGAGCAGGCTGGAGTGGACCTTCAGGACATGTCCAATAAGGTACCAGTCAGATCAGAAAGAGTCTTGCTATATTTCTTCCTTTTGTTTCAAAGGGGAATGGGCTAGAAGTAATTTTAATCATTAAAAAAGTTTGAGAAATTTACAGAGCAGGTGAGAAAAGTCCCTGTGTCATGTCTCTTTCTATGGGCAGGTAAGAAGGTGCCAGTGAGCCCCAGTTCCAGACTGGGATAACTTTTTTTTTGTTATTATGCACAAGCTGCTGGACAATTAGACTCCAGTAAAGGGTCTGGAGAGGCAGTTACATGAATGCTGACACCTGTACTTCTGAGTTCACGAAATTAATGCAGGCTGAACTTACTGTGATGGGAAGGTAGACGAGCTTTGTGGCTGTCCTTTGTCCCCCTCACAGCAATGGAGCCGTGCCCACCGATTTTGGCAGGATACACAACTTGCAGAGGCACTGCCCACCATCACTCTGCTAGGTCAGTAGGGTTGTCCACAGCCACTTCAGGCTGGTGGTCTTGTGTCCTCTCACCAGGAAAGGCTGATGTAGGTTCTGAAGTGGTTTCTGGCAGTTCTGCTTGCTTGCATTGATGTGGGCTGGTGTTTGAGCTTGTTGGCTGATTGTGGCACACTTTTCGCTTTCGATACAGAGTATTTCTTCCAACCCAGTGGGAAGTGGTAACTTGTTTCACTGATGACCTGATGTGGCCAGGGGTCCTCTCACAGCCTTCACACAGCCGAGGTGCAGGGATACCTTGTCTGACTTTTAAAAGCACCTTTCTTGGACAAAGTTTAAGGTGTGTCTTGTTGCTTAGTCCTTATTCTGTCTTTCACAGTACAGCACTGACCAGAGCAGGTTATTTGCCTAAAATTTTAGGACAAACATATCAGCAGTATCAAACCTCAGGGAACTGCTCATACGGAGTAAGATGTAGTTATTGAGTCTGTGATCAGTTCTGAAAATTATTCCTGGGATCAAACAAGTGGAATTGACTCATTATAATAAGGGCCCCAATAGGCCTAAATAGAAATTGGTTTTCTCCAGTTCTTGATTTGTGTTGATGTTAAGTACAATCACTGACACATCATTTGTGCTGCAGATGTTGACAGGGTCCGGGGGAAGACCTGCAGTGTGGGTGCTGCTGCTCTGTCTGCAGCCATGCTGCTTTGTGCTATCCTGATTATTCTACAGCTCACAAAAGAAAAAATAACTGAGATTTGTCTTGTCTTGGGCTGACAGTATAGCCAAGTGATTGCCAGTCCAATTTGGCAGTTTTTAATCATTTTATCTCTGTTCTCTTCTCTCTGGGGAGACAGTCAGTGTTTAGCAGCCTGCTCAGAAAGACCTTGGGGCTAGTTTCAGCGGCAGTGGCTCAGAGCTCCGATTATTAGCTCTGCTCTTAGGAGCACACTGCGATCTTTCCCAAGGGAGTGGTGTGAAAAATTAACACAGGCTTAGAGCAGCAGTGCAGCAGCGAGCTATGTAACTGTAATTACTCCATTGATATTCCTCACACAATAACACTGTCATCAGTCATTTACATAAACTTTTTCTCCATGAAGAGGGAATGGCTGCTTATAACCCTATTGGGTGCTTCCAGAGCATGCATTATACATTTTATTTGTTCTAATTTCAGACTCAAGGCCTGTAGGAACAGAGGGAGGAAACGTGCAGTCTTTCTGTTGTTGTTGGGTTTTCTCTTGTGGCAGTAAGTGTGCCGCTTTGCACACATGATTGTGCAAGCAGGCTAAAATTTATCTTTACAGGATACTGGGAATCATTTGCAGGATTTGAGATACTAGTGTAATTTTAAGAAATATTCCAGTGTATTTTAAATGTTTTAAGCGGTTGTTACCCAGACTTTGTCCCAAGAGCCAGCCTCTCACTCTTTTGGTCAGGTCAGGTCCTGAAGCAACAAGTATTGTTCTGCTTGCAGAGCTGCAGTCAGGATGTCCTGGTTTTTCTTAGATTTCTTTTTCATCTGCAAGCACATGGGATAGCTCTGTGCCCTCTGCCTGTACCATGCTCTCCTGTAGCTCCATTTATCTCTCCATGACCAGATAAAATGTCTGCAGAAGCCACAGACGTAGTAGCAGGTGCTACTGGTAGCAGGTACTCCAAGAGAGTAACAAGAAATAAATAGTTACTAAAACTCAAAATTAGCACCATCCTGTCTTCTGCTGGGGACACTCATTCATAGAATCATAGAATGGGCTGGGTTGGAAGGGACCTCAGAGATCATCAAGTCCAACCCTTGATCCACTACCGCTGTGGTTCCCAGCCCATGGCACTGAGTGCCACATCCAGGCTCTTTTTAAATATCTCCAGGGACGGAGAATCCACTACTTCCCTGGGCAGCCCATTCCAATGTCTGATCACCCTCTCCGTAAAGAAATTCTTTCTAATATCCAACCTAAACTTCCCCTGGCACAACTTAAGTCCATGCCCTCTATTCCCTTCATGTCCCTTTTATAGGGTAAAATCCAGAGTTCCAGAAAGCCAAGGGTTTGTTGGGTGAGCACCATGGCAGTTCTGGGCCCATGGGAGCCATGTGTGAAGCCTTCCCTCCAACAGGGGCTGCAGAGCCTGGGCCTCTCCCTTCTCAGGGTGTGCAGGGGCTGCAGTCACAGCATCACTCCGCACCGGGGGAGGATGAGGGAGAGGAGGCACTTCAGCTCCTCACATCACCCAGTTAGGGACGAGATGTCCCTGTCCTCATCGTAGGAGCCTTAAACTTCTGTAGATATTACACTTCCTCTAATTAAAGTCTTTGGAGCCAAATATTCCTGGGGCCACGGCTAATAATGTATTCAGAAGAATAATAACCCTGTCTGAGCTGCAGCGTGGTTATTGATGTGCCGGTACCTGCCGGCGTTGGCCGTGTCCGGGTGCTGCTCAGGCCTGCGGGGCACCGCGTCCCCGCTCCCTGTCACCGGCAGAGCCCTCAGCGCTGCAGCAGGACGCGTCTAGTGGGAAAAAAAGGCGCATGATAGTCAAATTTCAGTTGCTGAATATTTAATGAAGCCTGCAGTGTTTATTTGGTTAGCCTGTCGATTTTTATCGTTCTGTCAATAGCTTCTCATATGTGGCACGGTGATGATCTTTAGCAGCCTGTCCCCTGGGAGCCGAGGCGCTAAATGCAATTATGGATTTTATACCGCAATGTGTTTGATATTTCCACTGATCTAATTTGCAGTCTGGTAGTTTATTGTTTGGCATTTTAATGGCACTCAAATGCTATGGAAAATTTGATTTCTCTTTATAATTCACCCTAACATCATTAATGCTGGTAGCTGAATGGCATGGATTTTAGAGGGCTAAATATATAGGAAAATAATTTTTTAAAAAATATGGACCAAAACAATCAGAATTTTAACTAAAAGGAAAACTCACGTTTATTTTTTTCCACATTTCCTTTTTGTCACTTTTCATTAAACATTAAGATTACTTTGAGGAAATGGTAAAACAAATGCTAGACCTTGTCAAACAAAATACAAATGCAATATGTCTTCTGATGGGAGCTTTACTGTAGAGCTCAAAGATCCTCAGAAGTCTTTTGAGAGAGAAACAGAATGAGAACCATCTATTAAAAAGTCTTATCAGGCTGGTTTTCTCTCCTGTTCCAGACCATTTTTGCTTGAATCCTCCTTCTCCCCCCCCCCACGATGTAGCTGGCAGAAGTCCTGAGCCAACTACTTCATCAGATACATCTCTTTCACTAAGAACATAACCCAATAACAACAAGAAAACCCCATCCCCAAGCCACAGTTTGGTAGAAGTTCTTGAATTTTGGATTGGGTCTGTTGGCACAAAGAAGGGGCACACAGAACTGTGTGGGGCTAGGTGGCTTGGGGGAGTTAATCATGGTGTTATTTTACACATCTAAACACATTTACTGTGTAGTAACTCATGAGTTATGGGTCCTCTGCAATTGCAAAATAAATCCTTTAATTAAGCACCCAGTCAGAAACAATTTAACCTCCTCGGTGTATCTCATAAACTACATTAGCCCCAGATTTATTTAGAATAGTGCTGTGCAAGCATGATCTATTTACATTAAGCAGTATTTGCCCTTTTTTATGTTGAGTATGGTGGGACAAGGAAATGCAGATCTATTTTGTATGGCTTCATCCATGGCTTTTAATGACCTTGTCGTGTTTCCCAAATAGAAACAATTGTGGTTTTCCACTGAGCATTCTATGAAAACAGGCAGGATGATAACTATTTCATGTATTGCTTCTTTTTCAGGACTATTTCACAGACAACAGTGTTAGAGAGGAACCTTATTCTCCTTGTATGTCCTGTGAAGTCGAGCTATGCAGTGGCATGTTGACAAGCAATGATTCTCTGCCTCAAATGCTGAAGAGTTTGTTTCTGTCTTTCAGCAGAGGTGTGAACACAAGGCCAGTCAGTGTAATAAATCTTACAAGCTGCCAGAAATAGAACATGATTTGTGGTTTATGAGTTGAGGAACATTAAAGAGATTCAAGAGTGTTCCACTTTTCAGTATAAAAGCTGACAAAAAGTCCTAAAGGAAGCTGAATGAGTTGCCAAGAGCACTAATGAATGGATACAAAATAATCAGCTTTGTGTTTCACAAAATGTTTCGGCAGTTATGTTGGGCTGATGGATCAGTTTGCTTTTTGGGTGAGATTCACACTGACCCACAGATTCTTAGCACCTCTCCATGGGGTGTCGGTGGGGATGCTGCTGGCAACAGCAGCAAACATAGATGACATTTGTAGTTCATCTCAATTATTTTTCCCACATCAATTTGCCTTTAAAAAAAAAAAAAAAAAAAAAAAAAAAAAGAAAAAAAAAAAAAAAAGAAAAAAAAACCTTTCACTTAACTCATTAGATAGCAAGAACAATCTTATAAAGAATAAACTGTTAAATACCACATTTCCTTCTATGGGAATTTCCATTCTCAGCATACGCATTTTGTCACATACTGGTACTCAGCACCATGGCATCACAGCCAATTTGGGTCTTGGCTTGCCAGTGCCACCAGAGGGGTGTTATGGAGGTCACCTGGAGGCAGGGAGGTCTTCTGGAAATCTGCCTCTCAGGAAGACTTGTCAGGGCTCATATGGGCTTGGATCACAGGCGGTGATTATTCTCTGTGTGTCTTGTCCCTAAGCCAAATTGTGGGTGAGAGCAGAGGCAGGAGCTCTGCAGGGTCTGGGGACAGGGACTGCTGAGCATGGCTCTGTCCTGGTTAGTTATTCCTCTGTCTGCACCCATCATCCCCAATTGTGGCCATCCCCTAAGTGGCCCTTCCTACTTTGAGATCTGCCAGCCTGACCCTCAGGCAGCAGAATCACAGGTTGGACTGGGAGCCCATCCTCTGCAGGAGATGTAGACCAGGATGCACGCCCTAAAGGTGACACAATGAGTGGTCACAGACCCATTGATGTGAAAAAACAAAGTATTTGAAGAATACATGGCAAGACACAGACTGTGCAGTGGCAATAAGAAGATTCCACTTGAAACAGGCCAGAACATCACAAAACTGTTAACTCTAGGAAATACATTTTTTTAAAAACCTACCAGATTATTCAAACTGGCTGTGATGTTTTCAGTTGATGTGTTTTGACTTTTTTGTAGGAACAAAAGATAGGCTGTCACTAAATTGTTGAGAAACCTATTTAGCAGGAACTAAAAATAAATAAAATTTAAAAAGAAAAAAGCCACCAAGTTGTGGAGTGTCAGGCTAATGACATAAGGCCTGGCCCTCCAAGTGATCTGTTAGCAGATGATGGATGAATGTGCACCTCACTCGGCAGTGCCACCAGCCTTGCTTCTTTCTTGAATATCTGTCAAGATGTTAAGTGGACGACTGCAATCAGCAGTGAAATAAGACCTGTGTAATCTGATGTTCCACTTAGAAAAGAAAACAAAATTCCTACCACCTAATATGAGACTACACCAGTCAACACAGAAAGGCCTTTCAAGCAGGCTAGGTATCTGATAAAATCTTTACACCTCATTATCATTTGTAATTTAGAGATATGGGTACAGCTGTATCTACAAACAGTGCATGATGACATTTCCAGGGATTTTATCTGTGGCTGTTTCCAGCAAACAGCTCTTAATTTATACATTTACTTCTATATTCCTTTTAATATGTTTTTTTTTCAAACTTTATCTTGCTGAGAAGGGTATCTTGCCTGTAAAAAAAACTTACTTCAGTAAGAATTGATGTAGATTAGCAAAAACGCCTGCCTTCTAGTTCCCTACAATGGAGGTTCAGTTTTGGTTAATTCTGTTTCATCAAGTTGTTTTCTAGAAGGTGACAAGAAATGGAGAATTTGCTGTCTTTGGGTGCAGTAAAATAGTGCCTCTTAGGGAGAAAAACTGTGAATGTTAATTGAAGTGCAGTTTTGAGTAAATATCTAAGACAGGACAGCCTAGAAACAACATCAAGCTTTGCTGCTGTTTAATCTGAACCTTCCTGATTGCTTTCACCCACATAGTTTGGATTACAGAGGATATTAGCAGATGCAATTGAATGCGCAGCAGTTTGTTGTGAGAAGGCAATCAGCTCTGTAAGCACCTTGGCTTCCTCAGCATTATAAATAGAGGTTTGCAGGATGGATGCTGAGGTGGGAGAAGGTGCACCTAGAGGATTAACTCCATGCTTCAGCAGAAATGTTCAGACAGCTCAGTCCTGACCAGAATGTACCCTTCACAACATGATGGGGCCAGATTAGCTTCCATGGCTGGTTGCTCCTATGCAGACTATGGGATACTGTGGAGGGGATACAGATCCAGACCTCCAGGTCACTCCTGTCTCTATGGCTCCATGTCAGTGGCAGGGATAGCATCAGAATGTGTTATCCACAAAATTACAGAGATACTTGTGTGCTGAGAAACATCTCAGCATGGGTATCAGGCAGCAGAAGGTCCTGGAAAGCCCAGTGGTGTCCATGTGTTTTGAGGTTTGTGAACTGGCTTCCACACAGCTGCCACGTTGGCTGTGACCCCAGTGTTCTCAGCAGAGATCCTTCTCTCTCTTGCTGTAAATCCAGAGGGATGTATCCTGGGGTTACTAGTCAGGTTCCTGGAGGGCACTGGACAGATCTACCAGCAGCTTGTATTGAGAACTGTGGTTTGGGAATGTGTTTTTTAAAAACTACATGCAGTTTGATCTATGAAGCTTAATATAATGTTGAAAAATATTCCAGTGAGATATATAACCATAATTTTTAATATTAATGAAATTTTAAGTGGGACAGAACTTGTCTGACATTAGAACTCTCTTTTTTTTTCAAGCTGTCTTTACAACATTTTGTTTCTTTACTCTCCCCATGCGAGCTGACTGTGATTTTTGCTGTAAATAAAAAGGAGAGATTGCAGAACATTTTATGAAATTTTTCCTTGCCAGAGACATTGATTCCAACCTGACTCAAATGCTAGAAATCAAGCAGTAATAAACATTTTTGTTATTATTACTGTTGTTACTATTAGAAATGTTATATGATTCTAAAAGTCAAGATCTTAAGGCACAGAGACGGTGATTATTTTTTTTTTCTTAGAAAGAATTTCTTCACAGAGAGGGTGATCAGACATTGGAACGGGCTGCCCAGGGGAGTAGTGGATTCTCCGTCCCTGGAGATATTTAAAAAGAGCCTGGATGTGGCACTCAGTGCCATGGGCTGGGAACCACAGGGGTAGTGGATCAAGGGTCGGACTTCATGATCTCTGAGGTCCCTTCCAACCCAGCTGATTCTATGATTCTATATGTTCAGTGTTTTGTTTCCCTGCATCCTGATATTTTCTGAAAATCAGTGTGACCATCCTGAGATACTTGTACAGCCCCTCTCACTCTGAATGTGCCAATAACTTGCTGTTTGTCTTGTATAACTGGAAGAGACAGGTAGAGATCTAAATATAACTGGAAACAGTGATTGAAACATATATATTGCTTTTGTTATATAAAAAGAGTTCCAGACCCCATAGTTATTTAAGCTGTTCTGCTTATTTTTATTATCATCTGTGGACAATTTCACTGAAAAAAGAACAAGAAGGAAGATGTTTAAAAATGGCAGCTAATAAGGAAGAAAGAAGGGAAAGAATGGATAGTTGGAGCAAGCAGAGGGTACAGGTTAGATAGGTGTAGGCAGTGCTCATCATCAGAGATACAGACTCTCAGGCACTGGTGCAGCAGCTTGCAGAAGGGCTGGAGCAGGAGTCTTGTGGATGAAGTCCTGGGAAGGGGGATCAGTTTTGTTGCAGTAAGGTTATGGTGGGTCGCTGCTGTTCTGTTACTAGTCTCCCTGCCTAGCCTGATGTTTAACGTCTGAAATTCTTCAGCTCTCTGGGCTGAAAGAAGTCTGCACCATTTCAGGCACCACAGTACAATGTACCATGAAACTGCTTAATGCTGCAGAAAATTGCTAATGCAACAAGACGGAGCCCCTTGAAAAATCATCTAACACATCATTATGCCTTCCTGGGTCCCTCCTGACCCTGCTCACAAGAGCCTCACTTCCCAGAGAGCACATGGAGCTCAGAGGTGCTGCTGGGATGTAGGCTGTGGTTGTCCCCCCACTTCCCCCCCCCAACTCCCAGCCCTTCCTGGCACTGTCTGCCTTTGCAGCAGGAGGGAATGCTAAAAAGCTGCTCTTAGTCACTCAACAAAATGCTGTGCTGGGGGCTGCAGCTCTCCAGCAAAGCTCATGCTAGTGCCCTGGTCAGGGGAACCCTGAGGGAAAAGTCTGAGGGACCTTCGGTGTCCTGGTTGCTCCCCCTGCCCACTCTTCTTCAATCCATGGGGCAGTGGTGAAGAGCAGGTCATGTAGTGAAAGGAAAGCCAGTTTCTATCACTCCTATTTGTATTATGGCAGTTTCTGGTGGCCCTGTCTAGATCGTGGTTAGGTGTGTCCTAATTGTAAAAGCTTAGGCATGGACCCTTAAACAGGTGATGGCTCTGAGTCTCTAATTTTAGTAAAATACAGGCAATAAAAATCTATATAATGTGTCCCTGATTTAGTAATGAGAAAGAATATGACAGAATGCACATCACATTGCTCATCAGGATGTGAAAATTAGGTTAACCAAGAGTACTGAGCAGAGGAACTATATATGAAACTGAAACAAAAAAACAAACCACATACCACAAAAGCATGGTCAGTATGTGCTCAAATAGGTTCCAGACAAAAAATTACAGGGACTCCTCTAGGAAAAGTCAATTATAGAATTCCATACTTTTGTGGAGAATAAAAGTTCATTGAGACATATCAGCTATTCTCAATGGGACAGCAAATCAGAGCAGCAGGAACAACTGCTGGATTTTGTCTGTCTGATAAACTATGGGAGCAGGGATATTCAAGTGATTATGAACAACTCAGAGATACAGAGATGATGGAGAGGAGGTGAGATACATAGCTGCAGTTCCATTGATGCTTTGCCTATGGAAGGAGCATAAAAATACTCAAACCATTGTGTCATTGCATGTGTTTCTAGACAACTGTGGAGGGGCTCCACATTGTTGAAAGTAAGGCAACATAAAAGGTGTTTGGGCCTTTCTGAAAGGAGGGGAAGCCTGTGGTTGTGTTGATAGACTTAAGCCCCTTCTAGCCTCTCTGCAGCTGGGTAAATCTCCCTAGGATTGGGCTGGCTAACAGAAATATTGGCATTCCTCAGTGCTGTGTGAGTGAGTACAACTGATTCATTTCTTTGCTCTACAGAGTAATTCTAAGCAGCTTCTTTTAAACTGAAAGGATCAAAGTCCCCAAATGAGAATGTGGTGAACTTGATACTTCTCCACAAGCCCAATAGGCATGGACAATATACATTCTGTAACCAAAACCTTTTGGGGTTTGTGTAATACAATACCCTTTCTGTAACCCCCACCCTTTTCTCCATCCTCGTGACCCTGCTGCAGCTAAGGGACCGGACAGTAGAAAAACATGTCAAGCATGAAAAGCAGCAACTTGAGGGCAAACATGACCCCTCCACTGCTAGTTACTGAACTTCTGAAAGTACGTCAAGCAAGCAGAATCAGCTAAAAAGGGAAGCCAGGGACACCTCATGTTGTGCGAGATGGGAGGTTAGGTCTTTGCTCTTTAGTTCTAAAGTGTTTTGTTTTAATCATGGGGAGAGCTGCTGGCTTGGCACTGTGTGAAATAGATTTAGAAATCCTGAGGAAGGAGGAATTTCTCAAAACAGTAAGGAAAACAAAAGTCAGCAATGGGGAAGAACTGGCCAGCATTTTTGCAACAGGAAATGTGGAGGATACAGAAAAGAGAAAATTAATGACACTGGGAGTATGATCGTGTTAGCTGTTATTGTTGACACCTCATCATTTCCAGACTAAAATGCCAGCTAAGGCCATGTCTCACTTGACACTAACTTAGGTCATCTTTGCCTTGCCCAGAGAAAAAGAAACATCAGGCAAGACATTGAAACTCTCTAATAAAAATGGAGCACATCGCGAGAAACTCCTTTGCTCTTGGAATCAGATCAGCAGCCACAACATGGCTGCTGCAGACTCCGTGTTGATTGCTCCAAATATTTTGCTGCATTTTATTTTCTGAGGTGGAATAAATGTTCCATTTTGAGCAGTGGAAAATGCTAGCTATACCTATTTTAAACACAAGTGTAATGTTTTATAGCCCATAGAGGGATAATTACAAAGTACAAAATCACAGATTTTATAGCAGATTTTCCCAGGAGTGCAGTTAGGAAAATGGTATGTGTCATGTAGCCGATTTAGATAATGATTCTGATAAAGATAAACTGAATTGTTTATAATAAGTAATTGGGTCTACAAAGGCCCAAATGACACAGATGAGTACACAAGCTTAGAGGCACAGGAATTGCAGCCCTGGATCACGTGCCTTTGCTCCCTCTTCCCAGTGGTGATGCCTCTGCCCAGCCTGTGTTTGGCTTGGATCTGATGCTGGGGCTGCTCTTTGTAATGCAGTTAACTTTCTCAGGAACAGTAAAGATTAAAGCAGTTCAGTTTTCCATTGCTGAGATTCCAAGGTGGTGTCTCTTGCTAGGATCTGTGCCGTAAGGAACTGTGCTTGGAGGAGGTGAAGCAGCAATCCCTGCTTGGCAGCTGAACTGGGAAAGAACCCCCAAAGCCTGAAAATGGGAAAGAAAAACTGCAGCTTCCTTGCTTCTAAAGAAGTCCTTGGGCTCGGTCAGAGCTGAACCGTGAAGAATACTGGCCTGGTAAATATACAGCAGCACTTTACCACAGGCAGAAGATTACTTGTTGAGTAGATTATCTCTCTTGTGATAACACAAAATCCTTCAGACTTGAGTGGAGCATCTTGCCTAGCCTATTAGTAGATGACAAGATGCAGTTTGGGCCCAGTAAGCCTCTATCAATCACAAGATGGAGTAAAGCCCTAATTATCATTTAATTGCTGCCTTCAGCTTGAGCTGCCCTTCTTCACAGCTTTCTGCATCCATTTGAGATTAGGTTGGGCTCAAATGAGAACTGTAAAGGGCCTGGCAAAGGTGTGAAATTCCCTGGGTAACTGAATTAATGGCAGTGTGTTCCTGCTGCTGGGGGGGTTCTGCTCTCTGTGAAGACAGAATGAGCGAGGGCAAAGGGACATAATGGGGAATTGGCAGCAATAGCTCTCAGCCATTTGTTCACAAAAAGAATGAGATAGAACGTGCTGCTTTGGACAGATTTGAGGGGAATAAAGGAAATACTGCTCACACATGTTGGATCTTATGCTAATTTTGTGGAATTATGTTGTGAATTATTTTGTTGCATAAGAAAAAATGAGTAATATGTCCATTAGGCCTGTGCAGTTGAGCACACGCTGCAGAATCTGGGCATGGATAACTGTAGTTTTTCCACATTATTCCTCTTGGGCATTTTGAAATTGATTGACACACAGTTTTTTTGAGTATTTGGGATTTGGTTTAGTTTTGAAGTAAGGTTTACTGTTGATCTGTTTTCATATGCTCTGCATGGCAGGTGTGTTTTCTAAGTAAACTGCAAAAACACAACAGCGTTTCTCATGATGAAACCCTAACAGCAGCCCTGACACAGACGTTCATCATTAAGACACTTGTCTACACTATGTAACTTTGCAACATCAAACCCAGTTTCAGAGATAATTACAGGCCATTAGTGCCTCACATGGAGTTTAATAACAGAGTAAATATTGCGGTGATCTTTGGAAATGCATAAATAAATAGATAAATACACAAAATAGAGTTGTCTGGCTTTAAAAACGAGCTCTTAAAACTGGTATTGCCTGAGAAACAGGCATAGTTGGAACTGGTCACTTAGCCTCTTTAGATGAAAGACACAGTTCTATGAATCCATCATTTTACTAGTCTGTCTGGCAAGCAAATGTGACTCTTTCTGAACAGGTATTGCACAGTACATGTTTGCAGTGCCCTGTAACAAGGTGAGCTGTACAAACTTAGTATGTAGCAGCACAGGGCCAGCCCTTCTATGGTGGTTGGGTTCCAGCACTTCAATGTTGGGAAGACTTATGAATATTTCCAGAAAATAACATTAATAGCTTTACAGAGTTTTAAGCCATACCTCTTAATTTAAAATAAAAGAAACCCCAACAATGTAGTTGGAATGCCTTTGTCCTGACACTTCTTGATTTTAATTCCTTAAAAAACCCTTCATAGTGCTAGTCCTCCAAGACTTTAATACACTTGCACTTACCCACTTATTATCAAGAAGTTTGGAATTGACCTCATTCTTGCCTAGAGACTCCACTCTTCTTACCCACTGAGCCAGTGATCAGAAAACAGTGGTCAGTAGAATGGATTTGTCACTTTGGTGGATATTCTCAGCAATGAGCAGCAGTGTCTGGGTTGAAGGCTGGGAATGTTGGTGGTCAGGCACTCCAGGGCAGTGCTGTGCCCCTTCAGGTCAAAAAAAAAAAAAAATCTATGGACTATGAGACTTTTTTTGAATAAGCAACACTCCTTAAAAGAGTCCTACCATAGATTTTGAAAATAATCATAAAGGGAAAGTGCAAGAGAAGCTGTGAAAGGAGGTCATTCTACATTCTGGTGTTTCAGGACTTAGTGTAGAGGTGAACAAGCCTGCAGCAGCCTGGTCACTGGGACATGCAGAGCTGTGCTGACCACAGGGAAATGATTGACTGTAGCACATGTATTCAAGTTGGAAATATACATTTGAGACTTTTTAGGTTCAAAACACTAGGTTCGGGTCTAATGTGAAAGCCAAAGAATGACAAACATTACTAGCTAATTGACCGACTTCTGGGGTAGATTTAGTACTCACATACTCACTTTGGCTCTGGGGAGGAAAATTGCTCTCATGTATAAGAGCTAAACGTGGTTAGAAAGGTAGCAGAAAGATAGTTGTTTTGCAGCTACTATGATGTAAAACAGAAAAACAGTTTTTATCTATCCATCCTCCTTCCCTTGTGCTATTTTTTCCACTCCAGCTCCTTCATTTTTTTTTAGTAATTGTTTATTTCTCAAGAATTCTCATGGAGATTTTTCTCAACTTGAATTTTTTTCATTTAATCAAAAGTAATTTCTTTCACTTGGATCCTGATTTGCTTACAACAACAACAATAACTTCTCATACATTTCCTAAATAATAAAACAAATACACCATAATGGTGAATAAGAAGTTTACATTCCCAATGGAAAGAATACATCTGTGGAGATGAGTTTCATTAAACTGTTAACTGAAACAGTGACTTAAAATTGATTCCATCTTTAGCCAGTGTAGTCAGTGCTCTCCTGAAGACTGCATTTATGAAGCATTCTTTATTTAAGATAAGCAAAAAACAAAGGGAGGCCTCCTCTTTTGCTGTCTCCGGGTCAACATTTCAACCTCTAGATTAGATTTGGAACCTACTAATTAGATATAATTCATTACCTGCAAAAATGAGATCAGAAATCAAGCACTGCTTTTCAGAATAAGGCGATCTTTCCCCTCATCCATCATGGCTATAAGTAACCAATTTAAAGCCAGACAAATGCATAACCAGCATTATTACCTTGTCATAACTAGTTAGGGAAAAAGACCTGAAATAAGCTGGCATTATAAATGCTTTTTATCACATTATTTTGCAGTTATTTGTCAGCCACTTTGCTTAAGATAAATGTAGAACAATAATCAGATTCTAAAACTGAACCATGGACAAGACTTTGTTAATTGCAAAACCACTTCTGCCAACAGATCTCTCTGTACTAGGGCACACTTTATGAATTTCCTCATGGGGAAATTGTACTGAGCACTTCTCCACATTTGGACTTGAAGGTCTAATAGTCAAAAAAATAGGAGAGGGAGGCCCTTCCTGCTGAAACACTGAAGGCTCACAGCAGTCAGCAGCAATGTTTGTGTCCCCAGTAGGACTGCTGAGACAGATGACCAGGGATGAGTTCTTCAGCTTTTGATTTTTCTTAATATGTGCTGATCGTAATGCAATATACTCTGCAGTTTATGGAGAGGAAGCTTGCAATAAGGTGGGAGGAATGCTCCTGCTGTGGGAGGCTTCTCAGAAGTGCAGACATGTTCGTAAAGTTTGGATTTTGGTAATCACAAATGTCAGTGCTGTGCTTCTGTAACAGAAAGAAGTATATGATTGAATCCTAATGGTGGTGGGATTTTACTGTGGTAACAGCTTCAGAGAGTGACCAATGCCCATAGCTCTTGCTACAATAAGTTTCAGGGGGATGATGTTCCTCTCCTCCCTGGAGAAAAGATGGTGGAGGGTGTGCACCAGGAGCTGCAGTGGCATCCTCTCCCAAACAGCTGTGGTTTTTCCTGTGACTTCAGTAAACCAGGATTTAAAGTTGTGTTATAAAGGAGTTGACTGAAGGGAAGAAGAGAAGGGTGAGGTTCCAGGAATATAAATCCCAGAGGTGTACTTGGATGTAGCAAGGAATGACTTAAAATTCAAAATCCTGCTATGAAGAACAAGATCAGGTAATGAATTATGCAAATGCTTTAATGACCATTGGAAACCACTCTTAGAATTGGGAGACTTCAAATGGAGGAAGCTTGCTTTCTTCAGGCATGCTAAGTGAGGCCTGAACACTCCACATTCTGTCTCTCTGTGGGGTGAGAAGTACTGGGGTGAGATGTAGAGCTTGGGCATGGAGAACTTGAATTAAGGACTGGTATTTCCCCTTCTTCGGGGACTGACATCTTCACATATCTGTTCTTCTGATAATAATAATAGTCTGTTCTGTATTCTATTGAAATGTAGAAGGGTAAAGTTTTAAAAGCAACAGAATTGCTACAGTGTGGCTGTGGTGAAGGAGAACATCCTACTCTGGTGTCTAAGGATGCAGTTATTTAGCTACACTGCAGTTCTAAAATTCAACAGAAATCACAAAGTCAGCAGATCTGATTAACTGTAACAGATTAATCCTCTCTTTTATTACACTCCTTTCCTCTCATCCCTGTATGTAGATAAGGACAACAGTTTGATTTTGATCTCAACAAATGAGTAAGATTTCAGTTAAAGATATTTGCTAAACTACTTATCTTAGTGCTTTCACTGAAAAACAATTATGGGTTTTATGTACCATTAGCACCAAGAGTGCTAATGTAGGTGCATCTTTCTACAGGAAAAAAAAAACTTAAGGAATATTTACTGTGTGGGATTCCTTTTAGTTTTTGTAAAGCCACGTCTACTTGAAAGTGTTGCTATAAAGAAAAATGTAGGAGGAATAGGGACACTTGCAAATGACACTTAAAGCTTAATCCATCACTGGGCAAGGTAGAGAGGGTTTATTTTCCATTTTTTAAAATTTCCATGAAAATTTTGTGCCTTCTGCCAGCATTAGCACACCAGTCATGTTCACTGACTCTGCTATAGAGGTGACTGTCAATGTCCAGACTCCCATCCTGCCACAGCCTTTCAGAACACAATAAAAGCAATGGTGATTCTAATCAGATCCCACTCTGTGCAGCGTTGTGTTCCTGCTTCTGCCTGTAGTGCTGCTCAGCATGCATTTGCGTTTCGAAAAAAATACATTCTGAAAGGCAAAGAAATAGTTCCACTTGATTTTTCCATCCTATGTTCACTGTAAAGGGCTGATAAAGTTCTCTTTTTCCCTGGTTAATGCAGTTTAGGTGGCAGTATCATGAAAAGATGTGACAAACTGTTAACATTAATGTACTGAGCATAATGAACACCAACCATACAGCACATGGTGCTTGTCTGCTTATTGCTGAATTTAACTCACTTTAATTGCAGTGTTACTTATGTGATGGAGATGTAGCCCTCAGAGGGATCATTTGAGGGATGAATAATATATTTGTCTAAAATTTAAAAAAAAAATAAATGCAAACACCAAAACCCAAACCAACAACTAGCAGATATTACTGTTAGCTGTAGTAAATTATAGTTTAATTATTATCTAGATAGTACTTGGCTTAAGGTTAAAGAAGAGGCACTTCTGGAAAATAGGATCAAAGCTTGCCTGGAGCACAGCCACAGGACTGCCTTTTGCAAGCTACACTGGTGGTGAGACATTTGCTAGAGCACCTGGGAATAAATTGAGTCTGCTGGGAGGAGAAAGTATCTACCCTCAGGGCACGTCAATGGAAATAGAAGGTGACAATGAGCCTCAGGCCTGCTTGGCCATATCACATGGGTCTCCTGATTCTATTGAAGGTATTGCACAGCAACTGAGCAAATCTGACACCTGGGAGGTTTTCTGTGCAAGTGGGAGGTGTAGGACCTTTACCCTCTAGCACAGAGCTGGTGCCGTAGGCGGTGGGACGCTGGTGGTGTTAGAACCTCCTTATGTCTGTCATTTGTACCCTGAACATTGAATATCTTCCTCATTATTCATCCTAGCACACTAGAAACAGCTGGTCTTCAAGGGAAATTACCTAATGAATCAACAATAAGGCTATTGTGTAGGCGTGACATTTCTGATAATAAATTATTGCTTTCAGGAGGCTGACCACACTTGTCAGGGTTTTGTGAGTTACAAATTCAGCTGCCTTGTCTTATGCTGTTTTACATAACTGACAGTGTAAAACCTTAGCATGTGACTGTTAGTTATTCCTCAGCTTCAATATCTGTATCATAAAATTTTTCTCTCTTCATTTGTTCAGAATAATCTTCGGGCATTTGCAACTCATAATTTATGTTCATTTGTTGTGAATTGATTAACTTTATTATGTCATATCTATCTTAAATATGAATTTAAATATTGTTTTCATTAGAAATGTAAACAGACTAAAAATGTAAAGACTACATATTTTATTTCACTTAGATAAATGATGTGTTTGCATATTTCCTCTATGCTTACATTTGAAGTAGTTTTTCAGAAACCCATGGCATGGAGAAAGATCTAAATATTCCTTTCCTAGCTTTCCAAAATTATCTAAATGTAACTAATTATTTTGAGTGCTTGGCCTAAATGAAATATGCTTCAAGGATTATTATTTTAAAGCATTTTCACTTGTGAGTGTTATTTGCCTTTTACTTTGTGTATACAGGCATGTGACTAGTTAGTGATTAAAACCAAAAGTCTTTGCTGGTTCTTAGCTGAATGCAAATTATGCTAAAACTCAGTCAGTATCTGCAACAAATTGTATGCTTTATCTCTGTGGAATTCTGTGGAACCAGTTCTTTAGCTTTTAATACTGTAAGTCTTTTCATAAGTAGCCAACAAGCAGAAAAAGGACAGCACTTTTGGGTTTTGCCAGATTTCTTGGGGGCAAAATGCATACTTGCAAATATGAATGAAGTAGGCTAAGGTAAGTCAAACTGGAAAGGAAGTCAGTATTCTTATGCAAGTAGTTGTGGAAGTTAAAAATGAGATCTAAGGCAGGGAATACATGTTCTAGCAAGTATACTGGCTTTCAAGCACTCCTGGCGACTATTGTTATACTCGTTTATTTTCACAGGTAGTTGATATCTAATGCCTGGACAGTGCTGCTGCTTCCACTTTGTACAGAATATGTTCTTCATTTCATGCAGTAGGGCATGTTAGGGTGTTCTATAAGGGTGACCCTTGCTCAAGCACCAGTAGATTTATTTCTTTTTAAAGTTACGATTCAATTTTTCATCAGGAAGGAAACTTAAGAAAACCTGGTGTCTAGGAAGTATCTCCTGAGACAGCCATCTGGGAGCTAGGAAACCAGCTTTGCCCAGTTTTACCAGAGTGATCTGAACTGGCCTTGTGTCCACACGCTGCCAGGATCCCTGTGCCCAGGGTTTCTGAGGAAGGCCAGTTGTAACTGGAGCAGAACAAATAATTATTGCCCTCAACACACCCCCAGAAACACTTGAAAACCAGAAAGTTCCTAAAGAGCCAATGAAGCAAAACATCCTCTGGGAAGATTGCACAAAATCTTGGGCACACTTCAGAGAGGTGCCTGGAGGCAGGATCCTGTGCCAGAATACTGTCTTGGTCCCCTGCTGCCCCTGGCCCGGGGGGTTCTGCAGCCCTGTCAAGTCTTCCATAACTTGGGTTTCCTGAATGTGTTGTGCCCCAGGTGAGGAGCTGCTGGGTGCCATGGGCACCAGCCAGCATGGCAGTCCGAGGCAGCAGCAACAGCAGCCATCCCCTCCCTGGGTGGGGAGTCCAAACCTGTGGAGAAGCAGCACCTCTGCCTTTACATTTCTGCTCATTTTCCAGCATGGCCCTGCCCTGCCCTGACACCCCTTGGGTGGCTCCCCCAGCCAGGCCTGGCCCTGGTGCTTGCCTGGGGTGGCTCTTGGCATGAAGGATGGTGGCAGTGCCTCTCTGTGACCTCAGAACTGTCCTTGTCTGTCCCAAACACCGGTGGTTTGTGAGCAGGCTCCCCCAGCATGAGACAAATGTGCAGAGAAGGCTGAGAGATACTGTGACCTTTAAATATAGTATCATAGCATCAGTTAAATAATTGTGTGTTTCAAGTGAGCTGATTGTGATGACTTAGTGGTGGACTAGCTAGTTAATTGTGGACATGTTCTGTTTATAAAGCAATAGCTGGGCAGCTGAAGGCAGACACGTGTAGGCAGGAGAAGCTCTGCAGTCTGAGTATGCTGTCCCTACCCACCTCTTCCCTCCAGCTCTGCAGGAGGACTCATCTCCTGTCCCTTCTGGGGATGTTTCAGCTGCTCATGGCCTCAGGGGTCGGTGATGGTACCCCAATGGCTGCCTGTGCCTGCAGCCAACAACAGAACCCAGCTCCCTTGGAGGGGCTGAGGGCTCTGGCCTGGGCACCCAGGGCCCTGGAAGCTGCTCCAGCATGATCCCCAAACCCCTCTTTGGTCTGGCTGAAGATCATTGCTCAGTGATTCATGGCAGTGCTGTTCAGTTAAGATGCAGAGGTAAGGTCACTGAAAAAGGAGTGGAAAAAAAGAAGTGGAAAAAAAACCTTCAGAATGCATAGCCAAAGACTGAACCTATACAATTTTTGAGTGGGATCATGGTAGCCCAGAAAATTTAGCTAGATGTTAATAATAAACAGGATCCTCTGGAACCTTGAAATTTCTTTCCAAATTACAATTATTTCTGGGTGCCTGTTAGTTGAAAGCAAGGGGCTTCTGTACTCTTTACTTTGTAGATAATGAAAACTCAGCTGAAACAAAGGTGTTAGAATGGTGTCACATTGTCATTGAGTTTTCTCCACCAGTCTTCTGATAAAGACACGTTGTATTCAGCAGCACACAGACTAACATCAATTCTGTCTCCAAAATCTGGCTTTGCAGTGTAAGGCCTGTTGAGTTTCCATGGCAATGGCAACAAATTCCTCCTCAGCTCTTCAAAGTGAAAGACATATTTGTTTTGCTTGCACAACTTTGTAGCACAAAAGCTCTCTCTCTTTTTTCACGTAACACCTGCTAATCTGCACTTGCTCCTTTTGAAGCCTCCTGCTGATCAGAAATTCAAATACATTTTTGCATGCTAATCTTAGTGGTAATCTAGAGCTTGTGTCTTTCATGTTCTGTCTGTGAAAACAGTTTTCTTTATAAATCACCAAAAACGTTGGCCCTGGTGGCTCACCATGGAGGATGAGCCAATAGGGAAATCATGCTGCAACAGCCTGCGTGTTGATTCTCTCAAGGTGCAACACAGCTCTTTAACCAAACACTCGTCCATTGTGAAATGGAGGAGAAAGGAGAGAGAAGGGGAGAAAAAAGGAGGAAGGGTTTTAATGAGGTGGTGGTGCAGCCAGGCTCAGGAGGGGCAGACTGCGGTGGTGGCAACCTGGGTACCTTCACCTTTCACACCCTGTTCCTCTGTGTCTCAGCTCAACAAAGAAGCAAGTCTGGCTGCAAAGCCAAACAAATGTCTTTGCTGCAGTGATTTTTCTGTTCATCTGATCACCAGGCAGTCGCAGCACTGAGTTCACAGCCTGTGCTCCCTCCAAAGCCCAGGCTGCTGCACCCACCACTGCAGCTCTGGTACTGGGGCAACACTGTGCCCAATATGGGTGCTGGTGCTGTGCAGAGTCCCTCTGCCCTGCCTGGGGCCAGTGTGTGTATGACACATCTGTCTGCCCTGCCCTTCCTTCCCTCCCCCCCCAAGAGCCCTTTTTCTAGCCTCTGGAGTGTACACAGGAGGTCCCAAGGCTGCCAAGGTTCCTGCCTGGTGGAGGGGCTGGAAGGTCGGATGCCCTGGTGGCCTGAAGCTGCAGATGTGGCTGTAGTGCTTCACTGATACTCAGAGGGACTTATGTTTACATCAGTAGTAAAGGATTTGAATGGTTTGCCCTTGAGGTGTTGCTGTGTGTTCATCTGTGTCTGTCAAACCACACCTAAACCCCATGTCCCATGTCTGTTCCCATCTCATGTGTATTCCAGCTCCAAAGCTGCTGTCAATTCCCTGTCATATGGTACTGTGTCCAGTGTGAGTATTTGCTGGCAGTCCAGCATCATCTGTGGATGTGCCCACAATCTGTGCTGTGTCACTGCAGTGCTCCTTTGTGCTTCTGAGTTTTAAAGTAGAAGGGTTTGAATTTCATGTTAAATTTCTGATAATATTTATTAAAATACTAACTTCAGGAAAATCTTTCTTCATGAAAGGTCATAGTGTGTTTCAGGGAAGAGTGAATACTCGATACAGGATCACTAGCAAAATATTTGAAAGAGGTTTTTTCTGTTTGTTGTCAGCTGCATCTCACTGTTCCGACTCTAGTCTATGCAAATTCTCTTCCTTTCTTCAGGGAGTCTGAGTGCACAAGGAGGGCTATGTTTTCTGTAAGCATATATTATAACCATGGAATATAAACATGGCAATAATTTCCTTAGGCCCTGTGATCCATCAGGCATATTGAGAACAGTTGGCAAAGGTCTGGGGAAGTTCCCAGTACTACACAGCACTCTAGATAAGATGCCTTTCTGTCTTGCTCATCTGCAGGATCCACACCCCCAGCACTGGAGAGGTCCATCCTGTCTTTCTCGGCAGGGTAAATCTCTACCTTTGAAGTCACAGGCCTACAGCGTGCAGAGCTAATACATCAACATCAGTAATTTAACCGAGGGGTGGAAAGAGGGGACAACACCAAAAGAAAGCTGCAGCATAAATCTCTGTTTAGCTTTATTCTTTTACTTTAGGTTATATGTCTTTAAAAGAAAAAAAGCTGACAACGTGCTTGCTCCCAAAAAGCCTTTTGAGACAATGCCAAGAGTTTGCTCAAAACTGGTAGAAAGTCAGAGCTGGGATCTGAGAACAGCACTGGTTTTTCCTCTGCTTCCTTGCTTTGTTTTAATTTTTCAGCAGTTGAGATGTTCAGTGTGCCTGCTGCCTTTTGCTTTGAGGCATGGGTCAGGGTGTGCTTTTGTCTTTTGAAACAGGCGGACACTGGTGTCTGACTAGTGAGGATCTGCTGGAGTTCATGTGTTTGCTTTCTCTGTATCTGTTCCCCTTCAGTCTGGCAAGTGTGACTTGAAAACAATATTATTTGGACTAAACTACTGCAGCCAGGCAACAAGGGTCCTTGTGCCTCTGGGAAGGGCTTTTCCCTCCACAGAGAGCAGCTTCTTGAATGGTAACATCTGCAGACCATGCCTGTAGTGCTCCTTGTCCCCCATGCAGGTTCATGCCATAGTAACCAGTGCAACCAAAGCAACAGCCACCTCACCTTAAACATCCTACTATGTGGCAGAAATAGTCTGGTTTCTGTGCACTCTCCTCTGATTATGGGATGCTGCTGCAGTTGGTGCTGCTGGGCTTGTTTCATGTTTGAGACATGAGGTCCTGGCAGCTAGCTCTGGGTCACAAAGATTTCAAGCCAAATAAATCACAGGGACACTTTTTTTGATGACCATTGTACCTGGATAAAAGGGAGCTAACCCCACAAGTTTTTCTCCTTTCTATAGCAATCTTAGTGTCTCCTCTAATACACTGGACAATGACCACCTGTGTTTGCCAGCAGCTCTTCATAATTTTGGTAGAGGTCCTCCTAAAAGGAAAAGTAGTCCAGTAACTGTGTATTGCAGAGGCTTTCCACCTGAATGGTTGCAAAGAGGAGCACTGTTGGAGGGGTAAATGGAGGGACTGCTCCTGCTCCCTCCAGAGCCCTGGAAAGGACATTGGCATCTCTGCGTTTGCATATGCTGACTGATGCACCTGTGTTATTGTATAAAATATGAAGAGTAGCTTATTGGCATTTACAAACCATTCCCAATAGTGACTGCACATCCCTTGAAGTGCAGGCTGCTCGTACACTTGAATTATTGAGGAGTTTAGGATGTGAATCCCAGGGAATCTTCTGCCAGAATCTCCTCCCTCCCCAAGCTAGAGGAGGCCCAACAGCAAATGCATTGTGTTTTCAGAGGTGCTCACATCCTAATGCATCACTGCAGTCCGTGCTTTCTCCTGTGCTGATTGCCCCTCCAGCGTGTACTTCCAGATATCTTATTTGTATTTAGAAGATGCTGTGTGTTCTACACTGAAGATGATGGGTCCAGAGTCTCATGTCCAAATTTCAATGCTTTAATTTTAAAAATATATAAAAAGTACTGTATTCCTAACCCTTTTTATTATTAAAAAGTTAGTGTATATAGAATGATTGGATCCCCACAACTGCAGTAGTGATAACAATGCCTTTTGTTGCTTCTTGCGCAGTATTGTGCACTAGTGTTGTAGCTGTTCTCCCCAAGAGAATGCAGTAAAAGATCATTTAAAACCTCAGGGGCTTTTTTTGATGATTTCACTTGCTATTAATAGCTGATTAAGGCTCAATTATGTGACACAATGATAGTTCCCACCATGCTGTATTGATCCCAGTGGGAACCAAGGGCATTCAGCACCTTGCGTTATCAGACCCTTCACACCCATGTCTTGCTGCTCATTACAGGGTATGAGCAGTAAGACTGAGCACTCCTAGATTTTCTTATTCAGACTCATTTTGAGCTCCAGCTCAGACTGGAGATTTGCTGAGTAAATAGTCTCAACAATAATCTCAGCCTGATTCCAACTAATTAAATCCTGTACAAACATCCCTCTCTGGGCCAATATAGTGAAAGACAACGAAAACACAGAAAACCAGACATAGCTTTCCTCCAGATTTTGCTCGGCCCTTTAATCCTGTATCTTTTGAAAGATAGTAACGTCCATAAGATGAGAGGTCAGCCTTCTTGCCCTCAGCATCAAGCAGTGGAATTTTTCAATAATGAACAGCTGGGTCACCAGCAACACAAAAGCTGCTGTAATATCCTGTAGGCTTACGGGGCACAACAGAAATCCCAAAGCAAATCATGATGTACACAGAAAGGGACCGTCCTTTTCTATTAAGGAGGCCACTTCAAACCAGTCTCGACACCACCTTTTCTCCAGCTTTTCAGAGGCAAGATTATCCCCTGCGTATATTTAATCATGCATTGGGGGGTGGCTTTGATTGCCTTTTTAGAGTCAGGGAAGTTAAAGAACATAGTTTGAAGGCTCTTACTATCAGTGCTCCATCCTCGTGCTCTCAGCCAAGATGTGTTTACAAACAACCCTTGAGATGAAGGAGAACAGCAACACTGCATTGGGCCCAAGGCTGCACCAGTTTGACTAAATTGATTGTATGAACCCAGGCTCCGAGTATGCATAGTGAGAGCTTGTGGGAGTGGGAGGGAGGGGATTGTTGCATTTGTTTTTAAATTTATATGAAACCCCATGGAATTCATGGCCTTTCCCAGAAAAAAGAAAAAGATATCTTGTAGGGGTTTTCCTAAGGAAAGCAAAAGTAAACCAGAATAACATGACTAAAATATAAATACTATAAAAACTTTTTAATGTATCACAAAGGTCAGTCTGAGATGTATGCAAGATATGCTTGAGATTCCTGATTAAAAGCAGTTTGTGTCAAGGAAGTTACCACTTGCAACATGTAGAACATCTGACAGTGATTAAATGGAGCTAGCTATTAGATTTTCCTAAAGAAACAATAGTTAAACATATCTCCACAAGTATGAAACACTTTATGTACTGTATCTGGTACACCTCATTTAAATTGACTTAGATGGAACAGACACACTAAGTCTAACTAGTAGGTTATTAAGAATATAAACCTGGTGCCCAAGAATTTACAATCAGTTATATGGGAGGTATCCTGACTTTCCTCCTTTTCCCAGGGCTTTCATTTACTAAGCATATGCTGTAAAGATGTCACATTTACAGCAAGGGACACGTTTAGGATGTTTCTTACAAATAGTTTTAAGTTACATACCTGTAGCAAATACTTCTTGCTATTCTGCAACATACTGTATAGAAAGTCTGCTATGGGCTTGAGAAAATGCATGTTAAAGGTAGAATGTATGTGTTGGGAAGAACACATTCATCATCTATTTTTTTAAGTTTTGTTTATAAGAATTTGTGAATTTGGGGTAGAAAAAAATACATAAAATTGTCTTCTGCAGGGTGACAAACTTTCTAGCTCTGTTAAACCACTTAGAGATTTTAGAAATATGGTTTAAATTAAGTGTATCGTACTTCTAATTCTGGTGGGTAACAAAAATAAGAGCTTGGAGATTCATCCAGCTTGTAATGTTTGGTTGTTGCAAATAAACTGTGTGCTATGAGTAATAATAATTTTAAGAGTTCCCTAAGAAATACCTTCTTGATTCCTTTGCTTGTGAATAGGGAAGGTGTATTTAGGTGGTTACTGCAGGGCTGTATTTGCACTTCAGTGTTCTAATTCGTATCTGTACCTTGCAGTGGAGGAACAGGCAAATCAGAAGATTGAGTTCAGTGTTTCAGTCTTCCTTTAATAATGAATTTCCCTGTAATTCTGTGAGGTGAGTGGGCAGAATTGTTGAAGTAACCAGTGCTGTAAGTCTAACCAAAATCACTGTTTCAGAATAAGGAAATCATATAAATAGTGGTCATACCCATTTGTGTATGTCATTTACATTTAAAGGATTTTAGAAATAATTACACTTCCATTGACAGCCAAAGGAAATCTGCTCTCTGGGCTGTCTTTTAAAGCCCTAACCTATCTCTCTCTCTCTATCTGTACAGGCTCAAGTCAGGGATTGCATTTAGCTCGTCCAGAGACAAAGAATGCTGAGGGTCAGTGTTTAGTAGGTGGGAAATCATGTGAGCAGTCCTCTGGGGGGCTGGGACCTAATTTATTACTAAGTCCAAACTTCTGTAATTTGCATAATGCCAAGTCTATTAAAATAGTAATGAATAGCTTATGTTACTTTCACATAATTTAAGACTGACAAAAGTTAAATTGTAAATTCTTGCTTAAAAGTGAGAGAAAAATTCAAGACAATGTCTTGAGAGCAACAGACACTACTACTACTACTACTACTACTACTACTACTACAGACCACTACTGGTACTTCTAATTTCTCTTATTCAGATTTGCAAAACTGCTTGCTTGCTGAGTTACTGCCAGGTAGAAGTCTGCCTTATGCACAAAGCTGTCCAGAGTTTGGTCTTTTTCATGGGACTCAAAAAACCAGTGGAACTCTGATGTGGGTCAGCCAGAGAATGGACTTAAAGGATGTGGCATAAATGCTTCATGGGGTGGCAGAAACAGTCACACTGTATGAAATGACAGCTTTAAAGGTAGTTATTTTCTTGCAGTTGGATTCAGCTGAAAACAGTAGGGCTTGAAGCTTTGCCAGGAGTTTGGTTTTAACCAAGAGACCATTACTGTAATTAGGTGATAGTTTTGACCCATACTTTCTGTGAAATACCTTGAGTTTTATAGATCTGTGCAGTCTGCAAAAGTGCACAATCAAACATACTATGGATGTGTATCTCTGAAGCCTATATAGATGATGTAAGATTTGATATATAATACAGAGGAATGTGTCTTCTTGTTCCTCAACAGACTAAAATCTCACTTCTCTATTTAATCCCTCTTAATATTTCTAGGCTCTCTCCCTGCCCCTTCCTAAGTCTTAATGCTAAGGAGCATTAAGTCCCTGCTGTATGGGTGTTCTTTCTTTATCTCCATGCAGTTTGACATTAATGTCAGCTATCATCATCTTCTGCAGGGCACTCTGAAGGCTTCTCCTACAGTATCTCGTCTGTGTAGGGGTTTTCTGTCACAGTAAAGTAGAACTGATCCTCTTCCTCCTCCTCTCTGCTTCCCTTCAGCAAAAACCAACAGTAAAGGCATCGCTTCTGTACAAGCAGGACAGGAGCATGTCAAGTCTCTGCTGTCTCCCAAAGGGGCAAAACTGAAGGAAACAGCCCCTCCCCCCAAACAAACAAACCCCCCAAAACATCCTCGCACATTTTTTTCCCTCTGCTTTGTGATCTCCCCTTTCCCCATGCAATGTAAACACAGCATGGCAGAAATGTTCCAGTTTCATGTAGGCAGATGCTGTGCAGTCTAGCAGTGGGGCCATCTTCTTCTCCAGAGTGTGTATTTAATGCTGTGAAGAACTCCATCAGCTGTGTGAGATCCACCTTTGTATCCCTGTGTCATGGCAGAAACCACTCCATTTGCTTTACATCTTTTTGTATTTATAGGTCAATGCTAGTCTTTGCTAAAAGATGATTTAACAAAGTCAGGAGCAGAGCCTTATCGGGAAAGGCAAAGGCTGTTGAAAGTTACTGGCAAGCTTTTATTAATTTTCATGAATTGACAAGTGATGGAAACTTCAGGTATATTGCTATCTGGTGTGCACCAGCTTCAGAGTGCAAGTGCACTGAGCTGCTTGTACCTTCATGATACCTGGATCAGGTATGTGACGAAGTCCAGTCTCATTATGAGAGAAAGGGTGGTATGAAATTTCAACAAGCAATGGGCGGATATTCTTTATCCAAAAGAAACACACTTCCACCAAGGAGACAGTGAACAAAAGCAGTCATTTGGGGAGGCAAGGGGGAGGTTGAAGCCTGCAAGCTGTGACCAGGTGACAGATATTTTTGTTAGAAATAATACCGCTCTCTGATTTCCTGAGAGGTTAAATATAAAGCATAAAACAAGGGACAGTGATGAAATCCAGGAGAATTACCACTGTGTATTCTGTTGGAAGTGGGTAAACAAGTACCTATGTGCTGCCCAGGTACAGCAAGTACTGTTTAGACAGCTGCATTGCCCATTGAAAGGTGCTGTTTGACAGTGCCTTGGTGGTAATAAGGATAGTTTCATATAAGATTCATATAAAATTGTACATCTCTATAGAGAGAGCTGTGTTAATAAACCCTACACAGCAAAGAAGTTGGATTTTTCTGATGCATGCCAACTACTAATGTAAAACATGCTCCAGTGAGAATTCCTTGAAAAACTGCATTTACTGCTGCAATAATAGTAAAAGGTCACCTTGGATCACATTTGCAAAAGGTCAGACGCTGGTGGAGATAACAGCGTGTGCACACAGAGCAGAAGTTGGTAGGTCCATTGTAGTTCCATCTGCAGCCACAGCTGAAAACCAGTCAGGGTTAGGCATGGAAAAAAGGTTTCTTCCATTTTGACTGATTCTGTGGTAGGAAAGGGATTATTCATGTAAAAAGGAATTTCTCTGAGCCTAGTAAAAATTGTCCAGAAAGGCAGAAGTATTTTTCAATGCATTATTGTCCTGAGCTCCTCTTGTATTTCTGTGTTCTGGAAATGCACTGCGATGAACGTGTGTCTCCAAAATGGTTATGCTTGCACAGTATCCTAGAACAGCTTGTTTAATGTGGCATGGCACGAGGTATCTAATGTGAAATGTATGTATGAATGCTTTCCAGCTTGACAACTACAGTATGAATGTCACAAATGTAAGTTATGTCCAGTCTGGTGGGAAGTTTTGGTCTGAAATGGTTAGAGTTCAGTTGTTTGCTGCAGTGGATTCTGCATTCTCTTAAGTCAAAATGCCTCCTCAAGCTGCTGTTCTCTACTCCAGCCCCACCAATTGCTGACAAACTTCAAGCACAAGGATAAAGAAGTTTGTACTGAATACTCTCTCTCCAGCTGTTCTCAGATACATGTACTGAAAATGTTGCAAGTTTATTCTCAACATTGCATCTTTTTGCTCTTAAAAAGGTGTATTTCTGGAGAGGTCCCAATAATTGAAATGGTGCCAGGAGGAATTAGCTCTTGTGTATATATAAGCTGTCTCTGCAGCAGGCCCAGAAGAGGCAGTGAGGAGAGGGCTTGTGGGACTGAGGATCCCCCCAAAGAAGCATCAAGTCACCTTTTCAGCATTTTGCAGCCCAGCCTCTTTACTTCTTGTATAAATTATATGTGACCTACTCCAGGGAAGTTCAGGGAAAGTTAATTCTGTTGTGACAGGTTTGTTGTTTTGAGTTATTCTGTTGGTGGTATGTATTTGTGACAGGGGACAGTCCAGAGGTGCCCACTGATATTTGTAATGCTTGTCCGCATTCAGAGGGTAAATGAAGGTCTTTGCCTAATGAATTTATATTCCATCACAAGCAAAGTCCACCTTCCTACTTATTTTTCTATACAGTATTCGGTATCAGTTAAGAGACACAAGAAATGTGATTATCATGGAAAATAAAACATTAGGACACACAACACAGGCTCCTAAATGCTTTAGTGAAAGAAAGAGGCATATATTCATCTGATCACATTCGCTGTTGGCCCCTAATTTCGTCACTCTGACCATGATGGTATAAGATGTAATATGAAGCATCAACTGACAGTAGTTACTGCAGCTGCCTAAGACCTGACAGGGTTTGACTGCATGACAGGAATATTTGGTACCATTTATTGAAAGTCTCTGCAGGATGCAGAGTGATCAGTGTTCTTGGAAATGAATGGTCTTTTCATGTTGCTGATTTCATTTCTGAGGATGGCCACAGCACTCCCAAAAAACAGGGATTAATAGTCCTGGCTGGATGCAAGGGAGTGCAGCCAGCAGCTCACATGCTGACACTTGAGTCAGACACCGAAAATAAAGTGTGGGACCTGGAAAGAGGTTTCCAAATATTTGACAGAGGACTACTGGTGAAACTTGGTGCTATTCCTATTTCTAGGCTGCCAGCAATATCTAGTAAATTTTCCCAGAGAATCGTGGCTGTCCATGCCATGGCTTCGGCATTGCTCTTTCTAAACCCCCTTCTTCTGCTTAAGATTTACCTTTGCCTCTGGGGCAGTTTGATGTTGCTAAGCAAAAAAGAATAGTTGTGTCTCCGGTATGTTTGGGGCACTGGCGCTGCTAGGCAGACACTTCAAACAAGCCTCAGGGGCTGAAATGCCGACCAGGGCTACCTCTGGCATCCAGTTGATTTTTTTTTTTTTTTTTTTTTTTTTTTTTTTTAATGTAAAAAATGCAGCAGGGGCTCTGAGGAGGCGTTGCCAAACAGTGAGCTCTGGGGTAAAAGGAGCAAGAGAGGGGCTCTTTGTCTGAGCACCAAGCACAGGAGTGATGCTGGTGCCATCCTGCCCTGGTTGGGAAGGCCAGCCATAGGGACTGCTGGATGATTCCAAAGCCCACAGAATCCCACTGCCCAGGCTCTGGGGATGGTGCCCACCGTGTCTGGCACAAACTTCTGGGTTGATCCGCAGGTTTGGTATTGGCTCCAGGTCTGGATGTGCCCTCCTGCTCAGTCCTGCTGCCACAGGGAGTTTGTGCCTCCTCCTCTGTTGGAAATGGAAGCGGGTATTGACAGAGATCTGCTTCACCATCTCAACTTTACAAGGTGTCTTGGTGGAATATTGATGGATTTGGGCCTAAGAGTGACTAATTAGCATGCAGGATCCCTCAAAAGGGTTAACATGGGATCTTTTTAATTGTCAAAAGAGTTTCAGGCTATTAGTGTTGGCATATTCTTCAATAATCTGTTTTATTTTTACCTGCTGGGAGCTTAATTAAAAAACAAAGAGGCTCAATTTAAAGCCCATTACTATGCTAATTTTGTAAGAACTGGGCGGTGATTAAGAAGGTTTAAAAAGAGGAGTTTAGTTTGCTCCAGGGAATGGGTTGGAGGCAGGTTTTATTTCGTTTCATTAGCTAGCTACAATTATTTATAAACTAAATGGAAATGATATTAAAGAGTAATGAAAAAAACAGCATCTATGTATTATTGAACAGCAGAACTCTTTTTAATTTAGCATCGAAGTGTGCAGAGCCTTTATTACTGCAACTTGCAGTTAACACAGCTAAATGCAGTTGTTAAATATAAGAGGCTTTTAAAATATGCCCATAAATATAGAGCTGTCTTGTTTGCTTTTCCTATAGATCACTCGAGTAAGTTTATAAAGATATCAGCCTGACAATAGAGATGAACTACTGTCTCTTTTTAAAAAGATTTTATGAGTTTTTATGCAAGAGAATTTCTTAACAGAATAAATAGTAAATAATTATTTTTTTATGCTATGTAGTAACGCATAATCTTACAGTGCCACAAACTTGCCTGTCATGCAAGCCCAAAATAATTCGTGCAATTCCAGCAGTGTGAGGTGTACCTGGGAGGAGCGGCTGCCTCCATGGGTGTTCAGAAGCTGAATGCCAGGCAGACTCCAGCACAGCAAGGACTCCAGATCTTTCTGTGTCCCTGCAGGAGTGGGACAAGCTGGCTGCTGGCCTGGGCAGCAGGAGGATGGTGCTGTGAGTGTTTGAACCCACACTGAACGTTCTCTCTGGTCTTTTAAAGCAGCATAAACTCCATGACTCAGGGAGCAGAACTGCTGCTCCATGCTGAAACCCTTTATATTACAGATTGTTTGGGGAAAGTTCTCTGGGGATGGAGAGTGGGAGAAAGCCTGGACTGAGAGCCAAATGTCAGTGGCTACCAGGCAGAGGGTTCTGTGAGGAGGAAAGGTGGCCAGAGGGCCAGCACCTGCTGCCAGCCACCCTTGTGGGCTGCCCAGAGCAGCTGGTGTTTAACCTCAGGGTCCATCTCTGTCTGGCTGCAGCACAAAGCTGCACGGGTGGCCAAGCTTCCCCAGGGTGTCCTTGCTCCCATGATGAAGGAACATCTGCATCCATGCCTCTGGTCTTTGCAAAGCCCGTTCTCTCCAGCATGCTGCAGAACAAGAGCTCTGCTTCCCTTTCACCCGCAGGAGACAGGGAGTGGAGCTGAGGCCTGGCATGGGGCTAGGCTGTGGCAGGGGGACTGGCTAGTGGATGGGTGGGGGTTCCACCACCATGAAGACTGTGGAGGTTCCTGAAGCTCCTGGAGCTGCCAGCACTGGGAGGCTGGGGGCATCCAGGCAGGTGGTTTCAGCATTGGATTAGGGATGGGGTGGCAAAGAACTCTCTCTTTCTACTTAAATGTTACAAAAGGGTCTTTTGGGTGTGGGACTTTTCCATGAAGGGGGCCTCAGGTTCGCCTCAGTATTTATTTCTGCATACAGTGGAATTAAGCAGCATGAGGTGTGTCCTCTATGTGAGCGGAGACACTGTGAACTTCCTTATGGGCATCTGTAAGAAGTGGGGTTTTTTTCTCACTTGTGTTGAACCTAGCAGCTCAGAAATCAGGGGCCCATCAACAACTGATCCATTTCACCTCACAAGCCTTGACCATTCTCACTTATATTTACGTTTCTGAAGCCAGGATTTGTGTATTTTCTCCATGTTTAGAAAGGGGTTTGTAGGTACTGCTGTCTAAATAAAAACTTAAACGTGTAACGTTAACAAGCAGGGATGTTTAAGAAGCCCATGCGGTTTGTGTGTGTTTGCTCCAGACCTAATCTAACTCTGACAGGAGTTAGATACCCAGAGAAAGCAGCAGGACTTTGTAGTTTGTGTCTTCTGTGCAGAGCCTGCACTTGTCCTGTGGGGCAGCATCCTGGAGCCATCCAGGCTGTGTCAATCCAAAGTTCACTGTGCTGCTTCCACTCTCACACTGGGAAGAAATGAAATGCCTGGTGCTGCAGCTCTGCTGTCTGTGGGTGAGCTATGGGCTGAGACCAGCCACTCAGCTGCCTCTCCAGATAAAGGTCATGAAGCAGACAGAATAGCTTAAAATTCTCTCTTGGTTCTAAAGGCAAACCGGGCTATCCAGGATCCCCGAGGTCTTAAATGTCCCGTGGCCTTCTTTTGACCCTGTATACACCTTGCATTCTTCCTTTAATGATTGACGCTCAGTGGGTATGTGCCTTCGGGCACACTGGAGTTGTAGCTGCTTCTTCATCAAAGCAACTGTTTACAGCTGGTTTGAGTTGGATGCCAATAAACAGTATTCTTTTTGTCTCAAAATAAAAAGCAGCTTAAGTCCCTAATGATAAGGATTTTGTGCTTTGTAGAGGAAAAATTCAGCTAGGTTGGGACAGCCAGCCTCACTCAGCTTGGCAAGTCAGAGTACTTTATACTTGCAGCTAAATCGCTTTTATCTCCTCAAGCCAGTGGGCTATAGATTCTTATCACTGTGGCAGAAGTGATGAGGGTAACGTCTTTAGTTGGAAATCATTGGCAACATGTGGAGAAAGCTTAAGATGTTGTCACACTTTAACTTGGTCCTAATCTGTTCAAAGGCAGTTCATACTTTCTAACTGCACCAGCAGGTAGTGAGAGAGAGTCAAAGACCATCAGGGTAATATAGCTCATGCTTTTCTTTGGAGAGTTTATGACTTTCATAAAGCGAGTACAAAGAAACTGCAACGGTAACTGTTATTGTCTAAATGAAGAGCTTATGTTCACCCAACCATATTTCATTAACTTGTACACCCAAGCTTCTACATTTCCTGCCTGCTTGGTGCAGTGCTGGAAGCAAATCTTGAATATTTTAATGCCTATTGTCAGTGAAATGAGAACAAGAGAAATGCAGAGGTGAGGTGTGCCCCTGGCATGGCTGTGGGACGTGTCCACCCTCACTGGTGGGTCCCATGTCTGGGGCAGCACCTCAGGTGTTCCCAACACGTCCAGCACCCACTGGTTGTGGGTTGCAACACATCTTCAGGTGAGATCCAAAAAAAGAATAATTTTCCTTACAACAGCAAATTGAGACACTGCTAACAATTCTTTCATGCTGAATCTGAGGATACTGTGAGGGAATAAAAGCAAATAGATTTAGGAACTAACTCTCAATGGAACTAAGGGTTTTTAAATCATCTTACCTGTGAACAAGGATCCAATCCGGTTCCTGGTAGTGTCAGAGGAGTTCTTAATTTTATTCACTTGAGGCAAAAACTGACACAGCTTCTCCTTTGTTTATCTTTAGCAGATGATCTTACAAACTTCAGAATTTTTGAGCCAGATATTGAACAAAGCAGTTAGTCTTTGGAAACACTTGTGGAACTCTCAGGAATACCATGGGATATTTCTGTGCTTTTATAGAACAATTTCAAATCATACAAATTTCTTCGCTGAAAGAAAGGAATGCTGTACTAAGACGGTGTGGTGGGGATTTCATACATTCTCTATCAGGCATCTCTATTTTTCTTCTCTGTGTGCATGTGTGTGTATAACATATAGATATGCATGTAACCAAAAGTTTAGTATTTTCCAGTTGTGGCCTACTTACAAGTTTTCATTTAATTAAAAAATTCTGAAAAAGTTAATAAAATGTTTAGACAAACCTTTCAGTCTTGTGAGCTTAAGGGAATAATCCTCTTTGCATGCTTAATAATGTTGTTGGTGTCTAATGGGATTTCATTTTCACACATGTGGAAGTGTCTTGTGTGATATATGTTTAACTGCTGGAATAACTTAAAACCTGTGATGATGTTCCAGGCAAAAGGAGGGTCTGGGAATGCTACAGGGCCTTGCTTATTGATGAAACTTTTTGTATGAGTTTAGAGAGTCTAGCTCACCAAAGCCTGAATGCAAACTTGCATGCTGATAGCTAAGTCTTTAGGACGTTATCAACCATATTTGGCCTTAGCAAAGCTAGATTTTGCTAGTCCCATGTTCATCTGAAAATGCAGTGTAAAGAACAAATACAGTAATTGCCCATACTAGAATAACTAGGCTAGTCTGTTCATTAACATAAAAAAGGTGAATCAGTTGTTTGGAGTATTCAAAAAAGCCTGTATTAAGAAAGCTATTTTCTACCTCAATATTAATAACAAATAATTGACATGTTAATAAGAGTGACTCCACATTACAAGAATAAATTATTATTTATAGGTGTTGCAGGACACACCTTCAGTTGCCTGAGTTTTTCGGGTTTGGTTTGTCTTTTTGATGTTCCTTTTTCAGTGGTTGTTTTTACAGTGGTTGTTTTTCCGTGCCTCTGATAAGACTCTTATCAGAAGAGGAAAGTTTGTGGAGGAAGGACAGTAAAGACAAACTATTTGAGATGATTGGGGAGGTGAGGGGAAATGCACCCATTAAAGGTCAGGCTAATAGAGCATGATTTAGAGCAGAATATAGCAGGGGCTTTTGTAAGACAAACAGCAACTTTTCATGCTCAGATGGGGATTCTTGGGTTAAATTGCTATCTTTGAGTTCTGAACTTGGAAAGGTATTAAAGTGGAATTAAATCTTTACACAATCCGGCTCTTGTGTCATTCAGGATTTTTTTGGGTTCTGTTTAATTGTACATCACAGCAGGGTTCTGAGTGACTGGTGCTCTAAAGAAATGAGGGATAGGGTTAAGTCTGCAGCCCACTGCTCTCTGCTAATCCTTCTTGTTCCTTGAAGAAGGATTTACTTTTGCTGCCAGCTTGTGAAAGACTTTCCTCCTCCCGAAGAGATTGTTGTGGCTTTCCTGGGGAGGTGTGGTTGCTATAGCAGGGAGTCACGCCTGGGTATTCTCTCAGACCCTACTGAGAATGGGCAAAAAAAGAACTGAAGAAGAGTAAAACTGGGGATTAAAAAATGGAACAATGGGAGACAGGAAGATAGGAGTGGGAACAAATGGGAATTACAGCACCAAAAATAATGCAAAGTGACAAAAAGAGGAAATAGAAAAATAATAGCTGACAGTTGGACTGAAAAGAGAAACACTACAAAAGAACAATTTATTTTCAACAGGCAAAGAAAATAAAATGGCATCTGGGAAATAAGACTCAGTCCTGTGTCGAGGGCTTTTTTTGTCCTTACTGTATTGCAAAGAAATATGCAGCAAGTGTACAAAAATTTCTCCATGGCTCCTCAGTTCCACCTTTACCACGATATGTTCATTCAAAACAAAAATTTATTGGCTTTTATACTGTGTGTTTGCTTATTTGTTGGTAAAGTATATTTCTAATTGAGTCTGTTCCTAGGTACTAAGTGTAGGGTAATTTTTGGCTTTTCATAGGAAATACTGACAGGTAGATCAGTAACAAAAGAAATGTTCCAGCTCTGCTTAAATTCTGTTCTTGAATGTCATCCAAAGAAATAGGTGCTTCTAGGAAAATGCCAGTGGCCACTTGGTTTTGCTGCTGCTTACTGGAGACAAATTCTTCAGCTCTTACCATGGCAATGCCCCAACATAAGTACCTGGTCCTGTCCCTGCTAGAGCTGGGACTCTGCCTCCCTCCTTGCCCCCCCCACAGCTCCCTCCTCACCTTCTGCCAGCCAGCACATCGCTTTAGCATAAAGAGCTTACCCTTAAGATTTTTAGATGCTGTATTTTGCTCCTAAACCCCTTTGCTTTACTAGTGAAATGCAGCCCAATTTTGCAAAAATCTGAACATTTCATCTCAGTGAAGGCAGCAGAATTTTTCATCCAGTTTAAAGTTTATCATCTTAGAAATCAAATTTTAAAAGAAGGCAGTCCCACATCTAACAGCAAATCTCTGAATGCCTTTCCTGCACCCTACTGCTTTATATATAGGAGAGGCAGAGAGATGTAACAGATGAAACATTTTGTTTATGAAGTGTCTATGTTTTGTTTTATTTCACATGTTTTTGCAATATAGATAACAGATTACACCACAGAGCTTTCATTGCCTTGTGCTATAAAGATACTATAAAGCCTTTCTGGGTATTAATAATAGATTGTGTTGATGAGTTTGGAGAAGCTGGCAATAGACCCCCCACTGTGAAGACATTAACACCACAGGACTAAGGTATCTTTCCCTTGCAAATCAGTTGCTAAATTGGCTGTGCTGATGGGTTTGGGCACAAGCTTTTGTACAGCATCAGTGCAGCAGGCACAGGAAGTTATTTTGTTTTATACTGGCAAATAACGTTTCTTCCTCTTAATGTTCTTAGTTGAGAGCAAAGTCCCTGTGTAAATTCTTTCCCTAAGTCATTCTTGCCAGCCAAGAAATAACTTAGAAATTACATTTGAATTGCTTTGACACACAATTATTTTCTTCTGTAAAAGTGAAGGCCAGAGTAGTGAATCACCACCAGTACAATTTCCCTGCTTATAGGGCCTTTAGGGTGAATTTTCATATAAAAATTATATTAGAAGAATTTCCCTGTGTTGTTGGCAGTGTAAATTCACAGGCAACTGTAAAGTCAGAATGCCACTTAGTGAACAAGAAGAATAAGGCATCTCATCAAACTAGTGAATATTCAGCACACTGAAGTGCTGGTGTGGAGCTGGGCTGTGAAATCAGATCCCATTTCCACGTGAGGCACAAGCCATTCCACCCACTGGGAACCAGTGAAATTGTACAGGTAGGAAATAGAGGTGGATTTAATTGAATACATTAAATAGCTTTAAAAAAAATCCCAAGGAAGAGAAATAAAAAGAATGTTGGCTTGGCGTACTGACCTAGCTCATCAGAGTTGCAGCAGAAACACAAACTCCCCAGCACATACTTTGCTTTTATAGCACTTCAGTATAATTTGAAGCTATACAAAAAGCACCACAGCAAAAGACCACTTATCTTGTTTTAAACTTGTAGACAAAAATAACATTATTTCCCAAATTCTTGCACTGCCTAAAAATATAATTCTAAAAAAAAAAAAAAAAAATCATCTTTTGTTAATCCATTAGGCTTCTTAATTGCAGCCCTGGCTTTATCAATTCAATTGGTGCCCTTAACTTTTATAACAGGTTCTGTTCTGCAGAACAGATTAGGAGAAAATTGCAGCCATAATCTGTACAGTGCAATTGCTGTGCTATAAAGAGGAATGGGAGTAGCTGAGAAGAGCAATTGGATTCCCAAAGGTGGAGCACAGTAGAGCAATATCAGTGACTTTGTAAATGAAAAATTGTTTTAATTCCCTTCTAACAGCAATAATTCGATTCTTCATAAATTTTTCCATCAAAGTGTTATAAGGAAAAATGCTATAAAATGGAACTGCTTGGCAGTGATGGAAGACTGTTGAACAAAGTGGTCAATTAGAGGATGAAAATTAAGCAAAGAGAAGAATCCATGCTGTCACATTCTTCTTGAAATAAGACACTGTACTTTACATTTTATGTATTGCTTTATAGTTTAGGAAGATGTAACTTTTTAGGTTTTTCTGGTCCCACCTGAGCAGGGCCAGGCAGGATGGCAGCTTTGCATCCTGTGTCTTTATGCATTTCAGCCAATCTCTTCACTGGGTCTTTTACATTTGTCTCAGCATCATGGTTCTGACCTTGGAGCTGCCAGTGCATGGAGATTGGAAGTGGTCAGAGAGTGCTGTGCCCACCCACAGGAGGGGGGCAGGAGCTGGGCTTGGGCACCAGGTGGCTGGGTCGTCCTCTGCTTGGTGGCTTCAGGACCTGCCATGTGAGGCGGTGGCAGTTCCAGTCCTTTCCTCTGCCAAACACCTGCCCCATCAGAGCAGGAGGCAGCTGGCGTGCTGGGAGAGAGCATGAAGGTCCCTTTGGGTTGGGTCTCACTGGTGGAGCAGCAGCAGGGATCTCCTGGTATCCTTTGCTCTGTGCAAGAGGGGACATCAGCTTGCCGTCCACAGATAGCATTTTCTTTGATGAAAATATGGAAAGAATGAAAATTAAACCAGGGCTGGAGACGTTTGGTAGTTGTCATTTCTGTTGGGCCTCTCTTGGCTGGGCAGAGCAGCGAATGTGAGTGTCTCTGACAACATCCATGGTCAAACGCCTGCCAGCTTCAGGACAAGATTTCACTTAGCATGGGGTAGCATGTGGTCTCTGCCTTTATTTTATCTGCTAGGTTGCCTTTGCATGGCAGTAGAACATGTATTTTCACTTCTAGTGAAAATACAGGTAAAATGTTCATGGGAAGAAAAAGCATCTTATTACCAAGCCATGCCATGTTGTCATCTGTGAATCCCATTGAACACTGTGAAGCTCGGTTCTAATGGCAGGCTTTCACCAGTAGTTAATGTTCTTACTGCAGCACCTGTGGAGAGAGGGTTAATAAATATTTTCTTCTGTTCTCCCTGAAGAAGAAAATGGTTTCTTTGTTTCAGTTTCTCTCTAAATATTACTTTTTTTTTTTCTAGAAACTTTTAATTTTTGCACATTTTATTACTAGTCGGTGAAAGGGAATTAACTTTCTTTTACTGAAGTTTCAGATATGAAATTTGCTTTAATAAACTATTTAATTATTTTTTCTGCAGGGAAAATACATGATGGATTGTTTCAGTTTTTAGGGTTTCTTTTTTTTTTCAAATCACAACACTGTAATATTTCTGTTTTGCTTTAGTCCATTTGAGATGTTTTGACTGTTCAGAATTCAGTGTAACCAAGCAACCGTGTTGGTTTTTTTTTTTTTTAAGTACCCATGAGCTCTAAGATGCTACAAAAATGTTCAAGTCCTATGCTAGGAAAAACCCCTGTGCACAGTGTTTCCCCCCTTTTATGTAATTTAAAAAAGACAGAAGTATCAAAATTTCTCCCACAGAACAAGGAACAGATGTCATTCATTAGTAATTTAATTTCTTTTCTTAATAAAACTCAGTTGTGTGAAAAGCATAATATATTTTATTTCATCTCTAACATATTTTGTAATATACGAGTGCCAAGTGAACTTCCAGTTGGCTACATAGGCACAATAGGGCTGTCACACACAGGCTCTGATCAGGAAGAAAACTGTCAGAGCTAGAGACTATACCTACAATATTTACAAAAGCTTGTGACCACCACCTTTGCATATCTATTAAGTAAAGAAAAGCCAGTATCTGCTGTGGCTTTTTGCAACACGTAATGTCAGAACAACACAGAAAGGAAAATGATTTAACATCTCTGATTGGTACAGGACAGCACCTGTCCTCTTGCATACATCAAACATGGCTTAATAACTTCCTATTTACTGCTGCATGGCAGAGGTCCAGTAAATAAACAACCTGACTGAATTATTGTATTTTTATACCTCTGTCCTGTATAACAAACCTCTTGAACCACACTTAATATGAACAGCACATTTTGCACTGCACATGGAGATCTCTCAGCATAGATTAAATTAGTTATAATAAAACAATTAAAATCTATTTGCCCACAGACAGAAGAAAATGAAGGATCTGGGTGAGCAATAGGAAGGTAAAGGGTGAGTTGTCAGGACATCAGAAGAGCAAACAGCAGAAGCATGATTCTCAGGAACATAGCAGAGTCAAACTTGCTGTGAGATAACTACACGAGAGATAATAAATCAGTAGTCTGTATTAAACACCAGATGGTTGTGCCCATGCAGGAAGGCACAACAGATCATGTAACTGTAGTTGTTTCTAAGGATTACTGATTCAGCCTGACTTCACAGGGATATCCTAACAAATAAAATCTTTATAGCCTCTTCCACTGGTGAACATTTTCATCTGCTGTTTAAAGACAGGACCACATGTCTTAGTGCTTTCATTCCCCCCAATATGTATGCAAAATTAATTTGCTAGGTTCACCCAGTTTTAGCCAGTGAAGATTTTTTGCTATCTAGTACTGTAAGTTGCCTCACAGCAGTTATTAAAATACTCAGATGGACAAGCAGGCCATTGTTCCAAGCTTTAGCTCAGCTGAATCCCCCAAGTGTTTCAGGCATAGAGGCAAACACACTTAAAAACTCCTAAACCTATTGAGTTGTCTTTCAGAATTGTCCAGGCAACAGAATTTATTTATAAAACTCTTGCAATCATTGATTCAAAACAAGGTTTTCTTGTTCTGCTTTTCTTCTTTGTCCTCTTTGAACAATTTTCTTTGGAATGTTTTCGTTGTACTTAGGAGTCTGCGATTTCCTGGGGCTTCTAATAAAGTCTTTTGATTTCCACTCTTCACATACTTTAACAAGTCCAAGGATTTTGAGGTTTGACACTAACTTAAGAGAGCTGGAGATAATCAGCCATGGGGGTAAAAAGTCAGAGTTATGCAAATTATTTGTGAAATGTATAAAAAGCTAAAGAAATATTTCTTTAAATGTGGTTGCTGTGGGACAGAGTCTTTGTCTCAGCAGAGAATATCTGCATGTTCCCCTTCAAATTTATGGCTCCGATTGAAACCTGCAAAGGGGTGATCTGTAAAGTATTCCTGCTATCCTACACTTCTCAACAGGTTTATTACCATGCATTTATAAAATGAACTGTCTAATGAGCAGTGGTTTAGATCACAGATATCAAAGTCTGGTCATTTGTCAAGATTAGTTTCCTGTTGTGAGATTGCTGTGTGCAAAAAAAGTGAAAAACCTTGGATTACTCTCTGGAAGCTGAAAAAGTACCTAAAACACTTTATAAAATGGATTTAATGAAGATTTTATAATTTCAGAATGAAATCCAACACAGTGCAGTGAGTGTGAGTGTGTGTTATAATACAGAGAGCACCTAAGCATGGAATTTTCTTGTCTTGACAACAGCCAAATTAAAGATACGAAGCCCACGAAGTATTTCCAGGCCAGCTTAGTATTAATTTGGATGCGTTAATGCTAGACTGATGACACTGTAATTCGTTTTAACTAAAAGACTGCCTTTGGAAACATTGCTGTGAAAGCACCATCTATCTGGCAATAGTTAATTGCCCATAAATAACAAAATATTTTCTATTTCTTTGTTAGAAAGCCATTCTCTTGAAGGAAAAAAAACAAAAACAAAAAAAACCAAATAAACAAAAACAAACAAAAACAAAACAAAAAAAAAAACCCAAAAACAAACAAACAAAAAAAAAAGGAAAAAAAAAAAAAAAAAAAAAAAAAAAAGCCGCCCAACCCGCAAACATTCAGTATGAGAGGTGCAGCTCGGTAAACAGCCCCGCCCAGAACAAGGCTCTGGAGAAAAGTTGGTGGGGTTTGTGCCCCGCTTAGAAATGCCCAGGGGAAGCTGCATCTTCTCCCGGCTGCCTCGGTGTCCCCTGGGGGGCGGACACGTCCCGCGGGCCCCACCGGGTGCTCCCCGGACCGGGCCGGGCTGGAGGGGCTGCCCGCAGGTTCGGCGGCCCGGCGGGACCCACCGCGGGGTCTTGCGGGTCCGGTACTTCCGTAGCGGCCCCTTCCCGAGGGGCAAAAGGCTCCGGGGCAGGGGAACTGCCGGGGCTGGGCTGTCCCGGAGCCGTCGCGGGTCTGGGGGTCCCGGCTGTCCCCGGGGATGTCGGGCGGGTGGCAGTGGCCGCACCACCAGCATCGCCGTCGCTTCCCGGAGTTTATTTTTCAGTATTTCTCAGCCCGGTAGCACCGATGGAAACACAAACCCCGGCGGGAGAAGCTGCAGAAACCGTGCCAGCCGCGGTACCGGTGCCACCCGACGCGTCTGGCCCGTCCATTCCGGTAACCGCCTTTGGCTTAAGGTGCCGCGGTACCGGGGAGCTGGTGCTGGGCCGGGGAGCTGGGTGCCTGATTGTCGGAGCCGCTCAGTGAGCTCCATCCTACCAGCAATCCTGAGACAAAGGGCACGAACTCAACTGAACTGACCCAAACAGGTTTAAGCGGGATAGATATAACTGAAAAGTGGTTAAAATCTGTTTGGGTTTGGGTGGTTTGGTTTGTTTTGGTTTTGTTTTTGGTTTGGTTTGGTTTGGTTTGGTTTTTTCCTTGTGTTTCAATCCTTTCAGGTATGTTCTTGTGTTTAGATAAAAATATTCCCTACTTACGAATTTGATAGCTAAAGCATTGTTACATTTTTGTGGTGTTTCCTAGTCAGAACATAAAATCATATTTCTCTTTTTCTGTTGCTGGTATCCAAAAGAAGAAAAACCTTGCAGACAAGCCCATTAGACTGTATGGAATAAGATGTCCTGTTTGTAGTGTCCATGAGTCCTTTGTGGCATCAGTGCCCCTTTAATATATTTAATTCAGGTGCCCTAAAGAGCCACCCAGTCCATCTTGCACGGCTTGTGCAATGTGCAGCTGTGACCTTGTGGCTGTGCAAAGGTACACGCCAAGCCAGTGTAGATCTTGGTCTTGTATTGGATCAAAAGATGCAGATAGGGGAAAGCCTCAAGATCTTGGGCTCTCAGCCTTTCTGTGGGTGCTGTATGCAAATGTATTTACATTTTCTTTTCCTTCCTGTCCATTCTGTGACTCCACCACTTGCTGAGGAGCTAGTGACTGCCATTTTGCTGTACTTCTCAGCTCAGACAAAATGGAGGATTTGGAAGAATCAGTAACTACCACAGCCTGTGCTTTCTAAAATCAAAGATTATCTGCTTTTATAAAAAAGGGAATAATTTTCAGGATGAAAAAAAAATCAGCGTATCTCATCCTAAAAGGCAGAATCCTGTGAGCACATGAGCGCAGTTGTGTTAATTTCATTGCAGATATGTAAATATTAATGCACCTTGCACTTTGATGTATTACCATAAAGACACTGAATTTCAAATCACCAAGCCCACTGTGTCATACAGGGACGTAACTTAGCTATTCATCTTTATTTGAAGCAGCCCTCTTTCTAAAAGCTCACTTAGGGAGATTCCCAGTTGCCATTAGAAAAGCAAAATAAAATTCATCTAAATCATTCTAACTTTATCTTAGAAAATTAATGATGGATGAAAGAGGGGGTTTATAAAAGTTTAATAAGAACTAGTCTGGAATATGGTGTATATACTGAAGCCTGTGATTATAGTGGTAATTTAGCAGATTGTATCACTGCCTATCTCTGCCAAAGGACGTTTCACACCATTTAAAATGCACAGTACTCCCTTCAGAGACAGGTTGTTCTGGAATAACTCAACATCCAAAGAAAAGACGCATTATTTCACTCCTGTCTTTATCGATTGCATGTGTGTGTTGTCTTCCCTTCAGCAGCAGCACTAAGTTTTCATGCTTGTTTCTGTGTTCATTTATCAGCCTCCTCGAAGTCAGAAAATACCAAAAAATGGAAAGTCATGAAATCTATCCAGAATAGGGTTTAGGTACTGAAATTAGAGAGCCTGTATAAAAGAGAGTATGAATAGATTCTTCCTCTAAGTGAATTAAAATAAATTAGGTTTTGAACAAGTTATCCAAACTCCGAGAGCTCCCTTTTGCTTCTCTTTTTGAAGAACAAAACAGCAAGATAAGGATAAATCTTAGTGGGTTTTATCCAGCAAAGGTGATTTGGGAATCTCTAGACCAAAGGGATTGAGATTTGAATAACTTGCATACCTGTGATGTTTCCAAGACTAAGGATGCAAGTCTCCCCGTGTGCAAAAAGCATGAGCCAAGCTGATCTGTAGTTAAATTAAAAAATTTGCTGTATTTAAATTCATGCAGGGTATGATCTGGCATTCCCTTTGACTTTACTGCCTCTCTCTCTTACAGGCTGTTCGCTGCGAAGTGCAGTGGCTGCATGGAAAAGATTGCCCCAACAGAATTCGTGATGAGAGCCCTGGAGTGTGTTTACCACTTAAGCTGCTTCTGCTGCTGTGTTTGCGAGCGACAGCTGAGGAAAGGGGATGAATTTGTTCTTAAAGAAGGGCAATTGCTCTGCAAAAGTGACTATGAAAAAGAGAAAGACTTGTTGAGCTCAGTCAGCCCAGACGACTCAGACTCAGGTGAGCTTTTCCCACACCTGCTCCAACTGGAAAAGCCACAAATGTTTTGAGAGCTTTCTTATAGAAAAAATATATCCATTTACACCTCCACCTGATACATATGCACATGCCACCCATGCAAAATTAGTAGACATAGCTAAAAAAAATCCCTACTTGCAGTCAGTTCTCCCTAATCTGACTCCTGTCCTTAACTGGCTGCTTACTCAAGGACAAATATTTTCTGTTTTCATCAAAGTGTTTTTCTATAAGATCACAAAATATGAATCCAACTGACTTCAGTTACCTGAGGCCTCACTCAAAAGGTGCTGTTTTCCATAGGTGTTTTCCATCCACTTAAGGCATTTTTCAGGGGATCTTATGCTCACTCTCAGCTTTGAGCTAGGAAATGGGCAAAACAGTAATATGATTTTATTCTCTCCCTCAATCACAAACGGTTTAATTTAAGAAAAATGAGTACAACTCAGCAGTACTGAGGAGAATCTGAAAGATACCAAGGAGTGGGTTTGTGCCCCAGCAGCAGTCTGTGCAGCATGGGAAGCCAGGCTGCCTGTCCCAACTCAGTCCCAAGCCAGGGGGTCTGGTGGTGGCTGCAGCTGACACAGTCTCTTGAGCAGTTCCAGGGGACATGGGGTGCTTCCTTCCCTTGCTGTATGCACTTGAGGAGACTGCAGCCCTCTTGCTGCTGGTGTGACCTGGCTGATCCAGATCTGGAGGCTGTGAACACAACCAGCCATCATAATTGCTTACTTGTTTCCCAAGAAAATGTGTAAGAAAATCAACAATTACCATTCCATTAAGCGTACAAATGACATGAATATTTGCCTCTGGTTTATGGGAAAATGCATCATTCCAATTTAGTTGGGAGCAGTAATTATCCTTAATCTCTAATCTGAGACCTGTGTTCCTCCCCACCGCTGAAATTTATATTTTTGTGTCAGGAATGCTGCAAGACAAAGGTCACTGCTGACTCAGCAGGATGTGAGGGACTGGGGCCTTGCTTGGAGCCATGGGTTATTTATTGACATGCTGTATCTGCAGGACCTTGAGTGCTTTGCTCTGTCAATCTCAGTCACAGGGTTTGGGCTCCCTGTGAATTCACCTGAGGTGTTTCCCACTTGCCCTTCTGCTCCTTCTCACCATCAGGCTCAGTGTCCTTCCCATCTGGGACAAGCTGCATCTCGGGGCTGCTCCTGTGGCAGTGATGGGCACAGGGACCCTCCTCTGTTCTTGGGCACTGCTTCTTGCCAGTCTGTGGGACCTGCCAGGGCCTGGCTGGAGTGTCCAGGACCAGGGGTTGTGTGTGATGGTCAGTGGGAAGCTGTCACAGCCTTGCAAAACAACCTGGCTTCCAATTTCATTTCCCCTTGGCACAAGCAGTAGTTTCTTACTCCGGGAGATCCTTTTTTTTCCCCTCATTAGTCTCTGTTAGCCAAACCCAAACCTGAAAAACAAGTTGACAAATTAAATGGGATGTTTTGTCTCCCATTGTCTAATACATTGGAAACACAGATCTCCCAGATGCCTGTGTGAGAGCAAATGATTTCACATAGCCCTGGCTGAGAATGTGTCCTCCTCCAATCAAATATTTATCCATTGGACACAAAAGTAACTCTCCAGTGAGCAATATTAATCCTCACAAACCTTTCCTTAGAAATGGCATGCTGCAAAGTTAATAATGTCATGGTTATTAAAATGACTGATCTTCTCTTTAATCATTAGGCAAAAGATGCTTATTAAAGTAAAAGGTGATTAGATTGCTAGGTGCATAATAATCAGACCCTAAAATTAATTAAAGCTTTATTTTTTTTCATTCCCCAAATGTCATCTTTGAGTTTATAAAAATCACGGTGTGTTTCTTCATGTTGAAGTCCCTACAACAAAATGTATTAATGTTTTCTGTAAAAATCAGTAATCTGATGAAATAAAATATTCAGAGTTGAGAAGTTGCTTTTCACAATAAAATTTGTATTTACTTTTCAACCTTTGCCACTGCATTTAAGAGTTCCCAGTACAATATACTAACACAGGTACTATCACAAGCTTTTACAAATATTTAGAATTTAACTATTGAAAATACAAATAAGCTATTTGGTCTACACAAGCACACATATATTTGTATGTGTTTATTTACCAAGAAAGAAATTTGTATAAGCACATGTAGACAAGTTGAAATACACTGAGAAAAAATACTGATGTTTTCTGCTAGATGCAGAAATGAGATGGTGAAGTTTGTGTTTAATGTTATATCTAGAGCTTCAACATATTCAGAAAAATAACTGGAATATCCACTATATTTAGCTAAACACTCAGATATTGTTGTGTTATTTGCATTTACACTGTTTGCTGCCATGCTGGTGCTTTGGGAGATGATTCTAGGGGTGTGTCAGTGGGTGCAGTGGCATCAGGTGAGCACGAAGGAGACCAAATTATGCAGGAAGGGCACAGATTCTGTGCCTAGTTCCTGGAAATACTGAAGCATTTTCTGAATTTCCATCCCCTGACCAGTCCCATGCCCTCAGTGCTGTTGGAGCATCTGATTTAGGCAGTGCACACAAATCTAAGGTAGTCTCTTCCTGTTCACAGTTGCATTAGGTACTCAAAGGAATATGGGGTGGTAGTTGAACCTGTTGGCTAATTTGGCAGCTGAAGGGAAGTTCTTAAACACCCGGTTATCTTGCTGGAACACAGGCAATTTTATATTGTTTTTATTTCTCACCAGTCAAAAGTGATGATGAAGATGGAGATGTTAAGCCCACCAAAGGTCAAGTAACCCAAGGAAAAGGAAGTGATGATGGGAAGGACCCAAGAAGACCCAAACGACCAAGGACAATACTTACTACACAGCAGAGACGAGCGTTCAAAGCATCCTTTGAAGTGTCTTCCAAGCCCTGTAGGAAGGTAAGTGCTTTATCAGGGATCTGAAGTCAGCTCTGAGACTAGGCCACAGGGGTGACAGGGTCAGGGCACAGCTCCAGATATCCTCCTACCCCTTCCCAGGGCACCAGCAGGTGCTTTGGAGGGAGTGCAGAAACCAGGCCACCCCAACACCATCTCAGCCTGGAGCATGAAACAGCTCAGGACCAGCTCACTGGGATTTCTGGATATTCATCCGCAGTGTGCAGAGTAGCTCTGTGACTGAGTCCTGCTGAATGTCAGTATTTAGTTCATATAATCCATGAAGTAGCTTTTGACTAGCAGAACCCAGAGAAACTAAGTGGCATTTCCCACACTGGAGGGAGTCACTACCCAGTGAGACAGGTGCTCAGCTTTGGTCCCAGTGCTTGTCCTTCAGAGAAAGAATGTGTTTAGGAAACTTAACCCTACTGTTATCTTGTATAGCAGCCAGGGAAAGGCAAAATGTATTGTTTCACTGATAAAGCAAGTCAATCTCTGTGAAAAGCAATCCAGCAATACTCCTAAATTGAACTGGGAAAAAAAAAATGTAGTTGCATCCTGAAAGTTGTCATTTTTGCAAAACATAACATTCTTCTGCTGGCATACAAAGTATGTCATTTGTGACAGTGCAGTGTGCCTTTTTGCTATTTTTAAGTGTGAAACTGTACCTCACCAATGAGAAATGCTAGCTAGTCAAATTTGTATCTTTTTGCACAGAACTGTCTTATGGGCAAAATAAAATGAGTTGGAGTGATTTTACACATCTCAGTCTATTTGTTCGCTACTTGTAAAACTCTTAGTGACATGCAAGACAGAACTTGAACAAACTATGCAAAAATAGGAGTAATTTTAAAATTTAGTCTGTATATGCAGTTTTCATTGTAAGTATAGGCATATTCCTCCTCATGTAAGTGATTTGTATTATTTTAAAATGTTTTAAATTGCATCATTAAACATTTTCTCCTCTAGGTCAGAGAAACACTAGCAGCTGAAACAGGACTCAGTGTGCGGGTTGTCCAGGTCTGGTTTCAAAACCAAAGAGCAAAGGTAGGTTGTTTCTCTAGTTCTCAAGAGTAAAACACAAACTGTCATCCAGCACAGTTTACCCCTCCTCCTAGATGTAACATGTACCACAGACATCCCAGGAACTGCTCATATGTTGTGTCCACTGATGTCTACATCCATACAAGAAATGCAGCTTTCAAACACAGATATTAAATTCATGTGCTTAAAGCAACGTGAAGTTTGGAGTAAATTTTGGATGCAAATATGAACTGGAAACTTAAGTGTTTAAGCTTAGAAAATAAACTGAACCCTCAGTGTTTTGTGCATAAATATAAATGTTTTATATTAATTGATTCAGTGTTTGCAGATAGTTTTGTAAGCAAACAAAAGTTGTTGCATTCAGAGCTGTGAGATTGTTCTGTTCTTTTATTCAGATGAAAAAACTAGCACGAAGGCATCAGCAGCAGCAGGAGCAGCAGAACTCACAACGACTGGGGCAAGGTAGGGGATTTATGGTGAAGGCTGCATAGGGGGAAGAGAATCTGGGTGGTTTCTTGAAGAGCCATTATCAAATAATGTCTAAGTACAGCTGTGCAAGTTGTGCACAAGTCTATAGGTAAAGTACACTATGAGTGCAGACACAGAGGGGCTGTGTGCGGGCCCCAGATTATCCCAGAGTTCTCCCACAAGGACAGACCTGACGAGGCTTACACAGAAGCTGTTACCTCCTTTCTAGAACTGTGCTGTACAGAGGCACCTTCACCGGAAGAAGTGTCCAGGAGGGTCAGTCCTCTGGTTTGTTTTCCCCTGAAGAAAAGGGCCACACTCAGCTGGGCATCCACAGGCTGCCTGCAGGTGATAGCATCGCTGCCTCAGCCAGGGCTCAGGAACCCTCCCAGTGCAGAAGCTGCACCAGGGCTTGCCCTGCTGCTCCAGGGGTGTTTTGGAGGTTCTCCAGCTCCCAAGGCCTTGAAGCCTCAAATCTTTCTCTTTTTGCAGAGCCAGAAAAACTGGTAGCAACAGAAGTTAGAAAGTAACGTCACGTACAGCTGGGTACCCAGGAGCGCCATAGTTGATAATCAGAAGTTTTTGAACATACTGCTGAGGGTTGTTGTACTCTCAGACAAAGTCTGGAAGGCTCCTGTGAATGTCAGGACACACATAGCTGCGTTCACTCTGCACCTGGGTCCAGCATTGCCTGTGATGCTGCTGCCTCTCCGTCCCTAAGCAGTGACTATGCCCTCCTGTTTGCTTTGCAGAAGTAATGTCCAACCGAATGGAAGGGATGATGACATCTTACACACCACTTGCACCACCACAGCAGCAGATTGTAGCAATGGATCAAAACAGTTATGGCACAGACCCATTTCAGCAGGGTCTTACCCCTCCACAAATGCCAGGAGACCACATGAACCCTTATGGTAAGGCATGCATCATTCTGCCGCATCAGAAATAGCAGGGTTCACATGCTCATTCACACACCACAGGGTCAGTAAAGTTACTTGCTTTTGTAGTATATTTTTCTGGGATTTGTACCAGGGAATTTGTACCACTCGATCTTATGTGTATCTTTTCATGTACACATAAAGGGGTAGAAGACAGCTCATCCCAGGCGCTGGACACCCTTCAGAACTATTTCATAGGATATTTCTGATAAATGATAAAAAAAGCAACATTACCTCTCCAGCTCCACGTTTTTAAACCTATATCCAAGACATTTATTAATAAACATTTCCAAATTCTAGTTCCCTCAGAAGTTTTTCCTTTTTCTCAGGAGATTTGGGAAAAAAAGTATCTTGCAGAGTGGTCTAATAAAGAGAAGTAATTATACCTTACAAAATGAATAAGCATCCCTCTAAGATCCCTTAGAATGGATGCACGGATTTGTTAAAGAACAGTTCTTGAGCTACTATGAGTTGTGTCACCACAGGACCTTTCTCATGGGTAATTTTATTCGCTGTCCAAAATCAAGATAATGGTTTGCTTTCACAATATCCTGACCACACACCAAGTAGATAGGTATACCAAACACATTACAAGCATTAAATGCCATAAATAATTGATTCTGGACAATTGCAGTGTGGCATTTAAATAAAATTTAAGAGGATTTCTCAGACTGTGATTATTGGCCTTGCTGTGGCCCACAAGGGCAGGTTATGTCAGACTCATTTCTGCTGACCAGGGGCACGTCATGGTAGAGGTCATTGTGCAGCACATGGCATGCACAGGCCAGCAAGAAGGCTGCTCTGGGTCTCTTATTGTTTTCCCACTGAGAGTAGTCCACAGTTTACATGAGGCAATTTGGTAAATCCTGTAAGGAGCTAAGGACATCTGAAGTGCAAATGAGCATTAGATAGCTTGTGATTTTGTTGATAGCAATTTGCTTGGCTTTTTAAGCAAAACTCGAGAGGCAGGTTCTGTACTCCAAAAGCTGTGCAGAGGGAGCACAAAGTAATTTCCAGTGGGTAGATGAGGAAAAAGAGCCAGACTAACACTTTCTTAGTGCTGACAGCACTTGAGCTAAAGCTCTTCTTGGTACCTTGAGAGCTGAGGTAAGCTCAACTCTTACTTGCTAAGGGGAAGAAAAGGTGCAGTTCCAAGCCAGCTCCAGAGGAGTGGGATTTTCTGAAATGGAAGAATGTTTACAGCTATAGCTCAGTTGAAGCCAGGGAAGATGGGCCTCCTCTTGGGTCCTGTCACATTTGTAGATCTGTCTTTTACTGTGTGTATTAATGCAGACCCTAGCTGGTTATGGCTCTTGAACCACTTTTCCCTGTCACCAGCACTCAGTGGCTGGTCCCAATTTCCTCAATGGCCTCAGTGCCTCCATGGATGCTGGGTCCCAGTTCGTGGGGAGCCAGGGACCTGCTCCTGCTCAGCACTCTTTGCTCCCGTTCAGCTAAGACTGTCTTGTGATGCTGACTAAAATATAAATTAAATCCTGGCAGATCTGAGTGGAACTGCTGCCAGTTGAATGCTGTGAATTAGTTGCTGGCCTTCTTCTTTGAAGGTCAGACCCTTAGAGCAAAATTATGCTAACATGTGAAAACAGAAATAGGAGTATTCCCTTCTGCTGCAGTGTGCAAGATACAAGCATCCATGTGTACTGTGTCCTCCTCTGGCTGCAGAGAATCCGGCTTAACACATACATTTCATTTGCAGGAAACGACTCCATTTTTCATGATATCGACAGTGATACCTCTTTAACTAGCTTGAGCGACTGTTTTCTTGCCTCTTCTGAAGTTAACTCCATGCAGGCTAGAGTAGGAAACCCCATTGACAGGCTGTACTCTATGCAGAGCTCCTATTTCGCCTCATGAAAATAAAAGAAAACAAACAGCCGGCATATATTTAGCCAGTGACTTTTTCCAGTGCAGACTCTACAGCCATATGTTGCCCAGCTCTTCCTTCACAGTGACTCCTGCTGCCTCTGGACTGCAAAGAGCAATTTAGGAAGACTGTACCTGTGTGCATATATGTGTATGTATGTATATATGTATTGATACTTACATACATATATATTATATAAACAAAACGCACCCATCAGTCCCATACCCTTGATTCCCAGCTTGCACCAGACCACGAGACAAGCACAGAAGGAACCAGAAGACCCTGCTCTTCAGCAGCCTTTGGTTTGAGCTCATCATTGTAAAGGAAATGGATTTTGTGGAAAGCTAGATCTTTTCCTCCTTTCTCTCTTCCTTTCTTTTGGATGTTTAATATTTTTTTTTTAAGGCCACTGACATCAGTCAACCATATGACAAATAAATCAAAGAAACTGGAGATTCCTCCCTTTTCTTACTGCATGATTCATACTATGTTGTGGATAAATTGCCATTTGAACTGTGAGAAGTTAAATGTAAATGTGACGTTCGACATTTGTTTCCTTTCTACACTTTTTCTACATAACCTAGATCTGCTCATTAGTTTATTTCCCTTATGCATAAGATACTGAGAAAACTGGTTAACAGTAATATTTGTGGAGAAAGCCAGTGATTTCTTAAGAAAGGTTTATGACCCTGGAGAGGAGATGCATGTTAGGGACAGAGGCATTTAGGTTAGTATTGATCTTTAATTAAAACTAAAGGTACTTACAAGACGCAGCTATATTTAATTTTTTTGAGTGTGAGAATAAAACATTTACATTTATTTGTAAGTATTGTAATGCCAAATTTCAAGTCTAGACCATGATGGGCAAACGTGTTGTTCGTTCTGTTTATTTATTTTTTGCATGAGGCATAAATGTGCTATGTTCCATTGTCCATCTGGAATAATTAAGCACTCTTTAGTTAATTATCTTGCCTCAGCAGGAATCTATGATATACAGTTATAGCCTTAGCCATCTGAAGTCCTGAAATGTGCACCAAACGAAGAAAAAAAAGGTACAAAAGAGATCACAATGGGAGGTTTAGGTATCCTGAGCTGGAGTCTAACCCAAGTCCTGCAGCTTTCACACTGACAGGACTCCTGGATTTACAACAAATGCTCCAACTTACTAGTGCAAATGTAAGAAGAACGTGCACAAATTGATGGGAATGTCCCCACTGAAGTCTGAATGGCTCAGATGCTGAAGTTAGAGCTTATGTCATATAGGCTTTTGTAGGGCATAAAATATCAGAATTAATAATAGTATAGTTATAAATATTGCCTGGTGATAATTATAATGTGGAGAGGCAGACAAGTACAGTCATGGCTCTTAGAGGAGAAAACTTCATGAGGAAAATTTGCCAGGGTAATATCAGTAATTATAGGGTGTGTTCAAAATAGAGCTCATGGGGAAAGATTGGCAGGATAGGCACTTTCTTAAATAAATACCTTTAATATATTGACCATAATAGCTGAAAACAAGTCCAAAGTGTTGGTTAATCTGACTCCTCCAGGCTGAGGACTGGTTCCAGGCCAGCACTGCTATCTCTATGGGGCTCAGCACCTTCTGCAGGAGCCCTAAAGTCCGGGCCCCACAGCCTGAGCATCCCACAGAGCGCCTTGGCAGAGGGGGGGTTGTCCTGCTGGGGGGCCCCATGGGCAGCTGCCCCATTTGCTGATGGAGAAAGATCTTCCCTGTGTCCCCAAGGGGTGGATGGCAAAGATCCCATGATAGGTCCAGGAGAAAAAAATAAAAACCACATTCCTTCCCAGTGTGGAAATGTGGAACAAGTGTGCTAGAAGTTTCTTAAGAAACTCTTATTCTCTCACTTTCTGACAGGGATGTGGATTTTTCAATTGAAGGCTGTAAACCCTTGCATATGTTTTGAAATTAGAAGATTTTTATTTTATTACCCATCCCCTTCAATTAATTTTTTTTCTTTCTGTATCAAATAACAATTTCCTTTCTCTCTGCATGATAGCAAACATCTATAAAGAACTCAGGTGATCCCCACTGCTTGCAGGGCAGAAGGCAAGCAGATTTCATATGGCACATTGTAAACATTTGTCACCACTGATATCAATGGATTGGTCAACTTTTCCTCCCCATCCTTATGCTGTGCTACTTTAGAGTCATAGAAAAGCAGCTTCAGAATATCAAACATACCAAGTTTATAGCCTCTATGTGTAGGGACAACCTTGTTTTATCCCCCATTACAGGAAGAATCCAAATGGCATTTATAGTGTTTACAGAGACTTACGTGAGAAATACAATGTGACCTACTGTTCAGAGAACTGCCTTGTCCCCATTCTACCTCTGTTTCTGGGCTGGATGTTGGGGAAAAGAAAAAAAATCCATTTCCAAGGAAAGATTCCGATATCCCATTTTATAGCTGAAGTAACCATAATCTTTTGCTGATTTTTTTTTTTTTAATGACTGACTGCTGAGTGTCACCTGTATTTTTTTTTTTTTGCTTGTATGTACTATTTGCTCTTCCCTTGGGTGTGTTGGATGATGATGCTTTAGCATACTCTACCATTTCTGGTGCCATGTACACAACCAGTCAAGTCCTCTGGCATGTGTAATGTTTCCCATGCCACTGTGGGTTGCTGCTGTTCAAGGGAAGGAATGTATAGCCAGTGATTTCCAGCAGACCCGTTATATCTGGCAAGGGCCAAAGTTCATTAAAGGAAAATAAATGTCACTTTTTTTTTTTTTTTTTTTTTGGAATGAATTATCCTACTGGAGTGTGATCATTGTGGTTTTAACCTGGGACCTGCAGTAAAAGATTATATAGCGACCTCTGACCTTTTTGATTTCTGCTTCACTCTTCTATCGTCAAGGGAAATGTCACTGATAAGCTGAAAGTAAAATGTTTAATGGGCCATATCACAGTAATATCTTACACTGAGTCAAATTGATAAACTCTTGCCAAAAATTCTTAGCATCTGGCACTTCCACAGAAACCACAAACAGTGATTACACATATGGGAGCTTGAAGGCCAGAGGTCATGACAGCAGTTTATTACATGCACCTTACAGTGATCATTTTCCCTAGGAAATTAACCCCTCTCTACTCTAAATGCATCAAGTGGGCTGCATGGTGTTTCAGTCACATTGTTGTGGCTAAACAAGGACTAGGTGTTAAGCTAGAGTGGTGACAAGATGCAATTAAGCAAAAGATGATTGATGAGGTTTCAGTGTCTTCTCAATAATGTTTAAAAAAGATTACTGTAAGGTCAGGATGAATATGCCAGGTACTTGCTGCCTCAGGGGCCTGTTGTGCAGGTCCCAACTCTGTCATGATGGCATATGGAGGGTTCTTGGATGGTGGCTGCATCACGTTGGCCTGTCTGGGCAGCAGCATGGTCTCCTTGCAGGGCTGGCTGTCAAGGGGACAGTGGCACCATGGATGGATGGTGTCAGCCTCCAGGTCCCACAGCACTAGGCATTAAACCCTGGATTGTGATCAGTTAGGGGCTGGTGGTCCATGTGGTTCAGCATGGCAGAAAATTCTGTTGCTGTAAGGGAAGTGTGGTGGTCACAGTCACTCAGATTGACGTGCTGTCCTCAGCAGTTTGATCTCTTTTTCTCTTCTTTTATCTCTGTCATCAAAGCACCCAGATTGCTTGGCTCAGTTGCTGCTAACCATGCCTGAGATGTGACTCAAGTGAGTCTCTTGATGGCTGCTGAGTGGATTTTTTTCAGATGGACCCCACACAAGTCAGATGAGTGTTACCAGTCCTCTGAGGGGTCACTGCCACTCCGTCAGCAGCAACTCAGCCACCTTGCTGCACCAGCATTGCATGGGAAGGTCCTTCATGCCGGCAACCCTTCCAGGGATGATGTGAACCCACTTACCTCTTCCTACCGTGCTCAGGACTCCCTTCCAGTTTCCTTAAGGATCAGAAGTATATCCCAAGCCACTGCCCCAGGTGCCCCAGGAATCCCCACTCCATGATGCTGCCAGGGATCCTGCAAGCTGGGGTTTACCAGAGCACATCTTTGAGCCATGTTGTAATCTGGTCGTCCCCAAAAGTCACTAGAAATTCACAGCAGAATCCAGGAGGAAGGGGTGGGTTCCTGCGAGCCTGAAACTTGGTCACAGCTATCAAAGGACAGCAAGGCTGCCAAAGCACATCAAAGGCATGGGAGCCAGACCCACAGTGCCCAGAGTCTGGAGTGCTCAGGGTAGTGCTTCACACAGCCCCATGCCCAGACACAGCTCCAGCCTCTCCTCACTGGGGCTCCAGCCATTCCCACTCCCTGGGGGCTGGGGCACCCACAGGCTGCCCAGTAGGTACCTGAAGGCTTTGGGGTTTGGTGGGATTTCATCACAGTCTTGTTGATTTGAGGCTGAGCTGAACAAATAGACCAATTTACCCTCCTCACAGTTGCAGCCCGGGCTCCCTTGGCTCCGCACCCGATCCTGCTCAGCAGTGACTGTGAAGGGGCTGCCACATACTTTGCATTGGGAACTCTTGTTTTTAAGTGAACACCCTATTTTTTAGCTGTGTATGGCTGTATTACTTGTATATTTATATATTCTGTATTTATGTTATCGAAATGTAGTATTTTGTAGCTGTCTGTTGCAATTTGTTTAACTTGTAAAAAAAAATATGGCTATGCTCTCTCATACTTAACCAGCTGCCTCTCACCATAGATTCTCTGCTCCTTTCCCTCTCTGTTGGTAACAAACCACCGTGATGTATGTAGATCGGATTTTTTTTTTTTTTAATTTAATTACTTGTCATTGTTAAATTATTTATTAGTGTTTTTAAATTTCATTTCACTGCATTTATTTTTTTCTTGCCACCATTGCCTGGCAGCTGAGATACATGACTTTCTCATACAGATGCTCCTTCCCATGTGCACGCACACACACATGCTCTCTAAACAAAAACAGGAAAAAAAAAGAGAGATTACACTTGGTATATTTGTAAATAAAAGCAACCTGTAAACAAAGCAGGATTTTCTTTCAGAGTGCAGTTCTTTCTTAGCTTTTGCAGACTGAAATCATGTTCTCTGTGCACTGAGGAGGGCACCACTGCTCTTCCAGGCAGGGCAGCAGGGGACGTGACAGCCAAGCACTGCAATGGTATTTTTGGTGGTACCCTGCTCTGCAGGTGCTCTTCTTCCAAGGGTAGACATAGCAAGGGTGCTGGCAGGGTATCCAGGACCAAGCTGGTGTCACAAAGCCTTGTCCCTGCAGTCCCCAGCACCCTGGGCTGCCCCACAGAGTCAGTGGGTCCACATGAGACAGGTGGGTAGCAGGAACAGAGCCAGCAGCCCCTGAGCATCCTCTCCCCTGCCCTCTGCCAAACAGAGTACCTGTTTGCAGGGCTCAGAACTGTCTCCCTGTTACCTGCTGCTCTACAGGCTCCCACTGAGGCTGCTCGGATGATTTCCAGTGGCTGAATGGTGTCTGCCAGGAGTGGGAAGCGGGTCCTGGGGCCGGGATGGCAAGAGGCTGTGGTGGGAACTGGCATGGGCAGGGATGTGGGTGTGGGCAGCTGCCAGACCCACTGACAGCCCCAAAAGTTGGCACTGCCCAGGCTAAAGTAACTCCAGAAAGGTCCAAAGGATGTTTTCCTGGGCTCAAATGCATGCAAAAGGAGCCACAAGCTAGAAGAGACAAATGTGTGCAAGCATTACCAATGGGTTATAAAGAAGTCATCTAGTAATGGCAAATCTGAGACCAATATAAAGTGGTAGATACATGCTGCTGTCTCTGGGGCCATGTAAACATGAACTTCAGCCAGGGTTTGATCTGGTCACATCTGGTTACTCATTGCCATTCCCCAGGTCCAGAGACACAGGATTTCTTTTCTTTGCCTCAGGCATAAAGCCACAGTTTCTATTTTTATTAAAAATCAGAGTGCACAGTTTTACAGCTAACCTGATATGACCAAAAGGGGTAGCTTCATTTCCACCCCCACCCCCCCACTGCCAGTCTCACCCTTCAGCTCATCCTTTCCAGCCCTTGTGCAGCAGGGCGAGCTCATCTGGATGGAAAAACCCCCAGTCTATTAAGGACCAAAATGACAGCATTTTCCCCTAGAACAGCTGCTTCATCTGACTTGTGCTCTAAGCATGGGGCTGCAAGAGTCAGAGAGAAAGGGAATGCACCAGAAACCAGGGCTGGGTGCAAGGAACCCAAGTGCCCTTTCCCACAGCACAGCTCTACTGAGGGGATGTGGTGCACCCCAAGAACAGAATGTCAGAGAACCCCCTGGGCTTTTCCCTTGCAGTTTGCATGCCTATATCATGCTGGGAATAACATATGAAGAAGCAGGTGCTCAAAGATATCATAAAAATATCTTACAAGTGTTTAAAACTTTTTTCCAATATTTAGTTCCTAATGATATGCACATAAAGTTCCCTCCAAGGTAAGGGAGGATACAGAGCCCTGAGTTAGACCTGGCAGCCTGATCAATAAAGCATCTTTGTTCCCAACTGGCACCTTCTTTTTCACCTTCTTTCTTTCTTGCTCTCCAGCTCCAAATTGCATCATCTTGTCCCCCTCATGCTTATTATTGGTGGAATGTCACTAAGGAAAAATGAATTGCCATTAGCAATTGGTTTCACCTAAGTCAGAGTTAGCTACTCAAATATTCATGCTCTGCATGCATCTATTATTTATGAAGGAAGAATTACTAACTTGCCCATAGCCATTCCTGAATCTCCCAAAAAGATAGGTGAAAAAGATCAGGGGAAAAAAAAAAAAAAAAAAAAAAAAAAAAAGATTAATACATTTGGGGCTTGGTATTCTGCATTGTTTGTGCTGTTTCTCTTTGGTGTCAGGAGACAGAATGAAGATTGATTTATATGCCACAGCTGTAGCAAACAAAAGAAGAAGCAACCAGGGAAATGGCTAGAGGTAAAAATGCCGGTGCAAAGGGCTAAAGGCCTGCACCTGGGTACTGCTTCCCATGCAGGCTATCCCCGCTCGGAGCACCTTGTAAAATCAGATTATCTGCTGGACACAGGAGTTCAAACAGCCCTTCAAAAGATTTGTCTTAATAATTGCTGCCTTATCTTAACTTCTGTTTTTTTATCAGCCGAACTGCTGCTGGAAGGCAGATCCTGAGGATAAGGTGCTGTCACTCTTAATTATTATTACCTCTTATAATGAAAACACATTTGTTCATCCTTCTGTGCACTTGGAAATGTGTAACTAATGAATGTCTAGTGTTTTATCAATATTTTTAATAACATAAAGAAACATTATGAGCATGGCCACACTGTATAAAATGATTTTACATTAAATGATATTTAATAAGTGTGTACTTGTTTCTAATTCTTTTTTTTTTGTGTGTGTGTTCAAATATAAGCCAATTAGTAAGAATGAAACATATTTTTACATTCTCAGAAAACCATTCTTTCCTGAAAAAAAAAACCTCACAGTTAAGAAGCTGTGGGGCTATTTTCTGTTACAGAAGGAACATGGTAATTAACACTAGAATCAGTAGGTAGTTCTGAAATGAGAGCAATGTTAAATAATGCTATTTATTTGTTCACTTACAATGGGAAAACAAAACAATTCTCTTTGAAAGCCCACTAATGAATCTGGCTTGTAGTATTTATCAAAGCAACTACCAGCATTTGCATTCTCAAACTTTTTTCTCATACTCTGAGAACTAAATATGAATTACTCAGATGAAATGAAAGCACACCTCTGGTTGCACCTGTGGAAGATTCAGCTTCAGAAATTATCTCCAGGTCTCTACCCCCCTGGTCCACAGCTCCTCCCCTGAATCTGACAGTTCCCACCAGTGGTTGCTGGGTTGAACAAACTGCCCCACACTGAGTCCCAGGGCTTTGGCGTTGCTGGTTCTGCAGGTCCCAGGCTCTTTGAGCATCACACAGTGAACATGACATGACCAGAGCAGAAGATATAATAGAGAGCAAAGAATCAAAGAATTATGTAAAAGAATATGAATTAGAGCAATGCACATTTTACTGGTTCTTGGGAGAGTATTTGCTCTTCTCTACCCTCTGGATTTACATTAAAGGATAATCTTTTGACCTTTAGTTAATAGGAGGCCATTGCGCTCTCTATTCTTTAGCCAAAACAAGGAAATTGAGTGATATTTTGTATGCTTTTGGGATGGTGTGTCCACAAGGAGCTATGTGCAGGGGACCAACATGATACCTGCTTGCTCAGAAACCTTCCAGGCCACGTTGTGGGCTTGCTGCTTGCCACTGATTAGCTGGTGGTGAACTGGAAATCCTGGTGAAATCCCTTCCTAGCTGCAGATAATGGGGTCTTGGCTAGACCCTGACATAGTCAGATGATGTCCAAAGGAAAAAGCATTTTTGAAGACAGGCAGATAAAAGTAATCCTTTTAAGACAAGCATTTAGCAGCAGTTTAGTTTTAACACTAAAAGTGACAGGCTGGAGCTGAGAGCAGAGTCTGGCTCCAATGTTCAAACTATTCATCTTGTCTGCCAGCAACACACAGACTTTTCCCATTATCTTGTATTCATGTGTCCTTACCCTTAAAAAAAACCCCAAACCAAACAAAAACAAAACAAAAAACCAAAATCATCTTTCCGTATACTCTAATATTGTATTTCTCCAAAGTAAAGCAAAATACTTTAAAGTAAAACACTTTACTCCTTGGAAGCAAGTCTGTGGGTGTTGGGTACCACAGTCAGCCAGCTCCCCCCCACACCTCTCCTGTTACCAACCCGCAGAAATCAGGCTTGCTTAATTTGGTCCTTTGTTCAACTGGTAAAAAGTGAACTGGTGTCTGTCCCAACACAATGAGCTCCTCCTGATCCGATTACCAGGGATCTGTCCCAGCTGGGGTGTTCCCTCACACCTGTGTTGTCAGATGAACACTGATAAGGAGCTGCTGATAAGAAGTGCAGAGGTGCTCCCTCTGACCAGCCTACATTCTCTTGATCTTTCTTTACACCTTGGTGCTATGAGGGAATGTTTTGCTTTTGGACTGAGAGGAGTAGCCAGCTAATTATACTCCCAGTGGCCACAGTCTTTCATGCAGGATCAAGCCACAGAAACTTGCTGCTTACTGGAGCAGGCCTAATACACTCTATCATAGAATGGGTAGGAAGGGACCTTGAAAATCACCCAGTTCCAGATGCCCTGTGTAGGCAGGGTCACCTCCCACCAGCCCAGGTTGCTCCAAGCCCCATTCAGCCTGGCCTTGGACTCTGCAAGGGATGGGGCAGCCACAGCTTCCCTGGGCAACCCTCATAGGAAAGAATTCCTTCCTAAAATCTAACCTAAATCTCCCCTTTTCTAGTTTACAGCCATTGGCCCTCATCCCATCACAACACACCCTTGTGAAATATCCCTCTCCAGCTTTCCTGTAGGCATTTCAGGTACTGGAAGGCTGCTCTAAGATCTCTCTGGAGCCTTCTCTTCTCCAGCCAGACAGCAAGCACACCCTGTGTCTGCATTTAGTCTGCTCCAAGGTTTTTTTGTGTTTTAATTGTTTACAATTACTTGTCCTATTCTCAAAAGTACTCTTTTTTTTCCTCACTGATACATTGTCAGTTTGCAAAATGTTTAGAAAATGAAAATGCTAAGCAAGTGGGAGATGTGATGAACTGGGGCAGGAGATGGGCAGCAGTGACCTCCTGCACAGTGCTGGGGACAGGGACAGTGTCCCCCTGATGCAGGGTCCAACAGTGCAGATGGGCACAGAGAGGGACAACTGCTTCAAGTTCCTGGTAGCACAACAGTCGGATGGCATTTTAGTTACATTTGTAGCAGAAACTGCCTGATTTTTCACCTTCATCTCTGAAATTTGTACAAGGCTTTTCAAGCATGTAATCTCTATCTTAAAAAAGAGGTAGTGCTAAGCTGTTGACAGCAGGTCTCTGAAGACTTTCAATATACTTTTTATTCCATGGCTATGGCACCACATAGGAAATTAATTCAGCAACAATATTTTCATTAGATTACAACCCAAGTTCTCAATCTTAGGCACATTTGTATGCTTGTAATACATTCTAATTACTTGTAAAGAATAAGTCTGTGTGCTGGTTGGTTTACTGAATATATTAAATTAATGAATAAATAAATTCTCCTCCATGCTGAGAATGCCATTCGACATAAAAGCCTGCTGCAGAAGGAACCAGAAATGCACTTATTTTATAGGATTTGTATTGTATCTGTCTCACAAAAGTGCTGATTGAAAAAAAGCACTTTCCCCCTAAATAACAGTAATCAACTGTGTAAGGAATTTTTTTCTTTCTTTCTTTCTTTCTTTTTTTTTTTTTTTTTTTTTCCCCGCAGTAATTGCTCACTGATTATTAATTCAGTCATGAGAAGAACTTCTGTCTCAGCTGAGTACCTCACATGGTTTCTTTAGGATGGACCTCTCAGGACATTCACCTACTCTTCTACTTTCCTGTACTTCTAAGTTATGCACAGTAGGAAGGAAATAGCAGACACATTAAGTAAAATGGTGACACCGGTGGAAATAAGTGTCATATTTTAGTATTGTCTAGTATCTGCCCATATTACAGGGTTTGTTGTTTATCCTGTCATATTTCAGTAAAACAAATAGTAATTTTAGCCAAGACCAAAGTCATCAGATGTGAGGATTTTTCTCAAAAGTTGGGAAATTCACGATTTTGAAGTGAGCTATTGTGGCAAGTTTCCTCAATGCAGAGCTCTAAGAAGGTCACCTTACTCCCTTCTTCATTGGTTTGTTCAGTAATGTGATGCTTGCTGAGTTTTCCTTTTACAGAATGATTTTCTTCTCTGGCCTGTAAAACAAAAAAGTGCAGGTCTTAGCATGCAGGGCAGCCAACCTGGTATTCTGGCAGCAGTGCCAGCACCATTCCCTGGAGCAGCAGTTCTGAGAGCTCTTTGGTTTACAGGGAAATGTTCCTCGTTGCTCAGAACCATTGCCTCCCCTCCAAATGCCAAAGCTGCTGACAAATTGCTTTCCAAACTCCAAAATGCCTCTGGTTCCCAACCCCTTCCAGGCAGTGGGATCCCGTGACATCAAGAATGACGTGTTCAAAAGTGCTTACTGAGAACATGGAAAAGAGTACAAGGGACTTTTCACAGGGAAGACCATTCCTGTAATAGAAGCCAGACTTCAGAGGCAAAAGAAAAGAGACCACTGGTGCAAGAGAGCTTCTGTGTCAGGCTTGATGGCATGACCAGGGCAAGGAAAGAATGAAAATGTCTCTTCCAGCCTGTTGAATTAAGAATGAGTGGAACAAGATGATGTGGGGTTTTTGTGTTGTTTAGGCTGCAATGCTTTGTTGCAGAACTGTTCACCCATGTAAAAATGCATAACCCTGTCAACCTGCCAAGTGAAACTTTGGGTGATCGGCTGCGTCAGTGCTGGTAGCACAGGATAAAGCTGCCTTTGGCTACTTTCAATTACACGCCCAATTCCTTTAAGACTTCTGAATATTTGGGAAAGCAGAATATGCAGAACTTGTTTGTTTACATCAGATTGTGCTGTGTTTTCAGGTTTCTCAACTGCTCTCGGAGCATGTGAGCACAACCCTGGCCCTTCCCCTTCCACATACCTGGCAAGTTTGTCAATACAGCAAATGAGTTCAGGAGAAAGGAGCTGTGTCAGGCTGGTGGTGTGCAGGGTTTCATCATTTCAACAAGGTGGGAACTGGAGCAGAGACAGGCAGTAAGCAGTGAATGCTTCACAAAGCAAAGTGTCAGGTCCTGGTGCTGCAGCAGTGATTCAGGCAGTCCCAGGGGCTATGGCTGATGGCTGGGCTGAGCTGTGGAAAGTGTCCTAACCAAGGGCAGATCTCAGCCTTTCATCTCTCAGGCACTGCTGGAAGCATGGTCAGGCACTGCTGGGTTTGGGTGCTGGGTAGAGAAGGTGAGAAGTGAACTCAGTCTCTGGGCCACTCCAGGGCTCCCAAGGCTCTTGGTTGTCCACTGGGCAGCAGTTCTATGGCAGAGCTTGTCAGAAGCCTCCCTACCATGAACACATCACCAGGAAGTCTTGACAGGAAGCTCTAATCATCTCACCTTCTTCAGAACTGAACTATTATTTCATGGGTCTGGATGCTTTCAGGATGGCCTGCCTGTGCAAGCAGCTTTTTTCCATGAGTGACTGTGAGTGAGGTCTTTTGGATGAGGAACTCACTGAAGTTGACAGCTTAGTTCCTTTGAATTTCTGTACAGCTTTCTGTTCTGCACCAGGGTGGTGCTGAGCCTGCCCTAATTAGCCCAAATTACTGTACCTACAAAAAGCATAAATTCATTCCTATGGTACCTTGCTTATCTCTACATAGAGCTACTGCAAAGACAAGCCCCAGAGGGCATCACAGTAAAATTCTGGACCTTAATTCACATGTTCAAACTATTATTCAAACCTATTACTGTGTACAGTAATTTTCAGCTTCCATGGAAGAATGCTGTACCTTTTTCTTTTCTAATCTGCTCAGAACATGCAGCAGCTTTCAGAAGTTTGAAGGGACACACTGAAGAGCTAGGCCACCAAAGCTCCCCCTCCAGACAGCCAGGACTTCACCACTCAGAACTGTTACACCCTGAGACAAACCCACCCAGATTCACCAGCCCTTGTTTTCACAGATACTGCTTTTCCCTACTTACCCACTCCAAAAGGAACCATTCCACTGGGGTAAGGAGGACTGTGCTGCTCCTGCTAGCACTACTAAAAAACCAGTCCTTCAATTGGTGGTCAGACAGATGTTTCAGAAAGCTGGAGCTGCTGTCTCCAAGTCTGGAATATCTGTTTCTGTGCCAAAAGAAAAAATGACATGACAAGAAGAAAAACAAACCTCCACAGACTATGATAAAAAACAACAGGTTTGATCAAAACAAGGGAACAATATTTTATCAATCAACGTTATTTTGCTTTGGCAAGCAAAGCAAAAACACTGAAGGAAAACTGACTATTTTAGTGAAAAATCTGACAGACTGGAATGAAAAGTTGACTTTCCAAAGGTTGGGGAAAAAAGTCTTACACAGCTGATTTTGAAACAAATACATATGTGAGTGATTAAAGCTTTTACTAATAAAAACCCAGTGGTAACACAAATATTTTAATATAATTGAAAATTAAATAGGAAGTTTACCTGATATGACCTTTCTATATAATCATTATTATACTATTCCAGAAATAAAATTAAGAATATCTGGATAAGACCAATTTTGCCCCCAAACTGCTCTTGCAAAACTATGGAATGTTCCTGATACCTGTCTTGATTTTCCTGTCCTTTTCTCTGCCTCACAGCCATATGAAAAACAGTCTCCTTGCTTCACTCTGACAACCTGAAGATTTCTGATGTTTTATTTCCTCCAAAATAGAAGATACCCATCTCTTACTTGGCCAAATCAAAGTCTGACCTAGATCCTTATCTGGGGCAGAAGGGAAGCTGGAACCAGCACCTGGCTTCCCAGGAATATTATCTGGAGGCAGCATTTCCTCACCTTGGCTGCCCAAGTCCCTTGGCATGGCCGGATGCCTTGGGGATGCTCCCCAGCACCATGCTGTGTGCATGCCCAGGCTGCCCCTTGGTGCCTGGCATGGCTCAGTTTGACAGAGCCACCCACGTGCAGAGCCACCCACCCTGTGTCCTGCCCAGGCTCCTGCTCCTGGAAGCCAGCTCAGGACCAGGACAGGAGCTGAGGGGAGTCACAGAGCCCCAAGCACCATAAAATGGACCCTAAACCCAAGAGCCCTACACCCACCTAATGCAGTGTACAGCAATCTGAGAGTAACATGCAAGTAGTCAAAGTGCCACTGTACATTCTGGATAGAAAGAAACAGAGAAAAATACCTTCAGTACATTTTCCTTAAGACTCTGTAAAGAGTTAAGTCCTGCAGTAGCTTTCAGAGACAGCATGAAGGGCTCCTGTTGGAGAAGACATTTACAGGCACAGTGATTCAGGGAACAGAATTTTTTTTCAGAAAGGCTGCCAAAGAGCATAGATTGTTATTCCAATCAGATAGAAAGGGCAGGGAAATGTTTAATGAATTAAAAATATTCTTTTGTTGAGGAGAAGGTAATATGTAAGGACTGTATGGGTGGCTGGGAGGGGAAATGGAAACACCAATTTAAAAAGAAAACAGCATGTTTTGTCTTTCTGAGCCTGGTATGGCTGTGACATGAACAGTGTCTTAGGCATGTGAAAATCAAAAGGTGTTTGTGGCTTTTTTTTCCCAATTTTGCTGGGGAATCAAGCAATCTTCCCCTCTGCACTTGAGTCTTCATAAAATTTACCTTTTCAGATGGGTTATGGGTTCTAAGAGCTTGAAAAATGAACCACGCAGGAAAGTAGGAGGTTAAGTGATGAGCATCATCACAGAGTTTACTGCCACATCCCATCTGACAGCAGCAGGATGAGAAGAACTTGGCTGTGAATGATGCACTTAGAATTCACTGTGAGCTTAGGATACACGCTGCACTAACAAAAAGATGGGTGAGATAAAATAGATACACAGTGTGCATGTGTTCATACCCTGTTTCCTAGGTAAGGTGTTCTTGAGAAACATGCCCCGGTGCTCTTCCTGTAGGACAGCACAAAGCCAGCGTGGCCATCACTGTGCAATTTAGGGAAAAAACTTGTGGCAGAGGAGATGCTGGAACTTCACGGGAAAGAAGCACTGACACCAGAATCTTCTGTGTCCCTCTGGAGAAAAACTACTTCTGTGTTTTCCAGATGCCCAAGTTACAGGCTGGATGGCAAGAAGCTGCTGCTCACAGCCTGGCATTGACGTGGCAGATGACAACACAGCCACTGCTCTTGGCAGCATTTCAAAGCAAGATTTTAACAAGGATTAGCTGTCCTTGAACAATTTATCCAATATGTGAGGTACAAATACTCTTTTCTTCCCAATCAGATGTGCAGGTCTTGCTTGCACAAACACTGCGGGAAGCAAAAGGAAAATTTTGCCCTCAAGTTATGCAAAATGCTATCCATGATGCTGTGCTTGATCCTCCCGGTGCTGCTAGAGGGCAGGACTTCACTCCACCACTTCAGTCCTGCAAAGTAAAAATCATGGGCACATTCCTGTTCTTGAATGGCCTGGCTTTTCTATGAGTTCATTCTGCAGATAATTAGCTTGGAAGAATTCACGGCAAGTCCTCTCCTTCCTGATGCAGAAATAAGAAAAAAACATTTATGGCAGCAAGCCAGGTACATCTCAAGCAAGCTTGAGCCCTCCAGTCAAGACTCACTTACCAAAGTAACAAGAGGAGAAGCAGCAGTGGGTGAATTTGCAGGTAAAGTTTTGTACAACATGGAAAACAAAATTTGTAGAGCCAAGCTGGTGCTAGACACCACTGCTGGACTGATCTGGCTCTCTTTCACACAGTGACTTCTGGTAATCTCTACCAAAGATCTTGTTCTTCTCTCAGGAACCAGCAGCCATACATGAACAGGTCCCAGGCTCACAGTCCGTGTCGGTGATGCTCTATCAGGAAACCACCCAATGTTTCTTGCTTCTTTGTTAAGAAGACTCATGCTGTCATCTGTGGTAGTAAGCAAAGGAGACAGGAACTCTCAGACCAGAAGTCTGGTCTAGAACAGGGATTCACCACTGTCATAATGTCTGTCATTTCTACTTCCAGTTATGGTAGTACTTGGGTTTTTTGTCATTAACATCTCAATTTTGCATTAGACCTTTGTCCCTGGCTTGTGCTCCTAAGCATGTACATTAACATGACATATGCACTCCTTTCTACCTGAGATTTCCATGAAGAGCTGCCATAAATAAGATGATACGAATCTTTAAATTTTTCTTGTAATTTGATTTCATGTTGATGTGGGTATCAAAGCTCTAACACATCAAAGCAAATAGAGGCAAGCCTGGCTCTTGTTCAAACATCCTAAAACAGCATGTCTCTGGGAAAACTCATCTTGGGGGCATCAGTCTCATGCCTCAAAATGGCTGTTCTGACTTGCTGTATGATCTGTCCAGTAAGTTCTCAACATTCTTAGCAACATCTGAGGAAGTTGCTTGTATTATTATGGCAATGCCGTTGGTAAGAAAGCAGCCTTGGGCTTCTTTGCCCTGCTGGGTGGAGTACCTCTGACAAAGGGTGGCTTTCAAAATCCCACCCTGATCAGACCATACTTGACCTATGTTCTTCACAGACCTCATCAACTGTTGCATTAGTTTTTGATCTCAGGTCAGAAATGCAAGTGCATGTACCAGGTAAGTCTGACTGTTGCTGTTCCAGGATCTGTTGTATTCACTCATGTCAGTCAATATGCATCTTGCCTTAGACGCTGCTGCCTGTTATATCTCTAGAAATGCAGTTCTGATAAAAAAAGTTGTTCAGCCATATCAAGCCCATCACACTCACTTCACACATCTTGTGTCACTCAAAACCATGAGTAAAATTTCCATGTTTCCATGTACTCAAGTATTTGTATTTTCTGCTCTGCTGCAGTGTTTGTGGTTTTTTTTTAAAGATGTAACAGAGTCTAGAAAGTTTAGATTCATTCCCTCTAAACTGGCAAGAGACTAACCTTAACACACACTACCTGCCCATCCTCTTCTTAGCAGAAGAAAATAATTCTAGTATTCAAAAGGTTATTTTCGGGTATTTTTGGGGGGATGGGGCTTTTTTGTTTGTTGGTTTGGTTTGGTTTTTTGTTTGGCTGGGGTTTTTTTCAGTCTTTCGGTCATTAAAATATGATGCAGCTGAGGCCAAAGCATATAGAAATCTAAGAGACTGGGAATTTGTGTGAGTAACAGGAATACTCTCAGCTGCAACTAGTGCAGTGAGACCTTTTTGAAAACAAGTTTGCAAATCTCCACTCCTCCACTATCATAAGTCTTAATGCTTTTCTTCTCGAAGTGTTTATGGATGACAGAATGTGTAGCAGTGAATAAGCTGCTGTCCCTGCTGATGGCTTCAGTTTTGTTCCTGGATGGTGCCTATGGAGTGCCTGCAGCTATGCCCATGGGCTGACTCCCCAGCCTGTCCCATGCTCCCCAGTCCCATGCATCCTGCAGTCCAGGAGAAGACTGGGCATGTCCCACAGGAACAGGCTGTTCCAGGGAACTGGCTGAGGTGACACCTCACTTTAGCCTGTTGCCGTCTCCAGGGATACACCCACCCCTACAGGATATCTCTGCTGCCAGCCAGGAGCTCAGAATCCTGCGTGTTAGTTGGTGTCTAACTGTGACAAGGAACACTTGTTTATGGTGTGTACTGGAATAGCACGTAGGAGTCTCTTGGCACTCTGAGGATGCAACAGAAAGAATCAGATGATACTGTGATCTAATCTGTCATGATTGCTCCTGGATGAACAATTTGCACGAAAAACAAAGTGCCACAGGAAGTAGCTGATTTTTCAAGAGGCATCCAGCTAGCATCTAAACTGCCACGTGGATGTGTTCCCCATCACTTCCATCCAATATGTCACCTCTTAATTTCTGTCCCTGATTTGTTATAAGCTGTTTCCTCCCTGTGGACATGTGGCCAGCAGTGCCCCTGGCAGTGTGTGGACTTCAGTGCCCCTCATGTTGCTGGGTGTCAAAGGGAAGGCTGGACTGTGCCCTGATCCACACAGCAGTGGCTCTGCTGCCAGCAGCACCTGGAGGACAAGTAAGGTGGCTTAGCCAAAGCCTTACAAAGCTGAAGGGAAATGGTAGAGACAGTAGATCATCCTTAAGTAAGTAAGAGCAACAGTCTCCATCCAGCAACATGTTTCTCATGGAGAACAACAGGGACAACCTCGTGAATATCCTTTTCACATGGTACTGAAATAGTAACCAAGCAATTCAGTGGTTCAATAGAGTTTAAACTTTAAAAATGTTGACTTCAATATAAAAAGGTGCAGTAGCATGCATATAGTATATAGTTGATATACTTATTTGAATTATTAATTTGCAAAAATTGCTCATTAAGATTCTATTTTGAGTGGTTTAATAACCTCCTATTAAAGTGCAATTTATTTTTTAATAACTTTCTATGAAGAATTGCATATAATCCACTAGTAATAAAGTGTTAGCAGATGATGCCATAGACAGCAGTTGTAATTTTCTCCCTTTCAAAAATGTCTTTTGAATAAAGTCTTAAGTTGTAATAAAAAGCTATAAAGCACTATGTTATAATCAATCAGAGTGAATTTTTAATGCCCATATGGAAATCTAATAAAAAAATGCTACCATTGTATGCATTACATCCTGCTGTTGTCTGTGATCTCACTTAGAAGCTAAAAAGAATAAAGAGCCTAAAAATCACTTACCATGTGGCTGGAAAATAAACAGGGGACAGCACATAGGTAAGGAGCTGAGCCACAGGGGCACCCTGAATCTGAAAAAAATATAATGTTCCACTGAAAAAATGAACTTTTAAATGTAGCACTTAATAGAACTCACCATGAAACTCAACACAAACTTCTCCCATACAGAAAATTTTCTTTCTTCTATTACTTCCATGGACTAACTCTTTCTTCCCTGAATTCTGGTGAAAATTTCAATGGTTTTCAGTCAGCTTTCAGTAGTAGTTATCTGTGAAATCAGTGCAAGGCTAGGAAGAACTAACATTATTCAGACAGTGAGCTCACACTAAGAGGTTGGTTCTTAAAATAACTGCGTGTTCAGTGTTTCTCTGAAAACTGAGATTACAGTCACAAACCCCATCTCCAAACCTCCCCTCCTCTCTTGCCACTCTCAGAATCCTCAGGGCAGAACCATAAAAGAAACTTGCAGTAGCAAAAAAATTGCCTATGGCCTGACTTGTTCCTTCAGTCCTCGGCCTCAGCACCCACGTGCAGTGTGAGCTGGTCAGGCAAGGGCAGAGGATTGTCCCCTGGCTCTAATCACCCTGTGCACATCAGGGACACTGCTGACTTCTTCAGTCTGTCCAGTCAGCCCCGTTATGGGTGTTTCATACTGTGGTTGTTACAGCAATGCTGTCTGTCTATAAGACTTTTTTATGTAATCACCAACCAAAAGCTGAAACAACTATTATGGGAAGGATTAGTTGAATTTCAGGGAATTGAATTCAAAACACAATTATATATTTATATTCAGTAGTATTTTGGCACCTAGATGCAAGATGCCCTCTGGAAATCCTAGACCAGACTGGTGGGTGATCCACCATTTCAGCACTGTGCTCAGTAATTTTATCCTCAAACAATTTTAGTTAGGGACACTCCCAACATCTATCTCACAAATTACCTATGGAGTCACATCCCCTGCAGCACTGGTAGGATATTGTATCATGCATCTTTTTTAGCTTATGACTGGAAAAGATAAGATCTGAAAAAAAATTGGTGGTGAGGTAGGTGATGAAATTCTGCTGCTGTGTTTGAATACATCAGGCAAGAATTGTTTTGAATCCTGAATATGTATTTGATTACCAAAGGCAATCAATTCTAGGTAAGCATCTTTTGCAGAGGGAGTATAATGACTGATATGCAGATAGAACACAGTAACTATCAATAATCCAATGACACCTGAAAAAATCAGGAAATACATTATTCCAGAATAGTAAATGGACTAAGAGCCATTCATATCTTTAACATTAGATACCAGAAACATGATGTTGCCTTTGTTGTCTCAAGTTTTATTTGTGTGTAAGTAAATACAACTTAAATTATCTCCATAAAGATGCTTATCAGCCTCTGCTACTCTTTGCACTGAAGGCATGAAAACTGTTATTCAGCAGAAGGGAAAAGTGAGAAGCAGACCACTGTAGTTTTGGTCTTTCTCCAGCTCCTTGGCTATCATCTGGAAAAGATCATATCTGTCTTTCACCCACAGCACTGGGCATTGTCCCTTAGGCGTTCAGTCCAGGTATGAACGTGGACAGCTTCCCAGATTGGTGTGCAGAATAAGTGAAATTAGCCACCATATACGATAAACTGTAGGACAGGTAGGGAGGTGCTGAGATGCCCTGGGTGGCAGTATGCTTTATGAAAAAAATGAGGATACTGAGCAATGATTTCCTATAAAGCCCAGCAGGTCAGACTGTGGGGAAGCAGGCAACAAGGCTAGGTCCTAACAAGACAGGCACAGCTTGCACAGCTAGCTCTCTTGCCTGCAGAGGCACAAGCGGGGAGAGAACAGACGTGCTAGGATCTGCCTGCTGGCTCCCACGCTGGGAGAAAGGTAACCACAAAAATACAGAAGCAGAGTGGAAAAAATGATCCTGTACTTTTAATGCACCTACATCAGTTGCGCTGGGGAAGCAAAGTTCCAACACCAGAAAACGGCGAGTGCAGTTTTCTGATCACCTGTCTCTGATGGTTGCCTGATGTGTGCAGATGAGTCAGAGCTGCCTGCTCCCTCCTGTATGGAGAGTTACCTGCCAGGGGCCAGAAGGAACTGGCAGATAATCTTGACATCTCACACTGGGGCATCTGACCACTGACCAGGGCTTTGCTTCGTGGAAAGAATCCTGCCTGAGGAACTCTTGTGGTGGGGCAGCACATCTGGTACAACAGCTCTGCTCCTGTACACTGCCCCCACTCTCCAGAAAGCATGTGGATTCAGGTCTCATCTCTGAAATGCTCGTTTTTCCTCCCTTTTATGTCACTCTGCAACTTTATTTCTAAGCAGGGGCATTATCCCTTCTTCCGTTTTACCTTTCAATAAAGCAAACCAAACAAAGAGGTATCAAGGCCCTCGACATCAATGGGGAGAATATACGCATATTCTTGTGCTGTCCAAACTATAGACCCAACATCCTGAGGTGCCACAAACACAGCTTCCCCATTGTCCAGGCTACCCCAGCTGAGCCGACAGGAATGGCCCAGGGGCGGGGGAGAGGAGGATCAGCTGTGGGCCTGATCCCAGCTGCATCCAACCAGCTTTGTTACAGGCAACAAAGAGCAGAAGAAAAGACTTTTGTCCTTTATTGCAAGAGCAACCAACCTCCGCCTCATTGGCAGGGGTGACGATTAACCGGAGAGGATTCATTTATTGTTTGGCACTCGAGATCTCCCAGCAGTAGTCCACTCCAGCGTGCTAAAATAATGGGCGGCGTCTTGTTTTTGTAAATGACTCAGTCTGGCTTTGTTTCTTTCTGTGCCAGACTGCACAGCCTGGAAGAGCTGGTTGGCAGTGGTGGGGAGATCTCACTGAGAGATGGTTATGGAAAAAAGATACAGAAAACGTGTGAAAAAAATTGCCATGACAGGCTGAGGAGTGAAGTGAGGTCTCCTTCCAGTGAACCTGGAATAAGCAAACAGTGCTGGGTTGACAAGTGTTTCAGGAGGACTCCAGCACCCTATTGATAAAGCCCCTTCTGGGAGGACAGGCAGCATAGGCTACTTATGCTAGGACCTATAGCATGGAGTGAGTTTTATGGAAGAACTCTTGACCCCTTCAAAAGGTCATAACATGAGAGCAAAAACAACACCACTGCAGCGGTCTGAGCACTTTCCTGTAAGAGCAAGAACTTCCCACTGGCTCAGCTGGGGAAGAATGAATCCCATTCAGGGATGGAGGCTTGTACCATGGAGGCCTGCCACCAGACACCCCTTCCTGATGCTAATCCTATTCTTCTGCTGCGGATCAAGTAATTTTTGTGTGAGTATTTTTCCTTGGCTAAAGAAAAAAGATATTTAACCACAACAAACTTGCTGCCAGCATATGTCAATCTTAGCTTCTTGAGTCTATATTATAAGCACCAGCTACCAATTTCTAACTGTCATTTACTTTTTACTGCAGAGGTACCTCCCACATTGACACAGATCTCCTGGCAGTGCCGGCGCTTTGCCATTCTCCTGAAAGCAAGCATGTGCAGTCCTCCAAGACATAAAAGAAACTTAATTAGGTTCAGTGCTAGAAGGCACTGACAACAATGTTTTAAATATTCTCTTGCAACACTCGTTTTGAGTACAGGAAAATTTTCTTCCCAAAGAAATGCTTTCATTAGTTTGGAGAGCAGAGAAATACATCCTTGTAAGATTTAAACCTTGCTTGGTTACCAGCCTGTCCCTGCTCCAAACACTTAAAAACTCCTCCATCCTTATGAAGGACAGAGAGGGACAGTGTTCCCATTGCATCCTGTTACACCAGTGAAGAAAGGCAAGAGCACCATGCATTCTTACCGAGCAAACCTTTGAAATACGCTTTTAAAAATATTTTATTGCAACACTTACAACAAGCCATACGTTTTACATTTTGTTATTTTGTTTTCCTTAGAGTAAGTGGAGGCTAGTACAAACTGTTTGACTGATAGCCTGGACCTGACCTTCCATAGAAGAAAACAACAGCCCCAAATGTGGATTTATTGCCCTGGTATCAGCCCCTCAGCTACCACCACCTACCAGTGAGTCCTCATGCTCAGCCTCAGACAACAGCATAGGAGTTGGTCATTTCTGGGGTGCCTGACCTTGACCAGCAAAGTCCAGCAGCTTCCACCCACGGCTGTTCCAAGGAGAAGGGGATGTTTCACCCACGCAGGCACTGCACAGGGACAGGGAATATGAGTGGCTCAAACTCTTTGCAAGCTCCCACAATGACCTGCATCTCATCAGGCATTATCAGCTTGATTGAACCATTGCTGAGAAGTGCAATCACCATTGCAAATCCTTGAAAATATCATGGGTTTTTTCCATCAACCATTTCCTCCACAATTCTGCTTTGAATTTTTTCATTAAAATTCCTCAGTTTTTAATACTTCTTTGATACCTAACCTCCTGTTTAGTAGCTCATAGTTTGAAAATGCCACACTGCAGCAAAGCTAATCATGAAAAAAGAAAAACACAGCTCTAACACTGCCATTGACTCTTTGCTGGGGCTCTGGCTGCTTCTCCCCATTTCTGCTAAGGATCTAGAAAAGATAAAGAGCAATCTGGTTCCAGTCAGGTTAAATATAGTTGGGACCACTGAAAACAGTGAGGACACACAAAAAAAGTTGGAACTACGGTGTCAGGAGTAGAGCTTCTGGAAGTTTGTCCCCGTAAAAGGCTTTCCTTGCCAGTGTTGTCTTGGTGGGGCCATCCTGGGAGCCCAGCCCAGCCTGGTGGCAGAGGGATGACTTGATTCAGCTCCAGCCAAAGAACAGGATACAATAAGCACACAATAATCATGGAAGAAAGGGAAACAATACGAGGCTGGGAAAGTTTATACCGCAAAAACCTGGTTATTACCAAGAAAAAGAGTTATTTGCAGCTCAGTTTAATTCCCAGAATTAAATTCTCCTGAATTTCAATTTATCTTTCAGAACTGTCTAGGGTTCTCTCCTTTTTCCCTCACCACCCTTGGGCAGCTTCTTATTTTGATAATGAAACATCATCTTAGTCCGAAGTGAGATACTCTAGGATTTCTTTCTGTCTTCATATTTCTATTTCTTGCTGACTGTCAAACTTCTGCACTTGTATAAAGAGTATGGAAACAACACTGGCAGTAGAGACAGAAAAGTAGGAATGGAGTGGGGGGAGCAAGGAGCAAAGTTGATTTTTAGAGCAATTCAGGTGACTACAGTCTTTATTCTGACTTTGCAAGCTCAAGGCAGCCAGATCACTTTACAACACCTGCACACCCTGGACAGCCCATGTTCAGAAGACACTTTCTAAGGGTGACAGCAAAAGAGAAAAAAATTAAAATTGACTTTGCCAGAGGTGGCTGAGTGAATAGTAACTCATAGCAGGGCTTCTGGTGCTATGTGACTTCTGGTAATGTATTTATCTCTTCTTCACCACATAGATGCACTTCAAATCAGCACTGTGATTAGAAGTTATGCTCTCCTCACAGAGGAGCTGTTACAGTTAATTGGATTATTACATTCCATATTTGTCATTGTTTCTGCAGTATAGATTCCCATTTTCATTAGGACTCATTCACCTGGTTGTATTACTAAATCTAAGAACTAGTGTATTAGTTATTAATGAATTGAGAAAATGCATTAGAAAACATTCCCATTACCAGCTCAACAGAATGGAAAGGGAGCCCAGGGCAGCACATTCCCACAGGACATGTGACAGGAAGGTGCAGCCAACCCTCAGCTGCCAGCAGAGGTGGGGTTTGCCCATGGACCCATCTGGGTCCCACCAAGGGTCTCAGTTTTCCCTGTGCTTGCCCATGGTTCCCCAGTTGCCAGGCACCACCCCATGGCAGCCCACACTCCTTCCTGTTGCCAAGAAAAACAGCGTTTCACCAACTTTCTGAATTTTGTTTTATTTTTGCTCTGAGTGTCCTCAGCACACTCATTAGTTCAAGTCTTAGAATGAGCTGAAAATGAGTTACAGATGGGCACTGAGTGCAACAGAATGCTACTATTTATTCAAGACCCTTTATGTACATGTCTCTTGCCCAAAATGCAAAACATAACAAGAACTGGCAAGAGACAGACAGTCTCCACTAAAATGGACAGTCTCCATTAAAAAATGGAATTAAAAATACATTAATAGAATTAAGTACGTTACTTATATCTGATTTTTAGGAAAACAGTCTTGAATGGGAAGATGCCAAGTGCAGAAACAAATCAACCAGCAGAGCAGAGCAGCTGGGTTTGCAACACAAAGCATCATCTCAGTGATGCATCCTCGCTTTCCTCAGCCCATCCCTCTAGTCCCTACAGCTCCATATTCTCCACAGGCAGTGGTGAATTGTGTCTCTCTATGCATCAGCACACCTCAGGTATTGTCACCTCCCCAGGGACATTTCTGGGTTCCAGCATTGGTGTCATGGCCATCATTTTTCTCTAAAGCAAGGCAGAGGCAAACCAACACACCAAGACAGTTGTGGATTTTGTTGCACATTCAAATGTAAACAAACAAAGCTTACATCACTGACAGGCCTGAATGTGGTACCCATGGTAAGTGAACAGAACCATCCCAAGGAGGCATCTTCTAGAGATGCTGCTTCTGACTATCTCTTCATGTCCTAATGTTTCAACTGACTTTTGAAGAATTCAAGGGGTTTTCTTCATCCTGTGGCCATGTCTTGCTCACAAGGTAAATTTTGTTTGTTTGTTTGTTTTTTAAGATATTACCTAGAATAAATTGTTCCTGTTATCAAAGGATAGATGTGGCCAAAGAAGTCTAGATCCAAGAGACTTTCAACAGTTGGTATCAGGATTTAAAGAACTCTAACCAAGGTGAGAGTCAGGGTGAAGCACATGAACTTGAGTAAATTCATGCAGCAGTCTTGTGTATAGAGAGTAAATACACTGGATTCTGGTTTATGCAGCTGTAGACACTGAAGTGTAGATAGCAGCCTAGCAAATAGATATTGCAGCTTGTCTTTTCCATGACACTGTGTTAAATACATTATTGCTTCATCATCGCTTGCGGTTTGTTTTGGCAAGCCCACAGCATCACATTTCTCAAAGTCTTCTGTACCTTAATAAATCCAAGCACACTTGGAACAGAGAAGGGAAGAAACTAGATGTATTGTGCACAACTGGTAACAGTTTCCTGCCACGCCTGATTAACAGAGTAAAAACAAAACAGCTTCTGTTGGAAGAGGTCCCATCCAAGGTATAGGTTGTGTAAACCACCCGTAAGGAAAAGGGGGGAAAAGATGCTTGCTTTGGAAAATTGTTGTTGGTTTCATTTAAGGTTTATTTGACTTTTTTTTCAACAGTTTGATTTTACTATAAGGGAGGAGAGGAAGGAATCCTGCCAAGCAGGACTGGGACACTGGTCCTGCTGCTACCTTTCCTGCAAGCACAACTATTCTGCATTGTGCCTTGTACACCTTAAACACGTAAAGGTAATACACAAATAATGAAAGAATAGAAGGAAAGTAGAACTTTATTTTGTTTCTAGCCATGATGGACACATAACCTCATGCTATTTCTGTCACACTCCAGAAGATTTCCTTATTGCCCTTCCTGTGGTACATTTCAGAATGGAGCTGAATCTGCAGTGCAGAGCAGTATGAAGCAGGACAGCTAGAGACATTCCCACAGATGGTTTCAGCTTGGGAACATACTGCTTAGAGATCACATCAGCTCAAAATATCAGGAGCTGAAGTGTAGCAGGGAGAACAGTGTTGCAGTCATGTGCATAAAGTTTTATAAAGACTTCAACGTATGTGCCTTGTCAGAATTAACAATAATTTAAGGTGCTTATTATTCCTCCAGGCAGGGAACTCATAAATATTACTCAGTGCTATTTGTCATTGGCTTCTCTGTCACGCATAAAGCAAAATTAAATACTTATCTCTATATCATTAACGTATTAAACATTAGGATTTATGGGGCTTGAGATCTTTCTTGCTCTGAGAACATTAACTTCCTGATGAAAGATCTAAATGCAAATAGAAGGAACGCCAAAATACCCTGGAACATAATTAAGGATACTGAGGTGCAAAGAAGCCCCAGGCACATGAACACAGAGATTTCTTATTTCCACTTCCACGGTGGGAAGGTTTCCTTCCTTCCACATTTCTACCCACTGCCCCAAAGTGCCACATTGTTTCTTTGTTAGTTGTCAGGTGAAGAAAATCTAAGAGCATTCTTACATGGATTACCAGAAAAAGTGTTCCTAGATTAAAACTTATCCTTGCTGTCTGTACTGCGAAATAGCAATTCAGTAATGTCTAGAAGATTTTTAAAAATCATAGATGACTTTTCCTATGAAGAAAAATTCTCTTGGTAGCTTTACTTGTTTTGTTGTCATTATTGCTATGCAGGGGTTCCTGCAAACCTGCAGTGAATAGGGACGACTTTTAGAGAGGTTCCTATTTCTGCAGCATAATAGAAATGCTTTCTGTACTGTTGTCCATTCAGTGAAGAATAACCAGCAGATACTCAACCCATTCCCATCTCAGCAAACACATACCTAATGTAAAAAATTGAGACATAACTGATGAAACAATTAAATAAAATTAGAGAAGTACCTTCCAATGAGTAACATTCTGTCAAAAAAACACAGGAACGTTGTCTCTGACAGAATAAAAGGAAATAAAAGTTCCCAATATTTTGGAACACTGGGAGCTACTAAATATCTTTCAGAAGTTTAGTTTACTTTCTTACTTCTTTTTTATGTATTTATTTTTTTAGTTTACTTTCTCCTGTAAATTCCTACCGGAAGAACACTATTTCGACAGTAAAAAAAACTTTACACTCTGGTGACGCCTCTCTATGGACATAGATTTGCTGATTCACCACCAGAGACCTCACAGTGTCACAGGAGGTTTTAGGAGCAGGCTTTGTCACCCTTCCTGGGCACATCTGACAGCCATGAAGCCATTATTCTTGTCCTCAGGATGGCCAAGGCCCAGACACTTCCCAACATCAAAGTTGGTGATCTGTTTTAATACATCAATTGAACTTATTTGCACTATAATATCTTGTATCTCACCCTAAAGACGAAGACATTTTTTTCAGAAGACATTTTCTACTCTACCTTGTTGTATTTCATTTAAATATCCTTGGTGATATACTCCACCCTTTGCTTATGAGACTTTTTCACAGCCCAGCAAAGTTTTCTGCCAGCCCAAGGCTTGCCATTATTCATTCCTTCCATCATTCCTGCTTTTACAATCCTAGGTAATTCCTCTCCCACTTACGTGTAGGCTCTAACATCTCATTTCTGAGGCCAACTAACTTCTGCCACTTTTTTTCATTTCTATTGTGGTCCATTTTTATTTGTTTTGATTCTTGCTAATATTTGTAACACTTTCCATTTAAATACAATTAAGTAATTGTATTAATCACTCTGAAAAAAATCAACTTAATGAGTTCAAAATTCACACTAACTGTAGAAAAACCTGAGCCGATCCTCCCCCCTGATAATTAGAAGCAGAAAACAGTGATGAAGGTGCCACTGTCACTGTTCACCTACTGCACCGCTTGCTGTCATGCCAGAAGGCTTTTTCCACCCCTGCTCATCTACATTTACTTGTCAATATTGCATTCAGTCAGGACTAGGTCTCTATAACTAAAACATGCCAGGGACCAGAGTTGCATCACCCCATTTGAACATCAGCTGCCTCCATGGCCCAACACACCCCTCACAGGGAGGACTTGCATCAGTTAGTGGTAAGATAGCCACTAGTATCTTAATGGTAAGATACCAAAACAGACACGCTAGATCTGTGCAAAGGACTGCCAAAACTTAGTGCTGGCCTCCATCAGTGAGCTGTGCCCAGTTCTCACCCAGCAGAAACCACTCAACAGGTGGATTTGCTTCTGTCTTGGTAAAAGCACCTTTTGCAGAGGTCACTACGCAGCCTTAGGAGCTGGTTCATCAGACTGGCACGGGGGGCCCAAAAATGTTTCCCACATATGGATTTAAAGTATGCTGGCTCTGACTTCAAAACAGTGACTGTTCCCACATACCTCACCTCTCTCAACTCTCCAGATTACTTTACCCCTGTGTTTTGGACACTCTCTTTAACCAACACCACCTCTGCTCTGTCTCCAGAGAGCACTGCAAACGCAGGACCCCCAGACAAAGCTGCACTGCTGCTGCCAGCCTGACAAGTGACAGGAGTGTCCCAAGGCTGCACTCACCTCCTTGTGATCGGCAAAATGCCTCTCTGAAAACCTCATTCTCATCTGGGGGGTTTCTGCGGATCAATTTATTGATTAGTCAGATTATCCTCCTTGTCCAGGCTTTTGTTTTAGGTGCACAAGATGAGGACTGATTTTTTGAGGAAAACAAGAGAGTTTTCTTCAGCTCTGGTTGGCCAAAAACTGTGGCCTAATTTTCTAGGATTAGGTAAAACTGCCATCTGTTCTGTGGCTACTTGTACTGTGCATAAATGAAGGATATATTAATAACTAAAAGAACAGTGGTACATTCATGACTAGAGCCACTGACCTTTTTAAAACCAAAGTATCTTGAAAAATTAAAGAACCTGTTATTTGTTGGGAGATTGCTTTATAAAATCCAGCAACATGATTTTCACTATACCAGTCTTCTCTTTTAAGGAGGTCTTTTCTCATTCCGTGCATTACGGATGTTTAATTGAAAGGTTACACACAGGGTCATCAATAAGGCTCACAATGCCTCTAGCCTTACAATACACTTCACTTCAAAGGGATTGGCTGCATTCCTGAGTCTTGTACCAATAAGCACTAATAACACTGAAAAATGAAAACTGAAACAGATGTCTCCAATAGCATTGATTCTTATTAGCTGTTCGCAGCTATTCTTACACCTCTAGGCATAAAGAGGCAGGCTGTGTGCGGGGTGTGTGGCTGCCGAGGGCTGCGGTAATGCCGCTGGAATGCTCCCCTGTGCTGCTGCTCACTGCATTCTTGACAGACTGTCTCCTTTATAATCTTAAGAAAACTTCTTTAAAATGTCATTTTAAAATGCGTCAAATATGCAAACTCCTACTCGGTAAGGATGGGATTTGACAGTAACACATATTTCTTAAAATCAACTGTGAAAAAAGTGATCAAATGTACATTAGGGAGACTGAACTGAACTGCACATTTATCTATGCTTTGCTACAGATTCTAAACCTGTTCTGGCCACCCAGAAAGAGCTCAGGGCAGCTCTGTGGCAAGGAAACGGAAGAATAGTGATCAATAGTTAAAAGTAAAAAAAGTGTTGTGCATGATACTATGCTGTAGATACCCAAAGCAGACAAGTAATAGACATCAATTCATATTTTCTTCAGAAAGGATACTGTGTTTCTCCTGTGGAACTGATAATGAAAAAGCAGTGCTGCTCTAAAAGTTTCAGCTATGTAATGTCCTAGATTATGCTAAAATTGTGTGATATAGCCAGAGTGTGGAAGAAAAACGAGTCTGGTGTGATATGCCTGCAGAAATTTCATTCATGTTGAGCAGGTTTCCAAACAAGGTGTAGCTCCTGGCTGTCTTGGCCAACAACCATCCATCTCAACCATTGCATCTTCTTCAGGGTACATCTCTGCTCACTGTCCACTTCATTATGTTAATTTAGGGCACTGAAAAAACCCAGCAGCTCCTCTTCCCCATAATGCATAATCTGACATGAGGGCATTCAGTGCTATCAGACTGGGGTGCTGTGCTCTGCCACTGATGGCAATTTCCTCTCTGCTACCTGTCTCCTCAGTAGTGCATTCTTCTCTCAGATAAAAAATGCTATCACGCATACCCTGTAACCAGTCCAACTGTAAAAGTCACTTCTGGAATACTAAGAATGGGCTGGCAATGCCTGCACAGGTCTGCAGGGATTGTTCAGCTTGCTCGAGGGGAGCTGTTCACAGCATTTATCGTACACTGCACCACGCAGAACACATAATTCGACTCTTCAGAGAATACCCCTGAAGGGAAACATCATTCAAATGGTAGAAAAAGTAGGAGACCTTTTCCATGGAAGCTGTGCACCAGTGACAGGCTCAGATATATCAAAACAATCAACGACGTTTCTGCAAGAATTTTCCTTCTGCTTGATATTCACTAATATGAGGATAAAGGAAAGGGATGTCCATCTGCAGCTACAAATACAGCATATCTACATTTCAGTTGTGAAAAGTTATTTTTATCTTCAGGTAGAAAAAAAGGCTTTGTGTTGGTAGGTGTCCATAGCATCATGGTCCCATTTTTCCCGCAGGTTTTACCGGTGGCTTCCAGTCCCATCCACAAGAAACATAACTGCCTCTCAGCTGAGTCCAACTGAGAATTCACTGCTCAGAGATGTAGAAAATCGATGTTCTGCATGAGCTGGGGTCAGAAACGAGCTCTGAAAACTCGCATGGCTACCAGCTCCCCTCTGCTTCAGATCAGCTTAGTGCAGTTGTTAAGGACAGTCCAGCTGGCTCTGGAACACAATGAACACTACCAGCTGATTCTCCTTCTGTTTCCTTCTAGCTGCCAGCCCAAAATATTTTCTGTCAGTAAAGGCTACACAATGAGGTGGATCCAGATGCTTCATCCAGATGATGCATAATATTCACAAAATTCAAATACACATCTGTTACTTAAAAAGCAGTAATAAAAGCAGACTTTCTTATTAATAAAGAATAATTTTTCCCTGGCTAATGTAAAGTTTGCTGGTGCAGGCAGCATCAAGGTTCTTGATATTGGAGTGATCCACTCCCCACAGCACTGACTGAAGTTCATATAGGTATCCACAAGCCCTGCTCCTGCTGTTGCAGTGCTGTGATAAAAATTAAATTAGCAGAGGAGAGAGCCATGTTGGCTGAGCTGACCCAGACAGATATTTATTGAGTCCACCTGAATCCATTTGTAAATAACAAGTGGAGTATCATTCAGCTCCTTGGATGGAGCTCAAGGTAGACAGACAGATTTAGGATTTAACTCAAAGTAAGAAAACTGGCAGTGACTTGTAAAACATCTCTGTGGGTTCTTGGCTTCAGCCATCCTCACTTGTGTCTGTGAAATCCATTCCATGGGCTCTGGAACAACTATATTTAATTTGCAGTGAGGGAAACACCTTGGTTTGTTTCACATTCACATGCCTGTTTAATTGGACTTCTGATTATTTAATGTCACTGCTGCAGAAGTAGCTTTTATGAGGCACAAAAGAAAATATAATGAAAATTATTCACAAGCCTAACTTCTGACTAGTAAAACCAAGAGTTTAATGTAAGAGGCAAAGTCCCCATCTGGTACTTCTCTTTGAAAAGAACAGCCCACATGAAGGATTTATTGTGACATTACAATGCTTGATGTCAAATAATCTAGCCAGAGGAACAATATTGCCCTAAAGAGAGCCATCAGCCTCTGTGTGACATGGGTATTTGAAAGGATTAACTACACTTAAATCAATATGGGCAATGAAAACAGAAATAACCAATCTCTTAGCCGCTCAATTATTTAGAAGTGTCTTTAGTCCCCACAGAACGGAATTAAACGCTTGTTTAAAAGGACTGACAATTAAATCTATTTCTTTAACGTTAAGATAAGGATATGTGATCCTTGATTGTGGTATGGCATGAAGTGATATTTCATGGAGTGGAACATGCAAAAGGAGCCATCAGGATGCCAAGTGGGGAAGGGTTTTGCCACGGGGGGACCTGGCCACTCCTTGGCCAACACAACTGTGTGCAAAGTGCACACACCTCCTGTGCCAGGCAACACCACATCTCCTTCCCTAGGGCTGCAGTGTCAGACTGTGGCAGTCCATGTGCCAGGGGATGGCAGCAGGTCCCACAGCTCTGGCCAAGGTGGGATGATGGCAGCCACCAGCCCATCTCCAAACCTGCTGTGCACAGGCAGTAAGGTCTTCACAAAAGACTGAGTCCAGATACACTTTTTTAGCTGCCCTTTGTCCTTCTTGGTGCTACATTTCAAAAAGAAGCAAATGCAAGGTTTAAAATTCACAGAACAAGGTTTAAAATCCACTGAACAAGGTTTAAAATCCACAGAACACTACTAACTGTTATTTCAGGTGAAAATGTAAATGTAAGATCATTTAACTGAAGCAGGGTGACAACTTCCCAGTTATCTGAGTTTGACAAGTTAGTCTGACCTATCCCAATATTTTTCATAAGATTTTGTTTAAGATGCTTTGCAGAGCAATCACTCTGACCTTTCATGATGATACTATTCCTCCTGAGGTATTTGATCATCTCAAATGCAATGAAGAAATTCCTGGTGTGGAAAATTTTAATAAGAAGATTCATTTTCAGATGATAAAAAGGAGGCAACAGAAGTGGGACATATGCAAAGCACTGAATGTTATTGCAAATACCCTAGGTGACAGGAAAATATCAGATACTTGTGTGCCTTTTGTTAGAGTTCCTGTCCAGGAAAGCTGAAAGTTGTTCTTAAATTAGACACAAGCCAATGTACTAAGAACTCATGAAAAAGAAGGGTGGCAGTTGTCCATCATGAATTTTAGTTTTTCAAAGGTTTCTGTGAGTTGCAAGACAGTCAGAAAGTCTGATTCTGGATGTTTAAGCTACTAAACAACCTGTCAAATAAATGCAGAAGCCCTTCTTTGGGCTGTACCTAATATGTGAAACTCATTCTCAATGTGCCATACTGACTTCTCACTGCTGTTGAGCTCAGAGTCACTGGACAAGATCTTCTCAGATCTTCCATCCCTTTTTTGCATTTTTTATCTGCCCATTAAAGTATCACTGTAGTTTAACATATTAATTTCTTTCAGCTAGGAAATAAGCACAGTCCAGAAGGCTGATATTTTTATAAGTATTTCTTTAAAACACTTTGTGAAAATGCATTGCAGAAAATCATTACTCATGATTTTTGCCTTGACACTTATAAGCGTAATAGCTTGGAGGTACTGTTGATTAATGATTTCTAATTCCTCTGATGTTCTTGTACTAACTTGTCTACATTTCAGAGCCATAGAGTAAGGTGCAAAAAAAAAAAAAAAATAAAAATTTACAATTGTCACTTTGTAACCAGAGACTGCAGATTTTATGGCTTGTATGTGCTCTGACAGCTTTGCATGCAGTTCTCAAGTTCAACACTCTTACTATTGATCAAATGGTTGTGATGCTGCTATATTGAGCCTCATCCTCAGTACATGTCTGGTTTTGTGGACACCCTACTGGTTATTTTCATGCCATTATTTTGCTGATCATCACCAAATTATTTATTTCCTCATCTTCTCCATAAATACTACACAGGTGTTCATTCTTTATAGCATTTAAATCACTTTCTTTGCCCTCCTTATACATTTCACAACACTTCCACCATTGCATTGGCACACATCTTTCAGCCATGCATGAACCCACCTACACTGCAGCTTTCCTGATGTTGCCATCATTATTATCCACCCTGAAAGAGCTGACAGCCTAGGTACAAGATGATTAACAACAGGTACAGATCACAAAAATCTGCAGAACATAAGGTAACAATGAGACAATGCTCATCCACATGGTCAGATGCAGTCCCAGCACATCTGCAGCCCAAGCACTGTCGATTCTTTTATAGCTACAGATGCATGTTTGACATAGTAACCTGGGCCTGTAAATGCACATGTGAGAGAGAGAAAGCACAAAGAGTTTCCCTGCAGAGAGCAGGGCAAGACACCAGGAGGTGCAGCCATGGTGCTGTCTGAGGGAGGGGAAAACTCCTGTGTGCCCATTCTCAATCTCAGTCCTGGTTTGCAGTAGCAAGTGCAGGTAGCTGGGCAAGAGCTCCTGTCTCTTTTTTCCAGTCCTGCGGAATGAATTTTAAAAAAATAAACCTATTGTTTCATGATGGTCTGTTCTTTATCATATAGTTCAAGGTACTGATTTTCATGCTTGGCAAAATTTGCATTAAACTATAGGTATACTGGTTAGAGGTAGAAAAGGAAGATTTTATTTGCTTGCAGAACTTAGAATTTCTTAGGAGAGGAAGTATTTTTTTCTAATATGGAATTAATTCTATGAATCCAAATATGGAGCATTCATTCCTCACCTGCTTACTTCTGAAGCACCTGAAGGATATGGACTTTGTGTAACTGTGAGACAGCTGGAACACCGTTAGAGCATGTGAAGCTGGGAACCTGCTGTTTCTGACAATAATCTTAATGCAACAAGCAGTATTGAGAAGTCCAGGCAGACCATAACTGAGCTGCCTTACAACCACAGGGACTTACAAGGGGCTGAGCAGCACAAGCTCTGTGGATGATCATCTTCTCTGTAGCACTCCCATGCTATCTGCTGTACCAATATTTGCTGTCAGCAGAACTCTTGGGAGCTGCAAATTAAAAGGGAGTCTCTCACTCATTTCCTTGTTTTTCATTCTGGCTTCAGCTGCTGATGGACTTGAAGGCTAGATTTCAGACACATTGACACTGTGCCACAGGCAAAGGGAGCTCTGTTTTTCTCATATTTTACTTTCCATCCTCTTGTATTCTACAAAAGTTACTTTTACTGCACACTGCATGTAAACACGGTTCCAAACTGGTGGCTGCAACCTAGGAAATATTTGTTCAAAGCTGGTGCCAACCTCCTCCCCTTCCCCCTTTTTGACCTGAAAGCATTTTCTGCTTCTCCTGGTCGGAAGACACAAGTCTCAGCAGGAGAGCTTCAACTAAGCCAAAGAGGAGTCATGCTGTTTGCTTTCAGAACTGACTTCTATCAACTCTGCCCCAGTTGTTTTGACCCAGTCACCTGTGGCTGCTCTTTGACAGGGCTAGTTCATGCCTGCCTCTTGCCACTCAGTACGTGGGAGAACTTGTCTCACTCAGACTGTGCTGTCACAGTGGACTGGTCTGACATGGTTCTTGTCACTCAGATGGTGTAGAGCACAGATCCCTTTAATCCATCTAACAAGAAGTTCTCTTGTTTTCTCTCAGCACGAAAAACTAATTACATAGCACACATAAGTGTATCGGCTCTTGCAGACATAGAAGGAAAGAAAAGACAATGTTTGCATGAGGGTAGAAAGAATACCATCAGACATAAAGTCGGTCACATTTTGCTTCCCTTCAGCCTATTTACCTGGAGAAAAGCCAGGGTACAGTTTAAATCAAGCTCAAGAGTTAGATCCTCAGCTAGCCCCATCTCTCAATGTCAAAACTTCAGCTCTTTGCAGCAGTCTGATGCAGTATATCCTGGTCTGTTTTGTTTCGTAGGCTTTGCTGCAAGCTGCAGTAAATATTGTTCTTTAGCTGTTTGTCCCACCTCATTCACAAAATGGTTTAAACCATGGACCACCTTTCAAAGCAACCACTGATGGTTACCTACAATCACAGCTGCAGACATATTCCAGTATGACCACTATGCCTCTACCAAGGTGAAGCTGTGGCCTTCAGTTCTCCCTGACAGGTTTCTGCACTTATTTTTACTTTTATTTTTAAAGTTCCAATAGAAGAGAAATTCAGTCTTTTCCAGATGAGAAAAAGGATGTGTTTTCACCATGTTAATTATTTTTACTGTTATCTGGTATCACAACACACATGGAGCATTACATTTTTATCTGTGTTTGTGCCCAATTACAAACCGATGGACAGGAAAACAAAATTATGCAAGACAACAATGCTAGTGCTTGTTGCTTGTCTTGGTAATTGAAGATCTGTGTTAAATAAATGGAAATAGACCCGTGTCTACTTAAGTAGAAAGATGAGGAATGAGCAAGGAGTAAAGTAAGTAGTCTAATCTCCCTAATAGGAAGACCATTAACATTCACGGCATGGGGTCCACTGAGGGAATTTTAGAGTAACTCATTAGAGTTCCCAGCCTAGGAACAAGAGGTCACAGCAGTCGGGAAGGAAGGAGCTGTTAGAACAGTAGGGCTATTCTCTTATGAAGGAATTTGACTTGGACAGTGTGCTTTGGAAGGAGCATGCTGGATTGGCTTGAAATCAGCATATTACCTTGTGACTATACTGTTAGAATAAACTATTAGCATAGCTATAACTACATGCATAAGAGCACAAGATCTGAATACTGCCTCTGGTCTTTGCAGCTATCCACCACAAAAGAAAACATTTCAGTGTCTGAGTTACAGAAACCAGAAGGAAAAGATGTCAAGGAACAAGCTGTAAAATGAGAAACATGGATCTAAACTGTTTCAAAAAGTAGTAGGATCTTTCTGCCTGGTATTACTCTTATGTTAGGAAGTCAATCAACTAATCACAGTGGTATTAATAATTGCTGTTTTCCCATTAAGGAACTTCTGGACAGCACAACTATCAGCCATGGGAGTATTAGAGAATTTTCTATGGTTTTAAATGTAGTGTCAGCAATGGTTATGAGGTATGAACCGTGCTTTCAAACTGGTTTAACTGCTTATCACTTGTGTACAGCAAAGTGATGTTAACAGGGAATGGAAAGCTGTAACTTTCAAGAAAATGAAGATCTGACATTTCCCTGCACTCAGGATGCCTGCAGCAGGTGCACTGCAATGCAATTGCTTCTCAGGCAGGTGAGCAGAACCAGGTCCTGCACAGCGCTGTGCATCATCTTTAATGTTCACTTCCAAATACCTAAAATTAAATACTTCAGACCTTTCAGTAGTGCTCCTCACCTACTGGCAGACAGTGCTGGTGGTGGCCCATGCCCGCACTGGCTGTGTCCCTGGGGCACAGGGTCAGCTGCAGGCTTGGGGAAGGGGAGCCTGTGGCCAGAAGGCTCTAAGGGGGCTGAACATTCCTCCTGCAAACCCTCAATTCACCTGTTTCTAAGCTGTGCTCCAGCTCCTCCCCCTCGCCAACGCACCCTTTAATCTTATATATTAGGTAAAGTGGTGGGGATCAGTTTAATCAGCAGAGGGTTTGGGATGCTCCTAGCCCAGGGCTGCCCCAGCTGCAGGGGGAGAGGGCAGCCAAGGAGCTTTTCTGCTGGAATCTCCACAGGTTTCATGCCCATCTTACATGTGGGAGACTGCTCATCAAAGGCCTGCTAGGTGGATCTGCTGCTTACAAAATGCTTGTTAGATGATTAATTCATTGGAACATAACATATCCAGGAATATTCCTCAGATGTCCCCCTCTGTGTCTCTTCTGCATTAATGTGAAGAAAATCGATGGAGTCTGAAGTAAGCTCTTCATAAATAAAAGATACAACATGTTGAAGGCAGCAGTGACTTAGCACTTCTCAGTTTGCTTGGATGTGAAGGCAGCAATGAATGCAGCAAAGCAGCCAAGAGTGCGTGTGCACATACTGTGAGAGAAAGGAGAGAGGCATACTTGCCCATTTTACTTAAAAGCAGTGGAAAGTGTATACAGAACATTGCATTGTACTTTCGAATGTGTATTGGGGGGTGGGCAGACTCAAGCTAATTCTTATTAGTAGAAGCTAATAGTTCTTATTTCTATATAAAACAAAGTAACTTGAAATTTGATCCTTTTTCAAAATGCAGTTTAACTGTAATAAAGCAACATTTCTGAAGTAATGTTTCTTATGTCTGTCACTATGGCAACCTCTGAGGTGCCAGTATGACAGGAAGCCTGCATTATGAGGCTGCATCCCAAGTGGTTGTATCAGAAGGCGAAGGCAGTATCACATATGCCAAAGAAACAAACACTGTTTAAAAGCTTCTTTTATTGTTTTAAGGCAGTTCACAAAGGTGTTGAACTGGACTTTTCAGCAAACTCAGAAAACAAACTGAAGATTGTCAAACAGCTAACTAAAATTACCTTCTAGAAAGCTTTCCACACTGTACTGCTTCCTTCAGCTATTTGTTTCTGTGACACCAGAGTGATGGCTAGCATCTGTGCTTTGATATCATATTCTAAGAATTGCTTCTTGTATATTTGGTCATAAAACAAGAACTTAATGCTTAAATACTTAATATTAAATAGCAAAAATAAAGCAAAAAACAACCAACTAACCAAAAAAAAAAAACACCAACCAAAAACCCCCCACATTTTCAAGAGTTAATTTCTCAGCTAAAAGTCTTCAGTGGTTATCGGAGGCACAGAATGGAGAAATCACATTCTAACTTTCTATTATACTTTTAAGGACACACAGGGAAATTATTACATAGTCTCAAGCTAGATGTTGGTAAACATTTGTGTAAGCAGCCCTGACTTGTGGGGAAAGCACCAGTTTTGTTTTACCACTTCTGACCAAAAGCTACTTTTTGTTCAAACATCTGCATTGGAAAGTTATTGCAAGTTGAGAGAGGGAAAGAAAAATATTTTCAAAAGAAGCCCTTTTTCTCATGCAGTCTTTGACGATATTTACAAATTATTAAGTATTTTGCTTTTGTGTTACAGAAATTTAAATCCTTTAAGAAACTAGTTCAGGCATTTTGCTGGAAACAAATGTCCTGACCTGCAAATTAATGCCAGTTCTGTAACCAGAGTTCTCAGAAGGATAAACATTTCTTGCATACTTATTGAGAGGGACCTGCCACTCATTCAAGTCCTGCTTCAGAGCCCACTGAAGCAGATAATAGTCTTTCCATTAACCCCCACAAGGTGAAGATCTGACCCATATGCAAGCAGCTGAGAAGACTGGTCCTGCAGTTGCTAACATTGCTGCTAAGACTTTCATCACGTGAATGCTGCAGAACTCAGCATCCAGAAAGGTCTATCTGTGAGCAGAAAAGGACTCCAAGACCCTGACCTCATGCCCTTTACTAAGCCAAGACTCTCACTCAGGGACATTAATGAATAAGGCAGGCAAGACCTAGTAAAAGAGCTGGTAATTTTTACTTCTTCACTGACTAGCACATTTTTGCATAGTTGGGATGCACCACTACTTTCTCAGGTGACTGAAAATATTAAAGGTAAAAGCTCAAAGTAACGCACAAGTGCTCTAGAGTTATGGAGATAAGGAGGATACCAAGTCTTTGGTCAACACCAACCAATACATGGACGTTTTTCTGCTTTCCCAGGACTGAGGGCTACAGAAATTGGTTTAGCCTTTTGTCTGTTTGCTCTGTGGCATCCAAGTCTGATCTAATTTATAATATTTGTAACACCAAAGCAGAACCGACGGTGTCAGCAGAGGTCTGAATGAAGCTCAGTCCTGCTATTCTGATCTGAAAGTGCTGCAAATGAGGTTAATCAAACACAGTTGTTTTTTCTTCTGAGACTACCAACAACAAAGAGAACGAAAGGCATTATTCTTCTTTCCTATGGTTTTCAAGGTAAAATTACACCCTGCTAAACTGGCTTTTGCTAATTAACTTCAAGTTAAGAAAAGATTTACTCTCCAATATATCAGAACTCATCTGTCTTTGCCTTTTACAGGTTATCAATGAGGAGAAACAACCCAATGTAGTAATGTTAACTACGCTTGGTACAGAAACAACCACTTTCTGCAGATCAATTTTACCCAGTGCTCTGCTCATTTTTTTCCAGTAATCAGTACAAAGTTAAGGCTCAAAGTATACAAAGAAGCAGCAAAAGGAAGTTCAACATCACTATTTCTACAATGCTGACTGCAACCAGCAATGTTTTCTGAAGAAAGTCTCAGGGGAATTCAGGGAGTTCCAAAATGAAGGAGGTGTTGGTTAGATTGGCAAATCAAATTGATTGTTTTTTATTGCAGCCTAAGATGAGTCTGAATACTCTTATCAGTTCATAGTTGAACAAAATGTCCAATTAAAACATTTAATGAAGTTTGCATTTTCAATTAGAAATTAAAGCATCCTCATATCAGTTAAGACAAATCTCTAGCTATTAGTTTCTGAGTTAGCTTGTGCACAAAGGAACCCATCAGAACTTCCTCAGTTCTGATGATATTTTTCAAGATATTTCAGTGAATCTTGTTTTGCTTATCAAAGCAGCTGGCGTGTGACCCATAGGAATAAAGCAGTGAAAATAAGGCAGGTTGCTCAAGAAGTGCCAGTGAAGCATGTAGCTCTCCTATAAATATCCTATAAGAAGTAGGACAACTGGAAATTTCCAGGAGTTCACTCACCAGTGCCATGTTCTCAGGAAAACAGTGCTGTGAAGGTGACATGCAGGTTTATCACCAAGGCAATAATGGGGCAAAATGCCCAGAAGAGGAGGATGTGGCTGTCCCTTTTTGCATGCAGGGAATTGGCTCAGTGGCAACTCAGAAGGAAATTCCCCTGGAAAAAAAAAAAAAAAGAGACTTCTACCAATACATACATTAAAAAAAAATATGAAGGATACACAATGAAAAAAATAAAGGCAGAAAAGCTGTTAAGTAACACCTTGCTCCTTCTGACACTGGGATGATACAGATTCTAATTCCATATTGTGCTTGTTGCATCCTTGGTTCCTGAACTGACCTTCCTGACAAACCATGGTTGGTCTTTATTAGTTTTTTATATCGATACTGGAAACCATGTTGTGTTACAACATGGATATCCTACATGTATTTTATTGATCTGGCCTCAGAAGCTTCTTTCCTGAAAACACTGCAAAATAGAACTGTAATTTAATTATGCATGGTAGTTCTTGGTAATGTCAGAGACATGAGCACAGCATCTAATGATGGTGGCAATGGTGACAGTGTTATTAAATTTCTCAGGATAGACTTCTTAGATTATATAAAGATTTTGGACCCATTTCTGAGAGACTACTAATTTTACTGAGGGTCCTCACAGGACACACTTTTAGTGGAGACTACAAATGCATTCTCATGCTTAACAGAGGTTACTTTTCTTTCTGTACTCGTTAGACACCTGCTGAGGTAACCAGCTTGATCTCCCCACCCCACCCACTGTAGGGAGCTGGAAATCCCACCAGCATAACATGACACTTGAATTTCCACTCTGCAAAAGGGTGGTATAGAGGTGGTACCTCCAACACTAGAGGGTCCAGCCACATTTAATTCCCATTTGTAAGCCTCTTAGAAAATTTTAATATTTCGCATTTCATATACTCACTTCTAGCTTCCCCCCCATATTCTTACAATCAGATTTCTTCTTTAAAGCATAGAGGCTTTAAAAGAAGCTTCACAATTATATAGCTATGTCTAAGGAACAATGCTGTTCTGGGCCTTTTCCCACAAATGAGATTAGTCCTACTAGGTTTTGTGCTCAGGGATGTCGATACATAGCAAATGTTGACATTTTTTGCAGCATCTTTGGAAAACAAATTTTAAATTTATACTGGCAGAACATTTGCAGCAATTTTGCTTGGGGAGCTTATTTTCTTATAGGAAAATACTGTGCCTAACCAGTGCACTTGATTGTTCTAACAGAGAAGAGAGTTGGTCAATTACATTTGAAATTTTTTAAATTCACAGAAAAAAAAATACAGTTTCAAAAAATAAAATAATATCATAATTTGCTTGTGGGTACTTCACAAACAGGAAAGAAGCCAAACTTATTAAAGAAATTATGCACCACAAATTACACACCCAATATAGAGAAAATAAAGTTCATTCACACAGACACAACCCAGCCTTGATGGTTTCAGCTGTTGCCTTCTCTGTGAAGTGGTATTTCATTAACAAAAATCAATGAAAAGATATTAGGTGCTTTCTTTTTATCTCTATGACTAGAGCAATAGCATAGATCAAGGATCAGAAAGTAAGAAAGATCTTAAATGTAGGTTAGGAAATCTCAGCGCACAGAGGGGAGGCATGGATGCAAACAAATTAAAAATATTTCTTATATTGAAATTGTGTCTAATAATAATAGTGGACAAATATTGTCCTTTAGCCAATACTACAGAATGGGTAACAAGCTTACTATAGAATTATTTAGACTATGAATGGATTGCTTTGTCTCCAAGATGCTCAATAGCACCAAACAGATTATTAATGTTCCAGCAACAATAGCCATGCTTCCTTTAAAAGCAGGTCATTCACACCTCACTTTGCTGATGACTCTTTAAGCCTAGTTGTGGAATAAAACAGGTTGTCAGGAGGGTGAATTTGTGGTGTAAATTACTTTGGAAAGAGCTCTATGAAATAATCAAACCGGGAGGATATTAGCATCTGCAGATGCAGCGCTTGGGGCTTGTTCAGAATTTTTGCACAACTGATGGACATTAACTTGCAGTTAAGGGTACAAAATCAGTTCCTGAAGCATATCTGTGCTCTGGATTTATAGGGGATGCAGTTTCATTAAAGATGGCTGAGTATTATGATGAAGACAAAGAGTGATGGTGAACAAAAAGAACTGTGTATTTATCAAAAGGTTTAGCATAAATATGGTGCTGGTAGAGGGCTTCAGCTGTTTCATGTCTCAGCAACAGTTTAAACAATAACATTCATATCACAGAATGGTGTAGATAATATCTGCAATAAAACTGGGACTTTTATGTTCCGAAGCAGACAAAGCCAGGAAAGCACATTGATAAATGAAGCTGAACCTTCGTATTTCGTTGTGGTGGAGCTCCCTCTAGCTTATGGCATTAACCTTGTATCTGTAAATCATATTTGCTTAAACTTGTCCCTCCATTTTCAGGTTAGAAAAGAATTCCAATTCTGTATTCTTGGAAGCATTTATGACATTTATAACTAATCTGAAAAAATAAAAAACCTAAAGCCCAGCGGCTCGTTGAATGACATGAACAAGACTGATTATAGTAAATTTCATACTTTTAAAGAACAGTACAGGGATAAAATTTCTGCAGTCTGTGGATGTGGCTGTTATAAGGAGGACTTTCTCCTTTCTCTAGCTTTATTTTCTTGTGTATTTATACATCTTTATTCACTTGGTTGAGAAAATTAACAGTTCTAACAGGACAATGAGCAAGTTATTCTGCAAGATTATCTGTTAAGTGAATAATACTGCATTAAATAAATCAGTCTGAGTAATCCAAATTCCTCCAAAAATATCTAATCCTCTTAATTTATTGAGAAGAACAAATCAGAAAAAGGTAATTAAAATTTATCTTAGCCCAACTAAAGGTAGGAAAGTAATCACCATGACTTCTCTTGTTCTGAAAAAGAATATTCCTTTGTTTTAGTTTTAGAATTCATCCAGGTTCTCCTTTTTAGGACTACTATTCAAGGCAAAAATTATGGTTGTAAATACTAACTGTACCTTTAAAAAAAAAAAAAAAAGTGGAATCAATGGTGCATTATGGAAACATTGTTTTGCTGAAATGCTAATTTGGGGAGATTAAGAAGACATTTCTGAAGAACAACATCCAAAATCTGATGTGAAGCTTATATAACAACTGAAATGATAAGCAGGCAGAGCTACAGCAGAAGAGTTAATTAAAAATCTCCAAGGCAACTCATATTCCTTTGTCACAAAGTAAATGCTATGCTACTGATACTGTACCTGTAAACTGAAAAATCAGCAGCTGCTGTAGCTAGCCAGAGCATAGAAAAGGATTTACCAGCTAGCAATGCCCTAAATATTCTGCATTTTAAATATATTTGGCCACATTTCTTCATAAATATTGCTCCCTGGGCTTTCTATTTAACTTCACAATTACTTATCGTAAGCTCCTTTGTACACTGAAAAATTAAGTGCACCCATGCTAAAATTAACAACAAAGAATCAACTTATTACAGACTTTGAAGAATCTGATTCAATAGGAATGAATATTAAATTGAAATTGAAGACTGAGAGACAAAATAGATGCTTTCTATACCTTTCTATACCTTGTTTGAGAAAATAACGCATAATGAAAAATACAGCTGTAAAAATCTTTGAGGCTGAAACTGTGTCTATATTGTTGCTTTCCCACGAATAAATTGATATATAAGATTCTTTTTATTTTTTGAAACTAAAGATGCTATTTAGATGTTGTAGAATGTTGAGATCTTAGAGACTGAATGGTCTCAAAAATTGTCTAATCAGAATGGTAATTCACATGCTAAATTACAGCACTGATAAAAAGATTATTTTTTTAACTTCTGCTAAAGTTTACTCTTTATTAGCTAATGGAAGGTAGTACAAGGCAGAATCTGCTGAAGTTCAGATTACATTTTACTAATCTCCAAGATGTATTCACAAGGAAAAATAAAAATGAAGGGAACAATAGAATATTTTGTCTCATTATTTTTCTTTCTAACTAAAATACTATAGTATTTAGAAAACATATCAAATTATCAAAATTATTCGATAATATTTTCAAATTTATTTGGTTATCAAATTATCAAATGATATAAAAATATCAAATTATCTTCTCATATCTTAAAATCCTCTTTGAGTAAATGGAGTGCAATTTAAGATGAGTCATATAGGTAAAAGCACATAATCACAGTTGATTAGTAAAACATTTTAAAAGCAATAAGGGTTGTTTTTAAAAGCAATATAATGCAAATATTCAGAATTAATTTTTGCTATACCATGCACTGCGAGTGTTCGTGTTTGGAGTATCAGCATGAGAAACTATGACAAAACCTCATGATTTACTGCCCTAATTCTGTATTAAGAATTCTGTCTCTTGAATTACTAGGTGTCAAAATTGCACATCCAGTCTCATAGGCTTTTTGAATTAAAATTCTCATATGCATTGAAACTACATGCTGAAATCAGCCACTATCATCTAAGTTTGGAGAGGGGTAAAAGAGGGCAAGAATAAGACACTTGCTATTCCTAATAAATTAGAGGATTTTTCTGATCTAGAAGCATTTAGCCTGCATTTGATCTATCAAGATTCTTATCATCTTCTTTATATAAAATATATCATGCAGATTAAAGTTAAAACTGAGTGCAGCTTACTATGATGATCAGTAAATACAGATTCCTTTGAAATGTGTATTAGACTTTAAAGTAAAATCTTAAGTGCAAATGGATTGGACAGCCACAAACAGGAAAAAACTTAAAGCTCTTTCTATTAAGCATGCTAATAATAGGACTTATGTTTCTTAAATCACACTCAATACAATTAGTATAGATCAGATTTGTAGCAAATTTGTAGCTGCTAGCCTTTTTTAATTATCTGTATTATAACAGAAATTGCTCTGATAATGGAAAGAATGAAAATTAGTTATTTAAAACCTTAAATTTGGTCATAAAGTATAAACATTGTCATACACTGAAGTGCTTCAAAAAGTCAAAAGCACAACACAGAAGACTAACAAGGATATGTGAAATTACACTACGGCAGTGCTATATAGTACAATGTTTCCATGAAAAGACTATTTTGGAGTTATCACTGCAATATATAATTGCACTAAGTACAACTATGTGTACTTAGTTGATCTGATTAGGCAAAAAAAAAATTACTTTGCTGACTCGGTAGAGAGAGAAGACTTTTTAAACACATGCTCACATTCAGCTTTAGTTTACAGTGAGCTAACAGCAATCGACAAATCAGAAAATTAGAAAAATACTCATAGAAACAACAGACAAAATGTTGCAACTTAAAATAAAGTGACTTGGAACAATTTCACATTATTCTAGAATGTTTAAGTTTTATGGTATTTTTACTGAAAATTTTCAGATTACGTGCAGTGATTTTTTTTTTTTTAAAGATGTTGCAAGTATTCAGGTATGAAAGTGACTATGTACACAACATAAGACATAACTGTGAAAATCTTACCAAATTTGTTTTTTAAAAGACAACTCTCCTTACAGAAACGAACATAATTTTGTTCTGTATGTTAATTTTAAGGATTTTTATTTTCAAAATTCTGTTAACACTAGACCTACAACTTTTTCTTGTCATGTATTTCATCACTAAAACTGATGTTATAGTGATGAAAATTACTAGTTTTCTTTAATTTGCTGTATTTCAATTACTTACAACAATTCTTTTGCAACTTCCATGTCTGAGGACTCAGAGACCCGAGAAAGTTTCCCTTGTGAAAGTGGGAATTACCTCCTTAAAAATGGTACCTCTTTTCAGGTTTGGTACAACAATTTTTAAAATATCAGCATCTAATGCTTAGCAGCTGGGATATAAAAACTTGGGTCATTAGACTAATCTACACACTTGCTCGGTGAGTTTCTTCATGATGGTTCATGGCACATATTTTTATTCTCAAGTTGTCTTGCTAGCTGTAAATGAGACTCTCCAGAGTTCTCAGACCTGAGCCCAGCCCCACCAGAGAGCTGCTGTCAGGGTGAGCAGGCAAGGCAGTCACAAAACACTCTTTATTTTCACATGCATTACATCCCAATCTTAGCAGGTTGAAACAGTAATAGACAGGTCATACCTGAGCAACATACTCCTCTGAAAACATTTGCCTTAAGGGAAGCACACAAATTTTTCTTGCATCCTCTGAAATGGGATCTGTTGTCACAAAGTTGTACTTGAGTTCAGAAGAACGAGGCTCAGTTCAAAATAGGATTATTCACAGACAAATGCAGCTTTATGAAAAAAAATATTTTCCTACTCAATTATTGCAAAATATAAGAGAAAGATGCAAAATACACTGACCTGTAATCCTACCCGGGCTGAAAATCTCAGCAGCTGAAGGCAAACTTCTGAAGCCAGATAATTTAAAATAACTTGCTTCAGTTGTTCTTGATTAACTCCTTTTGAGGGCACAAACCCATCTTTTTCCTAATCAGCTGAGAGCCATTTAAAACATGGACTAAGCTAATGGAGGAATAAGACTGTCTTAAAAAAAAAAAGTTGTCCACAGAAGCAGTTAATCTTACATGGGAAATTCAAAGTGCATTACATTATATGCATTAATTTTACACTGTAGTTTAGAAAAAGGAAGAGATAAAAATTATCCTCAAGCTTTGTGTGTCAGCTCTTCTTTCCCAGAACATCAACAGTCTGCATCAGGTTATGATCCTTCTGCTCCTGCCAGGCTGCCCCGGGTATAGCCAGCTGACACCAGGCTGTGGGACAGGGGGTAGTTTCACCCCACATACTCACCCCAGCACTTCCTGGGAAAATGCATCCTCAAAAGCAGAGGTTTACCTGTGACCTCTGAGGATTATGACGAGTTTAGAAACTGTAAACCACTTAGCAGCAGTACACCTGCAATGATGCTCTGGATGGGCTAAAAGGCAGCAGTGGTTAAGTGGAAGCATCTTCCCTTTCATTCCAAGGATTCATGTGCCATTCTTCATCTGTGGCTTAGGCATGGATGTGATAATTGCTTAACTGAAAGATAACTGCTGGGAGCAAGGTAAGGACTGTCATTTCCATCATGCCACTGATTTTTTAAAAAGTTTATTAGCATGTGTACTATCATCTCTTTGGGTTATTTTTCTTTTGTGATTAAGTTACACGTGTGCTAACAACTGAAACGTGAATTAATTTATTCTGCAAATTTGGCTGCATTAGGTGGCTCTCTACTCAGCAACAGAGAGCACTGTGAGTGAACCTTGTCATAAGTGTGCTAAACGAAGTTACTGCTCCAGGTTAAGCAAATTGATGTCCTTATTGCTCCGTGTCAGCCTGCAGTGTGCTTAACTACATGGTGCCTAAGGTAACAGGGAGTTGTCCTGTGTTAGGTGCTCGATGTAGTATCTCTCACAGTACAAATGTAAGAGCAGTGTGGGTTTAAGAAATCAAATATTGGTAAACAAGTGAGTGGAAAGTCTTTTTCCCATTGACATGCAGATTAGCTCAAACATGCTGTAAAATAGTGTGATGGTGGGGCCAAGGAGAAGAGCAGGAAAATGGTCCCTTTGGAAAACGGTCAGTCTTAACAAGGGACATAATGGAAAGTGCTGCAGTTTCCATGCAGCTTCATCTTCCTTTAGGGAAATAATAACCATTCAGCTGTCTTCGGAGAAACACGTGGGTTTTTGTGTGGATTTTTTTAGGTTCAGCATTCTGGATGCTGAAGGAAAGCTGCAGAGTGCCTGGTGAGCCCTGGAAAGGGGCTGCCTCCACCGAAGACCTCACCATGGCCAGGGCACCTGGGCCCTCTCCCACTGCTGGCAGAGTGCCTCATCCCCTGCCAGTGGCCCCAGGGGCATCCCTGGTGGCCAGGCTGTCAATGTGGCAGGGGCACACCAGGCAGGTTCCAGGAGACACCACATCCCTGCAAGCAGCAGCCAGTGGCAGATGAAGCCATCAATGTTCATGCAACATTCTTTATTTGGCACAGGTTATTCTGATAAAAGTCTAAAGTCTAGGAGTATAGGGTCACATCAGACATTTCCAAAACGCAGCCACAGCTCAGACAGCTTTTAGCAGCTCTTTATTATAATTTCAGCTTCACAGCAGATACCTCCACCCTCTGCAGCTAAATTGGGCATTTCAAACACCATATCTCTTAAATACCTGCCAATGGGCAGAGTTTTCAAATGTAAACAATAACTTCTCAAAATGTAATGAAAATTAATAGTTTTATTTCACAATCTCGCTTCAGATTTATTTCAAGGCTGAATTATAGTTTAATGCTAGATATCATCTAACCTGAGTGACCAGGGCATTTTCCTGTTAAAATATCCTTCAAGTAGAAAGTTCAAAATGACTGTATTGTTATCACGATAATATGCTATATACTAATGTGTGAGTTATTATATTAATAAAATTTGAATTAATAAAATTTGACATAGCATTATTAAATAAATATCCAGCACAATCTGGGTGAAATTTAAGAAAAAAACAACAACCCTCAAACAATTAAACCCAAGGTGGAAACACAGGCACTTGGCTGGAAAGTATAGGAAGTGGATTTATCTCTCTTTTCCCTATCATTTCTGCCTAAGCAGGGTAACAAACAGGAAAAAGACCTTTTAAATGCTCCCATGACCTCTCTGTGTTACACATGGGAGAAACACAGCTGACCTGCACTGTAGAGTGCTGTAGCTTTGCAGAAAGATAAGAATTCTTTAATACGACCTTAAAATCATACCTCAGTGTTAATTTCTAAATAATAAAGTCAAGAAGAATCAGTATAAATTCAGAGACAGGTTAGTGTGACTGAAGCTCCAAGATCCCGTGATGTGTGATTTAAAGAGCTCATAAAAGCAGACAGCTGGCTTTAGAATCTATGGAAAGCAATAAAGCAGTTAAAAATTCTCCCAGTTGTAAGGCCTATAGATTTCCTTATCTTAAATTCTTTGGCTAAACCCCTGGAGCAAATTGCGGGGCACTTGATGGGAGTTTTGTCTTTCAGCTTGGGGGCTCCAGGGAGAGTTTCCCGGCCCCTCTCTCTGACCCCCCTGGGTGCACGGTGTCTCCACTCCAGGGAAGCTTGTCTTGGCGGCAGTGTCTAGACATTCCCAGCTACTATCCTTCCTGACAGTCTCATGCCAGTGGTAATTTAAAAATTGTTTGGGATAGGCTGCGCCTCATAGACACAGGGAGCCAATAATAACCCCCAGTTCAGTGACCCTGGTCGGAGCATCAAAAAGACGGTACCGGCAACCTCAGTTCAGCATTGGGTCAGGAATTGTGACCTCCTCTGACCTTTCTTGTAGATTTAACATTGTTTTGAGAAAGAGAAGAATAAAAAAGATATGACTCCAGGCAGTTCTGAAAAGCAGTCCAGCTTCCTGTACTGTACACATGCATATAAACAACATGTTTAAACAGATGCAGCTCTGGCAAGCCTAAAAAAATAGGATTTAGATACTTTGTACATTTTTTTTCCTGGAGTGCACATTGCTTGTATTTATTTTGAAAATTTTGGAGTGAAAAGACACTGTATGAAAACATAAATTTTGCTACATTTAATAGAAAAGACAAAGAAGAAGGGCAGGTAGGTTGTTGTTTTGTTTGTTTTTTTTTTTTTTAATGGAGAACTAGCAAAGAAAAAACACTGTCCAGTGGATCAGCTGTGTATACCAGAAAAAAAAATCAACACTGAGATTACTAGACAAATTGCCTTGTAAGACTAAAATGCATACAATTGCAGCCTGAAACCAAAGGTTTCCTTTGTATACACAGTATTTTCAGTCACAACCAATAAACCAAAATATATTAGCACTTTATTTGTGGTTTTGGTTTTGAAACTGCATAATGGTGACTAATATTTTCTCAAAACCTACTTTATACTGTTTATTTAGTAGAATTTTCATGCACTGTACCTAGAAAGTATGAAATATACTTTGTGTGATTCCAAAGGGTTGTAAAGTCTCAGGAAGAGGTTTACCAGTTTATGGAAAGAGCAGAGAGTGTTTCTCCTCCCAGATTTTATATAGGCTGGTACAGCTCAGAAACATGTTAGCCAGGAGAGGAGAAGGGAGAATAAAGTAACAGGAGCTCTCAAAGAGATGTAAGTATAGAGCAGGTAGATGAACTGCAAATTCCTGCAGAACTACATACAGATTTTACAGAGGAAAAGTCAGTTTAACAAGACCAAGGACATCAGTGCTGTTGCTGTTTACAAAGGGAAAACATATAAATTTCTGTTACAGAAAGGAGACTGTCAGCAAAGATCAGCACCAAGATGTCAAGGTAGGGCCCGGGGCTCTGTGCCATTCCCAGAGTAGCATCTTCCCCAGCATTCCGATTAAGGAGGTATCATGATCAATTAACTTCTGATCACGTCCAAGCCATCAACACTCAGCTCACTGTCTGTGCACATCTCTGTCCTAGGAAAGCACCAGTAGCTTCTGTGAGCTATTGCTCTTGAACCGAACACTCCTTGGAAGTTTTTCCTGCACCAAAGTTATTGTTTAAGACTCTCTTCAGACACAGCAAGCTGTCTCTATACTTTGAGACAGCTGATTATATTCCATTTATATTCTAAAATTGTCTCATAAAGCTTTAGAGATACCCACTGATTCTTTTTATTTTTTTTATTGAAAGGTTATAGATTGATCTAATAATGAGAGCATGGGAGACAGGGGCCCTACAGTTCTATCTGTAATTTTCTAATTCAGTACTTGCAAGGCTAAGCTCTTGCAGCATAAAGCATTCCTAGAGAGCTACTTCTTACTGAATTCCTGTATTTAACTAGAGATAAGTTTGTCACCGTTCTCACAGGAACTACCAGCCTATACTTTAAGCAAGTTCTGTAAAAGCCAACTCTTAGGTGAAATTCCTAAAGACTTCCTATACCCATAGGTCAGGAAAAGAAATAAGTTTCAGCCTGATGTCCTCTCTGAGTGAGCTGAGACATAGTATTTGTTTGCCAGAAGCCATTCATATTGCACATCCTTTTATAGCTTTTTGCCTTTTCCAGCCTTCTCTGGCAGCAGCACTCACTGTAGAAAAGCAACTGAAGAAGCAGGGAATTCTGATAACCTGCCTTTCCTAGCATGCAATCTGCCATTGGGCCTGGATCTGCTCAGTTCTTAATGATGCAGAACTTCCCCAGCATAGACCTTTGGTACCTCTTTGTAATCAGTAATGGCAATTTAAAACAATAGCTGTGTGGGGTTTTTTTTTTTCACTCTGTTTGAAGTATCACAGTACTGTTCTTCTCTTTGATGCCAGTGCTCACTAGGGTGTGCAATGTCAGTAAATTGATCCAAACATCACCACTCACAAGGGCTGCATACAACAAAAAGCTCTGGTTCCTGTGGATTCCTTGAAGCTGCAAATTATTAAAGATTACCTGAAATTACTCTGTGCACAACAAAACTCTAGAGGCTGGAGTGATCACTGAATCATAACAAGAAATTCATAAAGGGCCTGTGTCAGGCTGTAGTCCATGAGATGACTAGTACTTCCCCAGAAAAGAAATAAGAACCTGAAAACCACAGTGAAAAGGGGAAAAATGTTATGATGTCATACATCTTCAAGCATGAGGCCATAGCACTGTGTGCTAAAGGGAGGTTGCAGGGGGCTGGGAAGCATTATGACTAGTGTCTGCAAACACAAGAACTGTGGTTCAGTGTAATAGAGCCAAGCAGACACTGGTGCACTGGCCCCTGGCCGAGGCACATTCTTGCAGAGGATTCATGAACCTCACTCACCCCTGAAGCTTTCACCCTGGTTTCTCCAGGTTCACATCTCCCCTGTTATGCTGGAAGTTTCCTTTCATGGCTGCATCAGTAGATGACCGAAACAGGAATCCAATTAGTCCTTTGAGCAAACAAACAAGAATAATAACAATAGGAGAAATAATAAAAGTTATGATGGCTCTGGTAACTACAGTGTTACTGGCTCTAATGATTAGCTGATGTAATTTCCATATAGCATTAGTAGTGTAAATAATTAAATCTGCATGAGAACATCCAGCTGGAAACCCAGGCAACCACTTTTAAAACTTAACATCAAATTGATTAACTTTTAAGTCCTGAATTTCTGCTTCCCATGGGGGCTGATATGGGAAAGCAAGAGGTTAGACCCAACTAGATGCTATTGTGTTTCTATGACAACATGGTGTTTCAAGTAGCCTCTGCCATTACCTATGACTGGCAAAATCACTAGACAGTGTATAAAGTGGCCAAGAGAATCAGCAGCAAATAAATGCAGAAAATCCTTAAATCAAAGAGACAAAGAAATAAGAGAGAAATAAGAGATGGAAACAACCTGTTTGATCATCTTGCTCGTTCCCTGAGGCCCTGTCCAGTATTATTACCAGTCTCAAGTACCTTGAAAAATCCTAAAAATTCCATCCAAGACACTTGTAAAAACTGACTGAAGAAGAGAGCAGTTTCTCAGGAAGTTATAAAAAAAATCTTAATCCACTTTCAGTAAGTATGTACACACTGTACCAATCATGCTAAGGCATTATGTTTTCCAGCATTTGAGAAATGAGATGCACGAGAGAGGTTTCAGTAACACAAGGTTACTGAAAGGAAGTAAGGGAGAGAGGTTTCCCTAACACAAATACTTTTGCCAAAGATAAGAACTTCTTCAGTTGTCAGCTAAATTCCACCAATCTCTCCCATCCACACTCCAGAACAGCTTTCTGCACCCTGAAAACAGAAAAAGTATTTTGAAGATCCTACAAGAGCATCTGCTACTGCCTATATGCCTGAATATTGGCAAGATGAGGTATGGGCAGGACTGTATCTCCTTGCCACACTCATCTGCCTCCCCCATTTCTCTCTGACTGCAAGAGCTCAGTGATGTGCCAGGGCAGCACAAGTCTCACTCCATTTTCCAGTGGTCAGCACCTCCCAAGTCCCAGGGAGGCTGCCTGGGGGCCTGACTGCAGCTGGCAAGGACGAAGCCACTCGTCCCCATACAGAAAGCTGTCAAGAGCACAGTTCTTCTGTAGCTTCTCATCCAAGCTATTAAATTTACCAACAAAAGGGCTAACAGGAATAATGCTCAGCAGCTGACACAGAATTTCTGGCATCTCTGCACATGATTTGTTTTCTCAAAAATAACTGTTGATCACACTTAACCTCAGAAGAAAAGAAAAGATGACAACTCGTTCTATATTTTTATTGCCAATGTTTTACTGCATCTGCTGCTTTTCCAAGTGTGGGACTATGATTTTGTTCATATTCAGGACGGCCTCCACTTCTGATAAAGTAATGTGGACTTTGAAGCTTGCTGTAGCTGGGATCACTTTGAAAGACCAGTTGCATTCCCAGTGGAAATTAGTATTATTTTATTTACAGATAAAAAATAAAAAGTAGTAGTGCCTGTTATCCCAAGGGCGTTGTTTACATTCATTTAGCAACTGCTTCCAAGGAGCTACAGAGTTCAAGAGCATTGCTAAACAGTGAGAGCCCATCCTGGATTGAGTTACTGACAGAATTACAGCTGACACTAAGAACTGCTTGAAATGTCTTGAGGGGAACTGCAGACAATGGGCTGTATTATTTAGCAGAATAAAGGTGAAGATACAGGGGATACATGAGACCAAGAAAGGCAGAGTCAGTGAGTCTACCCCAAGCATCAGCTGTTGTTATTTTAAAAGCTAGCAGGGATCCCAGATCAAGAAAAGGAGGAGCTGAAGTTAAATGGAGCAATTTGCTGAAACTTCAGTAATTTTTATTCTTTCTTCTCCCAGGATGCAACCACACATTGGAACATCAGACATATTCTTTGCATACTCTTAAAGCAATACCTTCCTTTCCCATAAATAAAGAAGTTTCTAGTGCAGAGAATCTCTTCCACTTTGAAGCTGAATAGCTTTCCTCAAAGGCTGAGACTCTAGATAGCACTAACAAACTTTATACCAGCTCTGCAAAAATGTGAGACAGCAGAGAGTACAAACTGATGGTCTGCTCTGGTAAACGACAAAGCCTGGTATTAACACCATTCCAAAGAAAAAGATCAGTCTTCACAGCATTCCTGTATTAAACTGTATTTTGATGACACTGAGAAACAAGCCTGACACACTCCATCGTGGAAAAATACAGGACTGCAGGACTGCTGATGCTTGTGCAGAAAAGGGTGGGGAACCTGCTCCAGAGACATTCGTCCATCTTCTCAGTTCATGTGCCACAGGCACATTCATTCTTCTTTTGAATTCACATACGATAAACATTCAAACCAGCAGGAACATTTCTGAGGAGGGAACTCCAAACTATGTGTAACTGAACTTTCTTGCTCATATCTTATCACCAGATTCCTTAACTCAGTCTCTAGGAGCAGAAAAATGTGAAAGCACCACAGAAGCTGTCTGGCTACACTCTACAGAGCAGCACAGCTTGAATTCAAGTATTTATAATTGTTACTGTAAAAAATGGAAAAGCATTTGAGTTCAACATTTAAAATTCATGGTATTTCATAGGCACAAAATGAGAATAAATTTGTCAGAGAAATTATTTGGTGGAAATTATTCTTTAGAGTTCTCACATTAGCTAAAAAAATAAGGCACAAAATGAAAAAAAAAAAAAAAAAAGTTTAGCTCAGGTTCTGATACCAATGTATATTTACCATGGGGATACTTTTATAATTCTCCCATTTAAGTGGATTTCAAGACAGGTGTGATATTTTCTTGACAAGCATCAAGAAGTGGTAGTAATATGTTATCAATAGTGTTGAATGAATCTCCTGCCTGTAATTAGCTGTTACAGCATAAAAGTCTTGTGCTCTGCTAGAAGAAGAGGTTTATTGTATTGTGGGTAGAGACAGTGGTCAGATTTTTCCCATTTCACACATACATGTTGTTCTCAGCTAGAAATATCTGCACTTGGCCATTTTGTCGAGCACTATATGAAATTTAGTCAGATGAGTTTCTTTTACTGCCCCCCTGTCAGGGCAGTTCTCAGCCTCTTGGGGGAATCTACAGAGAGCAGTAAAGCCCAATTGTCCAACCTGGCTCAGCAATTGTGTCAAAGTACTATCAGGGGGTTCAGAATAATTTTTCATTCAGTGCTCCTTAGAAGTAGTTGCTGTCTACTTTAAACCTCTTCTCCTTTACTTGCATATATTACTAGCATTGCTCAAGAATTCTGAGCAGAAGGTTAAGAATTGCCTAAATGATAATTCAGTTGTTTACTTCAGCTGGGGCATAAGCTACAAACAATTAGCAAGAGTTAGCAACCTGTAAGAAGCAAGTACGTGTCCCACAGCATCTCTCCACAGAAAGAGAGCACAGTAACAGGCAATGCAATCCATTACAGATTACTTCATTCTCTGCTTAGCTGGCCTGATAAGGATGCCATTAAAATGTCTCAAAATTGCAATATTTTTATTTTGCGTGAAAGACCGTTTCCAAAAGAAACACAGAGATGAAGCTGAATTCCAGAACTGTCAGAATCAAGTAGGAAGCTATCTGCTGTGGCTAGGTAACTCTATAAACAGGTCTGTGTTTAAAAAGCTGTCTGTTCCTACAACTTTTTACAGTAAACCACAAAAGAATAAATTTGCACTAATACTCCTAAGGATTCAATTTCCATCTGCATATGCCATGGGGCTTATAGCTAACGCTGCTAGTTTCTTCTAGCTTCATGGCCCTAAACCTCCACCTGCAACTATAGCAAAAGCCAGTCCAGCCCCATGAGGCCTTTCCCAGGAGACTCGGGTTAAAATATTTTTTTTCAGGGAGTCCATGTAAAATTTGTACCAATTTTCTTCTGTTTCCTGCACAAAACACTGACAAAGGCAGCAATACAGAGTCAGCCCAGATGACAGCTGACTGCCCTTGCTGTAGCCTCTGGCAACTGAACTGGGCTGTGAACCTGTCCCACCAGCGATCGATCTCGCAGAAACGCAAAAAGCAGTGGAGCAACTGGCATAATTCCTCAACCAGCCTCACCTGCCAGGGGCTGTGAACAGGCAAAAAGCTGCCCTTTCCAATACACAAACTATAGTCAGAAAGACCATCCTCACGCACAGCAGCAGGGATGAAAGTATGATAATTGTCAGCAGCAACTAAACCTTTATCTTCCTTATTGCAGAAAACCCAGCTCTTCATGAGCTGGGAGCAGGGTGATTCCCTTTAGAAACATCTTTCTAGCTGTGCTTCATCAATAACAACATTTATCGTTGAAGCTCACCACCCCTGCATTGGATCCCTCTCCCTGTCCTCCATCTTTTACATTTTCCTTACCCACCTTCCTGCAGTGGCACTCAGCCCTGACAGGACTCCACAGGAAGGCAAGAAGGAATCCCTCCTCCACTCCACAAGCAATGGGAGATCATTCCTCACATATTTTATTCCCTATTATTTTGACATTCTTAAGTTAAAACAAGATCACTTGGCTCTTGAGCCAGCAGAGCAGCATCTCCCTTTGATGGCAGCTTGGCTCCTGCTGTGCTGCCTCACATTCTGCTCTCAGGAGCTGTGCTGGGAGCACTCTGAAGACTGCCCCATGCAGAGGGGCCTGGGCAGCAGCCACACAGTGACCACCAACAAGAAACAGCAGCAACAAAACCTCTGAGCCACACGGCATGAGTGGCTGCCGAGATTGACTTCATATTTCTGCAGCAAAACAAAGCAAAAGAGCCAGAATGTTTTGCCTTGCTGAAAACCCACAAATCTAATATTGCTGCCTTGCCCAGCCCAACACCGTCCAACTGGAATATTTTTACATAGGCAGCAACTGGTGTGAACTCATACACATCATACCTCTTACAAAATTATATGAGTGCTGCTGAAGAGTTTTCCCTCCACTTTCTGGTAATTTACAGCATTTTTTGACATCTTTGTATGGAAATTATGTCCTGGATATTCAGCAAGATTCAGAACTGGACAAGCATCCTGTTTCTGCCCTTCTGCAGAAACTCATCTTATCTTTATAACACAAAGCTCTGTGCTCAGAGGCAGCCCCTGGGTCAGACTGCAGGGCTATGCCAGCAGTGAGGGGAAGTGTGCAGGGCCTGAGCTGCTGAAGTAAAGCAGAAATGTTCTTAGAAAACACTCAGAGGCCCAAGATGGTGTAAAACAGTCACATAAGCTTGTGGCCTGATGCAGCCTTGGGTTCCCGGCCCAAAGGCACCTCCCTGGAACAGCCATAGATGCCAAAGAGCTGCACCAGACACCCTTGGTGCTGGGAGGCAGCAGATCCTGGGCTATCTGTCACGGCACAACCAAGGGTCACTGGAGTGACGAGCTCTGGCACTGCCCTGACAGCTCTCTCCAGGTGGACCCAGGGGTTTTGGGAAAATGAGAAGGTGTTTTACTCTCCCAGCTTATTTTCTCACAATTTGAGTAGGCCAGCCTGCTGAGATCAATCTCATTTACTGAGATGAGCTATCTATTCAATACACGGGTCCCATGGAAGAGAGAAAGGCTGGCCACTGCAAATCCATGCCACTGTTGTGGTGTGGACTACCCCCCACCCGCAGGAAACCTTCCAGATTCAGTGCACATGTTCTGTCATGCCATCTGATCCAAATTAGAGCAAGCCTGCCTGGGTTCCCTTGCTCAGCACTGAATTCCAGCTGTGGTAAGCCACGAACGCTGTTACACCTAGTTTCTAATTTGAATGCATTTTACATTTCAATATATTATGTCTGAACGTTAAAAGTGTCCACAAGACGTGGATTTTTCCCTATCCCATCAAGTAAACCTGCAATACAGTCAGCCTACAGAGAGACAAGGTTTGATATAAATCGTCACCTCCCCTGCCAATGCCTTACAGAAGACACAAGGGAGAGGAGGGTGAACACAGGCACAGGACCTGTTTAGGTAAGATATTCAGAGTTTAACTAACACACACACTCCCATATTTATTTGCAGGCTGTATGGTAGTTGTAGCACCACCAGTCTTCTCCTGTGCCACCCTCTCCTCTCTGCCACGGGCACACTGCTGATAAGGGATCTGTGGTGCTGATTAGCTTCTGTACGAATAGTTCCACAAGGTGCTATTGGTACCAGCTGAAATTAAGAAGGAAAGGGAGTCTTTACAAACTCATCTTTGAACTCAGGCTAAAGAAATAATAATGAGAAAGAAAGGTTAAAAAAAAAAAAAAAAGAAAAATAAATGTCCACCTCCACAGAATATTAGTGCAATCTCAGTTTACAAATTTCAGAAGTTGTCTTGGATGATGATTAGGCTTAACAAAAGAAAACTACAAAGTTCAAAGGATCACAAGTCAGATGTCATCTGAACTGTGCTTATCTGAAAGTAGTTTGTTTTCATCTCATCTGTTACCTGTACCCCCATTTAGTAGAAATCTGGTATTCCAGACCAGGAAAATGTTGAGTTGAATCTCTCCCCATCTACAGTGAGGATATGTACTCTGGGTCTACTTAGGTCTGGAGTTACAACTCTGCGAGTAATACTGACAACAAACTCAGACAGTCCTGCTCTCCAAGCACCTTTCTTATTTCTCTTGGCATCATGGTGGATTCACATCTTCCTGTTAAAGACATGCAATAACAATGCAACTGCTCCTGTCTTTGCAGCATGTTGTTGCTCCAGAGAATGTTCATGTTCACCTGCAGATGAAGTAACATGCAGCTAGGGATTTTGGAAAAGGTTCAAGAAAGAAAATCCTACAGCTATGACTACAGCTTTTGTTTGGGTTTGGTTTTTTTTTAATGTTTGACACAGACTAAAAGTTCATCTCCAAATATGTCATGCAAGAAAGGAAGCAGGTGCAAACCACATTCCCAGGTGTTGTTTCCACCACAGTCAAGAAACAAAGGAATAGTCCTACCAGGCTGCAGAGGCACAGCAGCCACTCATCATAGCACTAGCACAGCAAACTTCTGTGCAAAGCTGGGGCAAAAGCTGAATTAGGATGTGAAATAGAAGGAAGAACTGGCACACAGAAACCAAAAATCTAGTTTTTGGAAGTTCAGAGGAGCTTGTTTGAAAATATCCTTGCAGATTTAGAAATCAGAGAGAGGATGAGTAACAAGCAGCCCCATCCAAACTCGTCTTTCCAGTTCCTCAACTGCCAGGACACACACCATTTGCAGCAGTGCTCCATGTACTCTCACAAGGAGTGAGTCCTCCCACCCTGTATAGCTCCCACCACCAAGCCAGTGCAAAAGCCCCCCCAGATCTGCTGATGGAGAAGATGAGAGATGAATCATAGGAGGTGCCCATTCAGCCAGACACCTTCTCCAACAACCTGCTAAGTGGAGAGAGCACCATTATCCAGTGCCAGTTTCTTTGGGTTTGCAGGTGATTTGATCTATTTTTCAAAGAGAAAATGACAGCTGTTTTTTTCCCTTCCTCCAGCTGAATACTGCAGCTTTATGCTCAACCAACATGCAGGAGGGAAGATAATTTTCTCTTACTGTGAGTCCAGAGGAATTGAAGAAAATCTCTCTTGCTAAGCAGCTTACTGGTTAAAACTGTACACAGTCTCCAGAAGAGTGAGGCCAACATGACTGAGACAGGAAGACAGCAGCAGCAGCAGCTGCTGCTTCTCCTGATACCAAGATGAGGCTCACAGTGTTGGGGGTGGCAGGTTTTGTAGCAATCACTAGGACAGTGAAAGTGATGCAAATGTAAAAAATAGAGACAGGGCAAATACAGTATTTTGGTTTCTGTAACTGCACGTAAGCAAATTAAAATGATAACAGTTTTGAATGTTTCAAGAAATTAAATCAGAGATAATATTTAAATCATTAAAATGTGGCTGTTGACATTTTACTTGAAAACTATAATAAAATCTCCATGACCAGTAGCTGAGCTTATGTTGTATGCTTGCCAATTATTCACACTGATCTGCTAATAATAGGATATGAAATGCTTTTCATCATCAGAGAAGCGTAGTTATTAGTCAACTTTGGGACTGTTGGTTCAGTTTATTACTCTCAAATACACTGATGTAAAAGCTGATGTACAGAAAGCAGGCTGTGATTTTGCTGGGATTACTGGAATGCAGCAGCAGCATGCACTTCCCCAGGTCTCTGCTCTTACCAGCTGCTCTTGCCAAGCTGGTCAGAATGTCCCGGATCCATGGACAGGAAACAGCAGGTGGTGGTTTTCTCAAAAAGGTGAAATCAGGTCCAAACAAAGCCAGGCTCACCACCCCACCTACCCTTTCTCTAAACTACACAGTAGAGTTTATGTAGGAAGCAGCTGAATTTACAAAAACAGCTACGTCAGAGAACATTTGTTTTCTTAGAACCTTTCCTGGTTGCAGACAAAATTCTTCCAACTCAGCCAGTTGTTCAGGTGCCCCTGTGGGACTAGGATTAAAGGAGTGATCAGGTGGTCAGCAGCTCTGAGTTTCAGTCCACTGTTGGTTGCTAGCAAAGGTTCAGAATTTGGCTCATTTATCCCACTCCATGAGCTGAGCTTCAGAACAAAGCAAACAATGCCAGCTGTCTACAGATGACATGCAAAAAGACATCACACTCAACTGTGTGGGTTGCTCACAGCTAGAGAGATTACATGATGAGCTTGATTTAGTAACTACTGAATAATACCCATGCCCTGTCACTGCTGAGCAAGGCAGCAGATAACCAAATGAAACTCAGTCAATATGAAATGCAGGTAAGTAAGACATTTTTTTATGTGGCATTCCTATCAGCAGGTTATAATGCAAGTCTCATCAACAGGATTTAAAACAGAGCAAGTAAATCAGCAAAACCCCAAATAAAACTAACAAATACATGCGTTTAGGCAATGATGTAGAAGAAAGCATGCTTTGGTGTGTATAATGACTCCCTTGTGGGCCAGAGACACCTTCCTGGAGGTTGGTTTTCTGCAGCTAGCATAAACTGCAGTAAGGAAGGTGAGGTGTAAGATACACACACTGGGCAAGTGCACTGGTAAAAGAGCAGGTGGCAAACACAACACAGCAACACTTCTTCCAGGTCTGGCAGACAGCATTATAACTGAGTTCAAGTCCAGGAGCTACTCTTCTCTACCAATCATTTCAACAGCTAAAATCTTGTTCATTAAAAGCATATATATACATATTGAATTTATTGCCACATTAGAACTTAATCTTCCCCTACAGATTCTTTCTTAGAGATGTTCCTATTTGTATAATTAAAGTTAGAATGGTAGACACTTTTGTGCAGGTTGGTTTTTTGGGGTTGTTCATTTTTTGTTGTTGGGGTTTTTGTTTGGTTTTTTTGTTTTGTTTTGTTTTGTTTTTTTTTAATAGAAGGCAGGGGCACCACCTAATGGTGAGTTCAAACCCTTGACTTTTTCTTTCTGCATGGATGGCTAGTTATTACACCAACACTGACACTACAGATAGCAGAGAAAAAACCAAGCTGTTAAATTGAGTCTGAATTGTCAATTACTAACCATATATTACACAAAAATACACACCCCCATACCATAACCCCCTTCACAAAACTAATATTAAGAAAGAAAATAAAGAGGATTTTATAGCAACTGTATGTTAAATTAAACTTAATTTCTTAGAAACTAAGTTATTCTAGTGCATGAGGGGGGGGGGGGGGGACAAAGGGACAAAAAAGCCCTGGCAATGGCTTGTAGTGACAAGCTAGTCCAGGATTTGTAGTGGCAATCCAGCCTCTCCTTTCCAAGCAGTATTTCAACTGGAGATCTGTAAACAGAGCAAGCACTGGTCCTCAGGTGCATCAGATTAAAAATTTTAAATTAACTTAAAACCAAGTGTTTATCTTGATGAGTTTTTTTGTGGCTTCCTAAGTTTACACCTAGGATTTTGCTTTCTGACATCATAGTGAGAACAAAGAAAAAGGGAAACAAAGGAAAAAATTCTCAGTGCAATCAGTGTGTCACTTCTTGGTGCATGAAATTGAAGCTTCTGCTTTCTAAGGCCAATAGGAAATTAAAAATTCAGTCACCACCAGTCCTGATGCCCTTAAAGGTGCAGAGATTGCATGGGAGTGGCACTTTTGGGAACTCTAGGATATTTGGAATTGTTGATTACAATTCACAGTAAAAGCAAAATAACTTCCAGACGAACATTCCTCATTGATAAATTCAGCAGAGGAAAACCCTTAGTAGCTCACCAGTGTCATCTCCATACATGTAAAATGTTCAGGGATGATCAGAGAGCTCAAGTATCTACCACACAAGGAAAGGAACTCACAGGAGAATTCCTAATGCAGTCTTGCTCCAGAGGACAGTCTGGCTAGACTGTGCAAAAGTGGTGCAAGAAAGGCAAATTCAGAAGCTTTACATCCTGCACTTATAATATATAGATTAGAAAAGGACCAAAGGAAACTGCATATCTAGGACTGTACCACTAATAAGCAAGTGCTATAAAATTTGCACAGCCTGGCCAGCAGCCACCAACTTTTCCCTCTTGGGCTTATGCAGGCAGTGTTGTGCTAAACAGAGAGCAGTGCTGTTATTTGTCCATGCTATAATCCAGTGATTGCAAAATGTACTGTTAGTAGTCACTAGTTAGCCAAAGAAAAGCAAACACCTTATTTACCTTAAATACCCTATAGTAAATGAAGCTGCATTTCAAACTATGTGTGAAACACGTGTGCATGCAAGCATCTGTGATATTTACATTTAGACCAGGTGAAAATTCAGTGTGGAACAATGAGGGAACATAGGTGTTTCAAATTCAGACTATATAACAGCATCAGACATTATCAATAAGAGGGAAATATTAGCATTCAGACCAGGTTTTGGTTGTCCATAGCAAAACACCTGTATTTCAGGTCACAGAGTATGCCTGTTATATTATGACAGATTCCTGCATATTAGTTACACAGATCTCAGAGTTAAAGAAAGAGCATTCACTTTACAAAATGCCTCAGGATAAAATGTGGAACTCTAACCCAAGACGATTAATGGTTTGTAGAAGCAGCCTCAAGTTTAGAAGAAAAGTCATTGTTTTGTGTTTGTAAGCAGTACTGTAAGGTCTTTGGTTCTTGTTCCTTCAGTCAGAACTGGAATGGCACTGCAGAAACCTGCAAGTCATTATTTTCCTCAATACACAGCAGAATAAACTGATTTCAAAGCTTTCCAAGCTGTTAGCAAGGTGCAGTCTCACCAGTGTCAAAGCCCACTTAGACCCACACAGAACCACTTGTGGCTGAATAGTTGTTACAGGTTGGGCAGGATCAGGCAGGCTTCTCTTGCTAACTGCTGTGCACATACAAAGTGAGATCCTGGTCTAACCCCAAGGAACATTACATTGAAAGTGAGTGTCCAGACTCCCAAATGTATCTTAACTGCTTTAGTATAGAAATCACTCTTTGTAACATGTCCTTTTCTAAGGAAAACCTATTGATTAGGGTGACTTCTTAAAAAAAAATTTTGCAGGTCTTGTGCTTCTCTGTACCTTACTTGTGTTAAACAACTGGCACCTTCACTGGGTCAACACATAAGCAGCTGAGGGAAATTCAGGAGCTAATCCAGGCTAACGCCATACACTGCCTTGCCTCCCTGGGTAACTGGCACCTGGCTGCAAAAAAAACAGGAGACCACTCTGGCTCTCAGGACTGGGGCAGCACAATAACTTGAGCAGCTCTTACAGTAGCTGCCTGTCACTAATGGTCCTGCAATGAGAAGGCACTCTGTCCCAAACACTTCCAGTCCTTTTGCTCTTCTGGTTAGGCTTACCTGTAACATCCTGTGGAGTATAAATCAAGGACTCCCTAGTCATCATTATTGTTCACAGTGTTAGCAATCTCAATCTCCCCTGCAGAAAGTGCATGATGAAGATGGGAAGGGGAAAAGAGCATTTCTTATGCTTTTGTGAAATCCAAATATCTGCAGATTATGTGTTCAGAGGACTTGCAAAACTGTAACTAAGTATAAACCAGCAGATATTTAGGACTTTTTCAAACACAGGGAAAGTGCGGAGTAAGGAGAGATAGACACTCTGATCTGATTTCAGCCTCAATAAAGGAGAGGTGTGGGCATTTTGCTCTAATTTTGGAAGAGGATTTGGGGACTCTTGACCTGATATGACTTTCACTTTAATGCTTTCTTATAGTTTTATATTGAAAAATCAGTTTGCATTTAATGAATTGCTTTTACTACCAACAGGGTGTAAAATCTCCATGTGACCTGCCTACACTGCAGCAGCAAGTAATGCTCTGTACTGCTGCAATAGTCAACTCAAGTTAGGTCACAGCAGGTCAGCAAATAATCTCCAAAGCAATGAATAATTTAAAGAGTAATTCAGTGGTCAACGAATGTCAGACCTTTATAATTCCATAAATCATTTCTCCAAATGATCCGTAAATTGCATTAAACAATTAATTTTACAGTTTCCCCACTGGCTGTCTGTCCTACATAAGGATGGATTTGAGGCAGGTAATTGTACATGCTCCAATTGTTCTGATGATTTATATGACAAGGAAGTCAAGGTTGGCTATTGTCACTTGCATCCAAAACAACATGTAACAACTTCCTACCAAAAGGACATCATTTCATGAATGCAGAGGCTCACAGAGTTTTGGGCTGCTGTGTCCTTAAGGTTCATTTGGAACACTTTGTACTAGATGAGCTGCATGAGTTATGCAGGTTGTACAATGGGTTCTGTCAACCACTCATTTAACTCTGAGCTGAATCTGAATTTTAAAAGTATTTTAATCTAAATATACTGGCATTATTTTAATTTCTTAGGAAGTTTTTTAAGCCCAGTGTTATGTAAAAGTTTCTTTTAATTTCTTCTTTCTATTGCTTCTTTTAACATCTGAAGTGATCATGTTCTTTTCCTGTACTTCCTTTCATCTAAGTCAGTCTCCAACAAGTTACTGTGCAAAGTCAGAGGAATTGGAATACAGATAATGAATGGGAAGTTCTGAGAAGAGAAACTCAGTGATACCATTCCCACCTCAAGCAAAATACAGGTGCCAGCCTCAGTGTCTTCTGCATCCCTAGCCTAAGCATGTGTGACTTAAGTGAGACAGTTAGGAGCTCTGCTAGACAGTTACATCTGACCAAGGCACATGCAACATTCCTATAGCAGTTTCCTTACCCCAGAAATGCCTACTGCCTCACTGGGAAGCACAGAGTCACCTCCTGAGTGATAAAGATCTTTTTTTCTGAGGCTTGTTAATAGACTCCACAAAGCGTAACAGACAGTTCTTGATTCTTCTTTGTGGTGCTGATCTTATGTTCCCACTGCTATTACAGAACAATGAAATCTAGAGGAAACTAATATATCCATTTATCTAACCTAGAAAACTGATGAGCAGATTATCCAAGGTTACTGTACCTGCTTCAGAGATTAAACATCATTTGGAAGTCAAAGGGCAACTATTTATCGGCTGCAATGTATGTGATTCAGAGCCGTGAGCAGGATTATATTTCTCATGGGTATTTGTGTTAATTTCAAAGGCTAGACTGACAGACATTGTTGGAAAACAAAAGTATAGAGAGATGGATTTAAACAGAATGTTTTTCTTTCCAGAATCCAAAGTGGCCTTATTTTTCAGTTGCTGGACTGAAAAATACATCCACGTCCTTGGAGGATCAAGGGCTATCAAAACAGAAAAAAGGAAGATCTGTGGTTTAGTGGCATCACAGTTCACACAGTTCGTATTTCTACTAAGCTCTCTGTGCTGTTTCACAGACCATGTGGCTTGAGATTGCTTTCAGACACAGAACTATGCAAGGAAGTACAGATTTAGATACAACCTAAGATACACCCACAGATATTTGGTGCTTCTGAATAATCTGTATTGAATCAAACCTGCTTATATTAAAGTATTAAGTACATGTTGTCTTTAGAAATTTTCAAAGGCATCTTTGGGAAGTTGTTATGTGGAAAATTTAAGTAATAGCTTTAGACCAAAAGGACAGTGTGCCATCTGAACAAACAGTCTGCATAGTATCTTAGGGTGAAAGACTATTTCACTACCTTAGCCATATCATTGGATTTTATTATTTTAGGACATGCTATAAACAAAACACATTTTTCACTTTTTTCTTCATTAAAACCACCATTTTTTACGTTCATTCAGAGCTCCCCGTGCAGTCTTGAAGAAAATGGATTGTTGAGTACTGAAAGAGGACTGTAGGATGCTAGACCCCCCCCCCATTATTCACATCTGAGCTCTACCAGCATCTCCCTAGATCTTCCCTCTCTTCTCCCCAGAGAATTGCAAGCTGTCACAAGGGTGAGCCATGTGCAGCCACACACCTGCAACCTGCACAATGTAAAGACAAACCAGCAGGGAATGGAATTTTTCAGTGTAACACAAGGAACAGCATTCTTCAAGAAATAACCCTTTGTAGGGTTTCTTCATAGTACCTGCAATGTCCCTGCTCCTTGTTTCCCTGACTATAGTGTCAGCCATCTCCAGAGAATCCCCTGCAATGCATTCTTACCAGCACATATGAAATGATGTGTCTGGAGAACTGCAAACTGGTTCAGATCACTCTAAAGCCCCCTTAGTGGTTAGTGCTGTGGGACATTAGTTCTGGATGACTAATTATTTGGTTTCAAAACAGGTCTTTTGTTTCTTAGGCTATAAAGACAACATGACCACTTTCTGTACTTTTGACCCCAGGGAAAGAAAAGCCACAGATAATAGAATTAAACCCTCATTTCACTTGACATAATATTTGTGTAAGCTCCCTTAGTAAAATGTCATGTACACTGCCAAGTCTGCAGGTTATCACTTCCACAGTTTGAGTGTTTGGAGACAGGGCTTGGAAGTAGGGTGTATTTGGGGAAAGCTCTGAGAATTATAAGAGCTGTAACCATAGAACTTTTTTCCTACTCAGCCCAACATTTCCTTCAAGACTTGAGCTCAGACAAAATAACAGTTAGGATATTTTTTATTGGCCCAACACAGAAACATTATATAAGGTTTCAGGGCCACACAGACAATTTTCTCCCTTTTAGTAAGGCTCTCTATAGACTTTGCAGGGAGAAGAATCAATACATTCAACTGTGATTCCAATTGTGCTCTTCTTTCAAGGGATGATTTTAAAATTCTAAGCACCATGAAGCACAAGTGAAAAGTCCTTTCCATCAGTACTCAGAACTTTTTCCTTACAACTCTGAAATCACACCAACAATAATAAAGCTTCTTGGCCAAGTGTTAGTTTGAGACATGTCATTCCATCCCAGGGAAGAAATGAGCTCTCCCTCCCTTTTCCTGCTGCACTCCTGTTGTGTTTGGATGCCCATGTGGTTTCAGGTAACCAAGATTAGACTCCCATAACTTGGGAGCCAATCCTTCCATTGTCTTTTTCCTTACCCATCATGTTATCTTTTTTTAAAACAGCATTGCTTTGCAAATTGCAGTACACAGCCTGCAAAAATACTAGGAAAGAGATTTGCAAACTTTCTTTAACATATGTAGCACTCTTGAGCAAGCAGGTGATCTGCTAATTCTGAGCTCTTCAGAATGGTTTGACTTCTCCAGAAGGGAATGTGAGTAAAGGAACTTAGTACCATCAGAAATTCTTAACTGCAGAACACAGCTTCAGTCTTTCCTGTGAAGAAATTGAAACAACTGGTTCTCTATTATGCCTGTCCTCCATCAAACCTGAATACCCTTTTTTAGGGCATGCTTGTTAATTCACTAAATGTATCACAGCATCATAATGTCTTCCTTAATTCATAGCTTCCCACTGTTTCTGTTTTGGGTTTTTTTGTTTTTTGTTTTTTGATTTTAAATCTCAATGTAGGAATTACAGTGGAATATCACTGGACTGCTGTGTCTTTCTGTATGAAGCTGCATTTTGTGGGTAGGCCAGAGAAGGCTGCTGGAGCCAGCAGAAGGAAAACAAGAGACAAAGAAAATATTAGCTCTGCTTTGTTCCATATGCTTTGGTATCTTGTTACAGAATATTCAGTCTACATCAGAAATCAGAGTCCTCAAGCAAAGCCACCACTGAGACATGACACAGTATGCAGGTGGTGTGTAACTAGGACATATGCATAGATGGCTCCTCTTTCATTCACAAACCCCCACAGATCCATGTCTGCTTTGAGCAGCAACAGCATGTTTGTTAGAAATCTTCCAAGTCTTTTTTTCAGCCTTAAAAATGCTATGGAGGATACAAACACTATTTCTTCTCTTTTGCAGGTCAGTTGTAACAGACAAGCTGCTTGTGATGCATCCCATGCTGGGACCAGCTAGAAGCCATGCATCTGCTGAATTTAGAAATAAAGAGCTAGTCCATAAAATGTGGAATCAGAGGAGTGGCCTCAGGGGCATAATGGTGCATTACTTCTGTGAGATCAGAGTGTTTCACTAAAAGATATATATTATTACAGGAAAAGGGCTTCCATCCTTTTTGATTCTGTCATTATTTATTGTTTGCATTGCTCATTATGCTATGCTAGATCACACACCAGAGGTAACCTGAGAAAACACTCAGCATCTTGCTCTGGACCTTGCATTATTTGCCATGGCAAAGGAAACTTTTGCTACTAGTGCAAGAACATTTAAGGTGTTGTGCAAGAACATTTAAGCTGTTTTTCATCTAAGATCCTTGGACTGCCCAACAAGTATGGAAAGCATTCAGTTCAGGAATAACCTTGCTCACAATAGTATTTCCTCTGTGTCTCTTTTCCTTCTCACTAGAGAGATGCTCGTGTAAGCAAAGCCTCTGCAAGTAGCACTGTTGTTAACTATCCCAGAAAATCTCTTTTACAAAGAAAAGTATTTCACACAGTTTTTCTCACGGTAGCTATTATAACCACAATCTGTAATTTATTACTTATACCACTGCTTTCCTAGCTGTAAAATCATTTGAAACATTATTTGCTATGTACACCTGTGGCACTTAGAAAGCAAGAGCCAGTGATCACTTCCCTTCCCTAAGTAAGCAGCTGTGGAAAGATTTCTTAAAATTTTCTTCTGTGTAGTTTTCATCATAGTACAAACACAGAAGCCTATCATTCCTTGGGTTTGTAAGATTAAAAAAAAATATGGATTAGAGAGAGCTTGAATTAATTATCAGTTAAACAATATTAGGGCATTTTTGTCCAGGAATAGATATATGTCTCTTTAGACTCAAGTGTCTGTATACATTCCTGCAGCCTGATTTGCAGCTTGCTGTTTGGTCTTCCTGTGCTCTTTGAATTGGTATGATGCCTGCCCTCTCTGAGGCTGGCTCTGATAGTCAGGTTGGCCAATATGTTTCTGTTTATTAACTTCACACATAAAGCAGCCTCGTCCAAAAAGGCAAAGCAGCACTGAGTGACAAGCAGGGATGGATTTTGCATGTTGTGGGGTGTCACTTTTACCAGGTAAATCAATATCACATTTCCCTTCTTATCTTGAAAGCTATGGGAGGACAAATTACATTAGCATGGATCTCTGCTTTTGCTGCTGCCATTACTCCTGCAGAACAGCAGGCTGCAGTTTTACCAACATTTGCCTTGCTGTGCCATCAGTCAGCTATTGGGAAGGCTGTGGCAGGGTTGAACATGCTCAGCTAGAACACACTTGGGTGATTTTTTGTGGATAAGACACAGAGTTAGTGGCTGCGTGTACACTGGGGAACCAACTGTGTATTTACTGCTGGTAAGCCATCCCTTTCAACTTCAGCTGGCCGGTGACAGGTAAGACCTGAAGCTGACATGACCAGAAACACCACAAATACTAATTCTGCTCCACCTCTGATATTTGTGGCTCCTTGGAAAGTCTATTCATAGGTACAGGGGGGATTGCAGAATTCATATTTATCTCACCGCCCAGAGATAATTCTGGGAGCTACAACTATGCCAGAAAAAAAAATTGCCAGAAAGTATACAGTATAGGATTACTAGATAAAAGCTGAATCTAATGCACTGGTTTCTTTTGCCTTGTTTCAGTACTGCCTGAATTATCCCAGTTTAAATGCTTCTGTCAGGGGAAACTTTCCCACTTCTAGCCTGTATTCCAAGTCCTTAGAAGACAGAGGTGTCAGTACAGTTTGTTCCCAGACTTTTACAGATATTAGGATCTATTCAGTTATGCCTCTCAAAGCCCGGAAAAGCTAGGATTATCACTGAAAAAGAAGGTGTCCAGCATGGAAGCGAAGTTGTGCAAACCTCCCACCTTCAGGGGGCGAGCAGAGTGCTGCCAGGAAAAGCAGCAGGTGGATCTGCAGGCTTTGTAAAAGGCCCAGTAGAATGCATACAACGTGGGTTTGTGCTCTGGATCTAGTTTGTAAAGATGATACTTTATATATAGAAAGCTTTGTCACGATCATAGAAGGTACCCTTTATTTCCTCTGAGCAGTTCTTAGCATCTACAAACAACACCAACTGGCTCAAGTCAGAACCAGGCTAAGGACCACACTAATGTCTCAGCAGTATGTGTGAATGAATTCTGGCTCCCTGAACTGCTTAAATACCAGCATAAATGTAGCCTATCATGGCAATTTCCATCCCCTGTAATATTTTCCCCCCAGGGAAGGGGGACTCAGCAGCATCATCCCAAGAGGCAGCTGTGGGTCTGTCTCCACACTGGTTCCAGCTGTGGCCCAGCTCTCAGCCAGAGGACAAGTGTGTCTAGTAACATCTTCAATGAAAAACTTTTACCTTCAGTCAGTATAGAAGATGAGTGGGATTTCTGGAGGCTGTGGGAATGTTATGGGAGAAAATTGCTTCAGAATGGAAATCATTATTGGAGAGTGTGTGTATGGTTAGAGGTTAAACATTAATTTGGATTTTATAAAACAGCTTCTCCTGCCCTAGCTTGTCAAATATTGATATCAGGGTACTGTATTTCCCATATTAGGTTGGTGACCTCACATATTCTGCTAAAATAAGATTTTAAAAGCTGGTTTATGTACCTGTGACATCACCAGGAAAAATATGGAAAATCCTAACCACAAATTCTGGCTGAAATAGTAAACAGCATATGGTATTTAAATTTTTCTTTTAGGATGCATTTACCTTACATGCCTGCTGGATAAACAACATCTGAGATTTTATACCGCATCAGGATTCTTTGTGTGGTTTTTGGTAAAAGTTTATGAGTCATATTTGAAGGTATTGGGTTTTTTCCCAAATGAATATGGATGCCTGGAAATACCACTAGAGGTTTCACTGAGGCAATTCATTAATATTCTGAGAAGAAAACAGCTTAGTCTGTGCCTTCTTTAATACAAATTACCTACAAGAGGATATCAGACATAACAACTGCATCTATATGCTCTATACTAAGTTGAACACTAAGCAAACTAGTCGGAAAATGTAATTGCAACAGGGTGAAATGCAGAATAGTGGTCTGTACAGCCACAGCCCCATCACCTATGGGGACATATCATAGCTGCCGGCCCTAATCCACTCCAAAAATCAGTGCTGAAAAGGCCAAATCCCTTCTGGGCTTTAAACAAAGAAATTAGATGCAGAAAGAGAACTACATCCATTTTGCAAGGATGAGTACCAGGTCATGGGTTTTTATATTTTTTTTTAAAGAAAACCTTCCCAAGATGGTTATTGTCATGAACAGCCAAAACAGACGTCCTTCTGACAGTATAATTTGAAACTCAAGAAACATAGTTCAGGATCAATCCCCTCTTCACATACAATCTTTATTTACTTTGGTTTGGGTTTTTTGTGAGGGTTGGTTTTGGTTTGTTGTGTTTTTTTGTTAGGTTTTTTTTTTCTGTTAAGTTTTTTTCTTAGCTCAAATTTTACAGCACTACAAGAAAAAAAAATAACTCAGTATTGATCCTTTAAGGTTAAGAACTTGGTGCACTTAAATTATTCTAACCCAGAGAGTTTGAAATTTATAGTCCCTCTTGAACCTCCCTGCCTCACCAGCTTCCTTGGGAGGACCTTGCTGCAGGCTGCACGCCAACTGCAGTAAAATTTAAAGAGGTGAGAGAGAAACTTCCCAGAAAATCTAAACATTTCATGGAAATGAAATAAGTCTTCCCTTATAGGAACTCACCTCAACAAGCTTTAGATAAATGGAAAGGTATTCAGAATTGTAAGTGGATATAAAGTGTGGTGTTTTAGATACATTTGTTTATGAGCAATGAAGAAATGTGTATTGTCTTCAGACAGTGAGGGGCTGTGGGTGCCCCCACAGTGAGCACCAGGCACAAGCTCTGTGCCTGCCCCCAGGGTGGTGGCAGCCCTGCACCCTCACCTCCAGGACAAATCCCCCTCATGCAGCCACAGCATTTGAACTTGTGACATCAATGCACCCTGCCAGGACTCTGAAACATCCCCCAACTCCTGAGATGGGGTTCTGACTCAGAGTAATAGCAATGAGCACTGGGAAGGACTCTCCTTCTGTGTCCAAGGTCTCTGGCTGACACAACGCAGAAGGCTCACATGGCTGCACAGTAACAACAACTGTGAAGAGAAATAAAGTGTGAGCATTAGAAGGGCTGTAAATTCCTCAGCCCTGCTTGCTGGTCACTGGCTCTGGAGGCCTGATCCTCTCACAGCTCTCCATGACCCAGAAATCTCATCACATTCACGAAGGGTCTAGGGGAGCTGCTGGGAAAACAACACATGGGAAGCAAGAACAGGGATTCCATAGGGGAACTTTTTGCCTGGGAAGATGCTGGGTAATTCTGGTAGCACAGAAATGCAAGGGGTTTTGACAAACATCCCATGCTGCTCTCTTTCTGGCAGTCTCTGTCAGAACCTCAGAAGAAACACACAAATGGATCTAGATATTTCCTTTCTGGTCATTCTTCTCACACTGGAGATCATTAATTCAACAAAGACTTAAGCAAAGATCATGGGTAAGTACAAGGTACTGCCAGTCCAGCCTCGCAGGCTCCCTGCCCAGCACTGGGGTGCTTGCTCACACCACACTTGACCCCAGGTAGCAGCTTCCCCTTGTAAATGGTTAACTGACCCCTAAGTGTGCCCCCACAAAAGCAAATGGTTGCTTCTGTACACACACAGAAATCACACACAAAATCATACCTTTATCAGGCTTGTCACATTTAATAGGACACATAGGAAGGGAAAACTGATGCCCAGGGTATATCAGGCAGGTTTACCAATGTTCCCAAGTTTTAAAAAACCTCTAGCAAACTCTCTGCAATGTAAACCTTCTAAGTTTTCTAATGTCACCCAGTGAATTTTAACTCTATGCTACTGCTGTAAACATTGCTTATGTGGGTGTGTTTCTGTCAAAACAAACATCAGCAAAAGCAGAGAAGTGATGCTGCACTCCAAAATGCTACTGAGTGTCACAGGACAGCTGCTCAGGATGTTTCTAATGCATAAAAGTGAGGCAATTGCAACCCCTTGAAAGCCAAACCAGATCTCAGCTAAGCAAGAATTTTCTGAAACACAGATCAAGGCAATGAGCCATGCAGTTTGGAGATGCCTGCTACAGAGATTTTTGAAGTTTCTGTCTAGGAAGGCTGCATGTGAGAGCCTGTCTTTGAAATCAATCTGGAAATTTTCCTTGTCTTACCTACTGAGCTGTGCACCACGGGACAAGGGACTGCCTTTTCTTTCTGTGTCACAAATATCTGAGGACCCCTTTGTCTGGATCAGGGCCCCTGAATTCTGCTTTTATTATCTTTGCCACCTGTGCATTATAAGAGCTGATTAGGCCATGAATTCCATGTTAGAATGTAAAATAAAAGGAAGCAAAAAGTCACAAATTCCCACACACTGCAACTGGAATAGTTTCTGAGATTGCATTTTCCTTTCCCAGTTGTTTTTACAGAATTTGAAAAACATAATTAGTTTAGAAACTTAAACCCATGCAATATTTATGCACAGGAAATACAATCTGTGAATATTCAGCTCAGATTTTTTCTAGAGTTCTTTTTTTTATTTTATTTTATTATTTCTTTCTTACATACCAAGCTAACCTCAAACAAGTCCTTGCTCAGCAATTGAAAGCTGGTTTCATGTTTACTGACAACACTAAGAGTTTTCAGAAAGTTCTTTTTAAAGGAGTTTTGAGAGACAATAAGCAGCAAGCTTGAAGAAAAAGTTGTCAACACATACATATGGAAATAAGACAATGTCAGCCCACTCCTTTTGCATGAAAATTTAGGGAATGACCCTAGGGAGAAGCATCACAAGCCATAAATCTTCATTTTAATCTTTTAGCCAAAAGCCATATCTTTCTAGTCAGCTAATGGCATTTTGACAGGGTGAGCAGCTGAATTTCTGCAGAAGTGAAGCAAGGGATACTGCAGGGAGATTCAGTAGTTTAGAAGCAAAATTCTTCACACCAGTGCCTTTAAAATGAGAGCACAGGGATTGCAAGTCTGCTCTCAGAAAAGCTTTATTGTCCATAATTTATTTTACAAGTTTTATGAGTGAAGCTACAGATGAAACAAAGATGTCATTGCTCCAGCCAACAGCAGGCAGGGTATGGACAAAGCCCCCATGGCCTCCCCATTCCCCAGATCCACAGTCACTCTTTTCAAGTACACTGTTTCTCTTGGCCATTAGTCTATGTTTATGCTTGTGATTGTTCTTTTTCTTCACCTTTCTGTTAGTGAGATGGAGTAACTGGTTATCCTCATGGGCCCTGCTATACACCCAGAGGGGTTTCCTGTGAGCACAGAGGACTAGACATGTATGAGTTCTCAGGAATATATTTTAGCACTTCTGAGAAGTCATCACTTACAAATTCTACTGCGAAGGCATAGGCAACCCATGTATGAGAGGGGAAAGAAGCCAGGACTTGCTGTCACTGTTTAATGTATCTGCAGTATCCTGAAGGCACGCATGGAGGAGGCAGAGGGATAGCAGTAATGCTGCAGCTTCCCTCTTTTTTGTGACATATTACATCCAGAAGAGAAAAATTGCCTTGTAGGGAGCATAAATCAAGGGCTGCTTTTAGCTTTTAAAATCAGGTAAAGTTTGCATGAATATAATTATAGCCTCTGATGCAAATAAAACAAGATGTGACAGATACAGAAGGCTGCCACTACTAAGCTAATGCTATAAAACTTCAGTAAGTGACTAGCAGTTGGCAGGAAGTCCAAAGAAGATTTTACTCTACCCTGACATTGACATCGTGTCTAAGATATCTCTTTTTAAAGTTTTTTGTTGACTTTTATATAATTTTAAAAACAATGATTAGTTAGGATTGCCTTGAGATGCATCACTGAAGCCAAATTTATTGATTCTGAAGTACCAAATAACTTTCTTCAGCCACCCAAAATCAATAGCCTGCTCTTTGTGGTATTTGTTTCTTGACAGTGATGTTACCTTTTCACACTACAAACATATATTCTATTTTCCAAATGCAGACTATTTGAGGTTATTATTTAACTTCTCTCTAAAGCCAGGCTTAATGAATCTCTCTGAAAGTCTACTTCACCCTACATGTCCCACAGACAAATACGTACAGTTTTACACACACACACCAACACATATGTTCACACAGAAGCAATGAAGAATTCAGTTTCTCCACACCCCAAAGAGCTTCCTGCAGAGACAGGGACAAGAGGAGCTATCCTGACATCCCCTCCAACGTGGGCTATCCCCAGTCCACTGTCTTTGGAATCTGAGAAGGTACACCTTGGGAAGGAATGCTATTTGCATGTTCTGGTCTTACACTCTTCTCTCATCATCCATGACAGCCACTGTCAGAAACAGAAGCACAGACTTTTGGTCCGATCCAGTGTGCTGAGCACCCTGGTGACCATTCACATTTGGCTTCTTGGCAACTGCTCTGAGCAGTAGCCTTTATTTCTCTTCCATTAGGAAGAAACAGTTTCATGTCTCTTCATTAAAGAGCTGGTCTACAATGAGGCATTTCTGAATCTGCTGGTTTAAATTCCAAAGTGTCCTCCAGTTTGACTTTTGGGTGTTTTTAACAGGCTGTTTTCCTTACGTGTATAGCAGAGTAGCGTTGAAAGAGGTGGGCAGTATTCTCTTTAGGGCATGCAGGTTTCAAAGATATAGCAACGTTACTTATATGCCAGATAAAATAGTTGGATCAGGTATATAGTATCTAGAGGACTCTCCTGTCAGGAATTTGCAGGATTTAGGCATTCTGCTTCCCTCTCTGTTAGAAGTTACCCAACTGTTCCCCATTTGACTGCTCAGATGCTCAACAAGTAATCAATCACCATGACTCCTCACAAAGATAACGTTCTGAGCAAGAGTAAATTATAATGATGAAGTCTCCAAGGGAGTATTTAAGCAAACTATAATTACAAAAGGTTACTATCTATGACACTTTCAACTACATATTCCTTATCATCAGGTCTCCTACAATTTGTAACCCTAATTTATAGCCTCCTGGGCTACATTTATCTTGGAAGTTGCCACATTTCTCTGGTCTGACCTCTAAAAAGCTCAGAAATTAGATTGCCTGATAGACTTCCTATGTTTTGTAAGGCCAGATGCTCTAAGGATCATAAGCACCACTGCCATAGTAATGGTTTAATAAGTAGGGGTGCATAATTCCAATAGAGGTGTTTCTTCCATTGCTTTTACTTCAATAAATATTTATGTTGTTGGCACACTTTTTCCTCTTGCAAATAGAGCATGATGCTGGCTGCTTTGGTTTCCAGTAGTATCTCTGTGCCTCTCTGTAACAGCCTCTTTTTCGTGTGAGAGGTGACAGTTACATCTCAGGGACATTACACACAGGTTTGCCACTTTGTGATGACATTTTGGAAAGGTTGCTTGTAAGCACAGTTATTCCCTGTCCAGGCCACACCATCTGCATGCTCACAGCAACACAGAACAAAGTGTCAGGGCTTGCTCTCTAAGTGGAGGAGCTCTTACTCTTCATCCTGGGACAAGGTGTTCTATGATGGTAATATATATAAAGTTATATTTAATACAAAATAGTTTTGCAAAATGCCCATTTTTTCAACCCCACTAGAATAAAACTATCCAGTAGTCGTCAGTGCCAAGGAACAGGCAGTCAAAAGCACTGTCTGCCAACTGTCCCTCCCCACACCCCAGCACCTTTTCTGGTCTGAGATGACACCACAAATCTCCTGAAGAAATTGGAAACGGAGTCTAAGAGTGACAATGGCAACAGTCTCAGGCAAAGGAAAACAAGAAGACCCAGGGCACCTACAGCATGACAGCTAGCAAGAGTTTGCCCAGCTGATGCTGCCTCAGCAGAAGCTCTGGGCCAGTGCAGGGAAGGCCATGGAGCAGTTGTGGTTCACACTGTTCAGTGAAACAATTAACGCAATCAATTACTTTCCAAGAATGTCCTGTCTGCTGAAGCACTGGGCCATTAACCTGAACAGTTGCAATGTGTTTTCCCGATGTCACTGTTGCTTGAATAAACCCCAAAGGAATAATTAGAAATGCATCACATGAAACAATGTGTAATGTGTTACTGGATCCTAATAAGTACAATGACTTCCTAGCACTCTGTCAGTGATTTAGAAAGGAGACAGTGGATCGAATACAAAGAGCAAAAAAGTGGGGAGATACAAGGGTAGCTGATGTTGATATCTTGCTATGACTTTAGAGAAATTGTGTATCCTTTTAATGGCATGAAGAGTAAAGATGTAAAGCAGAGGAGGAAGAAAGTTATTTAAATTTGATGGTCAGATTGCTCCTAGATAAATGACTTAGTCTTCACTGTGTCTAGCCTATCAGTCTGACTTGCTCCCTACTTATTGTGGACTCTGGTGTCTACATAATCCATACTTCATTCATGATTCTTTACACTTAGATTTCTTTCTAGTTAGCAAGCTAGTTCCATCCTTGAAGCAACCCAAGCAGAGCCGAGTCATTCACTCAGCTAGGCAACTCCAGGCAGCAAGGAGCTAATTTCCTTGCCTCTGTCCAGGACAGGATTCCAACAATACCCCAAAAAGCCTCTGTGCACTTTTGTGCCACACCACGGGCAGAGAACATTCATCCTCTCTGCAATACCTTTCTTAACTGCAGAAAAGATTTCACGTAATACTGATGTTATAAGAACATAAACCAGAGATATACATCCACCATCCACAATTTTTTCCTCATAAGAATAAGGAGTATATTAGGTGACCTTCCTTTCCAATAGGATAAGAAACCTAATGCCAGCTTAAGAAACTTAAAAGCTGTTAGCAGTTATATATTACTGGCAACATATTTTACACTAGGCAGCTATGAAAAAAAGTCATTAAAAATGCAATTAAATGTCTGAACTGTTGCTATTTTGGAAATTAAAACAACACACAGTATCCTTGCTGTAGCTTGTATTACTTACTTATGACTTGTGCACAGTTATTTTCACCAGTTTAACCATGCTTCTTTTCCATAAAAGTCTGCTGTTAATAGGTCCCTTGGGAACCCTGAAAATAACAAGATCTGTAATAAAAAAATTAATAACACTGAGAGAAAACTCAAGTTAGAAAGGCTTTTTAGAGCACATTAAAGGTTCCATTTTAAAAAAAAATATTTTTTTTAAATTGCAGAGAACCCCCCCTGATACTCTGTATCAGGTAAATCTGAACTATCATTGCTAAGAAGGAAAAGAAGGGGAACCCAGACTTCAAGATAGTGCAATGACTCTGCTTTTACAATGGAAATGGTAAACTGCTTGATGAGGTAGAAAAGGCAGTGTGCAACATATCTGACTATCCCAAACGTAAGAAAAATTGACCAAAAATGGGTATATTGATTGAAGGTGATGTGAGAGTGAGTCTGAAGGTTACTAAAGAGCAATAATTAAAGTCAGGTATTTTTAAATCAGGAAATCCAAATCATCTGCATCCAAGCATTCAAGAAGAAATAAGTAAAGATTGACTTGAACTTTCAATGCTAATTCTTTCAAGAGGCCTTTGAACATCTGGCAGACTCAAAGAAAATTATTTTTTAAGAGTACATGAAGTGGTTCAAAGGTTTGTAAGCCAGTAAAACCAGTCTTCAGTTTTACCACTGTTTCAGTAATGGTTCAAAAATAGAATCAGTGCCAGCAAAGTTATATTTATGGAGAATTCTGAGACTAAATCCATCTTTTTTCCCCATGGATTGCTGAGATCGATACAATGTATAAAAACATTAATAAAACAAATTAAATATCAGTACGTAGAGCTAAATTAAGATTGCAATTAAATAGAGTCATTCCATCTTGGGTACTCGGGAGCTACCCAAAAGATGCAGACTTACTTCCACCCCTTTTTTCCTGACACAAACTCCTCCCAGCACCACAGCTACTAAGGAGTAGCAATCTAACAACTGCTGCATTTGGGAAAAGAGGCAGAGCGAACAGCTTTTTGTTTCACAATTCTGACAACCTTGGCTGGCATTTCTCTGGGAAACTGTGGTAGCTCTGGGATATTAACAATGATTTTCCCACAGACTGTAAATGCTTAATTCATCTACTTCTTTGCTGCTGATTCTAATCTAAGATTTCTGGATCTTCCTGGGAGTGTGGCAGGGATAGATGCAAGCAAGCTGAATTATTTTGGCTGCTGATAAAAATTCTGATATTTTGGGCTGCTGATAACATTTGTAACAGTTTGCAATGATCACAAATCCTTATCTCCATAGTATATGCAGGAGAAAATTGAGCAGTCTTTGATGGTTCTTCTAGTACTGGACTTCATGGCTATTCCTGCTGCAGTTATGGTTACTGCCGTTCTCAGGATAGAAAACATGAGCAGGACATGAGACAGGAGCAAAGCTGGGAAGTATCAGTCAGTAGGTCTCCCAGTATGCCCAGAGGAACCAGGGAGGGAATGAGATGCACTTAGAGAAGTGCTGGAAGCAAAATCCACTTCAGGAATAAATCAGTGGACATTACAAAATGAGTAATAGTCTAACTACTTTCCCATCTTTCAACTGTTGTGGGAAACACAAGGCAGCTGTGGATGCATTACACATACTTCTTGCATTTGAAGATTATAAGGATTTGTTACCACATCCTCTGTCAGCTACTGAAGGTACCAGTGCTCGAAGTGTACAGGGAAACCCATTCTCTTGTTGGAGTGATCAAGGTGCAGCAGCATAAAAACACTCCTGTCCCCTAGGAGGGCATGCAACCCTCTTTGTCCAGCCATCCTACAGAAAAGGATCCATCGAACCACTGAAAGCTATCCAAACCCCACTATACAAAGGATGGTGTACCCCATTCGGAAATAGTTGATCTTCAGTGACTGAGAGGCCAGAGAAGCACCTCAAGGCATGTGTCTCCTTTTCTGCAAAACACCACGTGCCCATTCTGTATGTTTTTCTGAGCCAGAAGGGAAACAAGGAAAAATCACATTAATACTGGATCCTTTGGCTGCAGTCTGTGTTCAGAGGTTTGAAGCCTAGACAGACCCTGTTTTATCCTTCCCTTTCTTTTTTCCTTTTTCTTTTTCTTCTTCTCAGTCCTAGCCCTTCTTTTAAATCCAAAGTAGCTATTCAAGTGACTAAAAATAATTACATGAACTGATTGTGCTCAAGAGCAGTTACTATCAGAAGCCAGTTTTGTTTCTTCTTGTGTCATCCAGACGTCATAACATAAAACAAAAATGGAGGAGCACTTTTTAAATAAAAGGACACACAAACTCCTTGATGTAGTGGAAACAACTCTGAAGACAAATTGTAAAAGCCCAGATGTGTGAGAAGTCTTACTCTGCAGCCTGTTAAATGGATGAATTTGGTGTGAGACACTTTTTAATAAGTAAAACATCCCCTGCAAGGCTGAACAAAGACTAATGGACTACAGCATACTACATTGCCATTAGAGATGCTATTGTTACTCATTACCCCAGCATCCAAAATGTGTCATACACAAAACAAATGTGAAAGAAATCATTGACATGCAGGTTATCTGCAAGAAAAAATTTATGGATCACCATATTAATCCTGTTATAAAATAAAAACTTCATATGATTTGAACTTGATGAGAGTAGGCAATCATAAGTGCTTACTAAATACTAATTGCACATGAGATGGCCAAACATCTAGGTTTTAACCAAACATTGCTGGCACTGTTTATATAGTCCTGCAGCCCTGGCATCCAAGATCTAGATCTCTGATGGCTAAGGTTAGCTTCTATCAACTCAGAGCACAATGCTAGTACTGACAAAATTTAAATATTAAATGATCATATATTAGTGAAACTTTCTCTTGCTTGCTCTTGCTAAAGAACATTTTGTATAGCTGAGAACTGCCTTGCTACATGGAGAATAAAAATGGTTAACTAGTGAACTGACATCTGGTGCTCCGAAAGAGCCAAGAATGTTAGTGCAGAGGTCACAAGGTGAGTTGTGTAGTCCCCAAATAAAATGAGCCAGGAGATTTCACGTACAGAGTATCACATTTCTGAGCATATTCTTGACATCTTATCATATACACATCACCACTGTTATAAATGGGTCATAATAGCAGTTCCCTTTGAATGCAGTACTTAAACACACAGTATTCTTCTAACAAATTCCCTGGTTTTGAAGAGATTAGAAAGACATACTTTTTTAAAGCAATACGCTCAATATTAATGAATGAGTCTCTGCATGGTGCGGGGAATGACTAACCAACAAAGACATTTATACAATTTCTCCACCTTTTTCTTTAATTTCTCTATTCACCTGCACATCTGCCTGGTAAAACCGGCAGCAAGAGAGAAGCACTACCTGTGGAAACCGGTTTGGAAATTATGAGGATGTAAAATATTCTTTGAGCTCTTACTAGTGTTTAAACAGGAGAAATATACTCCATGTGCTGCAGAGCAAAACCAGCACATTTCAGCAAGCCAAGAGGGAGCAGACACAGCCTGGTGTGAAGGCCTCAGTCAAGATGCATGGCTGGCAATGACAGCTGCCCCCCGCCTGCCCTGCACCCCAAGGGTCCCTTGGCCTGTCTGACAGCAATGGCTCTGCCCAGGATAATACCCAGTTTTACCTTGGGTAAAACCCCCTGTAACACACAGTGAAACACTTTTTTTTTTTTTAAACTCACAGGGGAATTTAAAGTAATATATTTCTGTTCAAATTTGCAATGCACTGAGTGCAAAGAGTCAGATGTGCTGGTTCTGCTGATACATATTGTAATTGTGATAATGTAATCATTAGATGAGCAGTGATGAGCAAGATGTCTTACTTAATACGGGTATATAAATAATAGGCTGTTTATAACCTACCTACTGGAGACAGCCCTCAAATCTAATCGAATTTCAGCTTGCTTTTTGTAACTAATTGCTGGCACCCATGAAGAAATGCCAAGAGTATAAAAATCCCTTTCTACTCTGCTGATGAGATGGCTGAAAACAAATTTTAATTGTGTAAGTGGGAAGACAAGAGAGTACCCTTCTCTGGACAGAACAGTGAAAGCAAAGCCAAGACTTGTAGGGCAATATTATATTTTTCATTGTATCAGCTGACACAAAAGGGTCAGAAAAGCTGGGTATACAGGCTTTCTTCATGTCTGAAATAGCAGCACATGTGAGACACCACAAGAAGAGAGAAATTCAAATCTGAGATGAGAGGCAAGGTGACATAAAACCTTCTCCATTTGATTCTGGCAGTCAGATGCTCCATGAGTCTCATCTGACTTTCCCTTGCAGTGCCAGTGTCTTCCTAAATACTGCACAGCGCTTGCCCTACCAGAAGCAACAGTTTTTAATATCACTGAACATGTGGAAGAAATCGTGGATGTTATTTCTTTCACTGTTTAAAATCTACCAAGCACCTCCTAAGCATCCTGTGAATTCCATGGGATGAGCATGGAGAAAAAACTTTCCTGTCCTCAGCTGCATTTGTTCTTACATTATGAGAAAGGATAAATGTGAGAGAGTGTTTTTTTGTGGACTTTTTTTGACTTTTCATTATTGCAGTCTCTCTTTTTCATCTCTTCTCCCAACAAAACCAAGTTATGTACTATAAATTTGATCTCTTTTTGTTGCCTGCTTCTGGACCCACTGACAGAGAGCCCTAGAACTTGGGCTGTTGTGCTTTTGCATCCATTTCTATCACTGTAAACCTTCTGTCACCAGGAGCAACAATGCCAAAGTCACCTTATCACCAAAGTAAAGTTACGTTTTCTCCAAAATTATGTCAGTAGAATGCTTCAAAGCCACATTTATTATAAAATTCATACTTGATCCAAGATAGTGTCCCTTAGGAAGTTCATGTGTATTTGTTCCAAATTGACTTTTTAGTTCAATTGCCATTTTCTCTGGCAATCCGACATCTACTGACCAGCAGTGACACTACAAATCCAACAAGTTATTGATTTTTTTTGAGTTGTAGCTAAGACATCAACTCAGCTAAGGTGTAAATAGGCTTCATGGGTTTCATAGAGTCACCTCTAACATCTGCTCTGCTTAAGGCAAAAGGTAGAGGGGAAGCGTGGTAGTTCCAAGCTTCTTCCAGAGGGTAGGAGGTGGTGAAGACTGCAATATGATACATATTCAGCTGCATATGCCAATGACTACACTGAGCACTGAATAAATGCTGGAAGTCATGACAGGGTCATTTCAGCAGAATGGCAGGGAACAGCTTTAAACTGTAACATGACTTCTTTTCATAAGGGAGACCAGCTAGAATTTTACTCTGCTAAACATACCTGTCTTCCCCATGATACCAACACTGAAACATTGACTTTAACTACACAGGGCAGTCTTCTTATAACCAAGTATACACACTTTGTGAGAAAGCAATAAGGATTACAGATTGGGCTTTTTCCACCACAGTACAGTTCATTTCCAATCCACTCTGTGCTAGGAGGGTGCAGGATCTGAGGGTGCAGATCCCTCCTGGTGTTTGTACTGGGAGCTGGCTCTTCATCACCACTGCTTTTTGAATATCTGTTGTCAATGCTGACAAATGTCCACGTCTGTCTTCAAACAAGAACTGGAAATATTACTGGGATTATCTTGCATGTCAATGTCACTATCCAGTCACTTAACAATCACTCAAAGAAATGATATAAAATATCACTTTTTTACATAGATGAATAATAGAGTGTTTGTCAGTCACTTCTAGGCTAACTGAGCCCCTTTAACTCTCTGAAACTGGAGTCCTTATTTTTTCTAAACCTCCTGAGAAAATGTTGACAAAACAGGCAATTTTCTGTAATTTCTCTGTGAGCTTCTGTCAGCACGAGAGGCAGTCAGAGCCCACTCATTTCAGATAACACCACGGGGTAACCTTTGACATCCACCCCCTCGCTGCCTTCTGAGGCTCCTCTAAGTGCAACAGTTGTGTCTTTCAGATTGCAGGATGCAGGCCCAGTTTAGGCTCTTGTTCATTGAAGGCAGCCTTTGTTTCCCAGCTGACTAAGAAGCTCTTATAAAAGGGATAAGAAATGTAGTTAATAGCTCGAGAGTGGCCTAATCATCAGCTGCTATTACCCCTCCAATATTAGGAAGGATGACAGACCTATCAATAACAGAGCCCCAGGTGAGGTACAGGAGCTGATAACGTGAACTTTGGCTTGATCTTTGCTCTGCAGAGCACAGCACTTATTTGAAAGAGAAGGCAGCAACCATTTTTTTCTTCATATTGTGCCAAAAATCATTCAGCTGAGCAGCTTTTGTTGTGTTTTTCTGTCTTAAACCACAGTGGTCTGACCAATTTCATTTATAAGCAGAGATGAAAACTTAAGAACTCTCCTATCAGACCACATAAGATGGAGATAAGCACCTGTACGCTTGTGTCCACTTACATAATAGTAGAATGTGGTGAAATGAGAAAGCAGTTCTCTGTGTGCTACTTGGCTTTATGTACGTGAGTGTGGTCACGTCTGTGCACAGATTTGCACACACAACAGATAAAAGGCTGAGTATACAGCAAACACCTGTGGTCATACCACCTCATGGTCATGGCAAACTAAAAGACCAGTGCAACTGGAGATACTCCTGCTTGAAAAAAAGGCTTGGGCACACCATACAAGAGTCTCTTTCAGTCCCATAGAATTTCATCACCACCTGTTTTGGAGGGAGTGCAGGAGCTCTGCACTGAGGGTGGAGACACTGCATCTTTCTCAAGGCATATTAAATCACATGCTACCCACTTTTTAATGGTACGTCTTCCACAATAACCTGTATCAACAATATACAGGCACCTGTTGTTAAAATCTGAATAACGAGAGTTTCCACCCTTGTGTGTGTTCTGTCACAGCAAGTGTCTCACTGTTCTGGTGATACAGCACAAGAAAACCAAGTCCTCATACAGATTTTTGCCTCAGCTGCATATTCTCATCTCATTCTTGGAAAACATAGATCACAGTACTGCACTCTGAGTAAGTAACCCTCAAAACTAGCTCTTACAAGTGCCAAGAGTAAACTGCACCAAGGCTGAAAACGAGACCTCTACCCTGGTATCTCAGAGAAGGTACGTTTCAACATACACTTTCAGTGTTGCCTAGAGGAAGCACCTTTATGGTCCTGTTTTTCCATTGTTTTTTTCCTGGAGGTGGAGGTTGATTGTCTGTCAGGGACCTGCCCTGTGTCCCACCCACACCTAAAGGAGGTTTTGAAGGTATCAGCTCAGGGAGCTCCACTTACCAGAAAAAGGAGAACATCTCTCCCCAAGAGAGAAGGGACCAGTAGAAATGTGACAGGGGAGCTGGAGGTCCAGGGCTGGTGAAAGAATAAGTGGTCCAGGGCAGAGTGATGGGCATGAGGATTCACTGCTGCCCCTGTTGCATTGCTGTACCCAGCACAGAGGGGAATTAGGATGGGTCCTCATCCCCTCAGGCTCAGTGCCCACAGGAACTGCTGGGAGTCCTGCCATGGGCTGTAGTGTGCCCGGGGTCTGGGGCTCAAAGCAGGTCTTGCTCAAACAGCTGGGACTGGGACTAATTCACTTCAGCTGTGACACTGAAAAACAGAGGACACAAACTAGAGAGTCCTCAGCAGGCAGCTGCACGCTCCCATTACATTGCACTGAATGAAGCTTAGTATTTTGGAGAGATCACAGCTAAATAGGTTGTCTTCATTGTCAAACTGTCTAGTTTGGTTTGTTTTAAACAAAAAAGAAACATTTCTCTTTAATATTTTTCTTTTGGAACTTTTAATATATCCAAAGTGGATGCTGTTTTTAAACAGATCCATCTTTTGAGAATGGCTTTGTTTTCATCAAGTATTTAACTGGAGTTTTGTTACTAATTCTGGACTTAAAGTAGCTAAACCCAATATAATACTTTCCTGAAATATTACTCAGAACTGCTTAGGCTAATATTTCCAAAGCCAGAATTCTTTTAAAATCTAAGAGCACAATCTCAAATGGCTCAGAGCCACATACCACAAAGTCTGATGCTAAAGCATTTTTTACTCTAGGCAAAGTCCATGTTCTTAAACTATTGTGGCAATTCTTGCATCAACTGCTATGGCAGCCTTTCCCTAAGCATTGGCCATGGCAGTCTGAAACATGCAGGAACTGATAATCCTAACACTCGTGAGAGGATGCAGTGAACAGATTGGGATCTAAACCCAAGGAAATGTGAGCGCAGGAAGGAATAACCCTTTTGAAGGCCAGCAGCATGCAAAGGTGAAGAAACCACCCCAGCTGTGCTCAGGGGCCCTCTGCAATTTCCTGGCTCACAAGATGAAGCAGTTCTCTGCAGAGACTTTGCCTCATCTAGCTACTGCTGCTGTGGTCCAGAGGCATGAGGAGCAGCCCGGATCAGAAGGATGCTGCCATTCCAGGGGTGAGGGCAATGCCTGGAGCCCGCACAGCTCCCCAGGCTGGGCCTGGCCTCCCTGCCCCATACCAGGGCCTCGGCACAGCACAGGCACTGGATGCTTTGCAGCTTTAAACAGGTGAAACCCAGACACACCAGAAAGGCTTTGGGCATGTTCCTGAAGTGGGTCTGCAGTGGACTGGAGCCCCAGGCCCTCTGTGTTCTCCTTGAGAACAACCATGGGTAGCAGCCTTGCCAAGCAAACAGGTCTGGAGAAAGACACTGCTCTTCTAGAACCACAGACAAGCCAGGTGCTAACCAGTTTGGCAATTCTTTTCACACACAGTTCAACCAACATTGCACCCTGGCAGCCATCACACCTTGTCAAGCCTTGGACCTGCATCATCCTTTGTCTGCTAAGCTCTGCATGGTGTCTGCGTGTGAGGCACGTTTGATGTTTCCATTGTGCTGCAACAACACCATTAGTTATATTAACTACCCTCTGCCCAGAAATGACAATCCAGTGTATCTCCAAATTAGCCTTTTTATTGAAATCAATAAAGGAGAAAACACATGACACTAAACTATTTGGTGGCAGCTTTGTTATAAACTCATTACTGGAAAAACAGCAATTGGACAGACCTTTAACCACTGTCATTGATTCCAGCACAGCAAGAGTGATCTATGGAGTTAATCAGTGAGTCACTGTGGTGAGCAGTGTGTGTGCTGCCCTGCCTGGACTCAGACAGAGGTCTAGAAAAAATTCCCCAGGTACAAGGCAGTTGTTGGCCAGGTACAAGTCTCAGAAAAGCACAAATCACACCACCACCACTCCCCAAACAGACTGGTTTTAAAAGCAGAATTTCACATCCTAAAGGAGCCTTTGCCCATCCTGTGAGGTTGGAGAAGGCAGTGCTCAGGTGCTGAGAGCAGTCCCTGCAGTCCCACACACTCTGCTGTCAACACAGTTCTGCAGAGGTTTGATTCTAAGAATCGAGGAGAAGTTTTGAAGGATACATTCATTGGTGATTTTTGCAGGACTGACCCATTCTGACCATCACTGCCAGTGCCATGCCAACAGTTTCAGCCCCTCAACCACTGGTAATTCTTAGGTTTATGTATATAAGAAAAGGTTAACAACATGTTTTTTCCTCCAGTCAATAGACTTTTAAGTTCCATTTGTGTTCCTCAGAATTCCTTTTTCATCAAGGTTGCTGAAAGGAGAGACAGCATCAGTATTAATAAAATGCTCAATGTCTCATTGCTGGCCTCATGACAGAATTTAGACAGTAAAACACTTAAAATAAGATTTGTTTTACAAGAAAGATTTAATTGATTTTTTCCAGGTATCCAGTATCTAAGAGCTTTAAAGAGCCAGCATCTGATAATACATTATTCTTGCAGAAGCTTGGTATCAATTTATTCCTATTCCAGGAATTTGGCATCAAGGTGCGTTGTGATAATACCAGGATAAGGCTTCATGATGCCTGATCAGTTTTTAGCATCTTATTTTGCCATGGTGCTTCCAGATAAGCATCTTCTCAAAAATGCCAGTTTTAAAAAGAAACAACAGAAGATGGAAAGCAGACCTATTGTATAAATGAGAAATGTCTATGAATGCAGCACATTTTTTGAGACACATGGTATATTTTTTTTCCCTCAGAAAGTCTCTGTAACAGTCACAACTGAATTTCCAGCCCCTCTGACAGTTAACATGCAGCCAGACAGGGTGGGACAGAGAACCCTCAGCTCCTCACCATGGCTTCCAGCATCCTGCAGGCTCACATAGTGCTGGGTCTGCCCAAGACATGAGCTCTGGACATCACCAGAGACAGGAGGGCAATTAGGTTTTTGCCAAAGACACCATCGTGACAACAAGGATGGAGGTTTCTCCTGACAGCTGCCTTAAGCTGAACTAAAATGTTTTTCTGCTTTATATGTATGTTTAATGGCTTTTCCCATACAGACACTAATTTCTTTTTAAAGACTTCTGCAGGTTGAAATTTCTCACCCTTACGAAAACACCAATTGCTTTGGTAACCCAACATACAAACCAAAGTTACAGGTATTCATGCAGCCACAAGAAATTGCTTCCAAAAAGAGATAAAAGTTGATACTGGTAGAATAGGAAAACATGCAGATCTAGAAGCAAGGGCATAGAGATTTTCAACTTCAAGTTTTCAACTTTTCAGTACTGTTCCAGTACTTTCAGTCTTAATTTTGAGAATTCAGTCCAAGGGAGGGAAAGCCAGACTCCAAGTGCTCCACTAAAATCCGTTCACACTTTTCACATAACTTTTTGACATGAAATCTATACACAGGCAACAGCTCTGCCACAAACTGAAAGAGGGCTGTTCCACATCAGTTCTATCTTACCACCACGTCACACAGCACACTGCCAGTCACCCAGAGAGCACCTTGGACCATGGTGGGTGAGACCTGTCCTGCTGCCCTGTCCACTTCCAATGACACTAACCAGGCCCCCAGGAAAGCTATGAGCTCTGCTGGATCCCATTCCAAAATGCCAGACAAGTGCTGAGTTGGTAATATCTCAAAATTCTGTTTCTCTGGTTAAAATAATCAGATTGCAAACATCTGGATTTGCCAGGCTCCTGCTTATCATGCTAAGTAGCATATGTCTTCCATGTAAGATCTGCATGACAGTTTTCCTCTGCAAAATTCAAACTTTAATGGTCTTTTCAAACATAATTTGGATAAAAAGATGAGTCAGAATTTTCAGCACTCTAGATAACAACAAATTTATGACTCACATTCAAGTCTCATTTTGACAGAAAGGCTTTTCAGCTTATCATGAAAGAAAATCTTGCTCCCAGGCCATTCCATACATTATTGCAACTGAGATAGAGATATAGTAGTTTTCTGGTAGCAGTGTCAACAAATAGTCTCTTACTCATATGTCCCTTGCTAAGAAGATTATTTTTTTAATCTCAGCCATCTGTGCCTCTTCCTGCACCTTTTTCAAACTTTCTCCTTTCATATCCCCTGGCATTCAAAACTTCCAGTGGGATTACTGTTCCTTCTTAACTCTCTGTCCTGAAATATTGTTAATTTAACATGTTGAGTCTCTACATCCTCAAGTCCCAGCAGCCAAAGTTGTAAGAACTTTAGGTCTGATCTACACTGGACTTTTAACTATGAAGTGTATTGGTATCTTCCAGAACCAGGACAGATACACTATGTCTTGAGATTATCAGCTCCTCAAAGTCCTTTCCTCATGTAAAATTCACAACGGGAAAGAACTTTGTCTTCTTTCTTTTTTTTTTTGTTCCTTCTTTTTCCTTATACAGTTAAACTGATCTTCTTGGTGAACTCAGTATTTGGCAGATAGGAGGTAAAATAAATTTTTGAGAGCTTTATTTCATGTCTGAAAGGATGCGACGAGCAACTAGTCATACTGGTCCAGTACTTCTGTGGGTATCTGCAAAATGCAGGAAAGACTCAGAAGGTTCTCAAGGTTAGAAACACGGCCAACATCAGCTTACTGTATGTCTTGTCAAAAAGTTTCTAAGCCACATATTTTGCTTTGAAATTATATCCTGATTTTCAAGTACCAGAATAGTGACCTCTCTGGGGACAGTTTGGAGATGATCATGCTTTGACCCCTCATTCCGTTCAGAGGAAAGGAAACAAAAGGCAAGGAAAGGTTTTTGTTAAATGGCCAAGTCCCCCCTTATTCCCACCATATTGCAGAGTCAATGGTACCCCATTTCAAAGTGAAAGGAGATGCTGCACTAAAATACACAGACTCAAACTCTGATTTAATACTGGAACAGGCTAATGTACTTATCATGGGAAATATATAAATACAAAGCTTAAAATAGCTCATACAGTGCACTGCAATGCAAAATGTGTTTGGATATAAATATAAAAACAGATGTTTTGAAAACACAAATGAGGAGAAACATACAGATACCATGTATTCCTAAACTTCTAAATTTTGGTCATTGCATGATTTTTTTTCATTGATCCCATATCCAGCAAAATTAGATTTACTGTCCTTGCTTCTTATGAAATTACACAGAGGCTGCTGCTTTATTCCTCTCCAGGACAGTAAAAAGCAATAAAATTCTTGCAGATTTCGACAGCAGGCAATTCAATAAAAGGCTATGTATATTTTATAAGTACAATAAAGACAAGTCTATAGCTGAATCATAAATGGGTTTTTGTTTGTTTGGTTTGTTTCCTGTAAGCATCCTTGTTGAGTCTGTTTTCAACACAGGTTGGTCTTTTCAACACACAGCCTTCCCTTTTTAGAGAGAAGCAGAATTAAATTTATATCTTTATAATGCATTACTTAAGTTTTGCTCAAGGGATTTTGAAATGTGTGTCTGTTTAAAATTTAGAGGTGTGGTGGAAATCAGTACTTTCCTGTTCTGGATTAGTGCTATAAAATTTTACGTATAATTTTTTGTTATGTTGTAAAGTGTATCTATCTTATCATTGTGGCATGCCCTTTTTTATGAGCAAATAATAAATATTTAATACATACATCATTATTTCCTAGACTTACATCAATGTTCAATTATTTTTTTTTTAATTCTGCAACGACATGAAGATTAGTGATTTTCTGAATAGTAGTGCTGCAATGGATTTAGCATGTCTGCTGAAATATAGTATTTTATGCAAATGTAAACCACAAACTTAGCAGCATGCATATGAACTGCCCTGCATAATTGCAGATGTGTAAATTTTTTCTTCTCACTTGCAGAAAGAAATATAAAAATGAAGAAGCTGGACTCAGATGAAAGAAAAATTCCCGTTTCCAGTCTCTAGGACAAGCTCTCCAGCACTGAAAATCAATGAGATTTATCTGAGCAGGTATGTGGCATCAAAACCCAAGTTGCCTGGAGAAGGAAACTTTTCTATATGTCTATACAGAATCCACAGGTACCAGAGTTGCTCTTCTGAGCAGTTTGCTAGTTAAAGCCTAACTCGCATATCAATGTACTAATTACTGTAATCTTATTAGATTATATGAGGACACAAACTTTCAGATAGCCTGGGGGGGGGGAGGGGGGCAGAGAAGCATGGAGGAAAAAGCAGATAAAAATTCCTTTCCTATTAGCAGCCACCATCCCATCAGGAGGAACTGTATACAAGCCATGAAATTATTTTCTTCAGGACACTGATGAAAACGTGGCAGCATAGAGCCACAGCTCCACTCTACCAGACCAATACATCTGCCCCTATACAAATGAAACCTTCCATATCTCTAGAGAAGTGCAGTAGTACACACCTTTCCTCTTTTCATTTTGCAATTGTACATTAATTGCCTGTCTCAGTTTGTAAAGAAATGAATCCTATGAGATTAAGAACTGTCTATAACAACCCACACCTCACACCAGGGGTCACATTATTTTTCCTTACCTCAGTGTCGGGAAGAGTGCAAAGAAAAATGGAGACTGCAGCAAAAACCAATATGGTTGAAACCCAGCTCGATTTATTGATTACCACACAGCATTACATAGAACTCAGAGGCCACACCTCTTTAGATAACAAATTCTTGTGATTAGCTACATCCGCTTTCCCATCCTGTTACTCTTCTTTTCTGATGCCAACTCCCTTATCTTCTGCATGTAGCTGATCTTTTAGTAACCTTGCAGCTTACCTCCCTCTGGCTAAAGCTAAGTAGTCAGGATTGCTCACATGTCCATTTTCTTCCAAAAACTCTCCAACGCCTTGGGTTCAACCATGGGTCTAAATTTCATTAGCAAAAGATGGAATTAACAGTGTATTTTAGCACCACTAATCTCCCAGCGGTGTAAAATAACATCAGTGGAACTGCATGGCAGGACACAAAGCTCTAACTCATAACTCACAAGGAGTCCAACTTAGTCCAGCAATCTATGCCAAATCTATGCAACTAAACCAGACTTCCCTTCTTGAAAAATTAATTGGCGGTGGGGATGTAATTTTTGGTTTTTTTCAATTAGTTTTGTGAAACACTTGGAAAAGATTTGGTTCCACACTGAGAGAATTTAATGAGTATTTCCTTTAAAGAGCTAAAGGGTTCACATTGCTATTACACAAAATCAGTATTTCAAGTATTTGGCTTTGGAGATCACAAGCTTCACACTTCAAAATAGTTTCTTTTCTACTGCTATTTTCCAGCAGTAAAAGGAAATGCTTTATATTGTTTGTGGATGGCTTTAAAATAGGCAAAAGCAAAGATTTCCAAGTATCCACTTCAATGTCAAGAATGGCTGGATGGTGCCACTTGGGAATAAAATGATGGTCCCCTCAACTGCACAAGATTTGGGAATAGTGCAGCCAAAGCTCTGGTTTCCTGCTGACCTCAGTGGGCCCCAGAGACATATGTGACCATCAGGACTCAGCACACGAACAGCAACCAGGCAACTTCCCCAAAGGCTGCTAACAGCAAGAACAGCCAACAGGAACGCATTCTTTTAAATTAAGTTCATTCATCTTAAAAAAAAAAACAACACAAACATTAAGAGATAAGCTTATGAACCACCTGCAGCCTCCATACAATTGGTATCCAAGGAATAATCAGTCTGTAAGTTGGGCCAGTTATTTTACCTCAGCAGAAGATCCTTAGTAAAAGACCATCTGAGTTGCCAACCAGCTTCTTAGTCAGTATTTTGCTTCCTGACTTCTCAGTGTGTTCATGTCATTAGAGAAAACAAAAAGCCTACTACAGAAAGAAAAAAACAACTACCAAAACCATACACAACAAAACCAACCCACTTGGGTATTTGACATATTTATCAAACATTCAGCTTCTGAAAGATGCAAACACTGTTTGCCACTGTACTCAGCAAAATTAGAAAGGAAGGAGGCCAAATATGTGCTATCAAATACACAAGCTCCAGTGCCACTAGTTATGAGCACACCTCTTCAGCTGAACCTCTTAACACAAACATCTCACTAACTGAAGCTGCATTTTTGTGTAATACTTTTAAATTCTATTATTTCCAATTTAATGCTGGTTATAGCAACCACCAGCCTTAGGGTACTTGTTTGTGCTGCAATTAAAATGCAAAGTGAACTTGGATATGTGAATAACAGAAAATAAAATTCTAGTATTTGGCTTGGTATCCACAAGGCTTTTATATTTTTGTCATGGCTGCAGATCCCAAACTGAGGCTTCACTACTTACAGGTGTCTGGAAACACAAGAAAGTGCCAAAAATGGTAATACACTTGCTTATATTCATGAGTTTGATCCAAACTTCCATAACCTTGAGAAAAAGTAAAACATAAGAAAATAGTTACTGCTATTTCCATTTGCTTCCTTTTAAAACAGAAATTTTGACTGAATAAAATACAAGCTCTGCTCCTGGAGTGCTTGCCGCCTGGTTCCTAAGCAATCATAGAATCATAGAATGGGCTGGGTTGGAAGGGACCGCAGAGATCATCAAGTCCAACCCTTGACCACTACTGCTGCAGTTACTAGACTATGGCACTGAGTGCCACATCCAGGCTCTTTTTAAATAACTCCAGGGATGGAGAATCCACTACTTCCCTGGGCAGCCCATTCCAATGTCTGATCACCCTCTCCATAAAGAAATTCTTTCTAATATCCAACCTAAACCTCCCCTGGCACAACTTCAGACCATGTCCTCTTGTCTTGTTGAAAGTTGCCTGGGAGCAGAGCCCAACCCCCCCTGGCTCCAGCCTCCTTTCAGGGAGTTGTAGAGAGTGATGAGGTCTCCCCTGAGCCTCCTCTTCTCCAGGCTGAACACCCCCAGCTCCCTCAGCCTCTCCTCACAGGACTTGTGCTGGATCCCTTCCCCAGCCTGGTTGCCTCCTTTGGACCTGCTCCAGGACCTGCTCTGTAATGTCTGCAACCCAATGTGCCAGCCCGGGCTCTGCCGCGGAGCAGCTCAGGAGCTCAGCACCTGAGGAGCTGCACCCATGTCGGGGTGGCTTTGGGACACTCGCCGGGGCCACCAAGGAACCGGAGCGCTGCCCAGACAGCAGCTCCCGCTCCCTCCCGGTGCCTTACAGCTCCTCGCTCTGCCGGGAGCGGCAAAGCACAGCGGGTGCCTCCCGGTTCCTCAGCAGCACGGGCACTGCGGAGCGCTGCTGCACCTCCCAGGCGCCTCCGAATTTCGCTGCCCGGATTCCCCCAGCCGCGTTCCGGGCGCCCCCGCCTCAGCCGCAGCCCCGGGACCCTCAGCCCCGGGAGCGCCGCCACCGACCCGCGGGGGCCGTGCTGAGCCGCTAGGGGGCGCTGTCGATGCCCCAACCACCGAGCCCGGCGCGGCCCCGGGGCTGAGGGGCCCCTAGCGGACAGGAAGCGGAAGTGCGGGAGTCTGACCGTCACGTGACCTCGATGCGGAAGCCCCGCGCCGGAAGGCGGGCTGCATCCGGCGTCGCCGGGCTGGATGCGGAGGCGGTGCCGCCGCACCGGGCGCTGGAGGCAGGGGCAGTCCCGCTATGCGAGAGACTCTGAGGCCCGCAGGTGAGACGCTGCTCGGTTGCGACCCGCGGGAGGCAGCGCTGCCGCCGGGCCCGGGTGCGTGGGCCCGCTCTGGGCTGGGGCGGTGAATGAGGCAATGAGGCCTGGCTGAGCCTGAGGGCTCCCGCGACGCGGCCTGGCCGGGCCGGGCCGGGCCGGCTCTCCCCGGCGGACTGGGGAGCTAAACCCGGTGGGCTGCTGACTCTGTTCCAGGCCGAGCCGGTTGGCGGGTCCGCCCGCCGCTCGTTCCGGAGGCCTGGCCGGACCCGCGGCCCCGGGAACCGGAACGCCTTGTGGTCGCCGTCCCGCCGGGCCCTCGGTGGCAGTTGGTGCCGCAGCATTCTGAGCGGCTGCCGTGACGGAAGGGAGAGAGTAATTTTCTCAGAAGTTGTGTACAGAGAGCTGAAGTCTTGCTGAAAGATGGCACTTTAGACCAGCAGTAATTATATACCGTCTACTGACAGTAGTTGATCATATCCTGAAAGTTTATTTTTTCTGCAGGAAAGTTTTAAAAAATAGAGTCTTAAATCTGAGAATATTCTGAAAGGAGGTAAAGAACTGTCTGCATTAAAAAAACTTGACTGTGTAGAAAAGTCTGTATTATAATATACAGTATGTATAACAGAACTGTTTGCAATACTTCCATAACATTGCCAGGATGTTTTAAGCAAACTGAGAAAGAAAATTAACAATTGAACTTGCTGTTACTAATTGTAAAAACATCAGCATCATCAATTCTGAAGAAGATGCCAGGTTCATCAGTGTTCACAAAGAGCTTGGGATTTATTGAAAAGTCTTGGTGGCTTTATGACTCCCATGCTCTTCCCCCTGGAAACTCTGGACACCTTTATGTGAGGTCAGGACACATGATCTTTGTTCCATGTGCTTGTCATCCCTTTCTACCTCTGAAACTCTGGAGATAAAACACTTTGAGTTTGGGGAGGAGAGTTGTGAAGAACATAATTTGAAAAACAGATCACAGTGGTAAGGAAGAGATTATGTAACTGTGATGAAACACTGGGTGATTTACATAATCACTGCTGTTTACTCTCTGTAGGCAACAGTTGCTAATTTATCTGCAGTTGGCACCTGGCAGTTGTGCCCAGGCACCAGCAGTGTAGCACAGCACACCACATGAGCCATTTCCTCTTGAAGTTTGCACAACTGTGTAGAAAGCACTGCAGTTGTGGCACAGGCTCATAATCATATTCTTTCAATTCCTTATTTCCATTGAAGTACTTCCATTTCAGGAAGTTTATAATGCAAATTCTGGTTGTGCACCATGTTAAAAAGTGCTTTAAATTCTCTCTGTTTATGCTATCTGCTAATTAACCAAGTATTCTCTCTCAGGTGTGCAGCCTGACACAGTACCAACTGTCAGTGAAAACTGACACAGTACCACTTACAAAAACCTTGTGCTTGTAAGGAGCACTGCTTGTTATTCCATGGCTCTTCTGGAATTCCATTTTATTCAATTTACACAGTATCAGTGAAGGGTTGCACAAGTTTAACTTAGGTAGATAATGTTGGTCTTTTGTAGTTGCATCTAAATTTATCATAATTTCTAATGATAATAACGTACAAATTTATCTCGTTCAACACAAAATTAAAAATTAGGCATTTTAAATAGTTCTGTTGCTGCTTAAAAAACTGTTGACTTTTTAATACTACATCTGGATCATGTAGGAATACAGACATTAAATCTCTGAGCTCTTAGCAGAGCTTCTGGAGCATGTAATTGCTGTGTTAAAAATATAAAAGATACACACAGAAAAAATTCTGTACAGCAGAGGTGTCACTTTCCTGATTAACATTTTAAATTCTGTAAGGTTTTACTTAAAGTAAAGAATGTTACAATCACATCTGAAGAAGCTTAGAATTAAAATATTGGATTATAGTAATGCAACTCAACAAGATGTTACTATAACACCTTTCAGTTAATAAAACAACAGGGAAATATTGCTTGAAGAGTCACGAGCCTCATACTCACTGGGGTTGTATCTGTGCTGCCTTTGTCATTCTATGAGTCAGTATGTTTGGTTTTGAAAACTTCATTTAAAGTGGGATATTTTGTAAGAGAGCAGTCAGTCTGTATTGGGAGACCAGTGAGTGATTTTGTTGGCAGTTGAAATGCTGAGTATTTAATTTGCTGTTACAGACTCTGGGACGTGCTGGAGTTAGAACTCTGTTGCTGTAATTTCATCAAATAACTGTTTTTCTTATCCCAAACTAATGCTTGAAATGATTAACATATCTCAGCTGGGCACTCTCCAGTTTGTAGCTCCTGCTATAGCTGATGAGTCCTCAGATAGAAGAAACACAATCAAATGTGCTGGCACACCAATTTTTGGCCTCAGTACAACTTTGAGAAAAGAGTGAAATGAACTGGGGTAGGAGAAATAGAAATACAGCACAATTCCAGAAAGTGTTGGATTGAGTTCCATATGACTCTGCTTTAGTGCTATTTATTTAAAAAGTGCAGAAGGTAATCCAAAGAGCAATCCTTTACTAAGCAGAATTTCTGGTTTGTTTTTTTTTTTTTCTTCTTCTTTCTTGCAGCACAACATTAAATCTGTAATGAAATGGAGTCTGGATCAAGCTCTTTTCGAGTGGAATTTCCAGATTTTTCTAGCACCATTTTGCAGAAGTTAAACCAGCAGCGCCAGCAAGGACAATTGTGTGATGTGTCCATCGTAGTTCAGGGCCATCTCTTCAGAGCCCATAAAGCAGTTCTTGCAGCTAGCTCACCCTATTTCTGTGATCAGGTTCTCCTGAAAAACAGCAGGCGAATAGTCCTGCCTGATGTGATGAATCCCCGAGTGTTTGAAAACATTCTTCTGTCTACCTACACAGGTCGGTTGGTAATGCCTGCTCCAGAAATTGTTAGTTACTTAACAGCAGCAAGCTTCCTTCAGATGTGGCATGTAGTGGATAAATGCACTGAAGTGCTAGAGGGGAACCCAACAGTTCTGTGTCAGAAAATGAACCATGGCAGTGATCATCAGTCCCCCAGCAGCAGTAGTTACAACGGCCTTGTCGAAACCTTTGAGCTTGGCTCTGGAGGTCAGACAGAGTTCCACAAGGTGCAGGAACTAAGAGATGGTGAAAATGAAGAAGAGAGCTCTAAAGATGAACTGTCGTGTCAGCTGACTGAACACGAGTACCTTCCCAGCAATTCTTCAACAGAACACGACAGGCTCAGCACTGGAATGACAAGTCAGGATGGGGAAGAAGGAACGAGTGACAGCGCAGAGTATCAGTACACCAGACCTATGTACAGCAAACCCAGCATCATGTCTCACAAGCGGTGGATCCATGTCAAACCAGAAAGATTTGAACAGGACTGTGAAGGTGTTGATAATCCTTATGATGAACATCAAGTTTCTGAATCCATGAATGCCGTTCAGGCTGATCATTCAATCCAGTCTTCAGGTGTTGAAGACTTCCACATAGGTGACAAAAAGATGGAAGCAGAATTTGATGAACAGGCTGATGAAAGTAATTATGATGAACAAGTTGACTTCTATGGCTCTTCAATGGAAGAATTTTCTGGTGAGAGGGCAGATGGAAATTTAAGTGCTCACAGACAGGACCTTATGATAGCAGCAGGCTATGGCGAAGGCATTGAAATGGCTACAGGAATTAAAGAAGAAACATCCCTCACTGGATTCTCACATGCTGATAAGCTGTATCCTTGTCAGTGTGGTAAGAGCTTTACACACAAGAGTCAGAGAGATCGGCATATGAGTATGCACCTTGGTCTTCGACCTTATGGCTGTGGTGTCTGTGGTAAGAAATTCAAAATGAAACACCATCTTGTAGGCCATATGAAAATCCATACAGGCATAAAACCCTATGAGTGTAATATCTGTGCAAAAAGATTCATGTGGAGGGACAGTTTTCATCGGCACGTGACCTCTTGTACCAAGTCCTATCAAGCTTCTAAAGCTGAGCAGAGTACTACTGAGATGAACTAAGACATTAGTGCTTACAATTGTTTAGTAGAATAAGCAAAATAAACTAATTATGCAAACAATGTCTGGTACTTGCTATTGTAAATTCTCAAAAAAAAAAAACCAAGTTTCAATGATTATGCTGGTATAAGCAGACCAAACTTTCATTTTATTTTTCAAATAAAATGAAATACTGCTCTAAGTGTTCAATGTGTGAAGTGTAAAGAGTACTTGCAGAATGTCTGTAAGGTCTTTCTGACATGGATTATAATCACAGCAGTATTTAGCAGCCCTGTTGTTTTTCTGAGTCTTCTAAATTCACAGAAAAGCTCAGCTCTAAATTGATCCAAATCCTGCAAATCCTTACAGGAAACAGGAATTCAGGTAGTCCTACTTAATGGAAAAGATAACTAGGATGATAATACTAGGTTATGTGATTCACATTTTAATGAAAAAAAAATAGGAATCCACCTTAAATTGGAGACTGCCAACATACTTAACATGCACAATTAGCTAGTCTACATCATTAAGTAGCCTTTGTTTGATTGCTTAATGAAAGGCTGTGTTAAAGGTGGTTTGGCTTTTTTTTATGTGTCTTCCATTTTTTTTATCCTTCAGTAAAACAAATGTCTAATTTTGTGCTAATTTCTGTTCAGTGTGTGAAGCACTTCAATATAGTTGGGCACTAAATAAACTTCAATCTGTATAATTTTCTTTGCTCCTCTAGGGTCTAATGCTGTATGGCTCTTGGCTTGATTGCTCTATGGCAAGAGCTTCTAGAAGTGCATGTAACAAGTATGTCTTGTGAGGAAAAAAGAAAAAAAAGTAACTGGAAAGTATCCAGGATAATCAGACCTTTGAACTGTAGTTTTCTGATCAGATTTTTGTGGCTTACTACAGTAGCAAGTACCAAACTGTGGATTCAAGGATTGACTTTTAATTGGTACAAAAACTTATTTGAAAACAACTGTGTACTTTTAGAAACCTGTTTAAGGAAAATTATGTAGTCACTGATAGGTATTTATACTTCTAATTCTTTGCTCTTTAATAGTAAGACCTGTAATACAGATTCTTGGTACTGAACTACTGTGACTGGTTACATCTGATCACAAGCACCAGAGTTGTTTACCTCTTGTGTTGCTTGTGGGGAAAAGTGGAAGGTATAGGATTTGGATCTATTAATGGTACTGCAGTACACGGTACCACGCTCCTGTCCAAAGCCCAGATTTTTGCTGGGAGAATGGCACTTCTGCTTCATTAGGATGAGGATCTATATGCTGGGCTCTCATCCTTGGAGATGGAGGGATGAGTATTTGTAGTTCTGAGAGATGCTGCCAGCTCTGCAGGTAGAGTGAATGCATCAGTTCTAAAGGTAACAACAGGATTTGGGGCTTGGAAGCTTAATGCAGTACTTTGCAAAAGCAAATAAACCTTCATTGTAGTTTCCTGAAACATATAAAAAGGAAAGAGCCTATAGAGCATGCATATAGACTGTAATAGAAAGATGTGATGTCCAAGAACAGTGCTGATAACATGGGCAAAAATGTTAACCAGCATCAAAGGCCTAAGCCTGTGTGGCCCCAGTTTATGTATGAGGTGCTTCAATGTGCAGGATAACAGATTGCAAACAGATGGCCCTGTATGGTGAAGCAAAACAAGACAAAGAGATAATTACTATTTAGATGCTTTTTTCAACTCCCAGTTACAAATTGTCTTAAAATAGAACTGAACTGTATCCTGAACATGAATGTCTGGTACAAGCTGGGGGATTACTACTCAGTGGACTGAAATTACTGTAACTTCTTTTCTGGCATTCTACTTACAAATCTTAAATTTTTTAAGAGGCTCTTAATTCTTAATCTTCTAATTCTTCAGATATTTTTCATATGAAATTTTGTTAAAATAGATATTCCCAAATATGATGAACCCATTGCTGGCAATGGGCATGAATGGTCAGAATGGTGAATGCCACAGAGTTCCTATTCTTAGCACTTAATTGAACTCTACAGTATACCATGGTGGCCATATATAACCCTTGTAATCAAGGTAACTAAACAGGGATTTGCTCATTAACACTGTAACCTGCTTAATGTATAGAAGCACTTTGTATTAAAAAAAAAAAACAAACAAACCCACAAACCCCCCCACAAACCATAAAACTATATGAGTATGTTTTTTAAACTTAGAAATAATATTCCCTTTATGGTTTGTTTCCACACCTAACACCTAGTCTTTTTTAATACAAAAAAAATAATAGTAATGCTTAATGCTTGCCTGTTTACATGAGTGTAGAAGAAAGGATTCTTGTACTTAGTGGCCCTATTTTTTCCATTCTCCATGGCCTTACTACATACAGGGTGTATATTCTGCAGGTACCATGTTCACATTTGAGGGAAGGTATTCTCATGCTCATTTAAAGAATGGTCTTGTATATTACATCAGTTCTCAACCCCTTACAAATTGTCACTGCAGTGGTGCATAAAAAGTTTAAGGGTGCCTCTCCCCATTTAATGATAACAAAGGCTGTTCAGGAATGTCAGGCTGAAAATCATGGTCAGGCAAAAAATTTCTTGTAAACCCAGACCATCCTACAGAGCTGCCAGCAAAACGGTTTCTTCTGCCACCTTGGAATGGGTTTTATATGGGACATTTCAGAGTTAAACATTACTGCTATTTGCAGTCAAATTACTTTGAAATAAAGCTTTAAGTAAAATGTACTGCGAGAGACACTTTAAAGGTTTTATAACAGGTCCAGTAGATCATATTATAGAACTATGTCTTTTTTTTAATGACTTAGCATGAGTAGTAACTTCTTAATCTTTGCTTATTACTGTTTTACCCTGTGTTATGACATTGTGTTGAAAGTCCAGCAAGATCTAGTTAAGAGAGTGATGAATTAAGGGAAGCTTGAAATACATGTCTTAAAATCTGTACTTTTGGTTACCACAGGTAAAACAGTTGTCTTGCAGTGTTTTTCCTGAACTTAATTTATTGCCCTTTGACAAACTTCTAATCACCAATTCAGGTATTGGGGGAAAATGATAAAAAAAATTTCTTTAAAGCTTAAGGAAACATCTTTCCTCCTGCTTCCTCAGGCTCAGCTTCACTCTAACACTACTCCCTGCCTTTCTAGTCTGTTCCTCGTGTTTTCACTGAGAGCTTGTTCTCAGTCCATGCCAGCTCTTTCACTGAGGTGACAGATCACACAGGAGGTTGGGCTCATGTTTACTGGCTTGTGTGACGCTCTTCATCTCTTAGTGGGTGTCCTCTGCTGTCCTGCACTGTTCATGGTGACACTGTGCCCTTCAGAGATGTACCTGTTCCAGCTTGGGTCTCTTATGGCCTCAGTTACTTCACAGATGTACTGCTTCTGGCATGGCTTACCTATAGACCAAAGTCCCCTCCACAATGAATCTCCAGGCATGGCCTGTGTCCTTCTGTGAGCACGTCTCTATCCATGTGTCTTCTCAGTGTCTTCTCCATGTGTTTTCCCAAGAGCAGCTCTTCAGTTTCTCTACATGTTCCTTCCCCAGGAGTATCTTAAGTGTTTCCCTGCATCTCTGTCGAGCTGCTGCTACTCTTTCTTACATATGGTAAAGCAGAGACACTGTGGCACCTTTATTTCAAGTTCTGGCCTGCAATGGATTGTGTACATAGGTTTCAGTGGAGGCTGGACCCTATCTTGAGTAGCCCAGGGCAGTTTGCAAACTCTTGCCATGGGGTGCCCTTGCAGACCCCTGCTACTGAAACCCTGCAACTTGTGGTCAGTGCAGTTGTACATAGCAAACCAAGATATGCAGATGCAGCTTCTGTCAGATTCTTAATCTTTGCTAATGGAGTGGTCTTGCTAAAGATACAGGAAATAATTTCTTGTTTGTGGGGAAAAGGAGGTGATCCATATATATATATATATATATATATATTGCATATATAAAATATGAGTGCATATGTATGTGATAAATTACATTAATCTTCCCTTAAGCTTCATCACCTTTAATGATATGGCTTAGAAACATTTGTGCATTTTTATATTGCTTAATGTTGGCTGTAGTGAAGTGAAAACCAGAATTATTGTACACACAGGATTTCAGAATTTTTTGCTACTGTGAAGTCATTCATTGTTCTGTCAGTGGTAAGAACACTTAATGAAACTACAGCTGAGCTCCTTTTCATTCCATTTTGTAACTAAGATGTTAATTATCATGGAATCAGTGTAACTGCTATTTTGGAAAATTCAGCTATTATCATTGTTAAAATCTCTGCTTAAATGTGTATTCGACCCTTAGTAGGGAAGAGGTTCCTACTTCACACCCCATTGTTGTTTTTTTTTTAATTTTTAAACAATACCATGTTTGTTTTATGGGTGAGCAGGTAGACTCTGGGAGGTATGGTCAATACAGCGTTGGTCCAACTTTATTTTCATCTGAGGTGTTTCTGGGGTTGAGAAACTTTGTCCAAAAGCAAGGCAGATGATCAAAGGCTGATGTATTTTGGTTTCTCCTTACGAAAAGAATACTTGAAGTCCCTGTATCATTGAGCCTGAAAGAATGAAGGTGAGTCAGGTCTTGTTATCTCAACACTTCTTTATTGGTGCGGGAGAGGTGACCTGAGAGCCTACAGTAGTGTATTGAGTGGTGTGCTCTATCAGAATTAGATTCTTTCTCAAAACAACAAAGGAATGTTGCTTTGTGTCATACAAGTGCTTCACTGGGTAGCTTGGCTTCTTAAGCTGTAAACTCTCAGTGCCCTAGGGGAAGATGCTGGAAAACAAAGTGGTATATTTTTAATGTGATTAATTTTTATGTTCAGATTTTTGCTTAAAGCCTGTTTCTGTCAGTTGCTGCTCCTTTTTTTATTATTCATGGGATTCCATGTTTCTTCCAGAAATGTAACTGTTAATGCAAGTCAAGTGAATCTTCCATAATGAGCTGGGTTTATTCTAAACAGGTCATTTATAATAGTAAATTTGCATATCTTGATATTTTGTGAGATGTTACGCCTGTTTTGCAGAGGTTGGATAGTTTTGTCTATAAATATTGCTGTCCTAATTGTACAGCATGGTTTTAATGTTACTATTCAATATTTTCTTCTTATAGAAGAGTCCCACGCCCTTTTGTATATGTTTTAATAAATGTCATCTGTCAACTTTGTAAATGTTTTCTTAAGCTTGAATGAAAGGAATGCATGTCTAGTACTAGTATTTAATATTTCACTTTTGCCAAAACGACAAGTGCTCAAAAAAAACGTAAGAATCCAAAAGTTGTTGATATATTACTTTATTAAATACATAAAGAAAAAAAATGTATCTAGTAGTGTGTCTTCTTTAGATACTGAGAACATGCCAGCCTAGCCTAAGAAAACACAAAATTAAAACCTGATTTTTAGCACACAAGAAGTTGATGACTTTGTGGAACAGGGCTCCTTTCTGTGGTGCTTAGGTTATTAGTTACTCTGTTAGTCCAAATATATCAAATAGGTTTATTTATTGTTTTATTTATATTTTTATTTATTTATTTATAGTTGATTTTTTCAGAATGGTGATCTCTAAAAGTTACAGTACAGAATGTACAGGCTGGTAGGTAAATTTCAGAATGCTCCCTTTGTAGCAGCAGCAACTCAGTGTCCAGAAAGCCTACAGGTAAATTGGAAGTAGGTTGAGGTAACATGTAGGTGTTGTTCTTGTCCAAGTATCAAAGCAATTTAATCCTGTGAAGAGGTATTAAGGGTTAGGTTTATGTTATCTTCCTCTGAGGATTCCTCCTCTCCCTGACTAAATTCCTGTATTCTTACTGAACTATTTACTTTGTTCAGCCTGTGTCTGTTGAGTTCTCATGGAATTGTCATTTCCATTAAGATGCTTCTTACTTAGCAGCTTAGTGCTTTCTACCTAAACACCACACTATCTTGCTCTCATTTAAAGCAAGCTCATTTCTCTCATTTCCTGGAGAAATCAGTATTTGTGAACCACACTCAGGCTTCAGATTTAGATGGAATATGGTACAAGCAGCTTAATTTGCTATTGCTGTTGGTTAGACCTACTCTGTGCCCATTAGAACAAACCCAGAGTATTCTGTCTGTTCAGAACGAATAATTTGATTTTCTTTTACATGAGTGAACAAACACCATTTGTGCTATTACTTAACTGTGTTATTTGTGCCCTGGTCAGGATGCTCCCCCAGGCTGCTCTCTATCTCCTGACCACTCAGCGCCCAGTTCCTCAAGACTCTTCCGTGCATTTTACATGGAGAGAAAGCCAAACCTCCAGGAGATCACAGACCACGGGCAAGGTCAGACCCTGCGGGTGCCCCTGCGGTGCCTCCCGCTCACCCAGCGCTGCGGAATCTCCACCCCAGCTACAGCAGTGTGCGGGATCAGCTCAGAACACCCGTGCTCGGTGTAAAACGCCTCTGACGCTCCCTTGGATCCGCCCGTGCGGAGTTTGCTGGAGTTTGCGTTCCCAGGGAGGCCGTGGAGGGGGGAGCCGGGGCCCGCGGTTCGCCCGGCGCTGCGGCCTCCGCATTAAGGGCTTCAACCCGCGGGCAGGGCAGGGCAGGGCCCCGCTCCCGGTGCGCGGTTGGGCCGGGCCGGGCCGGGCAGGATTTAGGCCCCGCCTGCCCGCGTCATCCGGAAGCGGAACGGTGCTCAGGGAATCGTTTCCGGGTGCGAGTGGCTGCGGGAGCGGGCGGGAAGCGGCGGGGGAGCGGGCAGGGGCCGGGCTGGGGACCCGCCATGTGAGAGGCCCTGACAGCGCCAGGTGAGCAGCGGGGGGGCCGCCATGGGGCCGGGCTGGGCCGGACGCGCTGCTGCGCGGGGCTCGGCCGCTCTCCAGGAAGGGGGTCCCGCGTCCTGAAGGGCCCGGCAGGGGCGGCGGCCCGGGTGCCGATCGGGGCTCGGCCGCGGTTCCCTGGCAGCGGGCCGGGGCTCGGATCCGCGGCGGGGCGGAGCGGCTGGGAGAGGCGGCAGCGGCTCTGCTGTCTCCGCCGTCCCCCTCTGGCCGGGCTGGCTCTGTCTCCGCTCCGGCACGCCAGAAGTTGTCGCCGCGTAACCCCAGCCCGTGTCTGGCGGAGTTTCGGCCTCCCTAGGGCAGGGCGGGTGCGAGTTGTCCCGGTTTATCCCGGTTTATCCCTGGCGGAACGAGGCGCAGGGCAGCGGGAAGGGGTGAGAGCGGCGGTGGGAAGCGGGGGGGGGGGTGAGAGAAGCCTCTGCCACTGCCAAGGCCCCTGGGGATCCCTCCAGGTGTGCACAGCAGGCAGAATTGTGCTTATTTTGGGATAAGCTAAAGTTGAGAGACAATTTGGAACGAGCACGAAGAGTCTCAGAAGCGTTGATACGAGGGAGCGCGGTTGCCAGAAGGAAAAAGGTGGCACAGGATTAGTTGCATTAATGTTAGAGAATCCTCAGCATCTGGATTCGGGATGTGTCTGTGTAAGGAGAGCTGCAAAACATTCCGTCTGTCAGCAGCAACACCGGGGAAACACCGGGAACGTGTGTTCTTCAAGGGACTTCACTGCAAAACGTGTTGCTGGTATCTAGAGAGTATATATAGGTACTTCATTGCTTATAAGAAACATTGGAGCCAAAAAAAGTTACCGTTTGATCAACAGTGATTAAAGTTGCGTTTGTTTTTTTTTTTTTAAAGTAGATGGCTTAAAATACATAATGCATAAGCATTACCTTTGTATCAAATTGCTTCTTATTATAATAGCAGAAGGTGCAGAAATCCCCACCTCCTTTTCCTCCCCACTTCTTTAAGCTCTGGGTGTGTATATGAATATCAAGTCTCATGTTATCAGTTTTTTTGTTGGGCATCTCAAAACATAAGCCTCAAAGTTGACAGATACTCAGAAAACATAGTCATATCTATTTAGGATTACAAACTGTGAAATCTGTACAGAAAATAAAAGTTTCTGATCATTAATTGTAAGATCTTCTTTAAAGTTTGTGTGTAATAAGCATACCCTGTTGTTATACCTGTCTGACACAGTACTTTTGCTGGTCTTGGCCATCTCCAGTTTGCCTCTTCAGAATTCTTTACTCCTATACTCAGAAATAGATACATATCTGTAAGTAATTTTGTAGTACCTTCTAGAGCAAAAAAAGAATTAGAGACTATTTGTATTGAGGTTCTGACCATTGGGTCAGAAGTTTGTATATGCATCAATAGTTATTTTATTTTTACTTTTTTAATCACTTCCATACAGGTAAGCAGTTGTGAGGAAGACAGTTTGAGAATAAGGTTTGAAGGTTGCCCTTAGGCTTCAGTTTCACAACTGCTTTCTTTGGATATTTGCTCAAATAAGAGGCTTCTGTTTTGGTTTTTGATGAAATGCTAAATATGCAGTTCCAGTAATTTCCCAATTGTACTATACTAAGCATTGAGAATAGGTTTGTAGTGTTATTGATGTTAGCCTGCGGGTATGTATGTGTGTGTACATATATATATACATACATACAATTTTATATTTTTTAATGTTATTTCAACGATTTTTCTACTCATATGAATGTTGCTGAGGTAAAAAGAAACCCTTTTCATTGTTTTCTTAGGTAAAGATTTGAATTAGTAAAAATGTTTCTGCAAAAAGTTTAAGAGTTTAATGTATTGCTTGCCCTTGCAAATGTTGGGATTGTGTTTGGTGACACTTTAGGAGTGTTTACCTGATGGACATGAATTTTATTCTTGATTTCTCAGTGGATCTTTAATACTTTGAGCTGAGTGTTGCCTCCCCATCTGCAGAGGAGGAATAATAACACTCTCTTTCACTGTAGAATTTTGATATCTCCTGATGAATATGTGTAAGAAATAAGTTTTCCAGTAACTTAGTAACTTTCGAGTAAGTTTTCAGCCTGTACTAACTGGCTCCAGTTTCTGAGGAATCTGGGGTTATCCTGCAGTTTTATGAGTTAATGTAATGAAGTTTTTAATTGGTGTGCAGTCTCTACTACTATAACAGATTCTGTATTTTAGTCTGAAATAGAAATGATGCAGACTCATTTTCAAAGCTGTTTTCTGCTGGATAAGATGTATGCACCTTTTACTGTGTGCTTTGCTGCAGAAAACTCACTAGTTCAAGGTTTGGCTGAACTGCCTGTGTTTCCTTCTGTTCCAATGAGCAATTTTTTACCTTAGTCAATACTTTACCAAAATTTAACACACCTTGTGAATTTAATCTATAATGTGATTTGTGAATGGTTAACATTTGGAGGAATGAGGATTTGAAATCCTGTTTTGTTAAGAAAGGAACTGATTGCTACCGTAGCCATTTATTTTTGAGAAATTTGGTTGTTTTCATAACTTGGGCATTACTCTGTTATTAGACTAATACAAGATAGCTTAGTTCTCACTTAGGGTATCTTTGGATGGCTTTGGATTTGGAACCAGCTGTGTTGTAGACTTTTCAAAACAGTACTGAGCTTAACAGAAATATGGGCAGGAAGTTCATATGTAAACAGGCTTGTGCTAGCTGTTTTTAGTCATCCTGGCAGTTTTATTTACCTGTTAGTGGCAAATCTAATGGAACAGTGTGTTGAACTGAGCTTGAAAGGGTTTTGAGATCACTGTGGATACAGTGGATATATCTGTGGATATAAAGATGCCATAAATAAAGTGCATTTTATCCTATTGGACAAGCTGCAAACATAATGAAACCTAATGCTGCAACAGAAATATTGTCAGAGTGTGTTGTTGTACTGTAGCACCTCTTAGGAGCTGCACATCAACTTTATGTTAAACTTCCATGTCAGTCCACAAGAGTCACTTTTTTATTCTGAGATATCAAAATTTCATCTTTATATGTAGCAGTCTTGCTAGTTGTAGTACTCCTTATATTATTACAAGTTTTGCACAATTTTTTTTTTTTAATTACTGAGTTATTAAAATCTGTTTTCTATCTGTCAGGAAGTTTACCATACTTCAGGGGGCCAGAGTTTCAGTGAAGCAGAAGTGCTATGTGTCACCACAAAAAGCCATCCAAGGGCACTGTATGTTGACTTTTAAAAGATAACATAGTACATTACTGTTACGGAACATATACATTGGTAAAGCATTATAGGATCAGTTTCCTCCCTGTTTTCAAAGATCATTTAATAAGGACTGTCTTAGAAATAATGCTGGACTGTAACATATCTGGTTGCAGTTTTTATTTGGTACAGCTAGCATTAACTGTTGTGGCTGCTGTAATCTGAAGTACAAAGCATATGCAAACTGAAAGGAGAGTGATGAAGATTTTTCCCTCAAAATTCCATGATAACAGCTGATAGGGTTACATTCGTAAATTAAAATTCTCTTGGGTGATGATACACTTTTGGAATGATGTCTAAAGTTCTCACAGATTGTGTAATAAATACCGAGTCCTACAAAATTCTAGGGAGGACTGTAATGATTTACACAAATACCTGTTCCTTTTCTTGCTTTCTTTCTGTATTCTGAGCAGTAATGCATGGAGTATGTATTTTTGGTGTCATGGAGCACTTTTTTGTTTTAGTCTTAATTTTAATTATGATCCTCCTAACTTTTCTGTATACTTCTGTTTTCAGACACATGCTATAACTGGAACAGCTTGTAATGTTTTTTCCCAAGGAACCCATGTTGCTGAGCTAACTAAAGAAAATTCAAGGGATCTTTTCTCACACCTTTGTGCGAGCTAAAATGAGCATAATTTGTATCATTCACCTATCTGTGAGAATGGCAAATCACACATCAGCAAGTGAATGAAATTAAACAGGTGCAGACTTAGAAGCAGAAACTTATACGATGTTGGCAGACACAGCTTCATCTTGTACATATGATGCTTCCCTGCTGCTACTGTATGATGTCAGTAAAATTAAATACCAACTGTGTGTTGTCACCTTCTATTCTTGTTTTTTTAGATGCAACAAGAGGTTTCAGTTTCTTTTGACATCTAACAAGATAAATGCTTAGCACTATCATGTTCACAGGTTACTTCAGTGAGCACTTTTGTTTGAGGAAGTGGGGCAGTGATCCACTACTAGGAAAGTTGTACTACACACTTGCTGTCTAAGGCCACAATGAATAAACGCAGTGCAGATACAAAGAGAATTTATATGATTTTTTTGTGTGTGAATGTGACTGGATTTTCTCCTACAAAAATAGACGAGAGGCTCAACACAGAGCACTGCTAAGACTCAGTGAACTTAATGTCCAGTTCTGGCCTGTACTGCAAAACTTCTAAGCCTTCTAGCCAATTTCTTTGATACAAAATACCTGAGAAAACCTTAAACTCTTTAATCTACTTATGCAGCAAGGTTAAGAGTGGGCCTATTCATAGAGAAGTGCCCAGAAGTGGACTTAAATTTTACAGAATTTTACAGAAGACATTTGGCAACTCTGTTACCATGGTTTTCAATGTTTGGTGAGAGCTTTTGACAGAAAACTGAAGCAGACACGTTAGTCAAGTCGGGAATCTGGCTACCTTGTGTCTCTGCTTAAAAGTAGTTCCATTTGTGAAGATGATGAATGTTAGTTTTAAGTGACAGTCAGCTGATACAGTTCCAGTTCTTCTTTTAGGATTTTAAGCATATTCCTACATGTTGATTTTGTTTTTAGAGTGTATGAATTTCCATAATTTGATTTAAATTGTTCATATATCCCATTACAGCATGTAACATAAGACATAAATAGAAAAAAAAATCCACTAGTATGTTGTGATACATTGGACATGCTTCCTGCATCAGAAGTCAATGGATGATGTTGAGATCTGTTTGTTCAATTGGAGAAGCAGGTATGATGACAATTATTATGTGTTTAGACTTCTGCAATAATAAGAACAAGAATAGCAAAAAAAAAAAAAAAAAAAAGTCTGAGTATTCTTAGGCACTTGATTAGGGGCCCATTCTTGGAAATGTAAAGTGAATACTCCAGAGAGATACTCAAAAGGGGACAGGAGAGTGTGTGTGTTTCTATAATAATACTCTGTGAATGGTAAAGAGCTTTTCTCTAGATCTTCTTTCAAAATGTTTGTCTTTCTGTAAAGCCTCTTGGAACATCCTTTCCCAGTGTATCAGACAAGTTTGAGTACCCATGGCATTTGAGTTAGGTGAGAATTTAAATGTCAAGTCATTCCAGCTGGGAAATCACTGCAGTGTCAAATGAGCTTCAAAGCTCACATCATGGTTTATTTAAAAAAATGAAAATCACAAAAAAATTTTTTTTAAACTTTGGAAGTCTATGGGTGCCTCAAACACTTTTCCTTCAAATGCTGCCTATGTATTGACACAAATTCATTATTTGGGAACCTCTGACATACTGGGTAAATTTTGAAACTGAGCCCACATCTAAATGTTTCCTTTCACTAAGATTTCCTTCATTTGTTATGTAACTATTGAAATAGTGATTTTTACTTTTAAAAAATAATTATCAAGATTATTTTCTAAGGAGGTAAATATTTAAACAACAATGTCATTGGTGTAGTATATTCATCCCCTCTGAAATACATTTTACATATCTAAACCTAAGGATGATGATGATTATTATTATATTTATCTGTGTGTGCATGCACACACATGTGTACCTGTGGCTTTTCTTCATCACATTTTTCAAACTTCGTGAAGCACTTTCCAAAGATCATCCTTGGGCAATTTAACAGTGCAGTATCAACGTACTATCTGGATTGAAAACCTGCTAACGGTTCTGAAGTTTTTGATATGCCTAGCAGCTATAAAATTAATACTCTTTCAGGGTGGGGGTATTGTACTGCAGTTCTTACCATAGAGTGAAAATGTGAAATTGCATTTAGGACATGGACTGCCTCAGGGAGCCTCTGATGTGTTATGAGCAATTGAACTGTGAATTTTGCAGAGAGATAATTCAAATTACAGAAATCTCTACTTTTCATGTTGTATCAAGTGTTTATACCAACTTTTTAGTTGTAACACACCTTAAATGGGTCAATGTGATGATTTAACTTCAATACGTGCAAACATTTATTTGTAAATGGAAACTCTTTATTCATTCTCAGTTGTAAATCATCTTGTTTTTCTTTCAGATTACTCATTACATCAGTAGAAATGGACAGCAGCAGTTTCATTCAGTTTGATGTGCCCGAGTACAGCAACACTGTTCTGAGCCAGTTAAATGAACTCCGCTTGCAAGGAAAGCTGTGTGACATAATTGTGCATATTCAGGGTCAGCCATTTCGAGCCCATAAAGCTGTCTTAGCAGCCAGTTCTCCGTATTTCCGTGACCATTCAGCATTAAGCACCATGAGTGGCTTATCAATATCAGTTATAAAAAATCCCAATGTTTTTGAACAGTTGCTTTCATTTTGTTACACTGGAAGGATGTCCTTGCAGCTGAAGGATGTTGTTAGTTTTCTGACTGCAGCTAGCTTCCTACAGATGCAGTGCGTCATTGACAAATGCACACAGATACTGGAGAGTATTCATTCAAAGATCAGTGTCGGTGATGTTGACTCTGTCACTGTTGGTGCTGAAGAAAATTCAGAAAATCGCAATGGAGTTAAGGACAGCAGCTACTTTGCCAATCCTATTGAGATCTCTCCCCCCTATTGCTCTCAGGTGCGACAGTCAACAGCAGGCAGCGATCTTAGGATGGAAAGTACTCCAGGCAAAACTCTACGTAGTCGCCTGCAAGAAGAAGGGCATTCAGATCGAGGAAGCAGTGGGAGTATCTCTGAATATGAGATTCAGATTGAAGGTGATCATGAGCACGGAGACCTGATAGTAAGGGAAAGTCAGATTGCAGAGGTGAAAGTTAAAATGGAAAAGTCTGACAGGCCAAGCTGCTCTGATAGCTCTTCCCTTGGTGATGATGGGTATCATACCGAAATGGTGGATGGAGAGCAGGTGGTTGCAGTAAATGTTGGTTCCTATGGGTCTGTCTTACAACATGTTTATTCATTTACCCACGCCTCATCACAGGCTACAGGTGTGTCTGAAGCCTTTGGAAACCTGAGCAATACAAGTCCTTCAAGGTCAATGCTGAGCTGTTTCAGAGGAGGTCGTGCACGCCAAAAACGGGTATCCGCTGGTCACTTGCATGGTGATGTTCAGGGCTTGGTGCAGGGGGCTGACAATGAATCCATGGTGAGTAACCCCGGGTATGAAAACAGTCCACGAGAAAGAAATACAAGAGGTCATTGGTATCCATACAGTGAGAGGTTAATTTGTATTTACTGTGGGAAGTCTTTCAACCAGAAAGGGAGCTTAGATCGACACATGCGATTGCACATGGGGATAACTCCTTTCGTGTGCAAGTTCTGTGGGAAGAAATACACCCGCAAGGACCAACTTGAGTATCATATTCGTGGTCACACAGATGACAAGCCCTTTCGCTGTGAGATCTGTGGAAAATGTTTTCCTTTCCAGGGTACACTAAACCAGCATTTGCGAAAAAATCACCCTGGAGTAACAGAAGTAAGAAGCAGGGTAGAGTCTCCAGACAGAACAGAAGGGTTTGTGGATCAGAAAGTAGATAATGATGCTTCAGCCTCTGAAGCTATGGATTCTAGTATGGAAATTCATGCAATGGCTAACACATCTGATTAAAATACTACAGTCTAAGTGCAACACAAACAAGCACATTACTAATGTATTTTTAAAATCTTTTAGTAATCTTCATTACATCAGCCTTTTAATTGTGCTGAGCTTCTAGAAATCAGTTTGAAATGGTTTCTGGAGAAGACTACATAAGGTTTTTTTGTTTGTTTGTTTTTGTTTTGTTTTTTTTTTTGAAGGAGGCTGGGTTGGTTGGTTTTGGGTTTTTTTACTTTTGAGGATGCTCAAAATGTAAAAAACTGTGGTGGGGAAAGGATAGGAAGAGTCTGCTAAAGTGTTCCTACCGGTTGATCTGGCAAGACACAAATTTCAGTGGACAAAGATACTAGAATAAGATTGGCAGCTCTGCTGGTTACACCAAGAAGCTGTAACCTAAATTTCCTAAATCCCATTGCTGGTACTGAGTTACGCAGGGGCAGGGAGAGAGAATATTGTGGCTTTGATTGCTTCCTTGTGTCAGGATGGGATATTTTTGCTTTTACTAACTGTTTTGTTAGTCTGTTTATATATATAAATTTGCTTTATATATATAAAATGCTTTCACTTTTCCTATTCTGGTAGAGGTGAATGTAAAAGTAAGTCAAAGTTTATACCATGTACCACTCTTTGAACTGCTAAGTCTCCTCCCTGCTTAGGATTTAGGACTTCAGACTCTGGGGGGAGATGGTTTTGGTTTTAAAAGAATGTTGTTTGCTTTTCATTTTATTAAACTATTGCTTTGTGTGCAAAGGTGAGCAAAGTGAATGATCTTGTTTTAATAGCTTTCTTTATAACATGTAAACCAAATGCCATAAACCTATTAAATTATGGTTAAATTGTTGAGAGGGGTTTTGTTAGTTGTCTAGAATGCAAGCTGGACAACCTGTGGTGCTGACATTTTATATATATAGAGATAGATATATCTATATATATTAACAACAAAAAAAAAAAAAAGAAAAAGAAAAAAAAAAGCCAAAAAAAAAAAAAAAAGTAGCATTGTGGTTTTAAATGTGTTTTTACTGGCCTCAGAATCTACCTTTATTTCGTACTGTAGAACCATACCAGGTGATTAAATTTTACTTCCTCACTCTTCATGGTTGCTTAAAACCTGAAAGAGGTGTCATAGTTTAAACTACAGTATTTCCAAGCAGTGTTTTAATAGGCCTCTTCACAGAGGGCTGTTTTCAGGTGCACATTGACTTCCTATGTAAAGCTCCAAGTGATATGTCAGCACTTGGAATTTGTACCTTTTTTTTTGTATAAAAAAAACAAATACTCTATGGGAATTTTGAGCAATATGTCTGTTATTTCATGTGTGAGTATTAGAGTTGCAATGGCTTTCTTACTATTTTCAGTGGTTGTTTTCTGCATAAAGGAACTACCATCAACTTTAAAAATACTCTTAAATCTTTTTGTTTCACCAAATGTTTTTTAATATGGTGCTAACTTCATCATTTAGGTCAGTATAATATATAAAATGTGAAACCTAATGGTAACAGTTAAGCAAAAAAACACAAAACAAAAAACAGAAACACACACAAAATAAAATTAAAAACAAACTACAAAAAAAACCCCAAGAAACAAACAAACAAAAAACCAAACCACCCCAAACAAAAAAAACCCAAATAGCAAGAGACCTTAAGAGCATGAACTGGCAAAAACCACTGTGTAAAATTCTACCTGATGAACATAATTAATCACATACTTCTTTAACATACAGGTTTTATATAATTGGGCATTACATTTGTTTAGCAAATATTGAAAATACATCTATGAACATGCTGTTTAAATCCTGAAATTTAGGAAAAAAAGCTCATTGCCAAATTACAGGAAAGTGAAAAGGTAGGTTTGCTATCTCATAAAGCTTTTGGCTCCTGTGAAGTTGGGGCATATTTGTGCAGTAGCTTTATTAAATACACTATTTCTTAATATTGTGACAGTCTGCAATAAGAATTAATTTCACTAAATACAGATTTACAATGTAAACCCCACCTGCTCCATTGGAGCAGTTGCAGTTAAATTGAATACAGAATTTGCCTCTTTGTCCTAAAACTGCCTAAACAAAGAGGCAGAGGCTGGGGAGGTAATTTCTGTCCTTGAAGCAACAGAACTTTTTTTCCAGTAAGGGAAAGTGTATGTCTATGTCTAGGGAAGGTAGTCTGTATGTTTAACCACTTAAAAACATGTTAGTGTTTCTGATACTGTTTTTTTTTCCCTAAATGTGTGTTTTAATTAATTAAATGCAAAAACAAAAAAAAAACCCCCAACAAAGCAAAGTGTTTTGATAAATTAAGCTTGAGACATGCAAAATCCAAGAAATGTACAGTTACTTTTAACCCTTTATCTTGGACCTGTGCTGTGGTGCCTTTGGTGTGACTTTTTTTCATGGAAGTATGAGTTGAGGATAGCAGGATATGGGTACTAATTTTATATTTCTTGAATTTCTCTGTGTCACAATCTTAACATTATTTAAATCTAGTTCTTTGTATTTGTAAATGTATTTAAATGGTTTGAGTTTACCAAAGAGTGACTTATCCAAAATTGTCTCTGACAAAAACAAACTAAAAACCAACATCACTTTGATTGTACAGGTTCAGGTTCAAAACATTGAAAGGGGACTGTTAAGGGGCAGGACATGATTGCTTTTTTTACAAAATCATGATTCAGCAGTTTGCAAGTTCTCCTTGCTCCTATTTGTGTTGATATGCCATTTACCCTTTCCACTGCTAGCAGTGTTAATAATTATCAAGCCATAACACAGTACTGCTAAGTTCAGCAGTGCTTCAAAGGATGCATACACAGGTGAACATTAAACATCACTGAGCATTACATTTACACTTACAAAGTGTGTGACTGGTAGAAAACGAACTTCAAACCTGGCAACAGCAATTAAATTGTGCCTTGTCACATAGTGGTATGCCAGGATTAACATTGCCATGAAACATGAAGCATTATCTGATTGAAGTTCATTTCACAAGTCCACCAAAACAGAGTATGCTGTGTTATTTTAAGCAAATTATGGAAGTACTGTACAGTTTCTTGTGTCTGTACAGTTTTAAGTTAGCACAGAGCTGTTACACATTTCATTTACAATAAATGCAGAAGTCAGTAAAATATGTGAAGAAATATTTGACAGCAAAAGAAATCATGAAATTATATAGGCTGGTTCATAATTGAGTCTCTTCTTAATCTACCTTTTTAATTATAGACAAATGTGAAAACAGTGACAGTGTCCTTTTCTCTAGATGTTTAATCTATTATGAAAAACTGTGAAAACAAATGATTTTTTTACCTTTGCTGATGCTTATGGTTTTAAACACTTACTTTCATTTTCTTAATCAGTTATCTTCCATATTATTTCTTTTAAACTTGTAAATACATTCAGAAAATAGTTTTGTAAATACTTACAGTATATTAAAAGTTCAGTTCAGTCAATAAGGCCTCAAGATTGGCTTAGCTCTTTTAGTGTGAAATCTTTCAATAGCATAAAGGATACTGTCAGTTCATTCTTCAGTGGAATATACTGTAGGCCAAAATTGATAGTTCTTAATGCAGTCTTCCCAAGCATGAATTCATATGTTCTATGCTGCAGCCTTTGGTTTACTTTTAGATAAAACAATGAGGCCTCTTAATATGTCTAGGTTGTATTATGGGAAGAACAGCAGGAATAAAATCAAGGGCTGGGAAAAGATTGAATGAGCTTTACCTTTAAATATATATATATATATAATTTGAATTTTTGTATTAGTTTACTGTGATTCTTTTATTGTAATTTTTATAAACAGGTTTCACATGAAACCATTGAAAGGGACTCAAATATGCAACACCTAATCTATTTTCCAAGGGAGTTTTACCCTTGAATGGTGCTTTTTGACTGGTCAGGGTTATTTATTAAATTTTATATTTGAAAGTATTTGGGGAATTATGTAAATTCTTTATATGAATCTGTTTATTTCATGAATTGTAAATTTCATAATACTTAGTGATTGAATTGGAAGTTTAGTAAAGTCATTCAAAATGTTCAAAGTTTATAATCTGTGTGTATTTTACATATATTTTAACAAGTGCCAGAATAGTTGTATTTAATATTGTAGATTTAATACTACTTGCACATCCCTGTGACAGCATTAACTTAAAGCTACGCAAGTTTACATTTAAAAAGATAAAATCTAAACAAACAAGTAAGCCTGGGACACATGTTCCTGTATTTCTTCAGAGGATGTGAAGCCAAGTATCAGTAACTGAGCAGGTTTGCTTCAAGTTTATCTCAGGAGCTCCTGCCATGGTGGATACAATAAACTGCTGTCTCTCCCCTTTATGTATGCTATGAACTCAGCCTTGGGACTTGCATTGCAAGCCTCTGGTTGTCTGTCTGATTAGAGGTAGAACTCTTGCACGATTTTAACAGTGTTTCTGACTGAAAAATTGTATTTTTAAATAACTTTTATTTGTATGGTTGTTTTTCATGATAAATGATTGAACAGTTTGAATGACTTGACTTGGTGTCATTATCTTGCAATATGAACCGGTAACCTCACAACTCCACACTTCATCACCATATGAAGTAAATGAAGCTAGCTAAGCTGATGCTGTAACAATTAATAACTTGCCATTAAGGATTATTTTATAGCATGAATTTTTAAATATTTATTCAAATGATATTTTACTCCTGTATTCACTTTGGTTTTAGATTTGTGACATGAATATTTCAGTGCTGCTTTATTTTGTTCTGATGAATTTGTTTCTTGCTTGTAAATTGCTTTTTTTATGGTATAAAGTCAATGGGAATTGCTGTTTGTAAATTAAAAGCTTCTAGAGCAAATCTATGGTGTCAGTGTTTGCATTTAGATATTTAATTACTAAGGAACTTGCAGTTTATATGCTTTTACTGAAGTGTAATAAAAAGTTGTCTTTTAATACTCATGTTTCAACAAGGAATCAAAATCACTATAGACAAACTACTCCTGAAGTTACCATTTTTTTGCCAGCATTGCTTGTTTAGTTCTGAACAGATGATTATTTCAGTTTTGTGCTTCAAAACCTTGTCCAGGTCTCAAAGCAAACCAACCAACCAGGCCAGGCAGTGGGGATCTGTGGGGAGGTGAGGTCTCATTTCCACAACAGTGTTTGCCTCCCATGTTTTGCCATCTACAAGAGCAGAGCCAGCACTGTTCTCTGCACATGTAGGATACAGCTCCTCCCAGCCCACAAGTTCTCATTGAACAGGCATAGCCAGCAACTTCAGCTGGTAGCAGAGCCTCAGCTGGATGTTGGCACATCCTTGAGTGCCTTTATAATAAGCACCTTCTTGGAGGAGCTTCTATGTCCTCAGCCAAGTTGTATACTGATGCTGATGTGCTGAGAGAGACCCTTCCTGGGAGAACTAAAATTTTGCAGAAATAATTTTTTGCTTTATAGTCATGAAAAGACAGCTGATACTAACGAATTTGGTTAAAATTTACCAACATTGTTGCCAGTTTTTCACTGTGTGAGATGTATGCTAGTGAAGACTACTATAGTAAAGCTGAATTAAATTTAAAAAGAGTTTTAAACTCCCATGGCAGCAAAGGGTGTGTTTATATAATGCTAATGCAGCTAAAGGATATAGTTACCTTGACTGGCTCAGGGGGGTTACAGGGGAATGGGGACTTTTGTTGGGTGGTTGGTTGGTCCCATGAGACCCAGATTCAGAATGACTATTTTATTGTATGCAGTCTGAAAACTCAAGGAATACAGAATGGTGTAAAGAAGATGTAACTCTTCAGAGAGTAATGTAATGCACTGCATTTTTGCTGCATAGGGTTCTAACTTCACTAATTCTATCTAGAATATACCATTGACTTTGGGTAGTTCATATTTATTCAAAGGTGCAACCCATGGCAATAATTACAGTGCCATAGCACAGTATGTGAGGTTAAACTTCAACTTACCTGCTTGTTTGGAGTTTGTCCCTAATAACTTGGAAAATACTTTAGGCTATTTTAGCAGAGACATCCAATAAAGTAATTTCATTGCATAAGCTGAAGCAACTTATTTCCAAAGTCCTGATTTGATAAAGCCTGAAAAAGATTTTCTCTAAATCAATTTCAAGCACTGCTAACAGACAATGCACACACAATGTTTATTGAAGCTACTTAATAGTTCATAATTTTAAACAACAAACAGAACTTGCAGGTAGCTTTAGGGGAAGTTAGAACAGCCAGTGAACATATTATACAATTAATGTTCTTCCAGCAATGTGGGATGGAATGCAGCCTGATCCTACTAATGCTACATTTCATTAACTATATGAAACAGCACATTGCAATTGTATTGCGCATGAACTTAGGAAAAATCTGAATCAAATACTCAATCGAATGTCAGTTAAAATACAGACAGAAACATTTAATCAGTGTTCTGGGAAATTATATGGCTAATGGCACTGTCAAAAGTAACACTGCTCAGCTATGTATTTTGCCAACCTTTTCAATTAATGCAGCACAATACAACTCTCAATCTTTTGTATGCCTCTTGTCTTTTCCACTAGAGGGTGCTGGCCAATTTTTTAAAATACGGGTTGTGGGGGGATAATTTATGGTGCAGAGCAGAAACCTGAAACAAGAACAAAAAAATAAAGTTTCCAGTCTTAATTTCCTTCAACAGGAGCATTAGCTGAGTAATTCTATTCTTAGCAGGGCAGTCCTGCTTTCTCTAAGGCACCAGTCCTACTTAGGCACTGGATGTACCTCTTTGCAGTACTTAAAGCATCAGTTTGGAAACTGTCTTAAAATCTCATCATTATTAGGAAAAGAAGTAACTGGCTTTCAGTTTTTCTGTTTGTTTGCTTTTTTTCTAAATCCTTGTAGAAATGCTACATAAAGTAGCTAAATAAATTTATTTTTAAAGAGGATTGTAGCCCATGAACTTCTGTTTTAAGTGTCCTGGCATAATGAGACAGGACAGTGTGGAAAATATCTTGCCATAGAATTCAGTACTCCTCTAGTGAAAGCTGATGCTGTATGCTTGAGGAAAGTGTATGTAGCTTAGCAGTACCAATAGGATAAACTCTAATAATAGCTTATGTCTACTAAATTACTGGAGATTCATATACAAACATTTTCATTCTCCAGCCACGGGGGGGGTGAGGGGGGGGGAATGAAAGGAAAACACATTTCCATATGGTGCATTTGGCTTTGATGTGTATATTGGAGCTGTACGCATCAGTAGTCACAAGCAGACTCCAAATAAATGTTTAAATTTCTTTTTATAGTTTAGTCTCAAAATGAGTATTTCTGCTATGGGAAGAGAGCTCATACATGTTTAATTGAGATGTCTGAAGATATTTAAACTGCTCTGAATTTGATAGTCAGTGAAGATCTTTGGTAACTAGGAAACTGGAAAGAACTAAATGTATTCCAGACAGCACGCAGTCTGCCAAAACCCTCCTTAGGCTTTTGTTCACTCAGGTACAAACTTTCAGTTCAGTCAGATGGACTGGAAGCAATCCTACATGTAGCTACCGATTTAGGGAGCATTTTCCCTACAGCGATGCCTGTCCAACCTGCCCACGGCTTTGGGAGCAGAGGTTATTCCGGGAAGGGTGCAAGAACTGAGGGTCCCTGGACCCCTCTGACAGTTCCAGCATTCAGCGCAGGGCAAATGTTGGTAGCTGAGGGATAATGTCTGCTCAGGAAACCCAGAGAGCGCCGGTTAACCTGCAACCAGCACCGGCTGCTTTGGAGGGGGGGGGAGTGAGATGTTCTCTGAGGCACCGGGGCAGGCAGGTTGCAATCCCTGTGGCAGCAGGGACAGGCGGATAAACAACTCCTTCTCCTCCTCTGCGCAGACTCAGCCTCGTCCCGCCGTGCGCGCTGGGACCGGCTGTTGGGCGGGGAGGACACCGGCCCCCACGGGAGTCCAAACTGCCCCTTCCCTAGCGCCCTGACGCTGCGGTCCGCCTCGGCCCAGGAGCCGCTGACCGGGCCGTGGCACAGCACGGCACGGCACGGCACGGCACCGCACCGCACCGCACCGCACCGCACCGCCTTCACCAGCCGGGCCAGGCCGGGCCAAGCCCCTCCGACCCTAGGGTGGGGGGAAGCAGCCAAAGACGCGAGGCACCTGCGGCGGCTCCTGCGCAGTGTCTGCGCGCTCGTACGTCCCGCCCCGCCCCGGCCCTGATTGGTGGGGCCCTCCCATGGGGAGCAGGGATTGGCCGGAGGCGCCGTCAGTCCGGGCTCCGGCCTCGGCGGCGGTTCGGTGCGGCAGCGGCCTGAGGTTCCGCGGGGGAGCTGCTGCCTCGGTACTGCGGGGTTCTCGCTCCGAGAGGGCTCCTGGGCGAAGCTGAGGGCGGCGATCTCAGGACAGGTGAGACGTGGTCTCTCCCGCCGGGACGGGGTGGGACCCGGCCACCCTCCCTACCCCCCGCCCCGGTTGGCCCCGCCCCACCGTGCTGCGGGCCCGGCCGCCGCCGTTCCTGCCGCTGTTCCTGTGCGGCGGAGGGGCCAGGCCGGCAGCCTCCCCTACAGGTGCACGCCGCTTGGGAGGAGCCGGCGGCTTGCAGCCCCCCTCAGGGACAGGGAAGGCGGCGTGGGCCGCAGCTTGTCTCCGCCGGCAGCGGGGCCTCGACAGGTGCGCGGACGGAGGGGACGCGGTCTCCGCCGAGAGGCCCCTCCCCGTGGGAACCACCGCGGTCCCCGGCTGAGGCAGGCGGAGGGGCGGCCCGGACCGACCAGACCAGGCCGGCCCTCGAGAACCGGCCCCTCCGGAACGGGCCCCCCGCAGCCGCTGCTGTGCCCGCCCGCGCTCTGGGCCCGTTCCCCGCCCTGCCGGCAGCCGCTGCTCGCTGGTGTGTGCCCAACGGGTTGAATTTTCAAGGCTAGAAGGTGTCATGAAACGAGAGAGTCACAGAAGGGTTTGGGTACGAAGGAGCCTTATAATCTAGTTCCAATTCCTTCTAGACCAGGTAGCTCCAAGCCCCCCCAGGCTCTCCTGGAACACTGCCGGGCATGGGGCAGCAACTTCTTGGCCATATGGATGGGAGCAGTGGTGTGCTTGTCCTGACAATGAGAGTGGTGTAAGGGCAGGGTAATGGGGGGGACCAGAGGAAAACACTCAGGGTTTGGTCACATCCTCCACTGAACTGATGGAATAAATTTTACTAGACTAAAATGCACGATTTTGATCTCCTCGTTTTAAAAAGACAGGTAAGAGTTGTGAGTGCCTCAAAATTAGCAGTAAAAAGGTTTTCAGAATTTTTGATGAGAGGCTCAAAGAGCAAGATAAGCCTGATGGATTAAATACAGGATCAAGTAGGGTCTTAAACACAAAAGAGAAATGTTTGTTGCAGTCAGCCTTTTTCAGGATAGGGAAGAGAAGTCAATGGAACATCAAAAAAGTGGTAGTGGTAGGGATTTGCGTGAGCGGCCAAAGAACAAGTACACAGAGGATGTTTATATCTTTAACTGTGTGGCATTCTGCCCCCATCATCAAAAGCGTGTGAGAAAACTGAAGGAGCTACAGAGAGGGACAGTGGGGCTGAAGTAAAGAATGTGGTTGACTTGGAGTAACCCTCAGCCTACAGAAGATGTCTGAGAGAGGTTATGGTGTCTTTCTAACCATGAATTGCAAAGGTGAAAAGTGAAGATTGCTTTTTTATTTGTAATCTGTAATGACTTGACTATTAACAGCATGGGGGGCTGGAGAAACAGGAAGAATTAGTGCTGCTTATCTGGAAAATTCAGGTACACAGGAGACTGCTAGCACAGAGTTTGGAAAAGGCAATTGTTTTTTAGATGTATCAAAATTTTACTTGGAAAAAGAGTTTTCAAAGGCACTGAGAGTGAAAGAAGTAGACAGAATAGAGTGGGCTTCACAGACACACACACAAAAACTAGGGAAAAAACAATTGCCAGGGAACAAATCTTACTGACAAAGCTTAGATGGGATATGAGCATACATTATGTCTGTGATTTTGGTTGGAATACTTAAGTGAATACTAACACATTTATAACTTGCCATTTTGATTATTTTATGAACTAGCAGCATTTGCTCCTGTGGGCAATACCTGCTATATGCCCACTCTGATTTTGGGTGAGTTCAGAGTATATGAAGAGAATACTGCTTTCCCAGCAAATGATAGCTTCCTTTGATGCCAGCAGCAATTGCATGTTCTTAAAGACGAGAAGATACACACTTTTTTTCCAGTGGGGGTTCCTTAATGACAGAAGAACAGGCTCTAGTAGAGGCGTAGTAGTAGCAGCATGTGATCTGCCCTGATTTTTAACTTTATCAAAGCATCAAGGGCTGTATTGGATTTTCATGTCATTTTCCACGTGAAAGTGTCCTTGAGATTTTTTTCTCATTTGATGCATCATTTTCTTAGATATTAGCTGTTATAAAAGTTGATTTAAGGCAAAAGAGGAGAAAAGGGGAAGGGCTATGTCTTAAGTATCACCAAAGCAGTTACATGCAGAGTATTATCTGTGGTTTGTTGCTACTCATATTTGGTGGAAGAGCTGTGGCCTCATTTGCTGATACACAGAGAGGAAAATGATTGGTTTTGTGTCCATTGTGCTTTGTTTCTTGAAATCTAGAGGCAAATGAAGTGAGAAAGATTAGCAGTCATAAAGCACCTTGAAACAAGTGATTAAAAACAGTAGGCAAACCCTTATCAGCTTGGACCTTGTGTTGATTTTACAGAGCAAGAAAGATTACCAAGTACATATTTGGACATTTCTTGATTATGAAATTGCTAATATGTCACCCCTCTCTCTCCGATGTAGTCACTAATGCTTTTGAGTTTGGGAATTGTTCATATACCAATTAAACTAGAATGGGGAGCTAGCCATCAAAGCTGGGAGGGAGAGCAAAGAATAAAATTACCAGAGTGCACATTTTGGGTAAGGAATGTACAGTTTGAGAAGAACTGGTTTATGTAATAAATGTCACCATAATGCTGCTTACTGTTAATTTACAGGAATGCTATGCTTGTAAACAAGAGATAAGCCTGCTGAATTCAACAATGAATTGATGGCGCAGTGCATCAAAATGGGTTGAGTGAGTGCAGAACTACCTCATTCCACTGTAAGTTTGCATATGTATTTCAAGTAATGTAATGAAAGTAGTAGGTTATTTTCCTGTTTTCACTTACGTGTGATACTAGAGACTACAGAAGTGTCTACCAGTTCTCTTCAGTCTGGAGAACCTGGAAGCAATTTATAGTCAAGGTAGTATCATGCTATAATTCAGCACATACATATTTATTTTCCTGTGAATGTATTATTGAGATTCCACTAAAGTATAACTCTCATGAACATGGATGTTGTCATAACCTACTCAACTTTTCAGACTTGTTTGAAGGGCTTTTGAGGGAGGACTTCTGCTAGAGAGAAAGCTGCTGCTCTGTCTTGATGTGGATCAAGATAGTATTGTATTCTTAACTTGTGTTTTTTTAAATTATTTGTACTTTGTTAAGGACAGATTTTGCTTCTGTTGTTACCATTGCTAACCTAGAAATACTTTTCACCAGTACCCAAAATTTTTCTAGTTAGCAGCCTGAAGGAATCAGACCTGAAGAACTGTTTGGTTCCTGGATAGCAACCATTATTTTATTTGCTTAAACAAATAGTCATCAAAGCTTTTGCTTTGGTTCACCTTCCCAGTTTACTGCTCCATGTTATTTCTAGGAAATAAAGTGTTGTGTCTCACACAAAAGCATCACTGATTAAGGGTCCTAGGACTACTGTAAATTGACCTTTGCTGCAACAGTGCTCAGCATTAGTTCAGTGAAAAATGGGAAGGGGAGGAAAAAGGAATTTATTTCATGCCTTTGCATGAAATTAAAGTACTCTCCACTTCTTGTCTTGCTTTTTTTTTCCTCCCCTCTTTACTGGTTATTTGTTGGCTGCAGCAATATTGTGGAAAAGTACATGCTGGGCTGCTCCAGGAAGAGCATAGCTTGGAGGAGTCACCAGTGTATAGGAATGCCTGATTAGCAGATGTAAAGAAGAAGGAGCCAGTATCTTTTCAGAGGTACACAGTGAATGAGAGTGGCAACGGACATGAATTGAAATAGAATACAATATAGTACATGGAAAACACATGGAATATCATCTTAAAACAAAAGATTACTTACTATGAGAAAGATCAAGCACTGGAACAGGTTGTGCAGGGAAGCTGCATCAGCCATGGAGATAATCAAAACCCAACTGGATGTGAGCAATGTGCCCTGCTTAAGCAGAGGCACTGGGCTCTCATCTCAGGAGAGCCCTTCCAGACTCAGTGATTCTGTAAAAAGGCAATTATTAAGATTGGGAGTATTACACAGCCTGAGAGTTGACAGCAGGCTTTCTGAACTAACTGTGCAGGTGAAGCAGTGAAGGAACATGTCCGTAATTGTAGTGAATAACTCTTCATGCTAAAGGAACATGTTCATGTTCCTACATGAACATTTTGATAATTGGAGGATAGGTTAATCATGGGCAAAGTACTAATGGTAATCACTGCCTCCTACACTTTGCTTATTCAATCAAAATGTTTCAGCAAAATTAATACAAGTATGAACGTAGTTTGGGATGATGGAAACTCTATGGGATAAATTATTGTACAGCCCTGAGTAGATTCTGTTAATCAGGGCATAGGACAGTACAGTACAATCTGGCATTGTCTTCTGAGTGACTTCACCTCAACAAAGTTGTGACACTTTCTCTGTATTTCCATTATTTTTACATGAGATGCTATAAAATGTGTTCACAGAGTAATTCCATAAAAATCCGAAAACCTAGAAAGCACTTTCTTCCACTGTAATTTCTTAATGTATCAAAGATGAGTACATTTTCTTTTCTGAGTTATTACATATTAAACCAAAAGATCTAAGACATTTTGAAAACAGGCCTATAATAAGTTAAGAGTCACTGCCACCTAGTGGAACATTGAAACCGACGCGTTCACAAACTTTCTGGAGAGGAGAGTCCATAGGTTTTTAAGGTTGGCATAGAATGAGGGATTCCAAGTGGCAGGAAAGGATACCAGATTTCTTTTTTTTTTGGAGTTGCTTAAAGTCGTTATTATTCATCTAAGTGGAGCATATCATAAAATCATGACCTGAGCTTCAGACGTGCTTAACCTACTTTTAGGTATAATTCACATTATTTGTGTATTTATAAAACCCAAAGACCTGGATTCTGGGACCTGGGTTCTGCAGCTGTTTCTACAGCTGCTTCTTCTCTCCTTATGATGGAATTTATTTGAGTGCACATGCACTAGAGTAGAAGAGTGAGACAGTTTTAGTAAAAGAAATCAACTTAGCATCTGCATTTTCATGAGTTAGACTTGATTCTTTGAGAAGTGCTGCAACAATCAGTTTTTCAGCCTGTTTGCTCAGGAATGGTCAGGAATATTTATTTATTTTGGTAATTGGTAATTGTTTGTGGTCAGATGGGGTAGCATGTAGTTAATCCACAGACCCTTAGTAATGTTTATAGCAGTTTTGGTTAAAGTCCTGTTTAATCTGTTGAAGATTGACAGGTCTAGTGATCCTAAATCTGGGATGCAGCTTCCTAGTTCTGCTCAACTTCTGTGTGGTTCAACAGCTACAGTTATAAGTTGCTGCATTAAACACTGGAGTGCTGTTTTCCTTCAGAAGGTGTGTTTTCATGGGATCTTGTCATAGCCCAATATAGGGATTTATGTGCCAAGTTGTAATAATATTTTCATTATTATTAATAAACCGTAGCAAGAAGTTTCTCAGACAAGAGTATACATGAAATTACTAAATTGTTCATGGCATGTTTTATCTATAGGTGGTAGTGTTCCCTAAAGCATAATGAAGTATATTAGGGACGTTCCAGTGAAACGGATAATAAAAAAATACACAAGATAGTTTTCTCTTGGCAGGCTCTCTAGTCATATAAATGTAATAGCTTTTTAATCTTCTATAGCCTAATTGCTCTTTTTCTTACTAAACTGTTAGTAGACAATTATTGTTTCAATCTATGCTTTTGAATATTTTAGAATTCTTCATGGTTCTACAAGATGGCCACCAATGTCTAATGTTCAATTATTTCAAAAGGACTTTTGAAATTAAAATCTTTTTCATAGAAAGCATTGTGACTGCTGAGGCAGCTTGACGGCCCCGTCTCATCTGTGCATTTGTGTATGCCTTGTATGTCATGAAAAGGCTCAGGATGGCATATAAAGATTGCTATTTTCTGAAGAAGTGTGGTTCATGGATCATTTCTGCCTTTGCTATAGGAGATGTGATCCTTTTCGTCTCAACTTTCCAGAACTTGTATGTAAAGGAATGAGAAATGGAGTTTGAGATGTGATGCTTGACTGAACAGGAGCACTCAGGAAAGTGAAGATATGATGTAGTGTTTCAGTGGTCTAAACTTGGAGGAGGAGATGCTGTCAGTCAGGAATGAAATGGTTTTATAGGAGTGTTGCTCTGCTAAATATCCACATAGCAGCTGCTTGTTTGAAAGATTTAAAGAAATTCTTTAGAAATCCTTCCAGAGTGGCTTGCAGTGTCATTGCAATGACAAAGGAGCTCTAAAATCCTCAGACTTAGAAGGATTTTGAAAATTTGCTTTTTTAAGGTATAGGGAGATCAAGCAACACATGGCTTTAGATAGTCTCCTGGTTTGGACAGATACCTTGGTGCTAATCACCTTTTTATCTTTATTTAGCTGTAGCAAAAAATATGGGACTTTTTTTCCTTTCCTCTTACACACCTCTGGGCTGATTTGATGTAGATGATAATCCAAGTTTCACATTAGTGTCTTGAGTGCAAGCACAAGGGCACGACTATAACCACATTATTGTTTCATAATACAGCACCATTTACCTCTTCCAGAGTGCTAACTATGGTAACATATTATTATTTTTACTCCACACCCACAGCATCACAGTATGATTTTTTCCATGGTTCATCAAGGAAAGAAACATTCTAATTGTGAACATCTGGACTATAGTTTTGGAATGAAGAAAGAGGAAAAGTAGTGCAATGATGAAAAACAACTCAGGATTTAATATGAAGCTCTGTATGCTCTATTGTTAATGTGTCCATTGTCAGTTGCCAGTGAAGTGGAGTAGTATCCCATTGATCTTGATGGAGGTAGGGAGCAAGATTATTTCAGTATTCTTCATTCCCTTATCTTGGTTCGTTCACAGCTACCCATTCTGATGTTTGCTACCAAATTCTGGGAGGCATGGTTTCTGAGGAGCAGCAGAGGACTTTAGGTATGTGTAGTTGGGAGAAAAGGAGACAAAAGGGTGACCCTTTGTTGGTTCCAATGAAGTTTATCAGCAGACAAACTGGGCCCTAATGCTCTTTGGCTCACTAAAAAAGTTGTACAGCTAATTTAAGCTGAAGAAAGAACACTTGTCAGAGGTGGTATCTTGTGCTCAAAAGTCAGTGATTTTCTTGTGAGTTGAAAAACTAGTAATGAGGATGAATTTAAGGTCATTGTCACTTGATTACCTGAATATTGTTAAGAGAAATGTATAATTTGCCTTTCTGCTCTCATAGAGTGTCACTTTTGTGCCATAGATGACAAATACTGAAATAGGGATTACCTTTGTTCTCAGTTTTGATGGTGGTGCTTTGTTGTTTTGTTTTTTTTTTTCCAGTGTAGTTGTTCTGGCACTGTCTTCATTTTTGCTTCAGAGGGAACTATGTATCTAAATGGGTTTGTTAAGTTGGCAGAGAAGAACAGACAACCTCTGGTGGTACGTATCTTTGCATCATGATTTACCCACTCTGCTTCTGGCAATCTATAAATGAGATCTACTGCAATATGCATGTGAACCTTCCATACAATCAGATAAGGTGTTTTGTTTTCTTAGCACTGTTTGTGTAATGCATAATTTTAATAATTAACCAGAACAAGTTGAAGGAATTTTTAAGAAGCAGAAGTCATTTTTGTGGCTTTTTGACTTTTGTTGCCAACAAACTGGACCCTTGATAATTATCAGAAATTTCTTTTTAATCTTATTGGACTGAAAAATTGCAAGCATGGCAGAACAGCTTATGTATGAATTGTTTTAATATCTTGCTGTGTGTAATCTTGACAGCCTTTTTTACAGTAGACTCAGTAGTAACTCCAGTGTTACTTAATTTGCAGAGTAGTACTTTTGTAATATCAGGCTTGGAAATACTTCAGATCCTCAAGTGATTTTGTAATGATAAAAACTTTATTTACTTTTTCTTAAAAGAATAATTGCTGCTTATGACAAAACAAATGGGTATGTAGAGAAGCAGCTTTTCATAGGAGATGTGAATTTTGGAGAAACCTATGAACATAGGAAAATACAATGTATATTTAATTCTTGTGTTATATTTGAAACAGTTAGGGGAAAAAATCTATTTTGGTCCTTTTTATTAAAAAAATATCTAATCTTGCAAGTTTTTTCTAAATACTGAATGTGGAAAGGCAAAAGTATGTTAGTTCTTTTGGTTTCAAAAAGTAAGGCACTTTTGTGTCTCTTTGGTTTAGTGAACATTAAAACTTGGAGTAAAACCACTCTTGGACAGGATACAAGATCACATGGGATTTTTCTTTCCCCTTTCAGAGCATTTTTTAGCCCACTCACACTGGAAAGCCGAGTCAGAAAGGCAGAGAAAGAGGAGACAAGAATATTTTTGCGGCCTTGATGTAAATGCCACGTTTTAAAGGAATTACATCATGAAAACTGCTTTCCACTTCAGTATCTCTGAGGATTATTAACAGGAGCAACTCCAGACTTAGAAATACCTTGCAGTCTGTCAGTGCTTAAAATATGAGTTAATTTTATCAGGACACAAGATAAAGGAAATAGCTTCTTGACTTGTTTTACTGGGGAGATTTTGGCATTATTTGAAGCACAGTTACTGGTTTGTGTCACACATGCCCATGAGATGGTAGGGACAGTTGTTTTTTGTCATGTAAGACCTTGTTGGGGTGACCAGAAAGCTGTAGATCTCCTCTTTCTCAAGGAAGTCAAATAAGAGGTTATTTTTGTTTTTTTGTTCTCAGCTGCTGGCTTTCCCAGCACTTTCTTGTTTGTGTGACCAGTGTTGTGGAAAAGGGTGGGGGAAAGGGAAATGTGTCAGTACATACTACTTGCACATTAGAGCAACTGCAGATTTCAGTAGAAAAGCTCATGTGCAGGAGGAGTAAGTGGGAGTGGTTGCCATGGTCTTCCTTTGTGTTTGCTGTGGGGAATGAGGAAACAATCATTCTGTTTGTTTTCTCTATTTAAAGTGAATCAGACATGTAGCTAACTTGGTAACTCTGTAAGCAGTTCTTGGTTTTTGGATGTACACAAGCAGTTGCAAGGAGGATTTACACATAAGAACGATACAGGGGGACTTAAATCACCAGTTACAAGAATAATTCAAGTGTTGAGCTGGGGAAAGTTACGAAGCAACATTTCTACAGTCAGTTAATCTCTTGGATTTCTTTTTTTAAAATATGTTATAGTAACCTGCAGTTTCTGGATGAATACTAATTGAAAACCTAATTGCATACCAATGAAAAATAATACACTTTTTTTCCCCCCAACATTTCTTGAGTTCATTAGAAGTGGAGATTATGACTTGGCATGGCTTTAGCAATAGTTTTACTTCTTCACAATTGGTACCTGAAAGAGAGGAATTCTAGCTCCTAAGATCATCTTGCTTCTGAAGTTTTTTTCTCAATTAAATTTCTTCTATAGTCGGGGTCATAAATTTTATTTATTTATTTGCATTAATACATTTGGTTTGCAGGAATTCTGTTTTCATCATGTTGTCTCAGCAGTACTGGGTGAGCTGAAACTGTCTGCATCTTGGGGGAGAGCATGTATAAAAGGAATGACCTCATGGCCAATGTGATGGTCACCTCCGCCACTCCAGAGGTACAGTTCCATGTTTTTTGCTAGCTCCTGTATCAAAATGGAAATTTTGGCTTGTTTCAGCTTTCACAGAAGCTCTTTTCTCTTCCCAGTCACATCAGTCTTTTTTCTTAGGAATGATGTATTATTATTTGACAACAGAGTAATTGTAGAACACTCCGTGGTTCTGAGTGTTCACAACCTATAATTTATTGCTGGTGGTGATGATTATTCATTTAGATTAGTTTTAGATACCATTCTTTACGTGTAACCCTCCATAACTTGGAGGAGTTGTTTATTCTTAATGAGTTAAGAACAATGTAATGTATGGTCTAAACAGAGGCAGTCAGAAAGATTTCAGTGGATTTGGGGGGGGGGGAATTTTCTCATCCACTAGTAAAAATGCTCTGTAACATTTTTTGTTTTGTCCCTTTGGAGACAAGGCAGGTGTATTGGGCTGTTTTTAAAAACTGCTATTTCTTAATATTTTTACATGTATTCGATTTCTGCATTTGACATAAAATTTGTCCTTCTGCAGATCAGCCTACTATTTTTTCTTTGTAGGGTAGTAGCAGCTCAGATTCTCTGGAAGGGCAAAGTTCAGATTTTGCCAATAAAAGCTACGATGCAGTTGTATTTGATGTGTTGAAAGTAACTCCTGAGGAGTTTGCTGTAAGTAGAAATGTGGGGTTGATTTGTTTTGGATTTTTTTGCATTTAAGCTTGTATAATATTAAGAAATATATAAAACTTTTTTCTTTAAAAAGAAATCTGTTTAAGTGAACTTCCAGTGTTTTTGAAACAAATTTCTGATTATATCAGCCTCAACAAAAAAAAAAACATGTCCTGGGTTCTAAAAGTTTGGTACTGACCTGACACAGCATTTTTTTTGTAAAGCCATAGTTTTTGGTTTTTTAGTGTTTTAGGAGACCCTAAAACATGAAATAGGGTTTTAAGATGTTAGTTAAACACAGTCTTTTTTTTTTTTCACTGAAACCATAAACACTCATGTTTTCTGCTGAAACATTAGTTCCTGAGGAAAATCAGTTTCTTAAAAGCAGAAAAGAAGAATGCAGGGAGGAAACAATTTGCATTGCTTAATTACAAGTTTTCAGTACTAAACTGTAAGCAGAACTGCAGTCTTTGCAAAAGTCCAGTGCAATTCTTGTGCTTCATCCCTTGTTTTTAATTTATATGTTGGCTTGCTCTGGGAAGCAAGAAGGAGTGAGGATGAAAGTTAGTTCAATGTTTTCATTAATATTCTGGGCATCAAAATGATGCTTTCCTCATTTGGCATAAGGTTGTTTAATCTCCATTCATAAAAACAAATAATCCTGGAGATATGCCTACATTCTTCCTATCAGTTTGTCATTTTGGAACAAGGTCTGATGAATCTTTTTTATCACTAATACAGGGTACACACATGAGGGCTCTTATAAGGTAAAAATATAAAAATACTTGGCTGGCAAATCTGTATCAACTAATTTAAAAAATGTTCTGGTGCTTTCACTGCTATTCATCCAAATTCAGCTGATCCACAGCCAAGAACTGCTTTCAGAAATGAAGAGCCACAATTTAGACAGGGCTGTAAAATCACGCAAAAATAGAGCTGTCTGGTTTCATCAGAAGAGAGTGAATGTTAAGTCCACAGACAGCTGAGAACATGGTGTGTAGTCTTCACAAGGAAAACTGAACTTGTGTTGATCTCAGAACTTTGAGTGCTGCAAGTACTGAGAACCTTCCTCTGGAAATGTAAGAGAAAATAGGGACATGTTGCCACTCGGTGTGGTGGAGTTTGTACTCGTGGTCTATTGGCATGGAGGGGGGAGGCCAAGCTCAGGGTTTTCTTTTTCTGCAGTGAAACCATGACTGTGCAGTTTGTAGTTGGGAAGGGGCAGGTGTAAATACATGATTGTTATTTTTCCATAATAAATTACTTAAAATTATATCTTTATTGCAGAGCCAGATTACATTGATGGATATGCCAGTATTTAAAGCTATACAGCCTGAGGTAGGTTTTCTCCAACTATTCGTTTACATCCTTGGAAGAGTGTTATATGGTTTTTTCTCCAGGTTTTAGCCTTTCACATGAGCTTATGCGTTGATGGAAAAAACTTAAGATTTTAGAATTCTGGTTTCCAAGTCTTATCTTTTAAGTCTATCTTTAAGTCTAGGACTTGCTGAGATATTGTCGATTGAGCTATTACTAAAAAACCCCAAACATTTCCACATATTACTTTGCAAGAGCTCAATAAGAGGATGTTTGATTAATAATTCTTTGCTCTCTAGCAGGAGTAACTATACTTACATTCTAGATTTCTGTGTATATTTATTTAGCAGCTGTGTTTTTCAAAGTCCTGGAAGTTGCAGTCTTCACAAATTTCAGTCCTTTCTTGAATATTTGGTTGGAAAGTTGCTGGTGCATTGAGGAAATTGCCTGTACCCTGCCATGCGAAAAGATGAAGTGTGATACAAAACACAGTATATTTTGGCAGTTTAAAAAAAAAAAAATTCAATAGGGGCACTTGGATCACATACTCTTATCAACCTTCCTATTCAGTCCAAATGTTAAACCTAGTCAAATTATTTTACCATTCAGAGGATTTTTCACTGTTACTCACCAGCCCTCTGGCTATTGCTTCATATCTGTAGGTTACTGACCTCTTTCATTTTTCAGACAAGTGTAAATTTTGCTGTCCCTAATAGGGTGACTGAGATTTTTCCATATAAACATAAAATTTCCAGTCTCTTAAGACCAGATGTGCACCAGTCATGTGGAGAGTCTGTGTCTTGACAGATGAGAATTGGTGTTTTTGCTTGCAGAAAGTGTAAATTCTGGAAGATTGGGACACACAGTGTTTGGAACTGGAAGTATTTTTCCTGGTGCTCACACAGGAAGATGCAGAACATCCTAAGAGTGTGTTCTGTTTATCAGATTGTAGAAGTGCTTTTCAGAGGCAAAGTTCTCTTTGGCTCACTCTCTGACTTCTCCTGTGAAGGTGTCTAAAGTTAACAGCCTGCATTGAAAAAGTTGAACAACAATTTTATTGAAATTGCACTTTTGGGTTCTAAAAACGGAAGAGTGACTTAGATCTGGTGTTATGGAGAACTCATTTTCAGTATGTATGTGTCTACCATTTGTCAGATTTGAATAGGAAGACTGAACAGATGTGGGGTAACTTGAATCTGTAGTTAAAAAGAGCCTGGCTGTCTCTTTGGAACTGCATCAAGTAACTATTGGAAAGTGGACACTTAGTTTCTGGCTAAATAAAATTTGTAGCTATGCTTTCAAATTTACATTGATGCAGAATTTAATAGAGTTTATTTAAAGAGAAAACCACTGACCTGCTTTGTAGCTCTTCTGTTTATCTTATAGATCCCACAGGAATTTCTACTATCTATTTTGCAGTTTAGATGAACTTTTTTGCCACAGAAACTGGGTTTTTGTTATTCATAGAAATTGATTAGTTGTGTTTATGGGTATACTAAAGAATTTGTAACAGTTATTATTTCAAACTGGGTTAAGTTTGAAGTAGTCATTGTAATTGAAGAACATCCAAAACATTGCTTCGGGTACTGCCAACTATCCAGCATATTGGCAACTTTTTGCTTTATTAGAACCAAAGTACTAATCTATATTTTAAAATACTTGCCATACTTCAGTCAAGTCTGGCTAACTCTTCTGGTTTAAAAAACAGCCAATAAAATAAAATAAAATCAAACCCCAGCTGACCAGGCAACCTTGAGACTTAATATTGTTGCTGTCCGGCCTTTTTCAAACAACAGATTCTCTTGATTGGAATATCACATACAGATATTTAGGTTTTTTAAAATTGGTTTGCAACTAGAGTATGCAATAATATTACAGTTCTGAAACTGCATTGTTCAAATGTTTTAGGTCTCACATTTTAATAAAAACAATTAGAGGTTAAATATGGTAAACTGTGTTGTATTCATGGAATGTTTACTAACTGTAATAATGAGGATGACATTCAGGAGTAATAGTTAGGTTACCACCTGTAGTTGCATGGCTGATTTTGTACTGTTTAACTACTTGTAATATTGCTTATTGATATGTTTAGCTTTAGCTTCAATTTTGAACCAGGTAAGACAGTGCACTAGTGAAGTCTTTACTTCTGTGGCTCCTGTTTTTTTAATACAAGGGAGCCCTGAACTGAAGTAATCAATGCAGAATGAAACCTGTGACTGAATGCTTAGTCTCTCTGTATCTGAACATTAGTAATGATGGCCATTTTTTCTAGTATCAGGAGAGTATATGAATTACATCACTTACAAACATCAGTAAAAAAAAGAAGTGTTTGGTTAGACTAGGTGTCTTTGAGCAACTGGTGCCTTTGTCCGTGGTTTGCTTTTATCAGTTATGTATCAGTTTTTACACTTCTAATTTTTTTTTTAAATTAATAATTTTTAAGGCAATTTTTAAATGTGTTTTCTAGGAACTATCAAGCTGTGGATGGAATAAGAAAGAAAAACATATCCTCGCTCCAAATATTGTTGCCGTTACTAGCAGGTTTAACCAGGTAAATGACTTGTTACTGTGATGAACAGGTACTTATGATTTTTATAAATGAAGATTAGGATTTTAAAATGGCAGTTCCTGTTTTCAGTTGCTTTGTCTGCATTTTTCAGTTGTTCCTTTAGACCACTCATTTCTAATTATTAGTTCCTAATAATTTTTGCTGATAGGTCATGGTACAGTGTTAGCAGTTCTTCTCCCTCTTTTCTCTGTGTTTCACCTGCTCAGTTATCTAAGTGTTGCCTCTATACTACTTATACCCAATGGTAATGCTTTGGGGTAATTGCAGCTGTACAGAGGAGAATTCACTGGATCGAACTCTTTTCTTTCCTTACACTGTTTTCTCCCTGGAGCATCATGAAAGTTTACAAATATTTGATCTAATAAAGTCCTTTTTTTGTAAATCAATTCAGTTGTGTATGTTTACTTTATAGGTCAGTTTTTGGGTTGTACGAGAAATATTAACAGCACAGACCTTAAAAATAAGGGCAGAAATATTGAGCCATTTTGTGAAAATTGCTAAAGTAAGTGCAAATTCCTTATACTATCATTCAAAATCTTACTTGCTTTTTGTTTGTTTCTGCAATACTCCTATGAGCCATTGTTGGATTGTGGAGGGTAACATTCTTTTTTAGCATGTCTGCTATGTTGTGCCTCATGAGAAGGACAAAGATATGATATCTGCTGTTATTACTTTTGTATTGTAAATATTGCCAGTCAGTTTAATTAGCAGTTTTGTGCTTATGCAGAAGAGAATATATCTAAATAAGTTCCTGGCACAAATGCATAGTGCAAGTACTTGGAGAATGGTCAGCTTGAAGGTGCTAGGTTGTTCTTAAAAATAAGAACTAAAAGGAAAACACTAAAAATACTAAAACACATCCCTCTTTTTTTTTTTTTTTTTTTTTTTTTTTCCCCCCTCTCTCTAAGGAAAATCCAGATTTCCCTCAAATGTTCCTGGGCAATGAATAAATTAATCAATAAAGGATGAATCCAGCCTCTATTAAGATCTGTGAAAAAGCTACATAACAGTAGTCCCATTTTTCTGTGTGCCTGAAACTATGTTGCAGGATACAACAGCTTTATTCCAAAGTATTCTCTCTTTTTTAATAATTGCCAACACAGAGTGAATTTTAAAGAACATAGAAGTGAGAAAAATCTGTCCTGTAAAATGGAACACAAAATAAAAAATTGTATGAATGCTGAAAGGGTCATCACCATCTTTGATGCTTTGGGCTTGATGAAATACTTAATTTCAAAAATTATGTATGATTTTCAAAAACAATGCATTAAATACTTTTTTCTTTTTTTTTTTTTCCTGAAAGAACAGCATTAGAAAATAACAAATTCAAATTAAATACAGTTTGTATTCTTACATCTGAAATGCCTGATGTTTTGAGGGATATGATTGGAAAATTTGCAAATTCTAAGTGTCTTCAGAATTTTGAACATTGACAGCATTGAATAATGTTATTTGCAGTTGTTGATAAGGACTTTGTATTTCATTCTTTTAAAAATTGCATTTTATTAATACAGCCCTGAGAGTAATTTATCCTGCTTCTCTTTTCAATGTGCTAAAAGTTATTTCATTTTTTAGAAACTTCTAGAGCTGAATAACCTTCACTCTCTTATGGCTGTTGTGTCAGCACTGCAGAGTGCACCTATCTTCAGACTGACCAAGACCTGGGCTGTAAGTTACTGTCTTCTCTGTCTTGTCTGAAGTCTGAGGTTTTCTGAACTCTTATGAATTGTCAAATTGCATGCTCTGGAAGAAGGTTAAATGTATTGTTGTGGTACCAGTAGTGATCTGTTACATGTTTGGAAAAGCAGAGTTTAAATGGTTGTATATTTTTAAATTATCTTTTTTTTCAATAACGTACCTCTTTCCTGGGTTTCTTTTGTAAATTCTAGAAGTCACTGATTTTTTTCTCAAGAGAATCTTAGTTAATAAGTACTCTTAGAAGAACTTTGTATAGAGCATGTGTCAATATCATACTGTCTTGTCATACTTTTAATAAGGCACTATTGAAACAGCACAGTTTGCTTTAGTTAGAACATTTTCGCTGCTTTTAGAGTCAAGATGATTTTAGCAATTCTGATAAAACATGAGACTGTATAATAGTATATGGTTTTCCTCCAAAAAAATAATATTGCTAAGGCTTTTCCAAAGTCTGAGGTAGTGGTATGTGGATCCTTGATAAACTATTTAGAAATAATAATTGTATTTGTTCATGGCTTAGGCTTACGCTGAACTGCTTTTTTTTTTTTTTTTTTCCTTAACAGATAGCACATTTTCAAACATTGGTCTGGTTTGGGTAATGATTAATTTAATCCTAACTTGACTATGCTTGCCTTTATTGCAGGTGATTGAACAAATTATTTGTATCTTAAACTCATATAATCTCATTTATTTTTTCTGTGTAGCTTTTGAATCGCAAAGACAAGTCCACCTTTGAGAAGTTAGACTATTTACTATCTAAGGAAGATAATTATAAAAGGACACGAGAGTACATCAGGAGCTTAAAAATGGTCCCTACTATTCCATATTTAGGTGAGTGTGAACAATTACCTTTCTTATTTGTAGCTCATTTTGACTGACAAGCAGTAATGTAGCATGTTGTGCACCTCAGGAACACTCAAGGCAGATTTCATTTCATATTGACAAAAATTAGATCTGGAGATTTTAAGTTATACACTGTCTAGGGTCTCTGACTTACAGAAGTTTTTTGCATGACTGACATCTAAAACTACAAATATGTGCTTGCTTATTGTCCTTTCAGTGTCTTCATAATTTACAAGAGCATTAGGTGCGTAGTCTTGAAGTATTCAAGGAACTAAAAAAAACCAAACCACCTTATGTGCATGTGTAAGCACTCTAACCTATCAGCTTCATCTAGTTTGCAGTAGACTTTTTAGAATCTTCATTCGTTTGCCTGTTCACATTTTTTTCTGTTGATTTACTGCACAGACTTCAGAAGAAATCCATGACACATGGTATTCCATTTCTTTTAAATGGTTTGGAGATAGGGTGTTTTGGAGTTGGTTTTTTTTGTTCACCAGTTCCCCCACTCAGAGCAAGGTGTATAGATCTGTAAAGGTAAGATCCTTTTCCTTGCAGAACTGCTTTCATTATTTACCAGGAGACTGTTACAGAAGAAAAAAGATAGACCAAAACTTGTTGGTGAATATGTTGCCTGATTGAAAAGCTGAAAAGGCAGTTTATTATGTTAGGACATAGAAGATACGAAGAATTGCTGGGAATATTTTACTACTTGTATTTGTATTTATGAAATAGAAGACTATCATAAATTCAGGACTGTTTGCTCTTTTTGGTTTATATGGAAAGTCAGTATTTTTTTTTACCTCTGCATATATCTCCATCTGTAGATTTTTTCATCTTCTAATTGTCAAGGCAGTATGTCTCATAAATCCTTCTGCAGTTCCTCTCACTCAGCCCTTCTCTTTGCTTCCCTCAGTTAGTTAGTATCATCAGCAGATTTTTGCTCCATTGTTCACTCTCATTTTCAGGTCACTTATGAATATGTTGAACAGCATGAGTCCCAGCACAAATTCCTCTGGTTAACAGTCAGCCCTGGTTATGTAAAATATATCTTATTTAATAAATTTGATGGCTATCCCTATGGCTGTACCTCAAAAAATGTGTTGAAAAATTAGTATGAGTTATTGAAACTCGTTTGACAATAATGTCTGGTTCAAAGTCATGTTTAGCTTATCAAAAGAGAATATTCCAAGGAAACTTGTTTCAGTGAATAAGTATCTTTAACTTAGAGGAGAAAGTATTAGGTATGAAAAACCTGTAATCTGGTGGCGTAAATGAACAAGTAGAATAATACATCTAGTTAGGAGTAAATAGTGAACTTAAACACAGAAAGAGAGTGCCAAATTCTCTGCAGATTTGCTGACTTCATAGGGCTCCTGTTTTGTGCTGTGGTGGCTCTTGTCTCTTGCTGCAAGACAGTTATGGGATACCATTTTTCATTTCACCTGGGGCAGTCTGATAGAGTTACCAAAGGAGCACAAGGAGAAGGTGAAGTATGCACATGACCTAAGGATTTTGTTTTCAAGAAGTGTTTATAGACATATAGTAAGTTGGATGTGCATACACATCACCCACGTTGAAGAACTTGTGACTCTTCTGAGGTGGGGATCAGTCTCCTGTGTCTGCTTTTTTTCTGACAAAACGAGTGGTTAGTTGTAGATTTCAGCAGGAATTTTACTGCCTTAATGCTACAGTCCTAATTGTTAGAGTACTAGGGACAGGCTGTAGAGCCAGTGGATGTATTTGGTATTTCTTACCTAAAACTTACCAGAGTCCAATAGATAAACCAGTGGAAGATAAAACATGAATAGTGGAAATGTAACTTATAAAAAGTTCTTGCTCCTTGGGATGTGTAGAAATTTAGCATTTTCCCCTTCTGAAAATTGCTTTGGTTTTGATGTTCCAACATTTATACACTTCACACATGTTACCAGTAGTTGTGTATCAGAGTTGATCTGAATCATGAGGCAGAGTGGTGTGAAATTAAGTAATTATCAGTTCTTTTCTACGAGTAATCTGAACTAAAACAGGATGAAATCTGAACATACCAAAATAACACTTATTGCTTTATTAAAAGATTACAATATTACAGGACTAATCTAATATATTAAAACCCCTACTTTCAGTTATATACAACACATGCTACATGACACATCAGTTTAATGCACATCATACTGTTGTAAAGAAGTGATGAGGTAATAAGGGAAAAATATGCAGGTACACGCACCCATATGCACACCAAGTATGTTAAGGGCTTAATGAAAAATAAAATTAACTTCTAGAGGCTTTTGTTCTGCCTCTTTTATGCATTCTTTATTTTTCATAGTAGTTGCTGTTTTGAAGTGGGTATTAAAAAATGTGTTCTAGAAACTTACTTCAGAAGAATATTAGAATTATCCTAGTCAGTATTTCGTGGTTGTGACTGACCTCTAAACACAGATAAGTAAATCTATTTAATAAATTGACAGTACTATGTTATAATTGTGAAATAGGGTAAATATAACTTCTCCCGGCTACAAGTAACATCTTTACATAATTTTCATCTACTGGCTGAGGATAGTAAATAGCTTATGTATCTGTATCCATCATTTGCCTGCAAATTTGGATAGTCCCTTTCATTTATATCCAGCCAGTTCTGATTAGAGGCTACGCAGCAGGTTATGACTGAAATCAGGTACAAAATACTGAGAGAATTGTGAAGTATAACCTTGTTGGCTATACAGCACATCTGTTTTAAATTTGGATGAATTTCCATATGCAGGTACATAGTTAATTTTCATAAGAAATATCATTAGTGTTTTTAATCTAAAATGTTTGAATCAAATGTGAACTCTAATTTATAGGAGCAGATTATTAAAATGCTCAAAGTAAAGGGGAAAGACTAGATTTATCCCAACAGTAATGGTTTCACTACATGCTCTCAAATCAAATTATATTGTATTAACTTAATTGTGGCAGTTAACAGTTAAGATTAAATTAGAATAATCACACTAATGTACATATACCAGCTACACAGTTCAAAGGATATGTTTTCCTGTGTCAAATTATTGCTCATAATAATAATAATAAAACTTTTGCTGTACAGTTTGTAATATTTCCTGTATTTGAGAATATTTATACATAAAATAACATACAAAAATATTTAAATGTAGTGGCAGTATTTTTACCATTCAGATTTAATTTACAGGGAATAAAAACCAGAAAGTTTATCTACAGTCCATCTAAACTGCCAGTTATAAAGGCTTCATACAACTACTTTTAGTACTGAGGTGTTCTGAGTATTATGTCATTTCAGTTCCTTTTTTTTTTTTTTTTTTATTCTCCTGGAATGATTTTTGAAAATACAATGTGCAGGACCTCACATCTTAGCAGTAAATATACAATATCTTACATTCCTCAGTTCTGAGAAGATTCCAGGTAACAATATCATAGCTTTACATGATTTTTAGAACAAGAAACTAAACTAAGGAAGAATTATTTCAATGGAATGTGTTTGGGTTAGGTCTTATCATCATAACAACTTTCTTTAGTGAATATGATCCCCCCCGGAATTCAGCCCAGTAAACTCCATCTTGGTAGCGGCTACGGTAGTGTCCTCCACGGTACCAAACCCCATTAAGATTTGAGTGAGCACATGCATTGTACCACCATCCTCCCTTCTGGTAATGAGCACAGTTACCTGCCAAAGAAAGTTCTGATTCAGTTATAGAAGCAAATAACAAATCTTAGCAGCAAGCAAGCAAGATACACACAAAAGGTTGGATATTAGAAAGAATTTCTTTACAGAGAGGGTGATCAGCCATTGGAATGGGCTGCCCAGGGAAGTAGTGGACTCTCCATCCCTGGAGATATTTAAAAAGAGCCTGGATGTGGCACTCAGTGCCATAGTCTAGTAACTGCAGTGGTAGTGGTCAAGGGTTGGACCTGATGATCTCTGAGGTCCCTTCCAACCCAGCCGATTCTATGATTCTATGAAATTATTATTTGGGGGCTAGGGAGGAGGGCAAAAAAAAAAAAGCAAAGCAACTGAAAGAGACCTTGTACCTGTGTATACATCGTGGTCCCGGTCCAGCGTGGTGAATTGTTTACCATTGTGCCACGTGAAGGAATCTCCTGCATTGCCATTGTAGCGTCCCAGTCTCAACTTGTAATACTCACTTTCTGGCTCCACTCTGAAGCTCGCATACTCAGCAAATACTTTTCGACCTGACCAGTCTTCCATTGTTATGAGCAGTTTGTAGTTGCCTTGATTTGTTAACCAGTAAATATTTTCTAATCCAAGCCAATATTCTCCATCTATATTACCAAATCCTTGCTGTAAATTAAGCAGGAGAAGCATGTTAATATAATGCATCTTAATTTTAGTGGTAAATTTGAGTGTAGTCTGAAGTAGAAAACCATAATAACTTCTTTATAGAGACTTCATCTTCTGGAAGGGTAAACACACAAATTCCTTTTAAAGTAAGCTCTCGGCCAAATCACCCCCTAAATTAACTTTACCAATAATTTTTCAAGGGTAGAAAACATCAAACTGCTCACTTGTCCTAACCTTATATGTCTCCCAGTTCCTGAAAAAGTTGACAGACCCATCCAGCCGTCTCTGAATAACTGTCCAGCCACCGGGGTCGTGTCGTTGATCACACCAGACCTGCATGAGCCGGTTTGTGTTTTCTGGTTTTACCAGGTAGATGGTGCTTGTATCATGGCCATCTTCTAATGCCTGTAGACAGTCTCTCCAGGGACCTGTCAGGGTCAAAACAAAGATGCAATTCCATACCTCTTTAATGAAGGGCAGTATATGAATTGGTAGCTTTTTACAGGAGATTTGCTTCTGCTGAGTAGTGTTGGTTTTTTTTTTTTCTTGTGTACTGAAGATATAGTGTCTCCTAAGTGTTGTCACAAAAATTAATCTCTTGTAACTTTATTTCTTGAACACTTCACAATAAGTTACTAAAGGTAGATTTAAAAAAAAATACTTCAGGCAACTGCACTTCATACGTATTGTATGTATCTTTAAACAAACATAATACTAATGACTCCATAGATTAGTGTTAATAATATTAGAAAAACAATGTTAAGTTCAGCTTCATTTCTGTCTTTGAGAAATTCAGTATTCTAGATCCCTAAAAATGTTGTCACAGACATGAACTATGGAATCGGCAACATAAATTAAGAATACAGGTGTTACTGTTGTCACATTAATAAATGACAACACAAAATAGAAATTCAGATTTGTAACTGTGAGTGCCCAGTTACATGGGGAGCAAAACTGTAGATGAATGAGAAGGCTTTTAAAATACTTTAACAGAAATTACAAATAACATTCTCCTGTTTTCAGAAGGAGAATGCTTTTTTTTCCCTTGAATTTAGTTCATTTCATAAAAAGCTTACTCTTTTTGAAAGTGTTTTCCATTCGTAACTTCTAAAGACATTTTCTCCAGTGGGAAGATAGTTAGATTTAACTTTAATAGTTCTGAGAAACAGATTTAAATGAACCAGGAGCCTGCGTTGGTACCTGCAGATTGACTCCCCCAGCTGCTGTGCTGCTCTCCTCATGTTGTGTAACTGGGAGAGTCAGGTCAGCAAGTTGTCATTCCCTGCCCAACACTGGTAATGGCATTGCTACCTTTGTACTCAGTAAACTAGTAATACATGTTTTACAGAAGCAACCTCAGTGTCTTGCAGGGCTGGGTTCTGGGTTTCTTTTTTTTTTTTTTTTCCCTTTTTAACTAATTAATCAAAGAAGTGTAACAAGAGGAAATCCAAGTTTTTGGTCTCACTGTGGTGTTCTTTTTTACTCAGTTATATTCACAGACTGTACCTAGAGTGCTGCTTCTAAGCCCACTCTATTTTTGTTGTAGCTAACTGTTTAAATTTCTGGCAGTTTAGATGTAGGTGCAGTATTCTGTGACATATTAAAGGAAAATAGTCCTAAAATAATCAATCTTTGATCTTGTCTTCATAGAAATAAATACATAACAGTATATGATGTAAGATTTGCAGTTTCTTTCTCTGCAGTGCTCTATTGCTTATTATTCTTTTCTCTGAAAGTGCTTGAAGGTGAAGATAAACTGTTGTAAATACTTTATAGTAGAGTTTGATATTACTTTTCCAGTCAGGTGATTTTAGTTTTTTTTTTTAGATAGTAGCTTATAAATTTTTCTACCAGTATTTCAGTTTGAGATAAGCACAAATAAGAATTTGAAGTAAATGATTTGTGGATAACATATTAAGCACTTCTATGCAGAATCAATATCAAGGTTTTTTTTTTTTTACATTTTCCTTTATTTTAATGATGACCCAGCAACAGGAACACTGATGTGTTTTTTTTTATGCCTCCTAAAATAAGACTTTCTGGGAAATGCATGGATCAAAGCATGACAGTAATCCTTGAAGAGAACTTTTTTTGACGCTTGTTGCCTACTTATCTCAGTGAGTTATTTTTTGCTATAATTTGCTATAGAATGGCTAGTGTTGGAAAGGACAAACCCCCCTGCATGGGCAGGGACACCTTCCACTAGACTAGGTTACACAAGGCCCCATCCAGCCTGGCCCTGAACACTTCCAGGGAGCAGCCACAACTTCCTTGGGCAACCTGTTCCAGTGTCTCACAACCCTTAAATTAATGAATTCCTTCCTAATGTTTAACCTCAATCTCCCCTCTTCAAGTTTTAAAACATTTCTCCTTTTACATCCTCTACACACCCATGTAAAAAGCCCTACTCCAGTTTTCTTATAGGCCCCCTTCAGATATTGGAAGTTAACCAACTTCCAACTATCTATTGGTAACAGATAAATAGTTTTTGGAATTTGTTAGGGATATGTTTTTCAAGGATATCTATAATACCATATTTTTTTAAATTATTCTCTCTGTATTGCATTCAGTCAGGGAGGAACTGACTGAATATGTGAAATAGAAAGCAGCATAGGTGGTCTTAATCATGCAGTAATGGATGCCACACTTCTTAAGAAAGGAAAGTGAAAAGCAAAGCAAATAAACTTGAATGTAACAGACTTGAGCAAATGCAGAGAGCATGCACAGAAAATGCTTTAAGAAGTTTGTCCAAGCATTGATTGCAGGTAGTGGGTAGGGAAGATTGTAAGAAAGTGACCTAGCTAAATCGTGACCCTTCCAGTGGCTTTCAAAACATGAAGAAAGGTAAAAGTAGATGAATGAGAAGGCTAGCTCAAAGTATTAGGTATGGCTGGTTGTTCATGGAGTTTGTTTGTTTGTGTTCAACAAAATAACAATAGCATGAAAAAAATGTACAAAATGAAGTAAAGCTACTTGGAATAGTAAAACTGCAGTAAATCTTTAATCAAGCAAAAATATTTGCCTTTGTGAGGAAAGAGAGCTAGCAAGAGATTAAACTGAGAAGGCATTTAGTATTTTTGTTCTATTTTGCTTCAGTTAGCATAGCACAGGTTGACTATGATCAGATGATCCAGGAGCTTTGACAAAGGTTGAGAACTCAAGACAAAGTACTGGAAGAACTGGATTAAAATATAGGTGGATTTTTTCCAGCTGCTGGGCAGCTGTGGTGGGCTTTATTTGGGTTTTGGGTTGTTGGTTGTGAGCATGGCTGGGTGGGAGATAGGTGTTTTTGTGGGTTTTTCCTAATTCATTCCAGACACCTGTCTGAAGCATCATTTATGTCCTTAATTGTGGGGAGAGATTTTGTTGAGATCTGCTTTCTGAGTGAAGAGCATTCTGAAAGATGAGGAAGAGGTATTAAATGCCATTCTTTGCACACAAAGAAATGTGGGGAGAGGGGTGGAGGGTACCCTGGAAATGAAAGGTTAAATAGCTTAACTTCAGGTTTTGGAAAGTTGCTTGAACAAATAAAACTAATTCAAATGAGAGAAATTAATATTAGAATGGATTTCTGCAGAAGAAATGTGAAATTTCTTTTTCTGATAAGAAGGAAGAAGTAGTAGTAATCAAATCTTATCTTGGAAGCATGGACTTTGGAAAAGACGTCTGGAGGTGAACATGAAAAAAAGCTGCATAAGTGGCATTTCCTTGGATGAGGATCTAGGAGTTAGACAGGGATGCAAGTTGGTCATGAGTCAATGCTTTACTTTGCAAAAAAGAAAAATGCTCTAACTGAATAGATCAACAAAAGTACAGTGCACATGTACTATTCTGTTCTGCTGTGTGATGGTAAAGCTTCAGCTCTGGTTCAGCAATATTGTGAAATAACTGCTTTTAGTAGCAAAGGATGCTAGAGAACGTGGTTTAGACTGAAAGCTGCTTTCATTGTGAATATTTCCACAATAAATAAGTAGGTTTGGGTTGGGTTGGGTGGTTTTGTTTGCTAATTCTAAAGTGTCTGTCTAATGATGTCATTTGGAGTACGTTGCAAATGGCCTTGAAAAACAGAGTGCAGTTCATGTGCCTTACTGTCCTTCAGGTCTAAGTTTCAGATCTCTCTGGGTCCCTTTTTTATCATGTAGATTAATTGATCTCTAATGTGATTTCAGATGCTTCTAATCTTGCTTGTGGCAGAACTTCTAAGACTCTTAATGAAGAATGTGTAATATCTCTGGTTATTCCAACACTTGCTTCCCTTTGCTCCTGTCTTAGAGAACATGTGCCCTGTGTGAGGTACAGCACAGATACACACTCCTTTTTGAGTTAACACAAATACAAAAATTATCACGATAGATCAAGGAACCTGTAAAACCTTCATAAATGCTTACACAAAAAGCATCAAACCCCTTCAGATGTAACAAATCATAGCAGTTTGCCCTTGGGCATGAGTGAATAAAATTCAGATGACTGACTGTTGATTAATAAGATTTTTCTGCAGTTCCTTTATCTTGCTAATCTCATATAAATGGCGGGTTTGTCTTGGTAAACTAACATGAGAATATCTTTAAGGCTAGTGTCTCAATTAATTTGTTTTTTGTTTTCTTTCTATGCTTGTACATGTATATGGAAAATACACAAGCGAGATACACAGACACCAGATCTAAGAAATCTCAGTTCAAAATAATTAATTTGCATTTATTTTGCTAAAGAAATAATTTGTCTGTACTTGTGATGAATTAAAATGTCCTCGGCAAATTAGTACAAAATAATGTATATATATCAATAATATTACTTACCAGATGGTTTATCAGTTGAAGTTGGAATACTAGTACCTGCAGGCATGGTTGGTAAGGTAGGTGGCAAAGCCTTTAAGTTCTGATCACTCTGAATCTCATTAGTAGATATCTGGTTAATAATACGATTGTAAGTAGGAGGCTGGTATGCTTTATTTGTTGGCTGTGGAGTTTGTGGCAGTGGCTTTATGGATGGCATTCTTTGACAATGTTCTTCCAGTTGGGCAATTATTATTGACTGATTATTGGCAATTGACATCAAATGTTGGTACTTGTGCTCTAAGTCCTTGTATTTGTTTGCAAGCTGCAACATATCTGCAGTTTGGTTCAAAATCTTATTCTCAAGTTGAGAAAGTTCTAAGGCATTATCGCGTTTTCGGATAATTTCATGTAGTAACTGCATATAGAGTTGCGTGACACGAGAATTCATATTTCTGCTCTCTTTTCTTAAGAGTTTCACCTCATTAACAATCCCACCATCCACCTCTACCAGTTGCTGGAGAGTTTCTATTTGTCTCTTTTGTTTAATAAGTTCATTGTTAAGTAACTGTAATTCTTGTTTATTTACCCTGTTTTCGAGTAGAACTTCAGGCTCCTTAGAATTAACACAAATAGCACCTGTTACTCTCTGTTGAGGTACAATAAAGGTGTAAGTGCATTTATCCTGTGTGTCACTGGAACGTTTATATCTGTTCGTATAAATGAATTCTTGTTCTGCTTCCTCATCATTGGCTTCAAATTCCTCTGTTTTGCTTGCAGTAGCTCCCATAACAGCTATTAGCAGTAAACAGATGAATCTCGGCATCATGATCCTCTAGTTCTGGTCAAGTATTCTTCTGCAAAGAACTTTTTAATATCTGTTTTAAAATAAATTTTAACAATAAATAACAAACAGGAAATCAGTGCAGGCTTACAAAGAATAATCTATTCTAAAACTTTACAAAATATTTAATATTAATTAACATATCTGTATACAAAGGAGGTATTTTTTTGTCCAGCATGAACTTTTATGTTGCCTAAAGGAGATATCACTAGAAATAGCTGTATTATTCTCTCACCAGAACTATAGTTCCTGGTTTATCTGAACCCTGTCAAGAACCACAAGAAACTTAGTACCTGGAAGAGTCCTTTCTTCCAGATAAGCAACACAAAAGTTTCCAAGATTGGTGTTCTCATTAAGTATGAACTACATTTTCATTTCTTAGAGTTACAAATATAACCTCCTAAATGTAAACAGAATGTAAGCTAATAAGTGCTGTTAAACATTCTAAAAATATCAGATAGGTCAACTGCAGTATTTTGTAGCTGCATGTGTATTGATACAGCTTGCTTAGATGAAATATATCATTTCACATGGAATAAGCTTTCAGTATTTAAATAACTGTCACTGTGCTTGGTCATCTTTAGTACAACAAAATTTTAAAATTACATTAAATGATGACAGTAACAGCTGTGGGAAACTGGAATGAGTCCAGCTGAGTGCAGCCAACATGGATAACTAGAGGCTGGCAGAATGATGTATGAGGAGTAGCTACATGTGTTTAGTATCCAGAAGAGAAGGGGAAGGAGAAGACATCTTACTGCTATCTTCAGCTACTTAAAGAGTGTTTGTAGAGAAGTGAAAGTATAATGGTCGGTGGATACAGATTGACACAGGAAAAATTCATTTTGGGTTCTAGAAAAGAATAATTTCATAGTGAGGGTGAAGCATACTCTCACTTTGATAGTGAGAACTGAAGCAGTCACCCAAAGGGATAGTGGCACCTCCATGGCTGGAAATAGCTAAACTTTTGATGTAGGCAAACTTTTGATTTGATTAGTTTTACGATTCTATGCAGCTCGTGACTTTTAAGCATTTTTTTTTAGCTTCAAAATAACTATGAGCATAATAATTATTCATACTAAGAAGAGATTTAGTTGTCATTCATATACTTATTTCTTTTGGTCTGAAATTAACCACGGAAGTTTCTCTAAATGCTTCTGTAAATGATTCAAACAAAAGCGACCAGGACTTGATTGTTATAAAAGTTTTTAGATGTACGTTTTTGCCCTCAATTACTTCTTGAGAATAAAGCTCATTTTCATTTTGCAAATGGAAAGGAATTGTGCTTTATGGAACTTATGCTGAAAACTTGTCAGATAAGAGTTTGGATTTTGACATGGTTTCTGTAAGTAAAGGAATGGTATTTAGAGCTCTGGAAAACAGGGAACATAAACTCACCCCAGACAGCTTCAACTTGCATAATCAGCATTTGCACAGCAGGTCACACTTGGAAACCCTGGCAGTCTTCCAGACCTCTTATTTCTGCACAAATGGACTGTTTTTGCAAATTTCTTTTGCATATAGGTGTAAAATGGGCTTTATTTCACTATTTGAATCGAAACATCTTTTTTCCCTCCCTCAAAAACTGATAGTTAATATGACCACTGAGAAGAAACTTTTTCCTCACAGTTCACTTGTGTCTTTGTCACAGCATCCCATCTTTACCAGAGCACAGGAGTTAGGGTACACATTCTTTGCTAGGCTGAAAAAATTGTTACATTTTTTTTTCTCTATTTTTTTAAGGAAGAAAAAATTGTAATGTAGTTCATCAGCCTCATCTTAACATATCAGATCAAACTTCTTTCAGAATAGACACCTTCAGTTGGAAGGGACCTACAACAATCATCTCATCATCTACTCCAACTGCCTGTAAACAATTCAGGGCTGGCCAAGTCAGAGCATGGAATTAAGGTTGTTGTCCAAATGCCTCTTTAAGATTGGGGCATAGACTGCCTCTCTAGGAAAGCCTGTTCCAGTGTTCCTGAGTTTGACCAATGTTCATAGAAGGTAAGCCATCAGTAAATGACTCCAGCATGATTAGATTGTGCTGAAATGCTTTTCTCTCTTCACCTTGCCTGTATATTACCTTTTCTAAGGTTTTCTTCTCAGAAGAAAAAACATTAAAAGGAAAAATGCAGTGGTAAGAGAAGCCTCCTGTACAAATAGAAGCAAGAACCATACTATCTTTAGATGTCCTTCTTCCTGCAGATCCTGTTACAATGATCTCTTAAGTCTTATTTGTCTGTAATTGTTCAGATTTAAAATAATTTTTTAAAAGTGTTGAGTGAGGCCTATTTGTTGCACATTGTGGTGAGCTAGAAAATATAAATGGCATTTCTTCTCGTCTGCAGTTGAATTCAAATGAAGCTTATAACCAAAACTTCCTGGAGAAAGTAGGAAAGGACGGCAGAGAAACAATTCTAAGGCATACTTCAATGATTTTTAGTATCTGTTTTTCTTTTTGAGTGGGGGAAGATAAGATTCTTGGAGAGAATCTTCCCATGGGAGAGGAACATTTTTATTTGATGTCTAGCACTAGATTACAGTTTTTTTCTGATGCACATTTGCCAAGTAATTGCTCTTTGTACTTGACTAGCGCCGTTGGTTGCTGGTCACTCTGTTCTTCCTGTCTCTTTGGTTCAGCCCCCCTCTTCCTCTCTCACTCTCCCAGAAGGTCTGCTGCAGTGGACCAGGAGGGAACTATATTACTTGGGCCATATCTGGCACCACTGCAAAATTCCACCTGGCTGTAGACTTTCCAACTGTACCATAACACAAAATTATATAAAAGCATGCTTGCAGGTTTGGTGAAAAATCTCTTAATTGCTGAAGTACAGCATGTCTGTCTTTTAAACTCATGCACAGTGACAAAACTACTACAACAAGCAAGTATACAAACAAAAATGGGAAAAGTAAAAGAAGGAAACTTAAAAAGAAAGATGTGTCGGTTTAATGAAAAATGAAAAAGAACTTCTCATTAGAAGAAGTATGAAAGTTTGAAGCCATTTCATTTCTAGATTCTGGCTGTTCAAGTCTTGTGTACTGATAAAAACACTTTTCATGGGAGCAGAGTCAGGACAAGCTTGCCCTAGTGCAGATGTACCTTGAACCAATTTACCCCATTTGGCAGCATATATTATTTTATTCAGGCAAAATAATATTTTTTTTCTATTTGTCTTTTGCCAGGATAGCTGGCATCCATCTGTCTGAAAACTTCCAGCAGCATCATTGTGTGGGTTATAATCATAGTCCTTTTCATGCCCCTAGCCAGCGTATGTGCTTTGGTTAAGATTTCAGTTTGTATACCAAACGTTGGCCAAGAAGTATGTAATAATAAGTTGGGTTCTTTGCTCATACATTGTTTCTCCAAATGAGGATGTTCCCATGATCTGGTGAGAAAAGAGGATATCAGATGTTTCAGCACTTAATTATTTTCTCCTGCCCTTTAAAGGGAAAAAGTAAATAGAATTTTTCTTAAGCATTGCTTTGAAATACTTTTCTGTGCTGTACTCTGTCATGCTTATATGGAACTTTTGGTTAGTCAAAATATATTGCTTTCTGATTCTTATTAATATCTTCAAATTTATATGTAATACTTCAACAAGATTTGAGTATTTTACCATCTAAAATTAGACAGGCGTTTTACATCCTATGTTTTAATCACTGTCATTATCCTGAAATAATAAAGGTTAAAATATCTCTACATGCAAAATATTACTGTTTGGCAAATATTCACTTTTTCTTAAAATCACCTTACCTTAAAAGGAACCATTAAAGGTGGCAATGTCAGCACTACAGCCTTTTTTTGTTTGTTTTGTTTTTTTTTAAAAAAAAAAAGTGTATACATTTTGTTTGTTGGTTGGTTCTGATGCTATGCTTCAGAAGACCTCATTTTTACAAAACAGATTGGTAAACTATCTCTTTCAGATCTTGAGATATTTTACGTATCCATGGGATTTTTGTGTACAAAAGACAACAGAGATGTTTCCATCAGATGGAAAATAAGACTTGAAGTAACATAGTAAAGTATCATTAAACTTCTTTGAAAATGGTATCAAGTAGTTTTTCAATGCCATGGCTGGTTTTTGTTGGGTGGTAAAATAGACATTTGCAGTATTACCCTGGAACTACTGGTGTTTATGAGAGCCTGAGTATATATTGTCAACACTGTTGTGTCTGGATCTAAAGTGGTTTTGCATTGTTGGTTTTGACCACTGAGAGACTGGCATCTTGTCTCTGGTAGTTTATATCTGTCATTTTTATACCTACACTCTTCTGTGTTGTGGGGGAAAAAAAAAAAAAGCTGAGACCATAGGAAGACCACTGGATGGTAGCTGAGCACTGCATGTTACTGTGCTTTACTTAGAATTACTTCTCAGTTCAGGGAGGAAATGTTTTGACTTTTAAGAAAGATCTCATTGCTATTGTAGCATTTTTGAGAAATAGAAAAGCAAAATAATATGTGTAAATCCTGAGTAAAAAACCTTAATTAACAGAAATAATTGCCTGGATTTCATATAAGAATAGAAATTTTCTATCTTAAATTGCATGGGTGTGGTTTACTCTGACAGATAAGGAGAGCCCAGCGGGTGAAAGGAGTAGAATTACTTCGCTGCTGCTCATGTTTTTGTATATGTATTAAACTGCTACTGAGCCAGAGGATTGTAGGTGTGAAAGTGTGATGCAGTGAAGTATATAAATGAGAATGATTTACAGAGAAGGCAATTTTCTATGTTAAAACTAGGATGTTACATATGGGGATTTCTGAAGACTTAAAGAACTATTTGAATTGCAGCACAGTTGAATTTACTGCAGATAATGTCATTAAAACCACTACCAATTTGGTTTGAGGAGCTATCAGAATCTGATACATGATGAAGGTAGAAGCAATTCTCACTTCAAAAAGTTAGAAAAGAGTTTCAGAGGCTTTTATGTGCAGCTAAGGAATTGTTTTTAGTTTCAGGGATAAGTTAAGATAAAAATTGTTTAAAAAGTAAAGGAGAGGTTTCCTTTATGCCTTCTTAAGCAGAAGTGCTCAGTAACCTGTCAAAATCGGATTGTCCACTGAAGTAATCATATCTTTCAGATAACTGCTGTTTATACAACAGATTTACCATTTTCTGTCATTTTCACTTAGCACCCTAACAAGGCTTCCAGACTATTACATTCCTTAGAGAGTTAATTTCACAATTTGGGTGGTTACTTTCTATTACTTCACTGCATTTTCTGTATATATTTTTGTGTCATATTGTAATTTTTTTTGCTAAGAGGTGACTTTTATTTAATTAAAGAACGGATAGGCAAGGTCCAACACTCACAGTTCATTCCCATCCTTGTAAATTGTCCTGACTCAAAGGATAATAGTCTAGAGGCTTAATCCTTAAGCATGTATGCAAGTCTAGCATGCCAGAACTGAATACACCATAATTAAACTGATACTTCAGCACCTTCTAGAAATACCCAGATAGATGAAAAAACATATATAAGAAGAATGAGATACACACTGTTTGCACAGCAGTGATACTTTCTGACATTTCCCAGCTAAGTTTTTCTGGTGGAGAAGAAGAAAGCAGCAGTGATACCGTACATGCAGATGAGTTGGTTTGCTAGGCTAAATTTCACTTAAAAAATTCAGTTCTGCTGGTTTATCAGTTGCTTTGTGCTGCTCTGCCTTTTCCTACATTGCTTACATGCTATGGAACCTTTTGTGCAGATTCCTTAAGACCTTAGATGTATAAATGAAGGCATGTACACAAAAGGCATAGTGTTATGTATTCCAGCCTTTCTTGAAAAGAACTGTTTTATTTGATTGTGAATTCACACATAGTTTGGTAATTGTTTATTCTAAAGATGAAACATGAAAAACTAACAAAAAAGCTTCCCTGTTTCTTTCATGCTTTGGTCTTTGATATTAAGAGAGGTTTTTAGATGACTGCAGTTAAAATTTTTAATTGGCTTGTAAAAGAAAACGGAGCAAGAGTATCGAAAATGTAAAATTCTACTATAAAAAGATCAGAGGGTTTTGTTTGGGTTATTTTTGGTTAGTGTTAACAAACATTAGTTTTTGCTTCTGCAGAGTCCTTTGATGCTCAGTGTTTGTCATCTTACAGTTAGCTGGCATGTTCCAGGCACCAGGCCAGTAATATGATCTGTATTTCATAACACCATTGTGATAACATAGATAAGAATGAATTTTCTGAAGCTGCTTTCTCACTCCCTGCCTCTTTTTCTAAGAGTTCATGTACTGTTCTTACTCCTTGTCTTGCATGGAATTATATTAATCCATTCTTGCAGTTTTTCAGGCAGCCATAATCTTTTGTGTGATTTATTAGTATTTGCTCTTAAGAGGGACTTAAAGGTTTTCTTCTAGAATTAAATCCCATATTTTGATTTTTAGATGAAGAGCACCTGTGAAAAAATTAATAATTTTTTGTTTGTTTTTTGTAAAAGGAGACAGCAATTCCCAGTGAAAATACACCACAGTAGTATGTGTGCCACATGTATTAGGAAAAGCTTTAAAGTTTTGTTTGAAGTTTTAAAGTAAATATAATAGGAGATAGGGAAAAGCTGACACCTTAAAGCATCCAGTTTCAGTTATGAAAATATGATGTAACACTAAGTTGAAAATTTTAACTCCATACATACAGGGGGAATGATTTTTTGTTTTTTGCCACTAGTTACTTAATTCCATTGTAAAACAGAAATTAATTCATTGTTGTAGATACTTTTATTATAATGTATTCTATACTTTCCTGTGCACTTAAAATTCTAGTGAATTTTGGTGAAAGGGAATACTTCTATGAGGGAAATGGATGAAAAACTCATTCTGAAGCATTGCTATCTTAATTAACTCTTGGAGAACTTTTGTTTTGAAATAATATCAAGTACTGCAAGAAACTTGAAAAGATTCTGTATCTTTTGTTGCCATGTAACTGTTTTCCATTTTTGGCAAAAGATAGCTTTTTTAGTTACAAGAAGTACAAATTTTCTCTCTGGATTACCAAGAATTTTTGTCATGTTGTTTGTGGATTGTTCTTTGTGCTTTACCAAAATTCTGTCATAGATGTGGAATGTGATTATTGAGAGAGAGCACTGCTTTTATTGTTACTTCCCTTAGGAGCGGCCTCACCTTATTTTCACCTAATCCAATCACTACCAAAAAGTGTTCATACTGTGTGTGTACAAGTGTGTACGTGCACATTGTGTGTAATAGCCCTTAGACTCTAATTTTAATAAACACTATTAATTTTGCCCATGAAAAATAACATTTAGATCATACAGCAAGTCCTTATGCAAAGATACTTATAAATGCTAGGTTGGTTTCTGAATTTTTTTTTTTTTTTTGCAAGATCTTTCAAATATTTTATAGAACCTACTGTAATAAAGTTTCAGGAGCTTTTATATCTCCTTGAACAGATGTGAGTGCGAGAGGCTGAATAGAGATTTCATAGCTTTTAATACAGTTAGTCCTTTAGAAAAGTTACCATAGAAATTGCTATGTCCTAGAAAGTTTGTTGAGAGAGAGAGAGAGAGAGAGAGATGCCTTTTCAGTGAGTTTCAAGGATGAAGGCCAAAGTTACATGCAGAATTAAGATGAAAAAAACATTTGAAAATAATGGCAAGAAGGCATTTTACTGTCTTGGCATCATTAAATATCTCAACTACCTTTACAAATATCTTTACATTTCATTTATTGTTTTTTTCAGAGGCAGAACCAGGCTCTGCCCTGAGGAGCAGCAGTCACACTTTTGACAGGCCCGGCTGCCTGGGAACACCCCGGGCTCCGACCGCAGTCCCTCTGTGTGCTATCCCTTCTTACCCTGTCTCCTCGGCTTCTTTCTTCCGTCCTCAGCCTGTTTTCACCACAGGTTTTCAGGACAGCCCGTCCATAGGGGCTGTGACATCCCGCTGAGCTGGGGGTGTCCGGGCTCTATCGGTGACCGCAACCCGCAGCGGACCCGCTTTGTGTGCTCACGGAGACAGCGAGGGGGGGGATCTGCGGAGTCCTCCCTTCGATCTCTCGGGTTTTTTTTTCCTGTGGGATTTATCACAGCCTGGCCCCGTACCGTGCTGCCGCCCAGGCCCGGTCCGGCGTTCCCGGTGCCAGGGCAGGGCTCGGTGTTCCGCCCCCCGGAGCCCCTCCTGCCCCGGGGCTGCCGCAGCCTCGCTTGAACTTCAGCCTCTTTGTGGCAAGGCTTTCGTCCTGGTAGGGGGAAAAAAAGAAGGAAGAGAAAAAAAAAAAAAGAGAGAGAGAAAAAAAAAAAAAAAAATACAAGCTTGCACCGAGCTGACAAGTTCTGGTTGGATAAACCGCTTCCTCCTCCCACCAGCACCGCGGCTCCACCCGCCACAGGCGCCCGCGGGTGCCCCCGGCAGCATCGGGGCCGACCCAGCCCGGGGCGGGGGCAACGCTGTGCCGGGGGTGGGCAGGGAGTGAGCGGAGCCTGGGGGGATTCGGGTGGATCTCTGGGTGTCCCGGGGTACCTCCCCGATCTCTGGGTGTCCCGGGGTACCTCCCCGCCACTGACAGACTGTACTCCCGGTACCGCGGGGCCTGAGGAACAGCCGCGGCCTTAGCCCTGCGGCCCCGCCACGGGGGGGCTCCGCGGTTTAAAGCCATTTTCTGTGTTGTGTGTGAAAACTTGAATCGGTGAGGCTAGCAGTAATTTCTGGAGACTCTGAGGAATATGGCTTTGTTGGGTTTTTTTAGATAAAATCGGATGTTAACGTGTGTAACTGCATAGTATTCATCCCCAAAATGTCGGGTCGGGGACGAGGGCTGCTTCCTGCTGAATGAGCTTTCCAGGACGTGCTTGCCGAGGGAGAAACCAGGGGCATTTTTCGTCGTAGGCACTGAAATAATCTCTTCTTGTTTTTCCTGACCAGTCCTCTTTATAAGGAATGAGAAAGAAATAAAGACCGCTTGATTTAGAGTAAAACTGAAAGTCTCAGTTTTTCAGGAAGCTGCATGTTTGCAAACATCATGGAAATAAAACCTGTCCAAATGCAAGCAAGTTCTTAAAATAATGCAAATTGAGAACTTAGATTGCTTTCTTGAGTTGGGTATTTCGATATCAGTTTTAAAACTGAATTCATGTTTGTTAATCATTAATGTTCTCTCCCAGATGATAAATCTATAAACTATAAATAACTAAAACCAGCTATAAAACTATATAAAACTATAACCAACTAAAACCCTATTTCTTTGATCATCCCCATTTCTGAATAAGAAACAATATATTGGTACACAGACCAACTTTCTGATTAAGTGCAGAGTATTTTTCTGTCTTTTTAAAGCTGTCTAAATAGCCTGCTCCTGGAAAATTTTGTATAAGGGTCATTCCAAATCATGTATGTTTCTTCATTCTTTGATCTGTTGCAGTTTTGTCTATTTGGAAAAATAAAGTTGTGCCAACTTAATAGGTGACAGGAAGCTTTTATTTGGATGTGCCAAATGTTTGTAGAATATGTGAATTATTTGGATAACACTGGGTGTTTGTCCTTTGGGAGGGATTGGTGGGAAAAATGACATTAGCCATTGTGCTTGGACTAAATGGGAATGCATTTTACTTGGATCTGTAATACTGTGGAGTTAGTTGCTCTTGTTAAAGGCTTTGGGCTGAATTACATTTTCAAAATGTCTTATAGTTGTTCCGTTTACTTTTCATACTGAGAATCTCAGAGATAAACTTATAGTTGAATTTATGATTGGAGATTAACAGATCCTATTAATACTAGGGTATTAATAGCCACTTATTTCTGTCTGTGAAAGCAGACATTTGTCTTCACCAGAGTAATTCAGTCAGGAAGGAGTGGTCTAATGGTAGACTTAGTTTTGAGAACTGGTGAAAATACCATAGAACAGCTGGTCATGGAAGTCAACTTTCAGTTAGTGATCAGAAGCTCAAGGTAGCCAAAATAGATAAGAATGTTCCAATCTTAATAAGGCAAAATTGGAGAAATCAAACTGGCTAGTTTTTCAAACAGTGCAGTTCAGGTGCTGAATTAATTTGCCACGAGATCTTTTGAAAGAGAAAATTTTGAGGAAGTTTACGGAGGTATAGCAGGAAAAACAAAAACTGAACAGACACAGTCCGAGAAAAAATGGTGTAAAGAAAAAATAGTACCCAGAGTTAAGCACAAATATGTTTATACAAAGATCTATCTCAGGAAGTCCCTGAGCCTCAGCTTACTGCTGACAGGAAGCTACATGTGGAAAACAACTATTGTACCTTTGCCTTTTACCATGGCAGGGACACTTTTTACTAGACAGTGCCTAAGAGCATGATTTGCACCAGTCAGAGGTGATCTGGGGCATAAATTCCTGATTATAATTCCAGCTGAATTCCACACATTGGAATCTTATTTTGAGGGTTACTTGGTATATGCTGCACTTGATCATCTATTTTTCTATATTAGGCTTAATTGCTACAGTGACAAAGGTGAAATCGTTGATTCCAGTGATCCATTAGGGTAAGGCTATTCAGGAAACAACATGGGATTGTTTTCTTCTTTCAGTTTTGGGATGGCTGTGTACAAAGCATGACAGTATTTTATTTCTTTCATTACACATAGATAAGAGGAATGGCTGAAAGTGAGTTATTTGATTTAAAGAGGTTCTTTGGTGTTCCAGGAGAGCATGACTTTCTGAGAAGTCTCAGATGTTTACAGACAGTCTTTAACGGCCTTTTGGATTAGCAGCCCTGCTTATAAAATTTTTTCTTTTGAGGTCACCACTGTGCTTGAGTTAAGGGCAAAACTTGCCAGCCATATGAGGAAAGGCTGAGAGAACTGAGCTTGTCTGGCCTTGAGAAAGTAAGGCTTAGAGGAGACCTCACCACCGTGTTCTAATATTTAAAGGGTGGCAACAAAGAAGATGGAAACTGTCTTCTTACAAGGAAATCACCTGGAGAAGACAAGGGGTAATAAGTACAAGTGACACCTGGGGACATTCTAATTGGACACAAGATGAAAATTTTTCACAATGAGAAAAATCAGATGTTGTCAGAATCTCCCCAAGGAAGTGGTGGATTCCACAACATTGGACATTTCTAAGTTTCAGCTGGACAGGGTGCTGGGCCATCTTGTTTAGACTGTGATTTTTCCAGGAAAGGTTGGACCAGGTGAACCCTGAGGTCATTTTCTAGCCTTACATTCTGTGATTTTATGAAAGCTTCATACAGAACATCAACAGCCTTGGCATGAAATGCAACATGATGATAGGATCCTCGATTGATTATTCAGTATACCAGAAGGTAAGGAAGAATGTTTTTGCTGAAGTGCTTTGCATCAAATGTCAATCTGAGAAGTCAGTTTACTAAAATTGTATTGCTTTTGTGTCCTTCAAAACTTTTGAATTTTTAACTGTGCTAAAATGTCACTGTAAAAGCAGTAGTATTTCCAGCTGTCTATGACAGGCATTAGTAGAAAATGCTTGTTATATTGAGTCACTGTTATATTCTTTGTATTCCTACCAGGACTGATGTTACCCATTAATTTAGTTTAAAGTCTCTTTGGAGATCAGGACTCTATATAAAACAAACTCTGCTGTGGTAGACCTGAGAAACCACTAAAGGTTGGTGAAGTTTGAAAAGGCTATTCTGTATCTGTTACACTTAGAAATAATACCACTGCAATTAAAAACATCACCACTTATTCTAGCGATGAATCTTCTTCCACAGAAAGATTTTATTGTCCTCTATTAAAAGATATTGACAACTGTATAGAAAAATGAAGTGCAATCTAATGGTTTAACTTAGCAGAGTGCTCTGCCTGAGGTAAATGATTAAAGAAGCAAATTACAATTAATCTGATTAGCAAATGAAGCTCAAGAGAGAAAAAACTTCCATCCAAAAACTACTCAATGGATTAAACTCAATTCACAAATAGTCTCAGGAAGATGAAAACCACATTTTTTTGCTGATTTATTATTTGGTGAAAAATAATTAGCTCCAAGCTCACTTTTTCTTATTAAATATTTGAAAGAATCAAAAAATTAGTTTGAACAATCTGAAACACATGTACTACACTACAGACGTTCTTAATCTTTATTCTAATGACTTGGGACTTGAAATAAGTATGACTGAGAAAGCAGTCTGATAAAATGCAAGCATCTGTGGATAGAGCCAAGAAACAGGCTGTTGTCGTGCACTTGGACTGGTCTTTTTGACTCAGCCTCATTGCAGTTCTGTGTTTGCACGTGTGTGGGGTGTGTGATGCTGTGTTCTGGCTGGCTTGCATCAGATGGAGGTGATAAACCTGGTCATAATCCCACCTTTACTTTCCTGTGAGTGACCCCATTCACTTGGCTACTGTGCTGCACATATGTATTACAAATCACATGTTGTTGCTCTGGCAAAGATTTGCCATCAATTCTTTTTAGAGTACTCCAAGTCCTACCAGGGTTAACCAATATATACATTTGGTTTTGTAGAAAATTTTTCCAGTCCTTAGTCCATGGAAAATACCCGTTCTTCTTGAAACCAATGATACCACAAAACTGTTGGCTGTTCTGACTATGAGCTCATTGCCTAAGAATGGTGTAGTTGGTTTTACAGACTGCTGACTGTAGTGATTTGGACTTGCTACCACTTAGTTAATTGATAAGTTGCTTTCTCCCTCTCCTCTGCTTTATTTAGTATAACCATACTTCTGTATGTGGCAAAAGCTTTCATAAGTACTGCTGATTACCAATTGGAAGCATAGTTTTGCCTCTTTTGGTTTGCCTATCAAACCAGTGTAATTATACAACTTTGAGGTAGAAAAAAAGGAAAATAATTACTTTCCATAAGTTCATTTCTGTAATGCCTGCCAGCTACTGTGTGACCTAATAGTATGCTCTGAGTACTGCTTCCTGACTGAGTTGTTAGATCTACTGTTTCACAGGATGGTCTTACAGTCATTATTTAAAAAAAAAAAAAAAAAGGCACAGTTGAGAACGATGCAAATTTTAAATCTTAATCTGCACATATTTTTTTGCAACAGTGTGTATTTGTGAGAGTTTTAGAGACTACAAGTATTTGATTGGTACACCTTGTGCCTGCACATTGTCATAAGTACACAGAAGATACTTGAAATTCTGAGTTGCTGAATAAATCATGCTGCTACTTCTGCAGGCTGCAATTCATTACATATTTTGTATAAGGAATTTAAATTGCACTTTTAAAAAGTTGTCCTGTTCATAATACTTATTTTCATGAGGTCTTTCTGATGGGAAAATTCTTTCTCCTTCACTGAACTCCTGGAAAGTAGGGGATTACAATAACTTGCCCAGGTCAAGGAAATATGTGGCAGAACAGAAAATTTTAACTGAGAATTTCTGACTTCAAGCCAGGTGCCTTAAAAAAAACAGATTTCCATTTGTTTCTGCTGCTGCAGTTTAAAGAGGTAATAGAAGCTTAGCTATTAATCAAGACACAAGTACGTAGACTTAAGTTTGCATCCTGCTGAACACTGCAGTACTCCATAAATAAATTTTCAATAAAATTTAGACTTGGAAGTTGTTGTCTGTTAGGTGAGGCACACAAAATACATCATCTGGGTGCCACTGAACACTGCATTTCAAGGTCACTTTTTTGTTGTACTTCAGTTTCCATGTCTTTAAACTGTCAATAATATTTCTGCTTTGTCTGAGTGCAACAATAAAAAAAAAAATAAGAGCCAGGCATTAGTTCTTTTTACCAATTTAGAAATAATCGTGCCCCTTTACACAGTATGATTGCTATTGATAACTCTAGTTTGGGTTTCTTTGGCTATGCTTTTCCTTAGACTGTGTTATTATTTCCATGATACCATGAACTAACGAATAAAGCATTGTCTGCATACAATATGCAGCTGCAAAAATTAGTTCTAGTAAAAAATGGAGAAAAATTAGTATCACTGGAAAATGTTTTGCTTGTGGAAGCAGCTGCCCATGAGCTCAGCCTCTGGAAAATATCCTGATGGCTTCACATCTTAGAGAGCTGTTTTCAGTGCACAGTAGCACACACTTAAGCCAAGGTTTGAAAAGCTAGTGCTGCATGTTTTCTTTGGCATGTGGCAACCCTGAGCCTTTCCTTTGAGAAGCAGGTCTTAAAATCTTGTGCTGAAGGGAATAAATTTGCAATTTCGCTGAGCAAAATAAACTGATTCTAATCTATTCTTATTATCACATCGTGTATAGAAGCGTTGAAAATGCCACTGCCCAGAAGAAGTCTGGTTAAAAAAAAAAAAGAATCAATCATCCTGCACTGAAAGGAGGGGGGAAAGGAACACCCTTAAAGAGGTGTAGCTTGTATATTTAAGAAGAATATGTTCTGTTACATTCCAGCATGTTACATTGGGTTTGAGTTTTTACTGGCATCATCAGTTTGATTTCTTTCTTCCTGCACCCCACAAAAACTATGTAACAGTGAAGCATGAGGTATATGCAACATTTGAATGAGTTTTTGCTCATGCGTATACTTGGTACTTATTAAAATGAAACAAAATTGCCAGGTCTGTTTTTGTTAGTTTGTTTTGTTGTTTTGGTTTTTTGTTTTTTTTTTAGTAAGCTGTAAAGAAGAAAACCCTAGGAAGCCACAGGGGATTTTCTTAAATTTGCTAGACTAGTGGTGGTGGTCTGTAGCTTATGGTGGCTCTGTCATTACATTATAGTAATGAGACACTACTAGAGAACACATAAAAACATTGCAATTTCAGGAAAAAAATTACATTTTCCCAGATGGAAATCCTACTTTCAGGGTACGCTTGGAGTTTGTTTTGTTTTGTTTTTATCTGAGTAAGCTTGAGGTATACATTCCACCAGGTGATTGCATTAAAGTAATTTGTTTTCATTGCACAAAGATCTGGTTATTATCAGTAACTATATCCAAGCATACTGAAATTCACTCAGGAGTGTGTTGCTTAAATGTGCCCAATGCATTTCACTGTGGTGGCTTTCCTTCAATTTAAAAAAATTGCACATGACTAGCATAGTTGCATTTCCTTTTTTAATAGCTGTAATTTAGTGAAAAAACGTAATATTTTAAATCTAGAAGAGCACAAGTGAGACAGCTAGCTTTTTTCCTGAAGCAGAGTGCTCTTTTTAAGGCAGGGTAAGAAAACATGGCGTAGAGGAAGAGTCATTAATGATAAATATGCTCAAAAAAGGGTATGGAAAATCTAATGTGGAAATACGGTAGATTTTTATGCTGCATATGTTATTTTCCCACTCAGAAGAATGTTCCGTTCTTTGCACAGCTGATAGAATAGTTTAGGAATATATTAAATTAAAGCCTACTTGCAAACTTAAGAGGACCTAAAAACATCTTCCTGAAAATATCTTTTGAATGTGTTTTCTGAAGTGGAGTAACAACTATAAATTTGCAATGCCTTTGTACTCAGCACTTACATAAACGGTAAAAAGATGTTCCTGAAAAGCTATGGTTGTTCTTGGAAAGAATAAAATGTGCCAGGCTCCATCCTCCCTCCAGAGCTACGCAGGCAGATTCTGTGCCTGAGACCATCTTGTAGGTGTCTGAGGTGCTCTGAAATGCTACACTGTCATTACAGATAACAGCACAAGTCTGCTTCAGAATGAGAATTTGATCATGCCTTCCTTAGGAAGTTTGCTGCCAAGTGTGATGGGTGGAATGGAAAAGAACAGTCAGCAATCAGGAAGATTCCATTAGTTTAGCTTTCTAGGACCACAGTATGGTGTGTGAGCTTTTGGAGCTTTTAGCTTGTATTTGAGATCTTCTGTGATTTGGGGGAAGGTGTTTCAGTGGCTGTTTTGGGAGGATGTAGATGTTGGTAAGTCAGGCTTCAGGGACATTATTGTCAGCTATTCTAATATTGTAGTTGATGTTTGTGTTCTGTGAAGTTTTAAGACATTTTTCCATAGCTCAAAGATATTGAGAAGTGTAAGTATTAGCTTATTAGGGCAAGTGTTGTAAAGCACATTCTGAGTCCTGTTACTAAATCATTAGAAGAATATGTGAATTCAGCAGTGAGCTGAAATGTTGAAGAATCTGTAGTTTACAGAGCTGTCTCAAGGGTTCATGCATTACCATTGCCACGTGCTGTTGTTTTCAGCAGGTTCTGCTTCAATATAAACCTTTTAATGAGCAGTCTCGGATTTATTCTATTTCAGATCTAGCAGAGTGTTAAAATACTTCCAGTTAGCTTGTTTTAAAATAAAAGTGTTCTTGATGGAACAAGTGTTCATGGAACATGATCTATTGCTAACTGGTGACACTGATAGCCGTGAGATTTCAAGATACACAGAGAAAGGGGCTGATGGGAATGGATTTTCATAGATCTAATCAAGCAGGTAGATAAGATGTAGCTACGATGTGTTTGATCACGTTTGTATCTACTCAAAAAAATTGATTCATGCATGTGGTGTGCCAAAATTCCAAGCAGCTGTTGCTTTCTGGTTTTTTAGTGTCTTTGTTATGGTACTGCATAGTTGATCCTGCAACTATGTCCTCATTGTTGACAGCCAATATAAATGCTCATTTCATAGAACTCTGTTTATCTAGTGAAACACTAGATCAATTGGTTGATTGACTTGTTTGTTTCAGGAATTTATCTCTTGGATTTAATCTACATTGATTCTGCATATCCTGCTTCAGGCAGCATTATGGGGAATGAACAGAGATCCAATCAAATGAACAATATTCTCCGAATAATAGCTGATCTGCAAGTCTCCTGTAACTATGGTTGGTAAAATTTGTTACACGTATTAAGCCTTATGTATCTTCAAGTATCCAGCTCTTGCTCTCTTTTGTGTTATACGGTATTCAAAGGTAGGGATTAGGCATAATAATGTATGATTTTTAATAGCTAGATTATTCAGCTATCATGTTCCTATTGTGACTTTTACTTTGTCCTTGAATACTTTGAATGACAAAAGAAACCTTGTTATTTCACTGACTCTTTCCTTTTTGCAGTTTTAGTGGCTTCCTGTATTGGTATGCATTAATTTTGAGTGCATTTGTTAAAATCAGGATGTAAATTAAAATATGGTCGTGAACAAACATTGTGCTGGAATAACAGGTGCCTTTGAAACAGTTGTCTTTATGACAGCATACCAGTCAAGTTAGTTACTACAAGGCCTGTTCCTCTCCATGCACCGTGCATTAAAGGATTTTTTTTTTCATTCTGAACTTAGTGTCTTTCTTAGTGATATTCAGCATTGTAATTTTTAAGTCTCTTCACTTCATGTTGCTATGACAGCCACTGACACATGCACTGACACACTGGCTGCAGGCTTTAATATGCCCCAGAACAGTGAGCACAAAACTGAAGCAGAGTTTGCAGCAAGTAACTCTTCCTCTTGAAAGATATCATGTAATGAAACACATTAGCTTTCACGATGGTGAAAGGCAGATGTGTTTTCTTTAACAGCTGAGCATCACTTTTTCTCAATTATATCTTTAAAATCTTAGAGTCAAAGTAATATTTTTGTCTACTTTATTATTTAGGAAGGTTCAATTTTTCTGTTTCCATTAAGATAACTGAGAACCAAAAAAAGGAAAAAAAAAACATTAAATAATATTTAATTATTAATTACATGGATGTTTCATCTTTTTTTTTTCTTTGAACACTCTACAGATCATCTTACAACACTGCCCCATGTGCAGAAGTATTTGAAGTCTGTAAGTTACATTGAAGAACTGCAGAAATTTGTAGAAGATGACAATTATAAGTAAGTACTGTTCTTTCCTTAAAGTTTGGGGTAATATATTGGAAAGATCACTTGGCCATTAGTTGAATTAGAGTTGAATAAAAAGCCTTGGTTGAAGATGATTTGGGGTTTTTCTGGTGCTCTTAATATTTTATTAATGCAGCTGAAAACACCAGAATGCTTGAGTGAAATCCAGAATTACAGTCTTCCTTCATGCCTCTAACCAGATTTCCAAAATTAAATATCTTTGTAGAATTTAAAAGATGATGATTATCTAGTCTTTCTTCTATTACGTGATATCTGTGTTCTCAGAATTTTATTCAGGAACGAAAAAGCCATTTCTAAGAAGTCTAGGATTGACTGTGCTATTGTAAATAATACATAAAAAACCATCTTCCAGTTTCAAATAACTATTTTGAAAAAGCTGATGTTTTAGATACAAACCTGATGGTTTTGGAGATTTAAGCAAGTTAAAGCAATGCTTACAAAAGAGGTGAAGAGCTATCCTGTAGAGTGGTGTGAAGTAGACACCATAGGACACATTGCTCAATATGTGAATGTGCTTGTGAAAGAAGGTGATAATCCCTGTCCAATCATTCTGAAAGAACTAGCACAGTCTAGACCTAATCATAGGTCTGGCAGCCACGGTGTTAAATCATACAACCAAGGCAGATGGCATGCTATGTACTCAGCTATTGACAAGTATAATACCTCTTTTAGGTGAGCAGAATTAAAAGCATTCAAGGCAACCAGGTGCTCAGTAATACAATGGCAGTATGAAAGATTTTAGGATATGTTCTGAAGAGCAAGGTTGCTAATGAACTTCCTTAAAACCAGCCTTGTTACCAGTTTTAGTAAATATTTCATTTACAATCTGTGTCTCAGAATTTGTGCATACTTAACACCATATACTAATAAAACAGTGCTGGAAGGATTCATTGAAGTAGATATGGATACAACAAAGGAGGAATCAGATGGCCTGATGACTAAAATTATAGTGACACAAAAATCAAAATGTTATATATTTATTCTAATAATTGATGGTATTGATCAGTAGATGTCTCTGACAAGTGAGATACAGCCATGAAAAGACAAATTCATCCCTACTCTCTATCAAATGCAGTGTATCTATAAAAAACATACTGGCCATGTTGCTTAATTTGATTTTTAGATGGAGTTTCCTGATCGTGCCCAGTTGGGTACAGTATTACAGCTCAGTTTTCATGAGCTGTAATATCTTAGGAAAAATGGAACAAATGCTTTCTATATGTAGGACTATAATTTCTATAGCTGCAAATCATTAGTAATTCCAGTTTAAATTTGAAGATAATTTTAACTTCAGCAGGAGCTTTGCTGTTAATGCTGGAAGGCATTTGATATATCTTAAAGATAACATAGTACTTTCAATTTTGATTTATTTATTTGTGAGAACATTTCAATTAAATTTAACAGTTTTCTTCCTAGGCTTCAGTATATCAAGGTCACAAGAAGTCACAAGAGGTATTAACAAGAGGGCAAATTTTGTTTCTTAGAGTAGAGTTACTGCAGTTTATATACATTGGAGAACTTGGGCCTTTTCCTACCAGGCTTCTTTCATTAGAATAAAGAATCACAGAATCAGTCAAGTTGGAAAGGACCTCTGAGATCATCAAGTCCAGCCCTTGACCCACTGCCACTGTGATTACCAGACCATGGCACTGTATGCTACATCCAGCCACTTAAAAAAACCTCCAGGGATGGAGAATCCACCACCTCCCTGTGCAGCCCATTCCAATGCCTGATTCCAGTCTTCTCTGTGAAGAATTTCTTCTTAATATCCAACCTAAACCTCCCTTGGCAGAGCTTAATCCCCTGCCTTCATGTCTTTAGTGATAACTGCCTGGGAGAAGAGACCTTGCCAGGCTCCAACCTCCTTTCAGGTAGTTTCAGAGTGATGAGGTCTCCCCTGAGCCTCCTCTTTTCCAGACTAAACAACCCCAGCTCCCTCAGCTGCTGCTCAGAGGACTTGTGCTCAAAAGCTTTAAACTGAAGTCTCTGTTCATCAAAACTTACAACAACAACCCATAAAGAGAACTCTCATTCCTCTTCCATCTTTGTATATGATAAAATTTTGAATTTTGGATTTTTTTGATTTTGTTTTGAATACTTATCTCACATTTTTCTCTCAGTTTTCCCTAATGGATTTTCAGTTTCACAGCATTTTCTTAGCCCATGCCAGAAGAAACTGTAAGCCTTAAAAAGGCAAAGAGTGCTAAGTTTTTATAATGGGGAAAGAATCTCCTCTGTCTGTCTTTCCAGTGACTGCTCTTTTTGAGCCAGGGACAGCATTAGCATACTCTGAAGAGATGTATGCTTGACCTTTGGCAGGCGGACCCAACTATTTCAGTACCAGGCTGTCAGGGAGAGAAGCTTAGATAGTTGCCCTAAAATGCATTGGCAGGATCTCAATATACATTTTGCCAAATGAGAACCTCAATTACACTGAGAAGGAAAATTTGGCAGCCACTTCATATAAACAAAGCTTTTTTCTATGATTTTTTGTGCCAGTGCAATTGCTTGCTTTAGGTTCGTGCTAGTCAGCAAGTACGAACGCTCCAGAAAACCCCTGCCAATGATGTCATATCCTAAAAGTACTAGGTCTTTCTTGTTCAGTGCATATACTATTCTGTGCAGAAGCTGAGAAGTTTTAACATTAGCTAGTTACAGGACTAAGAGTGCAAAAATAGGACCTAATGTGTCAGGATTCTTTCCAGGTGTACCCAAGAATGTATTGCTAACATTGTCATGGCAGACAGTGGGTTAAAGAAATACCATGATGCAGCTGCTGCAGGATCTTTCTCCTCCTTCAGCAGTGTAAGAAGTGATCTGAGGAGAGTGCTTGTCTCCACGTATGCACTTTTTTCCTGAGCTAGGCAGCACTATCCAAACTTTGTGGCACCATGTCACATCCTTTCCTAACCTGCCATGCCCTGCAGTGGTTCCAAAAAAACAGTCCAGTTTTTTTGCTGACCTTTTGGTGTCATTAGGACAGGCCTGGTATTTTCCACAGGACTTAGGAACAGAGGCTGTTGAACCTACTGATGAAGTGGTAGATAGGCAGCTCTAAATGTTCCAAAAATGTCAGACTTGTTTCACTTTGGACACAAAATTTTGGACTGCTCAGCAATGCCCTGAGTGACAGGTTTGAGGACAGCACTGCTTTATTGCAACTTAGGTATCTTCCTTGTCTCAAGTAAGATGGTAAGTCTTGTTCAGTTTCCTCATAGAGCAGCTAAATTTCTTGTTCACGTGAAGCTCCTCTCTGTCTTCATTCACTTGCTTAATATTAAGGAGAATGCAGTAGAAGTAGCTGTACTGTCCCAGCAGTTTTATCCAGTACTGCAAAGCATATTCCCATAAAGCAGAGATATGTTCAAGACTGGCTACCTATTTTAATTTTGTATGTTGTTAGATTTCTCTTTTCCTGCTTATCAGAAAGGTAACTTTTAAATGAGCTATATGGCAGCACTCAGAAGGAAAGTGTTACTTGAGACTAGGTTGGGATAGAGGTCCAGCTTACTTTACAGAGAATACCAGCCCTAACACATTGCAGAAAGTATTTTCATTATTAACCTTTAAAAAAGACAAACTTCTTTGAGAATTTTTTTTTTGTTAATTTCTCTAAAAACTTGCTTTTCCAGATTATCATTAAGAATTGAGCCAGGTAGCAGCTCTCCTCGACTGGTTTCTTCCAAAAGAGATCTTGCAGGTATAAAACTTCTTTTGAAAATTTGAGTAAGGAAATAACTTTAATTACAGAAGTCCTCCACTGAAGTATAAGGGAAAACCTATTTTATATCCAAGGGTGTTTGGAATAGGTGTCAGTTTCAAATATGGGCTTTTGTTGCAATTACTGAATTACCTTGTGAGGGCTGTCAGAGAACTGAATGAACCCTTTTCATGCATATGCCCAGTTTCACAACATCCTTGGTTCAGAACACCACTCCTGATAGCTGTAAAAAATTTGATTTTTATTTCAGATTTCTGCATGCACAGCTTGTACTTGGGTTAGTACTGTTCTTCGTGTTAAATAATTTTCTTCCTTTATGATAGTCACCCATGGAGGTTCTTACAGTAACAAATTGTATCCCACATATCAAGATTTATTTCAATGTGTAAGCATTAATCTGCCTAGGCAAAATAAATCCATTAATCTTAAATGAATTAAATGAAAACAATTTTATTTCAGAAGTAAGAATTTGCAGAAGTTCTAGTGGAGGCATGTAATGTTACTTGCCTTTTTGTAGAACAGGTTTACCTGGATGGCAAAGAGGAGCATTTTTAAGATAATTTATTAGAAAGTTTCACATTTTTAGTAGGCAGCATAAAATGTGTTAGACTTTATTAAAATCAAGATCCCAGCTACAGCACACAACGCCTAAAATTATCCTCTGGAGCTGATCAGTGCAAATTGCCAAGGCTGCAGTATCAATACCAAGTCTCTTACTAACCTTGTTTCCAATTTACTGAGGGACCATGATTCCCAGCAGTTTTGCTGTGAGCTGCTTTGTCCACCAGGCAGACCTGGTAATTCCGAGGTGTTATCAGTAGCATGAGTCATCAGATTCTGGCTTGTATATAAATGATTGCAGTTTGAGAACTAACACAGGGTGTTTGTAAGCATTGGAACAGAAATTAGATTGTGTGTTTTTTTACAAGTGTTTGCAGTTTCATTATTATGTAAGTGAAGAGTGGCTGAACTTTCCCTTCTGAATCTGCAGTGCCCTATATGTTCTGTAAGGTTGCTTTACTCAGAGTGAGAATTACTGTGACAACTAGAAACCAAGTCTTGAGTCCTTCCTATTGCTCCATCCTTCCATTAGTATTTCCTTTGAAAGCCTGACACACTTGTGGACTACCATGTTTCTTGCTCAGCTCATTCTCACGCACTGCCAATGAATGCCACCAGCATTTTGTAATAACCACATGAATTTTTTGGTGACCTGTGCCTGTGTGTGGCTGCAAAAATGCTACTGAAGGGAATCCAGTGAACTTTATTGAAAAAACAAATTAATTCCTGCAGAAAGGTTAGTTAAGTAAGCACAAAGGCAATAATTTATTTCACATCATTAATAAATAGAAATATAGCACATGTTAGTTTTGAATAATTCTAAGCTAAAATTTAAATATCAGTAACAAGATATTTGACCATGGTGAATTACAATTAGGACATTCAAATATATTTGAATCAGCTTTATTTGAATTCAAATTACAATTTGAGATTATTTCCACTTACACAACTCTCTACAAGGAGTAAATTCTTTACAGTCAGTAAGCTGTAATGATAGATGATCTCAAAATAATAAAGGCAGTCATTTAGTGTTCAGTCAATAGGCTAAGGCATAGGAGCCTGAATAGTGTGATTTTAAAGTAAAATAAAGGTTCTTGGTGCATCAGGGCAGTCATCAGTTCAGTTTCCACAATCATCAGAAAGTTAATGGGTTAATAATAGCAGTAAGTCTTCTTGTCTAAGAGTTCTTCCTGTGATGAGCTGGCTTCTTTTAGATTGCAGTGTGTTTCCAAATATGGAGAAAAAGCTGATATGGTAGTGACTTCTGATTCTATAAAGGTCTTAAGTGCAAGAAACAATCTCTTCTTCGTGCCCTAAAGTATAATCACTTGTGTTGATGATGCAAATAGAATTTTCCTTCCCAGCATTTACATTTATCTTCTATTCAAGTTGAGTTTTCTGTCTTTTAAAAGAAGATTAAGAGTATACTTGAGCCAGGGACATTGTGGGTTTCCCCCTTAAAGTATCTTTATGAGCTTGAGGCTCAGTAAAAACAGTTAAATCTTGGAATATATTTCTGTTTGCAGAGTACTGGAGAAAACCATGTGTCCATTTTCCATGTAAATTGCCAACTGGTTTTCCAGTAAATTTGGAGGCAGACATCTGATTAAAGTGAGTATCTCACAACAAGCTATGCTTAGTATATTAGTGGCTAAGCTGGTCTCATTTAATTACCAAATGTATTTATAATTGTGAATAGTGCTTTCACAGGAAGATCTCATGCCTTCCATAACGCTGCAGAGATTGTCTCTGGCAAGTAGCATTTAAAAAGGAGCATTAAACTGTTTAATTGTATGCTTTCAGGAACTGTGTGATTCACACAACTTCCTTGGCAGCAGCTGAAGTCTGTTCATTCTGCCTTGAGAGAGAACATAGCTGGAGAGCTTATAGTATGCTAACTGTTCACAGTTTCCAGTTGAATTAGCTGTAAAAGACATCTGTGTTCCTGCAGTCTTGGCTATGAGGTGCCCAACATTTATGGTACAGCTAGTAGACATTTTGTTTTGAAAGGTGTAACTCGATATATTTCCCCAGAACAAAAGAAAAGATTTAATGTAATATTTGTTAAAAATTAGCCTTCTAAGCAACTGAAGTTCCTTGGAATATGCACACCAAGTGTAGCTCAGTATAGAAAATTTTATGCATGTTCTTTATCACCTTAATGTTACTTTGAAAAGTTCAGGATACAGTGCTAATCAGAACAGAAAAGGATTACTCATTCTCTGAAATACATCATATTTATCCTGTCTTGGAAAACTATATAAATAGGTAAAATAATTATAAAATAATTACCATATCCAGAAAATATATCTCTGATGCTAAGTGAGTCAAAGAATGTTCTTCATGAATCTGTGGCTTTTAATGAACCCTTTCACTGAAGTTAGCATTTAGAAGTCTTTTTTAGCTACATCCAGGCCTCAGCTCTGGGCAGCCCTTATCTTGCAGTTTTCATTATGTAGTAGTTAGGTATTGACCCCTCCCTTTTCCCCCTTTTTTTAAAAAAAAGGTAATGGTATAATTCTTGAGAGGAGAATAAGTAGACTGGAGGTTTTATGTTACTACTCTACTAGGAGTATGAAGTAAATAATCTGAAACAGGTGCATTCTCTGTTTTGTTATTGTGGTGACATTAAGCCCATTGTGCTGAGTCCATTCAGCATTGAGAGTTGCTAAAGAACATTTTATATAAATTAGAAATAGAATATAATTGATTATTTTTATTAACTAGAATTAATAGGTTTATCAGATGTTAAGCACATGATATGTAGGAGTTAAAAATGGAGAAAATGTAGAAACAGAAGGAAGACTGGGATGTTTGCACATTTTTAAGCCTCTGGAAGTAGATACACTACACAAGTGACAGCTGTACAGCAGTCCCGGCATTTTAGAATGAAGAAACCCACACCATCATTTTCCATGTAAACACTGACTTGACATTCAGTTTTGCCTTTTGTTTTACTGGTTGCTTTGGCAACTAATAAATTGTTTGTACTAAGTGCTTTAGCAGCCAATTGTTCTGTGGAAATGGGATTGTCCTGCAAGTGCTTGGATATTTTTTCATGTGCATAGCGTCTGCATTTCTTACACTGTATTTAAGATAGAAAAGGAAGACCTAAGTTTTCTTATCAACAGTTTACAGACAATCCAAAAACTTTGCTCTTTAGTTTAAAACTTAAACTCATTTCCAGTCTTTTCCTTTGTGATAATTCCCCTACAGAGTTTTAGATTTCATTCTGAGTATTTTTGCAAGAAATGAATACCAGACAAATGTATGGGATTTGCATGTTGTTGTCATCTACTAAATCCAATGAGAAATTATATGCTTTGTTGGTTTTCTTTTCTTAAGAGCAAAGCATCACAAGATATTGTAAAAGAATATTCTGTCAGAGCATATGCAAAGTTATTAGGGAGAGAATGATTATACTCAGTTTTTAACGATCTATTACTTTCTGTGGCTTCCTTACCAAACAAGTCTTTTTAATGTCCTAGTTTACTGATACTTATTTTGACTACTATTTTTTTTCTTTTGTGTCAAAGCAGTCACCTGAAATATTTTATGGATTGGTTCATGTGTTTTGATGAACCCAAGCTGCAGAGTTCCATGCAGTTATGTTCCTCTTACAGTGTGTTTGACAGCTCTGCCAAGGCAGATGTCATCCAAGCTCATGCATTACCTTGCAGATCCAGCTGCAAGAAATTTATAATTTTTGCTGATTTGTGCCCATTAAGGTACCTTAATGTCCTGAGATAATACCCCAGCATGATTCATTGTTACACTTAAATTTATGGGAAGAAAAAGCATAAATAAATATGTTAATGTGATTGAATGTTCTCTTTTTCACATCTGCTGTTACTGATAGACATTACAAAAGATTGACATACGTGTCAGGTCAGTGTTGGGAAAGCTCAGGGAGGTTGCTCATGCTTGTTCTTAGTTTGCTCTTGCAGCCATAACATACATGTCTTGCATGGTGTGTGCTTTAATAGTCTTGAGTTGTAAAACAGTACTCTGAAAATTAAAACTATGCTTTTACAATTAGCAATCATTCCAGGTTTTATTTTTTAGAGTCATTCTTGATTCTGTGGACAGAATGCTTCTTGAGTTCTTTATTGTGTGTTTTGCAAGTAGGTCTTTCTATTTGAAAGTTTTAATCATCACCCACTGACTTTGGTTACAATGGCAACAGAACAGTAAAAATTTACAGCAAAGATTTAACTAGAGAAGTCTGTGGCTTGGAATGTCTTTATTAAAATTCTAGAAACAGAGCTGGTACATGCTTTTTTTTCTTTTACTTCTCAGCTGTTCAAAAAATAGTACATTGTTCTGATTGTTTTACCTTCCTGAAAATCACTCTGTTTTCCAGCATATAACATGCAACTGATTTTCAGGTTTCTGTTTGGATGCCTAGTATTGCTTTATTGATAGAATTTAGTGGAGAAAAATTGTGGACTGTAACTCCTTCACCCTGTTGCTTTTTTTAAAAGCTCTGGAGGCTCTAAGTGTTCACATGTTTTACTGAAGGATTGCAAAAGTAACATTCATTTATAACATTTGAAGGATTATTCATGGAAAAATTATGCAAAGGAAAAAACAGTGAGATCCTTTGGGATATGTGTAAACTTTTCCAAATGTTCTTGCCACAGATCTCTGAACAGCACTCAGCTCACTGTGATGAAGTTGTCTCACATTCCCTAACGCAAACAAATTTTTAATAATGTTTTAATATTTTTATACATTATTTTTGTGTGTGTCAGCATAGTCTCAAAAATGATGCTGAGAAGTAATGAAAACCAAACTAAACCTTGTTCATGCCAGCTGACTGGAAAATCCTGCTAAGAGTCCTTTGTCTCCATGAAAGGCAAAATAACAGAATAGTAATCATGGTAACAGTATGCACTAGGAGTGGAGCCAGGAGAGCAGGGGGGACTTAGCAGTAGCAGATGACTTCACTTATTGGAAAAAAGGGCCAAGTAACTATCTCAAATTAATTTAAATACTGGAATTTTGTTATCAGCACTATCAGGCAGTTTCCCCAGATAATTGCTCAGCAGTCTGGTATGTCCATAAACATCATTTGGTCTGCACAGTATTCATCAGTATCTCACCACTTGCCCTCTTTGGCATCCTTCTTGGCAGAAACTCTCTTGTCACTTACCCCTTTACAGAAGGAAGGTCATCTCTGCTGTGCCCCATAACTTATGCTGACATCCTTTGCACCCCAGACATCTTGCTGAACTGAGGGCAACCTGCAGCACAGGTCCTGTCTAATGAGAATTCTGAGCTTCACAGTAGTTCTTCATATACATTTGACAGGAGAACAGATGCTGATGCTGTAATTTTAAGCTCAGATTCTTTTTACTTTAGCACAGGGCTAACAGCCAAGCCATACATATTTCCTTCTCTTGCTGTGGAGATGAGGAAGATGCAGAACTGTGAAGAGAGTGGCCACCCTGGCAGAGTAATAACAGCACAGCTGATACTTATGTCTTCATCTTATCCCACAAAGCATTCTGTTTTCTGTCATCAGGATCATCACTGGGTATGCATAACTAAGAATTAGAATAAGTCCATTACTTCCTTTCACATGACTGGTGAAAGCAATTGTGTTTGTCATGTATAATAGCAAGCCAGGCTGGAACTGTTGGCTTAAGCTGTAAAGCTTCTATATACCTGTTTCCACAAATTCTGTCACCTTTGATGTATCTCACGGTAGCCAGATAGTATTTTAACCTGAAGTCTGAGATATGCAGTCCTTTTAGACACAGTACATCCTTTGTTTCAGTTTTTTTTTAATAAACGTTCTGTTCTGAAGCTGTGCAGGTAGTAAAAGCATGTCCTAAAATCTAGTTAAAATGATCAAGCTTTGAAGCATTTTTATGTTAAATTTTGCATTAATGCAAGTTTCACTCCATGCTTCCTAATGGGAGTCTAATTTCCAAAAATAAGAGAGCTTCTAGGAAACTCTCACGTAACTATTTTTGTTGGTAGTCAGCATCTCTTTATTTTTTGTAGGTTTTGATCATGGTAACATTTGAGTCTACACATGCTTCAGAATACCTAGAGTAAAATCTAGCTGACTTTGGTTTCATGATGACTTCATTGTGTCAGCAAAAGATTTTGCTGTTACTTCTCTAGAAGAAGTAGTTCTAGCGTGATGCAGTGAACATTATCTTAGAATTAATTTAGCAGTCTTACTGCTTTCAGCTCTCTGACTCTCCACAGTGGGAAACTTCAATGTTTGAACTCTTGTATATTAGAAAAAGTAACATTTATTTTGACATGTGGTATAGTGTCTGTGTGAAAAACACATCTGCATGTTTCTGCACCATACTGGTTCTCATTTAGGGCTGTGCCTTGAGATTACTACTCTTTCATGGGCTATAGTTTCAACAGTTTTTCAAATATAATGCTTCAGTAGCTCTCTGAACTATAATGTCATCCACTTAATGTAAATCAGGATCTAGAAATGGCACCAAGGAGAAAACTGAATGACACAGGGGGAAGCAATAGAAAACTGAACCAATCCTGCAGCCCAGTTAAGGGACAAATAGTGACTTAATGCACTGCAAGGTGTGAGCTTAACCTCAGAGTGGCCACATTAACACAAAAGTTTATGCTGAGTTTCAGACTAACTCTTGCTGATACATGAGAATTTCCAGGAAAATTCTTTCAGCTGCCACTATCTTTATAGTGGGTCTCAGTTCCAATGTATTTTAAGCTTCTTAACAGGTAGTAAACACCTCAGTAGTCCTAAGTATTTTACTGTTCACAAGTTGAAAAATTGGTGGAAAGGCACTACAAGCAGTGCATGTAGAGAGAACTCCTTTTTGTGAACCTAGAGAACTTTTTGAGAACCTAATTCATTAGAAGGGATGGAAGTTTTCAAATAGAAGAACTTGTAATGATTTCTGAAACTTCTGATTGTATTTGGTTAGTAATTGCATAAATTCAAAGAATTTGTAATGAAAACTTAGGTAAAGGACTTTAGTGAAATACCTATTCTTGCAAGGTTTTCAGACCTAATGGTGAAATACTAATTCAGTTTTTACACTAAGCTAGCACTACCTAATCATGTTGACTTTCATACTTTTTATATTCTAATTTGTGCTTGGCCTCCACAGCAGAAGAGGAAGAAACTTCCAATGTTGCCTTCCAGCCCAAATGCAACAACATTTTAATTGAAAATGCAGCAAAACATTGTACTCGTCCCTCTTCCAATCCATGAAACTATGGTTCTTGATAAAGTAATGATTAAATGTGCATTTTTTTAAAATCTTCATTTTTTTAAAAACTGCATATTGCCTTTAAGCATAAGACCTTCATTGAAGCCACATATGCCAGTGACTCATGCTACTGATGTTGAATTTCATGATTCTTAATTAGAAGAGGGTAGCAAAGACAGGCAGGCAAAAAATGCTATTCTGTATAAGATAGTACATAGGAATAAGATAGAAAACAGGATTTGAAGATGGTTTCTCTTTTTGTTCTCTAACTAAATTGATGATCTGACGAATGGTATTACTGAAGATTATCTAGTGACTTAGTTTCCCCTTTATTACTAAAAGCAGTTTTCTCTTTTTTTTATTCAGAGAAAGAATAATTGCAATGAAATACTTCTAGAGCTCATAGATGATTGAGAAGTAATGCATCTGCCTGGCTATTAGATACTTGAAAAACCCCTGCTTTCTCTTACATGCTCAAGCTGTCAGTATGAGCAGACTGTACACAGTTTATTCACAACATGGAGTTGTGAGCAAAATTCAAAACGTTTGAGCGTTCCTGCTCACACCCAATGTACAAACTGACTTTATGGCTCTGCGTATTACACTTTGGCACATCCAGCTGTTACAGGGGTGCCAAGTCTTTTTGTAGGAGTTCGTTGTTAAAAGTATGTGCAAATCTGTTTTAAAAATGGCTTCCAGACAGTTCAAGAATATAGAGATTAATTCATAACAGAAATGGATGCTGTAGCCGTAATGCACAGGAAACAATTCATGGTGCCTTCCCATTATCTGTAACAATTCATTTTAATCAGTGGCAAAGCACACCAGCATTTCTGCACTTTGCATCAGCTCAGTGTTAAATTATCTGTGTCTTTTAGGTCCCTCTGACGTGTCAGCAATTATGAAATTCAGCAGGAGACCCACATGTCCTGATGCCTCAGTTGCAGCAAGTTTACCTACACCTCCTGTACCACGGCACAGGAAGAGTCACAGCCTGGGAAACAAGTGGGTACTTCAGGCTGTCTTGCACTCGGGCAAGTTCATGCATCACAAAGGTTTAAGAGAGTAGCAGACCACTCTGGTATTTGTCCCATCCATTTCTTGTATTGCAAAAGTGCTTTAGGACTCTAGGTTTTCTCTTGACAGTTATTTTTGCTAATTCTATTCTCTGCTTGCCCCAGAGGTTGGCAGTGTTTGAAAGCTATATATCCACTTTGGTGTGTGGATTCCTGGTGTGCATTAATTTTTTTTTTTTTTTTTTTTTTTTTTTTTAAAGAAAAACATCTTTCTATTATCTTTAAAGTAGTTTACTTGCTGCCTGGTACACTTTATTATTCAGGAAAGCTGAGACCTTTTGCGCTGTTTTACCTGGGTAATATGGATTAGAAGTGTTTTTCTCTACCATTTATCCAGCTAAGTGAAAGCAGCTGCTCCCCAGTTAAGGTTTCAGCAGCTTCTAGATTTCATAGTTGATGGGTTAGGGAAAAAAGTTCACATGCCTTGTCCAAGGTCATAGAGTGCTGATGTGTTAGTTCAGCTTAGTGAAGCAGTAGCTTAGCTGGCATCTTTTGCTGTTTTTCTACCTTTGCCTCTACCCAGGTAGTTAAGTTTTTGTACTGAGAGCAATCAAAAAACAAAACTATATACATCAGAGGGGAAGTGTGAGCAGTGCCTTTTAATTGCTTGCTCCTTTGTAACCTAGTAAAGCCTGAGGGGAAATGTCAGGAGCCAGGGCTCGCTAGTAGATAGTGTAAGAGGAGTTTTATGGTTTTCCAATTTTCCAGCATGATGTGTCCGTTCAGTGTGGTGGAGAGCAAAAGTGCCACCTTCCCGACAGAGAAGCCACGCCACCTCCTGGATGACAGCGTTCTGGAGTCCCACAGCCCAGCCCGAGGATACCCCCTGGACACACTGCTCACCAACGGCCTGTCCATAGGTAGAGTCTGTGTGGAGAACTGGCATTCCTGCTGCTTTGTCCCTAGTGCACTGGAAACTCACAGAGATAATACCCAGAAGCAGGAAATTGGGAAGATCATTAGCTCCCATGCAAGCACTGCTCCCTTTCCCAGAAGAACGTATATCAGAACTGCTGCTCAGCTCCATAGTCACCTTTGTCTTGGCTTTCCTGTTACATACTGGTGGTAAAAGTGCCATGCAGAGTGTCTGTGTATGTGCTCTGTACGTGACACAGAGCATTTGTCAGCTTTTGCTAGGGAAAAAAAGTGCTACTGAAAAGTGGATAAACATGCACAAAGAAAACTTCAGCTATGTATTTTAGATGATAGGATAATAGCTTAGCTGTGATCTCTAAAGCTTCAAAAGATACAGAAGATGAACTTGTGAAAGAGGATGATGACAATTGCATCATATTATTGTAATTAATAGAATAATATCTATAATAAAAACTAAGTGATTAATAATCTGTGTCATAAGCAAGAGAAAGCCACCTTTTAAGTGACCCAGGCTATTTCTAGAACAGAAAATAGACCATGAGATTACTTTAAAGAAGAGCGTGACACTGAGATGATCTTTGAACTTGGGAAAATACATACACAGCTCACTGAGTTATAATGAACATTAGAATATCAGTCCTGGGCAAGGTAAAACTATGAGCTAAACAGCAGTGCCAGGGAAGAAGGGACAAATCAGTCATGGTCTTGGAAGAGAAGTAGGGACTATAATAATACCATCATATTGATTTGTCATGACAGCGGTAACGATGACTTATTCATCATGAAATACTGTAAATGGGAAGGCTCATGTAAGCCTCTTCCAATTTTAGATTTCACCATAAGCTCTGAAGACTTCAACTTTGAAACATGATTTGAATACGCACTTTCCATTGTTCTGTGTAAAAATCATTCTGGTGATCCACATACATTGGCTTTGTATTTTCCCTTGGGTGGTTTTCTTACTCCTTCTCTGTACTACTCTTTTTCTAGACAGCAGTGAAAGCTCAGAATTTAGTGAGGAGCTGCCATCAGGGCTTGAAAGGTGAGTTAGTCTTCACATACATTTACTGAGCACTCTGCAGCCTTAGCTAAGAAATTCACAAATGATTCCTAACGTAGGTAAGCCTTAAATCAAGTTATTTTTATCGAATGACTGATTAGTTAGGGGAAAACGGCAAACGTTTTAGAATAAAGCACTGTAAATTTACTGTGGTTTTCTTCCAGTCTTATGGTCTGGAAAAGATTGTTGTGTTTACCAAATCCTACTCATTGAAGTCTCAGACTAGAATTTCCCTCATCAGATATTTGCGTTCACAAACAGGGGTCGTTTGTATGCCACTCTGGGGCCTAACTGGAGGGTACCGATCCGGAATTCTAGGAGTCGAAGCTGTGTCTACAGGTACAGTTCAGGGTCTCCTTTGCTCAATGTATGGTGCTAAACTTAAATTTGGGTCTCTATGCTTTCCCAGCATAATGTATTTGTACAGTGTATTTTATGCCAGAAATTAGTCTTGTGTGACCTTCTGCTTTTCAAAATTCCTATATAGCTAGAGCAGGTGTACAGCCCATTCAAATGAAATTCAGTTCAGCCATTGATTTAACTAATTGTATCTGGCTTTCATATTGTAGAAAGCTATTGTTTAATTTGACTTTAATGACACAACAGAAGCAAGTTTTTCATAAAGGCCACCTCAAAGGACACTTTCTTGACCCTTTCTCACAATTTATCTCCTGATTTGAAGGACAACTACTCAGACATATAGTATGATGTATCAATTGTGTACATACGGAGGTGTTAGCTTGGATCTCAAGTAAGAGAGAGAACATCTGCAGTGCCATATGTAGCAGGCACTCCCAATGTTGCTAGTCACTAAGACACAGACTTTTCAGAAACAGTCTGTTTACAGAACGATGGCTATGAAAGCTGGGGGATGAAAATCATTCGCTGCGTCCATACCTTGCCTGGACTTGATAAATTCTATGGTAATGGGAAGTGAAGAAGTATATATGAACAGTAAAGAAGACAGGACCCTGAAACAGTACTTTGCAAGTACTGAGGTTTAGTTTTAGGAATTTGAATCCAGTCAGTTACTGTTTTGTAAAAATTAGTTCTCTGCAGCTAGTGTAGAAATGCTGATATAATGTGCAAATCTAAGTACTGCTTTTTTCTTGAGCTAGTAACATCTGATAGCAGCACAAGTTAGAAATAAAAATTCATATCTTATAAATAAGTAAAGGAATAAATTTTGGAACAGTATTTCAACTATTACATCTGCTTCTGGAAAATACTCTCCATTGACATGTCTGATGTCAATTTGTTTCAAAAATCTCTACAAGCTAGACATACAAAATTAAGAAGATAAAAATACGAAAAGAAAATCCACAAAGAAAAATTATGCCCTAAAGTACTTTTCTTACATTTATCTGTCATCAAGTAATAACAATGCATTCTTCCTTTTCTTGAATTTTTACTGCTTTTTATTATTAAAACTAGAATCGGGGAGAATACACATTAGCACAGACTAGACTGTTTAATTACAGAAGATTCATCTCCCAGTTCGAGCTGCTGTTCCTGTGTGTATAACACTTTCACCAACTTGTGTTTACCATCATACTTGTTCCTGGACAGAATAGTGCTCCTTTCACACCTGAGTGGTAGATCATGCATGTTGCTTTTTTCTTCAGACTTGATTTAGTTGGCTCTTGTAAAATTTGTTTGCCCTCATATTTTTAAGAATTCCAGGGCTATGATTACATAGCAATGAAGAGAAATTATTCTAAGACATCATCACCTATGAGTCAGCCTCTCTGGTGGTTATGTTTTAAATAGCTATTTACATTTCTGACTTAGCCTGTATTTTGGTTCTTCCAGTTGTAGCACTTTTTCACTGTTGTATGTGGAAAGCTTTGTGTTCATCTTGGGAAAGGAAAAAATATTTTAAACGCTGTATTAAAAATAATTTTACATTGTTACATAGTTTTCCCAACTTTTTTCGAGTTAGCCAAGATAATTTTCTACATTCTTTTTTTTTGTAGCTATGGTTTAAGATAAAATTAGATTTGTGAGAGTTGTTCTTACCAAAATTTTAAGCAATAAATTTCCAGAAATCCAGAAAAGTGCCTGTTTTCCCTCTGATTTTGGGCCTCAGTATTCTATTTTGGTTTGGGGTTTTTTTTATGTCTGAGCCCCCAGAACAGAACTTTTTGTTGATTTGCTGTTTTTCAGAGATCCAGGCTCCTATCTGATACTTAAATCTCGAAAATACATATTATAGAGTCAAGTGTCATATCATACAATAAATGTAAGGCAATGCAGGAAAAAGATACTTAGAGCTACATTATGCTGCTTATTTGTCTGCTTAAATACATATGGCAGCGTTTTGTATTCCAGCCCAGCAGGGGCCTGCAGCTGCACATTAGGTAGTTCCACAGAAGTCATTACCATGGAAGGGCCATTAAGAAGAAAAACATTGCTCAAAGAAGGCAAGAAACCTATTGTAAGTGTTTCTAATTCTTCCTGTGATTCAAATTGAGTAGTGGCTGCGTAATATCCAAAATTAGATTGAACCTGCAGCTTGATACTACACAAAACAATGTTCCTTGTTGCTATCAATTGTAAAATCATTTTCTGTGTAAAGTTTAACTGGATTGTAGCAAAGCTGTAATCTTTGTATGTTACTTGATCTACAACTTCTCCCTGCATTTGCAAGTCACATTTCTTAAGTTGTGACAGCAGAGCAGGATTAAAGCAGCTCTATAAATCATCATGTATTTCTGTGAGGGTAGAAATTTGGTATCATGGTGAAATGGGAAGGCTGCAGGGCACCCATCCATAGCAATGAAGTCATGGTAATTCATACTTAACTTAAATTCACAGTTTTCATATGGTTCTGGTCCTGCACATTTGGTAATTTTTTGTTTTCTGTAGAGTTCATTGATGCTTTTTTATGTGCAACCCTACTGTCCTGTGCTAAAAGATTTGAAGAATTGAAGAGATGTAATCTAGCTAAATTTTACTGAGCAAATGTAGAAGTCAAACATCTGTCCAGTAGAAGGCAGCACACTATTTTGCTGTGAAGCAATCAGCCCTGATATGTTTGAGATACCCAAGTAAGATGGATTGAATTCATAGCCAGCCATGCAAATTAAGGTAGCTGGGCTAAATTAACACCAGGAGACACTCTTTATGTAATTCTCCATTTCTTGCTTCTGAAATTAACTTTGGTAATGCTTGGATTTGCTTGCAAATAGGTTGTTTTAAATGTCAGAGATATACAGTTTTTCCTAATTTTTTTTTCCTTTCTGATTCAGCTCTCCTCATGGACAAGATACTGGGTTATGCTTTCAGGATCAACTCTTCTATACTTTGGAGCAAAATCTTTAAGAGGCACTGAAAGAAAACATGTAAGCTTTATTTAGTTTTGTTCTAAAAATAAATATTGTGTATTCGTTAGGAGATATAGAAGGGTGTTTGATGTGTAGTTGCAATTCCAGGTTAAGCTATACATCTGGACAACTTTTACAGTCAGAAATTAATTCCTACCACAGTCTCAGCTGTGCCTGACTTGTGTGTCTTTTCCAGTATAAATCTACACCTGGTAAAAAAGTCTCCATTGTGGGCTGGATGGTGGCATTGCCTGATGACCCTGAGCATCCTGATATCTTCCAGCTAAATAACCCTGACAAAGGTAGATGTTGCAGGATGGACATTGTCTGCATTATATTTCTGTGACAGGAAATAGATTAATCTCTTTTAATGACTTTGTAGATTACAGAATTTGCAGTGGCATGCATTTAAAAGGCTGAAAAGGGAAGTTTTCAGTATGGAATTCTCAAGGGAGGGTACAAACAAAATTGAACATATTTCTACATTATACTGAGGTGCTTCTGTGGTGTCTACAGAGGTACTACAGTATCTTGACAGTTACTGTAAATCATGTCAAAGATGCCCAACCTATATAAGATTGCTGCACATGCATGTGTCTGCATACCCTAGTCTCCAAGTTTCTGAAAAACTTTCTTAAAATTGATCGATATAAAATCTTAACTTACACTGAGGCCATTTAAAATTTTATGAAAATTTCTTCAAACATCAACAGTATACAAAAAACTCCCATTTATATAATCATTACTGCTAAGTAATTAATTTTGTAGGTAAATAACTCTTCTGCCTAAAACTTCAAAAACTTAAGAAGATCAGAGAGCTCCTGGGCTTATTTGTACTTTGAGTGGTTACATACAGATTTTTTAATTTCCTTCACTTTTCAGCTTTGGTGCTGGAAATGGATTTGCATCTACTGTGCAAAGTCCATCTTTTAGTCATTGTTAAAATGCACAAAGTATTTGATTGTAGGAAACAAAATAAAGGTGTAGAGGAAGCTTACAATAGGACTGGAAAAAACTAAATTCACAAATGTCAAAAACATTCATTAAGAGGCCACATATGCTCCTATATTCCCTTCACCCAAGGATTGCTGTGTAACATGTCTCACATGGTCTCTATCTGTGAACAGCATCTTGTTTGAGCACTGGAGGTGCAAATTAAGAGTTTGCTTCAGGACTTTGGCTTATGCACAGAAGATAGAATCTCTTGAAACTATACATCTGTCTGCAAATTTAGTCTTTAATATTCTTATTTTTGTAGGCAATGTTTACAAGTTCCAGACTGGTTCCAGGTTTCATGCAATATTGTGGCATAAGCATTTGGATGATGCATGCAAAAGCAACAAGCCTCAGGTAAGGTTGTCAAACACTTCTCCCCACTTTCTCATATTTTCTGGAAAATCTTTACTAGAAAAGACACTTCTTTTCAATCTGTGTGCATACACAGTCCAGTGAGGATAGACATAACTCCTCATTTTCTGTGTGATGAAATTTCTCAATAGGAGGAATAAAAATTATTTAAAACTACAGAATTCTCACAAAACTGGGATTTGTGTGGGACTAGATAGATGTCTGGTTACTTAACATCATACAACGTTTACACTGACTCTTTCACGTGAGGTAACCCCCCCACCCTACTTTATAAGGGGCTTTCTCATGAACAGAAAAAGCAAACATGCTCACGTTTACTCCGTTGACTGGGTCCCTAAGTGCCATTGCCATCTCCTGTAAAATGCTGTGTTTGTCCTTTATATAGTGGCATCTTTATTCATTTGAGGAAAATGTTCATTCTTAAAAGGATTTCCAAAGGTTACATTAATAGGATGCTGATCCGTATAGGACCTAAACCAGGATGCAACTTGAGATTCTTCTTTAAAAACATACATTCTCCCCCCTCCTGTGCTGATGACTTCATGGAATACTTCAGCTGGATTTGATCCATGAAGAGAAAAATCATTTATCTTTCTTTTTACTTAAGAGGTTAGCCCTGGCTTGGGCCTGTTTGAGACTGATTACACTTTTCACATTGGATAGTAAATTATTAGCTCACTGTTTTGTAATCTTGCAGTTTCCCAATGCTGTAACAGGCTTAGGAGCATTATACTGAGTAAATAATTTATTTTCTCTTCCAGGTACCTGCTAATCTTATGTCATTTGAATAATTTGCTCTCCAACCTGGTGTGACTTCAAGTGCCAAACTGAAGAAACAGGCTGTTAATGATTTTCCTGACATGAGCCAGCCACAATATTTCAGCATTTTTCTATGGAACTGGAAAGTGATTCTGATGCAGCTTTTAAAAGCAGAAAGTGAATGTTGTCCTTAGGACCAGTTGTAGTCTCATTCACTGAGTGAAAGCAGACAAGTTAGATGGACAGAAGATTAATCCCAACTCCTGACGGATTCCAGAGCCCTCAAATTTTTGTGGTCAGAGACTGCCATGAACTGATGTTTGACCACAAACCAACCAACATATCTTCTGCCTATTCCCTCTGCCTATTCTTTTTTAAACGGTTCTTTTTATGGTTAAGCTGCTTTGTGTGACTGAAGAATATTTGGCCCATGTTGGGTTTCAATTATTTCTAATGCACAGAATGACTGACAGTGTTAACTTGATGCAAAGAGTCAACTAGAATAGAAAATTGAGGAACAACATTTTTATAATCTAAGTGCACTGAGTTGTTTGGCAATGTGGTTGCCTCAGATTTTGTATCAAATCTCTGGACAATTCTGCTGTTCACATTTGAGCTATTTGGGAAAAATTTATTTTGGCACCAGACAGAAGGGTTTCTTTTCAGTTATATTAGTCAAGAATGCCTAGACAAAGGATTTAAGGTGGTTTAAATTTATGTCATGCTAAAAGGTCATCTTTCATTCTCTTACTATTGACATAGTTGCTTACCAATTTGGTTTTTAATTCAGTCTGAATGCTGTTCATCTTGAATCCCTTGATAGAGGGAAGCAGGTGATCAGAAGTTACTTATGTCTCTGGCTCCTCAGAATGATTCTGTGTCATTGTTTCTGTTCTTCCTGTGGATGACTCAGCTCCCCTTGGTTCCAATACATGATGCACCTTTATCACATATGGGAATTATCAACTAGAAAGGAAGCATCTTTGCCATAAAGCACTGTGTGCCCAATACCAGTGTGGCATTAATGAAAGGCACTATTTTTTAACAATTCTTATGCCCAGTCATTTGTCACTGACAGAAGATTAATCTGTGGAGAAATTAAACCCTTCATTCCTATGCCATCCTCAAATTCAGACCCTACTCAAAACCTTGGAATCTGGAAATGTGCCAAAAGTCACTTCACTTCCATCACACTACTATAATTTGAATCTTAAAAGCATCATCTAGAAGAAAGATGAACATAGCAAACAGCAGCTTTACACAATAGTCAGGTAAACATCTTTTCAATATAGCACAACTGTTAAATTGCTGCACAATACAAAAAAAAACCCAGAATGATGGCAGGATAAAAACATTAAAATATCTTAAACCAATTTTAAATTAGTTTTTAAATATTTCACAGATTTTAGCTGCTGATTTGAGTTTTTATGTTGTCATTTGGTAGTTTTAATGTTAATTGAAAGCTTCTAATGAAATACAAAATACCACTTCCTGTAATACAGCGTTTTCACAAAAATGCTACAAACCATACAAGTTACCATCCATCAAAGTAACTGCAGTGGTTGTGTATAAGTAAACATATCAGAATTACTATTTTCAGAATTGTGACAATATCAAATGTAGGCAGTATCATTAATTTGTTAATGTGCAGTTTTGATGTGATTTGGTGCCAAAATGCATGTTTTCCAAATAGCACTAAAACGAGGCAAAGAAATTAGTTTTCAAATTGCAACTTATTTGTCAAATTACAATGTAAACCAGTTTCAACATTTTGATTCATTTTGTGTGAAAACTGTTGCACTATTTTTGGCTGTATTTTCTAGCAGTCCACTGCATGCCATTTGTGTAGGGATTCTTTCAATAGTTCTTGTGAACTGTCTCACCCATAAGAACCCTGGTGTTGAAATCTAGGTTTTTGGCAAAATATTTTGTTACCTCAGTCTTGTATCAAGTTGCTGTATTTTTCAGTTTGTTACATTGATAATGATTGTTTCACTAATTAAATACTTTAATGTTAAAAAAAAAAAAGTTTGTTTATTTCAGCAGCAATTGTATTTGATTGTAAATTTAAAAATATGCAGAGTGTGAATGCTGTTAATAAAATATTTTGAAAAAAGAATAGTGGAGGTACAGAAGGAACATTTTAGCTTAAAAGCAGCAAGCATGTTTTATTTGTGAATGAAAGGTATATACAGTTGCATAGGCTTCATAATGCACAGTGGGTGGCTATTTAATAGTATAAATACAACAGAACCCAAATCTCTAACCAAACTGAAAAACCTTCCAAATTTGCAGTTCTTATGGTGGGATTTGGAAGGGCCATAGAAACAGAGATGAACATATTGTGTTGTTTTCTTCTGGTTGAAGATGGTTGGAGCAGATGGACTTCAAAGATCCCTTCCAAGCTGGATCACTTGATGATTCTCCATTCAGGGTAATAAGCTCCACATTTTGACTGGCAAAGAAGGTGACTTAATTTCTGCAGAAACCTCATCTTATGAGCACTGGCCTGAGAGGAATAATATTTTATCTAATATGAATGTGGGAACAAAACAAGCTCATAGAAAATTGCTACCTTTAGAGCTGAAAAAGAAACACATTTCCCTTTTTTGAAATCAGCTCCTTTTCCTGCTATGCCCCAGAAAACAGGAAGACTTTCTCAAGGCTTTTTTTTTATTACTTTGTAGTCTTGGAAATCACTTAGAGACATAGAACTTGCCTGCAGGGTCATGTCCAGTGTTTCACTGTAAATATTTTATAAAGGAAGCATCAATAAGTGTCTCCTACATCTACCAAGTGGTATCATCACTTTAAATTGGAAAATTGATTGTAATTCCTCTCCTCCCCGTAGACAACAGGATAGAAATTAAACACAGTGAGCACATTAGGAGGGAAAAGCAGCACTCACTATATTCCAGTTCATCATTATTATTGTTATGGAGGCAAATTGCAGAGGAGGAAGAGGACTACTTTCTGTATTGCAATATTTCACTATAAGGTAACATGCTTTTGTGATACAACACCCAAAAATTAAGTACTGAAATGCTCCTTAAATGCTTACATCCAAAGCTCTTGTTTTATAACCTGTGAGAGGAAAAAAACAAACAAAAACATAATTAAAGCTTTTTCCTACTTTAGATGTCAGGCTGTGCTATGTATGTAAGCAATGGCACTGGTAAATTGCATTATTTTTTCTTCTGAGAACAGTAATTGTGGTATTCCCATAGCTGTGATGTATTACTATGAACATTTGTTTATCACATTCTGAAAATACACCAGACCTTTCCTTAGAGGGAGTGCAAAGAAAAAAAAGAAGTCAAAGTTTACATGTCTCAGTAGAGCTCAGATGTGAAAGCAAGTCAGATAAGCCTCTTAGGAAGGATGAAAACACCCGGTTTTGCGTCAACTAAAATACAGTTGTGCATAAAAAAGTGCAGATAGTAATGAATTGGAGGAAGTATCCTTTATGTTTCTGGACTTTGGCTGTAGCCATGCTCTTACTGCCATAAATTAGCTTTTCAGCTTTAAGGAAGAGTAGATTGTATTCCAAGTGAGTATTTGCTTCAGATGATCCATGGTTTGCATTTGCAAGCATGATGTAACTGAATAAAAAAAAAAACAAACTAGGTCAGAAAAACAGATTTATTCTAGTGTTGTATGTATTGGGAAAGGTCTATCCAGTTCTGCAGAATAAAAAAACAACCAGTTAGATACAATTTGTTTATTTGTACCACTGTCAATAAAATTATAAATGTCATTTTTGAACACAGAAGAACACTGGAAACTCTGGAAGCTAGTTGTAGTAAATTGGTTTCTTGCAGCAATACAAAGCTATTGATGTGAACCTATTTGATACAAACACAAAGAATGTATGCTTTGTCTTTTAGAGGGTAATGTAACACCCTTTCATTGGGCAAAGAGAAAAAAACAATGGAAAGCAAAGGAAGCTGGGCAGAAATGAGTAGAGGAAGCTTAAAAAACAAAAAACAAAACCCACACTTTCTTTTAGATTACAAGATGTTCTTTGCTGCTTTCAAGTACAGCATAATTGGAAGTCCAGATAGTACTCTGCATTGTTTAGTAGTGCAGTTTTAGTTCTTTAAACAACAGAAGAAGGGGAAGGAGTAGTTTTTATTTAGAAGATGTTATGTCTGTAGCTGCTGAAGAGACTTGAACTTCAGATCTTGACGGTGAGTGCAGGTGGCAGTGTAAAAGCATGTTTTAGCACAGCTACTAAGTTATGAAAATTTAGTCAGCCATTAAAAACACTGGGTTTTGGGTCACCGTGTGAAAATGAGCACCTAATATATTGTATCTCAGAGTTAATATAGTATTAAGTTTTTATATAAATTGTTTCCTACAGAAGGATCACATGTACTGAACTCATCACAGAGAGAGGGTCCTAGAGTAACACAAACAAGAATGTTCCCATTATATTTCAGATTTGTAATTAATTGTTAATGAACTAGCACTTCTTTTGATAATTAAATTTCTGGAGCCGTCTCCTGCTAGATGATAGTGGTTACTCTCCTCTAACAAAGTAGGTTGAGTGGATTCATGCAGTTCTGACTTTCTGTCCAAGAACAATGCAGTCTCCTTTCCCCAAGATCAGAAGCAGGAGCTTGCCATTGTTAAAGAGAGTGCTAAAGCTTGCCAGGTAGAAAGAGACTGTTCTCAAACTAGCAAAGCCTGACCTGAAGCTGCCCTTGGCACTGATCTTGTCAATTCCCAGCTTTATTCTGTGCCTGTGTCATCTCCTATGGGCATGCTCCAGCTCCAGAGGTGCAAAGGACTGTGAATCCAATGGGATAATTACATTAAATTAGCAGTAAAATAGGACAGAAATGTCAAGAGGAGATAATGCAGTTCCTGAGTAATGTGCTGATTGGCATTAGGGGAAGCATCAGGTGGAGCATATGTGGCTATCTAGTTCTTTTGACATTTTTTGAGATCAGATTGCCTTGCTGCCCCATGTGCTCTGAGGAAGCAAAGAAGGTGGGGGCAGAGGGTGGGGTGGGTGATTTCATGTCAGAGATACCAACTATTGTACCAACCCCTGACTCATGGCATGACAGGAACACATTTCTTTCAGTCAGGTGGTTCATTTTGGAGTCAGAACAACAGCACACTGCAACATCATAAAAAGGTAGGAAACAAATTAAAGGATTGATGCTAAAGTAGTGTATGGATGATCCAGACTCAGGTAATAGCTCATTAGGCCAAGGCTTTCAGTTAGCAGTAAGCTCATTCTATAAAACTGGGATCATCCCAATGGGGGCTGAAACCAGCATGCAGGTGTCTTGCAATTTCTCCTGCAGCTATGTAAGTTTGTTGAGCTTCTCTCTCAGCAATCAGTTGTTTTAGGATAAACAAACCTTTACTGTAAACCCTTAACACAGCGATAAACAGGCAGTCTAGATTAAGGTGTTCGCAAACTGTTTTTTCTAATTCTTCTGAAAAATTGTTTCAGTAGTTAGAGAAGACTGGGCTTGGGCTTTTATTATTTTTTTTCTCTTAAATGCTTGTGAGTTTTGTCTCTCAAGATTGCTGTTGTTTAGATTTCTGATGGTTCCCTAGATGTTTTGGGGTTTTGTTTATGATTACTTTTGTTTTCTTCCAGAGCTGAAGGTCAAAAAAAATAATTTGCCTTTCTTTGTTTATTTTTCTTACCATTCAATGAGTGTAATGATACAGCATCTGAGCTTTATTTTTGGATGACCAATTTTTTACTCACAATTGTAGTGCAGAAGTATGGCAAAGTGGTAACAGTCCTTAGTAAATCCTGGGAACCTGTTGTCAGCTGGTAATAACTATAAGTGGAACAAGAATGAAATCCTGTTTTGTTTCTTCAAAACGAAAAATAAATGTTCAGCAAGTCCTGTACCCATTGTCAGAATGTGGACAATAACAGTGTCTGGGTAGAAAGCAAGCTTGGTGTTGTCTGACAGCCCATCATAATTAGCTACTAGGTTCAGCTACTCTCTAAGAAGCAGAAAGAAATCCTGACATTAGGCAGTATTCATATTGAAAGATAATTCTCTCCTGTCCTGTTATCTGCTGCCTAACTGAAGATTTGCAGGAGACTGAAGGGCTTTTTCATAATTTCTCTTTGTACATAAATTAATAATGAAAGTGTATCTTAATCTCAAAAGCATATTGCAGTCAAGCCTCCTGTAAAGTTTTGAAATGGTAGCAGGAGTTTTAGATTGTGTATGGCAGAATTCCAAGGTAGTTTGTGTGTTCTATAAAAAAACTTGGACAAAAAACAGACCAGAAACACAAAATGGGTAATGAGGCAAGAATATACTATACAATCAAAACATTTGTGGGTATGTGCATGGCTTTTAGTCAAGCTTCTTTGCTTCACCTTTCTGCTCTTTGCTATCCACATACCCCTTCATATTTAAAAACGTTAGGAACATATGTATACTGCAAGACAACCATGTGATCTGTAACAAGCTTTTCCTGTGCAGATTACACTTCCAATATCCATATATATCCTGTGGTTACACACATCCACTCTGAGTCTTAGCACACCATAGGTTAAGGTTAATTGCAGTGTCTTATATCTTTTGCAGTTTATAACAGGACTTTAAACTTCTGGTTGTGGTTATTTTAAATCTTTAGCATAGTGGCCTGCTAAGGCAATGTGTTTGTTGGGTTTTTGCATGTATACATTTATGGACAGGAAGAGGTGATGGAAGGCACACACAGTGACCACAACTTACACTCGAGCTTACACCCAGCTGCCAATTTTGACATGTATTATCAGGGGTTTAGGGTTCCATTAGCCCTAAAGAGACCAGCAAGCGATTAATATATCTGATTTTAAAACTTCTAAATTTGCTGAATTTTTTACCTGAGGAAAGGGGAATGAAAGAAGAAAGGGCATTAAGGGTGATTTTGTTGTTTTGGGTTTTTTTTTAATTATGATTTTTCTTCTCCAATTATTTTTTAAATCTTTCTCGTGAGCTAATTTTTTTTTTTTTTTTGCCTGTGCTTTAAGGTAAATGAGCCAAGTGATTCATTTGTGTCTTTAAGCCCTTTAGTCTCCCCTCCTACCTGCCTCTGAACTTTATTGCTTCCCTCTTACCTTTTACCAGGCGGAGTAAACAGAAGTCCTCAGTGAACTTTCTATTTACACAGAAACTTGTCAGTGTATTTCAGTATATTTTTAACATGTTCAAACATTCTTCTCTCTCTAGTTAACAGTTAACACAGCTACCAAGGAAAGCTGTACCAGGAAAGAGGGACATGTCAGTACAATGTCTAATTGACAATGGCCTGGTTCCTTCTGCCAGGAACTTACACAAATTCAGCCTCTTACTAACTCCCACTCTTTGTTTAAGTAATCTGACCTTGTGATAGCAGCCAGAAGACCTCCTAGAATGTAGATTTCACTGGAAGTCAAAGGTAAGTACAGAAGTTTGGAGTCACTTCCATCTGTGAGGTGACAGAGCTCCTTTAGTAAAGGAGAAAACTCTAGGCATGAGCACAAGTCCTTTGGAAAATCTGGAGTGCCTGGGGCACGTTGATGCAGCCCTGGTGTCGTGGTAAATGTGAAGACTTAAAGGCAAAAGACTTTCGGGGTTTTTTTGTTTGTCATTGGTACTGGTGGGGGTTTGGGGTTGGCATTTTTGTTGGTTTTTTATTGGTGGTGGGTTTTTTTCTAAGTATCTGGCATATATGATGAGCATATATGTTGAGTTCTTGTACTTCATTTAAAAATAAGTAAATTTTATAAGCATTCTGTTGGGGCTTTATGGAAAGTAATTGCCCTAATGGCCCTGACCAACCCCACCTGGACCCCTCACGACCCTGCCCATGGGCCCAGGAGCCTATTTAAGCTCAGGCAGGAGCCTTCAGCCCCTGACTGGCAGGTTGGCCTCTTGGCTTGGCCTTGATGCTGCTTTGTCCCCAGGGACCTGCCCAGCAGCTGCTGGATTGGACCTGGCCTTGGCTGTGTGTTGGCTGCTGACCTGCTGCATCCCATGGACTGATCTGGATGGGGTTGGACCTGGCCCTGGCCATCCCTGCTCACCTGACTCAGGTATGGAGGGGCTGGGACCTGACTCCTGATATCCCCACCCTGCATCTCTCTTCTCCCCCTTAGGTCTCAGCTGCTTCTCACTTGCAGAGCCAGAAGTCCTTGCTTCTCTCTGACACGTTCTGTGTGATTGTGCCAATGCTGAGAAATGGAGACATCCATAGCTGCTCTGAGTTCTTGAGTTCTAGGTCCAGTTTATGCCTTTACTGAAGATTAAAAAAAAAACAAAAAAAAAAAAACAAAAAAAAAAGAAAAGAAAAGAAAATGTGGAGAGAAGCAGAAATGTGTGTTTCCTAGCAGAAATCCTAACCACTTCTAAAACTGCACAGGCATAGAAGGATTTTGCAAGAATTGGTATGTAGGGAGATGAGGAAAGACTGGGCTGTGGCTATGTCCATAAAAAGAAAACAATGAGAGGGTGTTGATAAGAGGTTGCTTAACTTAAGAGGATTTTTAGCAAAAAAAATAATCACACTTTCTTATTGATGTAAAAGGCTAAAAAGAGAGCTGCTGCCCATCTGTGTAACTTCATTCATCTTGATAATTTTGTACCATACCAGTATAAATTAATTTCCCTTTTGATTCTGCTCAGATTTGTTTCCTCTCTAGTTCATGTGTATTGGATGCAGTCAACAAAGAAGGATGTGCCAGTAGTTGTATAAATTCCATTATAATTTTTACCTGAAGAACTTTTAATACAATTAAAACACACAAGAAACACAAGTTGGTATCAAACAAAAACAAGTGGATAAGACAGTACCAAGTATCTCGCTTCCTTTTGAATTATGGAAATGCAAATTATTAGTGTAGAGAATTTACTAAAATTGGATTATTAGAAAAACACAGCAGCAAAATTTAATAAACAAAATTCTCTTTAATATGCATCTCTTTCATGCAGAAAAGCCACAGAAAGCTAGTTAGAATCAGTTTAGTGCAGATTTTTCTAGTTCTTATACTAAAACCAAGAGACCTTTTGTATTAAGATTTCCAGTCAGGTACCTACAATGTTTGTCTGCAAGTTCTCTACAAGTGACTGTTTGTACCCGGCCTTCCTTGGTGTTCCAATCACTGAACAACCTGAACCTTCTCTGGAATTTAAAAAGAAGTGTGCTGCTTTTAGGGTGGGGTCGGTCTTGAGTTACTCTACTGAAAATTATAATTGGTATTAGATAGCTATAGTATTAGTCACTCTAAACTTAGGAGAAAAAAAAAAAAAATCTTACCAATACCCAGGAAAAAAGTGTTACTTAGTGGTGTGGTTTTAAAAAGTTGGGTTGTTTTTTTTTTTTGTAAATAAGAAATTAAGAACTCCTGTTAGTTTCTTGGTGACATTTATTTTTTAAGCTGCTGAGCAGTAACAGCAAGCTTAATATACAAGGAAGGTGTTACAGCACTGCCAGCTAAACACTTCAAGTCCACCACTTTTTCCAGGAATTAGCAGTTTGGTTCCATCAACTCAAGCTTACACAGGCTAATCATTTAAAACTGTCCTATTCCTGCCTGTGTGTCTAACACCTGAGCAATCTCTGGAACCAGAATGACAGCCTCAGTATTGCAGATAATGTTCAGGTTTCTCTCTCAGAAGCACTAAATAGCCAGTCATGACATGCCACCACCATAACAACACTTGCAGGTATAACAGCAGCATTCAAACAAAATAAGTCAGTTACTAGCAACCTTCAACCTTTGAAAATCTTTTATATGCAAAGCATGATCCAGGTCAGATCTTTAAAATATAAATTTCTGTGTTAATAAGCAAGTCATAACAGCTTATGTGCTTGTTATTTCTTCCCCTCCCTTGCCCCCAGATGACTTTTGTAGTGAAAGCCAAGCATAAATTCCAAATCCCTTTGGAAATAACTCCAGTAAAGATGTAGAATCATGGAATTGTTTGGGTTGAAAGGGACCTTTAAAGGCCATCTACTCAACACCCCTGCAGTTTCAGGGACTCTTTTAGTTAGATTGGGTTGCTCAGAGCTCTGTTCAACCTGACCTTGAGTATTTCCAGGGATGGGGCTTCTGCCACCTCGCTGAGAAAAATTTCTGCCTTATATCTGGTCTTAATCTATCCTCTTTTACCATCACACCTTGTCATGTCACTACAGGCCCTGCTAAAAAGCTTGTCTTTGTTATAGACCCCCCCTAAGCACTGAAAGGCTGGAGAAAAGTGTCTCCAGAGCCTTCTCTTCTCCAGGCTGAATTACCCCAACTCTCAGCAATTCCTCATAGGAGAGGTTTTCAATCCTTCCGATCATTTTTGTGGCCTCCTCTGAACCTACTCCACAGGCACGTCATTTTTTTGTGCCGAGGACTCCAGAGATTAATGCAGTGCTCCAGGTGGAATCTCAAGAGAGCCAAGTCGAGGGGCAGAATCCCTGCCCTTGACCCTTCTGGTCACACTTCCTTTGATGCTGCCTGGGACACTGCTGTCTTTCTGGGCTGCAAGCACACATTGCTGGCTCATGTCTACCTTTTCATCCACCAGTACTCCAGGTCTTTCTCTGCAGGGCTGCTCTCAATACCTGCATTCACTCAGTCTATGTTGCTACCTGTGAGCATCAGCATGGGCTACTCAGCCCAGCATTGAGTCCATTGCCCAGTGCCAGCTCTGCTGGCCAAAGGTAAGCTCCTAAGCACTCTACAACACCTGAGAATTGTTACTCAGGAGTTACTGTGTAATTCTGTATCTTGCTGGCAAGGGAAAGTTTTCTCCCTTAGATGGAGTCATGCTGTTTCTGGTGTTCCTGCACTCCAGCAGCTTAATGCATTCAGCAGTTAAGCCTTCTCGTCCTCGATGCCTGAGTCACAAATTACCATTGACAAATAGTTACAATCTGAATTTCCCCTCCAAAATACTTCAGCTCTAATCAAGCCACCTCTGCAATTTCCCTTTTCCCCTTTAAGACAGATGAAGATGTGTGTCATTCCAAACAGTATGCTCCTATTAAGAGAGTTTTTCTCTCTAAATAGCTAATAAAATAGGCAAATCTAGTTTGCAATCCCCCGAATAAATTGCTCTTATTTTGCGTGTCTCCCAGTCTACTCCTCCCATTTAAGCAAGTGTTTATGTTATCTATTAACACAGCTCCACTGGCCAATTGAGTGTTGACTCAAGTTATATTCACCTGCTATTTCAGATACCTGCTGTGGAAGGTTAAAAGTTGATGTGATTAAATACAGGTTTCATAACAGTGCACACAATTGCTGTGTTGATTCTTTTGTCACTATAAAGCAAAAATAGAGTAAGCTTACCTGAAATCTCCTCTGAAAAGCACAACTAGCTACTTAAGATTAGACTGTTGAAAGACATTGGGCTACAGTTGGTCTAATGGGAAGTATTTAAATCCTGATGTAGATAAATCTCCAAGAACACACACTCCGTAAGTAGAGGAAAATTATCTGTCAGTCTCCCAGTTAACAAATACGACTGCTAAGAACATGACTTCACGATTGTATAATTCAATTAGGCTGAATTTGTTTATGTGAGAAAATGAAAGAACAGAAAGCAAACTGATCTGCTGTACAGGAAGCTAACCAAGTCACGGGATTTCCCACAGACGGTCAAAAGTGCCAGTATAATTGTAGAGGAAGCAGATGTTGGGGAACAAGCAAGGTTGCAAGGTGTCTCATTTCAGTGGGAGCATAAGGCCAAATTGGAACACTGGAAAGCATGAAGTGCTAGACAAAGAGGCTTGAAACTGTGAGTAAATACACTATCGTTTGATTCCTCTTATGTTTAGGAGGGCATGATTTTGTGCATTCTGGTGAAACATCAAGACTGCAGATAACAAACATGGACTCCATTATTTTCTCTATGTAACAACTGAAAAATGCTGAGGTGGTGTGTATTCCAGGAAAAAAATAGGTGACTGTTTTATAAAGCTTTGCTAAAACTATTATTAAAACCAAGGCTCTTATTGTTTTGTATGAATAAGTTTCCAGAACTTTGTTGATGTATCATACCTTGCAGTAAAACATAGTCTTCCAGATTCTTCTCTGTACTGCAAGTGGAGAGAAGAGCCACAGTTGCTAACATATTTAAAACCTCTTTTAAAAATGAGGGACATTTTTCAGTTTCAGAGCACACAAAATATTTTATTAATAACACAGACCATAGTGATATGAGACACGGTGAAAAAGCTTTCATTCACTCAACATGAGAATGTCATATTACATGACATGAACTTTTACCAACATATGTTCATTTGAACAAAGGACGGTACAAAGCAGTACAATAAGCACTTATCTCCATGTGTATAATCCTTTTTTAGAATGACACATAAGAACTTATTGCTCTGACAACAGTGGAGATACTGCATTTTTTTAATGATACCATCTCAGCTAGAAAAAAGAAACGTAGCATTTTTAATAACCTCATTCAGTGGATATCAGCTAATGCTCGCAGCCTGTGGATTCTAAAAGAGATGGCACAAGCCTGAACTCCTGAACATACGTAGGAACTGATGCCATCTCTTTTGTGGAAAATTAAATCTCCCTTTGAGCAGGTCACGATTAAAGTCGGAAAATAAGATGAAGGTTAGCAGCCACTGAAGGTTTCCAGAAACAAAACAATTATTTGAGGGGGAAACAGTAAGTTATTTAAACAGGCTAGCTAGATCTCTATGCATGTCTATAGTTTTAAAACTTTTCCTTCTTGTCCTTGTCTGTGAAGTTTTGCCTACAGTCAGCATTCATGCCCTAGGTGGCCGCTTGTTTCTAGTAAGAAGGTAGTTATTTTTTTAAGATCAAGTGTTTAATGATGCCTTTGGCAGGCTAAAACTACTCATTTTTATTAGTCTAAAAGTAAGCTTATTGGGATGAATTTGCATTGCTCAAATTGGGCAATGTACACATGCAAAATTTGTGAAAATAAATAATATTGAAAGTTTGTACATAATTAAAAATGCACAGCAGACTGTTTCATATAGGAGACATGATATGCAAGGGAATATTTGAGTAAACTTCCTGCTTTGTATAACTTGCATGTAAAACTAAAATGGAGACTTCTGTGCAGAGTGTTACACAGGAGTTCCTCTTTTGACATTGGCTATAAATAAATGGTATTCCAAAAGGAATAAGAGATAGATGGAAGTACCTGCCACAAGCTGATCAGGTCTTACTGTAAGCAGAGACTACTAGTTTTCTAATATTTCTTAAATCTTGGAAATGCAATTTCCATGTAAATTTCTCAAGTCTACTTTAACAGGAAATTTGTAAGGCTTAATGCTGCTGGTGTGAGACTGACAGTTGAAAACTTATATCACCAGAACAGTGTAATGATTTTTGAACTTGGCATCCAAACCTATATTTCTGTAAAAAATATTTGATAGATGTTAATGATGAGGAAATATATTAGTGCTTTTTTCCAACGCACCCATCAGTAGATTTGTCCTGTCTCTTATGCAGTGATTTATCCTCCTCAGAATTCTCTGATTTTTCTCTACCTTTCTCAATTACTTTGTTCTCTGGAATAAGTAGACTAGATATATAAACTACTTCTACTTCATTGAAGCTTCTGTCCTTGTTACATGCTGCTTCATCTTCAGACTTACTCCCATCACTGCAAAGAATTCAGTTGATTTCTTCCAAGGTAACACTCAGACCTTGGAACCCCACCTCCAAAATTGAGAGAAAGAGAGAGAAAAAAGTAAATTAAAAGCAATTGTGGATAAAAAACAGGAACTAGAATTTGAGGGCACTAGTTCTCTGTGTTGTTGGCTTTTTTGTGTTTTCCCTCTTATTTTGTGTGTTTTTCAGTCCTACTACAGGGAAATATAAGGAATATGGCTTTTTACTAAAATAAAATTTCTTCCAGGCCTCAAAGTGATTCGAATTACACTATTATCATTACTGTATACCAGAGAACTGATACAGGTGTGCTGGACCCAACTGTAGAGTAAAATACAATAAAGTTCAGAATGAGAAGTTGTAAGAGAATCTAATTTTTTTCCAAATCTGTAGGAAAAGTCAGGTCTTCATACTAAATTCTGAAGCAACAAAAAAGTACATATTGTGTTTAAGAGAATACAGTTAAATACAAATTCTTTTTTTTTTTTTTTCTTTTTTCTTTTTCAAATCACTGAACTTGTGCTTTTTTTGTGTTTTGTTTTAGAGAAAGCAAATAGAAGACTGAGTGTAAAGGTCTGTTAATTTCCAAATTGTGGAATTCAGCAATGATACACTGTGGAAAAAATATCTGTGCTGTTATTACATGTATTTTTATAGTTGCAAGCATTTTAATCTGCTTCTGGGGAGATCTTCAGCTACAGAATAACATAAATAGAAAATTTTTCCATGATGCAAAAAAATTTAGCCCAGAGGGTCAGCTATGTAGGGGAATACCTGCTCAAAATGCAATAACTGCATTAAATGATAACAGAACTTTTATTATATCCCCGTACTTCGATGACAGAGAAAGCAAAGTCACTCGTGTGATTGGGATTGTTCACCATGAAGATGTAAAACAACTCTACTGCTGGTTCTGCTGCCAGCCCAGTGGAAAGATTTATGTATCAAAAGCAAAGATTGATGTTCACTCAGACAGATTTGACTTCCCTTATGGCAGAGCAGATATAGTTTGTTTGGAACCCCAAACCTGCAATCCAACACATGTATCAATTAATCATTCTCCACTTGGAAATATTGACCAGCTCCCAAGGTTTGAAATTAAAAACCGCAAGGCTGAGAACTTCTCTGTTGACTTCACTGTTTGTATCTCTGCCATGTTTGGAAATTACAACAATGTCTTGCAGTTTATACAAAGTATGGAAATGTACAAGATTCTTGGGGTACAGAAAGTGGTGATCTATAAGAACAACTGCAGCCACCTGATGGAGAAAGTCTTGAAGTTTTATGTGGAGGAAGGAACTGCAGAGATAATTCCTTGGCCAATAAACTCACACCTTAAAGTTTCTTCTAAATGGCACTTTTCTATGGATGCAAAAGACATTGGCTATTATGGACAAATCACAGCTCTGAATGACTGTATATACCGTAACATGCAGAGGAGTAAGTATGTGGTTCTCACTGATGCTGATGAAATAATTCTTCCCCTTAAGCATCCAGACTGGAAAACCATGATGAGCAGTCTTCAGTCACAAAACCCAGGGACTGGCATTTTCCTCTTTGAGAACCATATCTTCCCAGAAACAGTATCTACTAACATGTTCAACATTTCGTCCTGGAATACTGTGCCAGGTGTTAATATACTACAGCATGTCTACAGGGAGCCTGACAGGAAAGAGGTTTTCAACCCCAGGAAAATGATAATTGATCCACGAAAGGTGATTCAGACTTCAGTGCATTCTGTCCTACGTGCTTATGGGAAGAGTGTGAATGTTCCCATGGATGTTGCCCTTGTTTATCACTGTCGGGTGCCCCTTCAAGGTAACCTTCCCAGGGAATCTCTCATCAGAGATACAACACTGTGGAGATACAACTCATCATTAATCCCAAATGTTAACAAGGTGCTATATCAAACCATACTGTAAGCTCAAAAGTGAAACTTTGGTTATAAGGAGGGAAAGTGAAGAGCTGCACATAGCGTGGGGCAACAGAGAGTATAATTTAAACATCACATTAAAATGATTTCCACATGAAGTTTACATCTTCCAGAGGTTTAGGAGAACAGTCTTTTAATGTGCTGTACAGAAGTAAACGTTTTTAATTTCTATACTGAATTAAGGTATCCAGGGGAAAGATTTCCAAAAGTGAAAAGTTTATTTAATCTAAAAAGGCTGTTTGAGGCCTAGGTCCGTTATTTTCCAGAAAATAATGAATAGAGAGGTTTGCACATGTCTGTGAACAGCCTGGTGACTTTGCTGTATGTCTGCAGGAACACAGACAGGTATGTCTGTGTGACATACCTCTTTTCAGGGATATATCCCTTTGGCTTGGAAAGTTAACTGTGCTGGCCATGCTATAATTTTAAGTGCAATAATGAAATCTAATGGTCTTGCAATAGGCATTGAATGCTATGTTTTCCTAAAGATGAATTCACTGTATCTTTAAGAAGGACACTGGTGCTTATAATCTTCTATTATAGACAGGAATGAAGGTCTGTAATTTATAGTCTTCACCACCAGAGAAAAATGTACCGACTTGTACGAATGACAGCCCTGAATTTTCTTGTAGGCATGATTCAACTAGCAGCCGCTGTTTCTGAAAGGTAAAAGTACTGATGTAAATGACTGGATTTTATCATTGTATGATTATCAAATTTCCAGTTTTTTTTCTTAAACTGATTTGCCTTTTGAAAATACAATGTCTTGCTTGTGTTTCTCCGTTTTACCCACGTTAATTTACAGATAATACCGTAGGACCGAGTCCAGAGGCCTGTTCCAGCAAGGTAGGGAACAACCGTAGTCCCTTTTCACGCTTCTTGCTGCCTCTGCTCCCCATTTCACAGAGCCCCCGGGGGCTGTCAGGCCCTGCTCGCCTCAGCGCCCCGACCCCACCTCGCCGTCCTGAGCGAGGCCTCCCCGGGAAAGCTTTGACTGCGGCGGGAGCCACCGCTCCTCTCCCGAGCGGCCGGCACGCAGCGCTCCGCGGACTCTCCGCGCCCCGCCCGGCCCAACCCCGCTCCCTGGAGCCGCTGCCCAGCGGGCCTCGGAGGTCGCCGCTACCGGCACCGAAACGGCCGGGGGCACGGGCGTGTGTGACCGGCTCCGCGGGGACCGGCACGGCGAAACCGCCCGGCCTGGGAGGGGCCCAGCAGAGCCTCAGCAGGAGGCAGCGAACAGGGTGCAGCGGCAGCCATCACAGGACAGGTCTGGCGGCTGCTGGGGTGGGTGCCGGGGAGCGGCGGGAGCGTCCCTGCCCTTCCCCCGCCTGGAGAGGCGGAGCGGGCTCGCTGTCGTCGGTGTGTTCGCCTGGTGAGATTACTGGGCCGAAGGTGGCGGCTACTGTTCGGTATCCTGCAATGGGCATCTCTTGCAGAAGAGGCTTGAGAGGCTCTTGATTTTATTTCCACTCAAGAAGTAGCAAATAAGATGGTGGTCAGCTGTAGCACCGCTTTTCACTACTGGTACAGGCTGCTTAACGGTAAGTGAAAGGTCTGTGTTAACTGTGCAGTCCCGGTTTTTGAAGTCTCCATCTAAATGCACTGAAAGCCTGGAGTTGAATTTTAGATTTGAAGGATGCATAATGCCTTTAAGAAGTGATGTCACTCACATTGTTGGTTTAATCATAGCAGGCAGCTCAGCAGTATGCAGCCGCTCACTCTCCCTCCCCTGTGGGATGGGGAGGAGAATTAGGCTAAAGTGAGATAAATATGGGTTGAGATAAAAATAATTTACAAGGTAAAGCTGCATGCACAAGCAAAATGAAATAAATGATTCACTTCGTAACATCAGCAGGGAGGTTGTTAGCCATTTGGAGGAAAGCAGAGCTTTATCATGTGTAATAGTGTCTTGGGAAGACAAATGTCACAACACCACATCTGTCCCTTTCTCCTTCCCCCAGCTTAATAAAACCAATAAGGTGAGTACAATGGTATGGGACAGGCCTCCAGGCCTTGGTCTGTTTGGTTCAGCAGTCCTGACTGTATCCCCTGCAAAGTTCTTGTGCTGCCCCATGCCTGGAACAGGAAGAGAAACAGAAAACCCTCATGCTGTGTACAAACTCTCCAACGACAGGTAAAAAGATCACTCTGTTTTAAATGCTGTTTTGGTCACAAATCTAACAAAGATCACCCTATGAGATACTATAAGGTCATTAACTCTCCCAGCTAAAACAAGTACAGCATGAAAGATAAAAAGTTGAAGTAAGAATCTTAGATGTTGACATGCAATTTTGTTTTGCCTGATCTATTTATTTTCAAATGGCACAAAGTCTAATTGTTTACAATAGGGGAAATTTGGTTTTGCAGCAGACTTAATGGACAGGTTTTTGAGTGTACAGGGAAATGTGTCGTTTGTCAGTCCTAGTGGCACAAATTTAGTACATGGCAACACTGTCTATCAGTATGACTTACCTTCTTTGTATTTAGAATAGAAATGGCTAGCTTATTTTTTTAGAGCACTGTTTTACAATAGTGGAATAACACTACCCTCAGTTTAATCCTCCAAACAATATACTTCTGACTTTGGATTATACAAAAGAAGAAGGACACTGGTGCTTCAAAAAGTCTTCCTCAAAAAAGATAAGTCATCAAAAGATTAACAAAGGCAATCTATGTAAAGATGGGATGGCAAAGGATTGTTAGTCTTTGGAATTTTTATTTTTATTTAAGCACGAGGGGTTTGTGTTACTACTCCTGGTAAAGACCATGAAGCAGAGAATAACTTTTTTGAAAAATAATAATAATAAGGCTATTTGGTAGTGGTGGCTTTTTAAAAAAACAAGGATTAAGCTGTTTATTTCTCCTAACTGCTGGGCACGATACTGCATAATACCAATGAAATCTTTGCTGTCACTTCTTGTCAAGTGCCCCTATCCTCACCCTAGATCAGGAAATAAAGTAATAAGCTGAGAATGATAAAAAATTACTCAGTGTAGACGTTGCAAAGATGCTGAAATAAGGCAACATGAACAGTTTTCAGCTGTCTCAGTGCAAAGAAAACAAATTACAAAGGAGGGCCACAATACAGAGAACATATGGAGGGAATTAATACTGACCTAGCAATGTCTCTTGAACTAAATTAGCACTTTGTTCTACATTGTAGTAGGCACAATGCTAATTGTGGAGGGTTAAAGAAAGATGATGGAAAATAAGTCTGAAAATAGAAGTTGTACAATAGTTGTAAAACCATGATTCCACTTCAAAGGTGATACTGAATAATTTCTATTCCAAAGTTCTAAGATGACAGATAAACTATTGAAGAATCTATTTGGTGTGATAGGTGCTTAATATGTGTCCTGAGCGTAGTGATACAATGTGGCAAAAGAAAGCACGAGCAATTCCTTAGTTCAGGAAGGGGAAAAAAATGATTATTTAAGTATATGCAGGGTTGTAAGTGTGGCCTTGGTCACATTAAAGTTTTTAGAGTAGATTGGAGAAGGATTATGACAGAATAAGGAGAAACATGACTAATTTGAACAACCTGATCTAGCTGAAGATGTCCTGGCCCACAGCAGGGAGGTTGGAAGTAGGTGATCTTTAAGGTTTTGTCTAACTTAAAACCATTCAGTGATTCTGATTGTAACTGGGACAAGAGCTCTGTATTATTACCCTGCTGTAGAGGAAAACACATTGTGTAACTGCATTTGGCTGAAGGACTGGGAAGATCTCTTAATCTTCAGATGATAACAATCCAGATGTATTTGTGCAACATGATGCACCAGCAAAAATTATAATCCTATTGTATGTTAAGAGAGAAAATTTCCAATGATGAGGGCTTACCAGTGTCATATACAAATGGAAAATGAAAGGAGATTTCTGGTCTCTGGTCCTAGAGCAGAATTGGAACTGGGCCAACTTCACAGGTCAAGGAAGTGTTTCCTATGAGATGGTGTAGGAACAGCCTGGCCTGTGTAATGAAAAAGTAGCAAATATGGAGGCTTAGAAGTAACATGACTGTAGTCCATAAATGGAATAGGATTAAAGAAAGAAAGGTTCTTTACTAATAAAGAGAATATTGAAAAAGACCAAGCTGATGCAAAGTAGCCATTGGTACCATTAGCTAAGTTTAATATTAAAACAAATATGCATAATTTTCTAGTTGAGTAGTAATTGGAATTAAACACAACACACAAATTAATTATTGTTATGCTGGAAGCATTTTTGAAATTTGTCAAGTCCTCTCTATATTAAAGACTTATAAATGGAACGTTCCTAATTTATCTGACTTTATATGCTCTCGGGTTACATAGCTGTGTTGTTAATTTTAGGGCATCAAGAGTCAAGGGTCACATTGGGAAAACTATGAATTTCACGCCTCAAATAATTAAATACTTATTTAAGATTCTGTGGTTTTGTGTCTTTAGTTCTATACTTTGCTCTTTTTCTTTGCTTCTAGAACCTGCTGTTGTTTCAGATCCCACTCGGTTCCTCATCACAATCTGTGTTTACCTATTTTAATTAGGCCTATAACATGTTACTAAAAGATGATTGCCCAAGAAATACAGATATCTATGGTATATTTCTCTAGTTCTCTTTTGGTATGTATGTGAACTGCAGGTATATCAACATGCAGAATTAATTTCCAGTAGGAAACTTAAAGAGCCTTAAAAAATATCACCTGAGCACCTGGGTTTGATTTGCTTCAACAACTCCACACTCAAGTTTGTAATTTAAATTAAGTTACTGGGAGGCTACTGTATGCTTTTCCCAAGAGTAGGAAAACTTGTTTTTCTGGTAGGTGTGGCTGCTGTTACAGGCATTAAAGAACACCAACCATCTCAAATAAAATGTGTCAGCAAGTGTCTTAGGTGTAGTACCAACGTTTTTTTTCCTAGTACTGGTCTGTATTGAATATTTATTACAATTAATCTTTAAAATATTTAAGTTTTTAGCTGGTAAGAATAAGCAATTTATAGATTATAGCTTAACAAAAAATAACTGGAGGACTGAACAGAACTTCACTCAGCTATCTGCTATAAAAGGTACTTTTCCTTTCAGATGTTAACTATTAAAAAAACTTTATTTAGTAAAAACTATTTAATTTATGAGACTGAACATTATTTTAAGTCAGATAAGACTGAGGAAAAATATTAAATGTTACCTATTCTTATGCTGAATGTGCTAAAATATAAAGCAACCTGGGAATAAGAATGCTTAGGGGAAACTTTTGTCTGACTTTAGAGTCTTTAATAAAAAGACAACTTTCTGCCAGAGATTTTTTATGACAGTGGCAGGCTGTTACCATGTATTTGCAGTTCTGCTTTAAATTGTGAGGACTTCTGGAAGGGACTTTGCATGTCAGAGAGGTAAGTGTCAGTGCTTTCAACCCCTGTCTACTGTGTGCCTAGTGTGACAAGGTGAGATTTTTGGTGCCCTGTGATTGTCCTCGTCTGCAAAGCAATTTATTGTTAGCTAGGAAAAGCTGCTATAAATCATATCAGTCTTGGCTGGTGGGGCATTTTAAGGGGTATGTTGTGACCATAGTTTTCCTTACTTTGCCTTGGCAGGAAAGACCAACTCTGGAAATATTGCACATTATTTTGAAGGTGTGGGCAATTACTGTTTACCTAAGCTCAGCTGAGATTCAAAAGCTAGATTTTACTCAATGGAAAGTACTGTGTAAACAGAACCAGACCCTAAGAGAAGTTTTCAAGCCAAGCAGTGAAGTTGCCAGTGAATTTAGGCACTTCCAAAGTTGTGAAACAGATGACTCTGATACCCTAATTGAAACTAAGGACTTAGGTTCCTTGTAATTTTGTATCTGTCTTACTTTTTCTTGAAAATGCCAGTTTTTGTGTGCCATCACAAAACAATATTGAGATAGAGATTCTCAAAATAGCATTACACAGTGTGGGAAATGCAGAAAAAAAAAAAACAAACCCCAAGCGCAGAACAAAAGTATTAAATATTAGGTTTAATGATTATTGCAGAATAGACTGAGTAATATGCTTTGAGAAAAATAGTTAGATATTTAGCATGTGCATACTCTTTGAAGACATGTTACTAAGTACATAAGCAAGTGATTTTATTAAAAGTCTTGAAAAGTAAACGGAAGGACAAGAAGTAATCTTTCAACATCTGGTACACCTATGACATTGCTACCTGTTTTAGCTGTAACATACATAATTAGTAATCTGAGTATTTTGATAGTGTGGAATTTTTTCCTCAGCAGCTGGCTTTATGCAGCAGTGACATGCCTATTAAGGAATTTTTTCTTCATCTTGTGCAATAGGATCAGGTTGTTACATCTTGACATTTTTTACCCCACTCTTCTTCCTGGCAGTTGGGGATATTTTTTTTCATCAGTTCAATTTTCTGACCTAAGAGGAATTTAATTAAACTGGGGCACACATCTCTGTGGCCTTTGAAGAGACTTTTTGTCATCTTGCTGTTTATGGATCATATCTGGATGCCTGAGGATAAATTTGTAGAGTAAACTTTAATCTCAGCCTCACTTGCAGAAACTGCTTATTGAGAGAGGCATGAACTCCCTGGCAGGCATCAGCACTTGCTAGCATGAGAGTGCTGTTGAAGGCTTTTGGCCAACCAGGTGCTCAAGGGCCACAGTCTGTTCCTTCAACAGTGAGAGTTAAACTTCCAGACCATGCCAGGAGCTGAGTCATGTGCAGAGGTCTAGATCTCTAACAAGCAGAGGATGAGGAAACCTTCCCTGCAAGCCCTCCCTTGTACAGTGCTCAGTAGAGTACAGCTGGTTAGTAAGAATAACTTTTATAGCCCCACAGATTTCACCTATCTTCTGCTGAATTGTAGGATTTGACTGTCCTCTGTATGCATTGTGTCATCTCTGTTGAACTGCAAGTTAGGAAATTTATACATTAGAGACCGTATCTGGACCATCATGGGCAATTGCTGATTGCCATGGGTTTTTTTATGAACTTGATTGATTCATTATTTATATGTCTACCCCTAACTTCTCAGTGAGAGGTCAGGTTGGGGGGATTTTTTGTGTTATTTACATGTACACAGAGTAGAGTGGAAAAAGTAGTGCTTTTGTTTTGCTTTGAAAGTTACTGCATATGTTATGGGATGTTGTAAAATTTGGGTTCTATAGAATAATGAGTAATGGCTTCTTGTTCTCCTGCATATAGATCACTATCATAGCCTCTCACAGAAGCCATCATGTACAGAAACTGTTCCACACCTCTGACATGTAGAACCATTCAGAGTATTGCATACAGTATCATGCATCCCATCAAAGGTGTGTACTGGGATTGATTTTTCATAAAAGTACATTAGCTGGGTCTCTGACTAAATCAATGTACAGAGGTAGAACTCTGCCTCCAGTATCTTGTTTGTGAAATTCCTGAGCAATGATCATGAGTCAATATTATCTCATACTACATATTTTCTTTTCTGCAGATGTGGCAGCATAAAGTGCAAGGACAAAGAATTATGCATCCACCTTTAAATACATTCAAAATGAGTGGTGGGAAAAAATCTTACTTTGCTGCTGCTGTGTGCATTGTTACTCTAACTTCGATGGTCACACTTTCTTATCTTAGGTTACAGAAACTTTCTCACATGCCAAAAATAATTCAGGAAAGTAGCAGATGTAGAGGGGAAATTATCAATAGCACGATAACAGCATTAAATGATAACAGAACTTTTATTATATCCCCGTACTTCGATGACAGAGAAAGCAAAGTCACTCGTGTGATTGGGATTGTTCACCATAAAGACGTAAAACAACTCTACTGCTGGTTCTGCTGCCAGCTCAGTAGAAAGATTTATGTATCAAAAGCAAAGATTGATGTTCACTCAGACAGATTTGGCTTCCCTTATGGCACAGCAGATATAGTTTGTTTGGAACCCCAAACCTGCAATCCAACACATGTATCAATTAATCATTCTCCACTTGGAAATATTGATCAGCTCCCGAGGTTTGAAATTAAAAACCGCAAGGCTGAGACCTTCTCTGTTGACTTCACTGTTTGCATCTCTGCCATGTTTGGAAATTACAACAATGTCTTGCAGTTTATACAAAGTGTGGAAATGTACAAGATTCTTGGGGTACAGAAAGTGGTGATCTATAAGAACAACTGCAGCCACCTGATGGAGAAAGTCTTGAAGTTTTATGTGGAGGAAGGAACTGCAGAGATAATTCCTTGGCCAATAAACTCACACCTTAAGGTTTCTTCTAACTGGCAGTTCATGCAAGATGGAACACATATTGGCTATTATGGACAAATCACAGCTCTGAATGACTGTATATACCGTAACATGCAGAGGAGTAAGTATGTAGTTCTCACTGATGCTGATGAAATAATTCTTCCCCTTAAGCATCCAGACTGGAAAACCATGATGAGCAGTCTTCATTGGCAAAACCCAGGGACTGGCATTTTCCTCTTTGAGAACCATATCTTCCCAGAAACAGTATCTACTAACATGTTCAACATTTCGTCCTGGAATACTGTGCCAGGTGTTAATATACTACAGCATGTCTACAGGGAGCCTGACAGGAAAGAGGTAATTAACCCCAGGAAAATGATAATTGATCCACGAAAGGTGATTCAGACTTCAGTGCATTCTGTCCTACGTGCTTATGGGAAGAGTGTGAATGTTCCCATGGATGTTGCCCTTGTTTATCACTGTCGGGTGCCCCTTCAAGGTAACCTTCCCAGGGAATCTCTCATCAGAGATACAACACTGTGGAGATACAACTCATTATTAATCACAAATGTTAACAAGGTGCTATATCAAACCATACTGTAAGCTCAAAAGTGAAACTTTGGTTATAAGGAGGGAAAGTGAAGAGCTGCACATAGCGTGGGGCAACAGAGAGTATAATTTAAACATCACATTAAAATAATTTCCACATGAAGTTTACATCTTCCAGAGGTTTAGGAGAACAGTCTTTTAATGTGCTGTACAGAGGTAAATATGTTTGATTTGTGGACTGGGACATCGTGCCTTCTACTTGTCCCCATTGCTGTTTAAGAAATGGGTTCCTCAGGTAAAATCACTGCTGCAATTTTGTAAATGCATGAACCTGCAAGCTACCTGATCACCAAATTAATAGATTTTATGTTAATTGTATCTCTCAAGCATTTGGTGAATACAAAACACAGCTGTCCTTAGTGGTGCTTAGTAAAAGCTGGCTTGGGAAAGCGTCTTTGAGATGGAGAACTACATTGGCATTAATGCTGTAACTCATAATCACAGAGGAAGGGTAAGCAAACACACTGGCTGTGGCACTGGAACTGTCACTTACTAGATGTATTTCTTTTAAAGGGAAATAGGAATTTGTAGCAGAGCCATAAATCATTTATTGATACCAAGGATCAATGCAGATGGTATTACTTCTTCTGGAAAATGTATAATGAGTTTGTTTTCAATTAAAAAAAAATAAATCAGTATTTGTCAACTGATTCAGATAATGCAAAAGTCTATGGAGTTCTCAACCTATGTACAAAAAATAAACTACAGGCACTAGTATTAAAGGTAATATTGCTTAATTCTTGCAGTTTGTATGTCGGTGTTTGGGTACAATTTCTGTGTACCAAACTGAGTAAAATGTAAACAATTGCATTGTGAAAACAAATCTGCCAGTTTCAATTGTAAAACAAAACATTTTAACTCCATATATTCTTTGAAACAGTGTAAATGTGTTGATGTACTGTAACTCAACATAGCAGCCTGGAGTTTTGCTGATTGAAGTGACTGCTCAGCTGGGTTTCTGGGGGTGGCTGCTCTTTCCTTTCCCACAGCTGTTCTGAATTACTTATGTGGTAAGTGCTCAGTTGTGTTGGAAAGCTTTGAAACAGAGGCAAGGGATACAGATTGATGCTGAAGAGACTAATGTTAACTGAGAAGGTGGCTAATTTGGTATAAAAAGATGGGCTAATAACTACTTAGTACTTAGGACACATAATAGTTTTGTTGCTTTTTTTTTTTTTTTTTTTTTTTTTTTTTTTTTTTTTTTTTTTTTTTTGTCTTCTTTCCTTCCTGGGACCTTGAAGCCTCTGTTTCTACCAGCAGTTTCTACATTCACAAAAATGAGCCATCCAGTTGATTTTTGTCCTTAATGTGATAGGTAAGTTGAATTATGTTGCTTTCTTATATATAAGTGTAGGAGTATGGGAGCTGCATCTTTTTCAACCTCTGTCTAAAAATAGTGCCAATTTGTTAACTTCTGTGAAGGGTCAGATGGAAAGCAGAGCAAAAAAAATCTTCGCTTGCAGTGACCTCACAATTTCAGTAATTTTTTCCTTCTGTTTTTTAAGCCCCCAAAGATATGTGCAGTGTACTCATGTGGCAAAATATTAGAACCTGCCTATGAAGGGACATGTGGGGCTGGTGATTGTGTGGCAGAGGTGCATGAGCACAGGTATGCTTTAATTTCTACAGCAGTGTCATGTTTTCATTCCTTCATCTGTTTTGTGGTGGCACATATCTACGCTTCTCTTAGGGAGCTCTCTTGTTAGTGCATCAGCATCATTAGCTAGCAAATGTCCAGGTGGAACTTTTACTTTGAAGGATGGTGCGTTTGCTTTGGTTAAACTTTACGAGAAGTCTGTCAGCCCACTTGCTTCATTTGTTGAGAATAGTATTCTGTCTTGTGTATTGACTGCTTCCCTTTGCCCTTTCTTCTTTCCCTCCAATTTGTATTGTGGGAAACTTGCCTGGACAGTAAAGCTCACTAAAACAAGGTAACCAATTCTAGCCCTTGTAGAACACTTCTATTAACTGGTCACCAGTTAGATTTTGTATCACTGATGATACCACTCTTTGAGCTTGACGGGCCAGCCCCTTTTCTAGTCATCTTCCAGTCCAATATTCACTCTGTATTTCACTGATTTGGGTAAAAGGACATTACTGGTATGTTCCTGTCTAAACTCCTGCTGTGAAGTAACCTTCCAAAGCTAATGCAGTGTTTTATAGGTGGCTCATCATCACATTGCTCTTTAGAGTAAGTGGAGTTTACTGCACACATCATACGCAGTAGTTACTCCCACATTAAGGATGAGAACTGAGTTTCTAGACAAGTTATTGAAAGCTTTGTGGCATGTAAGTTTTCTTCACTTTTGAGTGAGACATAAAAGTTTTAAGAGATCATTTGTGCCCTAGACAGGGTGGTTGGAACTGAATACTGTGAGTTTGGCTTTGAATTGATAAAATCCTTGGCTATAAACACATTTTCAAAGCAAGTTTGTGTGAATAAAGAAAAACAAGTACTTAAGGCACTAGCCTTGTAGTCAGGAGACAGTGCTTCACTGTGACTTCATGCAATTCCCACCATATCACTCACTGATTCTTGTATACAAAGCCTTTCCTTCCATTGGTGTAATTCATACTGAATACATTTGGGAACCTTGGCCTTCATTCAGTAGTCAAAAGAATAGTAGTATGAAAATAGGTCTCCTTGGACAACGGGAAGAAAAAAAAATCATGCTAAAAATAGTTATGTTAGGCAATTCTGTATTCTCAAGGACATGACTCAATCTTCATGAAAACCTATGTTTTCAAATTGTGTAAAAAACCCAAACAAACCAACCAACAACAACAAAAAACAAACCATAAGGGGAGATTTTATTTTAAGGGAGGAGGGGAAACCAACCTAGAGTGTTTCTAAAGCATGTGATGTTATAGATACAGCTTTTAAGTACATGTCAAATACCACAAAATTATGTGAACAGGTATTTGCTACTCAACAGTTAACTTGTGTACATCAGGTTTTCTGTGATGATCAAAGCAAAAGACTTTTTCTACTCCTTTTCCCCAGACCTTTTTTTCTCTTCAAGATACGGCATTCACAGTGTTAATTGCCACTGCTTTCCAAATCTAGATGTAACAAGTACTTTAAGTGCATGATTATATTAACTGCAACTTTTTCCAAATGTGAATGGCTGCTGGACATAATTTAACAGTGAATCTTGCTGTAGAGAGTGAGCATCATCTTCCCATTCATTATATTTCTACCTACCTGTGAACTAAGTTGTTCTCACACAAACTACAGGAAATATGGACTATAAAATGCTGATCAAGCCTTTCTGAGTTACCATCAACAATTATGAGAAATACTATCAGATGTTCTCTAAGGTTAATTATGATGGCAAGCTTTGTCGAACAGATGAAAAGTTGGCTCATTCTCACTGAGTAAAATTCATGTTGATGTGTTCCCAAACTTAAATGCACTATTATTGTTGGCTTTTGAGTCTAGTTAAAGGACTCATTTGATTCTTCTATTTCAAAGGCTAGCTATTTAAAGCTACCATAAGGAAAAAACATTTTAAAGAGAATGATACTGCAGAGAGGAGTTTGCCACCTTCTCATTTGAGCTAAGCAGCCATGCACTGTAACCAACACTTGCTGTTACATGTAGTACAAAAGCCTATAGTTCTACAATTGTAACTTCACCTTCTGTTTCAACAACAAGTAAGTCAGAAGTCAGGTCAAACACTACCTCATTTCAGACTTGAATGGTGGATTTGATGGTTTAAATGTTACAAGCTATGCTTCAGAGCCCAAACAGGTATGCTTAAACATGAGTACAGACAAAATTTAGTGGTGAATACTGTTAGCATGCTGTATTGCATTATGTCCAAAACAACCCATTCCCAAATGCCCAAATAAAAGTACATGATTGTACATTGCATGATGATACCATTAGGTGTGCAACTTTGGTTCATGCAAAGTCTCATTTTATGGACACACTGCTGATAGTCCATATATTCCTGAAGATTCTGCATACATGAGCTTTTCAGCCATGTTCTTTCCATAACACCAAATGGATACTATGGTCTGGCATACTGGTGGCAAAAACCAAACCCATATCATTTTGGCCATTTAGTCCATTTAACCAAGACATTTCACCAGCCAAAAAGCTTGAACCTCTTTTTGATTTTCTATACTCTGGTAGAGGCCAGCGGCTTATCAGTTTTTCTGTCCTCAAGTCCATTATATACAAGTATCTGTTATCAAACAGCAGAGCAAATATCTCTCCAAAGCCCAGCAAGGACACATTTGAGAAATCAGGAGGTTTGATAACCCTAGAAGACAAGACAACATTGTCAGAAACTCTCATGATTTAGCCATGAAACTGCATTACTAAAACAAATCCTTACATCTATACAAAGTAAAGTGTCTAAATTAATCATTCTGGAAGGATGTAGAAAGAACTGGTTGCAAATTTTTCAAACAAAGCAACTGAACCCTTATGTGCAGTAGGGCCTGTGGTTTCAGTTCAGACTTTGGGCATTCAAGACAGACCCTTCTGAACATAAAAAAAGGTTAGGGTTTGAAAAGGATTCTGCATAGCACAATGGAGAAAGTCTTGATTCCAGACACACAAGAAAAAGGAAATGTACTTGTGTTTTACAGTAAATTTCCAGAGAGATTTAGTGCATCAGCACTGCAATGTGATAGTTAAGTCTACATTGAAACACTTGAGCTTATAGATTGAAAATGTGAAAGAGGAGTAGCCTCTAGGTAAACACCAAAACCACAATCAAATTATTTGTATTAACAGATAAATTGGGATTAAATCTGGCACTATGCATAAAGATGTTTACACAATTTTTATCATGAATCTTCTGGCCTACATCTAAGATAAGTTATGAAAAATAATATATTCTGCTGCTTATTTAAAGAAGACTATGCCTTAAACTGAAATATTTACCTGAGAATGTCATAGCTGGCAAAGTCCCACTGGTATAATCCTAGTGCTGAGCTGCACACTATATATTTACCATCAAAGTGCAGTCTGGGCTGTAAGGAGATGCTGCGATCTTCAGAAACAGACAATGTTTTTAAACACTTGCAGTTTATTTCCCTTCCAATGGGCCAAATCTACAATTAAGACACAGTTTAAGACCATAAAACATTTGATTATTTGCATTTCCTAATGTCTAACCTAAATCCATCCTGTTTCAGTTTCAAACTGTCCCCCCTCATCCCATCATAGAATCATAGAATTGGCTGGGTTGGAAGGGACCTCAGAGATCATCAAGTCCAACCCTTGATCCACTCCCCCTGTGGTTCCCAGCCCATGGCACTGAGTGCCACATCCAGGCTCTTTTTAAATATCTCCAGGGATGGAGAATCCACTACTTTCCTGGGCAGCCCATTCCAATGTCTGATCACCCTCTCCGTGAAGAAATTCTTTCTAATATCCAACCTAAACCTCCCCTGGCACAACTTAAGTCCATGCCCTCTTGTCCTACTGACAGCTGCCTGGGAAAAAAGACCAACACCCCCCCCCTGGCTCCAGCCTCCTTTCAGGGAGTTGTAGAGAGTGATGAGGTCTCCCCTGAGCCTCCTCTTCTCCAGGCTGAACACCCCCAGCTCCCTCAGCCTCTCCTCACAGGACTTGTGCTGGATCCCTTCACCAGCCTGGTTGCCCTCCTTTGGACCTGACCTCAATCTCCTTCCTGACCTGAGGGGCCCAGAACTGGACACAGGACTCGAGCTGTGGCCTCACCAGGGCTGAGTACAGGGGCAGAATCACTTCCTTGGACCTGCTGGCCACGTTGTTCCCGATACAGGTCACCCATCACTCCATGCCCTTGTAAAAAAGTCCCTCTCCAACTTTCCTGTAGTCCCTTCAGGTACTGGAAGGTGCTCTAATATCTCCCTAGACCTCTTGAGCATTTTATTTCTCTGGGTACCAAAATGGTATGTGTGATATATGGTACATACCTTGATCTCATACTTATCTGCACTCAGAAGAATATAATCCCCAGGACTATGCATAAGAGATCTGACTTTGCACTTCTGCAAAACTACCTGTAATTGAAGGATATAGTCATTTATGTTGATGCTCTTAAATAACCAAGCTTTCTATTTTTCACTCCAACAATTTGCATACTGTACTCTTATATAAAGGCAATACAAATACTTTTAGCAGCTGAAGTGAAACTGCAGTTTACACTTTTATATTGGTGACAACTTACTGCATTAATAAGCAAACATATGTATTTCACCACTAGAATCACACCCCTACCTTCCAAGTTCTGAAATGCTCAGAAGAAATAATACTGTTTCTTGATTTCAGAACACTTTTAATGCTCAGATTTTCATTATAAAGATCACTGTTTTTCTACATAACTTTTAAAGTAGCTTTCTTTGTTTTTATTTGGTCTTTGAATCAAGCATAGATTCCTAGTATTATTCCAGCTGCTTTGGAATAGAAATATCTTCCAATGGCCCAAGACATTTAATTCTAGCTTCTTTAAGTTCTTTTTCTGCTGGACTGTTATTTGGCAATATCTCATGATGTTCTTTAGAGTCCACATGTAGTTGCAGTGATAAGTTTAGGAAACAGACATTTAGAAGATGGGATACAAACTTTTTGCAAGTATGTGTTTTGCAAGATTAATTAAAAATCAATATGCCCACCTTAGTGACCCATTCTGTGTGTCCAGTAAGGGTATTCAGGCACGTTCCTGTGGATAAGGCCCATACTTTCACAGTGAAGTCTGCAGAGCCACTGACCAGAATATCAAGTTCATCATTGTAATCCACACTAAAAACTACAAGCAAAGAGTAATAAATAAGGAATACCACTCTCTGTGTATACATTTTTCTGTTATTATGTCATATAGCCTCTAAATTCATATGGTATTAGAGCTTTAACTGTTGTTCTTGAACTACGTAGCTGTGGATTTCTAAGCTTACATTGCAAAGTTACTGATTTTTTTTCCAAATCAAAGCATGCATGGCTCCTTTATGGCTGGATTATGGCAAACCGTAACTTAAGCTAGTTGCTATTTTATGACTTCTATTAAGTCAGTTCCAGCAGGATTAGTACATTTGATCCATCTCATTACTCACAGGGGAACAGACCTACAGCTGATTCAAGGGTATTTTGCAGTAGAGGACAGAGAAGTTAATTATGAGGGAAATACAGATTCAGTTAGTATTGTGCTATTTGCTGTAACCCCATCTCCAGTATGGAGATATAGGTAACTGCTATTGGCATGTGCTCCTTGCTACCTAGGGTTTGCATCTTTTTGGTAGACTTAAAAGTACTGAAAATACTACATGGCATTTAGTATTATTTCCATGTGACTGTAAAAAACACTACATGGCTAAGCTTTCACATTATTCAAGGGCAGACAGATCTAGATCTGTTCTGGCCACTTTCCCCAATACCTTCAAAGCTGACTTGGGACAAAACCTATAAAAACCTATCGTGCAAAGAGCTAATTTAAATTACAGTTTGTTTGCTGATGATGTATTTCACTTACCTAATGAAATTACAAATTGAAAAGTTCAACATACCTGCACCAGTATGTCCTCTAAAATGCTGTGTCTTTGCCCCAGAGCTCCATTCCCAACAGGCTAGTGTGTTATCAAAAGATCCTGTTACAAGCTTTTGTTCATCAAACTTCACTGCAGCACAAGTATGAGTCTGGATGCCATATATGCACTGACCTGTGCTTACATCCCACAGTTTTGCAGACAAGTCATCAGATCCTGCAATATAAAAGAACATATACTGGTGTCATGGAGCTGTTCCTCCTTAGGTGCAGAGCTTTGCATTTCTCTTTGTTGAACTTTTTCTCATTAAATATTACTTTTAAGCTGCTTGGATGGGGAAATCAGCTCTAGTTTTAAGTCTCTGCACTACAGCAAAGCCTCTTGTTTTCGTGTTAATTAAGCTAGTAGATGCCTGGCCTTCAAGTTCTCCTCATACCCTTTTAGGACCTTCCATAGATTGCCTCTGACTGACAGTGTCTGCTGAAAGAGATGCATGGAAGGTTCAGATGATGCATCACTCTCAGGCTTGCAAAGCCACTGACTATACTTTCAATATAAAAGATACACCTTAAATTTTATGCTGCTTCCTGTATATTTACATTTCTTCCTGAGAAGTGAAAGACTGGCTAGAGTTTAATTGTTGTTTTCTGGTAACCATCTTAAGGTACAAACAAACATGAGATACGTGGCCAGTATTCCCAGCATATTCTATAGCACTGTCATCTCAAGTGATCTGGGAAATTTTTGCTCTGACAACAGTTGATTGTAACTTTGTTACTATTCTTTAATACTTAAGGTTTCATATTTGTTCTGGCTGTATTTTTTTAAATTCAAACTGAAATCCTGAAGTCTGCATGAAGTCTTCAGGGCAGAAATTGAAATTATCCCTATTGTGTACAAGTCAGACTAGTAGCAAGGTTCCATCTACTTTATACATCTTCATACAAGCATTTATGTTAAGAACTGACAGTGCTTACAGACTGCATCAGAGAAATAACCTGGAGAAAGACAGACTTCTGTCACACGTTGGGAGACTGCAGTGATCACCTACCCCAAACAAGGTCCTTTAACTGTAAGTTATCCTCTAAGAGGATAATGTATCTGTACTATGCAAATGAGCTTACTAATCTAAAGCATGATACTTGCTGTTTTTTTGGTTTTGTTTTATTTTTTAACCAACAAACTGGTCTCCTTGGTTTTCTATTAAAGTGATTAGTGATTTATTAGTGTGCCAGACGTTTCAGAAATAAAAAAAAAACACCAAAAACATCAGTTTTGAATCATCTTCAACTGCATTAGCACTACAAAAATAATCTGTCTGGTAAAGGAAAAGCAAAGTGGGGAAAAATCACATGGTAGGGCAAGGGGAGAAAACAAACAATTGTTAGATTCCAAGTCTTCTTCCTACCTGTACACAGAAGTCCATCTTTATAGTAAAGTGCATATACTCGGGCACTGTGTCCAATTAAAGAGGATGTCTCAAAGGCTTCGTGGTCCTTCAGTTGCTTCATCCTTAAAATAGCCTTTAGGTAAACCTTCTTCCAGTGTAGAGGGTCCTGAACAGAGTCATCTATTTGCCAACCCAAATTCTTACATGCAGTCTGCCATACTTCTGTACAGGCACTTATAACCTTATTCCACTGCTTAGAGACGAGGCAACACGTGAGTAAGGTCTGAGGATCAAGCCATTTTAACAGATAAAAACTAAGTTCCAATGGAAGAAGTTTGAGGAAGTCCCTCTTGAGGAGAATCTCTAGATTATTGGAGAGGTGCCTGAGCTGGACTGCTCCACTCAAGCTAATCAGGTGATCCAGAGTTTCATTTTTCTGCAAGTCCGTCAGAGAAAGAAATGCAATAGAAATGTTATCAAGCCATGCTTCAAAGTCCTTTTTCTCCATAAGGTTATGGAAAAATTTACCTGTGATACATCAAAATACTGTGTTAGTTCTCTTCAGAAAACAAGGTAAGCATCACATCTTTAGTATTCCAAATGGCATGTTTACACATAAACTGGAGTGACTGAGCCCATTTTAAAATATTCATTAGGTTAGGACTAAGCAGATGAACACACTTAGAACTATCATTTGTTCCACATCAGATTGAAAAGTGAATTGTATGGACCTAGTGAGTGTTAGCATTCCTTATGAATGTTAACAACTTTCTTTTTGTAGGTTAACACTTCCAAACTCTGAATCGAATAAAGTAAGGGTTAATTTAAGTTTTAAACCTGCTATAGCAAGTAAACGCTGCCTGTGTTTACTCATGGAGTATACTGAGCTGGTCCAATAGAGTCACTAATTCATACAGAAACTTTCACTGCTGACAATGCCTACCAGCTTTCCTCAGCATATACAGCAGAGTACCTATTGTCTATTCTAACATCTTTAGAACAAAAAAAATCTAACAGGCTCGCTAGGACTGAAAAACAGCTGATCCCTGAGGCGTCTGTTGCACTCAGCACACGAAGCTAACACTGAACCCCGGGCCTGCCGTCAGGCCCCGAAACCGCTGCCCGGGGCTCCTTTCTAGGCTCCCCGCCCGCTGCCATGCACCTCCGCACGCAAAAACCGCGGCGGAAACCGGAGGCTCCCAGCACCGCTGCTGCAGACAGCTGCCGGCGCCGCTCGCCCGAGCCTCTCACCTCAGGTAGCGGCCAGGCGCTGAGCGTCCTGCGGCAGGCAGCCGCCGCGGCTCTCCGGAGCCCGGCGTGGGCTGGGGCCCTCCCGCGGCCATGGCTCCCACAGCAGGACAGGCTCCGGGCACTTCCGCGGCCCGAGCCGCAACCGGCAGGAAGTCACCGTCGGAGGGGACCGGTGGCCTCAGCCGCGGGAGGGGCGGGATGAACCCTGCGCCGGGAGAACCGGCACTGGAGGGAAGAGCTTCTCCGATCCCACGGCTCGCCGCACTCAGCACCTTCCGGCGCACCCCTTTAACGTCACCGCTCCCCGCTGCCACCGAGGCGACGTTTCCGTCCTCTCCGCAGCCGCCGGTTGCCGTCAGGTCCTGCCCGACCCGATCCCGCCGTGCCGGGCTGCCTGCTTACCTGCCACCGCTCCTGGCGGTGAAGTGCTGGGGCCGGCTGCGCTGAGGAGCTCCCCGTAGGCAGGCGTGGCTGCTGAGGTGTCTCGCTCACCTGCCTCGGGCTCCTGCCCCGCCAGCCGCCTCTCTGCCCGCCCTGGAGCTCGCTGCGGGCGGTAGCGGGGGAGCAGCCGAAGCGACCTCAGGGTCGAGCCCTCTGCCAGAGCCACCCGAGCGTTACCGGCACGAGTGAGGGGCCAGTAGCGGGGCGTGGGTACGGTCTGATCCTTGTCGGGGTCTTTTGCCTCGGTGCAGAAAAACATCCTGAGCCAGTGACATTTATTACCAGCAATCAGCTTTTCCATAGGGAAATCAAAACCTATTAAGAGAGAAGTATTCAGGGCAACCGGTAATATTCCTCTTGCAGTCACAAACAGCATTTTTTTAACACTTGCCTCTGGCCAGTAAATTCCACCCTAAATAATAACCAGAAAATGCTGTGTAGAACAAAGGTAAAATACAGCAGCTGGGAAAATATTTCTCATCAGGCAGAATAGTAATGTTTTCTTTAGCTTGTTATCCTCATTCTGAAAATTTGTAATTCAAGCTGTTTAACTGCTTACCAAATCAGTCAGATTGTCACAGCTTGGCAAATGCCCTGCTCAGTACTCACACTCTGCTTTGATCTCAGACTTTGCCCCATCCAGCAGCACTCAGACTGTCTCACATTCTCCCAACCTCTTCCACCTGCTCAACCTCCCTCATGGGCAGTGTGGCTGCAGGAGTTAGCTGTGTTCAGGGTGCAAGCCTTTTTGTCCTCCATGGTAGATTACAGACGTCTACACTGCTCTTAAGTGCAACTGCCAGGCTCCATGTCAGCACCAGCAGAAGGCAAGAAAGGGAAGCTACGGAGTGGCCGGACAACTAAAAGGCCCTCCTAGGCCAATTCCCTATTCCAGTGCTTGCAATTGTTCTCATAATTAAGATTAACTCTGCACTGCTTTGGTCACCTCCTCTAGCTCCATTTCATTACTAGCATGTCCATCAGGCTCATTTAGGCACCCAGCTAAGACCCATCTTTCAGAGAAACTGCAGCACAGACTGAGACTGCAGTGCCAGAAATGTTTACTGGGCACGAAAACGTATGGTCCAACACGAGGGAGGAACGAGCAGTCATCTGTCACCTGCCCCCTCATTTGCCACAAGCAGAAGGGAAGTCAGGGAACCGTCTGTCATTGTGCCTGAGCGCCACCTGCTCATGGCACTGCCACCAGAAGCTGCTTCTCCTTCACAGGAGGTGCCAAGGCTGCCCATCCAGGGCCACTTCCCCAGCCCACCAAGTGCAGTCCCAGTCCTTCAGACGTAGCAAACGGGGGCATGTAACCGCCACAGCAGCCAGTGGTTGCAGCCAGACCTTCAGAAAACTCTGTCCAGCCAACGGGTTAAAACCCACAACTTCTAAAGACTCCTCAAACGGCTGGAGGGTCTGAGCGAACGCAAAATTTGCCTTGGCCCGGACAGCGACAGAACCAGGGCCCCGCTGCCCTCTCGAGCTGTCCCGCAGAGGCTGCTGTCCGCTCACCACCGCCCGCGCCATCAACTCGTGGGCTTAGGACCCGGCGCGGACCGGTGCTCCGCAGCCTGCGCCATGCCCTACGGCCGGAGGCTGCTGCGCCGCCGCGGAGGGGGCGAGGGGCGGGAGCCACAGAGCACCCGAAGCTACCGTGCGCCCGCCCGCCGCGTCAGCCCCGCAGCGACCACTACGAGAGTGCGGGGAAGCTGCGCCGGGAGAGTGTCCCGATGCCCCTCTCGGGCGCGACGGCCACCGTCCCCGCCAGCTGCTGCTGGTGCCCGGTGCCTCTGGGAGTCCTCTGGTAACTATCTGCTTCGGGAGCGTCCGAGAGGGGCGGGCCCTCGGCCGGCGAGGTGGCACTAGCAGCAGTAGCAGCAGTAACAGCGCTAGCAGCACTGGCAGCAGTAGCAGCGCTAGCAGCAGTAGCAGCACTGGCAGCACTAGTAGCAGCAGTAGCAGCGCTAGCAGCAGTAGCAGCGCTAGCAGCAGTAGCAGCACTGGCAGCACTAGTAGCAGCAGTAGCAGCGCTAGCAGCAGTAGCAGCACTGGCAGCACTGTCAGCGCTAGCAGCAGTAGCAGCGTAGCAGCGCTAGCAGCAGTAGCAGCACTAGCAGCACGAGCAGCGCTAGCAGCACTAGCAGCACTAGCAGCACTAGCAGCACTAGCAGCACGAGCAGCGCTAGCAGCACTAGCAGCACTAGCAGCACTAGCAGCACTAGCAGCAGCAGCGCTAGCAGCACTAGCAGCAGCAGCAGCGCTAGCAGCACTAGCAGCACTAGCAGCAGTAGCAGCACTGGCAGCACTAGTAGCAGCAGTAGCAGCGCTAGCAGCAGTAGCAGCACTGGCAGCACTGTCAGCGCTAGCAGCAGTAGCAGCAGCAGCAGCGCTAGCAGCAGTAGCAGCGCTAGCAGCAGTAGCAGCACTGGCAGCACTAGTAGCAGCAGTAGCAGCGCTAGCAGCAGTAGCAGCACTGGCAGCACTGTCAGCGCTAGCAGCAGTAGCAGCGTAGCAGCGCTAGCAGCAGTAGCAGCACTAGCAGCACGAGCAGCGCTAGCAGCACTAGCAGCACTAGCAGCACTAGCAGCACTAGCAGCACGAGCAGCGCTAGCAGCACTAGCAGCACTAGCAGCACTAGCAGCACTAGCAGCAGCAGCGCTAGCAGCACTAGCAGCACTAGCAGCAGCAGCAGCGCTAGCAGCACTAGCAGCAGTAGCAGCACTAGCAGCACTAGCAGCACTAGCAGCAGTAGCAGCACTAGCAGCACTAGCAGCAGTAGCAGCACTAGCAGCACTAGCAGCAGCCGCCGCTGAGGGAGTGCGGGCCGCGGGCGGCTCCGGGCGGTCCCAGGGACGGCAATGGGCGGCTGGCCCAAGGCGCCAGGCTGGGAGGGGCAGGTGAGGTTCGCAGAACGCGCAGTAGCAGCGGCCTGACCGACCTGAAAGATGAAAAAAAAAAAAAAAAAAAGATCACGCCTTAAGAGATTCGTGTTAAATAAACCATCAGTCTCAGAAGAATTATTCCGAATGAGGTCTGGGGGAATCTCCAATCCTTGATAAAGCTACGTTTTCTTTTGTTGACGTCTGTGTTCTGTGACTAGTGGATATGTGTTCTTGGGTATTCGTATGGACCGGTATTCAGGTGCAAGTATTGACAGAGACATAGGAGAGTCTTGCCATAGGAAAAGAAATGTGTGCGCTTTCACTTTGCCTTTAAAAGCACTCAAAGCTGTATTAACTGTACAGATGTACTTGATGCTTCAGGTGTGTTTTAGAAGATAACTGCTTTAGTTCAACCTATGTAATAACACTCTTCCTCCCCTTTTATTCCCCCAGAAGAAATACAGCGTAGTGGTCATGGGTTTGTTTTCTGTAAGTTACAAGCTTTGTGCAATTAGCCTTCTTAAAAATACTCGACGTTTTATCTGAGCTCTTCATTGGTCTTTACATAATCCATATAACATGGATGTTGAAATGTTGAAATGTGCTGCCTGACTCTGATTTTGATAAAGGAGTAACACCGAACTGAGCTGTTACTCCTTCCCCCTAAGGTTTCACCCTACTGGCAGTTGCGATTGAACACGACAGAGAATCAGTAAAGAACCTGAGCTGCAGGTGAGCAGGCTGAGACAACATTTTATGTGCCTTTACTGACGCAACGGTAGTTGCTGCTTTTAGAACGCAGGAGAGCCCACATGCAGAAGGAGAGCGGGCAGAAGGTTTTGCTCCTACTGAAAAGCAACCAGCTCGGAACCCGAGGCGGGTTTGGCGCAGCTCGGGCTGGGGCCTGGGTCTGGGTCTGGGCCCGGCCCTTCAGGGCGGAGCCGCTGAAGCCCCTTGCTGCGCGGGTGCGCAGGGCCCGTTCGCTCCGCTCCGCTCCCAGTGCGTCGGGCGGTGGCTGCTCGCTCGCAGCGCGGGACTACAGCTCCCGGCGGGCCCTGCCGCCGCCCGTGCGCCGGGAGCGGGATGAGAGCGCGGAGTTACCGCGCGGGACTGAGCAGCGTGAGCGACGCTGGAGGGGTGAGGCCTCCGGCCGTCCGCCGGCATGGAGCCGAGCAGCGGAGAAGCAGCTTCCACCCGGTTTCTCGGCCTCACTCAGCGGTACCGGAGCCGGGGAGGCGGGGGCGGAGCTGGGGCGGGAAGCGATGCGGTGCGGGCCCGAGGTTTCGGTGGCGGAGAGGCGGTGCCGTTCTGTGAGTGACCGGCGACGGGAGGGCCCGGCGGTGCGGCGGTGCTGGCCTCTCCCTCGCCGAGGTGCGGCTGAGCCTCGGGGCAGCGGAGCCGCGGGAGTCCCGGAGCTGCCGCCTCCCCCCTCGGGGGCTGCTGCAGGTGCCGTGGTGCCAGCCGGGCGTCTTCAGAGGAGATTTCGCATCTTGGTTCAGCCTTACGGTGTTGCGAGCAGATACGGCGGGGGTAGAAATCGCAGTTGCCTCATTGCTGAGGGCGTGCGTCTGCCTCTTAAATTAAAATCAGCTAAGCGGTACTGTAAAGGCGTAGGGGTAAGGAGAATGAAGAGCCAAGAGGCATGCGGGCTGTGTCATGGTGATCACACAGGTGCAAACTCAGGCCTTTCTGTCACTGCCCCCGGTAGAGTGCCTTCTGGTGTCAAACTCCTAAAAGGCAAAACTTACCTAACGCTATGATCCTAAAAATACACGCCTAAGTTCAGATTAACAAATATGTTTATACTTTTTTTGTTCGACTTTCAGGGCTTTTAAATTTTGTGGGAGCTTCTGCTGAAATGCGTGGAAGCTTGTTCTTTGTTTTCCTCACTACTGTACATTTATACAATAGCTCCTGTGTTCCTCTGTGTATATATGTATATATATATATATATATGTATATACTCAGGTTGTTTACAAATGTGTGTAAGCAGGTTTTGGTATTTTGGTTTTTTCCCTGTTAAAAATAACCTCAATTTTCAAATTAGACAATTTATAGTATAAGTAAATTCTAAGTTATTAAGTCAGACGGGTTTGAACCACTGGTAAAGTAACCCAAGTATTTCTGTACAGATAGGTCATCTTATTAGGATGAAAACTATTTTAAAACTGGAATAACTGGAGCAAGTGTTTTTCCAATGTGGATTGGGTTAGAACTGGCTTTAGCACTTTGGCTACTTCAGAACTGCCAAAGGATTTGATCACTGTGGAAACCTGCATGCAAGCCATGATCCAAAACTAGGTGTCCTCTCAGTTCATTTCCCACTGAATTGTGTGCTGCAGTCTTTTGAAAAAAATGCAGCTTTCCTGAATAAAAAATTAATTCTACAATTCAATCCCAGCAAAGCCTGTACAGGAGGACAATAATCTTTTCCATGTTGAGGAAGGGGGTTAAATTGAATGGTAGAACCCAAACTCAATCTGCACCTCACTTTGTCTTTTGCTGTGAATCTGTGGTTGGGAATTGTTGGTGCAGTAGTCCTTGCTGACAAGTTACCAGTGTATCCTGTCTGCTCATATTTCTGCCACCATGTTTTGGATGCTACTTGCCAGACTTTTTACCTGGGCTGCCAGGTATATACCTTATTACACATTTTTAATTTTTGTATTTCTCAGTTAATGGGTTTCATGTTGTACCCTCCTTTATTTTATTACTTTAGTGTATTCATGTGTTTAATTTCTTAGTTATAGAAGATTTTTATTTTGATTTTGGATGCTCTTATTTTTTAAGGCTTTTTGTTAACTACTGACTTTATCTCTGTAGCATTAATATGCTCATGTCTCAGTGTGATGTGAGTTTGACTATCACTCAGCTGAGCTATCACCAAATTAAGTTACAGGACTTAGTTTCTGTATATGCAGATCTAAAATGCCTTCATAACCCCCTGGGTTTATTATGCAGGTAATTCAAGAGATGGTGTTTTCGTCTAGTTTAATGCATTTTGAGGTTAGCTCTGCCACAAGGCAGAAGGTAGTTCAGTTTGATAAACCTCTCAGCCTGCTTTTTCTCCTGCTTTGTGGAGCTACAGCATTATTTACAAAGTCTCTAAAAATTATTTTGGCAGAGGTGGTTCCATTCAAAACACAGCAGGCCAGATGGTCTTTGTGGTAACATTGTAACTTGCGTTATATTTGTGTTTGGGATTGTTTGGATGTCAGTGACACAAAAGTGCTGTTTCCATAATATTTATGTCTCCAGTGCAGGTAGCACCCTGCTAAGTATGAGCTTATTGAGCACAGTGCAGTTGTCCTACTCAAGACATTTCGTCTGTTGTAGATTTTTCCTCCCTTATATTAAACTTGGATTTTAAATATGGTTATGAGCCACCACCTGCTTTGAAACTCTGATCATATCATGACTAAATATTTAATCATGGCTTTTTCTTCAAGTCAAGACATAGACATTTGTTTTCTGATGGGAATAATATGAAAGCCAGACTGCAATGGCTGCTGGAGATTGTACAGATTGTAAGGAATGTTCCTTGCAGTAATGAGTTTGTGCACTGCAAACCTTGTTCAATGGGAATGAGATTTAATTAATGCCAGGGTATAGTGTTGCAGGAGATCTAAGGCCAGTTGAATGTTGTACACTGATGAAGTGTTTCTGTTCCAGCTCTGTCTCTGAAGATCTGGGTTGCAGACGAGGAGAATTTAGCAGAAAACATTACGGATCTGTGGAGCTTGTAAGTTTACACTGACTGTCCTTTGATTTTAGCAGCTTATAATGCAGAGCTCAAGTCCTTTCCATTTCCAGGTGAAAAATTTGATGTATCTTGGAAAATGTGCCTTCTAAGCTGGACTTGAAGTTATAGGGTAATGAAAAGAGACTTCAGAATAGACATATTAAGCCTGTGTTAGGAAATCTTTTTACTAACTTATTTATAAACATTTCATCATAACAAGACAGGAAGGCTTATAAAAATGCCATGTTTACTCCCAGATGGAAATTGAGCCTTTCTTCCTCTTGTAAGCTGAAAATTGCAAAATATTAGAGTAGTGTTTGCAAATAAATTTGCAAAATATTTTAAGACACAAAAACTGTGCATATTCATGTACATGTATGTAATGTGTATAGCTGATTTTATGTGTACATGCAATGAGAGAGGGCTTAAAAAAGAACTAGTCAGAATAGGGATACTGAAAACTATTTCCTAAAATCCGTCAGTTATGCTTCACTTTCGTGGAATTCAAATATTAAGTTGGCATTTCATTTTTCTCATAGATAAATTTATTCTCTGCTGTGAAAATAGCAGTATGTCAGCAGTTAAATTAACACCTCTCTATATACATAGCCATAGTGCAATTACATGAACTTACTATGGGAAAACAAGTAGGGAGAGTTAAGGTAAGTGAACTCCATCTCACTTATTGTGGGAAGAAATCACAAATTTTCTGCTAGAGATAGTTGTAATTTAATGTTCTTGGATGGTATATTAACTAATAGTTATTTAAATTGATAGCTTAGTTGCTGTAAATTGCATTGCAAGAATACCAGGTATCTTTCTTTACGTACATTCCACATATTATATGTGGTGTTTTAGTCAAAAAAGCAAGTGAACTGCTTACTGCTAAAAGGCTCTTTTTTTGTTGATTATTTTTCTGGAAAAGAAAAAATAATCTGCAATTATAAGTTCACAGTAAGTTCATACAAACGGTTTTGTGTTTTGATTGGTTTTCTTAAAATTTGCTAGTATTTTATGAAATTGTGTCTTTTTATCTTTTGGAGTACAAATGTATAAAGGGCTTGTTGCCCTTTCAGATTTCTAAATACAGAAATATTTAATATTTAAATAAATAAAAAAAGACACTTTAATATTTAATATGGAACTTTTCTTGCTTAGTATTTTCCTCAGCATTATCTCAATTGCTCTATTATTTCCTCCTTTTATTTATTATGACACAGATATTTCTCTCTGCTCTTTTCCTATGTCTTTCTCACTGGTGTAAGAGTTGTCCATGTATTTTCTGTTGCAGTTTATACAAGCATCAGGATGTGTTGGAGTTTTTGCCATGTTAGTTTATTCCTGACGTAGCCTCAGATCACTTCAAATTGTTGTGCAAACTCTTCCACCACGCGTAGGGAGAAAATATTATCCTAGAATAAACTGGATTGATAGAGGGAAGCAAGGAATGATGTACTATTGCACCACTGTAGTTCTGATCCCATCTCAAAAGTTTGGTATGACGTGGCAATCTCATTTTTTAATGTTTTGATTTGGGCACTGTGTAGTATCATTGTCACCATTCTCCTCTTCTTGTGTTGTAGTGATCCTAATCAGTGTTGCTGACCACATCAGAATTATGTTATTCTATGTTTTACTGACTTGAAGAGCTTTTTTACTAAGAGAGTTTCAGTGCTCTGCAAGTTCCTGGATTCCCTTTGAAAAAAACACCTTTTCTTTTTATGAGTACTTATAAAGATGGTGAAGTCTTCATCTGGAAACAAACCATGTTTTCTGATGTTAATGGCAACAAGTAGGCTTTGAGCCTTAGTAAGGCTGAGAGAACAAGAACCACAATGTCTGAGAGACCTGTTGTTTGAAGGAGCAAGTTTCAAGATCATTTTCTGTAAAGCAGACACGTCCCTCTGTAGGCATTCCGTGTGTTGGTGAGGCCAAAATCTGAGACAGGAGATGAGTGCTGTGAAAAGAGTGAACAGCTCATGTCTCCTTAGACCTATAATTGGATCATTCCAAATCTCTAGTCAAATTATTAGGTGTTCTGATTCCTTTAATTGTGGGTCGTTGTCTGATACTTTGGAAGAGAAGAAACTGTGGTAATCTTTGATTGCTGTTCATACAGCTATTTTTCAAGCTAGAACCTCTGTCTTAAACTCCCTTCTAGCTTATTTCTAGTGATGCTGATGGAGCCATTCAACGAGCTGGACGGTTCCGTGTGGAAAATGGCTCCTCTGGTGAGGTAAGTGTCTAAAGATACTCATAGAAAGCTGAAAAAATAATTCAGCTTCAGTTTTTCCTTACCATGGAAAGACGTATTTGCAGTCAATTACTAAGGAAGAGGACATGAGAAATGCTAAATAATATAGGAATGCAGGAATCTAAGAGGAGGGTATATTTTTTCCCCCAAAAGTTTTCTTAGGTCCTCTTTCAAGAGTATGCAATAACTTTTAAAGAGGAAAACTGGTATTTTGTTTATTTTTTAATATATTTTTGCTCACCTGATCATGTTAGAAGAAAAGTACGTCTTAACCCTCTGAATAACACTTCACAAGTTCTAGTCCAGTTTATTTTGATGTCCTGCTGATATTACTATGTTCAAGCTGACCTTTGTGCTTTTAGGTTTCTTCCTGTGTGTGATGAGGTTATAGCTTCATTTTTCTTGCCCCTTAGTTGTCGTTTAGCACCTATGTTTGTCATTTATATAAGCAATAAAGGATCTGAGTGGAGTCTGAAAGAGTCATTTCCTCTGGATTCCTTTGCTGTTAACTGGTCATGTGTTCTTGCACCCACTCCAGTGACACTTAAGTTTCTACTTATCTTCATTTTTTATCTTCCTTTGCAACACTTTTTTCAGCTGTAAATATCATACTGAAACAAAGAAGACCTCATATTCTTGAAATATATGTAAGGTCTTGGTAAGCTCATGTTTAACTAATACTAAACTATTACTGGTGATCTATTAGCATCATCAGAGTTCAAAGGAATCTATTCTGTATTGAATCTCTAGGGTCATGTTCTGTGTATGCTAAATGTCATGCAATTCAGAAGCTGATTAGATTGTATCACAGGACAGTTATCTGAGTAGCTGATGAATGGTCACATGGTGAATAGATATGGAGAATGGCGTTTTCTCTGCATATGTTAATTCTTAGTGGAAAAGAAAGGATGCTTGGGAATTCAAATTAAGCAACTAGTTCAGAAACACACTGAAAAACTTCCAGAACGTGCAGTAGTCTAGTGAGGAATCCTTAATATTTATTTTGTGAAGAAGTGAGAAATTGAAACCTGGCAACAGATTTCTGTTTTTTAACAGAATACATTACCTTACCTGCACTTACCTTTAGGTTTTAAAATATTACCCAAATTGAAATACCTTATTTTCATGGAAATACTAAGCTGTTACCTGTGACAGTGGTCAAATAGGATAATAGTTATTTAGAAAGAAGAGAGGGGGAAAAAAAAAGGGAAAATTTTAAATTCAGCTTCACAAAACTGACTTCAGAATAATTCTAGGCTTCTTAAAAACAGTATATATCTAAAAGTCTTCTGGTGAATCATGCACTCTTGATTGGCTTTTGCTGCATTATATTCTCCTTTCTTGCTTTCACTTGGCAATGGATGTGACAGTCTCCCAATTCAATTTCAGAATACAGACTACACTCCAGATACATGGCACAGAACAGACGTGCATTTGGAAAACCCAGAGTATCATACAAGATGGTATTTCAGATATTTTCTAGGGAAAGGTAATTATCTTTTTGTAATGGATTGACATTTTGATCAATGAAAATGCAATGTAGCTTTGAATTGCTATTACTTAAATATGGAAAAAAAGTATGGTGTTAATTCAGCATTACTGAATTTACTGTAGGGAAAACTAGCTCTTGTTTCATGTATTCATGTAACAAAGGTTGGGTTTCTGTGAGAAGCAGAACCCCTGCTACCAAAAGGAATGTTTTGAAACCATTCTTTGCCTCGAAGGCTTTGCCTACCTCAAGTTTTTTTACACAAGTGTATCTAAATACATAGGTAGGTAGATTAATATATGTTCTTACTTATGAATGCATGTGTTTACACATTTATACCCATACATGTCTGTGTGTGCATGCATGTCTGTGTGTGTGCACAAGCAGGTGTATGTGTGTTGTCTTTATGGTTGATAGTGCTTCTTGTTTCTCCCTGACAGTTCATCAGAATTACATAGGTACAGATGCAGAGAAGAATCCTTTCTTTCTGTCTGTTGTACTGTCTGACCAAAATAATCAGCGTGTTCCTCAATACCATTCAATACTTTGGAGAAAAACAGTAAGAAACAAATATTTAACTACTGCTCTGACTTTTTGTTGGTTTACTTTTCTGTTTTCAGTATGTTTATCATACTTTTTATTGCTCTCTTCAGAACTGCAATATTTAACACACTTTTCAAGTTATAGAATCAGTGCATATAATTCTACCATGGTAAATAAACTAGCTTTGTGGGTAACATTTTATTAAACTTTCTGACAGATTTGCAATGCCAGAATTTTTTAAATTGTTCTTACCTACAACTCTGTGTTATTAGACATGCCCAAACTGTACTTGATCTTAGTCTGCAATCAATTTAGGCAATGACTTCATACTGCTTCTAGAATTTTCTTATACGATGTTAAAAAAATAGGCAGGTGTGGTACTGGTTTCACTAACACTGTTTGATGAGGGTTTTTTTCATTTAACATTCTGTAAGAGTTTCTTGTCCAAGTAGTGGATTTAAAAGTCTCTTGCATGCATGCACACATGCATGCATCACTTTTTTTTTTGACAAAATAGTTTTTAATGACTGTTAGTTTCAGCAACACATAGCACATGACAAGGTAGTCAAAATTAAGCAGTAATTTTTTTTTTTTCAAATCACTTTTAAATGCCAAGTAAAGCTATTATGGTTTGTTTTGGTTTGGTTTTTTTACTTGATTGTTTTTATTAATATTCCTATTTGAATATACAGAAACAGTCAGTCTGTCTTGTAATATCTTCCAGCTTTTTTTCTTTATAGGGTACTCAGAAAATATGCCTCCCTTATAGTCCCACAAAAACATTATCAGTGAAGTCTATATTAAGGTATGTATTTACAGATAGGTTATCAGTTAAGATATCTGTCTGTGTGTCTTTTTCTGTGATTCAGAGCTTAATGTTTAATGTTGAAATGTATACTTGCTTTTCTATGAAGCTATATTTTGTTTGTATTCAGTGCTATGAATCTTGAGAAATTTGAGAAGAGCCCAAGGGAAATTTTTCATCCTGAGATACAAAAGGTAGGAGGTGCCTTCTTTTTTTGTTTGATTTAATTTATTTTTAATAAGTCATTATGTATAAGTGCTACTAGTTTGTTTCCTTCAGTAGCATGATAGTACATGATAATGCCAAGTAAACTGTCTTAATCAGCTGCACTGGCCATTTCAAACTAAACTTAAATATGTAAGGATGTTACATTTTTGTTTATGCTATCTTTAATACTAATGTGCTAAAGATATTGTTTCATTTACAGGATTTATTGGTTCTTGAAGAACAAGAGGTAAATGTCACCTTACCACTCCTATCTCACAGACTTGTTCAACAAATGCAGTTTTTTATTTGAAATACTTGCATGTGTTGTGACAACTTAGAAATCAATTGCTCAGTGGAGTGAGAAATGTAGTATTTTTTTGCAGCGTACAAGATGAAAAATAATTTTAAGCTCCAACTTAATATATTAATAGATCATCAGCTTAGTATATAATAAAATTCATAATCTGATAAAAGGTAAATTATTAGATATCTGTTACTTGAATGTGTAATGGAGTTGTTATGAAATGTATATTTTTATGTGTAGGATGTATGCAAAAACATTTATAAAAGTCCATAGAGAAGACATTGCTTTAGGTCTTTTGATTACTTTATCATATAATATTTGGTTTTATTTCTTAGGGATCGGTGAATTTTAAATTTGGAGTCCTGTATGCTAAGGATGGGCAGCTTACAGATGATGAAATGTTCAGCAATGGTGAGGTTTTCACCATTTTCTTTTTATTCATCTGAATAAAAAGTATGGGATAGTGCCTACACTTGGAAATCAGAAAGGAGGTGATGGTTATGTGAACAGTAGTTTTGTTATATTTTCATATTCATGTTGGGTGGAAAAATTGTAGTGTAAGAATTTTCTATTTTTATAAACAGTGGCTGTTTGAAACTTACATCTATTTCTATTCTAGAAATAGACCATACAAGGTAAGATTTAGAAAAAGGGTGTAGGTGAAGGAAGTGACTCATGGTACCTGCAAGAAGTGAGTCTTGCTAATAGTTTTTTCACTTTTAAGTTTTTGCAGCTTGATCATGGTGCTCTATGCACTCAGTAATCTGTTGGAGTTAGCATCATGTTTAATGTGATTGAGGATGCCCATTCAGCAAGTTGTGATGCTGTTTCTGTAAATGTAGAAGCCTGGGAAGACATGAGAAGAAACTAATTCAGCTGAAACTTTGGTCCTCGTGTCTTGGGAGCAGGACCTCATCCTGTATTTTGATGAGTTTTTTACATCTGTTCTATCACTACGCATGCTTTTCTGTTCCTTTCCACATGTAGAAACCGGCAGTGAAAGCTTTCAGAGATTTTTGCATCTCTTGGGTGACACAATTAGTTTGAAAGGCTGGACAGGCTACAGAGGAGGACTGGACATTAAAAGTAAGAATTCATCTGAAGCAGAAATGGTGTGGGGGATGGGCACTACAACATACATGTTTATGTTTAATGGATGCATTTATTTTTTATCTAGCAGAAATAATAGTCTCAAAATGGACTTCCTCATGCATGGTAAATGCTTCACCAGGAAAGCCTTGGGTTAGCTTAAATCACTGGTATGGAATGCAGCTGAAGTGTTTACATGACCTGTATTTTCAATATCAACATTTTAATTTTAAATTGCAATAGGATGAAAAATAACCTGACTTGTTATGTTAGTTGCTTCATGATAGTAGGGCATCATGGCTTGGAGAACCGTGTGTGATTTCAGAATGCTAGGTGAGGGAAATCATAGGTTTTAAATGTGTGAATGTACAGATTAGGTTACAAACATGCATTTGGACCTATGTAAAACATGCAGTGTAGACACTTTCCAACACAGATCAATAAAAAGGACAGCTAAAGAAGGTTTGATAAGAAGGGCCTGAAATATCTTTCTTTCCTTAGAAAAATTGAAGGGTTTATTCCTACTGAGAATGTTGTTGTCCCTTTCAGATGATACAACAGGAACCTCTTCCATCTATACAGTTTTTCAAGGGCATGAAATTATGTTCCATGTTTCAACCATGCTGCCATATTCTAGAGAGAACAAGCAGCAGGTACATGGCTCTCTGCTCTCTCTTTTTTTTTTTTAATGCTGAAAATATCATGGTATGTTAGAAGAGAATCATCGTATAATTTCTATTATGTTACAAAAGACATTTGCAAAGAAAGTGAAAATTGATTGAAAATATATTCTGTTAATCCAATGGCTTGTAGAGCTCCATGGCTACAATTACTGCCTCAAAGAATATAGGAAGGTCGAAAATTAGACTTGTGTGTGAATTGTCAAAATGCTTGCATATGTAGCACACAGCTCATAGTCAGCAATTTGTGCAGCTTTCAAGAAAATCCCCATGTGGCCGTGTTACTGGGAAGATTTGTGCTTTTTTTCTGTTGCTCTCATTGACTAGATGTTTTCTTGGGTTTCCAAATGTGCTGTAATCCATTACTTGCACCTTTCTATGTATTGTATGATGAAAAATACTTCATGAGCACATGCAATTACCTATACATCACATATCTATAATGATTTACCTAAAATTACTCACAAATTACTTTTTTCACTATTTTCTTATTTAAGCAATAATTTTATATTTTATGTTAATGCAATTATAGTTAAAATACATATTTATATTTTCCTTTTTTCTTTATTTCCATGTCTGTTTTCTCATGCTTTTGCCTTGGTTTGATGATTAGATCCTAGCAGAAACCAGCCTGGGCATTTATTGTTTTAAAGAATAATTCAGCGTCAGGATTTTTTTTCCTTTTATCTCAAGTAGTAGATTTGCTCTTTTGGAATACTAGGTATTCTGTGCCCAGTTTGTGAATATTAATTATGGAAATTACAGAAATAATGAGTGCTTTGCTAACTTAAAAATAAGCAATAGGTGCTATTATAGCAGCTGCCTTGTGTGTGCAATGTGGAACTGCTAGGTTTATTTTCACATAATTAAATAATGGTTTTGTACTGACTTCAGTCATATAGACCATAGTTTTTCTGTTTGCAGTTCGAGAATATTATTTTACCATTCTCTCACAGAATTGTTACTTATTTATGTCTTCTAAGTCATTGTGTCTGTATTTTTACTCCTTTTTTTTTTTTTTTTTTTTTTTTCCAGGTAGAAAGGAAGAGACATATTGGCAATGACATTGTCACTATTGTGTTTCAGGAAGGTGAAGAGTCTTCTCCAGCATTCAAGCCATCTATGATTCGCTCTCATTTTACACGTATCTTTTTCCTTACTTTTTTCTAGTGGTTTTTTTTGTTTGTTTTAAACATTAATAATACTTTTTACTCAATATTATTACCCTAAGTCTTTTCTATATGCTATTCATGGAAGTGAAAGCTGGTTTAGAAAGTGTTGCATTCTTGAATTCTTTACCTTCATCTGCTGTCTGCTTGACTAGGTGTCTGTATGTCTGTCACATAAAAGAATCAAGTTGAACCACCTTGGAGATCAAAGAAAATGTCAAAGCAAGAATGTATTTTTAAATTGTATTTTTATTGAAGGTGTTTATTTTTGTCACTTCATAGAATAAATTTCATACATTTTCATAAAATCAAAATTTATAACAGTATTTCTGTTGGTGAAGTGAATTAATGTGGCTTTAAATACTGAACAGTGCCTTTTAATGTGTAGATGCTGTTTATTTTAGGCATTTATGTAATTTAGATCAGCTTTTTTCAAATCTTTCAGAACATATGTCACAAATTCTCCAGATTTATGGCATCCTCTGTGTTTCAGACTTCTAGTTGAAAAAATTGTGAAGGTACTGTGATGCCAAAAGCCATCTGACAATCACTTGGGACTATTATGGGGTCACATTAGTGACACCCATTCTAGCATCTTGAGGCTAGGTGGCATGATTTGAAGAAAAGATGGATGGAAAAAAGTTCTTACTTCTGTTCATACTCTGCTGCTGAGTTTTTAAGAATTATCACAAAGTTTATGACTTCTAAACCTAGTTCTCGGGCTTACTGAAGGTACTTAAAAATTTCTTTCTGGTTTCGTCCATGGCTGGCCTTATTTTTTAGATTTATGCTTTTAGTATGAACCTCTTCCAATCTAAATGAAATAAAGAGCTAGAAAAATAATTCTACACATTAAAATATATATCTCTAGATACCAGAGGAACCTACATATTGTTTTATAAATATTGTTCTAATGTGTATAGTCTAGAACATTTTATGAATTTACATTGATGAATATATTTTACCTTCATTAAATCTGCGATCTGCTGCAGGAAAAAAAAATGTATTAAGATACATGAGCTTCATTACTACTGGATTAACTTCCTTAACTGCATGGCAGATATTTTTGCTTTAGTGAGATACAATAAGCAGAATGATAGCTACAGGTAGGCACTGATTGAAGCAAATAGCTTCACACTGAATTTCCTGTGATTTAGAGATACCAAGAAAACATTTTGTATTGTCCACTGCTCTTTATGTCAAGAAGTGAAATAAATTTACAAAATTAAAGAGCAGTATTGATGTGGAGGCAGAGAGCTGTAAACTGGCTGGGAATAAGTAGCATGCTTCTAACCATCAGAAAAATGAAATTCTGGAACAGGAAGAAGCCAAGGGATTAAAAAAAACTTGTAATTTTTAGATGAAATATAATGGAATTATGAAAGATAATTTGAAAATTTGAAAAGGACTAGATTTTGCTAATGCCAGTAAAAGCCTTGTTTGATAAATAGAACTGCAAGCTTCTGTTGTGATTGTTGTGTTGCAGTACTAGTTTGTGTAGAGGAAGCAGAATTTTGCTCAAGGGGATAATTCTAAGTGAATCTTTCTTGTTAGAACACATGGAAGTTCTTATGTAAGACATACACAGAAACCACTTTCCACTTCTTATGCTTTAAAAAGTGTCTATAAAAATGATGGGATTTCAACGTGACTTTTAATATAGATAAAAATACGTTTTTTCAATAGGCTGAAAATATTTTCAGAAGAAAGTGTTCCTCTCTTTGGGCCTCCCCTTCCATCCCCGCCTGTGTTTACAAATCACCAGGAATTCAGGGATTTTGTGTTAGTAAAATGTAAGTCAGTTTTTCCTTTGTTAGAAACATTTTATTCTTAAGTGTTCTACATCAGCACGAAAGAAATCTGTGAGAACTGCTCATGATGAGTGTAACTAGATCTTTATCTGACAGGAACTTGTCTGATAACTCATTCTGCCTATTTCAATTTGTTTAGTACTGAAGTTGATAAGCAGTTTGTCTTTTTTTTTTAAGTTGTTATGCCTCATAGAATTCTCCTATTACTAATTTTTCTCTGTTATTCACTAAAAAACTAAAAAGGAGGCAGCTCTAAATTACTAAGGGGAAAACAGGAATTTTTTTACAAAGGCCAGCTAGAGTCAGTAGAAGTTGTCAAAGTTCATTTATGTAACACATCTTCTTTTCCATAATATTTTAGTAATAAATGGGGAAAAAGCCACCTTGGAAACCCCAACATTTTCTCAGAAACGTCAGCGCACTCTGGACATGTTGATCCGCTCTTTATACCAAGACCTGATGCCTGATTTACACAAAGTAAATGTGAGTCAGAAGTTTGTGTCCCTCACTTGTGCTTTCCTGTTCTCACAAGTAGATTGCATGTTCTGTTTCTTTAAAAGACTGCAGTCCTAATGAGCACTGAATTGTACACACTAGGCTAAATACCAGTTGTCACATAACTTGTTTTATAGTTATATGAACACCGACAGACAGTGATTTCAGAACAGGAATCTTCATGCATTTATTTAACCCAGGAGTAAGGAGGAACTTAACAATGTTATACTTTGTGTAGGCTTACCTGCAGCAAGGGAATAGGAAATTCAGGCTCGTCAAATACAGCAATTAGTCACATTGTGCACTTCCCCTTTTCATAAAATGTAAATTTGGATCATTTTTGCCCTGGGGTAACAATGAGAACTTGATTTTAGGTGATGAAGATGTATTCTTAAGGTGATTCTTAATAAAGAACTTCAATATTTCTAAAATTAGCAAGGTGCTATTTTTCTCACCGTTTATTACTCTTAGCTAAGTAGATCTGCTTAAGCCTTTTTGTCAATACGTTAATCTTGCAGTCTTTGTTATGATTATTTAGAACGTGACAGTGATAATCTGTGACAAGTTGGAAAGCAAAGCACTCAAAGATTGGAAGAGCTGTGATTTCTGTTCTCTGAGAACCTAGACTGTTAGATTCATAACTACAGAATACCCAAAAAAGACAGAAAATTTAAATGATACCACATTAAAGTAACCTAGATTAAAAGATTATGAAAACTTTCAGTTTTAAAAAAGAGACATTTTCTGTTTTAGAATATGCTCAACAGAAGGTCCTTCAGTGATGTGTTGCCAGAGTCCCCAAAATCAACACGGAAAAAAGAGGAAGCTCGGCAAGCAGAGTTTGTGCGACTTGGTCAGGTAGGATCAATTGAGGTATGCCCCTATGTTTGTAAAGATTGGATTGTGTCACCCCCTTTGTTAGAATTTGAGTAACTTGCAGAGTTATGTCAGGACTTAATGCAGTTCACTGTGTTTAGAAATGGTTTTGTAGCATTGCACTGAATTATGGTAAGGTAAAATATGAATAGAAGTGTTTATCTGTAACATCTGAGGCACACAACACCAGTACAAATATTTATAAAACAGATAAGCTTAAAGGAATGTTGGAAAAATCGCACCCTAGGATCAAACCTGAAAGTCCTTTTCCTGATTCATGCAGCAGATACTTTCTGTCACCAAGCAGAAGTGTGCTGGTTTTTTCTGTGCTTTGGAGAAACATGATCTTTCATGGATTTCCTCTTTATTTTATATTAAGACTGAATTTCTTGGAAATTTTTATCCTGCTTGAGCCAGAAATGTCTTAACATTCTTTCTGCTAAATCAGAGGTTGCTACACATCTTGGAACACAACAGATACTGACTCCAGTCTTTTCTGGGCTTATTGACTCTTTGTTTCATCCTCTTAATTTAGACAGTCTGGTTTGATCTGATGGTTCATTGCAGCAGAAAAAAAAGACAGTGTCTGTGCTTATCAGTTTACATGCTCCTTTCTGCTTGTCTCTTCCTGATCCTGGACTGCTGACAGGATTCTCCTGTTTACTTTAATATCTTGTTTCTGAGTTGATTTAACTCAGATGGTGTTAACAGAGCAGGAAACCAAAGCAGAAAAAAAAAAGAAACAGAACAAACCAACTAAACAAAACAACCCAGGAAAACCCAAGCATCCTCCCTTCGCTCTCATTTTGCATTGTGAGTTAGTAAACTAAGGAGTAGAAGAGTCTGAGAAGTTCCAAATCCAAATAAAAGCTTGCATTGACAGGACTGCAAAGTCTGCTCCTCTGTCCCTTTTTTAGTTACAAACTGTAGGCTCTCACACTTTTTGACATGCCTTCCAAGGAGATCTTAATCATTCTTGCCAAACTCTGTAAATGTGTCTGTCCTATCATTATTTAGATGGTGCACGAAATTCACTGATGTTTGCTTCAGCAGTACGTTTAACTGATTTCTTTATTGTCAAGGTGATCTCTACTAGGTGGTGAGATGACATTAAAATGTTAATGCAATGAAGTATTTTGTGCTTCTCTGTAAGCTGACAGCCATATTTAGTGCAGATGTGGGAATGGTGCATGCAGGTAATTACTACCATTTCAGAGACTGCATGATGGGTGAACTTCAAGGCAAAAAATTGGTTTAGGTAATTTCTAAAACGGCATTAAAGATTACTGTGACAATTCCATGCCTCATCACTTTATCAGAACACCACTGTAAAGGTTAGCAATGAAGATAGATAGGATACCTTAAGCAGATTTACCACGTATTTCACAGAAACTGAGTTTATACAGTAGTTCCCTAAAGTTCTTTCATAATCAGCTCACTTCTAGTTATTTTCAGTTGAAGAATTTGCATACTGTTTCTGTGTGTCCTTTGCATCCCTGGCAATGTGTGACTTAGTGGTTTGTTACCAAGTTTTGCAAGTGAAAGGCCAACTTGTATCGATGAAAGGATCCTCTATCCAGCTTGCTTATAGAATGAATTGTGTAGATAACTGGCTTGTATGCTTTGAGGTAAAGGCTTTTCTGATTTTGAATTTCCATTAAAAAAAGCCACAAACAAAAAACCCCACAAAAAAAACCAAACCCAAACCAACCAAACAAAAAACCACCAGAAATCCAACCAGCATATGTTCTGTTTGAGAAGATCTCTAGCAACCCTCTAGTCATTCATGCAGGCTTTGTTCAGGATATATAGACTTACGCTTCTTTCCTTATCACTTAAAATGTGATAGGAATTCCAAACTGGAGTTGCTTGCATCCTAAAATGTCCTTTCTTTATAGTCTTTTGCTTGGGTATTGCTGACAAAAACTCAGTTTAAATAAAACCTCTGTTTTTATTAGGCATTGAAATTGAAAACCACTGTGAAAGGGGATGCCACAGCTAACCTGGCAACTACAAGTTTTTGTAAAAAGGAGGTGAGTGAACATGGCTGAGGAGAGCTCTGAAAAATTAAACACTGTTGAGTGTGGCATTGCATATCAGTTCTGCATAGTGTTTATTTACTTTTTTGATTAGATGCTGTAGCAGCAAAGATGAAATGTGTAGTGTTAAAGTGATTCTGCAGCCAATATCAAATTAATAAAGGACAAGCTTGGAGGCAGAAGCATTTCTCAGGTAAAAGCAAGTGTGGTTATTTTTATATCTGAGAATATTTTATGAAAATACCATTTTCCATATCCAGTTAACTTATATTTTAGCTTCTGCATCAAGCTTAAAACAAAATTTGGTTGAATTTTTATTTCCTGTAGTACCAGATTTTGTTCGAGGGCATTAGGAAATGAAAGATGGAGACCACACTCTTCTGCATGCATCTTACATGCAAAAGCTTCAGAAGCATTTCTGGAATTTGTGGAACTTCAGCTAATTTTTAGACTGGGGAGGAAGGGGCAGACTCTGGGAGGTAGGTACAGAGAACACATGAAAAAAGAGAAGTTTGGCAGAAAGGCAGTTTTAACTGTACCATGTGGTAGTGATTAGGCATTACAGCTGCAATATCAAATGTAAGCAGATTGCATATACATGGTGGTACATATGTTTTAAGTCTGTAGGGTTTTTTAAAATAAAATACAGACTGAGTATTTCTAGAGTTGCACTTGAGTATCAGCTGCACGTGCTTGAGGAATGTGTCTTGGTCTTATTAGTCTCCAAACCCAATTAATACAGAGAGTATTTCCTCTGCAAGAAAATGAACCAAGTATTGATATTTGAGATTAAAAATTTTTACTGTTTGGAAATGTATCCTTCCAAAAGCATTTACATGTTATTACTCACCATTGTTCATCACATTCTGTGTCTGTATGATCTGTATTTCTTAGCGTACTAAATATATATCCCTTATGTTACTTCATAGCCTTGGGAATCTCAATCTTTCTGCAGTAATTTTCCTCATGAGGTTGTCTGTGCAGATTCTTGGGGCCAGTCCTTGCTGGTTTCTACAGATGCTGGCATCTTGTTAATAGATGGTTAGTAAATGATCCAGTATTTTTGTGTCAATTTTTATGTATCTCACTATTTTCTTGTAAATGTATGTTCATAAGCTCTGTTCAGGTGTTGGTAGGTCTTCTACAGGGATAGTTACCAATCCAAGTTAATACATTACATTGTTGTAGCCTAGCTGCAAAAATTCTCTCTGCACTGGAATCAAGCTGTATTGGGGACCTAATATTGATACAGATTTCTGAATGTTATGTCACTTCAGATGTTGTTTTCTTGATCATCTGAAAAGACTTACGAAGTCACATCCAAGCTTAAGGAGTTCTAAAGAGTTTGTCTGGATATTTTAGCCCTTGATGGTAGTGAGCACGATACCAAAGGCCTCTAGGACAATGGAAAGCCTGCTTCTTTCATAGCAATGATATTGCCAGTTTGACCCCTTATATTCTGTGTGTCCCATAAGGCCAATGACACTGAAGAGATGAAGTTAGTTCTCAGGGATAATTCTCAAACTTTCCAAAGGAAGGTCCCTTTTAAGCTTTCAGTTGCATAATCTGATTCATGGAAATGATAAAACACTCCTGTGGAAAGTATTTGCTATGCTGCTGCATAGCAACTTTTTGCAGTTTTCTTCATTTTTGTACGAAACAACTGAGGCTTCAATTACAAGAAAAAAATAGGACAAAACCAGTGACAAGCAAATTTTAGCAAGAATTTTAATAAATACACATTTCTTTTTTAGATGGTCAACCATCAGTGCAAGTATTTGATAAAACTCTCCAAATAAAGCAGATGCACGTGTTAGAAGCTCTGGATCTTTTGATTGCACAAACAGACAAAGGTAGGAGAGATCTGTGTTCTTTGATTTTCATATGAGTGTGGCTGATGCTGAGTAGGTATGTCTCATGATGCAGTTGTGTCTGTCAGTGGGAAGTATATTAGATGCCTCATTTAGAAAAGGGGGCATGTACAGCAACTGTTGTTATTTTGTGAAAGGCTAGGGGGGAGGGGGAAATCCATAAATGCACATTCATGCTTCCTTCAAGGCAAGCCTGAAACTGGCCATATGGTCTTTCTTCAGCCACTGTTGGAACTTGGCACCGTTGGTAAATCTCCTTGCCTGAGTTTATTTAGTTGCACAAAAATAGGGGGGAATTACTTACTCTGTCACTGTTTTACCATTGGTTTAATTGGTATTTATTCTATTAACAGCACATACTAGTGCTATAGAATGTATTTTCTTAAAGATTCTGGTACAAAAAGAGCTTAACAGTTGTTTGGAGTGCCAGTGTTTCCTTTTTAGCCTCATTTGGAAGCATTAAATGTCCATTAAATATGTACTCTTCTAGTGAGGTACTTCTTACCCAGTACTCTGTGATTTGAATTTCAGAAAGGGAACATACACAAAGTAAGAATCTTTGTGTAACACAAAGAATTATAAATATGATTGTTTTATTGTTTTTGGCATAGTATATTTATTTGCTCAGATTTGGCTGAAGCTGCATTTACATACACTGAGTAAAACATGGTTCCTTTTGTATCACTGGGAGTTGCCCCAATTGTCTGCATCTGAATAACTGAAGTGAAATCAAACCCTCCTATACTTTTTTGTGTAGGTTTCCCTAGTCCTGGGAGATGCTGTCAAAAGTCACTTGCTTACTTGCTTATGTTTTGACATGTTACCATCATATGATCATCACTGGCCAGGGGCATCTAGTATGAAGATGTTAGCTGGGCAAATGCCAGGGACAGGCATGACTTCAGAGAAGTCAAAGAGATTCTTGGACAGCATGGGAAACACCTTATAGGCAGCCTTACTCATTAAAGGAGAAAGGCTTTAGCAAGAGCAAGCTAGTATTACCAGGATGTAAAGCATGGACTAGGTGACTTGCTGTGAATCTACATACTTTATTGTTTGGCAACTTTTTTGACGTTACAAACACAAGATGTATGCTTTCTATGCCACAATGTTTATCTGACTAGTAAAGGTTTTTTCCCACCACAGAACACTATATTTATGATCTTTGAGAAATTTTCAGGATTCTGTTGCTAAATTTTTCAGATTGTTCACTGACTGAACACCAAAGGCAGTGTGCATTTAAACAGTGGATAAGCAAAACCAGGCTTCATCCCAAAGGGCGTTGAACTCTTATTGAGGATCCAGTTGTCAGCTGCTCAGCTGGATGGCTCCAGCTATTCAAGTTAACCCTTTTACTTGTGTCCTTTAGTTTGTTGTATTTTTACATTCTTGCCAATTTTAAAATGTTTTTGAAATAGTGTTATGTTTCAGTTTTTAAGCTTTTGAATCGTTCTTTGCTGCAGCACCACCTGGTGGGAAACTGAGCTTCTGACCTGAAAGAGATTACTAGAATTGTAAAGCCTAGTGAGTTCATTAGCAGTCATGTATGATGTTGCAGCTTAGCCCCAGAGAAGCAGTATGCTTTGTTTATCTTTGCTCTGTTTGTTTGTTAGGTGCTGCGTCTTTTTTTGAATACTATTTTCAAACTACCACCATCTTTTTTATAACTTACTGTTTCCTGGTTGCCTTCATCCTTCAGGGAAAGACTCTCGTCTCCTTGTCTTCAGACTCAGTGCTATCCAAAAGGATATAGAAACAAAGCAAATTATAAAAAGCAAATATGACTGCAAAGAAAATAAACTGGAGCGAACAAAAGGTGATTTTGTTTTTTCTTTCTCTTGTGTTAAGAAAAACCCCACTGTATGAGGTCTGTAGTTGTCAGGGGCTTATTAGCTCTCTTGAAGTGTTCACCTTTATGTTTTTCTCTGGACACTCAATTCCAATTTTAAGCTAATACATGAAAATAAGTCTGATATAGTCCAATATGACATTTTAGAGCTTTGTAAAAATACCTCATTGCTTGGCAATCACTGCCAAGTTCTAGGGAAAAGTATACGAGTTGCTTTCAGGATTGAGGGATATGGGAAGAATAACGTGGGGATGTGAAGCTGAAATAAAGGTCGTAAGATGGACAAACACTGTCAGATCTCTATTAAATTAGATTAATTTGGATGTTGATGCTAATTGTAGTAACTGTGAACATTTTCAGAATCATAGCTGTATGTTGTCATAGAAATACGAAGACAAAAAAAATAAAAAGGAAGCAAGGCAGAGGCAGGCCCTGTTCCAAACACTTACAATCTAGAGCATTATTTCTTCAGGCTGCCATTTGTATGCCATTAATACTCATCATGGCAGTGAACTGAGGATTGTTGTGGCTATTCGGAACAAACTACTTCTCATCACAAAGAAATATAATCCATTCACCAGTTTAACCAGCAGCTCCCTGCTATCATCATCTGAATCTCCAGTAGAGGAGTTCCAGTATATCCGGGTATGTGTAATCTAATCACTAATTACCTTAACAGTTAAGTGCCTGGCTAGTGGGCGGGATGGGATGGCTTCACAAGGAGCATGTATTTTTATCTTTCTGAACCTCCAGTAAAATGATACTGAGAAGCCATATGATGAGGGTTCCATCACATATAGGCTAAATAAATATTTCAGACTTTTTAAAAACAAGTTTCTGCTTGTTCTTTATCATATTTCTGTGCTTAGGGCATATCCATTTAAATTTGTGGAGTATCTGCAGCACCTACAGTGGGAGCTCAAAAAAGAGAATAATACTACTATTTACATTATAGGAAATATGCCTTTCTGACCCTCCAGTGCTTATGACTCTGGTGGATGGACCTACTGGAGACAGTGACAACATGATCTGTGTAGCATATCGGCATCAGTTTGATTTAGTTAATGAGAGTACTGGAGAATCCTATAGATTGCATCATGTTGAAGCAAACAAAGTAAGTTTTCATAATTGAAACAATTTTCTTGCAGAATCACAGTGAACATAACTTCTTGCAGACTCACTGCATCCTGTGCTGGCCTCCTAAATCTATAATTTATGTTGTAGATCCTCACATCTCTTCCTTTTCACTTCTGTAACCTCTTATTTAGGGTACTCTGAGGTGTTCATAATGATAATCACTCCTGAACAAGCTTAGTTATAAGGTATGACATGTTAGGAAAAAATGCTGTGTTTCAGGCTCTGCAATATCACTGTCAGTATGCATTAATTTTTCTCCTTTCTTAGTGGTTTTGAAGCAGTAAATGGTGGATCTGATCCTTCTGCTAGTCATGATGTATAGTGGAGCTTTTTGGATTTCAGTTTTTGAAAAGAACTATTATTTTTAGCCTATCATGTTGATTCACAGCTCGCCTGAATTCACCCCATTTTCCAAAATTTGTATTGCCAAGTAAGTTATGCAAGTTTTTATTGCCTTATACTGTGGGTGCAGTGTTGAACTATACAGAGCTGAATACAAAAGAAATAGGTTTGAATTCTGATTTGGAAAGAAATCACAAAATCCCCCTTTCTCATCCCCTTTCATCTGCTTATCTGTAGTTGTTCTGTCTCCCAACAGTTTGTATTGATTGTTAGTCAAAACCTGATTGTAATAACCTCAGTTTCCTGTAGTACCTGTTCATTGCTCTTTCCCATTATCATTGCAGGTTAATTTTGTTGCAGCTATTGATGTATATGAAGATGGTGAAGCTGGTCTACTGTTGTGTTACAACTGTAAGTATTTAGGGAAGACTAAAAATGGTAATACTTCAGTCTGCATATATAATACTTTTTTCACTAGAGACTAAATCCGTGTTTTAAAAAAAATTCAGTCTTTCATGAGAAACTTTTCAATACATTTCTTTTTAATTTAGATGCATAATTTAATTAGACTATAAATTGAAGTATTATTTTATTTCAGGGTATGTTGAATTTAGATATACTAGCTGTTAGGTTTTAATTTCAGGTATATAAATGTGTAGCTGTATATTCATAGATGGTACCACATTATGCTCAAAAGTCCTATTTCTCCAGATCTACCTTATTCTTCAGGTAGCTACACACTTACTAAGTGTTTTCAAGACGTGGACAATTTAGCATTCCACTCGTTTTTCCTCTGTGTGCTGTTCCATTCTGTGTGTTTTTTCTTCCACCTACTACTTTGCACTGTTGCATTATTTCATTCTCTTAATCTCATTTTTATAAGATGGCCTTGGATATTACATGCATATGCACTTATCTTCAGTACACAGGTACATTTTCTTCCAGTCTTCATGAAAATAGAGGCTCTTAGCATGAAGCAGCCTTTGTGAGGCAATGCTGAAGGACAAGACACAGCTTGCTTTGTTGCAGAAGGCATGTTCTATTTGCTGCTCCAGAGTGAACATTGATGCAGACAGGATGAATGCACCTGTTTTGCAGCACTGGCTATCAGATTGGTACCACGGAGCAAGTTTTAAGTGTCTCTAAACACTATCTTTCTACACTCTGGTGAAGTCTGACTGTTGGTGTTTGTCAGTTGCAGTGTAAGGTGATGGATACTGCTTTTTCCTTTTTTGTTACAGATATTTGTCAATACAGAAAGGTATATCCTTTCAATGGAGGTTCTCCACTGATCCAGCCATCAGCTTATGACTTCCACTTCAGCTGGAATCAAGTTCCTTATGCTGTTGGTAAAAAACACCTCTTTTTATTAGATGGCTGTTTTTTCATTATCATTTAGGCTTACACTTTGCTATTAGTGGAATTACAATATGTGTGCTAGGAATTAGCATGTTACATTTGTCATGCCACCTTAGCTAAGTTTCTGCATATGATAATTTTTAGAAGCGGAGTCTTGGTACCAGGTTCTTCCTTTGCTCAACTTTTTTCCTTTCTCCTTTTTCTGTTTTTTATTTTCCATTCAATCTATACTCTTGTCAGGCATGGAGAGGGAAGTTCCCTTCAGGCGTGATGTAGCTTAGTGTCCATCAGTATGTTAGACAACCCTTTTTATAGGAAATGAGGATGCCAGAAGATGTCAGATACTCAAGAAGAGTTTTCATGGAGCATCTAAGAGACATTTATATTAACCATTTTTCCTTAACAAATAATTTTTGTTTTGTTGCAGTCTGTGCTTTCCCTTATATCCTTGCCTTCACTACTTATTCCATTGAGATCCGGTTAGTGGTGAATGGGAACTTAGTCCACATAGCAGTTGTGCCTGAGCTCCAACTTATAGCATCAAGGGTAAGACGCTGGAAAATCACATTTAGCTCTTCCAGTGATATGTTGAGATCTAATTTCCATTAGAAGTTGCTGCAGCCATAAACTAAACAAACCAAAACATGTGCTACTGGATCCCTGGTGACTGTTATCTGTGTGGAATCAAGTACAAAGAGAATCAGAATTGATCTCAGTGTTCTGTGCTGCTCACGATAATGCAGATCTGAGGTATTTGACTGCTTATGGGGCAAAAATGCTATCTGCAACATCACAGATGTTCTCACCACTAACAGTTGTATAATCTTTCATGACCAACCCTAGCTGACTTAGCAGCAATAGTGGCAATAGAACATAGCAGACAAACATTTGAGCTCTTACTTAGAAGAAGATGGTTATGAAAGTCAGACTTTACTAATGATGGGTGATTTGTCATTTCAGTCAGATATTTATTTTAAAGCTACTGCTGCAGTAAGTGGATCATCTGACAGCAGCTCATTGGAAATGTGTTCAGTGAGTTCTCCTTCAACACCGACAGCTTATGAAATGCCAGAATGTCCTCTTTCTCTAGAAGGTAACGTGGTTTCCAGGTAGCTTGAATAACAATCTCTTATCATTCTAATGGCTGTCATACCTCACTGCAGCCGAGCTTTACTAAGATGAAATTGATCAATTAAAAGACTTTGAGGTTCTAGCTGAGAGTCTGCAAGATAGAGATTTTCTCTTTATCCATAGACATGAAGCACCTGGCTGAGCTTTTGGCCTGTGGCATCTCTTCTGAATGCACAGTAGCATTCTTTTGAAGAAATAATTTCTGTAGGAGGGGAGGAATTAAGCTTCATTAGCTCGATGAATCTTTGGCAATGTGTCCAAGACTAATAATGCAAAATGTGGTATAAAACTGGGAAAAATTGAGATTTCACATACACCATTCCTTTCATTTAAGAAAAACTGAACTACTACTGCACTGTTAAAGCTCTTTTGCGAACAAAAGGTACAAAGAAGCTCTAGTCTTGAGAGGTAATACTTACATCAAAAGATCTCTGGGGCAAAGATCTTTGTTACTTGTGTAAAAGGCACCCAGCACAGCAAGTATGACTTTTCTGTGTAACTTTTCATTTGGAAGTATTAAGAGCTGGTTCTGCTGTGGAAGTGCAACATTATTTTTTCCTTCTGTGTTTCAGGTGAATATTCATGCAAAAGCCTGTACAAAATTCCCCTCAGTAATCTGGTTGGACGAAGCATTGAACGACCTCTGAAGTCACCTTTGGCTCCCAAAGTCATCACTCCTACAACATCCAGTGGCATTGCCTCTCTTCCAGTTGCTCACTCGCTATCCTTATCTCGCATGGAAATTAAAGAAATTGCAAGCAGGACACGTAAAGAATTACTGGGTAAATTTTCCTCATTCTTCAGTGTACATATCAATTGCCAAATATATAACTCCTAATCTTTGGACCATCAGATTTGTAACATGTAACCAGTATTCATAAATTAATGGTAAATAGTAAATAGTTACAAAGGTAAGGGTGAGAAAACACTATTTGCAACTAGTCTAGTCAGCATCTCACCACATACAAAGTGACTGTATTCTAAAGCAGGTAGAAAGTATTTAGTTAAGAATGGAAACCACCAACAGATATGTTAGCATTTTCATGAATGCTTTATTTTGAATACTAAGTTTTATATTCCTTTATTGAGGCCTCTCGGATGAGCCCATATCCAAGACAGAAAGTGCACAGAAGCAAAAAAAGGTTCCTCGAAGACAGTCAGACCTGAAGCAGGGAGCAGTAAGATCAACTAGTAGTGACAGGTAAATAAATAGACTTTAGAAAAGAACTTAAGGTGGACTATAAATGTTTTCAGAATGATTTTGTTTTTCAGTTTGTTTGTGCTTATCTCAGTTGGCATGGATCTGGCTGAGACCTATGTATAACAAAGTGAATTACATGCTAAGGTGTGTGTTAAGAGTATCTGATAAGTACTCTTAAGTACTGAAACAATTACACTTTTTCTAAAGACATGTTACTGAGCAAAGCAAAATTAAATGTGCTTTTTTGGCGACCTACTACAGTTGAGCCTACCACTTGGATTTGGACTGCATGGTGCGGGTCACTTGCTGTTTCCTTCATGTGCTTTGTTTTGCTATTTTCAGAAAAAAATTGTGAAGAAATTGCATTTGGCTCTTTGGCTCTGCTTACCTCATCTCACTGGCATTGTCTTGTTCTTACTGTTTTTACAATATATGTTTGTGTAGACTAGTGGCAGAATTCTGCCATGATACAGTAGAGTGAGATAAACAAAAACTCCTGTGGTGTAAAACCATATTTGATTTATTTCACTTTTTGTAAATTGAGGAGGGGGCATCGTTAACATTGCCTTTTTATGATTTTCAAGAAAGTAAAACAGATTGAAACTCAGTTTTAATAGTCTGTCCTTGTCTTCAGAATAGCTTGATTGAATGTAGAAATAGCCACTGATCCTAGCCATGATCTGTGTATTTTTTTAGTTATTTTTGTCTTCCTCTTTGCAGGATAATAATCTCCAGCTCTTCTGAAAGATATTCTGAAGAATGTCATCTTCCTCTTCCCACTAGTTCAGATCCCAATACTGTTGCAAACCAGGAGGAGAGCTCACCATCTAGCTGTCCTTTTCAGCTGATTTCTTTATATGATGAAGACATCATTGACTTGAAGTGAAGACAGTCTTAAAACCTTTCTTCCTTCACATTTTCTTACAAATCTGTGAACTCTATAGGAACGTCACAAATACTGCTTCTAGTGGTAAAATGTGGCTGGAAGTATTGATGATTAATCTTCATAGAACCTGTGTTGTTCTGGCTAGCTCATCCTGATTTGGTGATGCTTATATCTTTGACACAGGTATGTGATTTTTTTCTCAGTTTATGAACCCTTATTTTTGTGGCATTCTAGTAACAGGTAATCAATGAGAGATTTAGGCTGATACAGAACTAAAATAACAACTCTTACTTGTTCTGAACTTTGTATAATTTGAAGTAACAGAACAACATTCAGCTAAGTTGATCATTGCTATTACTCTCATGAATTGTTTTACAATGGTGTATGTCATGTGGGAAGATGAATTTTATAATGTAAATCACCCTCTTGGTTTTTCAGTCTTTTAAAAAAAAAACCAAACAAACCTAACCACACAAACCGACCAATCAAAAAAAAAAAAAAAAAAAAAAAGCAAACCACCAACAAAAAACAACAACAAAAACCTGAACAAAACCCCCCCACCAAACAAGGCTTGCAGTCAGAGTTTTTCCAAACAGTGCAGTCTGTCCTTGAAATGATGAAGCTGTGGTATGTTCACTGAAGAATCAAGGATGTTCTCTGAATATCAGGTAAGATACGAAGATGCTGCTTTCTTTAGTCTGTCCTGTCAATGCACATTTTTTAGAGAATTTGAAAACTGTCTTGGCATTAAAAATCCTTAACAGTGAGACTTTTTATAGACAACACAAACTTTTTCAATACTCCTTAAGAATCAGAAGTTGAAATAAAAATTAAAAAAACCCAACAATCCAACTGTATTTCTCCATCTGCTGGAAAACTATTATTATAGTGCACCTCCAGGTTTTCCCATTACAGGCAGAAGAATCAACCCCTGATTTTCTTCCAAACTACACAAATATTCCTATACGGACATTAGCATTAGCTGTTGTCTGCTCTTGTACCAACAGTCTAAGTCATTATTCCAGAGAATCTTTTTTTTAATTGTATCCAGAATGAAATTTCACTGCTAAGAAGCTAGTTTTCTATGGTGAGATAGTCATTGTAGATCTTCTGTTAAGTTAAAAGACAGGTTATCACATTTAAAGCCTGATTAGATTTTAACCCTTTCCTCTATGCCAAAAATAAGTTTTAAACAGTATTTTAAAGGGGTTTTGTTTGTTGTTTTTTATTTTTCTGTTTTGTTCCATGAAAGCATGATGCTTCCAGGCTTTTTATATGTCAAGGTTTTAGCTTTATTAAGAAATACTTCCTTTTTTATATGTAGAAATACTTCTGTATCCTTGTTTTTCATAATAGCATTCCTGTGTTATGATTTCACTTTGTATCCAAGCATGACTGTCTGGAGATGTGTGCCTTTTGCTTCAAGCTGTTTGAATGTAAAACCATTTTCACAAAGTAATTTTTGCCTAATTTCTTGTATATAAGGGCTTAATTGCTCCACCTAAGAAAATATGCAAGGCCTTATATGTAAAGATAGTTTCTTACTCTTAAATTGGAGTGGCAGATCAAGGAAAGAAGCAGTATTTCCAACAGTAATTAATGTAAAAGCAGAAGAAGTATTTACCAGTGGCTACTGTATATTTTAGTACTTTTGCAACCATAGAAGTGTGGGGTGAACCTTTATGAGCATCTAGAAGAGAGTGCCAGCTCTAAGTCTTTCGAAGAGCTTATAATTCTTTTTGAGAATGGTACTTCCATTGATTGTATTAATTTATCCAATCCTATTCATCCGGGCAACTAAGGTTTTAAAAAATCAGTATGAAAACATCATGGAGTGCTTATTCCCCTAGAAGTTTTAAGCACTTTGTAAAGTTACTGAATCTGCTTTGGGGAAGACTGCTTGCACTTAGATATTTTTAGAAAGTCAATGCACTGCCTTTTTCTATAAACAGGTTTCTCAATGTAGTATTTCATTTGTGCTATGTGGGTGTTTTTGAAGACTACCAGTGTGTTGCAGAACTGGGACTTTAGTTAAAATATATTTTTGTCTGGAACCTTTGCTTTGGAGTGTTAAGATATCAGAATTTAAATACATTGCAGATGTTCATTCACATGTGCTATTCTAGCATGATTTAACATGACCTAGCCATAGTTCTGTAGTAGTTGAAGCAATATATGGAGATTTTAAAACTTGCTTTGTAGAACCCAAACACATGTTTAGGTATGTGGAAAGAGAAGCCTTAGAGATGGAGCACTAAGGAGACAAATAAGAACAAAGCAAGCTTGCCCACTGTCTGTGGTGGTAGTCAGGACATGTATAGGGATGGCATTTGTGTCATAACATAGAGATGATTAAGGAAAGAAAGGGCCATGAATCTTTATAGATATTTTATTTAGCCAGAACCACAGCAGTGGCTATAAAGTATTGGTGTAAAGTAAGAGTGTGTCTGTGTGAGAACCTTTGAAGGTTTGCCTGTCATCACAGTACTGATGACATCTAGCAAATGGTAACAAACAGCAAAAGGGCTGTAAGTAGTACAGATGAAATTTGTTAAGCTAGGCAAAACCAGAGAAGTGTCATGGTACTTATCTGGGAAAGGATGTTGGCATCGTTTGAAGAGGGAAACCCAAATCTGCCTCCCCCACACCTGAATTTTATGTTAAGGTCTGACTTAATAGGTCAGGTGCAAGCTGTTGTGCAGATCACAATGGCAACTACCAGACCTAAAGACTATTACTCATACAAGACAGGATGAATCTGAAACATGGAAAAAAATTACCTGTTTCAATTCCTAATTTATGCAGTAAGTGCCTTATCAAGGCTGCTACTTCTTGAGGTTTTGCTTCTGTAATTGATTAATCAGTGTGTGTTGCAGGGATGTCTGGATAATATTAGACCTTGCAAAAGAAGTTGGGAGGCTTCAGGCACCAGAGGTTTGGTTTGTATGACACAAACGAGAGAGATGGGAGCTGAGGCTTTGGGGTCATGTATGTGTAGTTTACTACCTACTTACTGTATGAGAGCAGCCCAGAATGTAGGTAGAAGGGAGAGAACATAGTAATTTCCAATTTTGTTTGACATAAATAAGCCACAAGAACCAAATTCTGTGAAGGTCTTTATCACATTTATTGGATCAAAAGACAAAATACCACACAATCCTGTGAAACTGCTGCCACAAGTGGACAAATATCCACTGTACAAGGATGTGGTTTTTGTGGGCTCTTAACAGTCTCAGACCATCATGAGTTACATGTGAAGTCTAACACTACTGCATAACCAGTTACATACAGTGGGGGCTGCTGCTCCTGACATTTATTTGCTGTGGTTCTATGTATATTTGACCAAACCTTGGATTCAGGCTCACGTGTGTTTTCCTAGTGATGTGGATCTACAACTTGTGCTTGCAAATGCATCAGCTTTCTTGGAGCTGTTGCCTTAGTCTGCATTTGGGAGATACAATCCTATGGGTTTGGATTTGTTTTTAACATATATATATGTGAATGTATATATATGAATATGTGTATATATTTGTAATTTTTACCACAAGTAAAACGGATTAAAAGTCCTAAGCATATATGTAGGAATCAAAAGTACTGTGATTTGTGGGGAGCTGGGGGGGAATTCTATCTGCAAGTGATAATGTATTTCAGAATTGGTTTTGTTGCCTTACGTATTTGAAAAAGTGCCATACTGTTGTCATTATTAACAATTTGATGTCATGGTTCACATGCTCAGTGCTTGCTGTTTCTGTTAAAGCAGTATTTTCTCAGATAGACTTAGCCTGATTTTGTGGAGGAAGAAATTAGACCCCGAGAACCTAATACTAACAAAATGAGAAACATCATATGACAGTATGCAGCAAACATGTACTTGCATGCAGGTTGGAAAGTATTTTTACTCTTACTAGTTGCGCATAGCAACTTCACCAAGCTGTGTACTACCTAGCTGTTTCACTTTAATGCTGACCCACAACTGACTTGACTCCTGTTTGCTACTGGAAGTCATTAAATTAACATGTGATTTGAAAGAAAATTAAAGAAAATTAAAGATTTTGTGCATATTTATTTATAGCTCTATTAAGTCTTTATCTAGTTGAATGAAAAATGCTATGTCTCTAAAGTGTTATCAACCTGGAATGTCAGTTTTAAGTAAGTTTTTGAGTTTTGGCAGACTGCTTTGTAATTTAATAATGCATATTGTTAATATTGTTGCTACATTTGTGATAAATCCCCATCTACCACTTGTCTTAAATGCCCATGTATTACCTTCAGTTTTAATGTGATGAGATATGTATGGTTTGTGTTTTAGATGTGAAATCCAACTAGAAACAGTTATATAACATCTGGAACCTTTAAAAGTGCCATTTATCATCTCTGTGAAGGAGTAATAGATGATTTATACCTTCATATGCAATAAAATGTAGATATGATGTCATTTCTTTGTTTCAAACGTGCAGAACAAAGGGCTCTTCCAAATGAAAAAAAAGGAGGCAGTACACTAGTTGCAGGTAGCTCTGCCTTACTATTGCCATTTGAGTTCTCTAGAAATTTGGTTTGAGATGTCATTCATTTATGTGCTGTATCATACCTGTAAAACTTGATGTCTATGCTGTAAGCATTACCTATATTTGACAAGAACTATAATCCAGTACTGGTTTGTATTTCCAGGCATCTTTCAGACACCTCCTCCAGTGGGAGGTCTTTACCCCTGGAACAATTAATTAACACTACAACAGACAGTTTTTCTCCTTTTCTGGCTTTGCTGTCTCTAAGATGTTGTAATGCTTTTGAAAAAGTGATGCCCTTTCCTAGATTCTAAAACACCTAAGAGCTACTGCCTTTCTTGTGATTAAATGCATTCATAGCCAACTAGACAGCAATAGGAAGAGTAGTGCCAACTTAACAGTAGCACCCATGAGAGCCAAGTGTTCTTCTCCAGTGGGGACCAAGACCTGTTCTCTGATCAGACATTCCAGAAGTAGTAGGAGCAACACAAAAAGTACTGCAGTCTGAAAGGAGTTTATTGATTTCTTCATTGTAACCTGTGCCAGAAAGAAAAGGTAAAGTGAAGCAAGGTTGAGGTGGGGCTGCACCAAAATTACCCCAGAGTGGGGGGGAGGAGGGCACTTTGGGTGGTGCTGTGGGGGTTTTATGGGGCAGGGGCAGTCGGTATGGTAAGGATGGGGGACACGATAGGGCCGTGACCAACCCCTGACTGATTTGGAGCTCCTGGCCCATCAGGACCTGGGGCTGGGTGTGAAGAGGGGAGGCGGGAAAGCGGCGACCGATCAGCGGCTTGATCACCTCAGAGAGAGATGGGTGCCCGAGCCTTGAAGACAAAGGAAGGGGGTCCCGGGGGTGAATGAAACCTACATTCCACACCATTTGCATCATGCTCCAATCATTACTATCACTTATCCCTAAATGCACCTATAGACAAATATATTACTATCTCTCTATACTAAAATCCACTGAGTAATTTAGTCTATGAATGCAGATGTTCATCTATTGTAGACTCCTAAGACAAGGGGCAATTGTCACAGCTCATGTCCCTGGTCCCCAGGCTGCAGGCTGCAGATGTTAACTTCAAGGAAGTTACTGGATGCCAGTTGATGATCCTACTTCTGGTTTCATCACAACAAGATCATCCTGAAAAACACTCACAGAACACTGTTAGTTTATGCAATAATTCACATAACAGTAGTTAAAGTGGCATACAAATTGATGACTCCCCAAAATTACATGCTCTACTGATTAAGCTAGACAAGCAAGAATTGAGTATTCTCACCCAGTGGTAGATTCCCTTGTGGTACACATTGTACTTCTCCATCTTCCATCATCACCCACCAAGTATGTCCAGGCCCTAGAGTGAAAGCAACCCCACAAATGGGTTTGCCTTTGCCCAAGGCAGGAAAAGCCCAAACTGCTGTCAAACCTAGTAGATTCTTTTCATGCACCACCAACACTTTGTCCCCATCTACTGTGTGTAGAAGATCTGACTGAGCAGGACCATCTTGATTGATGGAACCTCTGGTTGGGTTGCATGGAATGTTGAGGGGCCAGCAGGAGTTTTCAGGGGTCACTCTTTGTGTTTTGGAGCCAAAAACTCCAGCAGGAGTTTTCAGTTTTCATTCTTTAAGTTTGGGAGCTAAGTCGGTTTGTTAGGAATTTTGGAGTCTAGTTCCACAACAATGGGAGAGTGGGCAAGGTGTTGAACAGTTGAGGGTTTAGGTATTAAAGCAAACCCTTAGCCTGATTGTTGGTGCTGCTGTGGGTGGGGTTCCATAGGAGGCTGAGAGCTAGCAGGAGTTTTCAGTGGTCAAACGCAAAGGGTGTTGGTGGTGCAAAACTTAACAGACTTTTCTTTCTTTAGTGGCACCTCATTGTCTATAGTGTTCTGATACTGGTTTAAACAAATATATTTCAACTTCTAGAAGGAAGTCGTAGGTGGGTGCACCAAAGTGGTGGCTAATTACTGCTTAGTTTGACCAGCAAGTCTTGTGAAACCAGTGTCAAAGCAAAAAAGCCAAAAGAGCCAAAAAAACCACCCCAAAACCCAAACAAACATACAAAACCAAAATAAAAACAAACATACAAAATCAAAACAAACATACAAAACCAAAACAAAACCAAACATACAAAACCAAACAAAACCCCACAAACAAACGCAAAAAAACCCCACCAAAAAACAAACAAAGCCAACTGTTCAATCCCATCCGTATTTGTGTGCTCCATTGTCTTTATCCACATAGTTCTATCCAGAATTCTATTACCAAGAGCAGCCTTTTTAAAAGGCACAGCCATTTTTTTCTTGGCACCTTCCTTTCCTTTATCTTTCCACATATACACCTGGCTCTTTGTAACACCTTTTGTCTCTTTCTTTGGCCAGGACAACCAGATACACTGGAGTACTCATAGAGCCCTGGAGTTCAGGTTGTTGTTATACCAAAGACTTGGGTTCCTGTGTTATCCTACATTTTAGAAGCAGCACAATTGCCTCCCATGGCTTTTTCTGAAATATAACTTTGCATTTGCACCTTCTTCTCAAGCCAACAGACTGGGAGCACACCTAGTCCTTGATACTGAAATAATGAAAATGAGAACTCGCCACCTTGGCTTCTGTTAGAAATTTCTGCTTCATCCTTTTCTCTTACCACTAAAATCTAGCCTTGGCCAGACTGAACCCTACATCTCCTCAGCCTCCCCCCCAAGGGAAAGGGGGGGAAGTTTGCTCTTTTAAGGAGCAGAGGGTGTGGGCACACTGTAGTTCAAAGAGAGGGCAGCAGGGAAAAAGGGCATGAGAATGTATTACTGCCAGAGCTACCCCTAGGTGCGGCCTCTGCCCCTTCATTTGACCTTGCAATTAACTTGCCCCCAGCTGCAGGCAGTGCTGGGCAGTCCCAGGTGGTTCCAGTGAGTATTTAAGGGCGGGTTTAGGGGAAGGTTCTGGTCAAAACCTGCGCGATCCAGGGACACAAAGGGTCCTGGGGGGGGGTGAGCTCCGGGAAAGGACTCCCCTGAGGAAAGGAAAGGACTGCTGCTTCAGGACAAAGCTCTGGGGGAGACTGGAGGAAAGTAGTGCTGTACCCCAGAGGTAAGGCACCCCTCGGGGTTTGGGGTTTATGGGGAGGGAGGAAGAGCTGCGGAGCCCGCCGAGGATGAGCTCCGGCCCGCGTAAAGGCGCGCACCCGTCCGCGGAGTTGCTGAAAGCTCCGCGGTGTTGGGAGCTCAGCCCCACTAGATGGCGGCTGCTCCTCAAATTTGTGCGGAAAAGGTGGAGGATGAGTCTGTGCCCATCGAAGTTGTAGAAGGGAGCTGAGCGTTTGAATTCCCCGGGGGTTCACGTATCCCCTAGGCTGCGGTTCGGGGAGAGCCCCGCAGCTCTTGTTTGGGGGGAATTGAAAACATTTTGTGCAATTCAAAAGGTTTACTTTAGGGGGAAGCGCCTTGAGACCTCGGATGTGTAATTCCTCTAAAAAACGCTGCAAATCTGCCTCTCCGACCCACGTCTGAGCTGACTGAACACTGATCCCCGCCACCCATTTCCCCTGGTGTGTTCCTTCCCTCAGGGGTGCGGATGGGTGCTGAGCAGAGCTGAAAGTCCTTTGAAGAGGCTGAAATGTCTGTAAAACCTTGCAGCTATCTGAAAAGCTCTGGGTTCTGCTCAGAGCTGGAGCCTCCTCGGATTTGTAGCTCCTGCATGCCAAAATGCTTCAGCAGCTCTGACTTTTGCTGTGTTGGCAATCACATCTTTTAGATGTCAGAAATATGCAAAGATGGAACGAAAAGTAGATACAGATTCGTGAATTGTGGCAGTGTTATTAATGCCTGGCTGTTTAGGGTAAAGAATATTACACTCTAACTTACACAGACTGAGTAATTAGTCTCTTATTTTCGTTATGCAGATCACCTGTTGGGGACTAAGAGCCCTGCCCTGGGTGGAGCTGCCTCAGCTGTTAGCACTTGATGTGACCAAGAAAATTAAGGGTGGACAATTCACTATTTCTTTTAAAGCAAGCAGAAAGTGGTTGGGACTAAAGGGAATTTTGCAGCTATCTGTGGTCATCATAAAACTTCCTGCTGTGTAAAAGGCTACTCCAAGGTTATTCTTCATCCTGATCATGCTGCTTGGTGACTGGGAGAATGTGGAGATGCAAAACTTAACAGACATTTCTGTTTAAAAAAAGTGTCCTTTCCTGGAGTGTCACCTCGTTGTGGACTGTGTTCTGATACTGCTTTCAGCAAATGCACTTCAAATCCTAGAAGGAAGTTGTAGGTGGTTACACTTAGTGGTGGCTAATTACCAGTTAGTTTGACCAGCAGCTCTTGTGAAATTAGTGTCAAAGCAAAAGAGCCAACCAACCAACAAAAAACCAAAACCAGCCATTCAGTCTTATCCATTTTTTTATGTGCTTTTTCAAATGGATGTTAAATATGTGCCCTATGTTGTGTGAACCCTGGCTAAAACCCTCACTCCCTTCAGATGCAGAATTGCTGTGTCACTCTGTTTGTAGACAGGATAAATGACTCGATGAAGGTCAGGTGGGAAAGTTGTGGCAAAGCTGTGAGGTAAATAAACACTTGAGTAATGCACAATGAAAGGAGAGGGAGGATGGTATTGGCTCAGACATCTTAATCCCCTTTTCATTGTTGCTGCCATTATATTAGTCCTTTCCTTTTGCACACTTGTCTGTAGGTCAGATGTGCTGTGCATGCACTCTCCTCCTTTCCTAGGCTATGGAGAGCATCCCATTCCCACTGAAGCTGTGGAGCATTTTGTGGGAGTGAGCTGTGCTTCTTAGGTGCATTGCTGGGGAGAGAGGAAGCCCCAGAGTCTTGAATCTTTCATCTCTGGTTGGTTACAGTTATTCTGGGAAACAAACGGGTCAGTTTCCTCAGTGCCTGATATTTCAGATGCCCTTGTGTAATTTTGTAGTAGAGTCAATGTTCACCTGGGAATGTCTAGGAGCTGAAGAAGTAGACAGGTAGAAGTGTTCTTGCTATAGCCATTGCTAAAAATGGAATACTCTTCATCGCAGGTCTGTTACGCAGAAACTGCAACAGTGGTGTTAAAAGTGGCAGATTTTGTTTCTAGAAGTCCATGTGCAAGACAGCACAACATGTAAGTGACTTGAAGACGTGCAATCTTCCATTTCCTTGTTGACTTGTATCTTGCCAGGGTGTTTTTCTTCACTGATGTTTGTCATAGTGCTGAAGAGCTCACCCAGCCATGCTGGAAGGATTTGTTCATCCAAGATTCTGCTTTTTGGTGGAATAGTACTACAAAACTGGGGGCAGCAATCCCCTGGAATTCATGTAGGTGCAACTCCCTTCCCCTCTGTGCTTCATTGAAGTTGAACTGGGGTGTGAATTTTAACATTTTTCTGAGGGAAATTTTCTTCCTGCTTTCCTGATATTGCATACAGAAATGCTGACATCCTCTGGATACAGTTATCTAGAGCCAGCTCCTTTCTGGAAGGCAGAAGGGATCTTGTTAACAGTTATCTCAGTGCTTAATTTAATGGTCTGACTTGGACATGCTCCCTTCTTCCCAGGACTGTTCTGTTATTGTGATGTGTCACTATACACCCAAATCTGTATTTTATGTCAGCACTAAAATGATAACTGCTTCGTACAGACATAAATGGGATGAATATTGATAGTTTACATGTAGCTCATGATTCCCCTTGTGTGTGTTCTGTGAAATGTTTGGAGGGCTGTGCAGAGGAAGGGAACAGGATAGTGAATTTGAGGCCTTTATATCTATTTACTGAAGTCAAATGACTGGAATTAAATGTGACCTGTCTGAAAGCCAGCCTTGTTTCCAAAATGTGCATAGGGAACTGGGATCAGAAGACACATTACAAACATTGCAGTAGCATAACTTGAGGCAAGTGCAGTCATTTACGTGATTAATGAATCCCCTGGGCTGCTAGCAAGAGAGCAAATCTCTCATTCATCTTCTTAATTTAATAAGCAGAGGGGTTGGCCTTAAGGGTAAATGAAATGCATAGTGATCCCATGAATGTTTCAGCAAATTGATGTACAATAAGATAAGGGAGATCCAGCAAATGGCTTATTTTATTCTGAGAGACTGTCAATGGGTTTTAAGGGAAAGGAAGAGAAACTTAGAGCTGATAGCTCTGTGGCATGCTCTCCACTGTATTTCTCTCCCAGTCTCTCTGATTTGTCCAGGCTGGAACATGGGATTTTTGTTAGGACATCACCTAGTGGACTTGGTACAAAAGCAATGCTTGTTGTGCTTGGTGCTGCACATGTGACATCCATCAGGGAGATCAATGAGCTTGCTGAGCCACACAGCATGTGAAAAGCTGATCAGGGAAAATGCAATCTGTTTGCAGCAAATAACCCCCTGCTCTTTTATGTGCTTGTGTGTGCACCCAGTGAACTGTTGCTCTTTGGAAGGGCTCATGGAAGAGCTGCAGAATGCCTGTTCTTGTGGGAGCTAATGAGACTCATTCCTGTCTTTCATGCTCTTAATTACTTTAGAAAATAAATCAATGGTGTGTAACAATTAAATGCTTTAATGGCCAGGTAAAAGATACAATGAATTTCATGTACTGCACTGGAATCTGAAGGAACTGAATTTATGAACTCTTGTTGGGATGGAACCTATGGGTTAAGGTTATGAAACTCCATGTATGTGGATTAGTATAGTTCTGTATTAGTGAAAGATTGTTTGTAATGGAGTGCTTTTGAATTCTGGCCAGCAGAGTTGCTCTTCTCCAGCTTCGTGACTTTAAGAATATTTTGTAGCAAATTGCTCCTTTTAATTGAGGTAAATAGTTGTCATATGCTAACCAGGGCATTGGCATAACGTGTGCATCATTTAATTTTCCAGTTCAAGTTGCGGTTCTGAACACATCAAGGATCGCAGCCCTTGAAAATCTTGGCACTGCAGTATTTATGCCATCACAAAACAAAATTCCTCAGAAACGCCGAACTGGTGACTGGGTTTGTTCCAAACACAAATGGGGCCCTTTCACTTAAGTAAAGAGCCAGCTCTGGTGTCCTCTTCCCCAGGCAATCAGCAACACTGCTGCTGAGCAGTGCCTGCAACTTCGCAGCCTGTTTGAAAATAGATGCCACGTGTAAGGTGCTCCTGGAAGATGCACGGTCAGCTTTGGGGTATTGGTAGCTTCATGTTGTTACAAAGAAAATTCAACTGACTTGGACTGCTAATGTTCTGTATCCTTTGCAGTACTGTAGCTGTATAAGGTGCCTGTTTTATGTGCCATTTTTATTTCCACAAAAGAAACCAAAAAGGTTTTTCGGGTTTCAGCAAGCTGGAGCAGAGGAAAAGCTTCAAAAGGGGAATATTCTCATTCTCCCTAAGATGCTTGACATTAAGCAGTCTGCGCTGTCAAGCCTGTCTGGGAACTAAGAAGTTATCAAATATGTTAAAATCAGATTCAGAGGTTAGAGCTGCTGCTTGTTCATGGTACCGATGGTTCTGGAGGATGAAACAGCCCTATCTGGGTGTTTGGGGTCACCCCCTCTGGTGTTCCCACACTTGTGTGGTGACTTTGGTTGGTAAAGGCCAGGTCGACCCCCAAATCATACAGGAACACTTGGCAAAGGAAGAGGAAAGAGAAGTGTCCTGGCTCTGTGTGTAGCTGGGATGCACGCTGCTGTATCTGGGTGGGGTGATATGTGCTGCTCTTGCCTGGGAGTACCCATGATTTGGTGCACTCCTGAGGTCTCAAATTGTCTGCTTGCTGCTATTCCAGTTCTGCTGCATCTTTTTCCCTTCTTGAGACAAGACTAATTTTATCAAAGGAACAACTTGGACTGATTGCTGTGTTTGAGCCTGAGGAACACTATTCCTGCTAGAAGAGGGTAAATTGTGTATGTCTGCTTTTGCTCCTGATTAAAAAGTCTAGAGCTCCCTTTCCTTGCACACTAGAGGGAATGAGCTGACATGTTTTGTTGTATTAATGAAAGTATCCCTTTTGGGGGTAACCCAATAAACTTACTAATTCTGGATGCAAATCACTGGATAAGGTACTTCTTGCTGCTCCTGCTCACTTTACCCTCCCTCCCCCTTAGGCTTTTTTTCTTGGTGAATATTTAAAAGCTGCCTGCTAATGTTACTTTACCCAGCCTAACTCTGATGTTTTAGCCCATTTTCACTTGAGAGTGATTTTTGTGCTGGTGTATTAGAAAAATGAAATTTTGGGCTGTACTGCTAGCTGTGACTTCCTTCCTAAGAGTATGGGCAACATTTAGTTGTGTTAAATGGGAAGAACATAGTCAAAATACATAGCTGATTCAGCCCTGTGTTCACTTCTGCATGTCAGTGCCCAGACAGGGTTAGGTTTTTTTGTGTGAACCTGCTGAGCCAAGGTGTAACAGGACAGCAGTCTTGACTAAGACATCAGATTTTCAGTTCCCAGTTTGGTGTATATAGCTCACTTCAGGGAATTTCTTACCAAATTGGCTCACAAGGAATAAACCCTTCTTGCTGACAGACCCCAGGTTACCAGCAAACCCATTGCACACCCAGGAACTGATCCCCAGGTGTCTCATCTCCCAAGCACCTCTTGCTCTCTGCCTCTTTGCGTAATTGAGAAGCATCTGGAGTAGTTCTCTGTGCTGGCATCTGGAGACTCCAGAGAAACTTAACTTGAAATGGAAGAGCTCTGTAATACCAGCCAGGGCCTGAGCTTGCATATTCCTGTGTCTCTGAGGGTAGCCAGTGCCAGATGCATCTGAGAGTGCCAGAAATTCCTTGGTGTGCTCTTTTCAAATGTCAAAATCTTCTGTCTACTCCATGGAGTGATGAGATCTTTCATGTCTTCAACTGAGCCTCCGTATTAAAAATGGTATCTCTCTACTTCATTCCAGAGTTTGCTGGGTTTCACTTGGCAAGAAGTCCAAAACTTTCCTGTACTCCTTCCCTGGGAGATTCAGCCTTAATGCATTTATCTTTGTGTATAAAGAGAAGGGAACATTTCTGTTTTTACAGATGGCATGGACTCAGGAAATCCAGTCAGCTGATGTGGATCTGGAAACCATTCTGCCCTCATTAACACCCTCCATGATATAAACAGAGAATCCCCAAACCAAGAAGCAGTCTAAATAAAGTTTTAGGCCAAACCAGAACATATAAGGTGTGCCAGATCCTGCCTCAGGGAAAGAGAGAGGATAGAAAGTACCAGGAAAGGGAAGAACTTAATTTCTAAACCAACAGCTCTATGATTAAGGAAAGTCTGTACTCTTGCCTTTCCCAGCAGGGAGAGGGGAGAACTGAGGAAGGGGATATCCTAAGGAAAAGGCTTTTTTCTGCCACTGCCTTGCCTCTTTTCTTGGAAATACTTGTTGAGATCTAAACTAGGGATTATTTTAAGACATCTTAGATCTGAGCCTGTTTGTTGTCTGCCTCAGTATGCTGTCTGCAGTACAGCAACCGCAATGAAAGCAAAATATCTAACTGCAAAATAGTGTCTGTGATGGGAGCTAAGGTCTTGCTGTGTGACATGTCCTTCCTAGTTTCTGAAGGGGAGATAAGGGCTTGGGGATATGCTGCTTGCCACTGGGGAGGGTGCTGTATCTCTGCTATGTTCCTTCAACCCTGTCTTGCATTTCTGTTGGGGAGTGGACTGTGGAGCAAAGTGATCTTTAATGAGGTGTTTCAGAGGCTGTTTCTGTGCCATCCCAATTGCATCAGGTCAGTTCTTCCAGGGCTGACATAGCCAAACAGGAGAGACATGATGAAGGGGCTAGAATATGCTGTGATGCAACTTGGAGAGCTGAAATGAGAAGGAATTTTCCTCCTCCTTTTCTTCTATTGTCTTATCTCTTTCTACTTTCTTTTTATCTCTCTTCCATTTTTGTGTCTGTTCTTTCCTTGTAACTGCTAACGTAAGCAAGAAAGTATTTAATATACTGAGACAGGAAAGAAGTTGTTCCATGCATTGCAGATGCACAACATGTCTTCATTAACTCCCCATGACATTCAAAATAGCTAGAGATAAGGACAAACTAAATCTGCGAAGACAAATATAAATCCTGTTCCCCCTTCCTTCCTCTCCTGCACAGTGCACTCCCCTAGGGCATGCATTCAGTGACTGAAGATGAATGGAGCAAATCCGCACTCAGTGTTCTCTGTACAGCTCTGTACAGCTCTGCCCAATTCTGCCGTCAGATGGCCCCACACTTCACCAAATCTCCTCCCTGCCTAGGGTTCAGCCTGGGAGATGCTCTTTGGGTCTGAGATCCCTCCTTTTCCTGCTGGGGTGATACCAGGCAGTTTGGGAAGGCTAGCAAAAAGTCCTGACCACGTGTTGCTGCGTTTCCCATGTCTGTGCTGTCGCTTTTTGGCTTCTAAGGTGTATGGAGGGGAATACCGTGGTGCTTAGGGCACTAGACTGGGAGCAAGAGGACAGGCTTGTTCTTAATCTTAGAGTAGTATAGGTGTGAACAGGTGATCATAGAATTGGCTGGGTTGGAAGGGACCTCAGAGATCAAGTCCAACCCTTGACCACTACTGCTGCAGTTATTAGACTATGGCACTGAGTGCCACATCCAGGCTCTTTTTAAATATCTCCAGGGATGGAGAATCCACTACTTCCCTGGGCAGCCCATTCCAATGTCTCCCCTGGGGTGTGGACACAGGCTGGTGGTGATGAGGAACAGGAGTGTTTGCTGCAAGAGGCTGAGGTTGCTTCTCCTTTCCAGGAAATCTAGATGGTATTATAGAGAACTTGAGGTTCTGGTTAGCTTTTGTACTGCTGGAGTAGTACTTCTGTGTGTCTGTGCCCACCCTGGCTTGTCTCACCAGCACACAGAGGGTTTGGGTCTCAGTTGTGCTGTTGTCTAAGGTGAGCTTATGTGCAGAGGCAGCACCAAGATATCACTGTGGAATCCAATCTTAAACAATGATATATTGCATATGACATTGATATTTATCATATTCTGGGTTTTATTCACCTGTGCCTGTGTAGAGCTTCTTAACTACTAGACATTTGGGCTAAAACATGATTTTTTGGGGGGAAAGAAGCTTCCCTATCCTGGGGTTTGCAGCTGTGTACCCAGAATACCCCAGCTTGCTCTTACTCAGAGTTGCACAAAGAGCTGCTCTTTCAGGCCTCCTTTCCTGTACTCTGCCAGACACAAACTTCATGGAAGTATCCCTGTGATCTCTCAGAACTTTTCTGTTGCTGCAGTGCTGCAAGGGTTAGGTTGGGCTCAGCTTCCTGTGAGCTGAACAGCTTCCCAAGGAATGATTTGCCATCTCTTTCCATTACAGTCTTCAGTTCCAAACCTTTCTCTGCACAGCAGATGATTATCTCACAAAAGCTTTCTGTATTTTTTTCTGCATAGTTGAAATTATCCTTAAGTGCATTACCTTGCATTTGTCTGGGCTGAACTTACATCTGACTTCATGCTGCCCATCCACCTAGATTTGTTAAATATAACTGAAATTGAGTTTGGGTGGAGGGGAGGCCCAGGTTTGATGTAGCAGAAAAGCTGAAACATGTGCTTCCAGCATCAAAAAATACTGTGAGCTATAGCAGCTGAGTCCTGTTAAATCCAGTTGCAGTGAGTTCAGTGAATATCAGAAATGAAAAAGGGCAGAACCTCGTGTCTGCCATGCCAGGCTTGAAGCTAGAATAACCAAGTAGCCTTCCTTGTGTGGATTCATGTTTCATATTCCTTTGTCTGAGGTCAGAATCTGTGCCCTGGAAATTGTCTAGAAATGGCAACTTCTTTCTTTAGTAGAAGGAAGCTGAGAGAGTGAAATGGGGATTGTTCTGTTGTGTCAGAGGACACAGCCCCTGAGATTTCACTACAGCCCAAGCAGGAATCTGGACACAGTTTTCTCATTAAGAATTTGAATTAAGAACAGTATCTGCTTCCAAGGACTTAAGCAAGTTCATCTACATGAGTGATCTGGTGAATAGGCTTACAATTTGCTCTGTTTCATTGTTTAAACTACTCCAAGTTACTGACTAATCACAAGAAGCTAAGCTTTTAATAGGAATAGTGGGGGTAAAGCCACAAACTCCTCTTAAAATGAAGTTGCTTTTTGTGAATAGAATTATACAGTCCAGTAGGTTACAATAGCAAGGAACTGTATTCAGCAAGCCAGGCAATACCTTTCCATCCCTTGCTATTAAAAGGTTTTGCAGGATATGCTGGCACACTGTTGAGAAGGACTGAGGTCTCCATTTGGAGAAGTGAACTCAACACTGTTGCTTGTTACTTGCACACAGGTCAGATGAGTTTATGTATATGTGAATTTTTTTATTTTTTTTTTGCAAGCAGTCCATCAGAAATAGATGCAGAGCTCAAATTCTTGCTCCTGCAGTCAGAAGAGGAAGACCTTCCAAAGAGTGTCCCTCTGTTCCCATGCTGCTTCTTACAGCCATAAATGCAGTAATCGGCTTGGTGCTACAGCTTGAGCAGTGGGATGTTGAACCCTTTTAAACTCTGTTAGTCTGGGATTTTTCATCTTCCCAGCCCCGCTAAAGAGAAAGGGCTTTTGTCATCATACTGTTTACAGAGCAGACACCTGAAAGGGAGAGAGGCTGTGGTTTGATCAGCTATCCAGCACTAGCAGAGATGAAACAGAGGGGAGACCATGGCTTATAAGTACTCTGCTGGTTTTCCAGCAGTGTCCACCCAAGTCCTGAATGGAGCTCTTCCTGATGTTCCCTATGCTGCCTTTCCTTTCCCACTGTTGGTGTTCTGTGGTTCTGTTCCCCTCTGTCCTCCCTGTGTTCCTTTTTATGGTTTATTACAGCCTTAGTGAGGTTTTTCCCTCCTTCAGTTCCTGTCTCTCACACAATGAACAGCTCCAGCATCCCTGTACATGACTAACAGCTTCAGGTAACATTTAGTGGCAATTACATGAGATTCTCCTCCCTCACCCTGCCCCTTTGTTGAATGAATCTAAAAAAGACTTTTATGGGGGGAGGTAGTACAAGGGGGAAATTAAAAGGGTTCATAAAAGTGAATTTTAAGAAAAGCTTAATGAAGGAAATGAACCTCCTGAGAGATCAAAGCTGAACCTGCTGTGCCAGTGCAGAGGTTAGGCTTTTTCTTATGTTTCCACTGGCATGAAAGCACATGCACAAATATTTCTTCCAACAGATTTAACACTTGAAGGCCTGTGGGGTTGGCATGAATGGATGGTTTCTATTTGGTTTAGTGCTAGTGCTCAGTGGTTTCATTAGGAATTCACTTCTGTGAAGCCCTTGTTCAGTTATGGGAGAGACTTGGTTATCTCCATGGTCTATGAGGCCCAACAGGTATAGGGATGTCACCTTCTTGAATAATCAGGTCAGAATCTGTGCTCTGCTTTGTGACACTGCTCCTGCCTCTTGCTGAAATGGTGCTCTGAGGAAAATCCTGTCCTGGGTAGGAGGTATGAAAGTACTACTCCTCTTGTCCCCTATTTTTCAGCCCTGCCTCATGAGGGAGATGGTATTTAGAGGGGTCACCTGGTCACAGTAAGTTAAGGAATTGTTACAAAGTCTTAAAATTCCATTTTCCTTAAATTAAAAAAATAGGGAGCTCTCAAATAGGCTCTGACGGGGATGGAAATGTTGACAGAGTTTCATGTAGGGGAAATTCCATTAATCATGGAAAGCAAACTGAAGGCTCTTAGTTTTAACTAACTTTAGTGTGCCAGACTCCCTGTACCTGTAATTTTTTCATTACACATGTAATCCCCTTTCTTAAAACAGCTAGGTTTGTTTAGCATTTTTATTTTTTTCTATTTTTTGGTTGTTGTGGATGTGAACTGGATGGTTCGAACTTGTCAGGGGCTGGCTCTGGTCTCCTCTCCTCAGCTCATCACTTGTCGCCCTTGCACAGGTCCCAAGGCTCATACTTTTAAAGTGTTTCCATGTGTCTGAGAATAGAATAAAAAGGGGGCTGCACAGAGTGCCTTCTGCACTCGCAGATTCCCAGGGTGCTAATGAGGAACATATTGGCAGTAAGTGGCTGAGCAGAGCAGCATAGAAGGGACAACAACTTGCACACAGCCTTATTTATGGCAGTCCTGCTTCTTGTAGAGAGGGAACATTAGCCTGGATTTGGACTTTCACCTCATCTTCTCTGAAAGTACCCAGAGATACTAAGAGGCCACCTATTTGGTTGCTGGACTTCAGTTTCAAAGCAGACCCTAGGCAGATCTACAAAAACAAATGACTTAGAGGCACAGTGTGGCTGGAGGTCATGGCTGGAAGCCTCAGGCTCACTATAAAACCTTTGGACCTGGTACTTCTGTGTGCAAGATGAGGTGATTTTGCCACAGTTGAAGCACTGCTGGTGTAGGATTGGTGGCAGGGGTGGGAAGAATCTTCCCTCTACTGGGAAGTGATACTAAATCTGCTGGAAGAGAGCTATCCAGAGTGTGATCATGAAGACTAAGAGAGTTAGGGTTATTCAGTCTGGAGGGAAGGCTCCTAGGAAACCTTATTGTAATCTTCCAGTATCAGAAGGGGGCTACAAGAAAGCTCAAGAGGGACTTTTTAGGATGTCAGATAGTGATAGGACTAGGGGGAATGGATTCAAACTAGAGGAGAGGAGATTTAGATTGAAAGTTAGGAAGAGGTTCTTCACCATGAGGGTGGTGAGACACTGGAAGAGGTTGTGCAGGGAGGTGGTGGAAACCCCATCCCTGGAAGTTTTTAAGGCCAGGCTGGACAGGGCTCTGAGTAACCTGATCTAGTGGGAGATGTCCCTGCCCATGGCAAGGGCGCTGGAACTGGATGATCTTAAATGTCCCTTCCAACCCTGAAAATTCTATGGTTCTGTGGTCCCCTCAACCTTTCTGACTTCCGTGGAAATATGTTTGAGCAAGGAGGTTTGGGAAAAAGCAGTGAGGCCCAAAGTCCAAATTCAGTGGTGTGCACTCAGGCAACTTCATGGGCATGTTTGGACCAAGATCAGATCCTGATTTTTCAGACTGGTCTGTTGCCTTTGAATAGGAACAATGTTGCCTGAATGCAGGCAGGTATTTATTAATGGGCCAGCATGTGCTGTGTTGCTCAGTGTCTTTCCTTCCTCTTCCCCTTGTTGAATAAACAGTGTTCTTAATCTGGTCATCTGTTGGTGCTCTACTGTAGTTTCTTCTCTAGTATTACTTATTGCTTAATAAAACAAGCCATGAAAAGGGTTCCTGCCTGCTAATAAGTCTCTCTTCCAGGGAAAAGCTGGAGATATCTGGAAAAAGCTAGCAATTGAATTATTTTTCATAATTACTTGTTGAAATTAGTGATTATCCATTTAATGGATGAATCCTAACTTGATATATCTCTGCTTTTTTATGTTGTTTGTTTTTTTTTTTTTTTCATTTACATGAATCCAATCAGACAAAGCTGTGATGGAGAGCATTTTGCCTTTTACAGCACTGGCCAGGTAACAATTAGCTGGCAGAGTGACCTACAAACAGTATCTAGTTTTAAGCAGGCCTTCTTCAAGGTGAACAGAAGGAAATTTAACAAGAGTTAAACTCTTTATTAACAGGCTGACCCAGCTGCTCTAATAGAGCAAAACTGACATTGCTCTGATTTACCCTGGCTGAGAACTTAAGCATTAAATTACACAAATTACTTACAATATTGCAAGCTACAGTCAGTCTCTTTCTGCCAAGGGATGAGCTCATGATTTCTCACTTGTTTTGTGAGGGTTACAATGACCTAACCAGGATCTAAGATTCAAGTTCTCATTGCTCCTTTTGACTGCTGTTCATAGAAGGAATGGTGAATTCTCTGAAAACCACTGCTTTATCAGCAGTGATGTGAGAATGACAATCCCTATGTTCTTCCTGAAGGTGGAATAATATTTTACCAGCATGTGTATGAGCATGGGGTCTAAAGGCAAGTTCATCATTGTCTGGTCACATTATCCGGCTGGTAAAAGGTTATTTCTGTTTCTGTGCTTAGCCTGCTTCTCAGTGTTGCAGACAACATAGCATCCCCTGGGGATGTTGGTTCCCACTCTAACATGGCATGAGATTTGTCCCTGCACAAACTTGCTTATTTGCCTCTCAGAGTTTTTATTGCTTGTGCAGGGAATGAGGGAGCAAAAGCAAAGCCATCATCTTGCTTATGCTGAAAAACCTTGCAGTGAAGGAGGAAGCTGGCTCAAATTGAAGCAGCTGCTATGTGGGAACAATTACCTGAGAAAAACTCTGCAAGGGAGTGGTAAAGATAATGAAACACCTAGGGATTTGGGAGTCAGCTTTCCAAGGAGCAAAGGGGTTTGCAGTTTAGAGCTGGAGCTTTCAGCTGTGATGAGAATCAGCTTTCCTTTCTCTCTACTCCGCCTTTTCCCTTTTCTTTCCCTCTTTGGCTCAGGGGATGGAGAAGAAGGTGACCTTTGTAGCATGAGTCACATTGCCAGCAAAGAAGCCCGGCTGCAATGGTGCTGTGCTCAAAATGCAATTTGTTGAGCTCAGCTGCTGCCTTGCAGCTCTGGCCAAGGCAAACAGCTTGTGTGGGGGTGCAGCAGGGATATAGCTGGGTCCTGACCAGCTGCTTGTCAGCACAGGAGCTCTGTTCCTGCTAGATGGGGCATCACTGTTGCCACATCCAAAGCAGTGTGAACTCTCAATGGATGGGAACTTAATTCTCCAGGAGAAGAAGTGGAGGATGGGAGCCTAGAAATCATTCAGCCATGGATTGCCTGGAGCCTGAGGCTTAGCTGGTTCTCTTCTCCTTTCTCTTATCCAGGCAAATGCTCCTACTCCATCAGTTCATCCAAAAGGTCCAGCTTTGTTTTCAGTTTACTTACAGGGCTTCCAGTAGTGTTGACAGGGATTTTGCATATGTGTTAATAGCAGGTTGAGCTGGGAGGACTGGGGGATGAATAATGCTGGGTTTCTGTACCTGTACAGAAAAAATCTCACTGCTAGTTACGGCTGTTTCTATTCAATAACAAAAGCAGAGTTTGGATAAATCATCATTCCTGCAAAGTAAACTTTGCTGTTGAAAATGTGATGTGGTGTGAGGTCAGGCAACAGCAGCAGTAGCTCGATGGTGTAGGCAGCAACCTTTGCCCTTTCAATGCACCTGAAAGTAGAAATAGGGCCACATTTTGTCAAAATAGGTTCCCCCTAGACATACACTCTCTTCTCAGAGCCTTAGTCACCAATTGGTTTTAGACTCATTGCTCACCCATCCTGATGTGCTGAAATTTCTTTCTAGGAGTCTGAGGGTAGAAATGCTGATTGCCCAGGGAGATGGGTGCTTCAGCCTCTCCTCTGTGTTGCCCCTCTGTTAACTTCAAGCCTAGTTTGTGTTTTTACTGCTAGTATTGAAAGGCCTCTGTGGTGCTGGCTGTGGATAATACCTCATCCTTCTGACCTATGGATCTCTTGAGCTGCTAAGAGGCAGTTTGAATGTAAAAGATGGTTGGTTTGCAAAGATGGCCCATGGCCCAGGGGTTAGATGGACTGAGAGACAAAGAAAAGCATACCAGGAACTTAGTGCAACCACTGGTTTTTAACCTGTGGTTTGTGACCGCTTCTAAGGAGTTGCTAAAAAATTTCTAGAGGAACCTATCATCAGTATGCAGATAACTGTCTTATGGAGGAGAAACCTGTGGAATGGGGGAGGAACCTGACTAGTAATACTAATACAGAGAAAAAAATCCAAAACTCAAGCACTTTGACAAACTAGGTCTGTAACATGAATTTTTATGTAAATCTTGTCAAAACTGTCAAGTGTTCAATGTAGAGAGCTTCATCTTCTGTAGTATAAAACCATGTAAAATGAGGTGCTATATAGTTTTTTAACCCATATTGAGGGGTTCAAGAGTCTGCACTGTTCATAAGCCAACATTCAAATTGGCCTAGTTCATATGTGCATTCTATTCTCCCATTCATAGCCCTTGTTTAGACTTAAAAAGCTACATTGGCTGTGTGCTGGAGGAGGTTTGAGCTATTGCTTCACAGTACAGGAGATTATGCCCTTTTTTCTCAGACTTGGTTAACTGGGGCTATCACAGACAATCACCTTGGCTTTGGGTAAAATGTGTCCACTTAGCAGTTTCTGCGGTAAATACAGAGTGCATCAGCAAAGACTTGAAATATCTCTTTGTTCATTATTTGTTATTGTTTCACCTGCCTTGAAATGGTAATTGCAAGTGCTTTGATTCATGGATTAGAATGCAATTTAGTTTCAATTGTTACAGCCCCATCCTTCCCAGCCCTGAGCTTTGGAAAGGGCCCCATCAGCACTCAGCAAATGCTATCAGATCCCACACACTTCTGCTGCAGCAGCATGAGATGATATAGGGAAGGTTATCCTTGCTAAAAGAAAGTTATCTTGTACCTTTTGTTTGTTTGTTTGTTTTTCGTTTTTTGTTTTTTTCCCCTTCTTTTTTCTTTTTTCTTTGTTTCTTATTGGGTTTTTTCTTCCTATTGACTTGGGCACTTGTGGTTTCTGTGCGTTTTGATACCCAAAATATTTTCCATGGTAGTAGAACCGGCTTTAACCCAGACTAAAATTTGCAGTTAAAACAGTGAAATGTTTAGGAATGTTTTGTTTTCACAGTGATCAGGAGCTGCAAATTAGTATTGCTGCTGATGTTACCATCAGGAGATAGACGCAGTGCTGGGGATTGCCAAGGAACAAGTTTTGTGTTTAACTGTTAGACAAGCTTGTGCCTGGTACTATGAAAAGAAGCCTTGATGTTAATTGGAGAGAACAATTCCAGAGCACAATAGCAGCAAACCTGCAAGAGACCTTGATCTCCCATGGTTCAAATTAGAGTTGTTAGTCCTTGTCCTATCAAGCAGGAGAGAAAGAATTGGTTTTAGTTCCCCGTTACCTAGTTGAAGATTGAGGGGCAGTCATTGCTTTTTCCTAGGCAGGACACTTCTTGATTGCTAGCCTTGTCTCAGTGTTTTCTAGATATTCTTGTTTCTTCTGATCTGGCTCCAGTTGTGTGCTTTGCTTAAAACGCAAATGCATGTGGTGACCCCACCTGAGGCCTTAACCAATGCAGGAAAATAAATATTCGTGTTCTAAAGGGATCCTCTCAGTGTTTGTAGCTATTTAGTGTGTTTCCCTCCTAGGAACCCTGGAAAGGTGCAGCTCAGCTCCATCTGGCCAGGCAGGTTTGTGAGGTGCTGTATCAAGTGATTCTGAAAAGTTTGTCACTGTTTGAGTTCAACAAAAATCTCGGGTCACAAATGCAAAATAAGGATCCAGAGGAAATACTAAAGCTTATGAATGAGTAATATTCAGTCTTGCACAGACAATTATTTCATCATTTGGACACTTCTAGCAGCCCTCAACATATAGCTGCTATGCTGCTGCATGTTTTGCCAGGTGCTGCTGCAGGAGAGCTGATTTGAAGGTCAAGTGCTGCAGAGCAGTTAAGTTTCCAGCCAGCCAAGCCGAAGTAATTCTGACACCTCAGCACAAGAGGGTGCAATAGGTTTGTAATAAAACCAACAGAGGAGGTGAATTCGCCTCTTCTGCTGCAATGGTGCCAGCAGGGTTTTTCTTTGCCCAGACTTGTCTTGCAAACTGAACACCCCGTGAATTGAAGTTCGAGCTGTGTGAATTTGCCTCATTATTTTCAAGTCCTTTTCGCTCTGAGTATTTCTATAATTATGGTAATTAAACTTGGTGGGTTTTTAATTATTTTTTTTTTTTTTTAATAATCAAAACTGGAGTTGAATTATGAGAGTGTCAACATGAGCCTGGCAAATCATAATTTTAGTTTGCTCCATTATAAATCAAAAGCAGACTTGATTTCTGAGCTTGCTCGGTGTTTTGTTAACCAGATCACTCCAGCTCTCCTGAGGCCTCGTGTGCCAAGAGCTGTCCCTGAATGAACAACCAGGTTTATAAATAGCAGCCTTAGCAAGAGCATCACTGCCAGATGCTGCTGCAATAACGTAGGGACTGGTGCACAAAGGAAAATCCCTCATCTGGGGGCAGCTGGGCTCCCATTCATTACCTAGGATGTCCCTCTGTTTGACATCTCAGAGAAGCTGTTGGGATGCCTACAGATGGGGTCATGAGCACATGAATGTGTTTCACAGGTGCTGGGCTTGCCAGCAGCTCCTCCTGATGTGCTTTGTGTTTACTACAAGAGTTCAAGATGTGGGTTTGATCTATTGCTTGCACTCCTGGCTGGTACAGGAACAGCAGTAACTCCTCTGCCCCATCAGCTCTCAGCAATGTGTAGCTGTGCTCTCCTGCAGCACAGCAGTGGCTGAGCTGCCTTGGAAGGGGTGGTCCATGCTCCTGCCTTCTCTGAAAATACCAGGTTGTGTTGTTTTGTGTGCCTATTGCCAGTTCTCTTGGATGGTAACACCAGCCTTTCTAAGCAATTTAAATGATTGGTGAATAATAGATTCCAGTTTTTAGGTAAATAATGTTGTTTAAGTGGAGGGTATGTATGCAAATCATGAATGAAGTATTATTTCAGAAGTACTATGTCTTGAGATCTGTACCAGTATATAGACAGAAATTACAATCTTGGCCTTTCAGACATTTAGGTAAGGTAATAAGAAGCCATTGGTACTCAAGCTCCCCAGGATATTTGATAAGGACACAAATATCTTTTGAAGTGACTATAAAAGACACTACAGAGTTTATTGAGACAAGAAGCCATGTAAACCCTGGTTGCCCTTCTCCCTGTAGGAGAGGGCATTGGAATGGACTGCCCAGGGAAGTGGTGGAGTCACCATCCCTGGAGGTGTTTAAGGAAAGGCTGATGTGGTACTCAGTGCTATGGTCTAGCTGATGTGGTGGTGTGAGGACATAAGCTGGACATGATCTCAGAAGGCTTTTCCAGCCTTGATAATTTTGTGATTCTGTAATATGTTTTATCCTGAACACAACTTGCCCTTTGCACAAATCAACATGGTTGGCAGTGCAAAGTACCCCTCATATCAGGAAGTAATTTGTGTGCAATGACAACAGACTGCATCCAAGTTCTATGGATGGGAAGGAAAATCACCATATTGCTGTACTAGCAAGTGGCTTCAGAGCACAAGAGGGTTTTTCATATATGCCTCATGTGTTGGGCCTTCCATAAGCCTTACTGTACATGCCAATTGTTTCCTGCTGTGTCTCACCAAAGGCTTAGAAATGCAAAGGTTGCAATGGCAAGAACCATGGAAACTGGACATCTGTGCACATAGTCCACCTGTGCAGCTTGCAGATCAGATTCTTGTCACTTGCTCCTTATTCTGTGTGTCTTAGGTGCAGAATGAGTGGATGAAGGAGGAATTTGTTAATGACCCTCCAAGCACTGCTATAAAGGGTAACATGATGGAGGTAATAAAAGGGTGTTACCCTGTTGATGCAAGCTTTGGTTAACTTGAGGTAGTTATCTCCTACTTGCTTCAACCCATTCACCTACTACTTCTACTGCCCTTTAACCTAAACCCTAGATTTTCAGAGGCTGATAAAATCCCCAATGTTTACTTCAGACAGTATTCTTTTAGTATACAAAACATTTTTAGCAGATGCTAAAAATATGCTGTTAGTACTAAAATTATACAGCTCTTTCCAGAGAATCTCCCTAATTTGTGTAGATTTAATACATGTCAAGAAGCAATTTAAAGGTCATCTCATTTCCTTTCTTGTTTGTTTAGAGAGAAGTGCTGAAGGCTAATGTTTTGCCAAAATGGTTGCTATGAATTGTATGCTCTGTACTTGTTATTTAGATAATGGTGGATTTCGTCTTGTGGAAGCTGTCATAATGGAGCTTGATCTGGGAAATGGGGTATCACAAATCTGGTGCATAGGGGTAAATATAACTCCTGAAAAGGTGAAGATGTATTTTGTCAGTGTTGAACTAATTGGAAAAGGAAAGCTATCACTTTTTGTCTCCCTGCCTTTTTTAGGTATACAAATTCTAAAATATCTTTTTAATGCCTTGAATTACCTTTGTATGACATCTGGCTGCACAGGTGTGGTAGCAAAATACTTGATTCCTGATGGATAGAAATTTGCATCAAAGTCACATGAGGGCATTACTGAAGTACAGGCTTTGCCTTGAAACTCACCTTTACCCCGTGTTCCTGATGCACGGAGGTTCCATCCAGCTGAGCAAGAAAAGGAACTAGTTTTATTACTTGGAATACTAAAAGAAATGATCAGGGAGTTTACAAACTTACCACAAACACTTTGAAAGTGGGCCTGGTGTTACCAGGTGAGAAAGGAAAGGATGTCTGTTCAAAAGAGAAGTTGTTTGTGGCAAGCTTCACTGAGATAAACCTGGCAGTGGAGTAGGAGCCTAGGCAGGAGGCTGGCAGCAAAAATAAGCCATTTTTTATTGCATGAATTTGTTGTATTTTGGTGGTACTGAGTGAGACAAATCCTGCTTTCATAGTAGGTCTGGAGTACAGCTCCATTTGTTTTAGTGGAGATGTATTCCAGATTTACAGTGGAGGTAGAGAGAAGAGGGAAAAGATGATGCACAGAATGGGTGTATCTCGTTTTATTTTCCTCTATCACAGTTTTCAATGAGGAATCATGTAGACAGCAGCTTCTAGTGTGCCAATGCAAATTGAGACAAATTATAGGGTAGCTTATCTAATTATTATGTCATGGTAGCAATGCTACAGTTCAGGTTGCAGAAGGCATTTCATTATCAGTTCTGTTCTTCAGAGTTACCTTTTAATTGGTAATATATTTGTGTATAAAGTAAGGCAGGAAAGCCTTCTAGCCCTTTGTTTTATAGTCATTAAAAAAATGCTTCAGTGGGTTTTGGACTAGAAGGGAAGAGGGACCCTTTACAATGATCAGAACAGACGGTAATGTCCCACCAGGGGGACATTTGTAACAATGGAAATTCCTTTTTAGACCTCACAGTGGAATATGAGTTAGATACACATCTGATAAACAGGCTATTTGAAATATCTGTTTGGGGATATGGGAAAGTGAAATGTGCAGCTGGCAAACTATAGCTCATCATGCTTCACTTGTTAGAAACAGTCACCAAACAAAAGGCTTTATTTTACAGTTATACTGGTAATAACTAACATACATACCTGTATGTATATGTATATCTCCCTTCAGAGTACAGCTGCAGGACGAAGCTATGCAAAAAGATAATTTGCATTTGCAATGTTTGTGAGGTAACTGAAATTCTTCACATTTTTAACTTTATGCACTTCAGGTATAAACTGGGTTTCAACTTCTACTGAAAACTCCCCTGCAAATAAATAACCTGCTTTTTAATGCTGTATATGAGAGGGGCTATGGCCACAAAGATGGAAAAATTTTTATTTGAAATGTAGAAGATTGGTGCCATAGTCCTGATATTGACCTGTTCATGTGCTAGATGGTCTTATCTCTGTTACATCCTCAGGCTTTCATGAATGAAATCACTAAGGAAGTAGGTTGGAACGTTATTTATCTCATTATGGGGATGCAGCTTGAGTAATAGATATATATGTATAACTGTCATCTTGGAACTATTAGGTTTTCTGGAAGGTTAAATGACGGCAGTATGGGGAAAACCTCAGTGGAACAAGAGATTTCCCTTCCAACTGGAAACTCAGTGCTGTTTGACCTTGTACACCATGCCCATCTACTTGAGGAGAGTTGGGTGGTGTGGTCTGTCTTGGATGTTCCAGAGATATGTCCCTGTGTAGTGATCTATGTTAGGACCAGAGCACTGAGGACTTGCTGAATGTGAATATGATTATAGGAGCTGGAATTTTCATATTTTTCTAGGGTACCTTCTTTCTCTCAGCCCATCATACTTATTTACAAGTCAAGCTGTTTTCAAAATAGACATGTTCTTGCAGAGTGGCTGGTTAAGCCATTGCTTTTCTTCAGGAGAATAATAAAAAGGCTGTCAGCTCCATACATACTGTGCTTGCACTTGAAGTAAAAGCACTGAGACTGTTCCTGCTCCTGGGAGCTTTACATCTGTTTCAGTAGGAAAGACTATTAATTTAAGTATGCAACTGATATTTGTCACTGGAATCACAACATCTTCCTCCAGTCTGATTAAATGAAATTCTTCAAGTATATTCCTGCCATCTGGAACAAATTTTCCATATTTTGTTGTCTTGTTGACTTTTCAAAATTTAACTTAAAATTTTAATTTTTTTTTTTTTTTTTCCTTTGGTAATGCTGAGTTTTCATCTCCAATGGACTTCTACATCAATCTACAAATCACATTGGAATAGGCATTCAGGGAATTGTTCAAAGTGTTCTGACTTCTCTGAAGTCAAACCACTATCATGTTGGATACTGCAGACACTGCACTGAGATCTCATCTCTGTCTCTGGGCAGCCTGCCACCTCTGATTTTTATTCTAGAAGTCCTAGATAACAAGTGGTCCTCAGAGCTGATGGGAAAGGGTGTGTGGCTGATGTGATGCCTGGCCAGCTGATGGAGGGAGGGGGCAGCCTGACCTTGTCAGGTAAATGCAGTGCCCAAAGGAGTGGGAGATGAAGTGGTCCTTGTGTTGGACCATCCTGGTATGAACTCAGCCTTCCTGAGTCTGCTTCCATGAGGTCAAAGCTCTGTCTATGAATTCAGAACATACAAATGGACTCCTAAATGCATGGTCAACTTCAGGCTGCTTAAAACATGCTGCTAAAAAGTTGTGTATGAGATCAGAAGTAGAATAGTGGTCTGCAGCTCATCACCACCCTAGATGGACAACAGAGAAGGGGCTACCTGGGATGAGGTACTGTTGGCCAGCAAGGAGACATATTGTGATAATTCCCGAGTCTCTTCACTCCTGAAATTGATATTATATACAAATAAGGCAAACAATTTTTGGAAGTTTTGGCCCACTTTGCTACTACTGCTGACCCCAGTGGGATTAGGGCGAGTACTTCTGACATTCCCACTCTCAAAGTTCAAGCAGCTTCCGTTCTTTTCCCTTGAGCCCTCACCATGGATCTGTTGTGAAGAAAATGATGAGAAAATGTTCCTGCATCTTACTTCATGGTGGTGGTGGTAGTGCTGGAGCTGTGCTGTCATGTCAGGTCCCAGCTTTCATTTGCAAACATATCTACTAGGAAAACTACTTGTCCTATAAATAGAGATGGCCAAGAATAGTTTGATTAAAAGTTTGTTTACTGTTTGAAGTCTCTTATTTGTGGAAAGCATTAAGCCAGTGGAGTAATAAGTTTTCCTGAAATACTCATCAGGAAGTTCCCTCACGTTTGGGGCAGCCCTGTGACAGAGTTGTTGGCTTGGAAGATGGATACGGTGCAATTGCTTTTCTGATTAAATCAGATTGAAGTTTCTGTTCACCACACTGGTCACTCTCTCACATCCCCCTAAATCTCTTGCAGATCTGTTCTCCTCGTGCCACAACAGTGATGTGGAATGAGGCTAAATTTCAAGATGGTGGAGGGTTTAGTGAAGCAGAATTGCTCTCCAGCTGTTCTTCCCACTCTGCAAGTGGATTGAAAGACAATAAATCTAGATAACAGCATCCCCTCTCTCTGCCCTCCCCTAGAAGTGCTTACTGAAGAACAGCATGGAATAGGAAAACAGCGGAACACAAGATACTTATTTAAAGGCTTTAAAAATACCAGTGCACTTATTCAGGTTTCTGAACCAGGGTTTATGTGGCTCGTGTTAAGCACTCATCTTTGAAAACGCTGACCTCAGTGGACAAGCTGTAGGTTGTGTGTTTGTTGATTGGGTTTTCTCTATGTTGTGTGGTTTGTTTTTTTTTTTAAAAAGCTGCAGACAGATTAATGGAATTCTGTTTACCTGCCTGACAGCCTTGAAGAAATAGGACAGCAAAGCCACCAAAGGAAAACAGCTATTCCATCATTTGGAGGGTGACATCATTTGCAGGTCAATGAATGATCTTCTTTTCAGGAAGTTGCACAAATGGCTGCTAACAGTTGTTGGGCAGACCCAGCTATATAGGGTCTGGATTAATGTGATTATTGTTCTAGAATTATTATTCCGTCTTTTAGAGAGTGCTTTTATATATGCATTCAGAGAAGAGGCAATATTTCTAGTATGAAGGGCAGCACGCTGACTTAGAGGTCACATGTCAGACACTGAATATTACCATCCTGTTCTGTGGTTTTCCATACTGAAAGAAGAATTCCAATCTGAATAGAAAGACTTAATTTGAACCTTAATTATTCTTAAACCTTTTAATTACTTGTATCTGAAAGACTTCTGTACACTTCTGCCTGGACCAAACTGAACTCCTTTTTCACAGTTTCAAGAAAACTTGGAGAAGTTCTCATCCAGAACTGGACCTTTATGGGTTCCTCCTTTTGCCACATAATGTTAACGTTTATAAGCAGCACAATTAGCTAGAATTTCCCTGTTAGTTTCTATTATAAGATCCTGATTTTAGATAATAACTTTGCCAGACTTGTATCGTGGTGTTGAGATTTTCCATCTTTGATTTTTTTTGTTTGTTTTTTGGGGTTTTTTTGTTGTTCTTTTTTGTTCTTTTTTTCTTTTGTTTTCACGTTGCAGTTAATATGGCTCATCTGTGTCTCGATGCAAGGGAAAGAACTGGAAAATACACTGTAGTGCTCATATGCTCCTTTTTTCAACTAGTAATTTTAGAACTAGGAGTTTTCCTGGTATAAGGAATTAGTTCAGATGTTAGCTGTCTCATTTTATGTGGCACTGATGACTTCACTGAGCTGGAAGTTGGGGTCTGTAGCATATATGTAACTTGATTATGGGCTTATCCACCATAATTTCTAAAGGCTATACACAAGGGGCCCAAATTATGTTCATATGGATATTGCAGTTCTGGAACATAAATTCTTTATAGTGCTTGACTAAAGAGTTTTAGCCTTATTTGCAGTTTTCATTTCAACTTCAGATTCTATAAGTTTGAGTAGGAATCCTATCTCTTGAAAATTGGATGTCAAATACAAAACCTGGAGTTCTTTCATGTTGTTAGCAAGTAATAAAGGCTTTATAGCCATAATCAGGATTTTGCTTAAAAAAAAAAAGTGTGTGCATTTCACTCTTGTTTTTATTTTGCATGGTTTTTGTCTTGGCTGTGTTTTGGAGTTAGCTGAATCTATATCTCTGGTAAAAACTTAATAGCACGCTGCTTATGACAATTCTGAAGTGGATTTGTACCATATTGTGTTTACTTCTGTTTCTAGGTTATACTGCTAAATGCAAACACTTGTGAAAATGCAAAGAAATGAAAATTAGAAGGAAGTGAACTTATTTGAACTTTCAGGAAAGAACTTAAAACCCCTTTAACCTATTTAAGATGTTATTTGACTGCCCAGGTCTGTTCCTATCCACTTTGGATAAATGTGCCTCTCCTTAATCACAGCAGAGATCAGCCACTAGTTCCTTGTATGTAAACTGCATGCACAAGGGCTTATATTGAGGGTGAACTTGGGGGGTGAACTTGTTTCTGGTCACAAAGCAACTAAACTAATATGTTCTGGAAGAGGACAGAAGAGAAAGGGGATGTCCTTTGGCTAGCAGTTACCATTCCAGCTCTGTACATTATATGAAATGCTGGCTTTGCACCATAAAGCTTTTCTTCATTCCTCTACAGTACTCTTTAAAAGCTGAGAATAATTTATCTTAGCATATGTAAGTTTATTTTTTATGTAATTACATGTACCATCATGTTAACTTTGTGAAAAGGTTGTGTCTATTGTCCTTAGAAAACCAAAGTGATTATCATTGGTTTGTTTTGTTACACAATTGTTTAAATTATAATAAGTTGCCATCATTGTTTCTTGAGTCCAGCTGTGTTTATGGATTAAGATCTACTGACTCAAATATTTAGTGTTCCAAAAATTATGAGAACATGCAGTGCTGGGACTTTTCCATATGCTGCTTTATTTGACTGAGAGAGTTCTCCATCACAACTGGAAGTCTTGGTCCAGAATAGTTTAACAAAAGGCTGTTTGGTACCTCTTATATCTGTCTGGGCCAGTATACAGAGGCAATTCCACCTTTCCAGGAGAGGCCAGAGCTCTGGTGCTGATAAGTGTTGAATTCTTTTGAAAATTTAACCCGGTTAGGAGTACTGACTGAGCCTCAGAAGTTGTGGTAATTGCATCAAAATCTGTCCTCAGGCCACTTCAGTTTAAATATCTTCTGGATGTGGGTTACTTCCTTTCACAGTGAGTGTACGTGTGGCAGGGAAATCCATCTTGGATCTATGAACCTATTTGGAGCAAATTTTTCTCTCTGAGGCAGTCTAAGAGTTGCATTTCAATTTGTATTGCCATTATGGGCTGGATTTTTTTATGTGAGTGTGTTGCTCACAAGAAGAGCTGTGTTTCTTGCAGGGAAAACCCCCATGACTTCAGCTCAGGAGCTCTGTGTGAGGAAACACTCAGTTCATTCAATAGTCTGTTGGACTTGAGCATGTGCCTATAAGCCCAGGTTTAATGCTGTGTTTGTGTTCAAATACTTCCTCATGTGGGGTCTGAGTCTTCTGCTACTGAAGACATAAGCCAATATCATATGGCAAGGGGATTAGGACAAAATTTTCCCTCTTGACTAACTGTTCTCTAACTGCTTGCTGCAGAGCTTTGGAGCGCTAGCTCCTGTTGTCAGCAGGGTATTAAATTTGTTGGGCCAGTAGTCAGTCACCATGGTATTTCCTGTGCTTCTAAGAGGGGACAGGAAGGTACATGAGAAGTTGTTGTCCTTTGCTGTGCCTTGATGTAAATAGAGGGGGGTGAGCTGGTCAGAAGAGCTGAATCATCAGATCTTGTCCTGCATGCCTCTGTGCAAAGGAAATATCACTAATGGAACTATGGATGCTTCATTTTCCTCTGTTCCATGCTGAGAACTCGCTTCATTGTATCTGCCTAATTATGGAGTGAAATACAATCCTCTGTCTGTCTCTCTTTATTGTTAATCACTGAGTTTGGATAAAAATATTAACCTAAAGTATGAAGTAGTGTAAATATGAAAGCAGCATGAAGACAAAGCAAGAAAGCCATCTGTTCTTTTCTTTCTTTGTCATATGGAGGCATGTTCTACTGCTGAAGTCCACATAGTCTTTCTGAAATTTTTGTTTTGTTTGATTTATATTTAATTTTTTAATCACAAAGTATTTCTGTGTCTTTGTAGGTTTGAATATCAGTATAATGATACAATGGAAGCTGGTTCATAAAGGTGATGTTCTGAACAGCTATGCTCTACCTAGGGCTTTAAAAATAGTTTGAAGTGTCCAAAATGTATTCATCACTTCTGGGACCTTGATTTTAATGAACTTTTGTAACTGTAAGAGTAAACAGAGTGAAAGAAAATAGCATCAACTCGTTCTAACGTTGTCCAACGTTGTTACTAATGGTATCTTGCATTCAGAGGCTAATAAACTTTCTGAAGTGGTAGTCATTTGGGTAAGTGCTATATGCTAACTGCAGACTGGTATTTTTCTGGAATCTTGATACAGCTGCTCTGTTTGACATATGGATGGAGATGGATGTTTTGCCCATATTTAAATATATATTCTTAACTTTAGGGTGTTGGAGTAACTGAAATAAGTCTTGCCAATGTGTCATGAGCTCTGTCCTGCAGATACATGAACTTGTGAAGCTTCAGCCTCATCAACACAAGTCTGAAACCAAACACAACCCTGTAAAGAGATGTTGATGCAGGCTGTGTTTTCTAAGTGCCAGTCTGAGTTGGTAGCAGGCCTTTTGCAGAGGCATAAGTACATGCTGCTATTTGTGAGCTTTTTATTGCTCAGATGATGATTATCAGCAGAAAAGGCTGTGATGAAATAAGACGACAAAGGTTGAAGAGTGTGGAATAATTAAATGCCAGGGGAAAACAGTGCTGAAGGAGGAGGAGAGGAATACATGGGCATTGCTAGCCCTGAGCCTGATCCTGGTGACAGCCAATATAGTCCTGAAAGCAAAGAATTTCACAGGGGTGAGCAGGGCTGAAGGTGTAAACAGCTCAGTCAGTGTTCATTAACATCTCAATGTTTGCCTTCAGTCAGTTGCTATGTCTTTTTTTGCATATGGTATTAAATATAAAGACTGTTCTTGTGAAATCTAATCCTTTCATCTGGGGGTTTAGAGAGACAAATATCAACACTCCGGTAATTATCTAGCACACTTATTTTGCTCATTAGAGCTGTGAAACTTTTGAAAATTTGCATCAAATTTAACTTATTCATTAAATCTCTTTTGGAACTATGGCAGAAGTCAAGCTGGAAGGTGACAGATATAGCAGTTCAGTTATGCTTGCATAAAACTTGTTTGGCTTACCTGGATGATATCAGAGAGTATGTATTTACTAAAAATATAGATATTTTTAACCCTGATGAATGTGTGAGAAATGAGCATTTTTAAAAAATGCTATTTTTGAAGATTCACTTAAACCTGAACACTAATGAGCATTATCATGCTCACTGTGCAAATGAGGTCAAAGAGAAAAAAATAGCTTATAAATATCTGATAATTCTTTAAACCCTTTGTTTTTATCAAGATGTAGTGGATGAATGTTTCACCAGCAGTCACTGTGAACATAGGACAGAAATAGCATTCATAGAAATCTTAGATGACAACACATCACTAGCTTCATTGTGTATTTTTTTGTTTCATGGTGACTACAGAGGACCAGAGTCCACAAAACACTCTGTTCTCATACAAAAGGCACCCCTGTATAGCAAATGAACAAAATGTTCTTGGATCAAACTCCAGGTTTTATTTTATTATTTATATATTTTTTTAATCCAGAAAAAGTTATTTGAATGCTCCCACAGCTTTTCTCTTCACCTCTTGTACTGTTACATCCTCTGACATCATACTGTGCTTCCAAGGAGAAGTTTATGGTGTCACGAAAAGGGCCTCGGAAGTTCAAGATGCTGTGACACTGAGAGAAAGTGTCTGCATGTTTTCAAATATTATGGAAATTGTAAGCATGCTTTCCAAAACTGTCAGAAATATATACTTTGAAAAGATGAATGCCTGTGTGGGATTAACTCCTCATGTTACACATGTACTCTGGAGTGTGTTGTTTTCTCCCACTGGTCTCCGGAGCCCAGTATCTCAAATGGAATCTGACACACCACACCAGATGCTAAATGAGGCCATTCCAAATTGAGGTGTGTGGTTTTTTTTTTGTGCTGAATGTAAACTTTCCAGACCTAGTTTGTCTAAGTCTGATGGGAGTTGTCCTGCTGTTTTGGAACAATTCACCTAGCTCGACCACAGCCCATCTTTGTGTCGGTGTTAACAAATGTGGGTGGATGGGTCCCTCCTTCCCTGCCTCTGAAGTGCCCCAAGTTGAAATGTCCTGGTGCAGTTGGTGTAGCAAGCTGGTGTACATATGGAGTGTGTTTCTAGGAAATGTTATGAAAAGTAGTTCCAAAAAAGGGGCAAGCATAGGAAAATTATGTTAATGCTATCCCTAAAGCAGATAAAATCCATTTCATATGTTCCTCTTCTTTTAAAGAAAGGAGACAAAAGTAATGATAACAGCTGTTTGTGCTGTAACAAACTGGCACTGCATGTTCATAGCTAACACTGAACAGTGGATCTGTTGCAGATCCCATGACTCTTCATAAAAGATGTTGAAAGACAAAGGCTTACCTGGATCTGACACAAGAAACACTCCCCTAACATTGGCACCCACTAATTTGTATTACAAAATTCAAGTTAAAATGAGCACAGTCAGCTCTGACAGATGTGACCTGGGCAGGAGAGAGCCTACACCTGGAAAGAGGAGGGCATTGAGATTGCCTAAGTTTGTGTGATCCAAAGTACTGACATGGTAGATGGCACAATGTTTGTCAAACCCCCCCCCCCCTTCATGTTTGACATTCAAGTATTGAGAGGCAAGTGCCCTCAAGCTCCCTTGCTGAGGTTGTCCTGAACTTCTAGGTTGAGAAAGGAGGGGACTGGATGAATGTCAACTTTTTAGGTGTTTTTAGGCCAGTGATTAGTACTCATCAAGCTGAGCAGAGACTTGCATTCCAGTTTTTGCTCCTCAGGAACACCTAAATACATGAAAGTTCATTAATCTTTGCAACATGCAGTGACTCTGCCATGTTCAGTGTGGCACTGCATGCATCTGTCTTTTGGTGGTGTTGTGTATGTTATGCTATCTCCCAAAAAAAGTGCTGTTAAAACATCATCTTTTAAAGCCTGAGACTTTCACATAGCAGTGACAGGTAATATATACTTGTTTCCTTGAAAAAAAAAATTCTTTTCCGTTAGCAATGACTTGCTGATTGCCAATTTTCATAAATATTCTCCTGTCAAAATATTTTGATAAAAGTCTGGCCCATATTAAATAATCAAGAAAATAATTACAACTTCCAATTTCATTCAATTTTTGACTGTCAAATAATCTAACAAGCTTATTTTTAGATCTCAGGAATACATCTTGCAAGGTGCTGCAGTGAGTGAGCAAAGATGGTTAGGGAGTGGAGAGAAGCATCTGATTTCAAAGCCTGGCACATGTTAGGATTGAAGGGGAGAGAGTGTAGGGAAGGAAGAGAAATACTTCGTGTACATTCTTGACCCAGCAACATTGAGTTAATGATCACAAAGTGGCAGCCAGACTGGCTAATTAGAGAATAAGTGCCTGGTGTTTGCATCTGTCTCATTAAGTCTGAAGAATAAAGCTGTAAAACAGAGGTACTAAACAGTACTGGTTAGAAGGGGATGGTTGTGGGGTGGTCTGGATACTGCTCTATTGGAATTATTTCCTAAGTTGTTGTGTTCAACCTGTATGGTCATTTTTGTGTCTTATTTTACTCCAAAAAGTTGTATATGGGGTCAAGCACTGAGCTGTAGAAGAATTTTATTCTTAGTTTGATATGCTGGCCTGAAGCATTACTGTAAAACCTCTTCATCTTAACATGCAGCAGGAATTTCCTGTATTTATCCCATTAATGCTGAAAATGTCAAAGTTGCAAAGAAAAGGTATGCAGAGAGGAAGGCAGTTAAGGTAAGGAAGAAGAGTGAAATTGCAGGTTAAGGGGTCGATTTTTTTTTTTTTTTTTTAATGAGGATGTAGGCTATTTGCACCAGTCTTTTGAGGCAGCCCCCAAACATCTGCCAAATTTGAAATTCCTCTTTGAACACCACCACAGCACTTATGGGGTTGGTGGGAGAGCTTGTGTTGAATAGACAGGAGGAGATTTATAGGAACCAGGCCTTAGTGGTGCATGGGACTTGAGAAACTGAAGGGTTTCTGTTGCTTGCTTTTTTTGTTTATTTTTGTTTTCTGGAGATCAAAAGGATGGTGAGTCTGGAGGAATGGTAAATCAGGATGGTGAATTTGGAGGAAACTCCCTGTTTCTCTACTAGATATGGAGAGGGACAGACAGGTGACAAAGGTGTGAGGTGGTGCAGGTAGAGCAGGGCAAGTCAAGAGTAGAGTTTTGGGAATGATTGCCTAAATCCTGCAGGTACTTCAGGAGGGATGTGACAGTTTAGGTATGCAGAGGTAAAAGTTTTGCTAAGTGGCACAGCACTGGGGACTCCAGACCAGCACTGGTAACAGTCAACTGAGGGAGAACTATCCTGCTGCCTGTTAACAGGCAGTGTACTGGCATATCAGTCTCTTCAGGCTGTTTCTTGTGACCCTTTTCCTTGAAAAGGCTGAGCACTAACTGTATTTAGAGGCCTGATATAGGCAGAACAATATTCAGCTTTATGAGAAAGATGGAACTCGGGTCACTTTGCAGAGCATACTGAGCCCATCAGGGACCTGGTCTAACTGGCAATCTTTCTCTGTTGACTCTGAATCAGGTTGTTGCATCCTACAGCTGAAACTTCCAGCCCCTTCACAATGATTTTGGACACTTAGTCCCCCATGGAAAATTAAAATGAGATTAGAAAAACTCAGACTGCTATTCTAAGTGGATTGAATCAGAAGTAGGAACAGGCTTGGGGTTTTGTTAACAATCAGTTGAAACTTAATATTGCAATCACTTTCAGCATCCACAGGGAGGGAAGGCAATATCTCTGGAAATAACAGTATTGTATATCACAGAACTGAATATTCTGCATGGAATATTTATTGGAAAATGATTTACATTCCCTTAATTTTCCCCTACAAGTGTCTGCCCTTTTCTGGCTGGAATTGTCTTCATAACCACATCCGTGTTTCTAAAACTGCTAATAGAGCTGATTTAAACTATTCATATAAAATGCTTTTCACAGAGAAAAGAATTGTTCTTAAAGTGCATCTGACTAAAATACACCAAGGTTATTTCACTTTACATTTTGCAAATGAATTCATATCTTATTTAAAATTTTAATTGAACATACATGACTTGCTTTTTTAATAGCTTTCCTGAAAAGATTATTCTTTTTCCAAAAAAACAGACTGTGCTCACAAAAGAAAAATCTAAGGAAAATTGGAGCTAAATTACCTTTTCCCTCAAAAAAAGATGTTTGAAGAAATAAAATAGAAATATAGGCCTCTTTGGGCCCTTGCAAAATGCAAATATCTCCTTATGGGCAGGTTTTGCTTGGCTGTTAACTAGTTGTAGCTGTTCTTGCTTCATTTGGTTTGCATAACCGTGGCCTAATTAAAAATTCTTTTTTCCTAATGTAGCCCTTTCTTACTGCTTCTGTGCTAATATTTTGGCATTTACTTATTTCCTCGATAGCTTCACATCTCCTTGCTGGCTGGCCTGTTCATGCTTTGTGAAGAGCAGCAACGTTTGAGCCAGAGCTTATGAGTGTCCCTGCAGCATTGTCCCCCTCACCTCTGTCATGAAGGCATTTTAAGGACAAGACATGGGGAATTTTGGATGACGTGCCTGCTCTTTGCCCCACAGGGATGACGGAAGGGCACAAGAGGCTTGGGAAAAAGGACCAGGCAGTGGAGCTGCGTGCCAGTCCCTTGAAAAGGGAGATGGAAATTGTGGGTACAGGGACCACAAATGATGGGCTTGGACTGTATCTGTCCAGCTTGCAAACTGTCTGCAAAATCTTTTGCTCTTGTCTCCACCAACTCCATGGAGGTGGAGTATATCCCTCTGTTAACTCTTCTAGCCAGAAGAGTATTTAAGTCCACCTTTACAAGACAACCTGAGCCTCTATTAAAAAACAAAAGATTAAAGCAGGGAAAGTCCAAAGAACTTTGTCAAGTGTGAGTACTCAATTTCCAACGAAGAGTTGTTCTGCATCTAGTTTTTGCCATACATAAACAAGGGCTGCACCAATTATACCTAGATATTAAAATTAGATATTGGTTTGAAATCACCTAGAACACTTTTATAATGTCTGTCTGTATTCTAAATAACGAAAACCACATTTCCTGTCCCATGTAAAAACTAACTGTATGTCCCAGGTAGGATCTAACAGTGTTTTTACCTGACCCACAGGCATGAGAGAATCTCTGGAAGAGTTTGAGAGAGGTATTTTCATAGGAAGCTATGTCCTGAGTGAAATATTTTGGTGTTGACAATATTTTTGTCAGAATTCTTCAGACAAAACAATGTGGAATATAATTGGTTTGGATTTACATTCTGTCACAGTTTAACCAAATAACAGATGCTCTCTTTAATCCTCCTCTCCTCCCTGATAAAGAAAAGAGAGAGAATAAGGGAGAGAGACTTATGGGCTGGAAACTAAAATACACAGCTTTAATGAAACAGTAATGATAAAAAGGAAAAAAATTACTAAATATATACAAATATACAGGAAAATTGATCCCACGTTCCTTCCCCATCTCCCCCAATAACTCTCACGTCACCACTGAGGCTGCAGGGCAGCCCTGGGAAAGTCCAGGCTGGAATCCTGGGGTCAGGAGTTGGGAACTGGAGGCAGGAACACACAGATTCAGGCTGGGATGGATCAGGACCACAGGCAGAGGACCGGATGGAATCCTCCCAGGATGCCAGAGCAAACAGGGACAGGGGAAGAAGAGGAAGGGGTTTGAGCCTTGTGACCCCTCAGATTTATACTGACATGTATGGGATGGAATACTCTGTTTCATCAATTTTGGCCATCGTATCTTGTCTGTTCCTCCCCCAAGGAGGGTTTCAGGTGTGACTTCTTTATTCCTTTCAGAGGGGAAAAATGTTCCTCAGAACTGAGCAGTGTCCTTTGTTCTGCAGACCAGTCCCTAGCAGTAACTAGAAACATGGAGTGGTATCAGTCCCAGACGCAGACACTGAGAAACTTCTTGTCAATTTCAGCAAGTGCAGCTACTTACAAAGCTGAAAGCAAAAGTACAAGACAGAAAATTACCTTTATCCTGGCTCAACCCAGGACACATTTAAAACAAAAACTAAATTGAGCTCTTAATTTCTGGCCATCTTCTAGGAATTGATACTTTTTGACTCAAGCTTAGCCCTTGTGTCCCAATATTATCTGTGATTTGTTAAAACATGTCCAAGTGCCATACTCCCTGTGATATTTAAATATGTAACATATCTGGAGTTCTTCCCTTGTACTTCTAATCTTTCAGCAACCTTATACTTTCTGACTTCTCAAAGTTGAGGACAGGCTTTTTTCTTCATTGGGGAATTCTGTTTTCAATCAGGAGGTGTCAGCAGCTCAGACTTCAGGGATAGTGTCAAGTAGTGCTAGATTATTGATAATTTTGCAGGAATGACCACACCAAAACACTATAAATGTTTGCAGATACTTGGAGCCTATGGCAAGGGTTAGGGGTAAGTGCTCCCATGCCATGAGATACACATGAGAGGGGTTTTTTACTTACTAAAAAAATAAAGAAAATTAGAAGTCATGTGACAAGGCAGTTATCTAAACTTTCCTATTGTTTTCTAAAGCCAAGTGTAATGTCATAAGGTTTGGATCCAAAAAACCCAAATCTTTGCAAATACTGTGGAAGACCTTCTTGTATCTGACAGGAGCCTGTTTCATTTGAAGTATTTGAGGCAAGCATTCAGATGCTGAAGCACTCATCCACATTGCACAGAATCCTTTTTGCAACTGTTTTTTTGAAAATACTGCATTATTTCTCCATGCAGGAGCTAGAGACCTTTTTTACACCTGTTCTTATACACCTGTGCTTCCAAGATCTTCATCAAATAGTCATAACTTATACTAACAGAAATTACTTTTGTTGGTATGAGTTGATAACAGATAAAAGTGCTGATAAATGTGCTTTTACACAACTGCATTGGAAGAGCTTTTACTGGCACAAAAGCTGACCCTGTTTCTCACTTTATCTGACACTGATGGCCACACTGGCAAGGTGCTTGTGTAGATTTAGGATCTGTGTTGGAGTAAAATATCTTCTTGGCTTTCACCAGGGCTCTCTCTCTCAATAATTTTGTGGGTTTTCTGGAAAACCAGAATTCAGGCACATTATATGTGTGGCAGAGCGTTGTGATCCTGTTGCTCACGCCAGGCAGGTCTGCTCCAACTCTGTACCTCCCTGGCAGTAGTTTTGGCCAGGTTTGAGTTGGTTGAGCTCTTGGAAAATGTGCTGAAGGGTGGAAGAGAAGGAGTTTGGAGTTTACATGGCCTTGAAAACAAAATGCCCTTTTTCACAGGAGGATTTTAGGGTTGATTTGGGGGAGGGAAGCAAGGAGCTTGTTGAGAGGTAACGGGAATATCTCATTAATGATTTACTAATGAGCTGTAGAAGTTCTGACTCTTTATAACTTCTGAGGATGGAAAATGTTTCTTGGAATGCTGCAGCCCTACAAAGGCTGGGGCAGATCCTGGCTGCCTCTCTGTAGGGCCTTTGATACAGTCTGACTTACCTCTTTACTTCAGTCCCTCAGGCCTTAGAAAAGATTAATCACAGTGTGGTGGGAAGCACATGGAAATAGCAAAGAGATGAGAAATGAAAGCAGGAGAGAGGAGGAAAAAAGCCACAACATGAAACAGTTTTCTTTCTGGTAGGGCTTGGGCAGGAATAAATTGCCAATGATCTCACTTTCAAGCAATGTCAGTTTATTTGTAGTGACTCTGAACTGACCATTTAGCAGGGGCTTCTTGCTCTGAAGCCTGACTAGCTTTCTCAGCTCTGGCTTACAAGGAAAAAGCCTTGCAGTGGTTTTATTGGTTTGGTTTTTTGGTTTGGGGAGGTCCAGGCGGAGCCCCATACAGTCAATGTAAAGGACACTGGCTTCAGCCTGTTAGATCTGTCCCTACCAAATCAATCAGACAAAGGTAATGCTTCATGGATCCAGTCCATAGGTGGGCACAGCATCCACTGCGGTGTCTTACATGGAAGAAATGAGGGAGATCAGGACCCCCTGAAACAGAGATAATTAACTGAAACTTGACAACTCTGAAATCAAAGTCTCTGGGGTGTTAAAATAGCAAGGACTTGGAAAGAGTCCAAGAAGGGCCGGGGTCTGGTATAGATTTGCCTTTCCTGCAGTTATAATGTTTTCTTCTGTGTTATGTCTCCAGCCTGGAAGAATTTGAGTGCTTTATTTGCAGCCAGTTCTTGTGGTAGTAGCTAAGGATAGTTTTGGAGTTAAGGCATGGATCTTGAAAACAGTGTACCAGAGCTGAAATCCTGGTTCTGCCAGTGACTTGTGTGGCCATCAGTAGGTTACTTCATTCCCTTTAGGCTTCAATTTCCCACCTATGAAATGTGGTTAACAGAGCTTTTCGTCTGTTTGTTGTCAGTACAGACTATAACTCTTCGGGATGGAGCCGGTTGTAGGCAGGTGCCTGTGAAGTACCTTGCAGTACAAGGCTGTAGCTTTGTTCAGACCTGGTGATGTTTTTCAATGTGATTTTCAGAAAAACACAAGTGGAAACCACTGCTGGGATTAGCTGTGAGATCTCTCTGGCTTCCAGCTTGCTAGGGTAACCTTTGTTGAGTAAGCACAGCACAGAGAGAGGCTGTGACCTCTCCAAATCCCCTTGTGCACCTTTCCTTGCAATGACTTTTGTTGGGAATGGCTCTAACACTGTAAATCCTCCTGCACAAGGCAGCACTTACATGCCCTTGTACTGTAAGGGAGAGCAGAGACTGTATAAAGGTGTATTCACAACCTCGTCTTGAGAAGAGAATTTGGAAGGTACCCAAGCATTTATTTAAGTAGTGTTAACACTTTGTGGTTTTTTGGGTTTAAAGCTCAAGTGTTTAGCTAATGCACAGGTGGTTAAATACAATGGCTTCCTCTGCCAAGTTACAAATCTGAAGGCAAAAAAATCATAAAGTCAAAGTTTATTCACGGTTTTTGCAGGTTGTAAATGTAGGGAAATGAGACCACTCATACAGATAGGCATAAGGTATGCCTAGTGTGGCACCTCAAAAATGCCACTCAATAATTATAGGCCTTGAGAGTCAAAGCAATGGGCAGAAGTCCTCTTTAACATTGTAGTTTGACACACAGTTTGTATTTTAAAAACTAAAGATGTTCAATCAGTGTGACTATATTTTGGAAATGTTGCTGCAGAAAAGGTATTGAACAGCAAAGCATCTGTATTTTAAACTAACCCCAAAAAAAACCTGGGGTGTAAGATCAGTGGAAGAGGATTCTGTGCTCAGTTCACACCAGCATGAGAAGTGGCAGTCGTGGTATCTCTTCTGAAGCTGTAACACTTGGTGGCTATGTGCTGTCTCACCCCCTAATGCCCAGCAAGGAGCGATGGACCAGCTCCTGTGCACTCAGATAATAGCCAGGCATGTTTTTCTGATCAACCTAGTCTCTGGGACTGTTTTCCCAATGGGCTAATTCCGAGGCAAGGACAAACCTCTCTGCACTGCTGAACTTGAATTGTTTAGATATCGGACTCTAGTTGGACCATCCTCAAGGAAATGATGATTTAAACAGCCCCCAAGTGATACATGTTCCTCTCTGCTGCTTCACAGTGGAAGGCTGCAAGATCTGTTGGTGAGACTGAACTTTCTGATGAGAAGTCAACTCAAGCTGGCCAGAGATTAAATAACACTTTTAACTGCCTGATACTGTGAAGCTTAAAAGAATAAAAAAACCCTCCAAAAACCATGCAGTGTCACCTAGGGAGTAAACCCAAACATGTTGAAGCCCACTGAAAATTTCCATTGAATTCAGCAGGTATTGGATCAGGCTGCCAGCCCCATGCTGATGTGACCTCAGATTACAGCTGTGCCACTGCCACTAAAGGAGGTTGCTTAGGTTTGGAGCTCAGCTCTATCCCAGCAAAGGCAATTGACAAAGAAAAGGGGTGGGATTGAACTAGGAGCTCATTTTGGATGCTTCCAGTTTATAGGCTGGATTTATCACCCATAGCTGAAATGATTTCTCAGTGTTAGACACCTGCCCTTCCCCACAGCTGGCTCATAAATGACATTGCTCTTTAATATAATGGTTTTAAAGGTACAAAGGCTAAGTTCCAGCTGAAGCAATGTTTAATTTGGCTCTTGTAGTTCACATGCTAAAGAGCTGTGGGCAATTCAGTTTGAGGTTCAGCTGCAGTCCTGTGTCATGCACCCAAAGCCAGCTTTAAGCATGTACCACTGTGCCCCCATACAGGGCCTCGTGCTTTAGGCAGCCCTGTACTTCAGGGAGCACTTAACATATGAAAGAATTTATTCCTGTTTTGAATTTGAGCAGCACTACAGTGCATTGTACTTTATTACAATGCTTCTGAATTGCTTTCATAATTTCCCCCGTGCCACCACCCAAATGTAATTCTTCTCCTGTGCGTACCCTGCTCTAGTTTAGCACATGCTGTCTGATGAAGCTTGCCTGCAGGCTCCTCTGGTGTGGCTGATTCTTTACATTCCCATATCATCCATCACCCAGTCGGAATGAATTTCAGTTCACAGTAGTCCTATATGAGAACCAAGTGTGATTATGCCCTGTAAGTAACAAAAAACAAGGTGGAGAGAGATGAACACTGTGCATGAAGACAGTGGCTATCCAGGGCGGGAGGAAAAGCTGCAGAGCTGCCAGCTGCCCTCTTCATTTTTGCTACTGGATTTTAGGTTGGCTCATCTATCCTTAACTGGATTACAGGGAGAAAAATCTTTTAATTGCCTAAATCTCATGCCCATCCTGGTAGAGGGCTATGGGTGTCCTCAGCACTTTAATACATTCCAGTTTTAATTACATATTTTCTGAGATAAAGAGTTTCTCTTGAGATGTACATATTCTTCTGTTTGAACCTCCCAGGTTAAATAAGAAAATGATTCTCTTCTAAAATAACTATGCTTCTGCTTGCTCTTTTTACTGGAGTTGCAAACTTCTTCAAGGTGTTAAACAAATCTGTCAGTGAGGTTATTAGTAACATCTTGTTCCCAGATGTTACTGTACCAACAGCAACTTGGGATTATTGCCTGAGAAAAGTGCTCAGGATGAAGAGATCCCATCCTTTGCTGTGACTTTAGAGAAGAAAACTGGATGCTAAGTTCCCTTTTAATAAATGTGTCCTCACTTATCATCACTTTCTGTCTTTAGAAAATGAGAGATTGTTTTTCCAAATGATCCTGCTGCATTGGGAAGACTTCTGCAGCTTTAATTCATTGTGATTATTCCCAAGTGTTGCCATGGGTTCTTCCTGTATTTATGTGAAATTGCTCTTATCCTGTGCTTGGCCCCCAAAGCTGATCATATTCACAAGTCCTTTGAATAGAAAAAAAGAAGCACATCCCCACCCCTTGCTTATAACATAAAATGTTATTTGCTTCATCCAATTTCACGATGCTGAGAAATGCCAAACTGAGGCTTCTGCAGATCCCAGATCTTCAGTATTTCTTTGCCAGACTATTGTATCTTTCATGGTATAGGTTTTATATGGTGGTTATAATTAGAGGCTGAAAAAAATGTGATATGGATCACCATTCAATTACCATTAAACTTGTATCATGCTGTTATGTCCTGGATGTTTAAGCATGCTGAGATATTCTCTGTTGCCTCATGTGTTATAGTCACATCCACCAAAGCAGAAGTCACAAGTGTTACACTATTGGACAGTGGATGATTGCACTCACTTTCATGTAAATTACTGTGATGCAGATTCTACTCCTGCTTTGCTAAGATGTGTAATTCAGGGTTCCTGTAAGTATAAAGGAGGATTGGCTCGGGGTAGCATGTACTGGTGCAAACTATTCCAGTCCCAGACTTGGCACAGTTACAGATTAAGTAAAAGTGCAACTGCTAGTTACTGAAATTCAGACAGGATGGCTGGTTAGGGCTATGCAAGTGAAGTAGCCAGAAGAGAAGGGGTTTTTTAAGCTCCCACATTCATTCTGCTGCTGAATGATAGTTTCTGATGTGTTCCTAGACTTCTAAGTTGTGGCAGGATCCCTAAACACAAGTAGTGTCCTGGGGCAACAGTTGAAATATTGTGCAAAGCCACACGTTAAAGGTGAAATTTTTGTCTGTCAGCTCAGTTTAGTTTGGAGCCTGAGTGCATCTGCTTCCAGCAGCCATAGTGTAAGGATGTTAATAATGACTTTCTGTACGAAGGGGGCATAAAAACTCCCTGTATTCGCTTGAGCAAGTAAACACACTTTTTTTACACCAGGCCTTGTAATAAGGACTTCTTTCTCTGGATCCTTCTCCACCCAGATGTTTCACCATTACCATTGTAGCAGAGAAGGGTCTTCAGCTCTTAAGGCCACCATCAAAATGTTCCCTACACTCCTGTCTTAATGTCATCTTTTCTATTCTCTTTTTCCTAGTTCCAGTATGTACAGTATTTTTCTTTTTAGAAAAGAATGTAGCTACTTTTAAAAGCTTCTCCCACACTGAATGTTTTTCCCAAGCATGAGAACATTCTACCCTTTCATTTGCTCACCAGACATTGCATGATTTGCAATGAAAACTGGCAAGAACTTTTAAAATAATAAAAATAAAAATTGTGATCACCTCAGAACTGGAAGATGAGTGCATTTGCTGAGATCTTTAGTGTTTGAAAGCACTGTGATTGTAGTCTCATGTTAACTGAATTTGAATTTGTCAGTAACAACAATAGGTATGGAGTGATGTATGAGAGGTCAGAAGAGGTGAGATAGACTAAGCCATGATGGGTAAACACATCACTTATTGCACACTGAAGAGGTTTTTGGCTTCTGCAGTTTCAGACTCATGCTCTAAGCTTTATTGTTTTGAAGAGTGGCTCTCTGACAGTAGGTAATGCTGCTTTAGTTGTCTATGCAACTAATTGGTGCTCTTGGAAAAGCTGTGTGCTGTAGAGCAGCATTGCTTCTGCTGAAGTGGATCTGCTGTGGCTGGAATGGGCAAAAGGGTGTGTGAATCCTTGGATGAGATTCTAAGTAAGAAGTGGCTACTAAATAATGATCAGGTGAAGAGATGCTGTTTTCTCCTCTGCCAGCTTTTCTTGTGTGCTTTGTGGGTGAATCCTTGGGATTCTTTTTGTTTTTATGTCTGGTGAGCTGACTCAGTTTTTCAAGAATCCCTACTGGACCTTTGGCCTGGCTTTGTGCAACAATTTGTTACCATAGGAGCTCATGAATTCTGGTTCAAAAGCTGTACATAACTTAGCTCCATTCAAATAAAAGTAAGAAATTAAAAGAAAATGTTGGAGACAGGCCCAAAATCAAGGATTCATTTAAAAATAATAAAAAAGGGGTTGAATCCTTTCTGTTACTTAGGACACAAGATTGAGCAGGTAACTCCAAAACAATTTTGAAGTGCTGAAAACCTTAGGTGAAACGTTCCTGCATGCTGTCTGATGAAAGCAGCATTAACTGAGCTGAGAAACCAGGAGTGATCTGGCTCTCCCATAAGCATGAAGCTGACCTTGTTCTGCTCTGCCTTCTTTAAGGTCAGTTTAAAAACAATTCTTACAGTAGGATTTTGGCAAAGAGTTTGGCAAGCAATCCATGGAGGAGACATACCTGAGGTCACCACACTGAAACATGCAGTGGCACACAAGTTTTGTGGGCTTTTCTCATTGCAGGGACTATTTTGGACTACAGGAATAGCTTTGCTGAGACAAAACTGGTAGAACTCTGTTATTTGTTGTAGTTAGGTCAAGATGCCCTCTTAGGAAGGATGGTTTTGTGCAGCTGCCCTTCAGAGCTGCCTGTGTAGCTGACAGCATCCTATGTAAATTGCACCATCTCCTCCACTTTTGTCTCTACGTAGATGAAGCTGTCATCTCACTTGGTCATTCCTTCTGTTGTTTTGTGCTCCTGTGTCTTCTGCCACAGATCTCTGGCTGATGAAGTGATGAGGAGGAAGGATTATTTTACATGGCTCTGAAATGAGGCACAGAGACTAAGAGGAGTAAAGGTTTTGCTTCGTCAGCATTGTCAAAACTTGACATTTCTCACTTGGTCTTTAATCCATAAAGTGAGACTAAAAAGCCTCCCTATAAATGTAGGCAGACCTGAAAGGATTATTTCAGTACCATTTGTTGAGCTATGAAAGCCCAGATCCTTAAAGTATTTCAGCATCTTTTTCCTACTTAAGAGCTGCTGAATGAAGCATCCAAATAAATAATTTAATGCTTTGGGGTTGCCTTTATTTGTGATTTTTGGGCCTTTTGATGAACTCTGTTTGGACAGGGGCCACATATCTCTTAGAAACCTTGTGAAGCAGCACCCAAAGCTCTGCACTTCTCTCCATGTTTTGCAGTTGTAAGGGAGCAATGGGCTGGGAGCTGCACGTAGTCGCTGTCCAGCTGTTCCCATACAAATCCTTCATTTGAATGAAAAGGGACTGGAGCTGTTAAAATGATAGCAGTGAATGGCATCAGAAACATGAGAGACAGATGGATGTTAATGTAACAGCTGTAAAAGGCCCATATGAGAAAATTGGGATAAAGGCTAATTTATTCCCTAGCAGTTGTATTGCATTGTTGTGGGTTTGTTTTTTTTTTTTTCTTTTTCTGAACGAATTGAGTACTTGGTGATCCAATGGCAACATAATCTGCAATTGTAAAGTGATAATGCACAATTGCCAAAGCTGTCAGGTACTGCCAGCTGGAGGACTGGCTGCTGTGATCCTACATTTTCCCAAAGAAGAGGTGTGAAACGTCTTAGTAAGACACAGCTTCATGACTTCGGGCATCTGCTGAAGTGCAGAAAAATGTGTTGTTTCCTTCCTTTTCAAATTTTCCCCATTTTCCTGCAGTACTTGGGCACTGAAAACAGAGCTTCAGCTCCCCAAGTGTAAAGAAGAAAATCCAGCATAAAGCTATTGAGATGATGGGGAAACACAACTGTATGTGACCCAGCAGGGAGGTTCACAGAATTTGGATTATTTAGCAGGGCAAAGAGAGGCTGAAGCAGCTCCCTGTGGGCAATCTACAGCAAGTTGGAGGGAAGTTACCATGAAAGGGAGATGATAGCACCAGATAAGGAAACAAGGGGGCAGTGGCTGCAAAATAGCCATTTGGAGGCAAGATGGATATAAGGAAAATAGTTTTCCCTAGAGAGGAAGTGCAGGCCTGGGATGGGTTGTCTAGACAGGCTGTGGAAACGCCATCTTTAAAGGTTGTTGAGTCTTGTCCTGACAAAGCTGTGGCTGACCTGAGCCAGCATTGGCAATGGTCCCAAGTTGAGAGGGAGTGGTCCCTCCCAGCTAATATTTCTGTGATAAGAGATGTGGGAAAGGGAAAAGCTGTATCTGCAAAACCACTTATTTTAATGCTTGACATTGGACAAAATTAGTTGAGCGATAGAAATCATGACAAAACCATTTCTTAACTATGGGGAAAAAAAGAACTTAAAAATGTAATAAAAGAATAACAGGCCCAAACTTTTTATTCAAGCTTCTTGAAAAAATTTTGTGCAGCATCTCAAACTATATCCATTTTTGTACATGTAAAATCATACACCAGTAGATCTGTCATAACTTTTCTTCACTTTGAGACAATTAAACATAGATCCTGTGGCTTCTTTATTTCCAGAACATTTGCTATATAAACAAACCTTGTTTTATTATGTTTACTCATTTGGAAATCAGCTAATACTTTGGGTGCATATTCTAAGATTTTTTTGAACTCTTTTCGATATTTTTTTCCTATGTCATAATAGTTGGCTTGTAACAGCAAAGTGTAGTAATTGGCTGATTGTGGCTGAAATTGGAAGCATATAGCAGAGGCTGGGTTGATCTTTTATTTCAATTCATAGAATCATAGAATCATAGAATCCTAGGGGTTGGAAGGGACCTCGAAAGATCATCTAGTCCAACCCCCCCTGCCAGAGCAGGGCCACCTAGAGTACATCTCCCAGGAACGTGTCCAGGCGGGTTTTGAATGTCTCCAGTGAAGGAGACTCCACAACCCCCCTGGGGAGCCTGTTCCAGGGCTCTGTCACCCTCACAGTAAAGAAATTTTTTCTGATATTCAACTTGAACCTCCTATGCTTCAATTTACACCCATTATCCCTTGTCCTATCGCTGGTCACCACTGAGAAAAGCCTAACTCCATCTCCCTGGCACTCACCCCTTACATATTTGAAAACATTGATGAGGTCACCCCTCAGTCTCCTTTTCTCCAAGCTAAAGAGACCCAGCTCCCGCAGCCTATCCTCATAAGGGAGATGTTCCACTCCCTTAATCATCTTAGTAGCCCTGCGCTGGACTCTTTCAAGCACTTCCCTGTCCTTCTTGAAATTATGGTTACTATAAAAATTTTGACTGATTAAATTTGAAGATAGAGAAAAATCTTCTAAAAAAGACAAGTACATGGAGCCAGTAACTTATTTTGCTTTCAAATGTTCAGGTTTTCCTGGAGATTGCCTCTTCTCCCTGAAACATATGAGTGGCGCTGGGTTTGTAGAGTCATGGGAGAAAGAGGAGGTGAAGGATTGGTCATGTTCACTTCCATACACTGGCTGCCCTCAGCTCTATGTGTATCTAGAACAAGAACATCTAGGCAAGAAAAATAAATTCCATACAGGCTTGATACTGATCCTGTGAAGAAACGAGGTAATTCTGCATGGAGTTGTCCTAAACTGTATAGGAACTCCCCAAGTTGCAGGATGGGATTTCCAGATCCATGTGTAATGGTATAACTCCTGGAGCTTTAGTGGAGCTGGAACTTCAGCCATATTTTATTCAATAGCTACTACCCTCTCTCCAATTTTTCTTATATCATATCTCTTGAGGGCATGCTTGTCATGCTTGCTATGGGAAATTACCTTGAAGGTGTTCTGCCAGAAGCTTAATTCTGGGCTGGTTCCAGTTTGCTTTGCTAATGGCTAAACGGTTGAGTTATCTTGGGAGCTTAGTCACATCAAGATATTGCTCATACCAAGCACTAATTCATTTAGTTGCAGAGAAGGCTTTTGAGATGATGGCTTCATCATGAGTCAGTTATTCATTATCACATTCCTCTGACGTTACATGACAATATTGGAACTGCCACAAGAAAACAGATGAATGGTACAAGATTAGATGGACCTTGTCTCTGATAACGGGTAATGTGTCACGCCTCAGACAGATGCAAACAACCAACACATTGCATCAGGCTGCTCCTGAGATGGAGACAGAAACCTTTCTCAGCCCCTGTCTGTAGTTACCCTCTGTCTATAGAAATGTGAAAGTGACTTTGCAGCTTGATTTCAGTTATTGGCATGGCAAAATTCCTATTCCTAACCATGTCTAATCATTCCTTTTGAAAGTCTTATTAAGGTATTCTTTTCAATTATCACTTGTTTCAGTGAGTTTCATGGATTAATGAGATGCTGCATTACAAAAATAATTATGCCTTTTAACCATTTTCGGTTATTTACTTCTTTAAATGTTAGTTTTGTGAAGGAAACTGGATTGGTGCCATAATTGACTTGAGCAGACTCTAACACAGATAAATGAGCAAACTTGAAAAGCAAGGGAAGTCCTCCAGCATTTTGTAATTTAGCAGTTTGATTAAAAACTGGAACAACTCTCTGTGCATCTGGCAAGTCATGGATGCAAGTGTGTATCAGCAGCTATAAGCTCCACCTATCTTAGACTGCTTTCTACTCATCATGGGAATCAGCACTGGAAAATATACTTCCCAAAGCATATATTATTTCCATGCTCCATCCCTGAACTCATGGTGCTCTAACCTGTTATCTGTAGAGCCCTGAGAGAGCTGAGGCTGACCACAATTGCTGAGTTGCATCTTTTTTGTGTCATGTCTCATGCTTCAGTGCTGCTGCTTGTGGTCCCCCAAGTTAAGGGTGAATTCATGTGCATATATGTAAAGTCTGAGTCTGCATCTAGGTGAAGGCTTGTGCTGATGTAATGTATAAGCTATTTTGGTTGGTACATTTTCCTATGACTTACTCATAATCTGTGTTCTGCTTTCTGCCTTAGCTTTAGAAGACAAACATCCCCAATACCTTGGCCCCAAACTAGTTGCATTGCATGGCTCAACCTTGAGCCATGCAAAATCTGCATGAGCTGCCAAATCTGCCCATCTGATTAAATTCACCTTACAAAGCTTGCACGGAAGTTTAACAGCATAAGTACAAAATTTTCACCTTTTCATTCTAATGTGTGATAATGAGTAATAAAATGTCTATTTTACTATTTATCTAGAAAATACACTGATGTGAAGCAAAGAGGTGTGAAAAATATAAGGATGGCCATGATGAAATTTTCCACAAATCAGCAGAGGCTGCATACACTTACTAGTAAGTTCAGTTTATTGTTAAGCAGATGGCAGATGAAGCTGCTAAACGTGTAGAGGCTCTGCTCATAAGCATTCCCCTAAGAGTAAGAAGGCCTTTCTGGGGAGACTGAAATAATGATCCATTTAGGATTTTATTCAGAGTTTAAATTTCACCTACATTGCTCTGCATAGGCTATATCAAAATCCAGGCACTACTGAAATTCTCTGGAGACTTGAATGAAGATCTGAAGACCTGAATCTGAAGCCAGCCAAGAGGCAAAGGGACTCAGGAGACATCTAGGAAGCCTGAATATGCTCTTTAGTGGCTGTTCACATCTCATATCTTCTTTAGCCAACAATTTAGATCCAAGAATGTAATATCCTCCTCCACTCTTTCCCTTCTTTCTGTCCAGTCCTACAGCCCTTAAGTGAACTTTGAGTAATTCCCATCAAAGTCAGCTGGTTTGCTGAGTGAAGTTCAAATCCCCCTTGGCTCTGTGTTGTGCAGCTTTAAGTCCTGGTAATAAAAGAGATTGGGGAATCTGTGGAGAATTAGCAAACCACAGGCCAACTCGATATCCTGCTCACTGCCTCATCAGCCCTTTTCCAAAGAAAAGGCAACTTGCTGCCCAGTCTTCTAAGTCCAGCAGAGAGACCTTAAATCCTGCTACCTTTCAGCTAAAGGTCTGTCTTGAGGTTTTTTTCCTGAAACCTCAGAATAAATTCTAAAGGAACCATGTTGTTCTAGCCCTAGCAGGGGGGTTAATGAGATCCGTTCTCAAGATTGACAGTCTTTCTTGACAGCCTTCCTAGCATCTCTTTGCCCTCCTGACAATAGTTTCTAGGGCAGTAAATTGTAACTGGACATAAAGCCTTGACTCAGAAAGGAAGGCACTGTTTTGCCATTACCAACTGTAAATGCAGAAGGAGGCAATTTGAAGCCATTCACTTATCAGGCTTAGCTTGAACAATGATCCAGGCTTCCAAGAAAGATAGTACTTAAGTGGGTTTATTGCTCTAAATAGGATTAACATTCACTTTTTATCAGAGCACCAAGGTCCCTAAACATACACTTAATCAAGACTATTAGACTATATCCGAAGTTTTTCTATTCCTACCTTCAGCACAGAGCTTTTTAAGTGGACCTGGTGAGTACTAAACAGATGAGGGCAAATGCCTAAAATATGTGAGCTGTATCAGTTTTATTATGCTATGCTGTGAGCTGCTTTTGAATTGTATCTGAGCCTTTTCTCCCTGAAATCAAGGTGCTTTTCAGATAATTACTGAATTTTTAATTGTCTAGATCTGACAATGTGTTGCCGCGAGAACATTAGAGATGAATCCAGACGGGATAGATGAAAAAGCCCCTGTGTCAAACTTCAGGGCCTTGCCAGACAGATTTGAAGGAAACCACTGAGTTTCAGGCCTCTTTAATTGATGTGTCTGAACTGCATCACTTATTCTAACCAGCTTCAGGTTAGAGGAATTGATAGCAATATGAATTGGTGTCTGGATCCAATATCAGTGGCTCAGGATCAGCTCATGGAAATACAGGCATTTCTGAGATGTTATACCAAGGGATGAGAAGAGGAAGCTGCCAGCTCTAATGCAGCTTTCATTTTACCCTACTAATTGTTTTAGATAATGAAGGAGATGGAAGCAGTCATAATGTTTAAGCCTAGAGGGTTGACTCAGCCATTTGTCTTTGCAAAGCAGATAAGCTTTGTGGTGTGTGTAGGAGGAAAAAAAAGGCTTTCTATGATTAAAAAAGGATTGCAATTGAACAATGTTTATAAAAATGTCCCTCTCCAAATCCTACCCCAGCTGAAGGGGGAAAAAGATATTGTTAGAAAAGATGCATTTATTTGGAGTCACTATTTTAACAAATTTAAGCAAGCTAAAATAAAATGGTAAAATAAAATAAAAAATAATAATAATAAAATTTACAGTGTAAAAAAATATACAAAACAAGGAGGGGAAGCTGATCTATACTGACTGCTCTTTGCCTTGCCAGCCTCACTGCAGAGCTGGCTATGATCTGTGTGCACCCTTCTTGGCTTGGTAATAGCCCCACTTCAGTTTTTTAATTTCCTATTGTTGATTGCTTTGCATCTTTCAGAAGTGCTGCTTTTATTTTACTTTTCAAAAATCCTTATGTTCATGTAATAGTCATCCATTTTCTGGCCCTGCCTGTGGCAAATACCCTTTTGCTGATATACACTGAGCAATTTGTGTGATGGGGCAGAGGAATATTCAGTATCACAGAGGTGGATGTCTGTCCCACTATGTGATACGCCTGTGTGATCTGCCATGTCAAGAATGAGCTTTTTTTTAATAGTACATACTAATTGTACCATCATTGCCATGAGCAAAACACTGGTGAAATCTGTGTTATTGGGTGAAAATGCAGGAATGTCCACTACCTACTTCTTAGTGGGGTGCTGTGGGCTGGACACTGGCAGGCTGCTGTTTTGAATCCTTTGTGAGGTCTCATACTGGTGCTGAGCAGTAATTTTACTTTGTGAGCAAACAGGAGTAAGGAGATGTAGAGGAAATATGGCTGGATTGAGAATTTACTGCTCAGCAAAGGAAGTTATTCTTGCACATGTTGGTTTGAAGCTGCACAGGGTGAAGCATTCCCTGGGTTTGGGAAGAGGCATTGCTTTGTCCCCTCCTTTCCCACTGGTTTGATTCTGCTGAGCTTTTTTGGGTCCTGTGTGTCAGCACCAGGAAGGCACCTGGGATGTAAAGGAGTTCTCTATAACCACTGAGTCTTGTATACCCCTGCAGTGAACTGGTCAAAGCCTGGAGCTTTTTCCTATGATACGGAGGTTTCTTTGGTATCTTTTCCAGAATTTTTTTCTTTCAATAGCTTTTAGTTTTTCTGTATTTTGTAGGTGCAACTCACTTATAGGAAGACTATGCGACTTATCTAGAAGAATTTTTCTTAATGGGATGCCGTAGGTCAGAGGCAAAGTCCTTTTTCCTATGTATTTTTCTTTACAAATAGTCACTTCTTGTATTCCCTTTACCCCTGAGTGCTGATGTCTTGTGCCTGTTTATTTTTTCCTTCACTTCCTTTAGGGACTCACAGGAATGTGTCTGTGTTCAATGGGAGAGGCACCACTGTAACAAGTGTCATGTTTACCCTGTGACTCTTTTTTTCTGAAAAGGGAAGAATTTCCAAGGAGGAGCAGGGATGTTGTTAGGGGAATACACTTGATGTGTCCCCACAGTTTTCATGTTTTCTTATCCCCTAGGGGGTTTTCTTACTCTTGTCAGAATGAGGGATTGACATAGCTATTTGTTATTTTTAGCTGCTTTTGGGAAGCCAAAAATGGTGGTTTCTGGTAGTCATTTCCCATGTAAAGGCCATGGCAAGGCATGATGCTGGCCCTCAGCCTAGTACCAGTATCCAGGAATGAAGGTGAAGGATTCTCCCTACAGACTGTGCATTAAGGGGAATTCCTTTCCATGGGTGAAGGTTCACATTTTTCCTCTGGAGCTGGGGAGTCATCTCTTCCAGAGATTAAACTATGCTAGGCAGCTTCCTCAAGTTTGCCATGTCTGAAGTTCCCAGAACACAGTAGATTTTGCTCAGCTGCAATCCAGCACAGCTCAGCACTGGGGGTAGCATTAGCTTTGGCATTTGGAGTAAATGAATCAGCATGGATGTAACAAATACAGAGTAAGGCTAATCCAGAATGTGTATAATTTCCTCTTTTGTTTTCTGTTCTGATTGTTTGAGGTTCACAAAACTGTGGTTAGTTATTGCTCTGTTTTCCTTTTCTCTGGTGCTTTTCAGTTTTTCCAGATGTCTTCCTTCTTGCAACATTCTTGGGCCAAAAGGGGAGGGCAGGGACTACAAGGGAGCTTTTAAAGGCTGTTTCTGAAAGTCTTGTAGTCCAAGCTGGCAGACAGAAATGGTTTAAGGCTTAGGTGAATATTCAAGTGTTTCACTTCTATGAGCCTAATGGCCACTGCTATCATTTAATCTTAAACTGTATGGAACATCCACCTGAGTAAAGACTTTATTTGTTCTGTGAAATGCTTGAAATGTTCTGAAGTGATAATGGCATTAATAATAATAATAAAAGGTATGTTAAGTTGTGGAGATGGGATCTTCAAAGCAGAGAATACACTGATTGTGGTAGTGAGTTGCTAAGTGGTAACTTGGTATTATTGTTGGTTTTGCTATTACTATCTCTACACCTCATAGCTTTGTATTTTTATTGCTTATTTTATAGCTGCTTGAACTGTTGTTTTGTTGTGTTTTTTTTTTGTCCAGAACATGCCATAGGCCTTTGGATGAGTAGCATTCCATCTAAGTTAGTGGAATCCTAGAACTCCTCTTTTATTTCAAACTGCATCAAAGTTTTTTTGACCTGAATAGGCAGAAATCCTTGACTGACACCACTTGGCGCCAAAGAACAGATGTTGTCATGTATGTGTTAGAATGGGCCCTAGTCACCCCAGGGTAGAGCAGACCTTCCTGTGCTGCTGCCCCAGGGTTGCTGTCTGGCAGAGGAGGCAAAATGAATCTCTCAGCCCCAGCACTTACAGCAAGTTCCTGATTCTGTTTTACGAAGTTGCATATTCAGGGGTCCAGAGTGGTTTTACTCTTTCCCTTTACATCTTTAAATGCACGATGCGACAGTTTAAGGGTGGACATCGAGCCCTTCTCTGTACTGAAAGATAAGTACATAGGCACCTGAGTAACATAAAGCTGAAAGCCATTAGAGGTGGTGCACAGTTTCTCTGCTATCAGTCATATATTAGCACTGCAAAAGGAATATTTTTTTACTGATTAAACATCCTACAGAAATTGCGAGGAAATTTCAAGAAAGATGTAAACCAAAGAAGGTTGCCAAAAGAGACCTATACTTTAACAGATAATTTTTAGTGCTTAGGAAAGGAAGGAAATTCATAAGAAATTACCATGAAATCTCTGGAGTCAAACATATGATTCCTCATTCCCTTACTTCCCATTTAGGCTTTTCTTCCTATTAACTTAATCCTCACATGCTTTTTCTAATTTCTTTTAATGACATTATTTACCTGGAGCTATAGCTTGCTTAACAACTCAGAACCACAGAAACTGTTGGGTCTGCTGTTTTCCAGGCTTTTGCTGAAGCAGACTGAAAACTGATCTTACTTGTAGAAGAGAGAGCAGCACCATTGCACAGCAAATTCCTCTTAGCCTGTACAGTTCCAAGTCACCTCCGTGGTGAACGCAGCACATGTGCCAGTTCCACTGGGCTGTGAATAAGGATATCCAGGGGGAAAATGTGGGATACGAGCTTTTGCTCAGTGAAAACACTTCAGATTTTCTGGAAGTGCAAAATAAAAGTGATAAATATTTTATGTTTTAAAAAAGCCATAATTTCTTCGGTTAATTTAAGTGACTTTTCATGTAGTTAGCATTTATCACGGACAACAAAGACTTCTGGTGCTGGTCTTCAGCTGGTAAAAATTAGTGTATTTCCATAGATGAATGAATCTGCTCTGACTTATTCCAGTTCAGCATTTGACTTACTCCAAAAAACAAAATTGTGAAGTAGGGATGTAAGGAAGAAATTAGTCCAGCTGCAGTTTGGCAGAAATCACTGAGCTATTTTCAAGAGTCCTGAATGCTCAGACTTGAATGGGCAAAAATGCTCATTAAGAACAGTATTAACAACTTAATGCCTCTGTAGTTGTTAAGTAATCACAAATCAATTTTTTTTTTGCAGTTACTGGGAGGCAACTCAGAGGGGTCATGTTCAGGCTTCAGGCCCCAGTCTGCTTTCTATTTCCACTGCCCATCACGTGGTTGGTCACCCAAGTGCTGAGGAATAATTTCTGCTCTCTGACTGGGCAACTGAAACATTTTAAGCATGAGAATAATTAATAACAAACTTCTCTGTTATGCTAGTGCAAGCTGCAGGTGTTTGACGTTTCTGAACCCCAGGCTTATATAGGACATTAAAATTTATTAATGGTGTAGTTCTGAGGGACTGCCACCATGAACAAGACTCCCACTGTAGTTGGCACTGTTCAAATGCCAAAGAGAAGTCCCCTGCTCCAAACCGTTTACAATCCCAAGTATTTTTTAATTCTATTGTTAAAAATTACAATGCCTTGTGCCTTAGCACTGTGTAACACAATGTTCATGAAGCAGAAACAAAGATGCACTGAGAGACAGTGCTCACTTGAAACTCAGGCATCTGTCAGAAACACTTGACCTACTTTATACAAATGACCTTCAAAGGTACTGTTATGGATATGGATTTAAGGGGTAGGGAAAAAAACATTGCCTTGTTAGTTTGCTTGTGTTCTGTGTCTGAAATCACTTTGCATGCAGTCAGTTTTACATCTGAGCTCTTCACTTCTCACCCTTCATGATGTCTGATGAAGAAAATTATTAGCAGTGAACTTTAATGCATGAAGATTCTTTTATGGTCTAATGTTATATAAACTGTGATTCCTGCTTGTGTGTACTGTCTGTAAGCCCGTAAAATTTGTTTGTCTTTGTGATTCCCGAAGAGTATGCAATTTACAACTTCCAATTTTATTTTTTTTATTTTACTGGTTGTAATTCACTTTCCTTTCTTTATATTTAGGAGTTATTGTGGCAAATAGTTTGCATTGTTTTTTGTATTGAGTAGACATGGGAATTTTGAATCAGCCAAAGGAGTGGTGCTGCTTAGTTGGCTTGGAGAAGCTATGTTGGTCAATCACATTCCCATCTCTGTCTTTCCCACAGGTCTGATATACTTACAGTGTGCACTAAGCTCCTGCTCAGGTGGTACAGCCTCAGTTTTCCCCTCCCTTAAATAGAAGGGAACAACCCCAAATAGATAAGAAAAAGGTAATTTCAGAAAGATATATTTTAAAAATTTTTTGACTAAAAGACAGACTTAGAGGAGCAAGTGCGGGAAGACTCACTTGTGGTCATTTCACTTTTCTGTAGTGAAGAAAAATAGCTCCTCTTTGTTTAATTTCAAATTTTTTGGCATTTGTCTTTCACAAAGGCAAAATAATTTCTTTGTACAAAACTCAGAAGTAAAAAAAAAAAAGCAACAAACCAAACTGAAGAAAAAAAAAAGAACTGAAGACTGAGGCTCTTGAGAGTAACCCATAGCTGGGAAACATAAAAGCATCCTTTAAGAAATATAGGTACACTACATTTAATTAAATGCAATACTTAAAATGAGTGAATTAACTTTGTGAATATCTTCTGTCTGTCATGGTTTTCTAAAGCATTGAGGCAATTTAAAGGTATCATGATCTCTCCCATTATTCTGAAGCTCAGCTTTCAGCAAGAAAAACTGCCTCTCAAACACAAGTGTCATAGTTAACGCCTCTTTATAAAAGATAACAGATAAATGGTAATGGAAGAGGAAAACAATTACAATAGTGCTTTCAGCCATGAGGAAAGCCCTTGTGGATAAAATAGAAGTTCCTCATAGAAGATTATAACAGACAATGCATTATAAAACAAACAACCAAGGAGGAAAAGTTAAACTTATTTCCTTTTATTTTCATTTCATGTATTTTCCTGTGGCAGTCAAAATGGATGACTCCGGTGGAATTGGTGTGTTTGTGACACACAATCTTTTGCTGTCATAAATGTAAACCTACAAAGAATAAATTACTCTGAATCACCCTGTAGAGGATCTTTTTTTTTCCCTGTTGACTCTAAGGCAGAGAAACTTTCTCTTGTCCAGGCTGATTTGATGACTCTGTTGTGCCCTGCTGTGCAATCTTTGAGCTGAAATTTGCAAGAGACCCAGGAGGGGTTCCAGATTTTTGGAAAGAATTTGCCATAAAAATACCTTAGACCCATTTAATGTTCACAGCCTTTATGTGTTTCATTCTTTGTTACCTCAGCATGCAGCTGGCAATGGCAAGGGTCAGGCAGAAGGCCCATATCCAACAGATCACTCTGGCATATGATAGCATTAAAGCCATGGCATCAAATCATATGAATTGAGAAGAAAGATGATGTTGGTCAAAGCAATGGACCCCAGTGCTTTGGTTTCTGATGGAAGGTCTGCCTTAGAAAATGCTTAACACTGTGTGTACCTGTTCAGCACTCTAATTTCTTTGTATCTTTGTTTCTGGGGAATTCAAAACCAAATATGTAGGGCTCTGTGAACTTTGTGAAATTAGACATTTTTAACTTCAGTAAAGCACACTTGTTTGAAAGTATCTTCAGGCTCCCTCAACCCCTTCAGTTTTCTAGACATATTCACAACATATGGAAGTTGGTCTCCTTCTTACAATACAGACATTTTCCAGCTGTAGACATGCTCTGGCTTCCAGTCCCTCACAGAGAGAGGTGGAAGTGTAGAATATTGAACAGCACCCAGAGACCTGCCCTGGGGTCATGTTGAGGACTGGGCTTGTGTTCCGTACAGAGGCCAGCAAGCTCAACTGAGATCAAGCCAGGTGTCCATTTTGGAAAAAAATGGACCATGTTTGCTTGAAGATGCCCAGCTGCTTGGGTCTCTGCAAGATGGGAAGTGTGGTTCCCAGATAAGCAGTCTGTCAGCTTCCCATGAGGATATAAAGCCCATACAGGGTAGCTGCTCTGTCTGCCCATCATCTACAGCCATGGCTAGGATCTTCCTCCTTCCTTCAGCTCCTGCAAAAATCCTACCTTCAGTTTGTGCAGACTAAGAGGTACAATGCAAATAAAGTCACAGTTGTTTACACATCTGCAAAATCTCAGGGGAAATAACAGATTATCTCAGTGCAATTCAACTGAGTGACAAGAATAAAGGGATGTTGCTCAGTACTCTCAGGCATGTGAGATCTGACCAGTAATAGTACATTACTAAGATAATACTTTCTTATCCCATTTGTATGCTGGGAAGAGTGATTAGTCCTTGCCTGTACTATGCTGGGAAACTAGGAAGTGTTATTTGCCATAAATGCTAAGTAGTACTCTTAGTGAGGCATCTGTGACTCAGTTCCTTAGTTTTAAATAAATAAAAGCCTATGTCATTAACAATAACAAAATAAATGCACAGGGCAATAAATGCTCAACTACAAATTTGCAGTTGACAAATTTGAATTGACAAAGCTCAAGTAATTAAAAGCATGAACTGGAAAAGATCTTCAAACTTCAGAGACCTGAACATCCTGAGACCTGGAACTCTGCATGCTGAAGACTTTTAGTTCTGTAACTCAGTGTATGTGTTTCCTCACATTTCTTTGCAGTCAAGATTAAGACCTTGGCTTTTATCTGGCCCCCTATCTGAAAACAGGGATATCTCAAGCTCTGTGAGCATTTATGAGTTTCTAAAGATTCCACACAATAGGCTTGGATATCTCCAAAAGCTTGCATGCCATTTTGTATACAGAGCTTCAGTTTGGAGCAGTGTTGTGTCGCATGCCTTCCCAGCATCATTAGTCTGGAGAGTGAATGGGATGGATTCAGAAGAAGACCAAATGATTTTATTTGGTGAACACTGAGAAAAATGCCCCCCACTGGAGTGTTTCTTAGGTGGGAAATGCTGATGAAGATACTCCATGAAAAAAACTCTTCATGGAACTTTTCTCTCTATGTAAACTGAGATTTGCAAAGAGAGCTGTATGGCCAAAGTTCTTTGCACATCCTGTGCCTGCTAGGAATATCTTGTCCTCTGAGATACTGAAAAGCTGGAAAAGGCTTACATCCCATGTCATTATGCAACACGCATCTTTCAGGCACTACTTTTTTGCTTTCTGTTGGTTTCGTGTAGTTTTTCACTTCTCTGGCTCCCAGTCTGTGTCCTTTACTACCATATCAAGCAGCTCAGATCTAGTGGGTTGTTTTTCTATTTGAATTCCGTAGATGAATTGACAAACAGCAGATTCTACACACTCTTGAGTTTTTCAAGGGAAAAGATAAGCTCAGCATCTTAATGTGGTATTGATCTGAGTCCTCTGGAATTTGAATTTGCTTGACTTTGTAAAGTTTTCATAGCTAGGATATCTGAACATCAGATGGCTGTCAAGCTGGAGACTGCCCTGTTTGATCTGGCTAACTCATAATTAATTGAGCTGTTAATGTGAGTATTTGATAACACCTGGGGGTGTTTGGCACAAAAGGTGCTGAGGATGTGGAGCCTGACAGATGGATGCTCTCCAAATTTAAATTAGCCAAGTCTTAAGCAATGATTTATAGCTGGGGAGAGTGGAATGTAAAGTGTTATGATATTTTCCAAGTGAAGCAGCCTGGTCTTTCTTAAGATCAGGATACACGATGGAAATGATCTGAGCTGTCTATTAACATCTTTCATTTCAGCTGGAACAGGCTTTTCTATTGTGCTGAGAGTCTCCCCAAGCACTTTGCCATGACAAACCACGTAATACTTGAGTTTATGAAGACAACAAGTAGAGCAGTAATAATGATTGTAGTATCTCAGTACTGATTTAGGGGTACACTTTGACTTGCTAGCAAACTTCACAGCCTAGGAAGATGGACTGCAAGCCCACAAGGATTTAATCTCCAGTGGTAGGTAGAGAGAATATGAAGAGCTCTTATTCTTCCCAAGTTACATCTATAGATTATTCAGGTGCTATTAGGGTTTTGTAGCAGCTGTAGCAGCTGTAGTCTCATGTTACCCAGGCAAGTTTGCAGTACCTCTTCTCTGCAGCATAGCAAGTGGGACTGGAGAAAGAGGATCAGTTTTCCTTTAGAGGGTATGTATCTCCAAGACTAAAGTATGAAGGGGATGGAAAGGGATGGGATGGGATGGTGTATTTGACTGAGTACCTCCATACTCTCTGCCAGTGAAGCAGCTTTCCAACTGGAAATGCTTATTTAATTATTGCTTCCATCTTTTGGTGTTAACACCCACCCCAGGAGTGGACCCAAACGGTGCTGTGTTACCACAAAGTTCCTTCTTCTTTCAAAGTCTGGACTTGCCATTGCTGATTTCTCATCATCCTGAGCTGTTCTAGCGTAATTTGGCAAAAGTCAGAGCTGACTCTGGCCCTTGAACCTGAAAATGTACAAAAAGAGAGGCAAGCTGAAGGCCTCCATATAGGCCACCTTTCTACATGGGTGGAGGGAAACATACAACAAGATCTTATAATATTTTGATTACATAATTTAAAAATATTTTTTAACCTCAAATATTTTTAACTTCAGTTGTACTAAGATTGTACCCAGAGCTGATTGAAACACCTGTTTTAATATATTCCTGGCTTGTTTTGCTCCTCAGACTGGAAACTTCCTATGGAGAATGAATGCATTGCTTGAGGAAGAGGGTGTAGGAAATAGACGTTGTGCTATATATCTATATCTATATCTAGGTGAAGGTTACTGTAGGACACGGTTAGGGAAAGAAGCTTTACTGTTTGTCTTCTGATCAAACTTATCAGATGCTGAGCCCCCAGAAACATTAATTTAGTCAGGATGCTTTCACCCTTTGTGTCTGATTGCTGTTGAAGTTCAACCAGTGTCTGCCCATGCAGTTTTGGACTTTGTGCTCTGTCTGTTCAGAGAAGATCTGAACTAACCAACTGTGCCATTGTGAAGAGCATGTTAAAACTGAGTTTCTCTGCCAATCTCTTCTCCATTGCTTTTTTTCATTCTGTCTATATCACCAAACCAAAGGCATCAAATTCCACTAGACCGAATATTCTCTTTTCACAGGGGGTTCTGTTAAGTGTGCTCACCATTAGAGGCACTGCTGTATGCTAAATGACATAAAAAAGGTGGGGTTTCTTTTGTATTGAATTGTGTTCATATTCAAGTCACAACATTTTAAAGGTTCGTTTCTGTTGCTAAAAGACCAAATTCCTCTTAGGAAAAATACTGCCTTGAAAAAAGATGAAATGTATTATGGAATAACTAGGTTGGGTGTGAGGGAAGACATCTGAGTGTTCCTTGTCCTCACAGCAAGGCTAAGCATGAGGTCAGATGGGGTTGCTCAGGGCTTTGTACAGTTGGAGTTTGGTTATCTTTTAGGTTGTTGACTGCAATCACTGGGCAAATTTATTCTAGTACTTGCCCTTACTGTTGAGGCATAATTGTAACCACATCCTCATCTGTGAGTGTGCTCTGGTACCTGAGTGGCAGGCAAACCACATCCCCAAGCCCTTTGGACAACCTTGCAGAGGACACCTGCACGCAGGCATCAGTAGTTTCTGGTGTCTGCAAAGATCCCACTAAAATCATAGTACAAACCCATTAGGCTTGAATTAAGGATCTGAATCAAACTACTTTTTATATACCGTTTGTTTGTTTTTTCTCTCTCTCCTGAGGCTTTGCCTGTAATGAGTGGTAGAAGGTGCTGTTATTTTTGGACATGACTTTGGTTGTGCAGAGTTGCCTGTTAGTAGCTGAAATACAACTGTCCCTATTTCAGCTGCAGGCATTTCCATATAAAAGCTTCTTTAACTTGTTGTTGTATTGTAAATTTATTTTGGGGATTTAAATACTGAAGTCTGCCCAGCATGCAGTATTTGTGAAAATGAAATTACATGAATGTGAAATGGAGGAGTTTAAATATTCAAAGGGCACTAAATGAATTAGGTTTTGAAGGAACTGTTCTCTGTGTTTCTCCCCAGCATTTTATGCCACACATACATTATAATTTCAGACAGAAGATACATAATGCATTCAGACACTGTTTCCACTTTCTCCATTTCATCAGCCTGCAGTGTCTCACTTAGCTAAAAATCAATTTGTTATTACATGAATTGCTGCAGGACATAAAGATGCCTATGTAACTAGAGCAATTAATTAATATTTTTTGCACTGTGCTTTAATCAAACATAATAGCCAGACAGTTAAATATGACCACTCATCAGTATTTTTCATTGGAGCTTATTTTTTGCGATTAAATTCTTATTGCAATCAATCTTCCTGCTATTCCACTACCTTCATGTTGAAATGAAGTGCTGTGAGCAGCAGCAGAGAAATGGTAGACTAGGAGGTGAGAATAGTGGGGAGAGAGTGCAGTCTGCTGAAGGCTTTTCAATGAACAAACTAGTCCTGAGTAAATGTGTAGCCCAACAGATGATGCAGAACCTGTTTGTGAACTTTTTTGTTTCCATTTGACTGTCATTATAGTAGATCCCTAGAGCTGTGTCCTAGGGACACATTAAGGCCATCTTTAAACAGGCTTTGTCCTTGCAGGACCAACTGGGTCACCTGGGCCCTTCCTACTCTGTGGGTTACTCTAATTTGTGTTTTCTGCAGTGTTCAAAGGGGCACAACCCAGATGGAGGCCATGGCAAAGCAAAACATCTGAGCCCTCAGGTCTTTCCATTCTTCCTCACCTATGGGATCAGGACTGAGTATACATAGGCATAAATTTACCAACACTGTGCAAACAGAGAAATATGAAGAGTTCATTGTACCAAGTCAGTTATTTTCCGATCCCTGGTGGAGCAAAGAGGCTCAGATGTAATTTGTTCTATAAAAATAATGCTTACGTCTTTTACTGTGAATTCTCCTGCAAGATACAAAACGTTTGAGTCGGAAAATATATACCTTGGCAAGTATTCTCTGTTGCATCTCAAGGCAAAGAGAGAATGGGGCCACTGATTCTACCTGCTGACAGATGCTGTCTGTTGCTAGAAACAATGGCAAAGCTGGCTAGAGAAACAAGTTCCTGGAGATCATCATAGTAGCAGTCTGCATTTTAGCTACAGCTTTTAATGACTGTCCCAAATAACTTGAGTGCTTTTGGACGTGCTAAGCCCATAGGCATGTTTGTACGTGTGGTCAGTCAGAACTGCAGGAACTGTAGGACTAGAGAGGCCCTTGATATTCCTTGAGCCTTGACAGTTCACCAGCTATTTTAACTCAACGACTCTCTTGACTTCTTTAAAAAAATGAAAAGACTACCCTGACTAGCTTTTCCACAGTTGTTTTTGTTTAATTCAAGCAAATATTAGGCTAAACTACAAATATTTATGTATTGCTGTTTAATGCATGCGGATGTGTGTGTGCCAGAGGCTTTTTCAATTGCTTTTACCTAGAGCTTCTAGCAGTCCTGAGGCATTAACTAAGTCCTGACTTGAAGGTTTTCTGTATTGGTAGTCTTTGTTTTCTTAGTCTTACTTTCTCTTTTTTGTCATTCTCAATCTTTATATCTACCATTTCAGGAGTAGAGAAAAAAAGGAAAAAATGTAGTGGTTGAGAAAAAAAGATTGAGAAAGAAAGGAGAAGGATCCTATGCCTAACTGCATAAAAAGAAAAATCCAGTTCAGCCAAATCCTCAGCATTTCCAACATCTTGACTTTCCTTCTGGAAACAAAAAGCAGTCTTGACTTTGAGGAAAATTGGCATTGGTGTATTGAAACTTTGAATGAAAAAAAATCTGTTAAGAGTAACTTTTTTTGCCAAAAAGACCCTCTACTGAGAAATAATTAAATGGTGAAGGATTCACCTGCTGCTTCCCCAGCATCACCCACTTCACAGAAGTTCCCCAGCCCATGCACTAATCACAGGTACTCTGGTCAGATCATTGCTGCTCCTTGTGCCCTCTGCAGACACAGTTATAGATCTTGCATTAATTCAAGAAGTGGCCTATACTTTCTCCAGAAGTCCCATCACTATTGAAATTCAGCCTGAGGGATATTTCTTTTCCTCTCCAGCAAAGATTGCATAAGGATTGCTAGCACGTGGATACAGTGCGTGGTGTGCAGCAGCCAAATAATCATGGATTTAAGAGTCCCTCTGCACTCATTCACACGCCAGACCATAACCGCTCTGATTTTCCCCTTTCAGCAGCTGCAATACCCAGGCACAATGGGGTGAGTTAAGGTTAAGGATGTCGTTTCAGCTTTAACTTGGAATGTCCTAGCTTTGATGGCCCCAAGCCAAATCCTTAACATTATTTTAATGTCGTTTTTCTTCTTCATTTTGTGTTTGCATACATTTAAAAACAGAGCAGGGGTTACTTATGTCACAGCTGTGCATACTTTCTAAGGCCAATGGATAAATACAGGCTTTATACTACAAGAGGAAATTTTTTGTAAGACACAAAATACAAATTGGTTGAGAGTTTGGTTGGTGGATGAGATTGGCAATTGCTGCAAAGCACCGTGTCTCCCTCAATTTTGATGGAATTAGGCTGATTTATCTTCACTGAGGACCTGGGCCTCTGTTCCTCTCTTAAGATCAGAACTTTTTTCTGGCTGTTTGACAAATATTTTTGTTTATATAGAATTATCTTTCTCTTCCCATCCATTTCCTACTTCGAGTCATTCCAGATTGAGGGTTTGATTTTGTACAGACTGAATCTATATATATGATTTTTTTTTTTTTTGCCTGAAGAAAAATATTTATTATTTTTTAAGCCAAATGAGTGCTGCACGTTTTCCCTTGGTACTCAAGTGGCTTGGTTGAAATCTTGGCTGAATGAAGTTTTTCATTTTGTTTACTGGAGTGTTCCCCAACAACGTGACTAATTCTTCTTTTCTGATCAGGGTTAATGCTGTGCCTATGTGTTTTAGTCTATTTTTCTGGTATGGAAGAGTGGAGTCATCCACAGTATGAAGTTTCAAAGTATAAAAATGCTTTCAGAGACTCTTTCAAACAAACTTCTCAGCCAAATAGCAGGGACAATTATTGGGTGTTTTAATTTGTGCGGGTTTTTTTGTTGTTTTCTTTGTAACAGAATGGAGATTTTTAGGTCTTAATTTTTTTCCTCAGTTTTCTTGTTTTCTATCCTTGGTAAAAGTTTCAGCTCTTTGTTTCTCTTACAATCAGATAGTCTTTGAAAATATGAAAGCCATTTTTTTCTGCCAAAACAACCTGAGATTTTAATGAAAGAATGTCACAAGGACCCAACAACTACAAACTTAATTACATACATGAAATTACAAAGCAAAAATAAACTATAGTGATGCTAATTGAGACTAGCGCATTGTTGTACCTAGATCAAAATTCAGAGAGATCAGTGGAAGGTTTTCCACTGACCTTAATAAGCTTTGTGTCAAGGTTTAGACTTATAAGATGAAATTTATTTCTTTGGCATCCCTCTATGCTCTGTGAAGCCACCTCACTAAGCTTTAGAAGCTCAGCAACAGCACAATTCCCCCCTGTACTGAGACATGCTCAGGCTTCCTGTGGATCCCTGCGGAGCAGTGGAAGGTTTGAACGCGATGTTGGTTTACAGATGCGCAGCATAAGTTCCATCCTGGAGCTCCCACGCATGGTTTCTCTCTTCCAGGGCTGGGGAGAGATGAAACATTCATGGTTTCTTGGCCCCCAAGCACAGCTAGCTGCAGAAGTGGATGTTTTTTCATGCAGTCACGCTATCCCTTCCGTGCACAGATTTTTCAGGTGAGCACTAACGCTCAATCCGAAGACATAACTGTGGTGTTTATGGTCAGTGTGATACTGATTTGTGTCTCCTGGTTAGATAGATTTCAAAAGCATTCTCTGTGTTGGTGCTAGTACAGCAGTTGGTGTGGTCTGGGGGAAAAAAAATGTTGCCTACTCAGTTCTTTAGAAATCTGTATTCTTATTAAAAATACATACTCTTTAATTCTGAAAGTAAGAAAAGGAAGAAGAGAGCACAGAGCAGCTAGAGGGAGAAGAGTCCTATTCTGAGCACCAGGAGGCTTTATTTCATTTGGATGTTTTCCTCACAAGTTCTCTCTGAGCCAGAAGCATGGAGCTGTGGCCATGCTCTGGGTTACTCTGAGGTAAACCTGCAAGGGGCAGTTTCCTGCTTTGCTGGAAAGAGGCAGAAAGACATTTTGTGTCCTGTCTAGCCGTACACTTTTTATTAATTTATTTTCCCGCTTCCCTGCCATGTCTTGCTGCCAGGGCCAAGGGACAGAAGCAGGGACACACGGTGGGGCTGGAGGAGCAGGTGGCTGCCAGTCAGTCAGCCTGGTCCTGTGAATCCTAGTCTGTCTTCTCTGAACTGGAGGGAACCATCAATTAAAATATTTGCATTCCTTGAGTGAACTGTTCCCTGTTTTTATGAGCAGGTGCCCCCAGGAAGTGCCAGGAGCTGGCAGGGTGATCGTGCTGGTTTTCCATTGATGTTTCGCCAGTGGTCCTGGGTCTTTGTGAGCAAACCAGAAATTAGGACAGTAATTTTTTTTCTTCACGTACTGTAGTAAAATACACCAAAGCTTAGACCTTTTTGGGTGCTGAACTGAGCCAAGAGCTGCAGAGGTTTTGTGTGTGGTGTGAAACTATTCAGCAGGATCACTCTGGCAGTCAGACTGAAACATCTTTACTTTGGACCAGGTGTAGTTGTCACCTGTGGTGCTCCTGCTCACCACTCAGTAATTTGTCTTGTGTAAGAGCTGCAGCTTTCCTTATACTGACCCCTGAGGTGTGTGAGAGCTGGGCACAAATTCCTGTCATTTCTACACATACACAGACTTTTGTGCCTGTCTTGAAGGTTAATTTTTATCCCTCACTTCTGCAGATACTTGGGTGCCTTTCAGCGATGATTGCAGGTTCTGTGCGAATCTGTGTGTTGCACTTGCCACAAAAATCAAGAGCTGGGACCAGGTTAAAGCTAACCAAGCAGTCCAAAATTAGCATCATGAAACCTTTACATCCTTTACCATTTGAAGGAGTTGTAGCTGTAATTCTTCCCCATGGAATCATTCAACAGTGTCAACAATTTTCCACAAAATAAAAAAAGCTGTGTTTGGAAAAGTATTTTTCCCCTAGGAAAGCTATTCAATCTGAAAAATTATTTCAGCCATTTCTTGTATGATACTAAATTCCCTCTGCACTAACCTATAGTAACCTGAGTATACTGAGAACAGAAGGTTATTACTCTTTTTTCTCTGAGAATACTTTGTTGAAAAATAAACAGAAATCTGTTGTGCAGGCAGCAAGGAGAGTATCTTTGTGCAACCCTGCTGCAGGGGTGTTTACACCTACCTTGCAGGATGCAGATTGCTAGTTTTTATCTTTCTAGAGTCTTGCTGTTTAGCCTGAATAAAAAAGCCATTGGCAATGTGAGAATGCTGCTTTTGAACTGTGGGACCCAGTACCAGAAATTGTCATTGCATCCTAATTTAGGAGGTGACTTTCACTGTTATAACTGACTACTTCCATGGCCCACCATCTGTGGGGGTGGGAAAGAATATGTTAGACATCTTCTGGAGAAATTATTGCTTCTCTTAGCCAAAATAAATCCTAATTTATTGAACCCACAGCAAGTCTCTTTCGGAAACAGCCATACTTGTGATAGACACAATTTTAGCTGCTAGTAGAAATTGAAACTACATCCAAAAGCTTGAAGCTGCAACTGAAATGAAACCTATAAGCGTGAATTACTTGGCTTAATCTAATACACTCTAGAAGAGAATAGTAATGGAGTTGCATTGTCTGTGGGACAGACGAGTTTCACTCGGGTAGTTTATGGAGCAAAGGCATTTGTGGTAGATGGCTGCATGAAGATAAATTCTGTCCTCAAGTGAACAAAAAAGTACTGTCCAAAATCGATCTCCAGTGTCATTTTTAACTTGAAGAAGGATCAGGGTCACACTCCAGATGTTTCAAACAGGCTCATTTCAAATATAAATTGTTTTAGTTGCAGTTCTTAGTGGTTGCTGTATCTGTGAGTTGAGTCCAACCCTGAGCAAATGCTGTGAAAGAATAATATGAATATTTCTAAACATGAAGAAGTATTATTATTCTCTTCAGTGTGAAGAATTATTATTATTCCTTTCAACGGAGATAAACAGACAGTGTGTTAACTGTGACAATAAATTTTTAATTTTTTTTTTTGGTGTGTTGGAAAGTACCGATCATATGTTAAACTAGTCAAGTCAGCTCTCTTTCACAGAATGAAATCTGGTCAGATTTATGGCTGCAGAAGGAATGTTTGAGTTGATGATTGAATAAATAGCACCAGCAAACTTGCTGTCATTGTAGTCCTGATCAAAACCTCAGTATTTTCCAGGAGAGGCAGATGGACTCACCTAGAGCTCTATCCATTTGCATCAGCAACTGAAATGTATCAGTCAGAAGTTCAGTGGAGAAATGACTCATTTTTTTGACTAATAAAGTAATTCAGCTGAGGTAGAGACAAGTTATATCTGATGTCATACTTTTATATCCTTTTTGCTTATTATAATTTATTTTCTTCAGGTTGGTATTGCACAGAGAAATATGATGCATTGTTCTGAAATTAAATTTGAATCTGTATCAAGGCAATTTAATCCCACTTGGAGTTGGTGGATAAAGGAACAAACGTAACCTTCGGTAATTCCCTTGGTCATAGTTGGCTTTTTCTCATGCACAGCAGTTTAAACCAAAATCACATTCTCTAATGAGAGGCTATAAATTAGTACTTTAATGAGACACATGAAGTTTGAAGAGTTGTATTCCCACATTCCTCTTATCAGTAAGCCTGGGTACCTCAATGGGTGGGGAAAGATCCATAGTGCTGAATTTGTTATAACACTGCTCAGTATTAAGATGATTTTTACAATATCATTAATCCTCAGATGGGAATCTGGCTGTCAGTATGATAGGTATTGTTTCCATCTAATGTGAGAGCATTAAAATGAAATAAAAATAGGGAAGGGAAGTTGGATCTGCCCATAACCAAAGAGCAATGTGGTGAAATAGTTTCTTACAGTTCCTCCTACACTGTTCTCACAAGTACTCTGCTTTGTGTTTCAGTAACTTTTTTTCATATAGATACTGACATCTGTGGTCTCTCTTGAAAACAAAACAAAAAAACTGACAACAAAAACCAACAAAAAAGATAAATATTTGGAAAGGATTGGGCTTTGCACAACCTGGTGTTGTGGGAGGTTGGAACTTGGTGATATTCAGGTTTCCTTCCAACCCAATGCATCCAGGAATTACTCATTGCTTATTTCCTTAGATAAGGAGCAGGTTGTAATGTGGTATAGAAAAGTAAGGACCAAAAACCTAAAAGGGACTGTTGTGAAGTTCAGTTCCATGAATCTTGTGTAGCATGAACTATAGCAGATCCACAAATTTAATCCATTCAGGGACAAATCTTTGGGGTATCCTGAGTTCTGTTTCAATGTGCAAATTGGTAGAAGTGGAGAATCCAGTACAACCTTTGGACAGCTAACGTCACAGTGTTCATAATACCCAAACCAACTCTACTTTTTCTACTGAGATGTGTTTGGCATGTGCTAAACAAGGCTTATACATCTGTAAGGAACAACTATTTATGCTTAATCATATGTATATATATATACACATTTGTATACTAAATACATAGCATTCAATATATTATCATGCAAGTGACATACTACCTAGCCCAATGTATTCTTTGAGGACTTTCTTCAAATAAGTCCTAAGTAATGTAATAGGGCAGATTATGATTGCTAGGTTATTCTTCTTCCTGGAAGAAAGGCAGTTTTTCATTTATTCTCCATAAACGGTCCAGTTGCTGGTGTGGCAGCAATGCAGCTGAAGGTATTAGCATATTTATAAACCTGTGGCAGTTCTAGCACTGTTTCTGGTTTGAGGCAAATCTATTACTTCTCCTTTGCTTCTGCCAAGACCAGCCCAGGGCAGATCTGCCTCAGGAGACTTTATGTATATCTTCTTTTCAGCAGATGTGTGAGTTTTGTGTGTTTTTTTATATAGCACTTAGCATTGAGAAACTCCTGATCCAATTGATTTCTAGCACTTGGATGAAAGAATTGTTATGCAGTAACACTCATTGTCCCTTGTTGCCTTTCAGGCACTTCAAAATATAAGTAGACTGCATTCTTAAAAGAGGGCTAATATGGAAATTAAGTAGAGTTGTTCTGCACAGAGAACCAGCATTACTCATATGCTTTCAAAACTGTAAAACAATCTGTGAGTGGCCAACAAAAAGTATGTTAGCAGTGGGCAAATCAAAGTGATTCAGAATTTGAATTAGAAGTCATAACCCCCTGTATGCCTTTATTATGGAGCTGTGGAATGAATATTAATAGCACCTGGGAGCTGTTGAATAGATGTTTTAGCCTAATTTAAACCATTAATTAAGCATTTATTAAAATGTAACTCTATAAATACTTTCTAGCTAAAAAGCTATAATAAGGGCTAGGCTGGATGAAATTGTGGGCTCTTACTGCCACATGAGTGTTAATCTGTTGCCAGTAGGATTGAGATTTGTGTGAAAATACAATTTAGGAAACCATGTTTGCAGTATCTCGAAGAGATATATCTTGCAGTAAGGTCCTTGCAATACCAGACTTCAAGAGTTCCAGTTTTTGGAAGGTTAAATTTTCAAACTTCTACAGTTACCTGATTTATTTAGTTGCTAATCTTACATCAGAATACTTTCTTTCTGCCCTAACCCAGCTCTCAATAAATTCTTTGTGGACAAGATCTGGTGGATGAGATAAATGAGAGATGATCTAAAAGGATGGTTTATTTGGTTCTTGTCTTTAAATAGGAGAAAAATCCAAAGGAAATGCCAAAAAAATGTGAGTCAAACATGTCAAATGTTGTTTATGGTCATGATTCTGTTTAAAATGAAATTTTAACTGGTTTTGCAGACATTGAACATTGTCTCTCTGCTGAAATATAAGCCTATACTCCTCTTTACTTGGCACATTAGCCTTTCTACAGCTTGAAATTTCTTTCTACTTCTCCTGTTAATTTTTATTACAATTATTTTGCTTGGTCTTGATATTATGTTTTAATGTTGGTATATCAAAAAGAGGGAATATAGTTAGATAAACTTGGAGGATATCTGGGAATGACCCATGAAGTTAAAGAAAATGAGCCTGTGGAAACAAAGCTCTATTTTAAGTGACTGTTAGAAAATACTGCTAAGGGGGCTGGGAGCCCTGCAGTGCTTCTCAATGCATCTCTGAATTGCTGCACCATTACAGACATCCAGGTCTCTGCATTTATAATACCTAACAAAATGGGGTTTCAATTTTGAGTTGAATCTCTGGTTATTTGGTTAATAAAAGCAATGGATATATTAATGCCAAGTGGGAAGAAACAGCAGGCAGCAAGTGCCCTTTTCTAGTAATTGCACTCATTGAAGATAATTATCAGTTGAAATTACCTAATAATCTTTTATTCCTGAATTCCTATACCATTCTCTGCTAACGAGCTGTGAGAATGCAAAGGGTTCAAGTGATTCTTAGCTGACCTTGTTGGCCTGATTTCACATTAGTTGGAGGTCTTGTAGAGGTCACTCCTGTTTCATTTCAGGAACTGCTCAATAACAGTTCTAGTAATTCACTGCTGTGAAAAGATGATTTAGTGTTTCAGATAAAAACACCTTGTCCTTAAAATGCAGTGGATGCTTCTTTTTGGCTAATATGGGATTCCTGAACTCAAAGGCTTGTTCTAGGAAGCTAAGCATTTTTACATGTGGGAATATATACCCAAAAGACTGTATGCATCTTGAAATGCATCATCTCAAACATCTGCTGGCATACGTTTATAGCCAGGAGAAAATTTGTATTGTTTTGCTTGCACATGATCCTGAACCGTAGCCAGTAGAGGAGTTGGATAGGAGATGTATGCAGAATGAGTTATGGACTGGGTGATGGGAGCATGAGTTACTGAGTAGCAGGACAGTCTTCCTTCATGGTGTGATGCCATGTGGACAGCATGTGATACAGTAGTTCAGAAGAGATCTGACAGTAGGAGTTACCTCGGTAATCTAAAATCAAAATTCTACCTCTGGGTTGAAAAAAGGTCTATAGAAATGTCAAAGACTTAGTCTCAGTGGACTGGCTAAGTTCCAGATGGCAAAATCTTTATTTGTACCATGCCTCCTATTCCTATAGATGTGATAAATTTCCGATTTCAAGTGGATATGATAAATGGAATCTGTTTTGCTGCACCTGAGAAGCTTCTGTACTTCACCTTTGTGGTGACTACATTTTGATGGCAAAGTGCTGAATATGGTCCATTGGGATCCTTCCTGATAAAAAATGCCATGCAAATTTATTCTTTACATTAAATTTACTTATATCCCAGCTGACACGATAGTAGAGGAGCAGTGGATCCTCAGGAGATGTAAATTAGTGAATGCCAAGAATCTATCCTGAAAGTCTTCAGTCCTCAAGCTGTAATCATGCAGAGGCACATCTCTATCTTAAGATGTATTTTTGTCAAGCATTTGATTCTTCTTGTAAACCATCTCCTCAGTCCAGAAGAGTTGGTGGGTTTTGGTTTTTTTTTTTGTTTGTTTGTTTTGTTTCTTTGTTTTTGTTTTTTTTTTCCCCTGGCCTAAGAAACAGCTTTAAATTTGCTCACTCTTCCTTGTCTGCTCTTGCATGTTGTTCCTATCCCCTGTGCTGCAGCAGTGTGCTATTCTGTTAAGCACAGAGCATGTTCTGTTGTATGGAGGCTGAGAGATCCTTGCATTACGAGACAGACAGCCTGGCAACATCCTACAGCAAAGCAGGTTGTCATCATCCCAACACAGAAATATGAGAAATCTGCATTGTCAAGGGAAGCACCGGCTGGCTGGTACTTCCCTGACAGCCCAGTGCATCTCTCCAGTCGTGCAGGTGAGCCTGCAGAACATCCAGTCCTCTAAAATCTGCTTAAGTGTGTTTTATTGATTGTCTGCTAATATACACTATTTGAGTAACGTAATGCAAATAAAAATTGGGTGAGAACTGAAAGGTCATGCAGGCTGTAAAACAGCATCTGAAACTTAGGAAGAGCTCTCCCACTGCACAAAGAGGCAGAACTGTTTTGGAAAATTTTCAGTAAAATATTAATATCTTAATGGACAATAATAATATGAATTATTCCAAATTTCTCATGAGAAAGTATGTGGTTTTTTATAGGTATTTTTTTATCCAACAACAAAGTATTCTGAATTATATAATAGCTGAAATTAAGATAAATTTAGAGAAAGAAACACCAAGTGAAAACCATTTAAAGCAAAGCAGGATAACTTTAAAAGGAGAGCATTCCACTTTATCCAAACTGGGTTTGATCCCTTTCCTCATTAGCTTTTTGCTCCATACAAACTTTCTATATTTTCAACTTTTTTTGTCTGGTTTTGGCATGGGGGTTAGGTGGGTAGGGAGGGGGTCCCTCTTGAAAATCCTGAATACCTTTTCTGTTCAGAGAAAACAGCAAGAATTGCTGTGGATTGCCAAGAGGAGGCTGATATGGGCTGCCTGCTGCTGGAAGTTCTCCAGAAGGTCTGGTCTACCTGTTCACCACTACAGAGACAATTAACTTCCTGATGCTGGTTCACAGGCTATACTTATCACAACTGCTATTAATTTGCATTTTAGCTGAATGAAGTACCGTTGCAATTAGCTGTTAAGGCTTCCTGTGGAAGCTTCTTCATTCTGAGGTCAGAGAAGCTTTGCTGAAAAGTGTCTTAAGGAAAGAGGAGCCAGCAAAGCAGGGAGCTTGTTTGCAAAACTGGCCTATGCTTGGGATTAATTTTCTTTTCTCTAATGGCTTGATCGTAACAGTTGCACTCTAATTTTTGTACAGGGTTGTTCACATTTCAGGCAATGTAAATATATACATTGGCATGCTTATTAGTTCTGCTGTTTAAGTTAGGGATATTTGATAGTGTGTAATAAAACCGAGTGGTCCTGTATACCATTTGTCTTGCTGAGCTTGGACTCATCTCTTTGTACTCCCACTCCACCCTTTTCAACTTCATTATATTCCAAATGCTCCTCCTTGCTTGGAGCAAAATCAATCCTCGTTTTGCATTGGGTGGAAGAGGAGAAATGTGTGCTGGGATTTTTTTCAATGCACAAAGCTGCATGCAGACTTAATACTTGCTTAAATGATAAGCTTGGGGCATCCCTGGGGGGGAGGAACGTTATAAGACAGCTGAGGTCATGGTCACAGCCTCAGCCCTCATGTATTAAATTGCAGAAAGAAGTAGAAATATGAGAAGACCCTTTCCACTTATCAGCAAAGAATACTACTGTGAATGCTGCTTCCCTGAGCTGCCATATGCTGCAGGCAAAATAGTAAGTCCCCGCAGCTCTGAAAAATGATTTTTGGTTAATCATTCCTTCATTTCAAAACACCATTTCCCCCCAACTAGCCCAGTTTGTGTTTCTCTTTTGGAGGGACTGGCTCATGTCACCAGCTAAATGCAGCTGGCCTCTGGAGAGATGGTAGAGAATGCATTTTTCTAACTGAGGATGCAAGTCCCTGGGGGAGGGTTAGGGAGTGGTATTTATACTCACAGGACCTCATAGATTTACAAAATGTGGTGTTCTAATTCCTCTGGTAGCCAGGTGTTGGTTTACCTGTTTAACTTACTAATCTGAGATACCAGTGGTGAAGCAGAGAAAGGAGAACCTCCAGTATAAATGTCATAGGGCTACCTGGTCCTCATACTCTGTATCTTGTCTTTCAGGAGTACATGCTGCACAGTTTATGCCATCAGGAGGGAAAAATGCCACAGAGTCCTCCCTGCCATGATAGTCCTAGTGTAGGTAGGCTATTGGGGTGAACATTATTCTCATATATGTCCTTCCCCTCTCTTCACATAAAGACCAATGGCTCAGGCAAACCCTCAAAATTTTTACTCTGAAGCTCTTGAAATGATCCAGCATTGCCAAAAGAAAGGATTTGCTGACAGTCAGAATCCTATTGGCAAACCTAGGTGGATTTATAATCTTGGGTGGAAACCAATTTGAACTATAATTTTACATGAATCCGATCCCTCTCCTGAGCCAGGCAAAACTTCATCTGGCTGATTTTTCACACTCAGCTTCTGAGCACTTTTATTGAAATTTGGGCTGAAGATACATCTCTGAGTCCATGATTCTGTGCAAATGAAAACTTAAAGTGCGTATGAATAAATTCAGCTCTGTTCCCTGCTTTTTGATGTCTCTAGCTGTAGGTTGACACAGTGAGAACCACATGTGTGGTCCAGAATGTAAACTGAGTAACATGTTTAGAACATGTGCCACCATCTCGTGTTGTTATGAAAATAGTTATAATTATAAAAAGTATTACAGTGTTTCCTCCCCTACTCTTCTTAAGTTCTTCCCCTGTGTAGTGAGCCTCCCTCCAAATCTGATGCTATCTGGGGAGCAGCAGTTTTTGGGTATTCTGGGTTCCTTTGCTTTTCCTGCTCCAGATTCTCGGTGTGAACATGGAAAATTACTTAAGGGTTGTTTACATGTAGACAAGCATAAGAGTTAAGTGGGTGCAGTCAGGTCCCCTGCAGATTTTCTGCATGCTGCAGCCACTGTTTGTAAACAGGAATACACATAATAGGTTTAGAAATCAGCTCCAAAACAACAGGCATTGTTTGTGTGCTGAGTAACTCTAGTGATCAATTAGGAACTGGGAAAAAAACATGTTGTTTCCAGATGAATGTAAAACCAGAACCTCCCCTGCCAAAAACTCCAACTGATATCGTTGAACCTAATGGAATGTTTAGTTAACTTTTTTTTCCCATATTAGACTTAATTTGTGAGAGTATTTTTTATTATTATTTCTGTAAACTAATGAGAAATTACAATAATAATGAAATACCAAGTGAACACTGGATAGTTGTACCTCCCTCTGTGTCACCAGAGGAATGTGTTGGGGTTTTGTTCGCACTGGTTGGAGCTGCAGCAGTTGCATTTATGTTGGGCAAAAATGGGCTGAGGCTTGATGTACTGTGAAGATGTCTGAGTGTATAAGTGAGGCAAAGGAGTGTTAGAATGTGTATAAAGGACAACAGAGAGCATATCCCCTTGTTAGCAGGTGGTACTTGTGGTTTGACTTGCTAAGGTGTTGGGCACCAAAAATAAGCAGCAATGTCTTTTGGTGGAACAGGACTTGTAGCTTTCTGGACACTGATGGAAATCAGGCTCTGGGTGTACCTGGCAGGGTCCAGAAAATCTTTAGATCAGCTGTGGAAAGTTACAAGTGCCTACAAGCCACTTGACTTTCATCTCTTCAATCCCTGTAATATGAGGGGACATTTTTTTTCCCTATCCATAATACCTGTGGCCATCAGGGCTTTTTCTCTACCCTGCTCCCAAACTGCTGAATGTAGCACAGTCTTCTGCCTGAGTTCTACCTTTGACAGCTCCTTCCTGAGCTTTCTTGGTGACTTCAGAGCCACTCAAGGTCAGTGACCACGCAAGGACAGCAGCAGCCTTGTTTATGATCTGCGGAAAGTGCTTCAGTTACTAAATGAATTTGAGTTGAGTTTGTTTTTTATCATCCTGAAATAACCAGTGCTCAAACAATTGTAATTCTTCTGATGTCGAAAACATTTGGCTTGTTTGTCAGTGCAGTGTTGTGTAAATAAATATGTACTAAGCATCAAAATCAAGGAGGGGGGGGTGAGTTCTCAAATAATTATGTAAATAAATCCACATAAAATGCTCTGATATTGGCTACTGCGTGCATTTATATTAATCAGTATGGACATTACTGACAAGTGAATCTATTCTGCTTCATTCTTCCAGAGGTTTCAAAATTAATGCTTCATTTTTCTCCTTGTTTTGCTGGAAAGGATACAGGGGGAGGCTAAGGCTGTCTCATCTCAGCATCCCCTTCAGGTGTCTCTGGGAGGCTGAGGCCAATCAAACTTTGCATAAATAAAAGTACTTGGCATGGGAGAGTGTACAAGCTTCATCCAGTGCTTAAAAAGCCACATCAGGGAAAAAATAAATTCACTCATTTTCTGGAGTGGCATTTATTTGTCAGTCTCATCTTGACCTCTTTTGGGGAGGCTAAAGGATGTTCAGTGACTGTAGAGTGCAAAGACTTTCGTATATATCCCCAGATGAACTTTTTCGATGCTTCATTGACAACATCTGTAATTCAGCCAGCTTGAGTGGCTCACCATTTTTCTTTATCCATGGAACTCATTTTTTTGTCCAGGACTTGGCACCCATGCTTGATCACGGAATAAGTGAGAAAAAGCAGTTGCTCTTACTGATTCTGAGATTTTCTCCCTGAGCTATTAAGCCGCTGAAGTATATGGTAAGAAGATGGGAAATCTTTCAGTCTAATGGTGACACAGACTATCTAAATTGTCAAGTTGGATCCTTCATTCAGGCTTCCACCAAACCTGGGACTGATAACTGCTGACCTCTATCTCTAAAGAAAAAGATGACTACAGTAAAATGGCAGGAGGTAGAGATTGCCAGGAATAAGGTGTGAGGGTGCTGTTTTGGAAAGCAGAGAAACAATGAAAATAGCATTTGGAAGTGATTTTTGTTTTTGTGAAGTTAGAATTCTGTGGTAATCATTGACCATTTGTTCAAGACATAAGTGTAGGAGGTGTAGGAAGACAGGGTTGTTACCATCTTATTTGGAGTCCTGGGAAACAGGAACTTAACTCATGATTAGGGGACAGAACTGTGATAAATGAGAAGGAGCTGTGATGAGTGTCTTACTGCTTTTTAATTACTAAAATGAGCTTTCTTGAAGAGGTAGCACTGGAACGAATGAATTTCTGGGTGGCTGAAGAGAAAGGAAATCGGGGAGGCAGAGAGGGCCACATTGGGACCACTGAGTGTCTAACGTGGTTAGAATTTAACCAGCTTTTCTTCTTTTCTTTGCAGCCTTAAGGCAGGTTCCAGGTACTGTGTAATTGTTTATGATATTACAGCTTGTCAGATTATTTGCATTAGAATTGGGTAAGTGCAATGAGCCTTCCAACTAGAAGAATGGTGTGGAACCTATTGTTTTAGGTTTTGAGTCAGAAATTTTGAGAAAGACCATTCTTTTCAGTTTTTTGTGTGAGAAGTCATACAGATAGATTTTTGTTCATGCTCTCGGCTTGCTTTGGTTGCTCTGGTTGGCCATCTCTGTTTTCATTGTATCCTGAAAGTGAGCAAACAGGTATTGCATGCATTGTTAATATTCACTACACCTCCAGTTGTTAAGGTGCTCAACAAGAGCAGCATTGATAAATCGATAAATTAGATTAAGGACTTAATTTTTTTCCCCACACTCCTCTGTGCTTGCACAGTTTGCCTCAAATATCTGTGTTCCAAAGTGTACCGAGTTAGAAGTATGAATGATCTGTCTCCTGGCCAGGTATCTCCTCTGGCCAGAACAGTCCATGTTGTCAGCTTGAATGCATTCAAGGCAACTGCTTGACAAATGGCTTTGGCAAATGCTGTATTTGAACATTACAAAATATTGGTAAGCTAAAGTATTTGGGTGTTCACAGAATCTGCTGTAACTGCTGCTTACCAGTGTTTTTCTACTCCTCCTGCTTGCTACATTTTATTATGCCTGTATTTTATATTCAAATCAAGTCCTGATGAAATGCTTATGGATAGATTTGTTATTTGCTTTTTACAATGATTGTGAAGGCAAAGTGGGTGAAAAATCACAGCAAAACATAAAAAGTAGCTTTCAGGGCAAAAAATAACCTTTAAGAATTGAAAGAAAAGATCTGAAAGGGTGAGCTAAGGGAAAAGTGACTTCAGGAAAGCTGGCAGGCCCTTAGGGTGTCTCAAGGCCACAAGTTCAAGCTATCCCACTCACAAAGTATAGTAGGGGACTATAGTGGTTTAAATATGAGCTCATCATTGACCTCAAATGAAAGAAAGAAACATACAATAAAGGAAACTAGGTCAGGCTCCCAGAATGAGAACAGAACTGTAGCAGGAGCATAGACAAAATCAGAAAGGCCAAGGAACTAAATAAAGATATAATATTTAAGAGCCCTTGGCATTAACTAGATATCATTTTGTGTCACTGTTACAAGAGATTGTTCTGCTACACAATAGGGAAAGAAAGTTATCAGCATATCAGCACTGAAGGTAATTGTTTAATGTTTTTCCTTCATAGGAAGTTCAACTCTAATTAGATTATTTCTGTAATTAGGACTAGTTATAAAGCAGTAAGGTCCCTGACTAGATATGTGAAAATGGGTTAGGGCCAACCTAGATAATTTAAATCTTTTCAAATTGTGTTGGATTATGAATTTAATTTTAGAATACTTAACATATATCAGTATTGTTAGTGGGCTTAACATGCAAAGGAGAGGTTCAGAAGCCTGAAAAAAGACGAGCACAGTGAATATTCTTAAAAAAGAAGATAGAAGTAGAGCTGGGGAGCTAGAGACCCACCAATTAAACATTATTTCTGGAAAAGTACATTAATAAGTAATCCAACAACCTGTTTTAAACACCTACAAGATAACAGGGGTAAGAATAACATGCCAAAAATTTAATCCAAAACCATCTTTCTTGGGCAGCAGCATGGCAATAGGTCGTGTGGACAGAGAAGCAGCAGCAGATTGATGTATTCAGATTTCAGTTTGGTTTTGTCAGCATCTCAATGACATCCTAAGTTACAGAAAAATTTGTCTTAGTCCTAAGATTTTAATTACTTTCAGGAGGGCTGTTGTCTCTTTATTGGTTGGAGTGGGGATCTAGAAGGCTTACTCTAGGCTTTATCTCCTGGCCTTTCTACTTGAAGGCTTCAGTAAGTGTATAAAGTAAGGTGGGATAAATCTAGGCCAGTATTCAGTGCTGTTACTTAAAAGTAGTTCACTGGCTCCATGGAGTTTCCCTCAGAACTATGAATGGAAATTGCTTAGTACTCAATACCATGGGTGGTGTGCTGGCTATTCCCCAAGGAGAGAGGCACCTTGGTAGAGCAGATGAATATGTGATAATCTAAGTAGTCTCTACCACCTTCTTCTCAGGTTCAAACAGCTTCACAGGATGCAAGGATTAGGGAATGAAATCACTGCTGGATTAGGGATCTGGGGTGGGAGCTTCTCCATCCAGCTCTTCTGCAAATGCCCTGGTTTTGCACTGTTGCTGAGTTTAGCTTTGTACTACCTCTCATCCTCCAGCAGCCCAGGGCCATAGCCTGGTTATTCAGTCTTAAAATCAAGCCTAATTGCAAACCAGGCCCAGTGGCCAAAGGACAAGAGTATTATAAATGCCAGATACTTGTGAGAAGCCAACTTGTCCCAGGGAGAGACAGCTGCTCCTAATTTGCCTGAGAGAATCGTATTTTAAAGCTTAAAAATACAATAATTTTTGTGCATAGCAGGGCAGCTACTCCCTACCCAGAAGGGTTTAGTATTTGTGTGCCTTGGCCTGCCAACTATGAGATGGAAGAATACTTGTCTGCTCAAAAGGCGAGATTGAGACATGCTAAATTATTTCAAAATATATCTCTGAGGCCTTCAGAAGAAAACAGCTGAATTATATTGAATTTTAGATACCGGACACTGTGACAGGTTAAGTGTCCAAGTGGAATTAAGCCATGTCTTCCAGTCTAGAAGGACCTCAGTTCATCTCTCAGCATAGTACAAGAAGGTAAATATTGTGGATGTCTTGAAGGAGGTATTGGAGAAGGGAAATGTCATTAAAGAAAGAGCTTCTCTTAAGGTATGAGGGAGGAAAGAAAAGTCCAACTGGGTTTTTGGTACATCCAGTAGGTTTGGAAAGGACTGGAGCTGGGGCTTTTTGTAGCACATAGCTAAAAGCTATGGCAGTAATTGCCTTTTTTACAGGTGGGTTACTCCCTCTTAGCACCAATCTTTGCTAGGCAGGTGGTTCTACCTGGGACAAATCTTATTTTGCTTGGGGAAGTCTTTGGGAATTCTGTTCTGGAAAGGGTTGTAAGTCACAAGAAGTGACTAATGGGCAGGTTGGACAGTGGCACCTGCATGTGCCCAAGGTGTTGAAATAATCACTGTATGCTTTCAGTAAATGTCAATGCTGGTTGGAAACATGGTTTATGTCTTGGATGTGTGCTTCAGCTGCTGCTGATTGTCTGAGGGGCTTGCAGAAAGGATTTCAAGAGGTGAGAGAAGGAATCTAAAGAAAATCTTCATCTCCCAAGAAGACTGTCTGCCTTCTGGCAGCATGTAGAGAACACGCAATGAAATTAATCGTCACTGGACTTATTTGATAAGCTCCTTGTCCATATTCCACTATGAATTTCCATCACTTGAGCCCACACAGATCAAACACTAGCTTCAAGGAAATGCAGGCATTTACATATTACTTTTGTCCTGCATCAGGTGGTTCTCTTACGAATGTGGCACTTGCATCTCTGGTCAAAGTGACCTAGAATTTTGTTTAAAATGTTAATGTCTTAAATGTTCTCATTGTTTGTAGCCACAAGGTGGCATTGCAGATTAAAGGGAAAACATCTCTTGTTCACCAAGATAGGAGAGATCTGGTGGTCTCTGTATTGATTAGAATGGGGATCTAGAAGGCTAGAAAAAATGGTGCAGACACCCTGAAATTCCTTCTGCATCTTGGAGATGAAAAGAATATTTTTCCTTTCAATTCACAGGCCTCTATTTTTTATAGGAGTGAGCATGATGTTTGCTGTGTTATGATTGTGAAGAGTTTTATCTGATTCAGCATCTGCAAATATGTTTGAGCTGTTCAGAGCTGCTACTTCACTCTCCTGCCTTTGGGATGTGATGTAGCTTTTAGAGCTGTGATAAGGTGATGTTGTCACCTCACAGGGTCTTTTGTTTTAGTTTGCATATTCAAATCCTGAAGGAAATTAATTCTTTCCTCTCCTTCTGCCGTGCCCTACTCCCCCAATTTTCCTTTATTTCTGTGCAGGCTGAAATTCAGCTCAAATTTTGTCTGACTGAAAGGATGGCAAGCTGCAGCAAGAGAAGCTAAACCCTCAGAGATTTAATCAAAGTCTTAAGGGCTATTTATTTATTTACTTATAAAAAGGAATTATTGGTTTATTTGTAAGGAGGAAGGTGAATTGAACATGCTGTAGCTGGACCTTCTCTGTACTTTCTAGGGGTGATCCAGGGCTCTAAGGGTAAGAAGACTTGGAGCAGGATGTTCAAAGGTTTTTGCTTTTTTGTTGAGTCTGGATGAAATAGGAAGGCATTTAGAAGATCTGAATGAATCCTTCAGAAGCCTATTTTGTACCAAAAAAAATTACCAGATTTCTTACTCTGGAAATACCGACCATTTAAGAAAAGAATGTGTTTCACCATTTTATTTCCTTGTCTTTACTTTGAGTCCCTGTTTCAGGGAGCATGTCCCTGTGTAGTACAACTGTAATGCAATGAAGGGGTCTGATTTTATGCTCAGTTCCCACTATGTTGCTGGCATATAACTGCTGTGATGTTTTCTTTCTAGTCCTAACTAATCGTATCAGTGCTTGCTGCCTTTGTCTGTATACACTTTCCATGTAAACCAGAAAAAGTAGCTCTGCTGAGAGATGGATCTCCCCAGCAGTGGAAACAAGTGCTAAATGGAATAGCACCAGACCAGCAAAGGAAAATCTTATCTGTGAAAATAGTTTTATTTTTACCTCTGCTTTGGAGAAGGAATGAAAGGCAGATTAAATAAAAAAGCTACCATTTGCTCAAATACAACTGAAAGTGTTTTGAATTTCAAAGATAAATGGAAGGTAATTTAGTGTGTTTCATCAGGTAAGAGACATACCCTTTTTCTAACTCTTCTCTGAGAAAAAGGAAAGCAGTACAAGTTTTTCATGAATATTGCAGTGCACATGACAGCAGAGAAAAATGTGGTTTTGCTTGGATAGCTTTCACCTGGTTGAGAAAACCAGGGAGTACAAATACTTACAGATCCACAGATACAGATATAATTATATACATTGCATAATCACATAACATATATAAAGGAGATTCTATTGGACAAGTCTCATTGCTTTTGTGACCACTTTATTTTGGAAAAATTTCCTTGTGTCTTCAGCCATGTTAGCTTTGCCAATTGTCCCCATAACTTTATCCTATATTTTGCAGCATATCTGTCTTGAGGTTACTGCACTGAGAGGAGGCTTTTGCACAGCACAGCTGGCCCCAGGCTGTGACACTGGTTTCCTCCATGGTCCAAAACACTCTGGTGAGCTGGCCACAAAAGTGTGCAAAAATGTTGTCAGTCTAGGCAGTGTGGGAAACATTGATCTGGCTCCAGTTCCTTGTTCTGTGACAGATGTTGCAGCTAATTTTGCCCAAAATATTCACTGACCTCTTTCTCACCAGGGGCAATGCTGCTCAGCAGTTCAGACTGGGCAGTTTATATTCCTGCTGGAGCAGGCACTGTCTCCTGCATGGTCAGGCTTGGATTGGGAGATCTGTTGGAATATAAACATCAAGTACTTATTAAACATTGTGAATATTCTGCCCCTGACATGTAAATAAGCAATTGGCATTTCAATCTATGGAATTATTGACCATGGTAGAAATGTGTAAGGCTAATGAGAAAATCTAATTATGTTAAGATAATTTAAAAAGGGGCATATGCACCTTTCTGGGTGCTATGTACTCCTGGGTTCAAGCCAGCTACTAAATGATAGGGGTTAGGATGAGGCTAGCAAGAAACCTTCTCTTACCAAGGTTATTTTTTAAGTGCCTTCTGCAGAGTTTCATATTTACCATTGGAGCAGCTGGTGCTGGCTCAACTCATCTGTCAGGCAGGGTGCTGAAAGAGATGTATTGCTGGACTGACCCCAATAGTGAATCCGATGTTCTTGGCATTTTTTTTTTAGTCTCCCAACCTGAAGGCAGAAGCAAAGCTTTTGAAAAAGAAAAGTGATACATAAAGTGATACACAAAAATTTCTGTGCAGTGAACATTTCCGGATGAATGTTCAGACCAGCATTACTTAATGCTGAAATCAAAGCTTTGGGGATTTGTGGGCATTTCCAAGGCTGCTGTGATACCATGACCCTTTTGTTATAACCTCATGCTTAACACACACAGCTTTTATTCACCTTGAAATTCTCTTTTGCTCTTCAGTCAGCTCTGCTCTGGAAGGAGGGTGGGGGAAGGAGTAATACAATTTAGCAGCCTCTTTGGAGGTGAGCAGATGTATGTCCAGCTCTCCTGGAATAGAGACCTTTATCATAGTGATGGCTGCTGGTCATATATCCAGAGGAGGTGGTCAAAGAAAATTTTGGATAGTATGAAGGTTTTCTGTGGGAAAAATGCTGTTTAACCACCATCTGTATGTAACTGTTAAGTAGAATGCAGCACAGTAGAAAAACAATTTACTGAATCCTGAAAAACACTGTGAATTTGGTTGATAGATGTAGTTTAGTAAAGATGGGATCTCTTGTGCATATTGCTGCTGACGTTGAGGTGGTCTCAGCCTTGCTGAATTCTGAATGACTGACTCATTAATGGGAAAGTTGCACTTCTGCTAGAGGGCTTTGAATGACACATGGTCCAGCTTGGTGACACAGGTTCAGACATGCATTCTGCCAGATTGGAATCACAAACTAGATTTCTTCCCCCTCATCCCTCAACTTCTTCCTTCTATTTCCCAAAAAGAACTTGGCTATTTCCCTCCATTGCCTTAACCCAATAAACTTTATGGTGATTGTCAGGGCATCCACACAGCAAGGCAAGTACTTGAATTCAGGTGCTTTCCCTGCACAGGTATGGAAGTGTGGAAGATTGTAACCCCTCAGCTATTGCCTGCTTAGTTTGAGTTAGGAGACTGGAAGAAATATCTCTCTGCTTTTGCTGAAGCAAATGTACCTCTTAAAAAAACCTTTATTTTTGAAAAACTGATGTTTCTTTACAAATATTTCTAGTGTGTGCTGCTGATTTCCAGTGCTAAGGCCTTCATCTGGAATGGCACTGAGTTTGAAAAATTTAATTTGGTCTTCAAATCTGTAACCCCCTGACATGTTATGAAGATCTGAGTTGGCTGCCAATACCTAAGGACATTTTTAAAGCATATACAGAGACTTTAGTCATACTAAATTGTATGAATCAGACCATTCTTTCTTGGACAGTCCTTCTGAAGAGGAAATTTTTTTTAAAGTTCTCTGTGCATCTCAGTTCATGCTTTCACATGGGAACAATTTTTTTTTTTTTTTTTTTTTTTTTTTTTTTTTTTTTTTTTTTTTTTTTTTTGTGGATCAGGTAGAGGTGAGTAAGGAAGCAGTGACACACTGACCTCAAAAGCTCTCAGGGAATTTTCTAGACCCTTGGGCTGCTTGCATGAAGGGGTGTGTGTGTGGTGGTTCCTGTGTACACCTCCCACTGATCCACCATCCCTGTTGGGATGGGGCTATGAAACAGACCAGCCTTACTTGCACAGCAAAAAGTCCACAGGTATTTTGAAGATGAGTGTTGAGGAGAAGTGAGTTGATGGGAGGAACTTCATACTATTACTTTTTTTGTTCTACTTGCTGTGTAGATGCAGAGAAATATTCTCTCATCAGCTGTCAAGTTAGCAATTTCTCTTCTCCATAGATCCACTTCAAGGTCAAAGGCAATGCAACTGCAGCCCCTTGCATGAAGCCTGAAGTTTCAAAGACCCTTCTGCTGTTCACTTGAGAAGAAAGTTTCATTTCCATGGCTTGAAATGACACCAAGGGATGAAGGCATCTCTGCCTAAGGGATGCTGAGCTCATGTTGGCATTTCAAAGCTATCTCTGCTTATGCACTCTCTTCTCCCTGTCAGACACCATTTTTAGCTGCTGTTACCAAGTCCATGCTCAGTCACTTTGAAGGGCAGAAGACATTGTTCTTAGCACTCATCTCCCATCTTTTCTGTGTGAGATTCAGTGGTCTAAAATTCCCATTTGTTCTTGTGGAAATGAGTGCAGAACCAGACCAGAGTAGAACGTGTATGTACATGTCTGGCTTTGAGAATATTGGGGAATGGGGTTGAGCAGAGCATGTGTGAGCAGTCCTGTTTGGATGGCATCAGGTTTAGTTCAGGAACCTGAAATTAAAAGGTATGGATAATTGTTCCTCTGAGGTTAATATTTATGTTTTATGGGAAAGCCTTAGGAGGAATTTTTAAAAATTTTTTTAGTACCAAAACGGCAGAAATTTGAAATTTCTGTGGAAATCAGTTACTCCCATTTTAAATTTCCACCACCACCACCCCCATGCCACCTGCTTCCCCAATGCATTTAAATATTGGAATAAAATGGAAACATGTTCAAAAGCTCCTGACTGGGCCTTAAAAAGCTCACCAGGAACTGACAGCACAGAAATTTTGGGGTGATAACTGAGCTGAAGACTAAAAGTAATTACTTTTGAGCCCAGAAACGGTCATCTGTGCTAAGGTGTGGGCCCAGCTGTGGAGGAGCATAAAACCTGTTCTTTGAATTTACCTTGGTTTTGACCATGTAATTTAAGAAATACGGTTAGCAAACACAGTAACTCTTGTCATGTACTTAACAGGATAATTGCATTAGTTTAATATCAGTAATTTGTTTTGTATTTTATACTCCACTACTTCTGTGCAGGCTTTGAGCTCCTTTCCTCTTTACTTTCCTCACTCCCTTAATTGCTGTGTTGTTCATGGATCATCTGGGACAGGCAGAACTGTGTTGTTCTTTGTAGTTTCCTAGCCCAGCAGAAGAAATTTTTTGTGAGATAGTCACTGCCACAAATAGCCACCAAATAACCCTACTTGTAATCCAGTTATGTTGTATTCTCATGACTTCCTAGGCCACAAGACATTCAAACACATCGCTGAGTTGCTGACTGCCTGTTGTTAGATAACTGAGTTCACCCTCACAGCTCTGCCCATAGGAATATAGATTTGTTCATACATATGGCTAGCTCTTGTGGTTGAGCAAGGTTTCTTTCTGGAATGGCCAATGCATTAGGAGATGGTTTTCTCTTCTCTCTTCCCTCCTATTGACCTCCCCCAACATGTCCTTGACTAAATACGTAGTGCTGCACATGAAAGGAAGGAATTTAGAAGTGTGTGAAGTACTTGCAATTAAATGTCATGCAAGCCACATGTGGTTTTCTTGCTCCAAATTCAGCTCAAATAAATGGAAAAGATTACAAAATGAGGGAAGAACTCAGGTCAACCTGGAGTGTTAAGCAAAATACTTTTTCCTTCAGTAGCACATAGGAGTATGTCATACATTTTACCAAATGAAGAAAACCATGCAGAGGGATGGCTGGGCTTAGGCGAGGAATAATTGTCACAGTGCTAAGAAAGTTGGCCAGTCTTGTTACATGAACCTTAACTGCTTCTGGGGCTTGAAGCAGTTGCTGCTTGCTTCGTTTGGCTTGCAGAGCTGCAGAGAAAGGAAATGTTTCCATGCCCACTGTGACAGAACAAGAAGGAATAAAGGTAGGATTTGGAAGTGAGTGAGATTCTTAAAGAATTTCTTCACGGAAAGGGTGATCAGAAATTGGAATGGGCTGCCCAGTGAAGTAGTGGATTTTCCGTCCCTGGAGATATTTAAAAAGAGCCTGGATGTGGCACTCAGTGCCATGGTCTGGGAACCACAGTGGTAGTGGATCAAGGGTTGGACTTGATGATCTCTGAGGTCCCTTCCAACCCAGCCAGTTCTATGATTCTTAGTGAACTCACCCAGATCTCTGACATCCCTGTGATCAGGAGATCAATTCAATCTCCTGATTAGGAAATTTTCTACCGGTTTTAACTGAGAATAACTCTGTTCTGGTAGAACTGTTCCACTTTTTGTGAGCCTAAAGACTACAGCAAACCTGACACAGCCCTGTTTTCTTCTGCAGGCTGAGCTCTGAAAGTTTTGGTAGTGTTAGTTGATGGAGGAAGGATGTGTGCCTGAAAAGCTGAGGATACATTTGCTCTCTCTATCAGCAATGCCATTGCCTTTCCCAGTCAACTGCTGCCAGCTGTAGAAGTCACATTCCTTCCTGCCAGTCCTTCATTGTGCTTTTGCAGTAGGAAGAGGGGGGATGGAAGAAGGGGGAATCTTAATTGAAAAAATAGGCCTAGGGCTTCAGGGACATAACAAAGTCAGTGGGAGTGTGTGAACAGCAATTTATTTTGTCAGTTCAAGTTACAGTCACTCTGACATGTGAAAATTGCAGATGCCAGTTTCTCAATGTGTCACTCTGACACACAGCATCCCAAATAAATAAATAACAAAACTCTGGACTTGGTTTACAGAGCTTTGGATAAACCTAAGAAATGGGATATAAAAAAAATGGCAGGTGAATGGAGTTTTCTTTGACATAAGGAGCACGATGAAGGCTCAGCCTTTCACAAGATCGTCTTCGTACCTTTCATTGCTTCAATAGAGTGTTCCTGTCGCTGTTGAAGTCTTCACATAGTTTATGGCCTTCATAGTCTCTTTGGGCTTTGAAAATGGAGCTGTTTTCATGAAGAATGAAGCAGAGCTTTTCCCTTGAAACTGTAAAGGATTGGAAGGAATGTGACTGAAGTGTTGATCTAAGACTGAATAGACCTGCAAAGCAGCTCGTTAAGGCTAAGATCCAATTAGGAAATCGCCTGTTACCCTGACTGCTTAGGAACCTTTAAAATGTTCTATTTCCATGTTCTGTTTTTCACCTGTGAAATAGAAATAATGGTGATATTTACATCTCCTGTCTTTTCTGGCTTAGTTTAGATCTTCTAGTAAGCACCTCTCTTTTCCACGTGTTTCTATAGTGCTTCATATAATTTGACTCAGCCTTTATTATGGTATCTAGATATTCTAGCAATAGTGTTTTGTGCAAAAGAAGTCATTCCAATAGTAGTCTTGCCAGTTAGTGTTTGTTGACCTTACAGAAGTAAACAAATAGCTATTAATGCTCAGGTGACCAAGTTAGAAAAATGAGTTTATTAAAACTTCAATCAAAAAGAAGCTGTTCTGCAGAGACCCTTAAGGCAGGAGCTTGAGTTGCAGCAAGGTTATTAATTATTAAAAAAAAAAAATCCTTAAGATGGCAAACCTATGAGAGGTTTTCTTTCCTATTTCCCCGTTACATCTGGGTTAGTGGTCAGACTGAGACTTCTGATAAAATGCTGAGTAACTATTCTCCTTTTAGCTAAGAAGAGTGACAGTATGCTTAGTCTTCAAATGCATAAGAGGTCCGTGCATGCAAGAAACATGTAAATTTTGGAGAAAATGAATAGGGTGAAAAGCTGTAAATTTAAATTGTAAGGTCTATGTCCAGCAGCTGAAGAAAGTATCAACAGGGCCAGTGAGGATCAGAGCTTCTGTCTTTCATTATCTGTAGTGTCTAGTTCTAGCAAGCTAGGGATGGGAGGGAGTTTGAGACACTGTCTAGTCAACCTTGCTCTAAAACAACATCTGAAAGAGAGTTGGTAATATTTTTGCATAGTATTTCAGGAAGGTGACAGTCAAAGCAGACAGAAAGGTTTATCTCGCTTCATGACTTTGGAAGAATCAGTAAGGTGATGCTTCTTACCCATAGGTAGATGTTGCCCAGGAGTGTTGTACTAGTGTAAGAGGATCCCCCTGTTTGTACAACAGTACATCACCATCAGCTGCACTCCTATCTTTTTTTGTGTAAATCTAAAAGGGATGGAGTCTCAGGAACTCAAATTGTCCTTCTTGTGCAGCCATAGCTAAAGGTAGTTCTGGTCACACAAGGCTGAAGACAGAGCTGTAAGATGAGCCAGAGAGAGAGGTCAGCTTCTGGTGACAGATGAGTGAGCTTAGTCTGTGCACTTTCCAGGATATAGTTATATTTGGAGTTCCTTTCCATGGAAAAGCAACTGTTGACGTTGCACCGGTGCTCCAAGGGGAAGTGCTGCACTGCCCTTCTCACACTTTCGAGAGGAACATATCTATTTCCTTGGGAACCATGGAAAGAAAAGTACAAATTAAGCTGCAAATAAATCTTTGGAGTTTTACTGGATGTTGTTAACCCACAACTGCCGTGGTCACACTCTTCTGAGTACATCCCTAGATGGACAGACTTCAAGAGAGCTGATGCTGGTACTTGACAATTCACTTAAAATTGTATTAACACTGTGCTTGTATATACTCTTTAAAACTTGCGTCATTGTACGCTGCAATTACAAGGAGAGCTAACTGGCAAGGAAGGATGATTGCATCATTAAGGCACTGGAACAGGAATAACAAATTCTGCTGTTACCTCCTCGTGTAGCCCTGGCTGTGACACTAAAGGTCAGTTTTCTCACCTGAAGAGGAAAAAGTTTCCTATATTATTATTTTTATTTTCTTGTATTTTATAACGTGGTTGTGCGTACTTAATATTCAGAAGTGACAGAGACAGGAGGAAGTTGTCTACATCATTAGTGACGAGGATTAAAATCAAACTGGAATTTGAACTAGGTGCCCTACAATAAGAATTTAAGTTTGGAAGATTAATTGTAACTGAATATATCTATAAGAAAAGTCTCTCATGGATCAGTATATAATAGAACCTGGTTATTTTTTTCTATGTCAACTTGTAACCCTGACATATCTCACCAAGTATTCTGGCAAGCTCATAGCACTTTCAAGAAAAGATTTAATGGCCAAGTTACAGCACTGAGATCTCATGTTGCTTTTAGTTTATTATTATTGCAAAATGCACTACTGAACACTTACTAGTGCATCGTGAAATAAAATGCCGTGGAATTACAAATGAATTTTGCTTTCAAGGTGAATGAGTCTGTAATTTAGATTCTTTGATATTATAAAGCCAGCCTTATTCTACACTCTTCCTCCCTCCCACACCCCTGCTCTCATGCACAAAATTCCACAGTCCCTTGGGCTCTGCTGCCCATTAATGCTGTTGGCAAGAATCTCTTCTGTCCACAGAATTTCATGTCTTGTGCTGTCTCCCTTGTGCCTCTGTTTTTGTGTGTCACGTTGTAAACCCATGCAAAACTATAGCAGCTGAAGAGCAAAGTCATCACTTTCAAATTTACAGTGCAAAGCAATAGTTGTTTTATTTTTTTCTTAAATATTTCAGACAATGCTTTTATGAAAATGGGTCAGTCTTCTGTCTAGTCAGTGCACTGCTCCTGGCAGTGACCAGTTCTATGTGTAAGAAATGCTGCACTGGGCAATAATGGATTAAATATGTCCACTGTGAAAGATTCTTCCTTAGTTGCATTAGTTTGAGGTTTATTTTATGCCCTGATAAGTGGCATCAAGCCAAAGAGACCACAATACACCTTCCTTTCCAAGGTCCGAGCGCCGAAACATATCCCTTTACAAGAAGGGTGCTTAAGTGCTTTTCTGAATCAAAGCCTGAGTCAGTGCTTTAATGTACTCTGTTCATGCTTGGAAATGGCTTATATTCCTCTGAGCAAATTTCCTTTAAAGACTCTAAGCCTACTACAGTGTCTGAAGAATTCAATGTCACACTGAAAACTTATCCCACAGATCTGTGTCCAAAGAGATCCAGCTTAATGGACGCTCCCTATTACTTACTGCCTTACAGTATTCCTCTTTCAAGCACTGAAACAGTCTTTTCTCTCTCCAGGCAATGTGTCAAATTTTTGTCTGGTCTCCTATGGTGTTTTCCATTTATATTCAAGGTTCTAGAGAAGGTCACTTCAGTGCAGCATCAATAGCACCTCCATACCCATGATATCATACATATATTTGAGGCTGGCTCTAAGGCAAGAACATGGTAGGACTCAGACTGCCCACTGGAAAGTTTAGGCAGCCATCTCATGTAGGAGTGTGATTTAGGAATATGTTCTCTTTACCACCGCTCCTTGCAGCACAGTGAACCACATTGTCCTTTCAGAAAGCCTGAAGCAGGTGTCTGACCTGCCTGGAAATACTTTATTGTGCTTCATTTCAAGCCTTCCTGCTGACTGCTATTGCAGCTATGCCTGACTATTGCAGTTCTCGAGGAAGATTCATCCCTTACTCTTGCTGGGCTATTTTAAGGCAGTGTTTCTAAGTATCTGCTTGTGCCCATGCGCTTCAGTTAGCTTTTTTTCTGGCCTGAGCTGCTTTTGTTATCACCCTGTTTTTGCTGATAAAGCAAGAATGTTTTTAGAGGCAATTTTCCCCCCACCCACCCTGCAGGAGCCCTGGGATGGATGGGAATGAACTTTGCCAGGTGCTTAGAGTAAAAGGAATTGTCAGGATACCTGGCTCCCTGTCAGTCCTGACAAACCACTTGGGGACTTGAGTCTCAGATTGCTCAATCTGCAAAACAAGGCTAATATTTATTTCCATTATATATATTAATAGCACTTAGTAACTTTGAAAAAGGTCAGCACTGCATTACATAGTGTGCTAAGACATGCATATATTAGCTCCTGTAAGATGCCTTCTCTCTCATGCCTCCTGTAAAGAAGTGATGTAAGAATGCAGGGCCTGAGAAATATTAAGGAGTGATCCATGATGTATTCTGAGGTCCTGGTTTGCCACTCAGGCTCATCTGAGGGATTGCATCATGGACAGGAGATAACTTGATTTGGCCTTTAATAACTTGATTATCCTGGTTTGGTGCTAATACCTGTGATAGGGATTGATGTCTGAAGGGAGACAGCATCTGAAAAAAACCTCTGCAAAGTTTTGGTGACATAAACCAGGGAGAATAAATAGAGCAGCAGCGTCAAAACACATGTGCCTCTACTGAAGCTGAGCCACCTTTTCACCAAGTTTAAGCCTCTCATTTTCATTGCTGCTGTAGGGACTGAAGTTCCTGTCTAGGTGATCCCATGCTCCTTCAAGTTCAGAACAATTTTGTGCATTAATAGATTAGTATTCAACTCCTCTGTAAACCTACAGTATGAATTAAGAAGCAGGCTGTCTCCAACCATCATTAATGCATCCCAGATTTAGGGCTGCCTGACAAGCAATGTTCTGCCATTGCCACCATGACTTTGTTCTATACTTTAAACTTGGAAGCTGTGGTTAAAATAAAGAACAGTTTGGACCCTCTGGTGGTTAAATCACTGCAAGCTCCTATTGTGGATGTACAGTGACACCAGTGTTGCTCATGTCTATAAAACTCTTTTAAAGGACTAAGGCATTCTGGTGGGACCCACACTGTGTTATTTCCTTTGCAGACAGGATGAGGGAGGGACCTTGGTGTGCAACATATTGGGTTAGGATTCCTGAGGTTATGGAGGTACAAGTTTGGATCTGTGAAGGGATATGATTTTTGTTTTATTCCTTCTATAAATTGACACTGTTAATAAATGGTGCTTCTTCCCAGGATCATTGTGCCCATATATTCTGTTTTCACGCTTGGAAGCAATAGTTCAGGTTGGAACAAAGACAACTGGATGTGCTGTTGATCACATAAGTTTGGTGACAGACTTGGTCCATAGCTGGGCTAAAGCAGAGTGGGTGCTTGTCTCTGAAATATTAAAGCAGCAGCTGCTAGCACTCAAGAAAAGAGAAAAGTCTCTAAGTAAAAGTAAATCATCTTCTGTAAGGCTCTGCAAAGCCAGTTAGCAGCAGAGCTAAAGCTTTGGGTTAGCAGAACTGCAGTGAGGCTGATGGTGTCCTGATATAGATGACAACAGAACATCACTCTCTGAAATAAAATTGTTGTTAGGGAGCAAAATCAGAGTGTGCAGGCTCTGAAAGCAGAGGGAATCGGAGATTGGTGCCACTGTATGGAGAGCTACTGTTTAATCTCATATAAGTAGATTTATAAAATATTTTACGAAATGAAAGCCTAGTTGTGAGATGGTAAACAGTTACTGAAGTGCAACATTCTGAAGATTTAATGCAGAATTATTTAGAAATCTTTAGTGATTAAAATACCCTTTTAGCTTTCAATTTATATATATATTTAAGAATATAGTCTCACCTTATAGAGTTTGGAAGTGAAGTATACATTCAGTGAAAGCAAGGAATACAGTTTGAGAGTCACTGGCTTTTTGTGCCTTGCAAACATGCAGGGCAGTATTTGGGGGAAAAAAGGAAAATGATCCAGAGCCTTCATTCCAAGAAAGAGTCTAGACATTAAGCCACTACATAAAAAGTTATTGGAAATTCAAGGATTTCCTTACAAGTGCTTGCATCTTTCTTTCTTGGCTTCTGGAAGCGGCAAAGCAGTCCATTGACTTGTCTGAGATTCACAGTACCACATAAGTTAGATGGAAAGATTCCTTGGGCCAAAAGAAAGGACAGTTCTTAAATATATTTATCTATTTCACTCTTCTCCTTATACATTTCTCTCTAGGACAGCTTTTCCTCTGTACTCAGTGAATTATGTTTTGAAACTGAATTGCCAGAAAAAGTCAAACTGCCAAAAAATAGTTATGTTTTAATTCTGTCATGTATGACATAATAGAGCAGTAGTAAATATGAAAGCATTGATACAGTAGGCTCAAAAGTCACCTCAAATTGTTCTGCCCATCCCCTTTTAAGTAAGGAGATGACAACCATGCTAAATAAGCAGCAAAATAAAGAGAAGGTCTTTTAAAACAATTTAAACAACGGATCTTTTCTAGAGCTGGTGGTTGTTTGGATAAAGGGACTCATGGAAATAAAACCACAGCCATATAGCTGGTACCATTAATAGTCCTTTGGAGCAGAAAACAGGCTGGTCACCAATGAGGTGTCCATGTCTGGTAGCAAGCAGGGACTATCAATGCCTGACAGAAATGGCTCTGGAAAGGCTGCTTTTTTTTTTTTCTGTTGAGTGTTTTTAGGGTTTAGGGGTGTCAGGCATGGCTGTCTTTGGATTGTTCGGGTTGGCCAGTTACCAGCTGCTTTTTGAAGGTATTTATTTTTGTAATTGCTGCAGTTTGCAGAGTGGATTAGCCAAGTTGAGTTCAGTGCTTTGGCACAGGCTATCAGAAATATTTTAGCGATGTTCTCCCCTGGACAAAATGTATTTTTCTTTTCAACCTCTACTCTCACTTCCAAGCAATAAGCTTCTGAGGGTTTAATTTACAGTCAGACATTCAGAGGAATTCCTATCTGCAGCTCTTTGTTGTACATTGGATTTTTGTTTGTGGAAATCAAAGAGAATTGGAAAGGACCATCTCCACCTAATGGCTTCTGGTTACCAGGAAATTGTGGCTATTCCACAAGGAGGTATAAAGCACAGTAGGATGTTTTTAGGGAGGTAATGAATCTGTTGGGATTGTCATGAGGAGTGCCAACATCATTTGAGAAAGAGGAATTTATGGCACTTTCTTTGCTCTATCTCAGGTGTAATCTCCAAGAAGGCCAAAATTCTCAGCTCAGCATATCTATCTCTTTCCAGCACTGAAGGGCTGGGCCTATCCTTTGCATTTTTTTTTTTTTTTTTTTTTTTTTGGTAATACCATGATTTCTTTTCACTGTATCTGTTTTAGGAGAATAAAAAAAACAGCCCTCTTTTTGGTTAAGCTGATGGAGCTTTGACATAGTACCTTCAGGGTTTTGAATAAGTTTTTAATGGAACATATTCACCTAAATGTTGTTTAAGGTAGGGAAGCCCTTAATCTGAAGTAAAGGTTCATCATCATCATTTAAGAGGCTTTCATTGGAAACTACTGAGTACTCTCTACTTCACTATGTCCAGCAAAATTTTGCTAATTTTCTGTTGCATGACCTGGGCTAACCTTTACATTCATATGTACCTTTAAAGTAAGTGCAGCAACTCACTTCAGAAATGTTTCTCCACACATGAATTAGTTTGCTCAGTCTCTTAATAATTCCACTTGTCTCCCCTGCAGGTGAATGTCACTGCAACCTTTGTGCTTCCATGCTCACATCCCGATCTTGTCACTCACTTCAAAGATTCAATTCACTGCCAAACACCTCACCTTCATCCATCTTAATCTAAACTCAGCAAAATGACCTCTCAAAAAGTACTCTACAGAGGCACTCTTTAATCAACATCTGTTTAGAGCTTTCCCTGTTAACTTCACATAGGCAGATTGTTTTCCATAATTAGACACAGATAGGCTTTGATATAACCAGCTGACATATAGAATACATATTCATTTCTCCCTTTGACTTCTTGAATGTTCTAAGTAATGCAGAAGAAACACCAAGTGCATTTAGTACTAGTCTTGAGAGCTTCAGACTTGTCTAAGAGAGTCACTGAAGCACTTCAGGTAAAACTCTCCTCTCCTGTTCAAAGGAGAGGCTTAGGACAGTGTGATGCTCTTGATGAACCAAGAGGCTTTTTTTAGATAAAAAATGGAGAGGAACTTGAAGCTCTTGTCTCCTTATGTTCCTTTGCTAAATGGGCTATAAGGGGCAGAAAGGTTCTTTAGCGACATGAATAGAACTATCATAGCAAAGAGTTTATGGTTTTGCAATTAAAGCCCTGAACAGGTCCTTGGGCCTCACTGCTGCTCACCCATGTGGACTTCTTCACTTGATCTGTATTGTGTTAGGCCACTTGTTAAGAGATTCCAGTTCAGATAAACACTTAAACATATGCTTGAAGTCATTCATACGTAAAATAGCATTTAAGCCCTCTCTGCTAAACATGACCTTGATCTCTTGGTGCTGCAGTTGCTCAGTGGAAAACAGAAATATGATAACAGCTTTATCAGTCTGAAAACTCCCAGCAGTGCCATGCTACTATTTCTCATGTAACATAACAAAACATATCTATAAGCATGATAGTATTTACTGGCTTGATTCTGCCCTTTCCCTTCAGTGAAATTAAATAACAGCCGACTCCAGAGGCAGACTGATTGATTTCAGTGAAACTAATGCTGCTACTCAACAAGAGTAAAGGCAGAAGTAGCAGAGTCAGGCACCGAGCAGGTTCTGTTGTTCCCCTGTTACTGCTACAGAGCTCTGGTTATTTTGAGAAAGCTTGTTCATATTTTCTCTTTCAATGTCTTTTCCTAATCTTTTCTTTTCACCTGTTCTCAGCTTTATAAAGCAGTCTTAAAACTTACTGACTGTCAGCTTTAAAACTATCCTATTTCTGTTTTCAGTTTCCTCAAGTGAGCATTTAGAGCCACTGCATCTCTGAACCATCTGCTATTATAGGAAAAAAAAATTACACTTTAAAAGCTGGCAGCTGACTTTCAGAAGTCTTTAGTAATTGCAGCTTCAGTTGAAATTATTAAGGTCTAATAGTCTGAAATGTTTTGGAAAGTCAGGGCATGGAAGAGTTCATTCTGCTGCCTCCAGCTCCATTATTTTCTACTGTTTTTTAACGTGTTATTATTGAACGTATCAAAGTTTGGAGGTGATTAAAACTCAGTAGTTTGGGCTTTAGAATACTGTTTTCAAACATTTCCATACAAAGTAAATGCTTAAATCCCATTAAATTTGAGTCTAAATGCCTTAGTTTTTTTTACAAATCCTTCTGGTAGGCATCAGATATCAAACAGACAAAACAAAAAAATTAAGCTGAAGCCAGGGTATTTTTCTTTCCCTGTGGGGAAAAGGGCATCCATTATGCAATGAATCTTCTTTTGTAATGGTTTTGTGGCTCTGACAAAATCCATTTTACTTCATTGTCCTTTTACTTTACATAATGTCCATAAAATGACAAAACAGAAGATGTTATTGCTGATCAGAACAATTAGCAAAAAGCTCTTGAGTAGAATAAAGTTACAAAAAAAAAAAAGCAACCTTTTGGGCCAGAGCAACATTCCCAGGAGCTGTATTCTTTATAAAGAGGTATGGTGTGTCTTGTAGTCCCCCAAAGCAGTTTTCATTTGTTGTCTTCATATTAGAAGGAAAAAAATTTATTTAGGGGGGAAAAAAAAAAAAAAAAAAAAAAAAGAGAGAGAGAGAAAAAAAATTAAGATAAAGGTAAAATAAAAGCTGGTTTTGTTCCCCTCACATTGTAATTCCCAGCATGTTGCAAGATACCAGAATAAATGTTACAAGACAGGTAAAGCTTCATTCTACAATGATCCCAGGGGATGTTGGAAACTCCAGTAGAATGAGACTATGAAACTGAAAATATTAAATAAGCTTTTTTAACGTGAGGCTGGGGAAGAACTGAAATGGGATCTGTTTGGGAGACACTGATCTCATATGGACACCTCTGGATTTCAGAAAGGGCTTCCAGCCAGGTGTAGGGGTGTACCCACGTGTATAAAGTTACAAGAGGGCTTTAGGGTTTTTCAGGGCAGAAAGAGAAGTAATAAACCAATATCTTATGCAGTTTGGGCTTATTGTGTAAGCACACAGGTCTTCTGTGGTAAATCCCTGTGGTGCAGAGAACACGTTTAAGCTCAACTGAGCCAATGCCCCAGTTCCCATTGGTTTTTACTGGAAGTCCACCTCCCATTTTTCTTTGGCCCCTGGTTTCTGGTGAACAGAGCCATCTGCTTTCCTGTGGAGCCTGTTGTGCTCACCTCTGGGTTCTCCTCTTCTGCTGTCTGAGCCTCGTGGCAGGCTTGGAGGAGCAGGGCCAGTGGTGATGGGAAGGAGCAAGGGTCTTTGTCTGCCTTCAAGAAGAAACTCCAGGATTGCAAAAATTGTTATGGGAGGCCTTGCAATTGGAAGATGGTTATTTCATTGGAGAATAGTATTTAATTAATACAGAGCCTCTGGAGAGCACTTTCATATCTCTTTCTTCCATTCCCTCCCCTCATGTATATGTCTAAATGCATTAATCAAATAATTCTTCTGTTCCATCCATGAGTTTGAACACAGGGACTGGATTTCTTGCTCACCCATGGGGAAGAGGGCCAACTTATGCATAAGTTAAAGCTCTGAGGTATTTGGTCTGGGAAGCTGAGCTGTGGCACTCAGCAGTGAGCAGGTCTCAGCCTCCAATGGCTCCGTCCCTCTCTTCATTCCTGAGCGTTTGTTTCCTCTGATGCCATCACTCCAAGTTCAACAGAGGGGCCAGGCTAAAATGCAGAAATTTGTTTGGCTTCAACCTCTGGGAAGTTCAGGCCTGTCTGGACATGGCCATGGGTGTTTCAAGAAACAAGAGTTTCTCTAGTAAACCCTCAGCTTTCCAGCCCCAACACAAATCTGTTTGTCAAGAATCGATTTTTCTGAAACTTCAGTATTTACACAGGCTTCATGACTGCAAATCACTCAGAGTCCAGCCACTGAAACTTACCTTCACTTTAACTTCAGAAAGTTTGAAATGAAAAGGTACAGGAGAGTACTTCTGCTTGTCATGCAATTCATATGTTGCCCTCCAAGCTGGTTCCACATCAGCCCATTTGCAGGCTAATGGGGTCTTCCACACTCACACCCAGGAGCCTGTAATGAGCTAACATCCTGAAGAGGGGACCATGGGTGTTTGGGAAGATGTGGCTGCTATCTGTGCATCAGCAGCCCACCTCTCCCCCTGGAAAATCCTTTGCACCCGAGCATTTGGAGATGAAGTTCTTTTCCTTAGGGCCACACTTTCTGTTCAAGGAAAGATGCTGCAGTCAGCACAGCTGTCCAGATGTTTTATAGAAGCAGTAAAGAACTTCATAAGGTGCAGAAGGATCTGAATACTACTGAGTGCAGCTCTACAGTGATTCATACAAAAGGGCAGCCTGACATTAGCAATTATTTGTCATTAATATTTCTAGTAGAAACAACAAGAACTCTGTTCTGGGCCTGTAATTATTTTTTTATTCCTTTTTTTACCAACCTTCACTTCACCTTTAGCCTTGAATTTAAAAAGTTTTTTGTGTTTCAGCTTGGGATGGAGAACAAGGATCATTATCATCAGATTTTGAGGAGCTGAAATGTAGGGTTTTCATGAAAAATAGCGAGGGTTTTTCTGAAGAACAGAACACCCATAAATAATAATGTTAACTTTCCAGATTAAGAAAAAAATGTATGTACTATTTTCAAGTAATACCCTGGAAAAAAACCACAGCATTTTAATTAAATTACAATGAAATGCAGAAGACTTTGAGATCAGCTGTCTAGTATAGCTGCTAATATGAGTCATGTTCAGTGATCTGGTTCACCCTGCATAATCATCATCTCTTCTGCATGTGTTGTTCCAGACAAACTATATCCCAAAATATTTTGCAGACTTTAATAAATACAGCCTGAAATTCAACAAAAAGTAGAACAGCTAAGAGGCATATGTGAGAGATAAAAGTATTGCTTTCAGATATGGCTTGGAAACAGATAAAAAGCCTCAGATCTATAGGGAAACTGTCTTAGAGCTCCAGTAAGCCTGTTCAGTAACTCCTGTAAATGCACAGAAGGTTGCAGCAATTGCAGGTGCTCTGCAGTTTGTTTTCTGAATCTGGGGTCTATGAGTTAATCACGAAGAGACAGAAGATGTCCCCATGACAGACAAGCAAAGTTCAGTAGCCAGATTTCTTTCAGGTTTATAGGATGCAGCTTGTCTGAAGGTATTAGCTATGCTGCCTTTGAAATCAGCAGTGTCTCCATTGCCTTCACTCCAGCAACGTTTATTTACTCCAGTTCAGAGTTTAGTTTGAGACATCCCAGGAAAGCTAGACAGGCACCTAGTTTTCTTTGAAAATCTGGGATTTTTTCCCAGATGCTTTTCAGAGTTTTTGTGATTACCCCGACTCTTTCCATTGTTCAAATTCCAGTTTTTTTTTCCTTGACCTCCTCTGAGCCAGCGTTATCCTTCTTTCCTTTCTTGACACCTCTAACCTGCTTCTGAACCATTTACCTATTTTTCTCATCAAAGTGTTTTTTGGTTTGAATTTGGGAAGAAATCCTTTTTAGTGTATCTCTATCAGAAACACTTGGCCCTGTGCTGCTAGTCCGATTTGACATTATTATTCTTAGCCAGGTTTATTTGAATTTGCACATAAGCCTGTGGTAAGTAAGTAGGAAATGAGGCAGAAGCAAGCGTCCTGTTTCCATCCAGACACGGCATTCAGAAATCCTCAGTTCAAATTTCAGCCATTTCTAATTAAGAGCTCATCAAACCTCATAAAACCCTCAGGGTTTCAAAGTATCTTTTACTAATGGCTACACTTGGGCAGGGGAAAAAAAAACCAAAAGTACTTTGAGTTATTTTTCTTTCAATGCAAGCTGTGTAATTTTGTCATCATCTTCCTTTTCTTTCTGTGACATCTGTGTGCAAAATGTTTTTGATCAGTTAAATGAGAAATCATATATAGAACACAATAGCATTACAATTTACTTTTCAAAATTATTTTGGTCATCAGCTTGTACACAGAGGAATGAGTGTACACTCATGGTCTTATCATTAAGTTCCACGATAAACTTAAAGGGAAGCAGAAGCTTTTGCACATCTTTATATTATTTAGATTTGTTAATTTCCAAGGGAATTTTTTTGGGTTTTTTTAATGGCTCTGAGTTATTTCTGAAGCCCAAAATTATGCATCAACTCATCTGTTCATGGTATCTGGCCTTCAAGATAGTATGGATCCCTGTGTTACTTTACCCTTCACAAATCAGAAGCTGAGTCAATACCCCTTAGAAATGTACATGCAAACATATGAAAACCAACAAATATTAAGAGCAAGAAATACTCAGTGCCTTTTTTTTTTTGGTTCCTTCACAAAAAAAAAAAAAAAAAGTGTGCCTGTATACTGGCTAAAATTTAGATAATTTAAATGTTCTGCAATTCAGCAGATGAAATCTACCCTGGAGTACTTCAGAATCTAGCTGTAACAATCCCAGAGTGATTAGAGATTATCTTTCAGAGTTCACAGATGACCAAGGTGGAGGCCCAGGGAAGGGTAAACATAATGTCTATTTTTAAACAGGGGGAAAATGAGAACCAAGGGGATTATAGAGCAGTAAAACTAACTTCAATACCCCAAAAGTTTCTAGAATTACCTGTTACAAGTACTCAGAGAATAAGAAGTTAATAAGAAACAGCAAATATGGATTTGTCAAGAACAAATCACATCAAACCACTACAATTTCTTTGCAGGGTAGATGAACTAGGAAATAAAACCCAAGAAGTGGATGTGATGCTTGTTGGTTTTCAGTAAGGTTTTGGATGCTGTTATTTGTGGTGTCCTCACAATCAAAGCAGAGAAATGTTCTCTATTTCAAACTGCCACATTGTGGAGGCACAAATAGGTATGGATAATTTCCTCTCGGGGTGGGAGAGCACATCAAATGGGGTCCCTCCAGGGTCTGCTCTGCATTGAGAAGCATTTAGTACTTCAGTGACTATTTTGCATATTTTGGATGGTGATATAACGTGCACACCCATAAATTTGCTGTTGTCATATTGAGTGGGACTGTAGAGTTTTGGGAAGGAGAAGCAGAACTGTTTTTATAAAAGATTTAAAAGTGTTTTATAGATCTGGTTATATGAAGTTAGCAACTTGAAATGTGATAAATCATGATGGTTAACAAAATAAATGCAAGTACAGAATAGAGACCAGAAAATACCAAGAGAAGAGGCATTTAAAAATTAAGGCAATTAAGGATTCAGAGTGCTGGAAAATCATAAACTGAATATGATACAACATCATAAAACGGTTTCAGGAAAGACAACTCCTGCAATGGAGAGTTTCAGTGGGCTTTGTGGGTAAAACACGAGGGGTAAATTTTGCTCTTCAGGCAACCTTCGTACAGCCTTGGCTGTGTTCTGCCTTGGTTATGCAGTTCACGAAAATCTTGACAAATTGGAAATGAACTAAAGGAGAGAGCCCTAGGAATGATAAGAGGTTTGGAAAATGCATCCTATGAGGAAAGATTGAAAGAGTTGGATTTGTTTAGTCTAGAGAAGGGAAGACTGACAGGATGTGATAACATTTCTCCAATATATAAAACATTGCTAGAAAGAGAATGGTGGTGAACTGTTCTTCATAGCAGAAATGAGTAGGAGAAAAATAATTGGCATAATTGTAGCAGAAGGGGTTTAGTTTAGATATGAGAAAAAGCTTTCTAGCTTTAAGGATAGTTCAGTCTGGGTCTGCTTCCTTGGAGGTCTTTAAATAGTCATTTGTCAGGGATGCTCTAGAGTATGTTGTATTGGCCTCTGCATGAGGGAGCAGGCTAGACTGCAGCTTTGGGGATCTTCTGGCTCTTATATATTAATTTGTAATTGTTAAGTGCATTTATATATTAGCAACTGCAGGTAGATGAAGTGTTGATCATTTGTCTACTGTGCTTTTCAGAGGGATGATGCTGGTAGATGACTAAGGTCTTCTAATTATGAAAGATTTTATTCATCCAGCACTTGTGTGATGTAAATGACAATTACATCTTATACAGTAGGGAAGGAACAAGGTATATCAAGTAGTTTCATCAAAGTTATTCTTTGTTGTAGAAGCTAACCAGGTTATATGAATTGGCCAGGTGCCCTTTCAACTAAAATAGTCTTCTGGTATTTAGAAGCATTATGACTGTCTCATCTCTGGTTATTTGGGTGCTACACACTTGGGAATAATTGTTCTGTATGATCATAGTCTTCATCAGTAGTTGCATTGTGGTTCTCATATCTTTCTCTACCTTTATTTAACTTCATCATACTGTGAATAATAATTACCATACTTAGGTTTTTGCATGGCTTAGTTTGTCATTTACAGTTTTTCCGGGAGATACCTGTGTCTGAATGGAGGATATATATCTAGCAAGGATATATATCTAGCTTTCCATTTGTAAGCTCATCACTAGCAGGTGAACACTGCTTCCAGCAGACTGAGTCCTCTTATTGTAAATCACAGATGACTTTGAAACAAAAGTCAAGGGAAGCTTGGGGCTTTCAAAGTGTCCAAGTGGTCCAGATACCTATAGCTTCCCAAGAATGATGAGCATCTCATGGCCATTTAGGATGTAATCCTTTCTTCCCTATTTCTAAAACTGTGACTAGGAGGACATAAGTGTTATCATACACTATTTGCTTTTCATGCATTATCCCACAAGTGTGAAATGGACATAAAGGGCAGTGCAAGTGCAGCTGGTGCACATGAGTTTTGAGTAAATGTTTGTGGCCCCTGGAATGGTCAAGTGCCCGAAAACCACAGAATTCTAAATCACACTATAGAAAACAAAACACATTTCTGCCCTTTCAGCCTGAAATGCTTTTTGTAGCATTTCCTCAAGACTGGTCTGTGCTGAAGGGGGTCTTCACTGGAAGGCTCTGCCAGGGGAGGTCCAGCACCTCATCCTACTTGGAGCTGCTTTTTCCCAGGGATCTGTGGAGCCCAGCTCATGCAGTTATGGGAAGCTGAGACACAAGAAGGTTACTAACACCACTGAATGCCCATGCTCATTTTGGCACAGCAGTGAGAGGGATGCTGGATACCTGTATGCTGGACGTTAGGTAACTTTGTTAGCAATCACCCTGCTGACAAGTTGAGAGAAGAAGTGGAGAAGGTTGGCAGCTTTCCTGCTTTCCCAGCACCCTGTCTTCTCTTACTTGATGTTGCTTTGTGTTTCTGAGCAGCAGGAAGCAATCGTCCAAGTAATGAGAGCTGAGTCCTCACCCCTGCAGCGCGTGTTTAGCTTTGGGATTGCCAGTTTTCGTGCTTTGGGATTGCCGGTTTTCATGCTTTGGGAGCTGAGCTGCAGGATTAAGTAGCCAGCACATGACCCTCGCTGGGGATGGACCCACAGGATCCAGGTGGGACAATTGCCAGCTTCAGTGACCAGTTCCCAGATTCCAGTTTGAAACCTGGGACCAAACAGAGTGATATCCAGAAGGCTTCTCGTTGGAGGTGGGTGTGTGTCCGCGTGTTGTTGTTTTGCTGCACAGCTGCATCATCAACTCCCTGACTAGAGGCTGTATGGATGATGGAGATCTCTGTGGCTCTGAATCAGTGCCTACAAGCCTCTGTTAAATCCAACCTTCACACTTTGCCTGGGGAACACAAAAGGTTAAAAACTGAGGCTTTGTGTTACTTGCCTGCAGTGAATTTACTTCTTGTCCGATAAAGTTAGCAGGCGAGATGTTCCCCTTCCCCCCACACACCTTCATTATTTTTTCTTTTCTCCTGGCTGATCTCTTCTTCTCACCCTGCTCCTGCACACGCCATTTCTTCTTCATTGCATGTTATAAGTGGGGAAGATTTCTTGAACCAGGGGCCTCCTGCTTAATGCACTAAGGATTCAGTCAGGCCAAGAATGCCTGTAGCATATGGGGAAGGAAAGGGCCAGAAGTGAGCAAGCTTGGACAGATGTGCTACAGAGGGAGTGTGGTGTTAGTGGGGGTGGAGAAAGCAACCCCCCCTCCCAGCCTTTTAGGAGGGTGGCCAATAGGAGAAACAGACCCTTTTTAGGACCCCAACAGTCAAGGAAGAGCCCCTGAGGCATTTTTGGCCGGGAGGTTGTGCACACACACATGCGCACACACACGGAACAGTTCAGCAGCAGTCCAATCCCCAGTGACATGGAGTTTTTCCTAATTCAGAGCATATTTCAGGCTTCAGTTTAAGGGGGGCTAACAAAACCCAAAAAACAACACAAACGCAACACCAAAACCCAACCCATAAACCATAAAGAATCTACTGAAACAATTGTAAGGGCAAAAAATAGAATGTGGCTGTAGTCAAAGTTGTTAGGGAGGAGATGTAGGAGAGATGAAAAATAGAGGAAACAATTACCATTTTTCTCACTGCCTCAGAACAGCCTGGCAAAATACAGACCTGTGCAGAATATAGACCTGTGCAGGCACTTTACAAAACCAGGGAAGGCTGGGAAGGCTCACCCCAAGGAACACTGGTGAGCTGCTGGTCATAGTGGGCTTGGTGATCAGTGGAGTTCTGTTCATTCACTCATCCCAGGACAGTATCTGTTGTGTTTTTCAGTGTGGTTTTTCAAAGAGAAGCAGTAGCTTATCTTCTTGTTTTGTTTGTTCTTACTGAGCACCTTCATTTGGGGGAACTCAATAAACATTAGAAGCAAGCAAGACACTTATAAGCTTTCTGGTGAAGCCAGGCCATTTGATGAGATTTCATTTAATGGATGCAGAAACAGCCTCTTCAAAGTGTGCAAGTGATTTCTGAAAGATGCCTGGCAGGATGGGGAATGGCACCCACATAATCCCCTCCCCCCCTGCATGGAACCTCTACAGTGTAAGCTTTCCTGATGACAATTTTGTCTTGTTAAAAATTAGGAAATGCATTTCTGGTCATTGGTATCCTATAGAAAGAAAAGTGGTGTTGGTCCTTGCCTCAATTACCTTCCAATAGTTACCTTCAGGGACAATTAGCCTCTAAAGGCAATTTCAGTGCACAGAACTCTTAGCACAGCTTGTTTTTCTTGCCAAGGACCTGCAGTGCAGGATGCTTCTCCTCAGTTAACATCTGTTTTTTTGACCAAATTGCCTCAGTTTCTGCATGGGCCCACAGCTGACATAAAATGCTGAGAAATTATGACTCTTATTTGTTATTTTTGTTATTTGCTGGATTTTTTTTTTTTTAACCTACAGTTCATTTTGGCACACTGAGCTGGATTTACTTACAATTGTACCCAGGCAATGATGATGTTAAGAAAATTACTCCCAACTTGTCCCAGCTCAGGAAGGTGAAAAAAAAGGGGGGAGGGGGGGGAGGCAGTTGTGTGTGTGCATGTGTGTGTCTCATGAGAGGATCTTTGGCATCAGACCAAGAGGAGCAATCGGCATTTGGAGGGAAAAGATGCATGTGCACATTAGGAGGCAACATCTGCTCCTAGGGCCACATGTTCCAGTGCTGGCCTTGAGGCTGCTGCCACGAAAGAGAAATAAAAGAGACAGCTTCTGCACCATTGTTCTGCATGTATCATGGGCTCTCTATGTGCAAAGGGGTTCAGGGTGGGTTGGGTGTCTGTGTAGGAGGCTTTGGCATGCTGGCCCAGCTTTAAAGTTCATTTTCTTTATCAGCTAAATCAAGAACAAAGCAAGCAGAGAAACAAAGTCCAATTTCAGAAGGGACCAAGACATCACAGATATTTCTGTCACCCTGGTTTTAAATGTTCCTTATGCACTTAAAAGCTTAAGGGACTGCATAAGTGATTCTTTGACTGCTGTCTGTGCAATAATTCCAGTTCAGATCAGTGAGAAATCAATAGAAGTTAAGTGCCTGGAAATTGCTCTCCTAGTGAGAAGGAAGAATGGTGGGTGGAGTAATACTTGTGTGTCTTTCACACTGAAGAAGCTCTTTATCACCCAACATTAATTGTCCCATCAGCTCTACTGCTTTGTTCCAAGGGGTTCCTGCTGTGGTTGTTTCTCCCCATGTTTCAGTGCTTTGTTCCTGGTCTGTATCACAGGCTCACAAGGATTCTCCAAGGCAGATAGGAAGATCTTTGCACTAAAAACAGTAGCAGCAGCTTCCTTGGCTATAGTGTCAGCTTTTGGAGAATCTAACATCGATAGTTTCATCTGCAGTTAAACTTTGGATCTGATGGCCATGATTTAGGAATCCATATTCAGCTTTGCATCACCTAAGGTAATAAGATGCCTGGCAGCCTTAAAAACTAATTATTGAGATTAAGAGGAGTCAATATGGCTTGCTGCCTTTTCCGGGGGATTCAAAACACACAACCTCAAAAGAAAATGTGATTTATTGTTAGTGTCCCCCTAGTGATTTTGGAAAGCTTGAACACATGACAGAAAGAAGCCAAAGAAAAAGGACAGGGAATCTCTTTTCCTTTTATGATAAAACAAGTTGTTAATTTTTATAATCAGCTTTTCCTCACACATCTGAGCATATTATGCTTCTTTGTGTCCCTTTGTTGTCCCTTTGGATCAAATCTGGATTACCTGCCAGACCTCCTCAGTTTAGATTTAACTCTATGTTAGTAGTAGATTTTACTCTGTGTTGGTAGTAGGCTGAACTCTAAGTCTTGCTTTGCTTCAGGCGACCTTCCTCATGCCCAGAAATTCTGAGCTGTGATGAGGATGCTCCTGGGTGGAAGGGTTGAATATGTGCTGCATGTAGAGGGGAAGCAACACAGTGGAGGAAAAATAAAACAAACTGGAAGAGTGACAGCATCCTTTAATCCTGTCTCTTTCCACTGGTGGGAGGTTGTTGTGATCATGCACACCTGAGGAACTGTCTGACCTAACTGAATTAGGGACCAGTTTGTAAGGAGATGGTCATTTCTCCTCTCCATCAATCTGCAGCTCTTCCTCCAGATCCACATCTCCTTCACTGGGGATAAAAGCTGAGCACATTACTGCTGGGGCCTTGGCTCTGGGAAGCTGTGGTCCTACAGGTCTCAACTAGAGTATTGTAATTTTCTTGGCCAAATATCTATGTGGGCAACTCCATACTTCCTTGCTAAATTCCTCTTGGAGTTTTATTTTGATTTGCATCTGTTCATTGTGCTGTATAAAGTTTTACTTTGTCTTGATTAACACTTGTATTTCATCCCCCAGTAGTGTTAAAAGAGTGAGCTTGGAAAGTGAGAGCTTTTGGAAAGGTGTTGCAGAACACTACCTTTTCCCCACTGCTCTTACTTTTCATCCACTGTCAGGGAAGTGGATGGTGAGTGGGCTAAATAGACCCAAGGGAGCTGAAAAAATGCAAAAGGAGTTAAAAAGCCAATGCCCTAGCAGGTTAAGGGATAAATTTTGTATCCTCTGGGTGTCCAGATATCTGGATATTCTGGTGAAATCAAAGAATTTAATTTGAAATAAGTGTTTACAGGCTCCCAAGTACAGTTAATTTATGACATGTTTAATATATTTTTACAAATGTTTGCTGTACTCAAGTAGTGACGATACTTTATTTGGTCAGTAAAATTCCTGCCTGCAGTACGCAAAGACCTGAATATCACAAGGATGTTCTGTGTCTAAGGAAAAATATTCACTCTCATTTTAAACAGATATTCCAAATTCTTTTTTTAATAGAAACCTAGACCTGTTGTTGAAACCACCAAAAGGATGTTGCAGTTCTCACTAATGCTAAAGGGCATTTATGGTTTTTCTGGTTTTCATTCTTTCCCCACCACAACTTTTTTTTTTTTTTTTTTTTCTCTCCCCTTCACCCTCTTCCTTCAGCATACCAAGATTGGAAATTAGTGCTGGCTTGAGGCCATGGCTGCATCTATGAGGCCATTTAAACTTATTGCTCTCTACTCCCTCTGGGCCAGTTGGAAGTTCAGCTGTGATCACAGAGAAGAAAAAAACCAAAACACCCCAAAAGGTTAGAAATAATAATTGGGAAGGAAAAAAAAGGATTTATTTTTTTTTTAAATATTTTTTTTAGTGCTCTCTCAATTTTGGGTAAAAAGAATTGTGAAAGCAGCTAGAAATACTGAAAAGCAGCTTTTGGGGCTGAGGTGCTGGGGTTGCTTTTGATGAGAATTGTAGTCGTGTCCAGACAGTATTATACTATGGGCTGGGTTTGGGCTTCTGACCTCTGAATTTTACATAGGTATAATCAGAAATGGTCCTACTGAAGCTGGTGGGTCCAGCTGCTCTGCAGCTCTGCTCTGCAGCTGGAATGAGGGAAAGATCTGAGCATCTGGGCAGGTGGGAAAGGATTTGCAGCTTCATTTGCATTCTGGTTTTGAATTTTGCAAATCATCCTCTGCAGGAGCCTAACCTGAAGCACACCTTCAATTACATCAGTGTGGCTTGCTTGGAGTAGGATTTGAAAAGGTGGACTTAGGCTGGTTCACAGGGGCTAGAATTTTAGTGAAAGTACCTGGCTTCTTAGAAAATAACCTCTCTTGTGAAGGCATTTTGGCTGCAAACAAGGAGTTGAAGATGAAGAACTGGCCTGTACTGGTTCACACAGATGACCTTTTTGAGTGTACAAGTTGGTAGCTTTTCTAACAGATTGTGTACACAACTGGAAGCATCTGGCTTGCCTCGTGGGTATGAAAAAAGCATATCCTGGTACATGTGTGAAAGCCCTCTCATCCTCTTCTCTTGCCTGAAGTGGAATGACCTGATCCTGTGAAATCTATCCTCATAAGCTTTCTTTTTACTTTTGTACAGCAGTAGCTGCAGGACAATTTCTGAGCTGCTGCTGGTTCTTGGCATATAAGGGCAGCTTTTGTCTTTGCAGACAGGATTTTTTTAGGAGGGTATGAGGGGGCAGCTCAAACATTTCCCTCACTTTTCAGTGAAACAGTGAAGGGATTTTCAGAGTCTCTGTATGCAGAGGAAGAGGCGTTATTAATGGGTTTAGAGATTCTCCCAGCACTAAATATACAAACCATGTTCCAGATCCATGGAACAGGTTTTGAGGCAGGGAAATTATCAAATGTAAAGAAATCAGTCAGCCACCAGACTGCTTTGGGTTCTCCTAGTGCTTTCTGACTCATAGTAGCTCTGGATTTTTATTCCTTTGAAAATTTTAGCTCTAAACTGATGGAGCTAGAGTCCTACTTGCTGCTACCTCTCCAGAAGGCTGTACAGCTGAAGAGCATCTTGGCACAGTATGTGGTGATTTGTTATTATTTTGGTGTTGTTTAGATGAAAGAGCCTGTCTAGACTCCAACCTTGATGGGAATCTCATTCTGTGCACATGAAGTAAATGTTCCTCCTTACCCCTAAAATTTACAGCCACTATAGACGAGGCAAAGAGCCTTACATCTCATCCTTGGTTAATAGCAAATTCAGGCTGTTCTCACTTAGGACCATACTACAACTTAATTCAGTGCTATAACCATTGCTCAGATTTTTTTAAATTAATACAGACCCTCTCTTTGCTGAGGCTTTGCCATGAATATTCAAGCTTAGGCAGATTCTTCCAATTTCCACCCTTGGTTGTTTCTCCTGTGGTTGTAGGCTGGCAGATCATGCATAAGAAACCTTTTGCTTTCTTGTTTGTCATTAAGGGTTAAAAAATAAATAGTGGTGTGTGTTCTGGGGTGCCAAACTTTTTCTTCTGCTCCATCTCCTTTTGATTTAAAAGCTTTGTTTATCTCTCTGTAAAGTCACTGGCAGGCCATAAAGAGATATATTGCCTTGGTGCAGACAGCACAGACTCCATTCCTGGGAAAGCAATGGACTGTGAAGTTGAGTGTGTGCATGTGTGGGCCCTCTCATAATTCAGGAGGGGTTCTCTCTTTTGGGAAGCTCCCAATGGATGTTGCTTGCAGCCTCTTGTGGCTCCTTGCAGGAGTAGTGTGTGTGTATCCAGGAGGGTTGGTCAGGCTCGCTGCTTTTGATGTTCTCATAAAGCCATCACTCCAAAGTCTGAAATGGCAAGGCTATTGAACTCAGTCATAATAGAGTGAATAAAGTACTCCCAATTGCTTTGTTTTGTTTTAAATATGTATATTTTTTTAAATAGAGAAATAATGTCATGTCAGAGCCCAATGTGCTCAGGCACTCCCTGTTTAACCAGCACTGAGCAGTGAGGTTCAACATGAGCACTCGTGCTCTGCTTCACAGGTATTGCTCTCAGCTGAGGCTGCCACTGCCTGTCCTTTCACAGCAGCTGGATTTGTGCTTTTGCACATTGTCTGTTATCCCTCTGCATTCCCAGCTGCTTCTGTGGGTGCTCTTATGGGTGCTGGGGAGCATTGCTCTTGGCTGGGATGAAAGGAAGGGTTTTGTAGTAGAAGAGATGGAATAGGTGAATTATTTCTCTCTGGAATTTCGACTGCAGAAAGTGCTTGTTTAGCTGAGCAGTGGATGCTTGGGTTTTACTCTTCAGTGAACTGACTTGTAGTGTCCTTTTTGCTTATCACCAGAGGAGGAATCTACTGAAAAAGAGGGCAGAGCACCAAAGGCAGCTGAACCACTGCCAGCAGTAAGGTTATTGATTCCCTGCAAGAAATGATGGGAAGCTGCCTCTTCCCTCTTTTAACAGCAAGTCATGCTTTGTGGGAATCCCCAACCTGGGACTACATTTTCAAAGATATGAGTCTAACCCTTGAGAAAGGGGGCTGGGAAGAAGCAGACCCCTCTCTTGGAGAATTTCCTCCACATGAAGGATTAGCATGAGAACGACAGATCATTTCAGTCCCACTGCCTTTCTCAATACATTAAGTGACACGTAGCTTAGAGGAGGCCCCTGAAGATTAATGCTTTCCATAGATAAAGTTTATCTTTGGAAACTCTACCAACATTTGTAGAACATGGGCCCTCAGCCTGCCACCTCCTTGTCCCCACAGGCTGTACTCACCCATTTTTTTCTTGTGGATGACACAAAAGGATTCCAAACTCACTGTGACTTCTGCAGCTCTAGGGTGCTGTACATAATAGGCTGTTAATCACAGCATCCCTCTAAGCTTATTTGCCTGCAGAGAAATCAATAGTATCTTTTTTACAGTGAGGATAAATCTCAGTATTGCCTGAAAATCTGGAGGAAATTACTTTTCAAGTGACCCAATGATATGAACTTTAATTTCCTAATGATCTAGGAAGAGTTCAAGCCCAAGTGCTTGTATATGCAGAATGCCAAATGTATATATACAAAGAATCATAATTACTGTCATGGAGATTTACAGCTCTTTACAAATCATTAATAATTGTAATAATAATATTTACCATAACTCTTTCTGCCAGATTAATTACAATTCTCTTTGACCATCCTCGTATTACTTCTCTTACATCTTTCCCACTGGCAGGAAAATAAGTACACAAACCATAATTTATTGACATAAAGGTTGGCTTTATTTGTATGTGTTTATTTGAGAAAAAAACAGATATTTGCTGTTGAAGTGAAAGATAAGCATCAATGAATGAGCAGATATTTAAAGCAGTGCTGCATATAGTTATATTGCAGAATGGCATTAGCAGGTGATGTGCTCCAAGATGTTTCTGACAGGCAGGTGTGATTCCTACTGCTCAATTAAGGGACCATTTGCTGAAATAAATGGATAAAGTGGATGCCTTTGCACAATAATCTTTTAGGTGTTTCAAAACCTGTTTTGGGGTAGAATATCCATAGGTGATAGATCTCAAGTTCAGGCTACACAGACTGTCCTGTAATTTGTGGATTTAGGGGACAGAAATTTCTCATTCTTCTAAATACCATCAAAATTATGGCATCTGGAGAAAAGTAAAAAGAAAATGGTTTTGCATTTCCTCTGCTATCCTAGTCATCAGTATAAAAAATTTTGCAAGCACTTTCAGATGGGACTGAAAATAAATTGCACACAATGGCAATTTTTAGTTTGAAATTTTTTATTTTAGTGTATTTTATTTCCTTATATTTTTATAAGATAAAAGTATTTATAACATATTTTATTGCAGTAGTTTTATGAATTTTCCTGCCATTTTTTTGACAGCATCTACTATTCCTGCCAATGCCAGGGGTGTTTCTCTTTTAAGAATTATTCTACCCAGGATTGTTTTTACCCATTCCTAGAAATCTGGTATTAATAGACAGTTATCCTACTGCAGATTCATTGATTTGAAAGGGCAGTTGAATTATTATTAAGGCTTTTTCACATTAGCCTGTTATCTATTAAACAAAAAAACCCACAAACCCAAAAAGGCCAACCCCTCCCCCAAAACGCAGGCAATATAAGTAACATTTTGTATCTTAGCTTTACATGTCTCTTTTTTTTTTATTCATTCAAAGCACATTTTGGGTATAATATCATAATTTCACTTGCTGTGGTTTCACAGCTGTGAGGGAGAAGTTGTCATCTGCTTAATGCTGCAATATATTATACAGTAATTTAATAATTCGTCAGCCCAACATCACTTTTAGCTGCATCCAGTGTTGCAGCATCAGACTCCCTAGTGAAGTACAACAACCTGGATGTAAGGAAAACTTCTACAGGATGACAGACAGCCCTAACTTGAGCTCTGTCTTGTCAAACTTTCATGTCTGTGAGACAATTACAAAAGCTCATGTGGTATAGCATAAAATGTTAAAGTATTATTGTCTGCCAACATGGAGAAAAATAGTAACGGTATTTCTCTCCCACCTCCCTGTCCTTCAATTTGATTTTATAGCAAGTATCTAATTTTTTAAAGTTTTGAAAACAAACAAACAAACAAACCAAACTTCTTAAACAATCTTCTCTAAAAGAAAATGCCAAGCAAGCTAAATGTAGAATTTTCTGCCAGTTCTGCATTTGATACTTTTAAAACAAATACAAATGTACAGGCAGACTCGTAGCAAAGCTGTATGCCTAGGGCCAACTGAGCTAAAAACATGCTGTAGAATATAGATGTATAAAGTGGGTCAGATGATTCACCTAATGTGATGCTTGGAGGCAGAACATATTTACATGGTATTCTTTAATCTATTTCTAATTTATATGATGTTCCTTGGTTTAATCTGTTGGTCCTCCAGGCAGGGTAGCCAGCAATAGGTGGGACATGTTTGTGAGACACGATGTCTCTCCTCACAGGGACCGTTCTATGTTTATTCATGTATTCTCCATGCAGTGTAATTCCAGAGAGATAATTACCCATGAATGTGTTCTCCTCTCTCAAGTAAATTAAAGGGTTTCCCTTATGGTACGTCCTCCTGAGACCACAAGGAGTTTTCTGAGGACCTACAATGGTTCAGGTACAAGGAGACTCCCAGCCTAGCTGTAACCTTTGAGATCTTTCCTATTTTCACACCGACACCTACGTCATCAGTCCTATTACAGTAAAATTCCTCTAATTGGAAAACCCTGCTGGTGGAAAACCTGTCCTCATCCTATGAAAAGTAAGAGGTACTACGGAGATGTTTTTGTTGTTAGTGAATCATATCTAGTAGGAGTTGTTTCTTTTACTTGTGCCCCACCTCCAGCCCCCTCCAACCCATCCAGCCAATTGCATTGGCTGAAGCAGCCCATGGAAGGGCAGTGTACAGTAATTGCTTCATTGTGCTGCTTTAAGAGGAAAGGAAAATAGCTATTACTGTGAGCAAGTACTTCTGCTTTTTTTCCTCACTGCTGTTGTGCTTTTGGTTACAAAATGTATCCCATTCTGAAACTGTTTTTATGAGACACTGTTGTTCAGGTGGAAGGTTGAGAATGGGCAATTGTTGGTAATGTAGCCACTGGTGAAGTGGGAGAAAACACTGATTTAGAGATGTGCTCTTTATTAAAAAGAGTGAAACTTGATTAATTTTTGTCCTAATCTCTTTATGGAACAGAGGAAAGCATCATAGTTTTATTCCTGGAAAGCATTTCAAGGCTATGTTTGGTGCCTATGGGCTTTCATCTTCATACATAAAAGTTAATGGTGATTTGACTTTTAGAATTATTGTACTTACTTGTTTACACATTTAGCTATAGATGTAAATATGGAATGTAATGGTCAGTGGCTGATATAAAGCTCTCTAAGAGTATTGCCTGTAAAGACACTGTTTGTCCATAAGGCTATTCTGAGAAAAAATGAACAAAAAAAGCCCAGCTCCAGTAAACTGAGATCAGACCTGTTACTGGAGATATCTGGAAATTTATGACTGGAAAATGTATTAGATTGTGACCTGATGGTCTCAACCATTGAAGCTTCAATGATTATTAAGAAGAAGTAATTTCATTGCCAAATGAAGGCTCCTGCCTTCCTCTCTGTGTTTTTTCTCATTGAGAAGCTGAACGTGGTATTCAGGACTAAGAGGAAAAAGTGCCTCTCCACACATATACACAAGATGCTGTCACTGCCAGCTCCTTGTCTTCCCCTGACCCCTGACTGAAGGTTTATGTGACTAAGTCTGCTTAATTCCCCACCTAAGAGGAAAAAAGTGGAGTTTGGAAGTTCAAGGAACTCTTCTGATGACCACATGCTTGTGGTTGTCTGGGCTGCAGGGTGAAGTGTTAGGCTGAATTGTTCAGTGTTTTGGACTTGGTCACAGTCATGGAATGTCATTTTCAGAGCAATGGGTGGCCTTGAAGTTGGAGGTCTTCACAGTCTGCTGGTTGGACCTGAATGCTCTTGGAAATGTAGCCTTAGGTGTTACCTTGGGAGATACTTGATTCAAAGTATCTGGAAGTTTCATCCCAAGGTCTGTGAATGTTTAAGGTAAGATTGTGTATTCATGGTCTTGACAGCTTCATATATAACCCTTTATCACATTCCCCTTTCCTCCCAACCTGTATAACTCTTTACTAGTTGTAGCCTTCTATGAAGCTTAAAATACAGATAGCATTTAAAAACTTATGAAATTTATAGATTGCTACTTTAGCAGGAGATTCCAGCTAATGAAAGGATTGGGTGGGTGCCCTGAATTAATATGAGCATAATCTAATTCATTTTAACTTCTTCCTGCATATAAAACCTTCCTCTCTCCTCCAGCACTGCACTTAGTGCCCAATTCACAGGCTCATGAAAGATAATGGGAAGGTTCCTGCACAGTGTGGCTGAGAGTCAGGTTTTGAACAGGAGGTCCTTGACGAGGGCAAAGTGACAACTGTAGAAGTGGCAGAGGTCTTCTGTGAAGGCCAACAGGAGCTCTAGGAAAGGAGGATTCAGAGTGTGAAACATGAATAGGAGAATCAGAGCCAAGAGGTATAGATGAAACAGTGAGTTGTGAAGCAGGTTCTCTGCTGTAATTTGGCATAGGTTTTTTTGTTTGGTTGTTTTTTCTTAAAAATGTACATAGTATAGAGCCTGCTTGCACCCAGAGATACAGGCTGCTTCTGTCCTTTTATTGCCATGAAGCACTATACCTACCCTTCCCTTGCATATTCTCTGGAGAGATTTTGTTTGGAGAACCCTTTTTGTAGTTATAACTCTATGCACAGTGAAATGCTTTTGATTGTGCTGTGTAGTTTTGTTCTTTGTTTCATCTCCATTTCCCATCTGTTTTGTTTGTTTCAGCCAAAAAGGAAGGATTATTGAGTGCTCTGTAGATCATCTCTCGGAAGCTTGGAGGGTGGGGAGGGAGGTTGGGACCTGCAAACAGTCAGGTTGAGGAGCTGGAGGGGAAAACAGTGATTGTGACAGGGAGTAAGGCACTGTTGAATGATCTGACAGCTTTTGTTGAATTGTCTTACTGGATTGCTGAGTCCAAGTATATACTACAGTACATGACCATGTAACAGCCAGTTTTATACTTATACATATTCCTTGCAGAAGCTGTGTGTGACACTGTTTTCTTTGTATGAACTTTGCCCTCTCTATCTACTCGAGAGCAATGGGAAATAATTATAGTACTACTATAAAATTGTTTTTCTTAAATATGAATTCATGTGTGCTGTGCAAGGGTTTCAGTAGTTTCTGAATACTCATAAGCTAAGGGATGGGCCTGTTCTAGGATGTGGAAAATTCAGTGAAAAACAAGGCCTTAAAGAAAGTAAGAGCTGGACATGATTGAATGGGGAGCACTGTTCTTCATGGACCTGTCCTGAACTTGTGCCCCAGCACAGTTTGAGGACTGATGTTGTGCTTGGAGTAAACTTAAAACCAAAGCTGAAGCCACTTGTGCTCATTAAAGAATCCGTGGCAGCTTTTGCTGTGCTGGATGAGCAACACCTTATCCTGGTCAGCTGCTTACTCGAGTCTTTTCTTCACGTTGATTATTTCTCTTTATTGGTTTAAGAGGCTTTCTCCATCACATTCTTTCTCCATTGAGTCAATGAAGGGAGAGTGCATCTAAACTACGTTTCTTCTCTTTGTTGCCTTCTGGAAGTATACTTTTTCCCTCTCACTAAGTATATAAAGAAGCCTAGAGAGATTAGCCTCATAAAGTAGGCTAAGTACCTAAAAGTAAGTCGTGTTTACACTCCTGTTCTCTAAGGGTTTCCTGCATCCACATTCAGATAAGAAATGCTTTGTCCCTTCCTCCTAAATTGTTCTGTCATGTAAAAGCATTCCCAAGGTGGCTACAGATCCACTGTGATCCATGTGCTTTTGTGAATATCCAGATGTGTACGGGGGTGACAAAATCTATTTTATCTGAAGGGGACTTTCAGGCAGCAAAATACTGCCTTAAGTAAGAGAAAAGCTTGCGAGGGTTTGCACGTGCTAAGAGTTGAAGAAATACAGATGAGGATGATCATGGTTCCCCTCCAGATAATGCAGTTAGCAACCACTACCCTGTACACTCAAAGTTAGATTCAAGTGGATGAATACAGAATTGCAGCACCTACTCCTGACCAGATGAGATGTGGATGCTGAGCTCTGCAGGGGTGGGGGTGCTTCCTTGCTAGCAAGGACACTACAGGCACACACTTCTCTGCACCTTCTCCATTGGGCAGGAGGCTCCATCTACTCTGGCCTGGCTTCTGCTGCAAGGAACGTGGCAGAAAGCACAGATGTTTCTTGGAGGGCTCTGTGATGCCTGGGGTGCTGGTTCTGCTGCTGTCAGCCAGCCTACAGAGCTGTGGTGCTCACACACATCTGCCCGCTGGGCCTGGTTGAAAAGGGATGTGGTCCAGCCTTAAGGGTCCAGAATGCAAGCAGCGAATACTCCCAATTAAGATTTTCTTTCTTAATCCCTTGTGTCATCCTACAGATAATGCAGAGACCTGACTTGGTGTCTGCTGGGAAGAGGAAACCACAGCTCTCAAACAGGTGGTGTCAGGATTCATGGGACAGTCACCATAAAAATACAGTCTGGTATGGTGAAATACACCCATACTATCCTGAAACACACTCATGTTCCTTGTGGAACAGCCATATGACAGAATCTTTCCTTAAATAAAATATTTGCAGGGAAAGCTGATGAGATCCTACTCCTCAAGAGCACCTGTGGGGCCAGGACTGCACTCTCCAAGCCATTTCAGGATGCATGGTGGAGCAGAGCTGGTCAGCCTGCAAATGTGATTATTTGCTTATTGACACAAAAGCTGCCTGCTGTTCTTTACAGAGGCCTGAAGCTGGAGTTTCATCAGGGACAGTGCATACTGGGTTGGGCAGGAAGCATGGTAAGGGGGGCACCTGACCCGGTTGAAAGACAGCTCCTCTGACTCATCAGCTGAAAGCAAAATGAGCTGTGTATATTTAAAGCAAAGCTCTATTTTAAAAATTAATGATCTGCAAGGGAGAGAGGAGAAACTGCTTCTCTGTAATGCAGAAAAAGGCCCTGATGACCACAGCCTGGGTCCCTTTCCAGATGATGTCATCATCAGTCTGAATAATAAATTTTTAATGATGTGGAAAAAAAAAAAAAAAGGAAATAAAAAAAGGGGGGACTGTTTCATTGAGGAGTAAAAGTAGCTGGTGGCAATAGGGTCTAAGGAAAATATATGGTTGAGTGAGGTTTCTGCCCTGTGTAATTAGATTATGCCAAGTGTAGGAGTGTGCTGCAAAAGGCACATTGAAATGGCAGTAATTGACTGCTCTGTGTCTTCCCCTGCCACATGCCCATGCAGGCTGGAAAACTGGGGCACTTGGGACATATGAGGCAGAGGAGCATTCTATAAACAGGATTTCTAATACTAGGCAGTTAAGATTAGAAGGGAAAGCATGGGCTCTCATCAGCCCAGAAACTAGGGGAAATTTCCCCTCATAAATGACAGGACACAAGAATTCTACTCAAAAGGATTTGCATTTGGTTGACAAATGTATGCAGTTTATTACCAACAGAGTACTCATGCTGGCTCTTTAATGCAGCTTAAATTGCTAACAATGCATTCCTTGTTGAGCCCACTCAGTTTTGTTTCATGGAACCCTCTGGAAGGGTGTTGCCCATTTTCAGCAGCCTGTTGTGGGCAAGGAGGGGTTCTGGTAGACCCAGATTTGGGGACAGCTGGGCAGGCACCAGCAGTGTGGCTTTGGAGGCAGCTGTGGCACCAAAGTGTACTTGAATGGTCTTGCTTTTTCATTTCACACTGACTTTCCATCATGGGGAACCCTCAGACATTTTCATGGGATGTCAGCCACAATTTTGATGATAATGCCCTAAACCAAATGTTAGCTATTATTGGAATTGTGTGGGATATCAGAATGTATCTGATGTCGTTTGAAGCTGTATTTTGAGCTGACTTCCAGACCCTATTCAGGGCCTGAGCTACAGTGTGCTGTAGAGATGACCCTCTATGTGAAGAACTTGGAAGTTAAGGAGACAAGACAGCAGCTATTCCAACCTGGCAGGCAAATGGGCTCTGTTGTCCAAAAGCAACAAAAAATTCATGTTGAAGTTGTGGGCCAAAACTGCATTTCTTGAATATCAGTCTTGTATTTTGCCAACTAAATGTATTAGCCCCAATCAATGTTTTCATGGACCTCAGCTCAGAACATCAGTCTCTGAAAGGAGCAGACGTGTTTCATGAGGCTTGGGGGTTTGCAGTGGGAAATTTCATTGGGTTTACTGCCCAAATCTACACCTTCTCCTCAAACTATAAGGGACAGGTTTATGTCATGTTTTGTAGCGGGCTGATCCTAACACTCTTGTCGTGAGACAGATTTACTGTAGTTGTCAAAACAGATAAAACAGATTTGCTGTAGAAGTCCATAGCTCAGCCCACCAGTGCCTGAAGGAAAAAAGGGATGGGTGTTTAACATCATAAATATTTTATTCTTGCTCTGCCATACAAACCTGGCATGGCCTTTCAAAAACTATTCACTTGTATTATGCCCCAGTTTCTCATGAGTTAAATGGGGATAACAAACACTGTATAGAGTGGAGTAAAATGGATGAAACAAGGATACTTCTAACAAAAAAAAAAAAAAAAATTTGTTTAAATTAATTCTTCCCTTTTTGCAGTTTTCATTGCTCCTTAAATAGTCCCTTTAATTTCCTTTCAGTTTTGTTACACAAAGGTACACCATTTATTAGACACTTTTCAGCTTTGAGGGTCATTTGGTGTCTCTCCCTGTGGCTGCTACTGTTCCCCTTAGTGAGGGAAAAAGACCCTTGGGAAGGTATTTTTTAGGTTTGCAGATGACATACACAGAGCCCAGCAGAGGTCCAGAGTCTGGGCTGTTATCCTTACATCTGGGGTTTTTTTAATGCTGGCCAGGCAGGAGGGGACCAAGCAGCACTTATCCTCAGGTCACTGATATCTGCTTTGTTTTCCCATATTTCTCCCATGACTTCCATGAAGGATTTGTTGAGCTTTTGGTTTTATGCTGGGCTTAAGGCTCTCTTATTGATCTGAGTCTGCTGCAAGCTATAATGTGACCAGACTAACCCAGACACAATTATATTATTATTGTTGTTGTTAGTAGTAGTATAGCTTGCCCAGAGTTTGCCATGGATGGGCAGTTTGTTAAATGTTGGCTCAGCCTGTGTGTGCTGTGTCTTTTTTTTCTGTTTTACTAGAGCTGGGTGCTCTCTCAGTGAGGAGCCCACAGGTTTAAAAGTGTCTCTCAGTGCACAGGGCAACAGAATCAGTTCATGAAGAACACGAGCCCTTTGGCTAGAAAAAAGGACACCAAGGTTGGCAGTGAAAACTGACTGTTGCAACTGACCCTGTTTGGTGGAAACAAATAATGCTTCTGGGAGGACTGGAGTCACCTCACCATTCCTTCTGTTCAGTGCACTGGCTGCAGTAGAGTTTCTTTGCCAGGAAGCTGGATGCAGAGCTGGAAGTTGTTGCCAGGGGCTGCCTGGATGGGATGCATGTACAGAGGAAGCATCTGAGCCATCGCCCCAGCTATTTGGCAGTGGAGGAACCCATCTGGAGAAACCAGTGCTTCTCTGAAGTGTTTGTTACATCGTTTCTGAAAACTGTGTGTAGCAAGAAATGACTGGGGGAGCAGTGATTCATGCTGGTTTAACGTAAAGGTACCAGAGGGGCTAATATAAAGGAAGAAAATTGATACTGGCTTTGCAGTATTTGTTGTGCAGAAATGTGTACAAATGTTTCCCAGGGAAAGAGCAGAACAATCTGATTCAATATTTAAAAGAAAAAATACTCACCCAACAAAAAAGAGTCACAGGAATATAGGGGTTGGTATCAGTGTCTGATTTTCTGTAAATCAGTGCAAACTACACAGGTATTTGCTTACTGCTATACATTTCATTTCAGCTGAGAGGAAAGGGCCCTCCTGAGATGGCAGAAATTGGGTGAGAGTACTTTTCTTGAGTTGAAGCACTATGATTATTGTGTCAAATACACTTCAGTGTATATCCATGGGAGTTACCCAAGGGCCATATTTGCCCCCTTGGGATGAATACTCCGGGGAAATTAAAACTAGCTATAAAAGCTATATATAGTTGAAAAGGCTGTGGTAACATTTTATATGGCATGAGCCATGTTCTGTTCTTTACAGAAACCCGTATCTGTAAAAAGCAATTAGAAGTACTTCCCTGAAAAAGGCAATTGAACACAGTGAATGAACTGCAGGAATTGTACAGTTTCCAGAAAATGGTGGTAGTGAAGCATTTGTGGGATCCATAAAGTCACCATAAATTCCTAACGGAATATGGATTCACTCTCCAACTCTAAAACCACAAGATTTATTTCCTGCTGGCAGAGGAGGTGAAGTTTGCAGTTAGATCTGTCTTGAGCATGCCAGCAGGTGGGGAAAGCACTGCTGTGTTCCCAAGTGCATAATGTTCCCAACATCACCTTGATTGACCATGTCCTTTCGAGGGAAGACAGGACTTGTTGGTTTTTTTGTTCTTGAAGACCTGTCTGTTCTTTCAACACGTGTAATTCTATATGCTGGGAAGGTTTACTAGTGTGCCTCATGTCTTGTTGGAAAAGAAGGATAAGGTAGTGGGTACACTGGTGGTTTCACTCAGGAAGATCTAGTTTTGGCTCAAGTGCTGACTTTGAGGTAACACAGGTGGGAATGCTTGCTGGTGGGTCACCTCTTATGTGGTACCAACTTCAACAATGTGGTAAAAGTTACTTTGTTTTTTTCCCACGAAATTCCCCTTGTTCCCCAGACTGGGGATGTTTCAGACATAGACGAATTACCGTGAATGGTAGATTTTTTCATGTTGCTTTTTGTTTGCTTGCTTGCTTGTTTGTTTTTTCTCTCTGATCATTCACATTGGTCTGTTCCTCTGGGTCCTGGTTCAGGCTATTTACATCAGGCTCACATGTTTTAACCATGCTGTGCTTCTCCTACTGCTGAACCTAAGGAGGACACCAGCTCTGGCAGCCAAGACTGAAAGTCACTGGCTGTCTGCAATAGTGGTGGAAATATGCATGTTAATGTGGACTAGGGGTGGGAAAACTGGAGGATAAGCCACAGCTTTAGGCAGGATGAATGAAGACAGGGAAATGTAGACTAAGAGTTTCTGCACTGACATGGAGAAGTCTGTGGCTGCAGAGATTTGTAATTATTTGGGTCCTGTCAGAGATGAATGTCTGTGTCTCTCTTCAAAGTCATCTGCATAACTGAGTAAATGTGATTGCATTGATTTAGTGTGTCTTCAAGAGTCTTTTTACAACCACAGGAGTTAGAAATGTCTTCTGTTGTTGTTGCTTTTTTAATGAAAGCTGACGTTCTGGAGCATAAGTCAGCAGGAAGTGGGGGTAAGTTTATTGGCTGTTTTGGTGGGGCCTGGAGAATAATTCTGCCTTTCTCCTGCCTTTTGTCTATTCAGACTGTAAATTCATTGAAGCAGGACTGCTTTCTACTGTCTTTATAGCACTGCAATGGATCTGTGCTCTCAGCTAAATCCCCTAAGGCTTAACAAAATATAAGTTAGGATAATGGTATAATAAGTTAAATGTTAAGTGGTTGTGGGGGGTGGTTTATTTACATGAATTATCACCTTTTAAAAAAATAAACAATGTCCTTCTGAAATCCTGGAGGGAGTCAGCTTTGTGGCAGAAATGCCACATTATTTTACAGTTTTGAGGAAACAGGGCAGTTGTATGATGATTGTGCTCTGTTTTCATGGACAGGACAAAGGGTGGGTTCAAACTTCCTGTACCCCAAACTTCTCTAAGCTGAGTTTGTTGGAAATTACTCCCTGCAATTCCTTTCCATGGACTTCCATGATTGCTTTGTGTTGCACAGTACCTTGGGCAGAACTTCAATGTGCAGGAATCATAGAATCTGCTGAGTTAGAAGGGACCCATCAGAACTGTCAAGTCCCGCTCCTCTCCCTGTGTAGGGCACCCCAAGAATCACATCATGTGCCTGAGAATATCATCCAAATGCTGCTTAAATTCAGGCAGGTTTGGTACCATACATCCTGGAAAGACAAAATAATTTCTCCCTTATTCAGCTCCTGTGCAAAGGGATCTTTAATGCATTCCCTGTCTGTTTTGCAATGTAATGCTGTTCTGGACAGATGTGACAGAGTGGAAGAGTGCCAAAGAGCTGCAGCAAGCCTGATCTGGTTGCATGCTGGTGTGGGATTTGCATCTTTCCTTCATATCACTGTAAATAAAGGCACAACTAGTAGGACCTTGGGACCATGTGTAGAAGCTCAGAAGAGATGTGTAGAGGGGTGGGAGTCCTCAGAAATCCAGAGTAGAATTGCTTGTCTCTGTTGTGCTTAGGGCAGTGACTGCTGACACCTGTGAGTCCATCCATAGTTCAAGATAGTTAAAAACTGTTCTCTAGTTTTTGTGTTTAGCATAGTTATGATCAGCAGCAGCAAAACTTTTTATTGCTCAGTTACTGGAAGCCCTCATGAAAGTTAGTGGCCGGTCTGTCTGTCTCCCAGTGTTGCACTGGCTCCTTGAGGTGACCTGCCATGAGATGTCATGTTCCAGGTTCTGCAGTGTGAACCAGCTCTAAAGTTGGCAAATATTACTACCACAAACCAGGTCTCATTTGCAGGTTACTTAGTGTTACCTTGCTAGTTCCTGGAGGCCAGAATAGCCTGGCTGCATGTTAGCACTGTTTGATTCTAACGTGTGTCTACCTGTCTCTCTGAAGCACCAACTTCTGGGATCACTTCTGATTTCCACTTGCAGAGCAGACAGCACAGCTCAGGCACACCGAGAGCCTCACTCCAAACACAGAGCAGCATAAGAGCGCCGGAGTCCAGTGGTTTGTCAGCAGATAGCCCAGCTTGGGAGGAGGCAGAAAGAGGGTTTGCTGTCAGTTTCATGCCAGTGACAGCACCACAACATTATTTGCTATAGATTAATGTGGGAGAAGGTCCTTGCCTACAACCCCTGCAAAACAGTTCAGCTTCAAATGGAGTTACAGTGGTCCTTTTAGATAAGTATATTTTTGCCAACTGATCCCCAACAGCACTCCCAGCGGTGAGGAAAGCTGAGACTATTACTGTAAATACAAAAGGGAAGACATACTTGGCATCCCTTTACATTAGAGCTGGCTCAGAAGAACGTCTGTGTAGCTGTTCCACTGCCAAGATGGAGCGTAGTCAGATAGTACACATTGCAAAGGAACCAGAGCACACACTGAGATCTGCTGGGGTTTTTTTTAACAATAGTTTATTTGTGTTTCAGAGGGATAGTTACAGGAATCCAGATCAATATGCTTGTCCAGAACTGTGCCTTCCTATTTTAGGGCTTGGATGAATAGGAGGTTACTTGAGTTCACATGCATATTGAGGGATTGGTGCCTGAGCTAACGCAGCCTCCCAGCCTGGTTACTTTTCCTTTTTGAAAGTGAACGTGAAAGAGATGCAAGACTGAAGTTGCCATTGTTCTGTTTGTGGAGGTTTCTTTTTTATTTTTTGTTTGTTTGTTTTTTGTTTTTTTTTTTTTTTTTTTTCCCACAGAATCCATGTGGCATTGCATGTTGTGAGGCTCTTTATGAATGGTGAGGTCGTGTCTCAACAGGAGATGGTTGGAGCTGAACACTCCCCATCCAAAGTGTTTAAATAGACTGGCTGAACCATTTTAGACACAGATCCTGGGAACTTCTTGGATGTTGGACCAAACTGAACACCTCTGAAAGGGAAGGAAGGTTGTTTCAGTTAAATGTTCTGATTCTTTTAAAGGAAAACTCTAAAAGTATGATGTTAATTTGACTAAAATATTTGATATTTCCAAATTTCAGGTTTTGAAAACATCTTTGTATTTTCATGGTTTCAGCATCCTATCCTATTTGTTGGGACAACAACAATGTTTGACTAAAGGAGTCTGTTGCATGGGTCTGAAATACAATGATGTCTGGTTGGTGGTTCTTCTGAGATGTCTAGAAAAGCTAGTTCAGACATGGAGTTTTAAGTGCTAAGAGAATTAGACCTGTAATTGCTTTGAAATTGTAGTTTATGACTTGTTTTCTTCTCTACTGATCTTGATGCATACTTTGAATAGACATGGGTACTTAGATGCTCAGGCTAAAAGTAAGGTATTTTCCTATATGCAATTCCAGATTTATAGCAAGCAATAGATTTCTGACAGTTTTAAACAAGTATCTCTGCTGCACCTGGGTTTTTCAGGGCAAAGTTGCATCCATTACTTGAGCATATATGGTATCTAACTGATGATGAATTATCTTGCTCATGCTTTGAATGGTGCCACTGCATTTTTTGTGAAGTGTAGACTCAACAAAGAATATCAGCAGACGGAGCCAGTTTCTTCTGAATTTCAACCTATGACAACTTTCTCAACACACACTGGTCTACGTTGATCCAAGAGGCTATCTTGATGGGTGTGTTCCAACACAGAAATGCTTTAGAGTTCAAATTCTGGTGTCATCTGGCACATTTCTGATGTCTCTGGCTTTAGCGATGACATCCTGTTACATGAAGAATTTTGGCTGGTGCATGGTGTTCTCCTTTAAACTGTTTTGCATAGCTGAGGAAGGCACCATTCTAAGTGCAGTTTGCAGCAGCATGCTAGGTCTTTGTTGTGAGAAGGACTTCGCTCATCTTGACTTACTTTTCTCAATTTTATTCTTAATCTTATGCCTGTCTGTATTGTCCAAAGTGAAAGAGAGGGCAGTCACTGCTGGTGACACTGCTGCAGGAGCAGTAAGTGCTGTGCCAGTCCCAGTGGAGGGTAAGAGAAGGGAGTTGTGATTTATCAGGGTTTTCACAAACCTCGTTCTTAATTGCATTAGAATGTGAATGATTGGGAAGTTTAATAAAAGGGTGTTGATTATCTTCATCTGTTTGCCTGTGGTTTTGTTGTTTTGTTTTCACCTGAGCTGATGTATTTCTGGAAATACATGTAAAACCCTTTTTTCCCTTCATAGTGATGAGTTGTTTAAGAAAAGTCTTCCCTGAGCTATGAGGGCAAGAGGTGATTTTACAGGTTTTAAAGAAGTAAGGCAAGTTTTCCAGGAATGCATGAATGTGGAACCAGGCATAAAATTGTGGAGGCAGAGCTCTTCACAGAACCAGATCCCTCTAAAAAGAAACTTCTAGCATGTTTTGACTCCACAGAATTAGGGGTCTGGTCCACCTCTACTGTGGTGAGAGGGAAAATGAGAGCATGGTTGAGAAGGTTCTCATACAATTTTTTGTGGCCCTGGCTGAGACCCGAAGCCCCTTGCTGTGCTCAGCACAGGACAGAGCTCTGCAGAATGGCCCAGGCTTGCAGGTCACTGGCTGGGAAAGGATTTCTTTAGAGTTTATACTCCAACTCTACCCACACCTGCAGTCCTAGAGTCACTGAAGAAAGCTTAAAAATATTCTGCCAAATGATTTCTCTGTTAATTTTTTTCAGACCTTTTTATATCTGATCCCTGTTTTGACACTTGTTTCTTTTTTTGTTTGTTTGTTTGTTTTTTGTTTGTTTCTTTTTCTTCTCTTAAAACAGTTTCCCTTCTGAGAGATGGTCCTTCAGAGCTGGATAAATAGGAGACTTATACAGAGACTGCCTTAGCAGCAGTCACCTTGCAATTGAGTCCCATGCAATGCTTTTTGCTACACATTTGTCATCTGGGAGTTTTATTTAGCATTTTTTGATGGGAATCAAGTTAGGTCTGGATTTCAACATCTCTTGAAGAGAGGAAACTCACAGCACGGACTGCATTGCAGGGAAAAATACCCAGTACATCATATGCCTGCTTACTCCTTGATCTAGTTTGTTCTTACAGCTCCTCAAGCTGAGGGACCAATCTCTACTTGCCCCTACTCAGGAGTAAAGTCACTAAAACAGAGGGGTGAGTAAACATCAGAGGAGTTCTTGAGGTAGTCTGTAATTTCTGGGGGGGGGGGGGGGTTTGTTCTTTGCTTAACTTTTGGAAGAAACAGAGGGCTTCCAGGTTTGTCTTAACTGCAGCATGATGCTGTAGGTCCCCTGGGTTGGTTCTACCTCTGTAGAGAGTGACAGAGGGGGTCAGGTGCAGCTTCAGGCTCGACCCAAGTCACTTAACCCCTCAACTTCAGGAACTGAGAAACATGCTCAGGACATGCTTTTGGTTGTCTCTGGTATGCAGGGGTTCATGGTCTGTCCCAGCAATGGTTCCCCCACCATCTGGGCAGTGGAAGTGCTCTAACAATGATGTATAGTCAGCAGTTCTTGTAGGAAGTTTATAAGCTCTTAGTTTATCAAGACTTTCAATGTGTGTATGGCTGGAGAAGAATGAAAGTAACAGATTTATTCCTTTAGGAGGTGGGTTAATCCTGTTTCAGCAGTTCCTGAGAGGGCGTGGGTAGTGGGACAGGGAGAGCTGTTTCTGTACATCCACAGCACACTGTGAGATGCATTCAGATGAGTTTCACCTCGGTACACACACATCACCTTGGCTTCCTCAGCAGGTCTGCTCTTTAGCATCCCAGATGCTGATCCCAAACAAATTACCAATTACATTTTGTGCTTTAATTAAACAGAAAGGTGGGCATGTGCTTAAGCTTCATTGTGAACCACAGTGTTAAATAATCTCCTGAATGAATACAGAGCCAGCAAACTACAGCATTGCTTGCTGCCTTTCTTCACATACTGGTGTTTTACCTCAAAGATTCCCCTGTTTGTGATGAGTTTGGTGTCCTCCTAACCTGACCCCGAAGGGATTTGACATTTGGGGATGGTATGAAGAGCCCTGAGCATCTGCTGGAATCAGAGGGAGGCCCATGTCGTTAAGGGCTGGTTGGAAGATGCTCAGAATCCTACAGCACCTGGGCCCTGTGTCTGAGACTTGATATTAAAGCAAGGAAAAATTTGTGCCACAGAGGGAAGCACTGGCAATGTGACAGGAGCCCAAAGGTTGTGCTTCGTTTGCATATGTATTTGCATAATTGCAAACGCATGAGATGCACATTAATAATCACTCTTGCATCTTTATCATTCTCAATAAGTACAGGGAAAATTTCTTGCTCTTGGAGTTCATCAGCAATAAAACCTGCAGTGTCCTCATTCTGTACTCGCAGGGCATTAAGTACACCTTGGGAGGGACACATTTTATCATTGTGTTGCATGTGCTTGCCCTTGAATCTCAAGTCTATAAAATCTAACTCTGGGTAAGAGAGAAGAACCCAGCTTCTCTGGGTAAGAGAAGCTGTGAAGGGCAAAGGATTTTGAGATTTTTTTTTTACTAGTGAGGGTATTTTGCTTCTTCCTCTGCTTCAGCAACACCCTGTGGGGCATGACCAAGGAGGTGAATAATTCTTTTTGGGTGTTTGGTGTAAGGACTTAGTGGGACTGACTTAGAGTGGTGTTGGGTGCAGCCAGTTGCTCTAGATGTATAGTTTGGTACTGTCCCTGCCACAAAAGCTTTATTTCTCAAGTAGTCAGAACATAAAAAGGATTGGAAGAAGAAAAGCAGAGTCAGGGGGGCTGCATATCAGAAAAAGTTCTTGTTTACCACCTTGTCTTTTTTTAACCTTATCAACTAAATTTTGGTTATTCTCAAACTTATATTTACTTTGCAGAGTTTTTCTTTCTGATACCACTCTTCTGCAGTATCTTGTGATGACATTATTGAATTGCTGAAAATGACAGTGGTTTTAGGATAGAGTGATGGATTTCTGCAAGTTATAAAATGTAGCAGTTGTCTGTTGCAGGAGGAACCAGACAGTGATTTTATAGCCCAGTGCTGTGTTCCAGCCTGGAGAGTATCTAGGCTTTTGCTCATGTACTTCTATAATGATTTTGTTACAGTTGGCCCAAAAATGAGAACTCAATTGAACAGAAAACATTTTTTGACTTTCTGATGTTTGTTTTCATTTTTTTCTCAAATTTAAAACTTTTAACATTTTTCAGGATGGGGAGATGGAAGGATATGATTACATCTATCTGAAACCATCACTGTCCAGTGGCTTGGATTGAGATGACTCAGACTGAGTCCTCCTTTTCTTTTTTTGGGCCTTGAGTCAAATTTAGGTGGGTACCTTAATCATGTTAGAGGGTATTCTGGCATAGATTCATGAACCCAAACTTAATCTTCTTTTAAAACAATAGGGTAACCAAAACTTATCACTACAGGGTTTGGGTCAACAAATCAGCCTTTGCTCCAAAACCAAATAAATAGCAATAGGGATCATTGCTATTGTTCTTTAATCTTCCCTGCTGTATGTGCTGTAATTAGAGAATATTACCTTAATTAGTAAAGAGAGGATATGTTATGTATTTACTACTGCAGCATCTCAGCCTAATGTCTTTCTTGGGATACTAGCTCCAGCATTTTCTCAGTGTAAAAGGAAATTAACTTGTCCAAGGAAGCAACAGCCTGGGAAGAAGGGGACAAGCTATTTACAAGCCTTGTTCTGGGTGATGGGAGTCCTATGATTTTGCAACAAGCAGTGCAATGTTTTCAGGCACCTGCTTTGCCTCAACAGGATAAATTTGTGCTGGTGATTGTCTGCTCCACTGTACAGTTTTTCTGGAGTATGGTAAACTGCTGGTTTTGCATAATTGTCCTTACACTTCCATTTCAGATGTCTGCAAATGTTTTTAAATGTTACATACAGGAGACTAAGCAGGCATTGATTGGTTTCTCTAAAGTAGAGATCTCATGTTTTTCTTCAGCAGGATTTTACTTTACCCTTCAAATAATGTTTGTGCCCTCAGAGTCATTGTGGCTTCCATGCTCACTTGAAGCTGTATTGATCATGTAATTAAAGTGTCTCTGACTGTCTCAGGAATATAGCAAGACTGAGATCAAGGCTTTCTTAGATGGTTTCAGAAACCTCAGTCTGTACTTCATTTTAATCTCAACCCCCAACCCCAATACTTGCAGTTACTTTCAACTCTTGCAGCTGGTGCTCCTCAGAGTGTTCAGCCATGCAGAATTCAGTCAGATAGAACATTTAGATGGGTCTCAATCCTGAACTGTGTTATTTACAGCCTTGCACTGCAACTGTCTTATTTTACTGGTAGGATACTCCTGTCCACAGGCCCCAAGGGAGATGTAGGAATCACTGGGCAAAAAGATGTAGATACATTCCATTGACCTTTGCCTACTTTCAGCAAAACAAGGGAATAGTTCTGGTACTTGAAAATTATACATCTGATGGAAAGAGAAATTGTGATAATCATCATTCACTATTGAAAACTATCATTGGTTCATTTTATGTTGGCTGTTTATAAAACTAAAGGTGCTTGCATAGAAACCATTTTGGAAATATATCTGGTTGATTGACTAAATTTAATAGTACTACAAAGTGAACCAATAAAAAAGAAGCAAGTCTGTCAGCCATTCAATCCCTTTTCATCTCTGTGAAAGATCACAGCTGTTACTTCAAAGTCCTTCACAAAATTATCAATATGTTTAAGATATGGGTTAGATAGTACCATTCTAGATGCAGCTGAGTTATTTTGGGAAAGGAAGGTTTTAAAAAAGTTGTTTAAAGGAATAAAATGTAAACCAGTAACAAGAGGAGACAAGTCAAGAGTGAATGTGAGTACACTCTGGCACAGAGCTTCCCAGCTGAGGAATATAATGCAAAATGTCTATTGGCCAAAAGTTGTTGTCCAAGACTTCGAAAACCCAGCATTACCTATAATCATGTCTAATCTCTTGCTGATCCAAAAGCCAATTTTTCAACTCAGTTCCAAGTGAAATTAGAAACCCATGTAGAGACTGCAACTTGGTGAAAAAAAGAAGCCTGTTACCATGCATGCCAGAGATCATTCCTGCTGCCACATTCTGGACCAAGTGCAATTTCTTCTAATAAAAACATTTCTGGCAAAGCTGTACATTAAGAGTTGGTGTAATTGAATCTGGATGTGAAGAAAGCATGCAAACTTGCTTCCAAGTCAGCAAGAGTTAGGCAGGATTTAATCCTCCATGTATTTTTATTATGATATAAAAAGCTGTTATACTGGTATTTTTAATACATATATCAAAAGGAAATTGCTAATCCAAAGTCACTTCCAAATTTCCCACTGATATAGGAATGAGTAGCTGAGACAATTCTGAAGTGAACTAAGGCAATGGGATTTTGTAATATGGATTTAGCTGCCAGGAGACGAGTACTGGGATTTGACTTTTAACCAGTTCACACTAGACCCATGCAAACATTTTCCCTGAATATTTGCTTTTTTTTTTTTTTTTTTTTTTTCCTGTCTGCTCCCTTTGTGCATATTTTTCTGTTGGCTTTTCATGAACATTTTAGCAACTCATAGGATTTCCTGGGGTGATAGAGCCAGTCACCAGCCATGCACCAGCAGCTCTCACCACAGCCAGCACCACTTATTAGGGTCCTAAGAATAGGAGGCGGCAGACATTTCTATTAAACCTTCTTTTTTAAAAAGAGTTTGGCTCTCATTTACACATCTAAATAAGGTCCAGATTTTCAGAAGAGCTCAACAGATTGCGTGCTGAACACTTGTGAAAATAAGAGTCTACATTTCACGTCTACTCTGGGGCTCAAGGATTTCAGAAAACTGGCCTCAAATTTCTTGTTCTTGGGCAAACAATGAATGTTTGGGGATACCTTGGGGTTGATTCTGCCTTCCTTGTCTAGGAGTTTCTGGTGGTGTGATGCCATCCGGTGTGAGCAGCCAGGCTGGCGTGACAACTTGTGGGATGCTATGGGAGGAAGTGGTAAGGGGCCTTTAACATGGGAGATGCGCATTTCATTCCCTACTCTACCACAGATGGCTTTCAGGGTCTTTGGCTGGGATTTTCAAGCTGTTTAATGGGTGCTTGAAGGTCTAAAGGAAGCAGTTCAGATTTTGAATCCTGAAAGTGAGATACTTTGAAAGGATCTAACTTTCAGAGCTACCTTTACTCTTTTATTTAAATCCCAAATTATGCAGTGAGAGTGGAAGTACTCACAGTCACTGCTCAGAGTTTCATTCTCTGTTGGTGTACTCTGACTTTTTAGTTTGTTTGTTTTCTTTTTAGTATTCTTTCCTCCTAGGGATTTGTGAGGACAAGTGCACTAACACTGTAAGAAATATTTGGGAACTAAGGTAATAGAGACAGTGTAAACCTCATGTACTGATTCTGAAGCCCAGTTTAGAGCAACCTAGGGGCATCTTGCCATCTATTTATTCCTTCTCAGTACCAATTACTTTTGGATGCTAGACAACCTGTCCTGAAGTCTGACTATACTACAGTATCTTTCATCCTGCAAAAACCCCCTGAAACTAGACAGCAAATATATTACGTGAACCATACAGGAATCATTTTACCCATCTTTAGAAAGCAGCTTCTTCTGGGTTTGGAAAGTGGGAGAACAGCAGTGTTATGCAGGAAGTACCACTTTTAATGAGGATGGTTTCATCTACACACTGGAAGCCCATTGCCAAAAGCTCTCTCATCTCTGACCCCTTATGCACTGACATAATGTAGTTCCTACTGAGGCATGAGAGATGCTGAGGTGAGCCTTGCCATGTAGTCTGAATTACTGATATTAAAGAGGATGATTGCCATTTCTACCACCTGGTACAGCTAATAAGACAGCATCCAGATCAACTGTCTAGAGTCCTGTAAAATAATCATGAGGAGAATACTGTTCTTTAATAGCTATAAAAGTATAAGGTCCTCTAAATAGAGTAAGAAAAGTTGAATGAACCCGGTATTAAAACACTATATATTATTAGATTTTTTTAAAAAGTCCATAACAAGGAGGTCCTTTGGCACACAAGTACAAAATCAGATTTAACAAGTGAGTTAAATAAGCAGTGTGAAGTGGGGTTTTTAAACTTCTTTCCAGTCTCAACTGCTCAACTGGAGATCTGCTTTGAATATAGCAAACCCTCCTTGGTGATGGCTGTACCTGAGCAGCAGTATTATCAGAGAGACTGCCATTTTTAGAAAAAGATTGAAGCTCTGATTCTCATGGTGTGTCAGATTCCTCAAAGTGACCCTGTATTATGAGATCACCTTGTGTCTGAATGTTCATCCAGGATGATTTAGTTTTATCTTCTGCCTGGGATAATTTAGACATAAATCTCCTTTTCAGAAAGATCTCTGCCCCGAGTGCTGGATGCTCTGAACTGTGGGGATTTTCCAGTTAATTTTATTGATCTCCTGTTGAGAACACAGGAGTCATTGGATAGGGAAGTGGGAGGGAAAAAAAGTAATGTGTCTTTACCAGTGACAGAAGACTCAAGTTCCAGCTGTAACTCCAAGGTTCCTTAAGGGTTTCTCGTGGAGCATCTGAGCAAGCAAAGAAGCAAGAGTTGAGGAGTTCTGGGGAATCCAGAGGAACCAACTGAGGTACCTCAGTGTTGGCAGAAGTTTTCAGGTTGTGATTTTGAACATAGGAATCTAAATTCAAAATCTAATCTTGGATCTTCAGATTCAAGTCCAGGAGAATACATCCAATCCTGATGTATTCTCAAAAGGATTACCTTTATCTTAAAAATGTGTATACACCAAGCAACAGGAATAATTTTTGGTGGATTAACTCTCTCAGGAAGCCATAGTATCTTTCTTGCTCCGCCACCAGGATTTTACTGGCAAACTGCACATCAATGTGTGAGGTCTACAGAATGCTGGATGTTGGAGGAGCTCCATGACTGATACTGCTGGTATTTGTGTCAGTGCCATTTAAGAAGCTAGTCACTTAAGCCCATAAAGATGACAAGCATCCTATCTGCTTTTCTAATGGATGAATTTGTTGTGGACATGCTTAAAATGGGGTGGAATTTTAAAGTCATTCTCTTCAAGTGTTGTTAAAAGAGGGATTTGAGAGGGTTTTTTAAGAGCTGGCCTGGTGTTCTGCCATCCCTGGCAATTCTTTGTTGATAATGGACTCCATCACCTTTAAACTCTCTGTTTCTGCAATTATTGGAAATGTCATGGATGGTAACTGACCGGCAAAGCAAAGACAACCAACTGTTGTGGAGGAGTGAAGTATGTTTCAGCCACATTTTGCTTTGCCATTTTCATATAGCATCTGTCCAGCTCAGGAGTGTGTCCTGGTTTAACTCTCTGCACAACAGCAGCTGAGCAGCAGCACTGGATGTGTCCCTTTTCATTCTCCTTTGTATGATCAAATATTTCCCTTTAGCTATTTTAGTTTTTACAAAGAAACTTCTTATCTGTAGCCACATGTGCAAAGCTCTCCAATGGGCTGTTTCAAAACTAGTCAAGGTCATTGAAAAAAAGATAGTTTTTAAGTTGCTAGGGCTCTCAAAAATCCCTTTGGATTCCCCAGAAGCAAAAAAGCAGCATTTACCCTGTAAGCCTTATAGATCAAGGACTTGAGTGTCTTTCAACATACTAAAGCCCGTGTGGACTTTAAACTGGTATTCCCAGCTCATTCTCCAAACGAACAGGAGGAAAATGAAATGAACTGAAAGCTTTTGCTTTGAGGTCTGGTGCAATAGGCCTTCTGAAGTCTGGAGTAGGAATTGTTTCAATCTATGTCAATATTGGGAAATTAAATTCCATATGTCCCATGCCAGATGCTCCCAGCTGCTGTGGCTGTGTGGGGAACAGTAAGTAGGCAGTTCAGCCTTGTCAGGCAGCAAGGGAAAAAAAAAAAAATAAGGGGTGGGAGGCAAGGGGCAGATTGTCATTTTGAGGTCAGGAGGGTAATGTGCACAAGTGTCTACGCCAGTGAGCTGACAAGCCCAATCACTGGACAGTTGTAAGTGCTGTGTGAGGCTTAAACTGGAAGACCCCAGTGTGAGTGTAGTGGGATTTGGCATGAGAGCTCAACTCTAATGCATGTTGTTTACTTCAAAGCGTATAGAAGTTGTGTGCATATGGGAAACAGCCAGGTTTAGACAAGGAGTGGCTTCAGTGGGTAAATCTGACTTTATTCTAGCCTGGGAAAAATAGCCTAGAGCAGGCAAAGGCTCCTTGCTGAACCAGCAAGCCATGACCAGTGATTTTTCAGGCCACTTGCCACCAGTCCCCACTGCTCTACTGCTGTGTCCCACCAATGCCCATCTTCATCCTGGCTCCAGCCTTTTGGACAGACCTTATTTGTTTCTCACATCAGGCTCACACCTTTGTGTGGTAGCTTTGTTATTTATATCATGAGCCTTGTGCTGCTACAGAAGGGAAAGAAGCAGCATGACACAACCACAATTTTAAATGACCTGTTCTTAAAAAAGCACACACACCCTAATGAAACTAGAGATTTAGGAATCCTCGTGGAAACTCCAGCTGCCTAAAAATAGGCAGTGCCCCTCTTACGTCTGCAAGGATCCTTCCCTGTGCTCCTGTCCTTTGGCACAGCCAGAGGTGGGTGGAAATGCCGCCAGCCCAGACTGGAGCAGCCCTCTGCTTGGTCCGTCCCACATCAGGCAGCTGCTCCTGCCTCCCTCCCCATTATTATTTTTGGGGCTTTTTTCTAACGCAGTGGCAAGTGGAACGGTCTCTGAAAAAGAGCAGCCTTGTGGCTTGTCCCGCCATCACTGCAGACGTTCAGTAAACACGAGGGAAGCTGGAGCCCCAAAGCCGGGGCGAGGAGGGCCCAGCGGTTACTCAGCATTTGCTGTCTGAGAAGGTGAGAGTTACTGTGGAAAAACCCCGTCGCTTTATTGTTCTAACCTTTATTTAAATATAGAATCTATAACCCGTTTTTCCAGAGAACGTAAAAACAGTGGTTTTTCTCCTCACAACCGCCCCGTCCAATTTCTGAGGTATCGCATACTTACATATTATTTTATGGAGCTGACGGAGGAGGGGGAGTGTAAGGGGGGGAAAAATAGCAGGGATAGCCAACAGCAACGTGTGGAATAAACCCATGTGTGTGCGTGCGCTCATCTCAGGAGGCAGGCGGCTGCCGTGAGGCTGCCAAACCCTGCGCTTGCTTTCGCCTCCTCCTGCCATCCTTTTCCCACAGCTCCCCGGCACAAGGGGCTTGGGCCTCAGGGCTGCCAACAAAAACCACAATTTCCCCACACAGTGCCCACAAGAAGGGCTTAGGATAGGTGCCCTCGCCCCCGCTGTCCTGCCTGAAAGGATTATTTGTACATTTTGCCAGCCAAGGCGTGTCATTAGATGTGATGTTTTCTAGTTGAACACCTGGAAAATAAGCATGGAGGGGGAGGCAGAGGGTATCACATGAGCATGGCAGTTTCCTTGGTGCTGCTGGAGCTGCTTAGTCTGGCAGGGCCACCCTGTCTGCCATGGGGTTTGTCCAGGCTCAGGCTGTGAGCCCTCCCTCACTGCTGCACATTATTCAGGCAGTTGGTTTCTTGCATGTCACAGGGATCCCTTGTGACATCCATTCCTGCTCCCCCGTGTTTCCTTTTAGCATGTTTTTAATACTTTGCTGAAGACTTTTGCCATAGACTGAGAGGCAGAAGAGAGCCATGAGGAAAGACCTCTTTTATTCTCAAGGGCAAACCTGCACACTTCTGTGGGGTGGCATCCAGACCAAAGCAAGGCTTTTTTTGAGCTATGAGTGCTCATGTTGCAGTATTATTTTCAGGTCCCTGTGGACTGTGGGTAGATACTGCTGTACTGATGCTCAAGTTTATGCAGATAAGACAAAGAAACTGCACATGGGGAGGTTGGCTGCACACTGGAGCTGAGTGGCAAAGCCAGGTCTGCTCTGCTCTCAGTGCAGTGCCCAGAGGTTGCCCAGCAGTTTTCTGTGTTGGCCATTTTCTGTGAGCCTCTTTCTGACCCATTCTTAGAGTGATAAGTCCTTTGTTCTGCAAAAGGTATGGTGTTCTTCCTCCTGAAAGAGTATATTTTAGGGCGCTAAACCATATCAAAAGTAGTCAAGATGGTGCATATAAGTTTACCATCAGAATCTCAATGGATGCACTTACCATTCCTGTATCTGTTCCCCTTGTGATTCTTTCCTTTCTGTCAGGTGCTTTCCTGGTGTCTTTGGATTTAATTCTTACTTTTCTGTGTTTTTGAAAGGTTGACATTTTGATTTAACTTATGGCTGACCAAAAGCTGCCTACCTGTCTCCCAGTCTTGATAAATGTGGCTGCAGAACTCAAAAATGAAAATCATGGCTGAAAGGTACAGGGTCAGGAAGTGTATGATAAATATAAGCTATCAAAAGGTATTAACCAAATCAAAATGGAATGAGAACAGTGGGTGGATGTGTATCCAGTTCACCAGAGTGGAATTCAGAAAGGGAAAGGTATGCTTGTGGGGAAAAGTTTCACTGTCTTCTTTTAGAAGAGAAAAAGGAAACATTTTCATTGAGTTGGTTAACTCAGCATGAAACTGTAGTGTGCACAGGGCATAAGGAAAAGTTTTCTTTCTAGAGTCTGACGAGGTCTCTCCACTGATTCTTCCCAAGAAGGTCTGTCATAACCAGCTAGGTGTATGTGGAAGTGATCCTCCGTGTCCACCTCCTGTTTCACATTGTAGTAGCTGTCATGGTGTAAAATCACAGAGGAATTTTATGGTGGTTGTGGTGGGGTTTTTTTTGTCTTTTTTGTTCTGTTTCGTTTTTTGGTTTATGCTTTCTATTTGTTCACAACTTGTAGGACTTAGTAAGACACTAAGATCTCTTTGATGCTCCCAGAAAAAAGATTTCCAACCCAAATTACAAATAAAGATGATGGCAGCAAACTAATCAGTGACTCAACCAATATCTTCTGGTACAAGTTCTTAGATCAATCATCATCTATTGTGGAAATGCACAGATGTGCTAAGAGAGTACTGTGTGCATTCTCATGGACAGCACACAAATAGTAAATAAAAGGAGATTGCTAAGGATCTAAATTGAACATAAAGTGCAGAGATATGAATGAATTTGAAAGATTTTACAAAGATTTCTACCTCTGTGTTTCCTCTACTGCTGTTCAATATGGCGTCTAAGGTATTCACAGGAAAAGGTGACTCTTTTTGGGAGTCCTTGTGTGAGCATAAGTTGCTCATAATGTAAGATGTCTTTCTGACCAATGTCTCTAAACATATGGAATGCAAATTGATCTGTTTTCAACCTCTGTAATCACATGGGATTTAGGTTTCCTTTGAAGTCCTTAGAGAAAGTTCAGGTTGGTTTTTTTATTTACCATAATTTATTTACCTACTTTTAACTGTGAAAAAAGGGCACTTCTACCATGATGTCAGGGGGCCAACCTTTCTCTCTGCTCCCCTCCCACAATGTGACCATTATATCAACATATGGGAAACATTTCTCTTATTCTGTATTTACTCCCAGCAGTAAAAATTCAGTAAAAAGCCAAGGGCCTTCCATAGAGAAAGAAAAACTCAACTACAACCTTCAGGACAGGAAAAGCAAATACACTTTTAACAAGAAATTTATTGGGATATTGCTAAATATTTCCAAGAAATAAAATAACAAAGGAGCTTGTATCCAGGAGGAGTCACATATCTTCAGAAAATATAAGCATTATGGAAAAAAATCCTGAAGGATTATTATTGAAAGGCTAGCTGAAATTAAAAGCACGTTTATGCAGCCAAAGGAGTTTTTGGGCTTTAATTCATTAGCTCAGGTTTCATCTACCAGGATTCCGCCCCCGGCACGTGTAATAAGATTAGTTCATTAATCGTCAAGTCCTTGGGAATTAACATACTGGAGGTGCTTTTCTCCCTCTCGGAAAAGTCCCCCTGGATGTATAAACACAACAGCAATTTTGTTGAATGTGAGATCAGAGTTATTCGTGCCAGGTTTAGTTTGATGAGAATGACTGAATCCTATAAACAAGTGAACAGTGGGAGAAATGTATTAAATAAAAAAAAAAACCCACAACCCTTGTTTTTTTCTTCTAGAGTTCTACTGCAGTGTTTGGCTGATTGCATATAGAAATTCAGTGTATTAACTCTTTTAAAGAAAAAAAAATAAAGGAAAAAAAAATATAGTGTGGTTTGATTTACAGGATAATTACTCTGCAAAATCTGCTCCCTAGCTGCCATCCCATTAGAAAAGTGAGAATGAAAAGTTGAAGGAGACCTGAGCAGCAGCTAGGCAAGTGTGGGGTATGGATGTGTGTGCATCCTTGGGGCCAGACTTAGGCAGTGTGATGCAGAAGCACTTCTGCCTCCTAAGGAGACCTGGTTTATACATCCCTGAAAGGGACAGCAGCTCTGTCCTGGGGCAGCAGTGGCCTTGCTGAAAATGCAGAACAGTTTAGTTACTCCTGCACTAGATGACTGCAGGTAGACAGAGGGAGTTGCATGGTCAGCAATGGGGGAAAAGGATTTTTGGGCTCTTGTCTTTCCCTTTGTCCTTCAGATCCTAAACAAGGTCAAGGCAAGATGTTGCCCAGTCCTCTTCACTGACTGAATGGGAAAGAACCACCTTTATAATAAGGTATTTTAAAATTTACTTGGGTCATGCACCCATTTACTTTGTGCCATGTTGTCATGCAATTTAAGCAGATTAAAAACACATTTAACAAAGTGTAAGGAAGGAAATGCCCTGATCCCAAGTGGCAAGGGTCAGAAGTGACATGAATGATGAGGTGCTTTACTGGGTATTTTGATACACCATTGCTTAATTCTGAGGTTCTTTAAGGATTTTGAAATATAGAACATAAGGCATGAGGTTCTGGACTCATGGGACTTTAACCTGCCAGAGGATATTCAGCTTTCCTTTTCTTGTAATTTCTGAATACATTTTTTTCTTTCCTCTGCAATCAGATACAAGGTATTTTGTAACAGGGGTATATTTCACTTTTGGAGCTATACAAAATGCTCCTGACATTGGTAAAGGAGACCAGGGTGGGATGATTTATGAGTAGAAGATTAAAAAGAACCAAATATGGCTCCTTGGTTTAAAATGACTAAGTAGGTATATGATAACTATCTTCAAACACACAAATACTAGAAAGGACTAGAAATGTCTAGTTTGAGCCACTGGGGCAAGCCTGTAGGCAGTGGAAGGAAAACAAGAAAAAGTCAGTATGAGTATCAGGAGAAAATTCCTAGCAGTGAGACCTCTCTAAAAATCTTGAGGTATAACAATGCTCCTGTTGTAATAATGTCATAAAAGTGTCCCAGGGCTACAAATGTTGTAAAGAGTGCTGGGGATTTCCCATTTATTATGCCCAGGTGGGATTAAATAACCCAGGCAAAGGAAGGCTTGATTCAGTCATTAGACCCTGTGAGGACTTGGAAGGAGTGCAGGAGCAAATCGGGTAAACCTCTCAGTGCCAATAAGTGGGGGGAGATGATGACCAAAGGGAAAGATAGATGTGAAGTTAACCTATTTGGGCTCAAAGCGTGATCTGAATGGTGAATGCTCTTAATGAAAGCGTGGCTGCTTTAGTAACCCAATACCTCCATTACTATTTTAAGTTGTAATTGTAGTTAATAGAAGGAAATGGATTTATATTTTACTCTAATGCATTATTTATCAGTAAGAGTTTTAGGATTCATACAGCATCGTGGTGAGAACTGCTTGATAAAGACAGTCTAAATAGACAGAATCAGCTATGCTGTATAGACTGGATTTTTGGGTATAAACCTGAAGTCCGGAACAAAGCAAAGATAAGACTAGTTCTGCATTGACATGGCCAAAGGAAACTTTGTAAAGGCGGTGAGAAGTACACAGTGAGGGAGTAATGTCACTTCAGGATATACATCCTGTAAATAAGGGAGCAGAATCTCCCAAATGTTCCTAAATCAAGGGGGTGATATGAAGAGAAGGACTGAAAAAACAAGAGTTTCAGGGAGCCTTTCCAGATATGCTGAGCTAGTGACCCAAACTCTCCTCCGATCATAAGAATCCAGGGGACATCTGGTTTCCTGGAGCAAAATGCTCCACTTACTTCCTTAGAAGAGAAACTTTGTCACCAGAGGGTAGGTTGCTGCAATCTCAACAAGGTGCATCTGTCTAAATTTTAATTCTATGCCACCCCTTACCAGGCTGAGAGCTGTCTGGGGCTACAAATAATGGAGTAATACAGAGGAGAAACACAAAATGTGGTTATCAGCAAATGTTTGTAGGCAAAGGGCACTGGGCTATGAAAGAGTCACTGCAGCACAGTGGTGGAATCCCATCGTTTAGGGCTTTATAAAAAGCAATCTGGACAAAATCATAGAAAATGTCTTTGAAGACAAACCTGCACTGTCAGGGAGATGGACTGTATGATCTAACTGGGCTTCTCTGGTTCTGGTGATCTGAGCACAGCTTCCCAGAAGAAAAGCTGAAGCTTTGGCTGCCTGAATCACTTCAGGAGTTGGGTCAGACCCACAGCCCCTCATGCTCCTGATGGGTGTCTCCCAGCTCTGCTGCCACTGATGGGATGACTGTGTTGGTGATTCTTCCCTGTGTAAGAAGTTGTTGCACAACCTGGCTCTTCCATTAGGAAGTGAGCCATCTAATGAACAATTAGCCATGCACACCCTAGATGTAATTTCTACACAATTTCTGCTGGTTTATCATCCGTGCTTATGTTTTTGTGGCTGCTGCTTTTTTCAAAAAACAAAGAAAACAAAGTGAGCTATTTTATATTTTGTTTTTCTTAGTAATTTATGATTAATGGGGTAAACCTTGGAATCCCTACTGGGTAACTTTGTGTTAGCCAGGCCTTCTGTTTATTCATGTTTTATAACAGAAATAAAAAGTATTTCCTTTTAGCCCAAGGCACCTAATCAGGATTAGGCCTGGAGCAGAATATTTTACATTCTTGCGTTCTAGGAGTGCCTTGATGTGGAGTTATCTTTTGTCAACTGTAGATTGAATATTCAATTACGCTACTCTTTTTAAAAAAAGGTATTTTAGGGCCTATCTGATCAACTGGTACTGAATGCAGTTATTCTCTGTGCCACATTTCATGGATGTGGGTCTTCTTACAAGCTGATTAGCTGAAAGTTGATAGTTGAAGAAGAATTTGGTTTGTGAAGCTGCCTCTCTGTGGGGCTGAAGGATTGAGTGCCACTTATTGCTGGAAAAGCTGTGCAGCAGTCTGCTCGTGTCTGGCACTTAACTTATGGGTCTCAGTCCTATACTGAGCTCAGACTAGCAACTCATGTTTTTACTCCTGGTTTATGCAGTGTGTGTGGCACAGGAGTCTCCATATCGTCTCCTACCTGTTGGCACCTCCTTTTCTGCAGACCAATAGGCACTATAATGTTTACAAGAAGCTGTGATTTATGTGCAGAATCAGAGCTTTCTTGAAACAGCATCTAATTTGCAGTTGCTTGAAATAACAGTCTTATCCTTGTATCTCCAGTGGGTGAAGATGAGTGACTTGGAGGGACACAGTTGTCAAATTAAGGCTGAATGTGTCCTAGATGCTTCTCAGTCAATGCCTCATTATCAAAGCCAAACCAAATTGTAGAGCTTTTCTCCAATTACAACAAGAAGTAGCTTTATTTAAATGTAATTGCTTTAACTGGAAATATCCTAATGTAGGTTTTTTTGTCCTGTCTGGTGTTTGTAAAAGTCTCCATAGCTTTGAGTCACCTATTTTGAATTTTAAAAGGTTTGTCTAGTTACAGTACAGACATACTATTACACATTGAGGTCTTAGTCATTTTATTCTGTTTTTGCATCACGGTCTGTTTATTCACTTTGGTTTATCTGCATAGAGAGGAAGGGCACATGGAGGGAGTGAGAAGGGTACACAAACTGAAGGAAAGGTTCCACTTTGCTTTAGAAACAGTTGGTCTTTACTTTTTTTGGATTTTTATTTCATTGGCTTACTCTAAATAGTGATACAATTGTGAAAAGAAGTCCAGAAAAATACTTTTTTCTAAGGTGGCTTTCTGAGTTGCACACTATACTGGAGAATCCCATTGAGTTGTAACATCAGAGCTCACCTCTCTAAATAGCTTTTTTATTTACAGTGCATTATTTGCTTTCATTTTTATACAAAGGGATTACTTGTTCCTATATTGTTTTTCCTTTTGCGTTACTGTGCCGCCAGGTACTCAGAAAGCTGGGCTGTTACAGTAGGGCTTGGCAGACCTTACTAGGAACTGAGAAAAAACTTCCAATCCCTTGATCTTTAGTTTTCCAAAATTAAAATTTGCAGCAGAAATGTGTATGTTAGTCTTATCACCCAAGCATCCAGACCAGTGCTGCTGGGTTTGGGCTGCAGTTAACCTTATTCTCTGCTCCGTCGCTTTTGCTCCCCACCCTTCCTGTTTGAGCTGTGGTCTGTTCAGCCACGCAAGAGATTTTGAATCGGGACTGCTGAACAATGTGAATCACTTTACCATTTTGCCTGAATATGGGGCAAATTACATCAGTGAACTCTTGACAGGGCAGCTCTGGTCTCTGGGTCTTCCTGACTTGGTGAGAGAAGAGATGAGGTAACGTGGAGGTGAAGCCGCTCAGCAGAGACTGCCATGGCAGTGTCCTTGTGGCTGCCTGGTACCTGTGTGCTCTCTGTCACTTTGTCTTCAGGCAGTGGCAGAATCAGTCAATGTAAAAAAAGTTAGGGTTATTTAAAAAAAAGTAATGTGGCAGGAGAACTACAAGATCAAATAAGGACTATAAGAAGGAAAAGCATTGGCCAGGTACAAGGACAGAGCATTCAGAAATGGGGAAGGGTGTATCTGTAAAATAATATGAAGAAAGGAAGTAAATTTCCTTTCAGCCGATCCTAAACACAGCTCCGTGTTTGCTGCCTGTTGCTTTTACCAACAGGGAAGTCGGCCTTTTAAATCTCTCTCTGACTGTGCAGGTGGCAGTGTAAGTAGCATAAAACAGAACTTGTCAAATCCAGGAATCTGGCTTGTGCAGAACAAGTCTCAGAAAGACAAAAAAAAAAACCCCAACAACAACAACAACAACAAAAAAAACCCAAAAAAACCCCACCAAAAAAAAGAAAAAAACCCCAAACAACCCCACATCTATAAAGTCTCAACCCAAAAACAAAACAAAACCACGATACCTAAACCAGGCTTCCACTTCTGGGATCAGATCAAAACAACAAAAAGCCCAGAAAGATTAAACTAAGCTCAACTCAAATTAGTTTATTGTGTTGCACATTTCTCAAGGCAAAAGAGTTTTCTTTGGAATTAAAAGAGCACACACAAAACGCAGCCCTTCCCTGGACATTCAGCACTCTGATAGTCTGCAGAGGAGTTTGGGGAAGTTTAGTCTAAAAAACAGATGGGTGTCGAGAGGCACCGTTGAGGTCTGCGCATTCCTCTCGGCATATCAACATGGGGATGTTGTGCTGAGATGGTCAGAAACTATGCAGCTGTTTGATTCCTCTGCTTAAGCAGCTCCACACTCCTCCAGCTGCCTAACACCCCGTGAAGCCCGACAGACCAGATAGCACAGCTCTGCTGCAAACATGGGCAGGGGGTGGAGGAGAGGGGAGGGCACTTGAGGGGACTGGAGACCTGTGTCAGGAAGAGTGAATGAAGTGCTCTAGGTGGCTCTTTAGAAGCGAAGCATCCTCCATCACTTCTTGTAGCTGTGGGACTGTTGTGTGAAAAGCCCCCAAGTCCCCCAGTAGATTTTTCTTGTAGCACTGAATGGTAGCATTTTGTAACCTTTGGTAGGCAGGACCCTGGCCGCAAATAATTAGTGGGGAGGTGGCATGAAATTGAAAAATGAATTATGAAAATATTTGCTTTTAAGCTTTTAGTAAAAGCGTTGGTGTCGTGTTTGGGAATAATTCCTATTGGATTCCAGCTGGGCTGAGTTTTTTGTACTCTTCTGGTTCATTCAACTTTTGAGGTGAGAGAAGGGCATTTCTTTATGCTGGGGGTGTTCCCGTAAGTCCATCCCCACATGCCCTTTGTGAACAGGGAAAAAACATGGGATGCCATGGTAGGAAAAGGTCACTGTGAACCCCCTCTGCACTGGTCACCCAAGGAGGCTGCTGTGCCCCCAGAAGGACTCTGGCACAACAGGAGCAGAGGAGCCTGCAGCAAAGTCAAGTGAAATGATGCTTCCAGGTGGAAGTGAAGTCACTAGTAAAGCATTTGGAGATTACTGCCCCAGTGACCCTCTTCTACAGCAGTAGGGGGTACAGCCTTCCCTTTTACTCCTAAGGACTGGCAAAGGAATGGAGATACTGCCAGTCTTAGGTTTCTATTTACCTATTTTTAAGGCTGCAGTCTTGGCAATAGGCAAATGCCAATGACTATTTGTACAGGAGCTGCTAAGCTGCATTCCATAGCATTGCTGGGCTGTCTGGCCTGAGAAGGACATTTCCTTCAAGGTCATCTCTTGAAAGCCAAGGATTTCTGTGTTCAGACAAGGAACAGGGTCTCTCTTCTCTCCTCTTCTCCAAGCTGGAAGCAGTGCACTGAATGCTTTCCAGTCTAACTACCTGGGATGTGATGAGTGTGAATGCAAGGACACTCTGAAGAGCAGGAATAGTGGCTGAGGTGGAGAACCAGTTGCTCTTTTATTCTACTTCTACCAGCCTAGCTCCAGGCTCCTCCTTCACCCTGTAATATCACCCAAGATACAACTCTGGTCCATTTTGGGAAGACACAGGTAGGATTACAGGGCTCTCTGGGAACAATTTAGAGGCCAGCCACGAGGCCTTTGACACCCCTTCCTAGTTGCCCAGAGCAGCAAACCTCCTGGCTGCTCCAGCTTCTCCAGCTCTGGGGAGTGCCTGGGCAGATGTCTGTGCTGGCTGGCAGCTAGAAGGAAGGTAAGTAGCAGGAGGTGAAATGCTGGTTGCTTGAAGGTGAGTTTCTGAGGAAAAGGACAGCTTAGAGTCCAAGAACAAGGTGTTGGAGCAGTGTGATGCTTGAGGAGAGGACAGACTGGTTTTTCTTAGTTTATTTTCACATTTGACCTTTTGGTTAAGGAATCCAGTCAGAGTAATTTCTTCCAGCATAAAGACAAGAGACTGAGTTTAATTGGTGACTTGCAGAGGAAAGTTGTATTTTTGGGCTGGGGCTGTGTACTGAGGGAACCTATTCATTAGGTTTCCTAATATTATGAATATTAGCTGCTGCTGCTACTTTATGATTCTGACTTTTGTGAACAGTGTTCATGCTAGGCCTGTGTTTTGATGGCATTGGATGTATTCCCCACCATCAACTCCTAAGGTATGGTAAAACAGGGTGGAACTTAACACATGATAAATAGAACTACCTGACTTTGCTATGGCCTCATATGCCCTTGTCTCTCTGCAGTCAGTTGAGGTGTTATGTGGGGTTTCCCTAGCATTAAATCTTTGTGATTTCATACAGAGTTTGAGGCAACAGGGGGAAACTGCTTGGTTGGTTTTGTTTGTGTTTTTTTTCCTAAAGGTCTAAGTCTCTTGAAATAACACGTAAGAGTCAATAGGGATGTTAGTAGCTACTGTGGGGATTATAAATTCCACTTTTGCAGATGAGTGTTGACTGTTAAGGATGGATGAATGTTTAAATCCTCTCTAAACCACAGATGGGATATTATGAAAATCTAAATTCTAACCAGTGGTTTACAGGTTTGGTGTTTTCTCCATACTTGTGCTTCTTGCTAGGGACTTGGCCACAGCAAAGGTTTTATTTATTGACTGTTTTCTTCAGCTCCAATGGAAAACAGGAAAACCTTAGGAATCACAACACATCTATCCAGATCTCATCAACTGAAGGAGAATCAGAACAGTGAGGAATCAAAATGCTGATTCTCCCTATTGTCACATCACTGGAGAGGTGGTCCCTGAAATCAGGCAGAAGTTGGTAGAAATGAGTGGACTTGAAGCTGCAAACAAGCTTTAGTAGAGATATGGGGTGTGAGAATTAAATGTTTCTTTTTTGTTTTCATGTTTGTCTTGCTGTACGTTTGAACTATGTCCATGTGCCATCATTTTTTTTTAATTCCTTGTTGATTTGAGGGAGGCTTTCTGTTTAAAAACCAATGGCTCAGGGTGGCTGGTGAGGACCAGGGAAGGAAAGCCCATTTTGTGTTTGTGTAACATTTGCTAGAATTGGTTAAACAGACAGACATCAAAATAAATGCTGTAACCTTTCAATAATGTTTAGTCTCCCTAAGAATGAACATACTGTAAGTATGTGTGTTAAGTATACACCATTAATAGTCTCTGTGACATTTGGGCTGGCTCCACAGGGGAGATGAAGGGCATGCACTGAAAATGGTATCAAAAGGGAAAAGTAATCACCTCAAGTCACAAAAATAAAATTTACCAGAAGTTGCAGGAATAAAACTAGGCTATTTGGTTCCCCTTGTTTGAATTTGATCTCTGTGATGTTGCCATCAGAGGAAACAACTTATGTCCTTCCACAGATGAGGTTTCTTCTCTGAAGTTGTGACAGGAATGGGTCCAAAAATTCCTGGAGAAGTATCACAGATGAGGATAATTCTTGTGTAAGCTACTGCTACTACTTAAAGGCAGTAGTTTGTTCTTAAATGCTGTGTCTCTCTGGTCTTTTCTGTTTATAATGATCTATATAACTGTAACCTGAGGAGGAATTCCCACTACAGTGGACTTTGTCCCCAGCTGGTTCACCATGTCCCAGCAAGCTGATAGACTGCCAGTAGGTGCAATCTTCTGCCTCAGCAAGAATGTGAATGCTTCCAGTCCTCTGTCCTAAACTGAGCAACAGCAGAGAGGTGAGGCTGGCTAGGTGGCAATTAGCTAATTTCTCATGAAGGAAGAGCAATTTTGGAGAATGGGGCAAAAACAGAGAAGATGATAAAGCCAGTGAAGAGTTCTGCTAACCTCAATGGCCTTGAATATAGGCTTAGAGGAACTTAAACAGGATTATTTTGATGTGATTGTTTTTTTCTATTATGAATCATGCTTTACCAGCTCACTGTTGTCTGCAAAACACCCTCTACCAGTTGAGGGTTTGCTATGAACTGAGTGGTACTAGCTGCTTCTGTAGGTTTATTTCTGAAGATGACCATGATTTAACTGAAACTCTGAGCTGTATCAAGTTCTGCTTAGGCTCCAGAAAGCTTGGTTCTTCCCTTTTGCTTAACTTTTCTCATCTCTCGTTATCTCTGAATGATAAGGATGGTTATTTCTGGACCATTGAGCTACTATTATTTGAATTGTTTATTGGTATATAAAAGCTGATGTGATTTTTGTGGTGGATCCGTATCATCCTACAATAAACACTTCAATAAATTGAGATGGGATGCTTCAATCTGCTGGATTAATGGTGAGTTTTAGCAGAACAAGAGCTCCAAGTGATGTTCTTAAGGCCCCTGATTTCACCCAGACCTGGCCACAAATGCCTTTTAAGGCTTTGGACAGTCTCTAGAGATAAGTCACTAAGGATGAATGCAGAGCATGCAACTTTTCACAGCAGCCATATGGCCTGTCTTGAGAAAAACTACTCTTCTTCTGGCATGTTGCCCAGTTCTGGGGTGTAGTTTGGGTGAAGGAAGTTGTCAGGAGTATATATAACTGCTGCATCAACTGTGTACATCTTGCTTTAGCTACAAGGTTTGATTTGATGTTTTTTCTGTGGCTCTTAATATAAACCAAAGTGACAGAGAGGTGCTGAAGGTGAAATCTTAGGGCCTCTCTGGAATACCCTTGATAATAGGAGGACTAGGGAGTCAAATGCAGATCTATTAATTTTGTATCACCTTTGCAGCAGCCATCACCTTGGGGAATGTTCCAGGGTGGACTGGAATAGGTTGAGATGGGAGCAAATCAGGGCATGGCTCAGACAGACCTACATTTGGCTGTGGCTCTGCCGACAGATTAAACTGGTTTTCCAAAATATTTTTATCATTGGTGTGACTCAGCATCATTAAACCTGAAAGCAGTAGCCAAATTGGTGATCAGCAAGAGAACATGGGACCATCACTCAAAGTTCGATGGCCTATAATAAGGCAGAGTGGCATCCAGATGACTCATGTTCTTGCAAGTTTCTAAGCTAATGTTTTTTAAACACAACAGAGTTTGGATAAGCTTCTGAAATGGACCCAACCTTCCAATGGTTTGAGGTTCACCTATTGCTATTTTCTGTCTAACAGGCAAAAGCTTAATTTTAGTAAAAAGAACTTAGTGTGTAAACATTAAGCACTTTGTTTAAATACTAAGTATTAAAGCTGGAGGTTGTTTTTTTCACTTGAGCATGGAAATATGTAATCCAATTAGCAGAAGTGTGGAAGCCAAATCAATTTTGAGACTGGAGTGAGCTCAGCTCATCACACTTATGATGTGTGTATTGCTTAGAGCTATAACAAAATATTTGTGATTTCACTCTGTGCCCTGGAATAGTCAATATTTGGGATAAAAGAAAAAATATTTGTAATTGTAATATCTCAATGGCAGGAAATGAAATTGTTAATGTCTGATTGTATTTGAATAAGCATGTAAGGGGAAAAAGCCCCAATTTTGGAAAAGCTTTTGTGAGTAAACAAAACTTGGCATCCATGAAACAGCAAACATAAATATATATTAATGATGTGCGTAAGTCTTTATAGGACTGGGGTTGTAGATATTCTTTCAGAGCCAAAACAGAATGGAATAAAACTATAGAATTTGCCCTTGTGATGTTTGTTTGTGGAAATTTTGGAAAACAAGGAACTATTGTGTAAAACCTTTCTCCTGGTTGAGGCTTGTGGTTTATCCTCCTCCGTCCTCCAACAATTACAATTTCTCAAGAGCAACCTAAGAATTGTTGAGTATAGGTCATTTATCTATTGTGGTTTTCCCTAGAATTGCTTTTCACTCTGGCTGTCACACAGAATTGATTCTGGAAACTGCCCCAGTTCATTATAGAAGCAAACTTGCTAATGCAGAGTTTGAATGTGGATGTTGGGAGGCAGTTGACTGGACAAAGGAGAAGCCTTGTCCACTATGAACAGACTGGTTTAGTTTGTTACCACTTTGCTTTCCATATTGGCATCCAAAAGGCAATAACATTTTTATAAACTAAAACAGGAGTTACAGTCAAACTAAAAGTTCTCCTCATTCATTGAATACAGCATCCAGATCTTCTTTGGTTAGATTTGATACTTTTTTACCTGCTTGCTCCATGTACTGCATGGAATTGCCAAAGCAGACCTTCAAGTGCTGCCAGAAGAAGAAATGTGTGGAATGTGAAGCACTCAAGAGGACTTTTCTAGTTCAATGCATTTTCCAGACGTGACTTTTCTGCCTTGTATTCTCAAGAAAGTATTTTCCCAGAAGTTGTCATGTCTCCTGCAGTATGATATTCTTGCTACAAATGCATATCTCTTTCAGTATGTGGGAATGCCCAGTAATGAGAGCTGAACAGAGAGTGAAGTTGTGAGTCAGGGACTTGGACAGCTTGAGTACCATGCATCATTAGCTTTTTCTGTAACTAAGTTGTCATTCAAAGGCATCTTGGGTTGTTGGTGTCTGAACATTGCTGCCAGCTGGTGAATTGTCCAGGTATCCAAGTGATTTCAGCTCTGTACCTGTCAGAAGCACACAAATCCTCTGTTTTTTGTCTGGCACTGGTTGTTGCACTTTGAGGCAAAGATTATTTTCTGTCTTTTTGCCAGTTCTCAGCTGCAGGCATTTCTCAAAGCCTGGACTTGAAGACTAGTTTGAGACTGTGGGTATTTGCTTGAATGTAGTAAAAGACACCTGCATGAAAGCTGTCACTTCCCAGGAGATCAGTGGAAACCACATCAACACCCTGTTCACCACACCTTCCTAAGCCAAGGCTCCCTTGATAGTGAAAAGGTGGTAGATAGGATGAAGTTGGGCTCCTGCTGTTTTTCTTTTGAAGGTGATTCGTTGTGAACTCCTATCTGGATATAAAGGCAGGTTGGAACTAGAAGATGTTTAAGGTCCCTTCCAACTCAAACCATTCTATGAGTCTATGAGAAGGTTAACCTGGCAAAACCGTAGGTCATCTCTGTGAATGCCCACCACTGCCATGCATGCAGAAAAGCTTTGCAGCTGCTCTTCAGTGTTCAAAGTGACAGTGCAAGGTGTAGGAGCCAGACTTGGTGGCTGGGAAGGAGTGATACACACACTGCAGCTGTCTGGACTGTACCTATTATGTGGATAAGCAATCAGCTCCTGTCTCCAGGGCTGTCAATCTGGAACCTTTCACCAGCACTGAATTCACTTTAGAAAAATAAAATAGAGAGGCAGAGAGATTAGTCAGACTTCGAAAATGCTTCAAGAAATTTTAATGCTATTATCTAAGCAGAAAGATATCCAGCAATTCCTCAGCTATTTAACATAATAGGCAGTTGCTGACAAACGACGTTATCAAGCACACACTCCTGAGTGAGGAAGAACGATACGATCTTGCTTAAATTGTATTTTAACAAACATGCCTATCTAACAATTAAGCTGGAGCAATTTTACTCTAATAGATGCTTTTGCTGCTTAATATAGAAATTTACATGTTCATTTGTTAGCCCCCAGAGATCACACAGCTGCCAGACTCCCAGCTGCTACCACCCCATTCCTCCCCCTATGATTTGCTCTCATCTTTGGCTATGAACACTTGATCTAACGAAGCACTTTAAAATACAAATCCCACTCTTTTCTTGGCTGTGGAGCTGAGCTCACTGGGCTGTATTTAAAGCAGGCTGTCTGCCAGCCAGACACCCTTACTCACCTAAACTAATTTTACTTCATCTGATGGCAAAATTAGTTGTTCCCCCTCCCTCCTTATCAAGACTCCTGTTGCATTTTACGCAATGCTACAAAAGCCTGGAAAGGGCAATCCTCCTTGATGGACTTGCCCATTAGCCCTGTCCCTCCTCCTGAACTGGGGCCTGTCCTGCCTGGCATCAGTTCTGTGGCCACGGGGGACCCCTTTGGGCAGGATGGATACCAGAAGAGGCAGTGGTTCTTTGGCTGAAACTATGCCACCCAATTCATGAGGCATTTCCCAGATAAGGAGCTTACAGTGGGAGGTGGCAACAGGCAACTTGGGCACTGGCAGCATTTTTCCATTCTCCAGTTACTCTGTAGTTCAGCTTGGGACAGCCATGAGCCTGATGTAATATGCTGTGTGCTATTTCAAGGAAAAGGAGGCTGTGTCCTTCAGGCCAGTCCTCGGAAAGTTCAGTAGATAAGAAATCCCATTCTGAATGTTTCTTGCAATCACAGATGAGAGAAGTAGGTAATGCTTTCTTTTAACTCTGCCAGTGAAATACAGTTGTTACATCTAAAATCCTAGAAATGGGTGCCCGTACTTCAGCATTTCATGTGCACACATGCTCTTAGCATTAATCTAACAGGAGGTGGCAGGTAGAAATGAATACATGGCTAGAAATTTGAGAGTTGTTAAGGAACTGTGAAATTAGTTATCCGTGGAATGTGGTAATTTGAGGCACACAGTGATGCAGGAACCTGGCTCTGTTATCCTCTGGGTTAAATACCTTTGGTTTGCCTTCAGGTCTCACTTGTTCTGATGTATGGATGAAGATTCTTCTCATCCAGACGCTGCCTTTTGCCCTGTAGACAGGTAAAGTCAGGATTCATAGCTAGAGGGGCACCAATCTTATGCAGGTTATTCTTATGCAGGAACTAGCAAAATTGTTATCCTGAGGTTCAGCAACAAGAAAACAGCCCAGACTGCTTGAATAAATAATAAATTTGTAAGTTCTAGACAAAGGGACATATTCTTCAATATAAACGGATTTATGATTTCTAGGGATTTGGCCTAGAGCTTTTTTCTCTACCTTGCATACCCTGTGATGGTTTTGCAAAACATGGTTAAAGATAATTCGCTGTGTATTATCTTGTATTATGATCAACTGCCCATATGGCAACAAGGAGTGTCCAAAAAGAGTTATTTCCTCCCCCTGACCCCAGCTGAGTGATAAACCTTATACCAAATGTGACTGCAAGGTCTGGAAGGCCAGAGAATCTGCTCCATTTGTTTTCTCATTTAAAACAAAACCACTTAATAATCAAAGAGGGATGCAACACCACTCCACTTGGCAAACAAACTTATAGTCAGTGCACTTGGTGGAAAAATGTATAGTTTGTTCCTGAAAAATAGACTGAGTGTATTGATAGCATAGCACAATCTGACTTGTGCTTCCTGCAGTGGCAAGAGGAATGAGCATCCCTGCTAAGTCCAGAGCTGACCTCTCCTCTGCAAGGTGACAGATGCCTTCATTTATAAATAGGACCAATCAGGATGATAGAGCTATACAATGAATTCCACCCCTCCCAGAGGGAAGAAATGCATCTTCTGAAATAACTTGTGGAGGATAATAAGTTAGCCCTGGAAGAAGTGACCCCTGGGCTGTTCCAAGGACAGGCAACACACTGGAGTATATTCAGTGGACACCTTTTCCTGATCTCCTGCAAGCTTTCCAGAGATGAACCAAAATAGCAGACTGTCTCTGCTAGTTGAGTGCTGCAAGTGGAGGTCAGCATTGGACAACTAACTACCAGAAAGTACCTTGAACCAGCAAATTAGCCAAATATTGAGGCGTTAACGCAGTCACCAGTGACTGAGTGATTGAGGAGGATGTCTCTGGAAAGCATCTCCCAAACCACACCCAGAGTCTCAGATAACCAGAGTCTTGCAAATATTTTCCTCTGCCTCACATGTGTCCAAAAACTCCTGGAAACTAACTCCTGCAGATCTTGCATAGGAAAAATTTCAGGCTGCAGAAAAGTGCTGCTGACACTTGTTGCATGGGCTTTTGTCATTACCACCTTGTGAAGTACCTTCCCCTCGAGACAGGGAAGGCAACAGATTAGAAAAGAAGTTTTGCATAGCCCAAAATAGAGCATAGAATGTAGGCATTCAATGACTGAAAATGAAATGGTGGTAAATTTTGTCTGAAAACTTCGTAATGGAGTGAAAAATCGAAGCCCATCATTTTCAGAAGTTGGAGCCAAAGCATTTTTGGTTTCTGTTCTTTTTCATCTCTTCTGGCCAGAACTATTAGTTTAGTTTTATATAACTTCAAGAGAAATAGTGAATGGTCCAGAATTTCACTTACAGCTTATAAACACCCAACAAAACCAGGCCAAAACACAAAAACTACCTTAAAACAAATGCCCTCAGATTTAGCTGCTTTTGAGAACAGGCCATGGGAGAGATAACAGCCAAGGTTGATATTGTACTGTTTTCACTATAAAACTATGACTTTTTTTTTTTTTTTTCAGTTACTCATGCAGGCTGAAATTTTTCCTGCTTGTTCATCTCTCAAAACAGTTGAGCCAAAGCAGTTTTCTCTTTCCAGGAACAAATTGGGAGGAAATTGTGTTGTATTATCCATTAAAAAACCCAAACAAATTCACAGCTGTTTCAATGTGAAAGTCTCAAATGTCCACAGAAAAAGACTTGGTGTTTTTTGATAGGACATGATGGCCTCACTCTGCTGAAGTGCATTTTTCTGGTCCTAAATTTCCAGCTAATTCTGTCTCCAGTTGTGCACATTGCATGATTTCGGAGCCCTTGCTTCTGAACTATTGATGTATGAAAGAGAAAGAAACTGTTGTCGATAGTCACGTACTGAAAAACTGATCTTTGTTTCCTCTCCACCCAGTTCATTCCTGTAGCAAGGATCCATTCCCTGAGTGAAGCAGCCCTAAGGAGCTTGTGATAAAGGAGCATGTGATTTGAGTGCTGGGGACATTGTAACGTGTGTGCACATGGGGAACAAATTTTGATTGCACAAGCAAGAATAAATCAGGGATTTCCTAATCATTGAAGTCTTGACTTTGCAACTTTATGAATTTTTTTCCATCTGTGGTGGTGTAATTCAGTGCTATAATTGCAACAGATGGCTGGATTGTTGGTTTTTTTCCTAAACCATGATACAGCAAAACACCAAAATTGTAAAAAATGGAGAGTCTTGAGGTCTGTGATGTTGCAGGGTTAGGTTCTGATATGAGGATGCTTTTGGAATTACCTGGCTGTGAAGTGCGTTTTCCTAAACAGTGTTTCCAAAATCCCAGCTTATATTTTTGATAGCTCGTAATACTTCTCCTGGGTTGTAGCCACTTGTCACTTCAATAACTGTTACAGCTCTGCTGTGGCAGTTTCTTGCGGATTCATCATCATCCACAGCCTACCTGCTGAAATCCTCTTTGTCTTCCAGGCTGTGAGCTAAGGATAGGCAATAGTATGGAGAAAGGAAATGCTTCTTTTGGTGTCTTAGTGGCAGAGGCAGATTTTTCACTGCTTGCTTTTTTTTTTTTTTTTTTCCCAAGGATCAGCCATATATCAGCTGAGAAAAGCTGAAAGTCTATTTTACTATAGATTTTACTGGTCATCTGGTTTCTTATATGAGTTCTTGAGAATCATTATATAGACGTAAGAGAAACGTTGGGCCAACATTACCCACCTTCTGATACAGTGCATGGAGCATTTCTAATCCTCCCTACTGCTCATGGAACATGCTACAGCTGTGGAGAATAATGTTATAAAACTTAACATTATTATTTTCAGGACATTTTTTTTTCACTTAATACAATCACTTGAATTTATAATCAAGGCTACCTGTGACATCCTTTTAATCTAGTAATGGTATAATTCTATACCAATCTATTTGAAATGTCAGCACTAAGGAAAGAGAGTGAGCTGGGTAGCTGGAAAATGTGCTCATCCCTAATACAGTTATTAGTCCTTTCAAATAACTTGTTCAAAAAGAGAGACAGTGAGTTGCTTGCAGTGCATTCAAAGTTTTTTCCCCACCTTAGGATCCATTTTCATCCCTGGTGGAGGTGTGGAATGACATAGCTTCTGCCTTTAGCCCCTGTTAGAAAAACATCCTGTTACACCTAATATCCTCCACAGCAATCGCTTCACTGGCTACAACCCAGAAGACCTTCCCACTAATGCCAGAGTCTCCTGCGTAGTAATAACAGAGGTTGGTGACAGCCACTTGCAAGGTGTGGCTCTGACTCATGCTTGATGTTTGCACCGTTTCCTCCTGCACACCCACCCCAAAACATTTCTGTGGAGCAGGGCCCTCTGGTGCCTTTGTCCGTTTGGTTTTGCAGCCAAGCCTGGGGCCCATTCCAGCATTGCTCTCTGCTTCAGAGGCTACTCCTGTGCTTTTGCCTCTATATACCCTCTGTAATCTCTGGCTGAAAATCTAGATCGGTGCCACTCAGAGGTATCCCAACTGGCAGCAATTTTGTGACTGGATGGCTCTGCATCTCAGGGCAAGGCAAGTGGTTGGGACACTGCACTGTTTTGCATTGAGGACTGGTAACCAGTGTAATGGGTTCAGCAGGAGCTGCCCTGCATACTCTCTCTTTGCCTGTGTGCTGCAGGCATTGCTCTGAAAACCTGGGGATACAGTACTTCTAATATGTTGATTTTTTTTTTTTTAATCAGTTAAGAAGCACAGGAGGAAATAAGTAGTGGTTGACTGCTGGGATTATTTTCGAACAGTGGTTTATTCCTTTAGTCAACTATAATAAGACTGCAAAAGGTTTTATGATAAGCTGTAAAAACTCACAGCTGAGTGTGGTGGTTTAATGATCATGGGGACTTTAAAAAAAGAATATGGTTTATTTTTATGTAGCATCCTTAAAAAAATAAAAATGGTCAGGAAATATTTTACAGGGAGAAGGTAAAATAGGCAGCAAATGTAGGATCTGGAGGGAGAAAGGGTGAAGTGGTATATAAAGGACAGGTACCATTTACAAATGGAAAGGATGAGAGGAGAGAATGGAAAGTGAGAGTAATGGGAGAATGAAAATAAATGTGGGGGGGGAAGGATACAATTAGAGAAAGGGAAAGAAGCGGGGGTGATGGGGGTGAATGTTACATTTGGGTCTAGATGCAGAGGAACAAATTTCAGCAGGGGGTAGAGCAATGCCTTTAGCAGGAGGTTGCTGCTGAGAAGGGAGGATGAGGGATGATGGCTGCGTGAGATGTTTGCTTGACTGACTCACTGACTTTCCATGCTTCTCGTGGAGGTGATGGTTGTGTCCTGGTGTGTGATTTTGGGGAACTTAAGGAAACTTGATTCCAGTATTAGATTCATTGGTCATGCCGTTAGTTTCTGCACAGAACTCTTTCCAAAGACTGCCTCTGTATGGGATTTGCATTGAAAGATTGATTCCTTAGCAGAAACGCCCTCAGGTAGACCAAGCATCCAAACTCCTCTCTCGAAGTATCTGAAGATGTATTGTCAAAGATAGTCCTTGGTGGTTTTAGTCATAAGTGATTATATGGTGATTATACACTGAAGTGTATATCCTGCAACATACACTGTGATGGCAAACCTCAAAGAAAGGCAAGACCACGAGAACCCATTTGAGCTAGCAGACTTTTTTGGCTTCAGAGTAAACTAAAAGCAGTTCTTGTAATCCTATTGAGAACATGAATACAGAGGCACAAAGGCTTGGCATGTAACAGGATTAGAAGAGCATAGAGAGACATGGTACCTTCAGGGTAGCACCTTCTGCTCATCCTATTGAGGAAGGGATCTCCCAACATATTTTTTTAAGTCATCGTCCAACAGCCAATCTGAAATGCAGCATCAGTGTTACAGTTTCAACTACTCCCTTCTCAGCTGTCCTTGTTTCAAAGACCTCACATCCTATTGAGAGAGACAGATATGGGAAATTCTGGAGCCATTGGCAAACTGAGACAAAAAATAAATTCCCTTCCACTGAACAATACACATTAATGATTTTTATGCAGATGAAATACTTGGCTTAAAAAAAAAAGAAAAAGCAACACATAAACAAAAACCCCAAAGAAGTCTCCCCCAAAAAACCAAGATGTCTCATGACTGGAGAAGGAAATGGTGAGAGAAAACACCAGTGAGCCTGAAGGCCAAAAAGCTTTTATTCCTCACTCTCAAGAGTAGTGTAGATTTAATGGCCTCAAGAGGGAGGGATAAGGAAGCTACAAGCACAGCAATTATAGTAAACTGTGCAGAAAATTAGCCTTTCTGAATGGGGCTATATCTTGACCGTTTGTCAGTGAATAGTCTTAGCTTTTCCTTTGGATCCTTCCAATCAGAGTTTTCTGTGGCGTTAAATCTTTAAAAGCCTGAAGCTTTCTGTAGGGTGCAAGGTCGCCATCCCAGGTAACCACCTTTGAGAAGCTTCATGTGGGAACACCCAGAGCCAGACACACAAGAGATGCTCTTTGTGTAAGCCTTAGATGTTGAGCTGTGGTGCAGCAATGGGAACACTACTGTGGATTTCCGTTCTGTGTCTTTTTGCCTGAGATGACGCACTAAAAAAAAAACCCCAAATAAATCTGTGCCTCCTTCCCCCCCACCCCTCCCCCCAAAAAAGCAAGCAAGCAAACAAAAACAAACAAAAACCCAGAAAGTATCAGGACAGAAGTACTCTATTCCTCTGACCTGTTTCCTAACCGGATACTTGCGTGCTGTCTGCTGTAGACATGAGGGCTGTAAAAACCTATTGTCAAATCAGTTCTGCACTTACTGAGAGCAGAGAGACCAGGCGTGCACCCTGCAAGACTTTAAATCTTGCCCCTCCCTGATGATTTGCCAAGTTTAATGTCTGTAATGGGCTCTGGTGACAGAGGCATTCACTGTTTTTCCAACAGGAATTTCTGAACGTATGAATGACTCAGTCTGGAGGCGGGAGATATAATGGCAGCTTTCGATATCCTGATCTAAGGGTGGGGAAGTTGTGTGGGAGGGGAGGAATGGGGTACTTTAAGTTAAATTATCCACCTTGCCTCCCCTTCATCAGGCAGCCCTTCCTTCTCTCAAAGTCCCTTCCTGACCTGGTATCAGGATAATGCTGAAGGAGGGAAAGGGAAGGCTGAGGGATATTCCTGTGGGAGATGAAGTTTATGATATATGCATTTGCCTGGAAATGCCATAAGAATTTAATATTTGTTACAGAAACAGTGGGACTGCATTAATATTTTAATATTAAATGAATATTTAATTTGAAAGCTTTGATTTGAAAGTGAATGAGACAGCCGTGACATGAACAGTTGTGCTGTTCCTGTTAAGAAATGTTAATGATTCATTGACAATGTCGGTAGCAATAACTTTACACTGTTTCAGTCACGTAAAGCCTTTGAAATTTTGGTAAAGTGATTACTGAGAACAAAAAGCAGGCTGGCTTCAGCAGCCCTTTTGGGAAGGACTTAAGTTAGAGAAAAGTGTCATTTCCTTTAAAAAGAGGATCCCACCCAGTCTCCCAGAGTCGGGCTGGCTGGGGCATTTTGGTGGCTGCCCTCTCCTCACCCAGCATCAGCATCCTACACCAATTTTGGCCATCTCTCTTGTCTGAGGTGCCCCGAGCCAACGTGTTGCCATGCCAGTGGCTCCTGATGCTTACGGTTGAACCCCAAGAGGCTGAGAACTTCCCAGGCTCCTCATCCAGCTGCCCAGTGACTCCTGCCTTGAACTTTGGCACCTTTAATAGCTGCAAATGGCTTGTTCTGGGTTTTTTTACAGCTTGTCTGGTTGAAGGTGACTCGGGGGTGTCTGTTGATTTTCATGCATTCAGTAATCTTAAACATCAAAACCGTCTTAATCACTCAAGCACTTTTATTTAGTACATTTTAAAGGGATGTTGAAGGTCTACATGTAGTTTGTGGGAGTTCTCAGAGTTTTACTTCAGGCTGTGAAGGCAGTGAGGGAAAGAGGTCTGCTGCCTCGTGAGCAACTTGAGTTTAATCTTAAATTGCAACTGAAACTGGAAGTCTGAATGTGGATTAATTCAGCCTGAATCTGACTGTAGCTCCAGTGAACTTGGACTAGATGCCTACGGACTGTAGGAATTGGTTCTCAGGACCCTGCCTGTAGTTTTTAAGCCCATTGAAAACTCTTAGAAACAGCTTTCCCTCTCCTCTACTAAAGAAGTAAGAATGTGGAGTATTTTTGTGACATGGTCTGTTACCCATTAGCTCAGAACAAGGAAAATTAATCTTAAAAATAATTAAAGAGACGCTTTGGCATGGTGTCTTGAAAGCTGTACCATGCTGTAGGTTTCCAGTTCCAGAAATGTGGTTTTTCTTAAGGCCGATCTTTGCACAAAATTAAGAGAAAAATGAAACCTAAATTCACAATGTGACCCAATCTAAGAAAACAAGAAGTGTTTTTCTTCCCTCCCTCTTTTTCTTTCTTTTTTTTTTTCCCTTTCTCCCTCTCTCTTAATTTCATGCCATTGTTATAATCAGCCTTAGTAAGAGTAAGTTAGTGGAATGAGGAAAAAAAAAACGAATATAGGATGTGGTTTAAAGTATTGGTTCTTGAGCCTGATAATCATTCTCATTTTTCAATTCTATTTTTCTGATGGCAGTCTTGGTGAATTTAGAATTGGCAAAGATGCTCAACATAGAAGAATGGAAGCTTGAACTTGAATAATAAATGTTAGCACAAGTTTTTGTCTACTGCACCTCTGCTCTGGTCACCTCTGCTACCTCCTGGTATCTTCAGGTGGCTTCTAGGGGAGATTTTGAGGAGTGAAGGCTCATGATATCCTCAAAAAAATCTTGTGACAGAAATTAATCAAAATTGATCAGCTCATCTTGATAACCCTGGCCATACTCGACAAGGTTGGAAAAAAACCAGCTATTGCTGCAACCTGGTAGAAACTTAGCAGATAAGTATGTAAACATCAGCTCCTTTTTAAATCCTTCCCTTCCACTGACATAGCTGGAAAGGTAGGCATCCACATACCTATATAGCTCTTGATTTGAGTGGATTTGTCTCAAGCTATGAAATGGGGTTCATCACCCCACTTACCCTGAGTGAGAACACTGCATGCATCCCCCATGAAGTAATGGCTGTAAACTCTACAGAAGGCTTTTCCTATTCAAAGTTAGAAATCATGTATTTGCCACAAAGCATGCACTGTTTTGGAGCACAGGGTGTTGTAAGGACTGAAGTACTGTGAACACCCCTAACAAATTTGATTTCATTTGCAAATAAAAAGCTTCTCTATTTTTCAGAGTAACTGTTCAGTAAACTACTCTGATAATAACTCAAGTCTGATCAAATTAAAATCAGTCCAACTATTTTTCAATGATGAACTGAACTGAAAAGATTTTTGTACCTTAGAAAGAGTTGCTAACCTTTCTGGGCAGGTCCTGTTGCTTTTAATAGGAAAGGGCACCTTCTTGTATCAATATTGTGAACTATGGAATTTAATAAGATTTGTATTGTGCTATAGAAATCTACTTTAGAGAATTAATTTTGAAGTCTGTAGGTTTAAATGTTTTCTAAAAATAGTATTGAATATATACAGGCCTTTGTGCTTCTATGCCTATTTAGTTCTCAGAATGTTTTCATGTATTATTTGGGTTTTCATTTGATGCACTTTTCCTTTTCCACATTCTTTTTAAAGCACTGGTGGCAAAGGAATGAAAGGAGACTATTTTTTGCTACAGGATAAATTTTGATATTTCAATTCCAGTTTTTGCCTCCTGAGGAATTTTCTAGTTCCTTGAGATTCTTAACCAGGTCACTCAGGTACTCGTTGGTTTAATTATCTGAGCCACCATTTCAACAGTCCAGTTCATTTAGTGCGTCCAGTTCTGTGCACAGATGGACTCATGCAATAACTTGCAGTTTTGAAACTAGGATACATGACCTATGCCCCAATACCAACAAAGTTATACTTTTCTCAGATCCAGTTCTCTGCATTTTTTGTTGCTGTCCATATGATGTTTGCTGGTTACTCTGCTAGTTGGGCAAACAGGGTTTGACACCCAATAGGGAGCTGCACTGCATCAGAGGGATCTGCTACAAATCACCGGAGGACCAGGTATCACCTCAAAGAACAAAGGGAATTTTTGAAAATCCTGCTAAGTGCATTAAAAATGAGCTGGGGATAAACTCAAAACCCCAGTTAGACATTTCAGTTGAGAGTTGCCATACAACTGTAGGCAGTGGTGGGTCTTGGCTGAAAATGTATTTATATATGAAGACAGATAGAGATGGATTTCACTAGTTTAAATGCAGCTTTAATGAAGACAAAAGCAATAGGAGGTGGCAGGGAAAGTACAGCCTGCCCCCACCCTCACATATGGCAATCGTTTCAATGGTGATTGCTATATTGTATTTATTTCATGCAGTGACATATAACAGCTACCAATGCCAAAATTTTACCAAAAAACCCTCCAATCTGCAGCTTTTAACCAGGGCTGTCCTCCAATTTACTTGTGTTATGTTGTTGGTTTTCTTTTTCCTTCTGCTTTGCATTTGTCTGGTTTCTATTTCCACTTTTTCTGTTCTTTCCTTCTGTTTTGTTTTGGCTTTTTTTTAAACTGTATTTGAGGAATCTCAGTTGCACTGACTATCCTGGGAGGTATGAGTGGAATGTTTAGATTTTATACATCCTTGCCTGAACCTTCATTTGAAAAATCAATTAATGTCTGGGGGTTCTGGGAGCTGAGTGTTGGGGGGTACAGGAAGCTGATGCAGCTGGGGTGCAAAGCTGGTGTGAGGATGGGGAAGCACAGGTGGGATGAGCAAGGAAGGACTCTGGGCTGCTTGCTTGGCCTGCAAGGGGATGACAGATGAAGTGACAAGATTTTTCAAGTTCTGAAGCAATATGAATTAAAAGACTGGATCTTCCACCCAGGCAGATAAATCACCTTGGCCTGTGATGCCAGATTCTGCCTGCCTTGCTCTGAATTTCAGGTTTAAGGTGTGGCAGAGGTTGGTACAGATGCTGGGTGCATTGTGTTTGGACCAACATAGCTTCTTCCATCAGCTCAGGGAAGAAGTTAACCTTTAATTGCTTGATCTACGATCTATTACCTGATCTATGGGTGATCTCAAGGACCCAGATCTGGGTGAGGGTAAGAAACCTGTGAGGCTTGGGAGCATTTGAGTCAAAGCCTCCATCTAAGACTCTGCATAGTGTGCAGACAGGACAAGCTGCAGAATTCAGCTCTGGTGATGGAGGCTGGGAGGGTTCCCCTTGTGTGCATGGGACTTTGCAGCTGTGTTTTTCAAATGCCATTCAAATGAAAGCAGAAAGGGGAAATCCCACTTCACTGGGAATAGCTCAAAAAAGGCAGAAAGAATTTTTTCCTCTAAATTCTGTCTTTTGGCTCTCTTGCTGCAGAATGACACACAGTGTCTTTCCCTTGATCAATTTGTTTATCATTTGCTTGATTATCTTCTTCAATAACAAGACATGACAGGTTTCTCTTGTTAATCCTGTTAGTACTGGCACTGGAACAGAAATTTAGTTTAGTTTGGGTATGCTAAACCTTCTTGGAGATGGTGCCTGTGAATACCAAAACATGGCCTGATATGTATGAATTTTCTAGGTTCTTCCTGAGCCATGTATTTCCATCTGTCTGTCTGAGTCTTGTCTCTCCATGCACACTTACATGCCAGCATCAGGCTTTCCTGCTGGCTTTCAGAGCAGCTTGTGTGGCTCTTCTGATACAGTTCTACAATGTGCTGACTACACTTTAGGGGATCTGGGAGAGCAGGAAGCAGAGCCCTCTTCTTCATTTCCACTTCCAGGACCCACGTCTGCTCCAGTAGCTGATGCTGCCGTGCTGGAGGAAGCCCACCCTGGCCTGTGGGACTGGAGAGCTTCCCCTCCTGCTGTGTTCCTCTTCCAGGACAGCTGATAATGATCTTACTTTAATGTTTTAAAAGTGATATATGGCTAGAGGAAGATGACAGAACAGAGCACTGTAAGACTTACGACCTGTCATGTATCTTCTGAACAGGTACCCAGCCAGCAGAGGCTTCATATGCCTTGCCAAAGCAGGTCTCTCCCCTCTCTGCACCCATCCATGCTATTTATCTTGTGGAGAAAACAGTGGGCCTAAGAGGATAGTTGAGGCTCCAGAGCTTGCCCAAGTCCTTGACCTCTTGGCTGAGACTTGCCAATGGGTGGTGACTAATTAACAGCAACTGCAGTGGTGTGTTTTATGTTGTGGATAGATGTCTCTTTGGGTGGAATGTATCTGCTAATGTATCATATGTTTACAAAGCCAGGGGACCCCTCTGTAATAAGCAAGCCCTCTTTCTATCTGTCTTAGAGTTGTTTGACTCTGATGCTGTCCAAGAAGTCTTTGGTTCAGTGAAATAGTATTTTCTCCATCCCAATGGCAGTCACCATCCCAGTTTGATCTTGGCTGTTTTGGGAGTTTGAGTACTACTGTGAGTCCTGGAGATGGATTTGAAGTGCCCTAGCAGATGTCAGGGTTGATTTGTGGGTCCTGTCATGGATGCAACTCTCTAAAGTTACAAACTGCATCAAGGCAGCCTTAATAAACTGAAAATGCTCAGGAGTGAATAAAGCAATGGGACTGTGCAGTCCTTCTCCTCCAGCTCATTAGCCAAGTGCCAGTATTTGCAAATCACTAGAAAGATGCAAATCACAGGGAGGTTTTTGCTTCTTTAGGTACAGTTTTCTTCCCCTGGCATTTGAACCAACCCCAGAAATACTGGAGGGCACATAACCTTTGGGTGAGGTGGTTTGGGAACTTTTAACACATCTTGCATTCTGGAAAAACAGGGCATCTCCTTAAGCACTCTCCAGGTTTTTACCTGTTTTTTTTCAGGAACATTTGATCATTCCTTCTCCTGGCCCCTCAGAAATTTCCCATTGAGCAAGTAGGGCAGAAGCCATAAAAAGTGAGCTACAGGTCTGGGTCTCAGCATCCAGATTTCATCTGAGAATCTTAAATCTATGTACAAGCCAACTTTTAAAATACGCATCATTTCATTCTCCTTAAATGAGAAGGGTAAGGGGGGCAAAGAGTTTTCATGTTCTTGGTGGGGTTTTAGAACAGTCCAAAAGGGGTGGGGGTCTTAAGCAGGGCGTTTGATAGAGGGGCAATGGTAAGTGGGCTGGGAGGCTGCTGGGAGCTTGCTCCTGTCAAGAACACACAGGGGGAGACCCTGGAGTCCATCCCGGTGGTATGGGGCTGGCTGAACATGGTGCTATGGGCACTTGCTGAGACCCTGTAGGTTCTTCCTCTTGTCAGTGTCTTTTGCTGTAGGCTGTGATTTTGCTGCCCCCAGCAGTCTGTTGATTTAGCAATCTGCCTCCATTGCCTGTGTTGTGCTCTCCCATCTCAGGATGTGGCCAGGTGGAAGGGACAGGTGAAGAGACTGGCCCCATAGTCACCCAGTGGAACCCACTGGGATTCTTCACACAAGCCTTGGGCATCTTCACATGTGCATCTTGGGTCCCAGTAACACAGCCTTGGAGAGGTGATTGGGCATCACGTAGATTAGGGCTGTCATTCTGCTTTACATGCCTGAGCAAGGATTTTATCCAAGCAGTCTGCCTTTCCCAGTCACCAGAATGACAATACACAGTCCAAACCAAAATGGTCCCACAGAATTAATTAGCGTTTACATAGTTTAATTGAAGGGGAAGAATGTGTCCCATTGCTTCCACCATCTACAGTATCTTTTTGCTCATGCCACAGTGTTGTGGATTATTGCCCCACCCCCAAGAATGTATTTCAAGAATGTGATGAAAAAAATGCAAAGAATATGTAACTTTTCTGGAAATATGATATTTCATGAGGGAAATTTGAAGGATAAAGTAACCAAATTCCAGGGGAACAGGCATCTGTATTGTTAGGAAATACAGCTCTCTGCAGGGCGAAAAAGAGTGGTATGCTTGCTTAAATAGGAATTTATAGCCACTGACTGCAAATTACCTTATAAAATTACTGATACCTTCATAAAATCATCAATCATATGTTTAGTCTTGATTGTCATTTATTGCATGTCTTACTTGCTCAGTAAACTTCTCTGCATTAAAGGGTATATTTCAAATTGACATGAAGCTGTTTTATTGATGTAAATTAGCATAGTGTGTATTTTACATATGGGATAACTGGAGGAACAGCAGTAGAAGAGTCTCTAATCCTCTACAAAAGGCAAGGGTAGTGCTGGTGTTCTGTTTTTTGCTCAAGTTAGTGTAGCTGTATGGAGTTATGAGGACACAGGCAATGATTATACAGAAACATTAAAATCAAGCTTGTTTATTAGCACAGAGTGGGACAGTGAAGGTAGCACACAGATGTTTAATCATTTGTCCTTTGTAAAACAGAGGGAGGAAGGAAACATAGAGAAAATATTTAACAAACTGGTGAATTTACACTAAGTCCAAATCAGGTCTTCTGTTAAATTTTTTCCAAGGCTGAACATGTTTGACATTTTTTTATTGTTGGTTTTTGCTTATTAGCATTTCTGTGTTTTCTTGGGCTAACTGGGAGCTGTAGCCACGTTCCACCTAAAGCAACACTATCTAAGTGTCTTGACACCAGGCAAATGGTTCTATCTCCTAAGAGGTGCTGGACTTTATGGGATTCACAACCTGGAATGCCCAAATCCCTTTTTCTTTGAAGTACTTCTCAGCTCTTTGGGTTTCATCCCTCACTTTTCTGTGGAGGCGGCGTAATTCCGATCATACCATTGCTGATTGCATAAAATATTCCCTGAATCCAAGATGTTGCATTAAAATCTGGTGTCTGGGTCTTGTCTGATTCTGAACAGAGAAGCTGTTGGATTGCATTTGAGCGATCCTCAAGCCAAGTTTGGAGGGACCTGGTTGGGATTTGGGTGAGGGGTAAAAACCCTCAATGCAAACCTCTGCTCTGATTGATGGAGTTGTGCACAGTGAAGACAAATACGTACAAATACTTGCTCAAAATAGTAGATCCTCAATTCAGCTGTAACTGGCAGACTTTTCAGCTTGACTTTCAAGAAACATTGTTTTTAATTGACCTGGGTGTGAGCAATTTGAGGAGCCAACGTTTCTTTTCACAACACAAGTTTCAAGCAATGGAATCTCCCATCTGAAATAAAATTAGTAATTTTACTATATCACGAATAATTAAACCTGACCCCCCAGGGAGACAAAAATAATGCTCTGTGACTTCCTTGCCTAATTAACACAAAACAAATGTGAAAATATATACATTACAGTAAATTGTGTGCTAATTGGCCTTAGAGAAATGCTATATGTGAAGGAGAAATGGGTATATAATTTCAAATGTATTTGAGAGGTTTTGCAGTCTGCTTGCATCAAAATTTGACAAACCCATTATTTGTTATGATTTATTCACTCAGCTCTAGTCTTGAACCTGGGAGATATTGGCAGCTTCAGCTAAGATTCCTGCTGAGTATTTCTATTTATAATGACTGCATAAAGCATGTAGCTCAATGCTATTTTTTTGGCATAATATCATAGATATCTATTTTAATTCTTGTCTCTATATGTGTATCTAGGGTTTGGTGCTTTTTTCCTTTTTCTTGTGAAAATACCTCTAGATGCAGGACAATATCCTTCTCTCTTCACTTAGGAGAATACTTCGCTCGAGTTCAACAGCAGGATTATTCTCCTTGGGTAGGAACCCTTCTGCCAGAAGGCCTGTACATCACTTAAGTACTGGCTTAAGCAGCGAATAAATGTCCATCTGTGCAGGGTAGAATTTCATCTGTTGTCAGGGAAGTTAAATTTGACCCACAGACTTAAGGAATCACAGATTTACTTGCTATTTCTAAAACTTCATCTCTTACACCACTCTTCTTTGTCACTCAGGACCAAGAGTTCAGATATTGTATTCTCCTTATGCTTTTGCTATAACTTTGAAATAAGCTGATTGAACATGAAATTTGTGCTCTAGAGGTGAATTCCAATTTCTCATACTTTCTTCTGTGAATACAGAAAGCTGAGTTTTGGGCCTTTCCTTTGTAGCAAGAACACCCCAGAATTTGTTACTGGAGTTGCAGTTTGATTAATTGAAATGTTGCCTTTTGGTCACAACAAAACCCTTTCATTTGGCAGTAATATTGTAAGAGATAGAAGGTCAAATACATTTGAAATTAAAGGGTACAGTGCCATCACATCAAAATGTTTCAGTAATTTTCTTTGATCATTTCAGCCAAATCCTAATATCCCCAAGAAACACTGGGATTTCACAGAATCAGCTTTTTCCACTGGAAAAACTAAGATCTCCTTGATTTAATGTAGAGCCTGCTCTTGCACATGGGCAAAGTTCTCAGGGACTTCAGGTGAGTTGTCAGGAACAGGAAGCAGTGACCCTGGCAGCAGGACTCTTCCTGGGTTAGCTCTTATTTGAGCAGGTTCATTTTATAATTTTGAATTGCTGTTTGGTTTTCACTGTCCTTCTGTGTGTCAATTTAGAATATTAAAATACAATAATTGAGCTCTGATCTTATTTCTGCCAAGCAGGCACTCATGTTGAAATATATATATATATATTTTTTATCCTTCTGACTTCTTTGGGACATGGGAGTTCATGCCATGGCAGAGTTTTCTTCCTAGATAACAAATTTCTCTTGATTGTTGGCAGGTCCCATATTAAAGTCTTTGGAGCTGCTGCCACTATTTTGAGCTGTTGTGGAGGGAAGGGGCTGCTCAGCTGTAGTTGGTGACTTCTGGTGGGATTTTGTGGATGTATAGATGTGGTCTCTGGAAACGCCAATTGTACATTCTTCAGTGTTTGCAAATTAGTAAGAAACAAAAAAAATGACCTCTTAGAAGCCTTGCAAGCATGCAACAACTCTCATTGAAAAAAATTACTTTAATTGACTTTATCATGTATTTTCAGTGTTATTAATCATAACAAGACCAAACTAATGGGGTAATCTTGAGTGGCAGAAAGATTATAATCCCAGGAAAGCTCTCTTGTTAAAAGTTTCTAAGACAGTGATGCACCAATCATTAATTTTGAGATGGAAGAAGAGGATGATGTAGGTTACTGGGTTTGTGTGATTTGGTGTGATTTAACTTGTTTCTGCTGGACTTCTTCTGAATGGAACAGTGGCCTATAAATTATGTGTGTGCTACTGCTAAATTGTTTCCACTTATTAAGTACTTCGAAAAATCCTTTTTGTTGCCATCAGGGGGAGCTTTTGAGATCTTTCAAGAGTGAAAAAAAAATTAAAAAAAAAAAAAGGAAGGAAAGAAAAGGAAAAAAAAAAAAAAAGAAAGAAAGAAAAAAAAAAAAGAAACGTCCCAGCTCAGAAACAGAGATCTACAAACCAGCAAGCAGCCAGACTCTTACCTGTGGCTACAACTCAGCCAAGGAAACCAGGGGAGCTGAATTTCTTAGGCTGAAAAATTACCAATATTGAGAGAAGATTTTTTTACTTACTCCACCAATAAAATTAATTTTTAAAAATTATTATTATTTCAAAAAGCCAGGAGTCTTTGGAGCATTCAGAAGCCAAATCCTGCTCTCTTGCTACAGCTTCTGGAAGGCAAATGCTCTTCAAAAAGCTTCTCTCCTTTTAGCTCCTGATGATTCGATGGGGACCTTTGATGCAACATTTGGATTAGCTGCACACAACTGCACTGAGGGGGACCACAAAAGGGGGAGCCTGGCTGATTGCATAACTTTAAGAAAATAATAAGAGGAAAAGAAAGAATTAGAAAAAGAGAGAGACAGAGTGAAAAAGGGAGAAAGAAAGCAAGCAAGCAATTAAAAAAATATCTGAGACTCAAGTTTCAAGACTCGTTATGTGCTGCAGAGGAGCATAAGGTTTACCAGCAAAGTGCAACGGGGAGTCTGAGAGGAGAAATAGCTTTCTCTTTTGCCAAGAGAAAAAAAAAAAAAAAAAAAGGAATGTGTGTTTTGGACTGGACTGAGAAAGAAATCTGGGGAGATTGCAAAAAGGGGGGTGCAGGGTTTTTGTCACATTGATCCATTCATCTTGATTGTCTTCTTTAAAAAAATAAATAAGAGGGGAGAAAGTGATAGGGGGAAAGAGGAAGAGAGGAAAAGAAGAGGCAAAAAGAAAACAGCAAAAGTGTTTGAACCTCTGGAGCTATCTGCTCCTTCAAGCTGATTGATTAGTCATGATCCCTGCAGTTTTAATGGGAATCATTCAATTGGGAAGGTGGAGCACCCTAGAGTAGATTAGCATATTCTTGTTTACTCATCTTCTGAGGGGCTTTTTCTCTTTTCTTTCTTTTTGTGGAGAAGAAGGGAGGGGGGGAGGTTAGGGGGAAGGAGGGGGTTGTGGCTTATGTTATAAAGGAGGCCAAAAAATAAATAGATTAGAGCATCTTTTGGGGGGAGGGAAATCAGTGGGTCTGAGTCTTGGAGAAAGCTGGGGGGGTTGTTTTGGGGTTTTGTTTTGTTTTGTGTGTGTGTGTGAGAGTGTGTGTGTGGTTTTTTTAAGAAGAAAAAAATAAAGGCAAGAAAATCCAGCAGAGAAAAGAAGAGAGAGGAATTCCAGCTGTGGAGGAATAGAGGAGAAGAAGACAGATAGAGGAGGAAGAACAGAAATACATTTCAACCAAGAAGGAGTTTTGATTTATTTTATTTTTATTTGTTTTAAGGAAAAAAAAAATCTATAAGCAGGAAAAAAAAAAAAAAAAGAAAGAAAAAAAGAAAAAAAGAAAAGAAAAAGCAACTGAGAAGGGTTATAAAAAGAGCAAATACCAAGAAGGGTGAACAAGAGAAGAAAGTCAAGGCAAGGAGGAGCCCAAAGCTGGCAGATCGGGAGGATTTGCAGGGGAGAAGGGGGGGGAAGATTGGAAATGCAGCTCTGGAGTTTGCTGCTGCCTCTTGCGCTTCTCTGTACAGCCTTCGCCAGTGGACCCGAATGTGGGATGGACGAGCGCTCCCGCAGGGCGCGAAGGGACACCAGGCAGAGCCGGCAGCTCCGCTCCACAGCCCCGGGCACCTGTGCCACCAGGTTAGCCCGAGGAAGGCGCTCGACGGCTGGGCTGGAGCCTGGGCATGTCCCCCGCAGGAGGCACCAGCGGGAGGTAAAGGACGAAGAGGAGTCCCTTACCCCGAGCAGGGCGCTGTATTTCAGTGGCCAAGGTGATCAGTTGCGGCTGAAGGCAGAGATTGAGCTGCCCCGAGATGCCTTCACTTTGCAAGTGTGGCTGAAAGCTGAAGGAGGACAGAGATCTCCGGCTGTCATTGCAGGTAGGTAGTTTGGGGGTGCTTGGGGCTGCAGCATCCCTCCGAGGTTTGGGGAGCCAGCAGAGGAGCCGGCTGTAGGCGTGTGTGTGTATGGGATCCGGGTGTGTGTACTCCGAGGTGTGTGTGTGTGCCTTGCAACACCCATATGGATGCGGGTGCGTGTGGAAACCTGCTGGGGGGAGTTTATTATAGAGCTATTTGGTGAAATCCTGGAGCTCGGCGAACTGGCTGAAAGTGTATGCTGGCAGGAAAAGTTATGTAAACTTTTGCATTGGAAAACAGCAGTATCCTGGGTAGTTGCTTTATTTCTGGGTGTACAGATGAAGGTGCTGATAGGAGAGAGTGCTGTTACAGGGTTTTTACCTGATTTCCACGTTGGAAAGGAGTAAACAGAGCATTTGAAAGTAGTTCATGAGTATGTATGAAGAGAAACCTGTGTGTCTAGTGTGTGGCTACAAAGAAATGCATATCTGAGTTCCCTGTATGAGTTCCCCAGTTTTATTAGCTCTTTAGTATACTTCACTGTTATCTTTTTAGATGCAGTGTTAGCATGTGGTTTCCAAAAAGCTATAAAGGAACTTCTGGCTATTGTGAAACCTCAAATGAATCAAATGAGTTTATAAAGTTCCCAGTCCCTCACCACTCAGCTTGGGCTGGGACTAGCACTGCAGCTAGAGGATGTGGTGAGTATTTTTGTCTCCCCTTAGCAATAGCAAGTGTAACACGAATGATTGTAAGGTCAAATAGCCCTATAAAATCATTTAGTACTCAAAGCAGCTACCAGTCTAAGCTGTCTGAACTGAACAATAATGAGGAATATTGCACTTTTCCCATTTAAATTTTATGAGCCCATCATGAATTTGTGTCCTTTTCCCTGCGCTTGTTCCCTCTTCCCCTCCCTCCCACCACCTCCCGCCCTCTCCTTGCTGTAGTGATAAAGTGCAGTGAAGTTGCCGTGAAATCGGATACTTTTCAGAGAGTTACAAGCCCTTATAAATGTCGCCACATCCATCTTTGCTCTGAAGGAAGTCATAGAAAATGGAAATGCCCTTAAAAAAAAAAAAAAAAAAAAAAAGAAAAAACCAATAAAAAAAGGAAAAAAAAAACAACAAGAAAACAAGTCAGAATGAGAAATGGGCACTGGGTGTTCAGGGGAGAGGAAGACATGTTTTACAGTTCTTTTGGCAAGGAGATTCCCTGAAAGTACAAAGTTTCCATGTCCTACGATGCTTTAAAGAGACAGGGAGGATTTCCCCTTTCCCTTTAACTGGAGTCACTTCCTAGCAGAAGGCAGAGGCTGCTCCTGCCAGCCCAGCTCACTTCTCCCCTGCCACCCACCTCCTGTGAGGTTCTCCAGCTCTGCTGCCCCATCCCTGACTGTCCTCTCACAAAAAAGTTGCTTTGTCCGAAGGAAACAACAACAATAAACACTAAGATGAACTCAGAGGTTCTTTTCCTTAACTTTCCCCAATCCCAGCTGCTGTGCTTACTTGTGAGGAGGGGATGTGCTGTGTGTGGTGAGCAGGAGGTGCTGGGCAGGGGCTGGTCCCTTTTGCCTTTGGGGAAGACAAGCAGATGGGTGATTTCAGAGGTGAAATAGATTATTACTTGGTTTCCTCTGGCTTCCTCATACTCCACTCTTCTGTTGTCTAATCTTAACTTGAACCCTAGGGCTCAAAGTGTTTCCCTTTCAAGGTAGAAGAGACAGAATTTAGGTTTACATGGGTCTCCTAAGGGACAAAACAAGGTCACTGTATTTTTTCATGGTTTTAATGCAACACCTAACACCCCTTGTCTCTCTTTGGTGCAAGAATCTCTATTTTACACAATAGGGAACCTAGACAAACACACACAAAGATCATTTGTAGTAAAATACTGTAATTGAATGGAGGAGGTTGGGTTGTTGCCTGTATAAAACACTTGACCCATTTTATGCATGGAAATAACATTCCACTGTGAAAAATGAAAAGAAATGCCTCAGTTTAGCACTGTAGAACTTGCAGCTCAGCTCAGGAGGACTTTGTGATTTTTATTTTATTTTTAAGCTCCCCCTCCCCCATCACACACACTCTTGAAGAGGAGCCAGGTTTGGCTCTGTGTGTAAACACCTGGAAGGGATCCAAGAGGAATTCACTTGGAGGATCCTCCACACACCACAGCCTCCCAGACCTGCAGCAAGCTTAGGAGGAGATTATGCTTCCCTCAATGAGGAAATCAAGGGTTCTGGCTGCCAAAACTCTTGGCTTTCTCATTTTCACTGTTTTGGGATGCAACAGACTCTGGAACACTGTTCTGCTATTGAAGTTGCATCTGTAGGACCCCACTGAACTCAAAAGCCCTTCTGGGTGTTTTGGGGGGTGTGGTGTATGCTGGGAGCTGGGTCAAATTTGCTGACAGTGCCAGAAGTAGATTTCTCCCCAACTTCCATCCCAGTTTCACAGGGGAAAACTGATTATACACAGGAAGAGGGCGGGATTGACAGGGATACAGATCTTTTTCGGAGTCCTCCTTTTACCTTTGTCTACTTTCTGCCTCCTGCCCTCAGCCTGACTGCTGCCCTTCCATCCCTCCTTGCTAGCATGTGAGTAGTCACTGCAGGTCAGAGCAGCCACGTGTGCCTAGAGGGGAAGCTTGTTGTGGCTGTTAAAAATCTCACAGAGGACCCCAGTTGTTATCAGGTTCTATGTCTGAGCCCTGATATAATAGAGCTCTTCTGCTAATACAAGCTACAGGAGTTTCTGTTTCTGTCTGGAGCCAACTCTTCTTACGTCACCCTCTGCTGCAGTATTTGATTTGTTTTCATAAAGGGCTAATTTTACAGTGTTGTTAAGTGGGTTTGTCATTGTGCTGGGCCATGCCCTGCCTCTGATGCTAGGCAGCCCTTGGTGCCAAGCGGTGCCAATTTTCACGCTGGTTGGCAGTGATGTTATTGCTGCCCTCTTTGACTTGGCCTGATACCTCTTCTGGCATTTGTCAGGAAAAGCTGTTGGGAAACTTAGAAGTCTGACCCATTGATCTGTGTTATGCAAAGACTCAGGAGGGTTTGGGGAGCTGGGTTGGTGCAGCTCGGCTCATGTGTACTTTTCCTCCCTCCTCAGGCCACATAGCTCTTGGACAAACACTCCTTGGATGTGTGTACTACCACACAGCACAGTACATCCCTCTTACAAACACACACATGTACACGTGGTATTAATCATACGAGTCTGTGCACTTTCCCCTGCAGAGTCTTTGAATGTATCTCGAGTTGTGAAGGAAGGAGTTAAGGTCCAGGCTGGGCTCCAGTTAGGTAATACACATGCCATGCAAAATAAGACGCTTCAAAGCCCTGTTGACCTTGCTTATGTTGTAATCAAAGATATTTCGGTTCTACTGTGGAAATGCAACTCCGTCCTAAGAAACAGGATCCTCCTGAGCCCCTGTCAGTGTGTTTTCTGGTATATGGCTCAGCAGCGGGATAGCTCATGTTTTCATAGGAAGATGTTGACTCTTTACTGGCTGCGAGCTGAGAGGAACTGGATGAATGATCAGCAGTGGGAGCTGGAGTAGAAGGCGTGTCTGCTCTGGAGAGTGAAAGTTATTTGTGTTTTGCTATGCCTTTTTTTTCTTTTTTTTTTTTTTTTTTTTTTTTTTTTCCTTTCCCCAGATTCATTCTCCTCCATCTCCCTATTCCTCTGCCTGCCAACAGAGAGCATGATCCCTGCTTAATAAAGCTTCGTATGTAAGGAAGTGCCTATGTTTTCCCAACTTCAGTCCTTGGTGAACATAACACTGCAGCAGAATCCAAAGGGAAAGAAATGCCAAAATCAGCACAGTGGAGCTCATTTAAAGCCACAGCTCTTGCATACAAGAGACTGAGAAACATCTGTGTCGGGGTCCAATAACTGGGCACTTATAAAGACGTAATTGACACTGCAGAGGCCTGTTCCCTCCACAGGGTTTAAGAATGTATAATTGCTTTGTGGGGTTAATTTGGTTCCCTTCTGAAATTTTGGAGCCTGATACTGAATTATTACACTTCAGGTAAAATTGATGAGCTGTGTTCTGTCCTCAGAGCTGATCCTGGTAGACAATGTGTTGGATGTTTTCAATAGAGAGTTTACTCTAAGTTTCACTGGCATTAAAATAATTGTTAGGTAGGTACTGTACCATTTTCTCCCCTTCAACAGCCTCTTGTCTTTTAATGGCATGACTTTTCTTGTTTTGATCTGTAACAAAGTACTAGAATGAAGTCCAACAAATCTTATAATTTTTTCATTTAATTGTCACTGGCATGTGCCATGTCCCAGAGGGATGGGCATGATGGATGGAGCAGACTAACAATGAGACCATAGTGACAGGAGCTTGAACTGATGGAGCTGATGCTCCTTCAGGGTGACAAGTCTCCAATGCACCATTGCTGAAAGCTCCAGGGAGCTGTGGGGTTTTGACTTCCCTGTACATGGGTTCAAATCATCAGCCACTTCCTGACAATAGATCTGGATAAGGTGTGACTAGCAGGCCACTGAGAAAATACAGCATAGCTTGTAATTTGTTAAATATTTGTGTTTGAACAGCACCTTTCCTTCAGCCTGCAGAAATCAGGACAAGAGTCAGAAACTGGGAAAGAAAAAGAGTTTTTCTTTCTGTAAGATTTCCAAGTTAAACTGATCTTTTGACCAGCTACACGTTAAGAGTCAGAGCAGCATAGTTAGAAGAAAGCTGTTGGGTTTATTTTCTTCAAGTAGTTACATGTAGGATGCTCTAATTAATTACATGGCAATAAAAGAAAGAGGGAAATTTGCCTTTATGTGTGAAGGATGGCAAATTTAGATTCCTAAATGATGTATGGTGGTCTCCCTTAGGCACAGCAGTGTGTTCAAGGCTGAGCTTACCTCTCCAAGCTTCATTTCAACCTGATTTATTTAAAGCCAGCCTATTTCAGTTAGAAAAACTCATGTGAGGCAGAAACCAAGCTGAGGGTATGCTGTTTGGAGAGAGCAGGGCTCTCCTCAGGGATTTGTGAAGATGTCTGGAAAAGCACAGAGCAGAGCTGTGGCAGGAGGGCAAGAGGTGGTGAAAGCAAGAGAGATGGCCCTTGGAGACCTATCACACATTAAGCCCTCACAGAAAGACAGACCTGGTCATTGATTCAAGTTCCTGAAAGTTATCACATCAGGTTGAAGTTGCTCCTCAAGTCCCTGTGGCACCTCTCTGCATGGCACCAGAGGACCATTGCAGGTACCAACCAAGCAGAGGTGCCCAACATCAGTCCTAGCCACACATTGTGTAGAGGGATGAGCTTAAATCCCAAATCCCAGAAGTCTCACTGAGTACTGGAACAGCTGGAAGGCTGAAACTGGCTCCCCAGGGACCCTAACCCCAATCACCCTCTCAAAGGTAGGTGGCTCTCACCTTTCTCATGAAGAGAATAGGGCAGGTCTCTGCTTTCAAAGATTTGTGTGTCCATCAGCCTTTGCCAGGGAAGGGGGTGATCCTTGGATGGATGTGTTGACAGCAAAGTGTTGAACCACCAGCAGGCACCTCCGTGGGCACTGGGGCCCAACCCTGGCTAAGCAGAGCAGAGGCACACTGGATTTCTGGTGGGGAAATGCATTCTTTGGAGCCCAGGTCTGTCTCAGGCAGAACATAGGTACCAGGCTTCTCAGGTCTGTCACAAGAGAGGTGCTTGCCTGAGCTTTAGGAGAAAATACACTGCAGGACCAACAGATTTTAGAGGCTCTCAAGACCAGGGGGTTAACTGAGTGCTTTCACCTCAGATTTCCATTGCTCTTGTTGGTCTGAGGGAGAAAAAAGATTCAAAATATAGTGGTTTTTTTTTTCAAAAAGACATATTGAAAAAACAAAAATAAACCCTCCTATGGCTGGAGTCAACTGAGATGTTCTCATATAATAGTTTTGCTTCCAATTTTAGCCACTGTTTTTTCAGCTCCTCTTTTCTTTGATAGAAATTTTAGGACCAAAAGCAGAGAAGGGTTATAACAGCAGATAATTAGTCCAAACGTTCACAGAACATCCACTTTGTAGGTTCTGTTATAGCACAAGCCACGGAAATTTCCCAGTACTATACTATAAACCAAAGATCTTTAGCTAAGACCAAGAGTCACCCTTATAATGTAAGACAGGAAAAGAGAAGGACAGACTGACAACTTCTTAAGTACCTAAATTCCAAAGCATTGGTTTAGGAAAGTGCTAACTATGAGAAAGAAAAACACTTGCCCAGAAAAGATATCAGCTTTCTTATTTTCAGAAAGTTAAAAAAGAATCAGGTGTTTTGACAGTTATGAAACTTCTATTGAAATTTTAAGTTAGAATATTTGCCAAAACTGATCCTTTCCCACAGATAGTCTGTTTTGATTAATTTCCCTTTTTCCTGAGAAAAATATTTTATCAAACATTTCCCACCCTTCTCTGCTCTTAGTCTGTGTGGCAATTCCTACATCCCATTATAGAAAGAAAAAACAGCTTAACATTTTTTACTTCTTCAAATCTTCTATTCCAGATTATTTTGAAAATGAATCAGAAAAGTATTGTTTGATCAAAACCCTTCACATTTTTCTCTCAAGTATATTAACTTGTCTACTATAATATTTTCCTTTATTTAATTGCCTCAATACTGCCATTTTTTTCATCAAATACTCTCTTTACCTGATCAGTACACATAATCTTTCTATTTAAAATATGCAAAATATATTTGGTTTTTCTGTTTCCTAGGTTCTGGACATTTGCTTCATGCATTGTTCTGAGCACAGAACAATTGACTGTGCTATCCTGTTTGCTTGTTTTTTCCCTCAAATGGGACTTCTAAAAACAAAGGTGTACCTTTCTTCTTACCTGATACTTACTTGGCTCTGTGGGCATTTTCCTACTGTGGGGTAGCTGCCATCTGGAGATGATTCATTGTTTTATTTCAGCTTTCTGAGAGGAATAAATGCTGGGTTGTTCTTATGGTAATTTCTCCTTGCCCTTCTATTTCTCTTCATTTTCTCTGGTGCGAGCTTGCATGCACATACTCACATGATTTCCAAAGCACCTTTGATTTTTTTTTTCCCCAGATCAATAGAGCATTTAAACTCCAATGATCAAGGAAGAGCAGCTTGTTTACTTCCCCACATATTCTGACACAAGTGGCAGCTCTTGTAAACTGCTTTGATTTTCTGTTAGTGCCTATTATGAAGTTTATTCTTCCCAAAGCCATCCATGAAGTCAAAGTGCTCAAAGTAGTAGAAAATGTGTTTGTAGTAGTCTGAATGTGAGCAGAGCAGCACCCAAAAAGGCAAGCTAAAAAGAGAACAAGAGTGAAAATTTTATCCCAGAATTTTGCTTGTTACTGTCTTTGTTCACAGTAGTCAGACCAATTTGCTTAGTTGAACACCATTCAACATCCATACAGTTGCCAGCTCTAAGTGAGGGTTCAGTGTTTGTCACAGTTTAAAACTGGGAACACATACAAATAGAAGTCAGGTTAATCCTTGGTGAGAATGGGGCTGGACTGTCCGTGTTAGATTTATGCAGGCAGCGTGGATTTGATCCTAAACTTGTTCAAGATCATCAAAACCCACAGCTGACCTTGGCTGACTCTGGCTTTTTGCTCTGATTCCGGAGAGTCTTCTGCATCCCCCCTCTACAGCCTGACCCTTGCAAGGCCCTTGCTTTAGCATCCTTTATTTTGCTGTCCTTTCTTGCTTTGGATACAAGAGAAGAAAAACTGCAAAGCCCTAACGTCAGAGAAGTTGGCCAGGGGAAGGGGACATGTTTATTTAAGTTGTTTTTGCTATACTCCAGATCCCACTTTGGCTTCTGTCTCTTTCAACATTTCTGTCTCTTTTTTTTTTTCTTTTTTTCCTCCCCCCTTTCTTTTATTTTCTTCTTTTTCCTGGGGTGAAAATGAGCCCTTATTCAAAGCACGCTGTCCAGTTTTCTGTTTTGCTGGGTAATGTAAGCGTGTAACTTTCCCATCCAATCTCTCCACCCTCTCTTATCACCATCCTAGTCTTGGTTCTTCCTCTACTATCTGCTGTCCTTGATTCCCCTGTCTTTCCTTGCATCCTGCTCTGCACAGTTGCTGCTTTTCTTTTCCCTAGCCAGCACGTGCTGTGGATAACTCTGTGCTCTCTTTAGTTCTCATCTTCTTTTACTGCAGGAAGGTGGTGTCCCCTCCTTGCAGACAAAGGGTAGGTGCCAGCTTGTTGGCTTCAACCAACTCGTGGTGGAAATTGTGTGGGATCAGCAGGTTAGCAGGCAGTGTGTTTGTGTGTTTAGTCAGGCATATGGTCATGCATATTTTCTGGGAATTATTGATACTGTTCTGTTTAATATCCATCCGAGCAGTACACAAACAAGGAATTAGCCATTGTTCTCAAAATGAGAGAGTGAGGGTGAAGTGAAACTGAGAAGCATCTGGAATTGGCCTGGTAAAGCAGCATTTGAGAGATATGATACCAGCTCATGAAAGCAAAAGGATTTCTGTGTTTGAGAAGAAAACCACCCTGTTCTTTTGCTGATTAACTCCTGGGGCCTGGTAGACTTTCCTTGAGTTTTACTTTTGAGTGACACTTACAGCTCTTTTATCTCTCCTCCTTCCTTCCCTCTGCTGTGTTTTTCCTCCTATTCCTTATCAAATTTATTGTCTCTTTATGTGCTTTAAGTCACTTTCCCATATGGATTTCTCTCCTCTTACCCATATTCCCCTCCTTCATCTGATTCCCAGGAGTCTTCTGTCATCATGGAATTAGGAGAGGAGCAGCCCTGTTCCCAGCACTGAGCATCAGCTGCAGACTCCTTTTCTTCTTCATTTTCTTCCTAGCCTATGCTCTGCTGCATATTCACAAAGATCATCCACTGGATTGGGGAAAGAGATCTTATCACTGTTGGTTTTTGTTTTTTTTTTTTATTTAAAACCGGGAAAGAAACACAAAGGAAAGGCCTTTGCTGTTACTAGTGTTACTCAATTTTGAATGCAGGATTTTTTTTCTCCTGTGCTAATGTACCCTACTGCTGTTATTTTCCTTAATTATTACAGTAAGATCGTAGTTTTGCAGTCCTGATAACAGCCTCAACAAATCGTACTGATGGTGGTGATAAGTTTCTCAGGTGTGAGAGAACATAGTCCTTAAAATCAGGGAAACTGAGGACCAGAGAGGACATGTTCTGCTTTGTCCAAGATTTGGTATTGAGTTGGTGTCAGAGGTAGAAACAGAGCCCAGCAGGCTTGGCCTTTGATTAAACTTTTTTTTAGGAGCTGTGATAGTTATTCTTCAGCCTCAGTTGTTCTCCCCAAGAAGCACCCACACCCTAATTCCTGAAGGATGTTTTGTTGTAGCTGCTGCTCTTGGGTTTTTTTGCTGGGTAATTGGTACTGAGCTGGTGGCACCAGTCTTTTACCTGGTGTCACGTTGTTGAAAGCACTGGCAAAAATGGGGGACAGATGAAGAAGGCAGCTGGCATTTGTGACATGAGCTCTTTGGAATCAGTAGAAAGTCAGATGGTCTTGAATTAATATCTCTGCCCCAGACATGCTGGTGATGTTTGAATCAGTGTGAATTGTCGTATTTCTCAAATGGAACAGCATGTGCAATCCGTGATGGAAGAGAAAAGCAAATATCACTGAAGCTCCTTGGTTCAGAATACTCTTATTTAAATTGGAATAATCTGATATTTTTGATACATCTGCATGTTGATTAATATATTGACTTGCTGAAACAGCTCGTAGGATACGTAACTGCTAAGCATCTTCCTAGGAAATGCCCAAAACCCCTCTCTGGATGTCTCAGGCTATTAGTTAGGAGTAAAAGCTACTCATTTACCCCATGGTTAAATACAGACCAGGTGAGTGGATACAGAAGGGACTTCGGACACAGCATGTTAGCACCCCAGACTGATTTGGAGAGGGGTCATCATCTAGCACACACTCTCCTGGCTAAATAACTGGTGTTTCTGTCAGGAGTGTCAGCAGGGAGGCTGTACATCATACAGCTCGTGTGATTTTATTTGGAATTCAGCAGCATCTGTGCTGGTAAAGACTCAGGTGCTAAGGCTGAAATCTGGAGCTTGCATTACCGCTGTCTTACGTTGCATCTGTCTGGTGGATAAGCAGAGCAGCCTCTCTGAGGTCAAAACAGCATCTTTCACCAGTGATAATTTAATGGGGATTATTTTCAGTGTAAACTAGACAAGAATTGGAAGCCTTTTGTGCTGTAGTTCATGTATGGAGATGCTCAGGGAGAAAAGAAGTACTAGGAGAAAAAGCAAATATTAACTAAATGCATTACGCACACAGTTTTGAAACATGTACTTGGCAGAGGGAAGGGTGAGCAGTACAAGCCAGAATCTGCTGTTGAACACAGCAAAGTAAACCTAGAGTAACTCCTTTGGAGAGGAAGTCAGAGGGGCTGTTCTAGACCAGTGGATGTGTAGAATGTGGGGCAGGGACAGTGCATGCAATGGGGAAAATGAACAAGCTGAGGAGTGGATGTCATGGGGAGCAACCTCCAAACACCATCATTGCTGTCATTAGTTTAATTTGGGTGTGTAATGGTTATGGTGATGCAGTGGGAAACATTTGTACAATGTGGAGTTGTTTGTAGTTTTTGGAGCATTTTCTACGTATACCTATCATAATCCCTCTAGACTGTGAAATTAGGCCATATACAGTGAACTCTTTGTGTTCCTGGCAACAAACACTTCTGAACTCTGCTCTCCAATCTTGTGGCAGTAAACTCCTTCACCCCTCCCATACTGTCCCATCTCCAGCAATAATATCCCCTCCTCTGTTTATAAACAAACACCCCCAGAGGAAGTTCACAGGAAGAAAAGTTAGGTAATGAAAATCCACCATGTGCTCAGGTCCAGGCTGTGGGTTGGAGCCAGCAGTGTTGCTGGATATTTCCTACTCTACATCTGCTTGTAGGAGTTTCTTTGATGAGATGTCTGCCTGTCTGTTTAATTATACATCTTTCTCTTCTGTTCTCTTCATTGTGGAAAATATGAAAAAAGAGGGAGTAAAATTATAGTCTCAGTCTGCTTTAAAACCAGGGTGGACACCATGTGGGAAGCCCAAGCAGGGACAGTAGCTTCAGTAAACATGTAGAAGTTCTGCTCAATAAATCCACTGATTTTTGTCTTTCTATTTTTTTTTGTTTTAAATTTTAATACTGAAATCTAGATTATGGCTTCTGGCAAAACTGTTGCGCTTGAGTTGTGCAAAGTCTGCAAAAAGGACTAAAATAGCCCAAAGGATAATTGTCCTGCTGGAGTCTGAGCAATGGTGATAATTTAATGGCAATTATTATCCCATTATGTATAGGCTGATATATCTGGTGTCACATATCTCTCTTGCAAAGCCACCAATATGAAGAGGTAGGAGTGAGCAGGACCTAAGAATCAGGTAACACAGGACTGTGTAGTCACCATGAGCTCTGGAGCAAGGGACGGATAGGCATGGTAAAAGTGCTGTCAGCTAGAAAATAGAAAATTCTTACACTTGCCCCAGAGGTCCCCCAAGCCCCTCAGAGCACAGAGGAAATGCAAACAAAAAAGTTATTTTAAATGTTTTTTTGTCACTGCTCCTGGGTCTTCCCTGTACTTCTCAGACAGAAGGTGCAGGAATTGTGTGTGTGTTTCCTTCCAGGAGGCATTGGTATAATCTAAAAAGCCTTTTGGGGCTCTCAAAATGCATGGGTAAAACCATCAGATAGAGAAAAGCTCTGGGAGTGAGGGAGGCAGCACGGGTCAGGGTTGTGTTTCTTCACTTGTGCAAAGTTGTACTGTCAATGCACAGCTCATGCCACCATCACAGGCTACCCCTCTTCCGTAAGGAGGATCTTTGGAATTTGTGAATAATGGAGATTTTACAGATACAAGAGATGTGCAACTTGTGGTCCCACTTCTCATTCTAAGAGCCTTGGAGGTTTAGATACATTACAAAAAGTTTCCAGTGTTGGCAGAATCTCTGTACCTTAAAATGGGATGGTTTAAAATAGTCTTCTCTGTAGCTTTTTGTTGAAAGTTTCTCTTATTTTACAAATATTTTCTGGCATGTAATTGATAGCCTTATTGGTAAGACTGTTCCAGTGTGGTCCATTTCCTACCCCAACAGAAAGTCAATCAGAAATGAGCATTTGGTATTGCAGCATGGACAAAGTTTTTCACTTGTTGCACAATCCTTTTGCCTGTGAACAGGTTAAATAAGGAAGGGGGCAAGGTGGTGATGGAAATGGACCTGATTTATACCTGATTTATTCCTCCAAGAATTTCAGGATAACTGTGAACGGTTTCCAGGAGGAAAGTTGAGAGATTTGTTCTTGCCCTTTCAAGAGTTCTGACTTAATAAAGAGCAGAATATATTCTTCTTTGCACTGGGAAAGACTGGAATTCCCCAAAGTCCTCTTGCTAGAGATGTTTTTATCAAACAGACTGTTTACATTCTGTGTCTCACCAGAGGCAATGCTCAAACAGGGGTGATCTACAGCTTTACACTGTAAGAGTAGGGGTTTATTTTATTTTATTTTAAACATCAGCATACCACCAGTTTTACTGGGAAATGGCTGTATCCAAACACCTGCAGGCTCTATGGAACAGGCCAGGGAGAGAGGCAACAGCAGCTGCATCTCTCAGAAGTGAATGATACTGCAAGTGGTCTGTGTTTCTTCTCTGAAGGTTTCTGCAGGGTTGGGATTTGCAGCAAAGGTGGGTCAGGCCAATTTGAACTTCTGGAGGAAGACACCTTGCAGTGGTGGGATGCTGAGTGCTGGACCAAACTCTTCCCTCTGCCTCAAACTCTGATGGCAGAGGCAAAGAAGCAAGGGCCTTCCTACCTCAACCATGTGTTTTGTTTCACACTGCAATAACCAAACTGGTGAGCAGTTTCTGAATTCTCATCTTTAAGAAGGAACTAAATTAAATGGGAGCTCTGGATTTCATGAGAGAGAGGGAAGAAAGGCATGAGATTAGGATAGCTCTTCCTACCACCACCCAGCTGTCATCCCTCCTCTCTCAGGATTTACATCTCTTGTAGCTTTATTAAGAAACCAACCCTTTATTGCACATCTCTATGTCTGAAATGGTCCATAAACCTTGAGTCAGGATCTAAACTTGTGTTCAGTTGCAGTTGTTTTTTGGTTTTTTTTTTTTAAAATACTTAAGTATCTTCTGGAAGTGATGTATTTCCGCTCCCCATGCACACGTCTTCTGTGCATCATTGAGGAGGATGCACGTAAGTAGGCATTGTGGCCAACATTTTTCCAAACCCAAGCGATCCAACCAGCTGTTCAGCAGGGATGTTATTTATTGAGAACTGTCAATGTGTTCAACACATGGTGTCCTTTGTACTGATGAGCTCGCAGACTGGCTTTTATGGGCTTTCTCTGACACTCGTCAAACACTGATGGCAGGGCCAGCTTGACAGAGCACACTTTTTAATGTGAAACTGATTACAGAAGGGCATTGCAACATCATGTTCTGTAAGTAAAGGAGAGACAGAGACTAGCTGGCAGAGGAGAAAACAGGCAGTTGCAATGGGCAGAGGTTTCTTTTTGGCTGGTGGTTTCAGGAAAAGAGCAGAGATTTCCTTCAGTGATAAATTAGATGCTTTGGGATAAAGAAAGTATGTTTGTTTCAGCAGCAATGAAACTGCTGTGTGAGAGAGAGGCAAGCTCCCTCTTCTGCTAATTCAAACTGCTTATTTTGTGGCCGAGTGGTTGGAGGTGCACAGGTTGCTCTGGGACTTTACTTCCTACTTTGCAATTGCCTTGAGGTACCTGCAGCTCTGTCCTGTCCATCTGTGAAGATGGGGTAAAGGTTCTCAGCAGCCCTCAGAGACGTGTTCTAAGGATGAGGTAATAACATCAGTGCAACATTTTGATCATGTATGATGCTGTAAATGTCAAATGCCACTCTGCTGTACCAAAAGGAGGAAATGCTCATCCAAGAAATCCTGTTGGCCAGGGCTATACTGGGTCCCTGCAATGCTGTGCTGGTACAAAGAGAAGGCTGAAGGTGTAGAATGCCAAAGAGCCAAAAGACAGAGGTATATCCCTCCAATCTCATACTTTATCTATTTGTCCAATCTTTTGTTTCTTGACTTGTGTAAGCTCGTATTCATGAGTATCGCAGGTATTTATTTTCCTCTACTGAAAAACAGAGCTGTTGCCTGAACAGCGTGACTCTGGCCACATTCCCTCCTATTCAGCACAATACAATCTTGGCTCTTCACTAGTTAATATTTTCTGTCAACAACCTGCAAGTAAACATAAAATCAGTGCTGATAAAACTTGCAGATGTTGCAGAGTTCAGGGAGTGGTAAACAATGACCAAAACAGGGCTCTCATTTGGGTGTTTTCAAAAATTGAGAACATGCAAACAGTATGAATTAAATAAAGCCAAATGTGAAGTCATACATATAGAAAGATGGGTGACAGGTCCTACATGAAGGATGGCTGGTGGGGGAAGGATTTTTCACCTGGAAGCTAAATGTGTAGGAGGAACTATGTGCGGGAATAGATAAAACATGTAAATGTGAGATTCCAGTGTGATGCTGTAGCCAAAGGTTTAGAGTCATTGCTGTCTGTGTAAACAGGGAAGCATTGAATGACACTGGGGAAGTTGTGCTATCTTGGTATTGATCCTGGAGTAGCTTCTGCTGAACTGCTTTGTTTAGTTCTGATGTCCACAGTTTAAGAAGGATATTGTGTGAATGAGGGTTTAGAGAAAAAAAGTTATCCATGACAATAATTACAGGATTTTTAACAAGTCAAAGTATTTGACTCAAGAAGATTGAGAAATGGTGAGCATCATGATCTCTAAGTACATATTTGGGGAATATTAATCAGATCATTGGAAGCTGAAAATCTGATAATAGAGGATATGAGTAAATCCAATGGATGCCCATGGAGACTAAGCAACTTCAAAACAAAGAAAATGTAGTACATTAGCCTTGAGAATAGTCAGTCATAGAAAAACTTATCTGACTAGAATTGTGGAATATCTGTTACCATAACTTCACAATTAAATTTGAGTGTTTTTCCCAATTATAAATTATATCCAAATTAAACTTCTTCAAAGAGTCAGTCCTCACCAATATTGTCTGAGTGTTTCTAACATCAGATTATTCTGCGGTTTTCAGCTATTGCTGCAAAAATAATTGAAACCAGTAGTAAAGCACAGGTAACACAGGGATGGCAATTCAAAATCTTTTCATTTTCCAGTATTTCTACGGATTGGCCTTGACTCCGGTGCTTACCTCTATTCACTGTAACATTCCCAGATCTTTGTAGAGTCTCCTGTAGTTGAATTGTCAGGCTCAGTTTCATACAATGTTGTAAATCTTCTTTAGATTTTGTCACTTAACCAGGATGCTAAGTTTAGCAATGGCTAAGCTTTCCCCCTTCAACACAGTACAGCTTGCTAGTCTGAAGTCAAGCTGAAAAACAAGACTGAAATCTTTTGTCATTGAAGGTAGTAAGAGTTTTATCATTGACTTCAAATGACCTCCTGAATACAACCTTCAGGGAACCAAGTCAAGGTTTCCCTCTGAAAACTGCAGCATTGGCAATGTCAGGACTGTGAAGCTAATGCAGCAGACATCCCTGAAAAACAATGAAGTGAATGATACAGCAGAGAATAAGCTTGGGGTGTGACTTTTGCTCGTCCTCTCCTTGCTGGGTGGTCTGTCTCACTCTCTCAGGGCAGAAGAGCAGTCCAGAAGGGTATGTAGGTACATGCTGAAATGACCTATTCCTGTGACTTTGGCCAAGTGGTAAACAAAAAAACAACAACAAAGACGTTTCCTAGCTAATTAGTGTTCTGAGATGGTATTTCATTACACTTGAGCTATCTGAAGCTGGAGATGGTTCCTCAAAATTAAAATTTAAGCCAAGTGCTCAAAATGCCCTGGTCTGCTTCCTCCAGCCCATGTGCACTGAGAAAGTAGTTATATGTACATACTATTTTGTTAGTATTGATTTTTTTGTTGTTGTTCCAAATTTAACCAGAAGTGGAAGGGCTGAAATAACATAAGAAATGTTGGACATATGATATTTCCTGCTGCTCAGCTAAACAGAAGAATTGCCAAAAATCTTCTAAGGTAGCTTGTTGCTTTTACGTTTTTCTCCCAGTTCTGCAGACTTGAGAAGGTCAATTACTTTTGAGAAGCATTTGACTTTGGCAACGCTTATGGAAAGCGAAGTAGAGTTATAACCTTTTGGAGGTTTGCCCACTGCTGTCCCATTGTATTCTTTAAGAGCTAAAGGCTGAATTTTCAGCTACAGCCTTCAGCTTAATAGGTGTGAATTTGTTTCTGTACACTTCTAAGACATCCTGAGTATCTGTGTGAGAATTTTCTGTTAGATGTCTATTTATTTGTGCTCACAGATCAAGTGACCACTGATATTTGTAGAGGAGAAATACAGGCTCAGGTATTTCCAGGAGAAAAATCATACCAAAACAAATGCAGTCTAATTCAAATTGAGCAGAAAAATAGAGCTTTAAAATTATATACTCTGGTTAGTGTGTGGTGACTGCAGCCTATCTGGTATGCATTCTGTAATAGTTATATCATGTTTGAGAGTCAGGTTTTTTCAGCAGGATGTTTCCTAGAAAGCAGAAATATCTCTGTGGTTTGTGTATGGGTTTGGAACTTGTATGCAAGTATGGAGCTGGGAATTTGAGGCATGAAACAGCCGTGATTAGAGAAGGCCCAGATCCTTTTGAGAAGTGACAGCAGAAAATGGGCACGATCAGCTCCCTCCTGCCTGCTGTTATTGCACACTTCTGTGTCTTGCATCGGAGACACAGTTTTCAAGGTTGCTAAGTTCCTCTGTTGTTGATATCAGTATGGGTAAGATGCAGTCATATGGGAAAATTAGATGCAATAAGATACATGAGTCTGGATAAGATCTGAGATATTTATGCAACGAGATACTTAACTCTCACAGGGGCAAAGACCTTGAATGGTATATATCAGTGTAAATGCACTGGAACTACTCGGTTTTTCACTCACAAAGTATCTGCCCAAGAATGTTCTCAAAATCCAATCAAATAACTAAAATTGTTTCATGTGGAAATGCCTCTCAATTACAAAGACAAGTCTAAGCTATCATGATGTGATTTTTACAGTCTCCTCGCAGGGTGCCCTAGTTTGCATTCATGGAATTTTTTGTTATTGTTTTCTTTTTGTAATAATGTGGATGTTGGCCATCTGTCTGATCCTGGAAAGGGTTCTAAGGTTGTCCCTGCTCCCCAGGTCTTCTTCCCACTCACTCATTGATTATAATGTTTGATTTAGGTGCCACCAGATTTCCTTCTTTGTTCTCTAGCCCTCATCTCCCTCCCCCCCCTAAACACACATGTGTTGTGCAATGGTGTAAAATCTCTTCTCTCTGCAGCTGGGAGTAGTAACTGTTCAGCTGGTTTCAGTGCTGCCCTAAAGCTGCTGTAAAGGTCAGAGACAAGGGAATTCTGAAAAGCAAAACAAGCTGTGTTTTCATCCCTCCTTCACTCTTTGCTGTGTATTTTGATCAGCACCACAAGCATTCTCATGTACAGACCTCCACTTCTCACTGCTCCACTTTTCTGGTCATGGAGGGCTTCTGTGGGGCAGCACATCAGGCGGTTTTCCAGCATGACTCCAGGCTTGGCTGCTGCTGCAGCTGATTGACTTGCAGTGCTTGTCAGGCACAAAGCACGTTTTGAAAGGAAATGCCATATTGAACTCCCAGGGAGCTGATGGGTATTGTGCACGGTCATCTGATGGCACAGATGTGCCCCTAATAATCCTTCCAGGAGAATGTTTCCTCCTGGGATGTTTTGGCCATCTGATCTGCTCTGAGGTATGCTGACCTATCTTGACCCAGTTTATGATCAATTCTCTCCGCTGTTTTCTAAAAGGAGCCCAGAAATACCACTTTATCATTTAGATTGTCTGGAAGCTATGGTACTTACATATCCACCCCTTCCGTAGAAGATACTGTCTGTGTTTGCTCTCAAGCATTAACTCTTAGAAAAGGGGGGGGAAAGCCATTCTGTGCTAACATGTACAAGAATAAATTTCTTTGTAGAGCTTTGATAACTAATCAGTATTTGGCTAATATTGCAGGGAAGAGGAGGAGACATGGAAGCAGAGGTATGTTCCACCAAGCACATTGCTGGATAGAGTCATCTGTGTGTGTAGTGACTCTTCTGTTGGTCTGGCATTGTATTTATGGCCCTTTTTGCAGGTCTGTGTGTACTTCCAGTTTTGTGTGTATGTGTCTGTGAAAGATGGATGAGTTTCATGAATGCCTCGATATGTATCTGTGTATTTTGCAACATCTGCTTTTAAAGTGTGAATGGTGTTAATGCTGGATGGCTCTGAGGGTGAATTCTGCCTCAGCTACAATAGGAGGTTAATTTGTAACCTGGTTCTGCTGATCAGTGAGCATAGATAAGCTTGGAAGTTGAGAGGTGTGTTAAGGTCCTCTTAAGCCAAACCAACAAACTTACCGAGGGTTTCCCATTCCCTGTGTTTGAAGGATATCCAAGTTTTCATAAACACTGAACTCTGTTTTATTATCGTTGCGCCAGGCTAGAGTCTCTGAACTGGTAGTCGCCAACCTGAATTTTTGTCTGAATGAAGCCTGATGCAAAGCCTCTCCATTTATGACATACACCAGTGATTCGCTGAAGGAACATGCTGATGGCTGCAAAGGTTGTGACTTCAAAATAAGTATTATTCAAACAAAGCCTTCCTTCACTACCTAAATACCGTTCCTGTCTTTTCATATATCATGATCACCTCTAATAACATGGACACATACTGATTTTCCAGGCTTCAACCCCCAAAATTCATTTGTTTGTGAGAATAAGGCAGGAGAAATAAGTTGTTTTGTGGATATTGGAAAATCCTTACCCTCGTTGTCTGGAATATTTCTTTGCTCCCAGACTTTACAGCAGAGGCAGAAGTTTGACCCTTGTGAAGGATGTGCTCTTTGCTGTCCATCTGAAAGCCTGCCTAAACCTAGTTATTAGATCATAAACAACAACAGTTTGTTAACCAAGTACCAGTCTCCACTGGTTCTCCAGCTTTATTGTGAAATGCTTGGGAAGATCTAGATAAGAAACCAAACTTCCCACTAATACTTGTTTACGCTGATACTGTATACAAAGGAGCCTTTGCAAAAGCAATCCCCAGTCCAAGGATGACCCTGCTGCAGTGCTGCAAGGACTGAAGCTCACTCTTCTGTGCCATCTGGTTCTGCAGTGCTATGTGCTCTCTTACACCACAAAATCCTCACAATCTTTTAATTTCTCACTAACCCCAGCCTACTCGATCTCTTTGCAGTAAGCTCTTATATCTGTTAGTGCTTATATTCTTACAATAGGCCCAGTGAAGTGTCACTAATATGATTGTCCATGCCAGTGGCTGCTCTGTTGCAGCCTACATGATATGGTTATCAGAAGGGAAGGATTTATGTAATATTTATAACTAAGCAGCCACAAACTCACCTTTTGCTGTTTTAGCTGTTCTCACTGTCCCGCTTTCAGACTTCCAGGTATCTCATTGACCATATGAATGACTGGGAATTGGAGAAACAGAATATATGCCTAGCTTAATGATAAATGGCAATGATACAAAGATTTTTGATATACCAGAGAAACTTGGGCTGAATTCTCAACAATAAATTGACATAGCTCTCTTAGACTCTATTTCTACATGATGAAGATAGTCTTTCATGTCAAAACTAAAATAACTCCATCCTTCTGTCTCAGATCTGAATACTATTGCCTACTTTGTAAATGATAATATCTGGTGTGAATTTGGCTAGATTGCTAGCAGCAGCAAACATCCCCTTTTTGCTTGCTTAAGTAGTATGTTGCCACCTGAGCAACTCTCAAGTGGTTTGCTTGAGCCACTCTTCATCTCAGGGGGTGACCTCAAGAGGCCTCTTAACTGTGTTGGAAATGGTATAGACAGAGATGTTTCCTTAAGTACTCTAGACTTTGAATTATTTAACTATTGCAGAAGGAAGTGGGGGCTGGGGGAAGCATGGCAGAGGAAAGGAGAGATTATTTCTCCCCTTTGTAGAACTCTATTGGGTTCAACATCATACCACGAAATATCCAGTGCAGAACTCAAGAACTGCTCCAGTGGATCTTCGCTGACTTATCCAATTGTATGGAACATGGGGATACTTAACCCAAATCTGTCGGTTTTAATTATTTTCCTGTGGACAGATAAAAGCTTTCTATAGGTTCCTGTAGAATATTTGCTCTTTCAGGCGTTCCTCTGTGCTTTGATACTAAACGATTAAAGCATGCTAAAGAAAAAAACAGCCCCAACCTTTAGCTCCCTGTTCTTGGGCCTCCTGACTGCAGCTTTGATTGTTGACCTAAATTCCCCTTTCATAACGGAGTCCTGTCACCTCTGGTTGTAGTCTCCCAGCAAAACAGGCACGCCAACTTTCAGAAGTGCAGGGCACTGTTTTCTGTCCTGCCGATCTCGGCTGTGACGGGCTCTGCAGCACACCTGGTGTGTTCAAAGTCAAACTGACCTCCTTGTTTCCCTTTCCCCAGCCCCTCTTTTATTCCTTCTCTTCCCATTGCTCAGCAAAGCAAGGCAACTTATTCGACATCAAGAATTAAATTCTTACGTAATTCTGTGGCTGGGCTGTTAGCAAGATGCAAGAATCTGCATGAAGTGAGAGAAGGAGACCTGGAGTCTCTTATTTGATAATATTAAAATGGATTACAGCAGCCTGAATGGACTACATCATCCTCTCTTATTTCAAGCTCTGTCCACAAAGAGAGAGCTCCTAATGACTCCAACAGCTTCAGCCTGTAGCTGTGAGTTCCCACTCCTCTGTGACTGCTGTTGATAAACATCTCCTCCAATCTCAGCCCTGTGAGCTTGACTACAGCAATGCCTTGTGTCCTCAACCAGGACTTTCTCCCAGAAGTTCAGCAGGTGATGCTAGGCTCTGTGCTTGTGCTGCCCAACCCTGTCCAGCACACAGGGCCCACGTGAGGACATGGCTCTATTTAAGTCAAGATCAAAGCCCTGGGGAAAAAGAAAAGGCTTATAAAGCAAATACTTGGCCTCTTTCCTTCTGGAAGAGGTCAGATGGACAGCTGTATACTGGAGCAGTTGTGGGTCAGTAGTCAGAGAACTGAGATTTCACTTGTTAAAAAAAAAAAAAAAGAGAGACTGTATTTATGGTTTTCCATGTTTGGCTTTTGGCTTTGGGCCTTTGGAGTTTAACTTTCCAGCTTTCCCCTGTCTTTTGATTCCTAGGAATTTACTTTTCCTATAAGGGACAAACATCATGGGACTGGAAGGAGCCTTGTGGACCATCAAAGTCTGTCTCTGGCTAAGGAACGTGGTGTCTTACTCTGTTCATGTGCTTCTCCAGAGCTGTCTGGAAAGTGACTGACTCCTTTGTGGGGAAGGAAGGTTACCAATTCCTCCTACCAGAAAGATGAACTAGCACCTCTTTTTTTTTTTTTTTTTTTTTTTTTAATAGAAGATAAAATTCCATTTTCATCCCCTAGTGCTTTACAAAGAAATCAGAGTACTACTCAGAGTAAGGAGTTAGAAGGGCTGTCAGTATTCTTCTCAGCTGTAGCTCCATCCCTTTCTAGCAACTCATGGCTAGCAGAAGTGAGGAAACTCTTTGCTGCTGTATGAAACGTGTACATATTTTTTTAATCTATTTGCTGTGGGGAAAACAAACATCAGTTTTATTTCACACCATTTCTTGACTCAGAAATTTCAGGCATATTCACCTAATTGTGGTTTTGCAGTCACTGGCTTGAGTCTCATTTACCATGAGGCCTCTTTACACCACATTTGGTTTGTAAAGGGATATTAAGTAACTAAAAATGTCCTTTACCACATTATTGTAAAGAATGCTCAGTGTAAATGAAAATCTAAACTCTGTATGTTTTTCATGAGAATGTTGGTTGTGGTCACAGCTGAATTTTGAATTCAGAGTGTCAACCATTGTAAGGGGTGATTTTTCTCAAAAACAGCCTTGTTTGAGGTAAAAGAGGCCTCTTCTGGTTTAAAATGTTCTTAATTATATCTGAGAAATAACTCATGGCTATGGAACCTTTTACTAAATTGAAATAAACTGTGAAAATATAAAATTATTTAGTTTTCAGAAGTTCTGGCAATTATTTCACATTTCCCTCTTCCAATGGTTTTGCCCTTATTAGTTGTCATAGAAGAAGTTACAAATTCTTTTATTATGACATCCAAAGTCCCAGATGAAATTAGTTTCATTGTGCTGGGGACAAAACGGAAAAGTGACACTCCCTTAGCTGGAAGATTCTTAGTCTAAAGCCAAAAGTGAGTGAAGGACTGGGAAAGTAGGTACAGCATACAAGCAAAAGGAGGTCATAAAATGAACTGCTACAACTTTGCAAGTTAGAGGGAGTGTGGCTTTCTTATCTGTTTTCTTACTCTTTTTCCTTAAGAATAAAGAGAATAAAGAATAAGTCTTGCTGCTGAAGGGATTGTGTTCAGTCCATCTTTTCATCAAGAGTTGGATGTCTGTAATAGTAAAAGTTTGAGAAAAGAATACTGTACATGGCATATGGATTCAATGATGACCTTTGCCATAAACTAGAAAATGCGAGTAACTGGAATAGTAGACTGTTTTAGTTCAGCAGCTTTCATATTGGCATGTTCAGTGGTGTCCCTATTGTCACTCTTTTGTTTTTTTTTTTTTTTTTTTGCCCTCCTTTGGCTCCCTGTAAATCTTGAATTGATGGCAGCTGTTTGAGCCAAACTCAAGACATGTTGCATCACATCAGGGTATAAATGCTCAAAGGCAAGGAACGATTGCTACTATTCTGTAGTATTCCTCCAGCAGCTCCATCTGTTCAGCTGAGGTCAATCACTAGCATCATATACAGCCCTTCAGAGAGAGAGAAAGATGTTCTTTAATGCTGGCTAGGAAACTGAATTTCCATTCCACAATAATTTATTAGATCTTTGTGGGAATATTTCCAGCCCCGGTCAGTGAAAAAAGCCAAAAAATCTTGACCCTTAAAGACTACATGGTGGACTTCCCCAGAGCTGGAGACCCCAGGCACCTGTTCCAGAACTTGCAGCCATCCATCCAACACTTGGGATCTTGGATGCTCTAAGAAAAAGGTGGATCAGCTATTGAGTGTGCAGCTGCCCTATGGTCCACAGGCCTGGAGAGTTTGGTTGCTGGGCAGCAGAGGTGGCAGGAGATGGTAGGGAGTGTGTCTGGAATGGGTTGACCTTCTGTGCTTAAAGTCAAAAGAGTTGAGGGAGGCCCTAGGGTTTTCTTGGCCATGCTGAAAACCTGCAGCTTCTCAGAGAAAATTGTTGGGACTATCCAATTTATACATCATATTCCTGTTCTTACCATGTTGGCATTTCTGGACAGGCAAAAACTCTTACAAAATGTCTGACGAGCCCTAATGGTCTTATTACAATAAGTTGAGATTTTTATAACTTATTTCTTTATTACTTAGTTGGAAGAGGGTGTTGTCTTCTTGTTCATTGCAGTGTTATCCACCCACTATAGCTGGACAATACATTCATTTGAGATTCATAAAATGCAGAAGTTTATGGGCTCTCATACATCTGAAAATGAATGATTTGTAAAAGGATTTATTCCATAAAGAAAAATTATAAAATGCTTAAGAAAAAGACTTCAGGAGGTTATTGGCTTTCATATCATGAAGTTCTCAGGTAAATAACCATCCCAGCAAATATCTTTTTATTTTAATTGTTATTTTAAAATTATTATTTATTTTTTTAGCATATTTGTTTTTTCCTTTCCTGGTTCTCCTGCTCTACTTTCTCATGATCAGAAGTAGCAGTATAAACTAGAAACTGGTCTCGAAAAGGTTTTGAACTGAGTGCGCCCTACAGATGAATAAACACATTACCTTCTGAACCCTGGGATCTCTCTTCCAAAGGAAACAGGAAAAGGGGGAGCTCAGAGTCCCTAGCAAAATACCAATGTGCAGGAAAAAAAGGCCTGTTCAATTTTATTTTTTTTTAACTTTCCCATCAGAAGACTTTTTTTTTTTTTAAGGGGGAGGAGAGGGGAAGGGTGTGAGGAAAGGGGGAAGGGGAAGGTGTATGCTGGGAGAGGGGAGGAAAAATACATTGAATGCTCCTGTAACCTTTGCTCTGTTGATACTAGACAACACTGCACTGTTAATGAGTGATTGTTAACAGATGGCTGTTGAGCAACTTAGTGAGAAGCAGAAAATGTTATTTGGTTGTAATGTTGGGAGGGTTAGGCTGCAGGGTTGAGGTAAGGGGATATTTAGTCTTTTCATGAGGACCAAACTGTCAGATTTATGGTTTTCATCTAGGCTTTTGGAAGTGAAGGCTTAGGGGAAGGATTGTTTTGTGTGTGCTGATAGCAGAAGGGCTGTTTGGTGCTGAAGGCTCTAATGATTGCTTCTGCTGTTGGGGTGTGGCCCTGCAGCCTTTGAGAACTGAAAGATGGAAATGTGTCTTTATCTTGCTGAACCTCATGTCTCAAACTGAGGAGGAGTAGGTTCTTACCATCCCTTGGAGCTATCTGATGACTGGGTGAGACAGCTTTAGGTGTGGATCCACATTTTATCTCTGAGACAAATTAGTGTGTATGCCCTGAGGTGCACCAGATTGTTAGGAAGAGTGTGTACGAGGGAGCAGGGATTTTTCTGAATGTGTGTGTCCACCTCTGCATGATTATTGCCCTTCCCTGGTGTTGTATTTACCTTGCTCAGCACAACCAGCATACCAGTATATGCCAATTCCTTACTGGCTTTTATTGGGTATGAATGTGACGCTAGCCTGAACTCATTCCATCCACTCTCTTTAGGGTTTGGGTGATTGAACCTGTCAAGATGATTGCAGCTGCTCAGTGTCTCTCAAACTGTTCAGTACTAAGATTTTATACTTATTTCTCCTCTAGACCTTATTAAATAAAAGGTTCAGGGGTGTGATGTACAAGTGAGATCAACGAGGGCAACTTCTCAAGACAGTTCTTATTTTCAACAACTGATGTATGGTTTGGGTGAAGGTAAGAACTAAATGCACAGTACATTTTGCTGGTAGGAATTCGCAAAGAAGTTTTGGTCTTTGGTCAGCAAAAGGGAATCCCATTTATAAACACTGGCAAATCTTGACCTTCAACAGCAAGTCTTCACATGACCTCCCACAATCATGCATTAAGTGTTTTAATGTTTTTCTTGCATGCTGTTTTTTTTATCATGTAGGTGAGTGTATATACACACAGAGAGAGAGATTTATACAATTTAAAAACTAATTTCTTTATTCTGTCATCCTTATTTATACATATTTCTTTTTCGGGGGCACATAGGACTGTATGACAAATGTTCTTACACCTCCCGTGACCGAGGATGGGTCCTGGGGATTAACACCATCAGTGACCAGGGGAATAGAGACCCCCGCTATTTCTTCTCGCTGAAGACGGATCGTGCTCGCAAAGTAACCACCATTGCAGCACATCGCAGCTACCTCCCCAACCAGTGGGTGCATCTGGCTGCCACCTATGATGGGCACCTGATGAAACTCTATGTGAATGGTGCTCAGGTGGCCACAAGTGGAGAGCAAGTGGGCAGCATCTTCAGTCTTCTGACTTTGAAGTGCAAGGTCCTCATGGTTGGAGGAAATGCCCTGAACCAGAACTATCGGGGTTACGTAGAGCACTTAAGCCTCTGGAGGACAGCCCGGTCTCAGAAGGAGATCTTGCTGGACATGGGCCAGGCAATTCACAGACAAGACACGCCTCTACCTCAGCTAGTTCTTCAAGACAGTTTACTGAATGTGAAAAACACCTGGTCTCCCATGAAGGATGGCAGCAGTCCTCAGAGCAAGTTCAGCTATCAGCATGGCTATTTGCTGGATACCAGCCTAGACCCTCCTCTCTGCGGACAGACAGTCTGTGACAACACGGACGTCATTGCCAGCTACAACAACCTCCCCAGCTTCCGCCGCAACAAAATCGTTCGCTACCGTGTGGTAAATCTCTATGATGACAAGCACCAGAACCCTACCGTCAGCCAGCAGCAGATTGAGTTCCAGCATCAGCATTTGAATGAGGCTTTCAGCCGCTACAACATCACTTGGGAGCTGGAGGTGTTGGATGTGAAGAACTCTTCCCTTCGCCACCGACTCATCCTGGCCAACTGTGATATCAGCAAGATTGGGGATGAGAACTGTGATCCGGAGTGCAACCACACCTTGACGGGGTACGATGGTGGAGACTGCCGGCACGTACGCCACACACTCTTCAACAAGAAGAAGCAGAACGGTGTGTGTGACATGGATTGTAATTATGAGAGGTACAACTTCGATGGTGGGGAATGCTGTAACCCAGAGATAACAGAAGTCACCAAGACATGCTTTGACCCATACTCTCCTAACAGGTAGGCAATTTCTTCCACAAACAAGCTTTTTATGATGACATGAGTGAATGTGTCCAGGTGTTGATCAGCCTCCTGCTATTGAACTCTTGTGTTATTTGCATTATGGGTTTTGGTGTTGTTAATGAATTTATTCTATTTGCAATATTTAGCTCTCATTAACGCAATCTCAGTAACATCTCCAACTGCATCATAACACTGAACTGATATTTCCCATAATGGCTACAGAAAGTCAGTGCTAAAGACCAGAGCAACCAACTTAGTTGTTGGTTATGAGAAGTATATTGTAGCGCTGCACAATTCATTTAACCACAGACTCTAAAGAGTAGGGATTAGATATCAGAGAAAGCTTGTGTGTATTTGGAGAGGGAAGAGCCCCTCAGGCATGGAACAGAACTTGAGTAGTCTTAAACTTTAATTCTGCAAGATTTCTTTGAAGGTAGGTAGGTTATTCTATATTCTTCCTGCTATGAGTGCAGCTCTCTGTAAGTGCTGCTAGAGAGGGGGTACTGAGTCTGTGGGTTATGAGGAGGGAGGTGGATACCAAGTTTCTGGCAGGGCTGTTGCATGTTTGGGTGGGTAATTGAACTCTTCTGTTTCCCTTTATATACATGTGAAAACGGGTGTAATGCCACTTCATTGCAAAAGGCAGGGCAACATTCTGTGGGTGGATGTGAGTTTATAAAATTCTGAGATCCTCATCTCAAGGCTCCCTTGTGTTTTAGCTTGAAGGGTGGCATCCCTGAATAACTCACATCAGTTGAGTACCACATAACTACAATTACTCCCACTTGCTTTTTGTCCTCTTTAGATAAGAGTTAGTATGTTTAAGTAAAAAAGTGTTCCCTGTGTGAATGGATTAGAAATATAAACATACAGAATGTGAAGGTTAAAGCTGAAATTCAGTTGTCTATATCCAATGTTACAGGTTTTTCAAAGCAATTCATGGAGTCAAAAACCTCTAGATGGTCAGAACACCCTGGGTTGTCAACACTAAAGTTCAGGTTAAGAAAAAAAGTACGAGCTGTTCTGGGGTCTCTTCCATTATAGCAATTCAGGCTATATTTGTAACTTCCTTAGTAGAGAGGAGTTTTGAAACAACATTAGCAGCTCTACTGGAGCTTTAAATACACATAATTAAGCTGCAAAGAAATGCTTCCTTTCCAGTTTGTTTTTTAAACTCCAGGGAGTTTGGTTTAAAAAAAAATCCTTATAGCTCAGCTTGACTTCAGTCAATTACCAGTGAACAAAGCTCAAATGGGGAAATACTTTAAATACTAATGATAGAAAATATTGAAAGGAAAAATACCAATCTTTCAATACTGTTCAACTGGAGAGGAACACAACTAAGCAAGTAACCTCAAAGGCATAATGCAGATTGGAATATTTTAACACAGTAGTTCTGTGAACTTGAAGTGCTAGTTATAACAGCTATGACAATTTATAGAAAAATGCATTATTTTTAATCTGATAGTACCCTTTTATCACTTGTTCTGTGACCAGCATAATACCCATACAAAATGAAACAAGGAAAGCCTTGTAGATTTGAGTTGACAGATTTAAGACAGTACCTTAATCTTATTTTGATACAGAGATATATTTCTATTTCAAATGAAGTCTTTTGCAGGACAGATTGCACTCGCAGAAGCCCAAGCAAGGAATTTAGCTCCAAAATCTGAAGCTAGCTTAATACAGCACAATTGCTTTTCATATGCAGTTGTATGTTTCTTTTGTAGACATCCACGTTGCTGAACTTGTTGGAGGGTATGGATTTCATGGCACTGAGCTCACAGACCTTCTACATGTCCATTTTGGTCTGAGAAGCATCTCCTCTTGACTGACACATCTAAGCCAGTGAGGGAGGCCTGAAGGTACTCTTCTATAGTGGAGAGCCTAAGAAAGTCCATAGATCCCCCATAATTTTTTTTTTTTCACTTATTTGTCTTTACGTGGAAATTTTGATGCAGTATTGGTCATTGGCAGCAAGTCCAAGAAGGTCAATAGAAAGTATTCCTTCTCTATGGAGCCTTTACTTTGATGGCTGATGTGCTTAGGCTGAGCTTATACCCTCCCCTCGGATGAATTTTTGCACTCAGTATGGCAACATAGAATCATAGAATGGGCTGGGTTGGAAGGGACCTCAGAGGTCACCAAGTCCAACCCTTGACCACTACTGCTGCAGTTACCAGCCCATGGCACTGAGTGCCACATCCAGGCTCTTTTTAAATATCTCCAGGGATGGAGAATCCACTACTTCCCTGGGCAGCCCATTCCAATGTCTGATAACTCCTTCCTGAACTGAGGGGCCCAGAACTGGACACAGGACTCGAGCGGTGGCCTCACCAGGGCTGAGTACAGGGGCAGAATCACTTCCTTAATACACATACAGCAGTTAAGCCTGGGGACTTGGTGAGTGAGGCTTGTAAGGCTGAGCAGTGCTAGCAAATACAGGTTTAAGGCAGTGACTTTGGCAGCAAAGCCTTCATTGACTAAAAGGACAAAGATTCAGCACCTATGTTTGGCTTTGCTATTGCCCTCAGCATCATCCCCTGAGACAGATTTCCATGCCAGTTAGTGACTCAGTTAAAATCTGTGACTCAGTTGGCACCATCTGGGCCCATTTTACATCACCAGTCCCTCTTGTCATCACTTTCATTGGCAAAGAGTCCTCATTCCTCTCTAGTGCATGGCCTTGCACCACATCAATGAAGACATCTCCACAACCACTGAGAGCTCACATCTAATTCCAGGTATTTCCTCTGCCAAAGTTCAGTCTAACAATGGCAGAAGAGAAAAGAGCCCTCAGCCTTCTGAGGCATGAAATAAAAAGGGAGGTGTAGGGGGGAAAGATGAGATGGTACCAATAAAAAGTTTTGTGAGCTTTGGGCCATAAAGATTCTTCACAGCTTTCCTTGGTACCGGAGGGACCCTCACATGCTACTGGGTTTTGTTTTCCCTACATGTGTAGTGTCAGCAGTTGTAGCCAGCTGTTCAACATGTCAGCTTTTAATCCTGAAATACTTTTGTCCTTTGGAACCAAGCATGAAGTGCTAATGCTGGATTAATGCTGTTGTAAATACGAACCTCTTCATCCCCAAATGAAGATATATCTGTTTCCAGTCACTTTCCTTGTTCTTGACTGTCAGTCCCAGTCCATCAAGCCTCCATCCTGGGACAAAGCTGCCATGACTCTTATTACAAAAAACTCTATGGATGCTTTTTTAGGAAAAATTTATTTCCTGAAAAGAGTGGTCAAGTATTGGAACAGGCTGCCCAGGAAAGGGGTGGAGTCACCATCTCTGGAGGTGTCCAGAAAGTGTGTAGACATGACACTTCAGGAGATGGTTTAGTAAACATGGTGGTGTTAGGTTGATGGTTGGACTTGATGATCTTTGAGTTCTTTTTCAACCGTAATGATTCTGTGATACTATGATTCTTGGCCAAGTGCAACCACAATTGTGCTGTCATTGGAACAGTTTTAAGACAGCTCCGATCTGCATTATAATTTTCTTGTGATAATGTTGGCACCTTGGAAATACTGCTCTCAGGTACTTTGATTGTGTCCTTCAGCTACTTTAGAGCTAATTGCAGCAGCAAAGTTGTCTGATCTTTTTTTTTTTTTAATTTTTGAATTGTTTCCAGCCTCTCTTTCTGACACTTCTCTAGAAATATTTTCCTCTAAAGACCTGGTATTCTGTGAGATTTTGTGCTGTTAGTCAGGTTGTGAGAACATTGGTGCACAGAGATTCAAGTACAGTGGTTTATCCATGAAGAAGTTTGCTGGAGGGACAGTTCAGAGGGACCACACTGATGGATGGGGACTGTGCTTTAGAGCTGCTCAGCAGAAAATCTGTAAACATTGTGGTACCAACTACATCAGCTCTTCTCTTTTTCAATAGCCTACAGGAGAAACCCAAGAACTGGTTATCATTAGCCACACAGCAAGCTTTATCCAAGTATATCTGCCTCAATTTTTTTGTGTGTGTGTGGGTTTTTTTGGTTTTTTATTGGTTTTATGGGGGATTTTTGTGTGTGTTTTTTGTTTGTTTGTTTGTTTTGTTTCAGTTCATGAGACTGAGAAAAAATATATTTAGTCCCAGGACAAGATTTGCAAATATTGTTCAGCTTTTATGTATTTATGCAATTCTGGGAAATTAGAATATGCTAAGATCATACAGTCTGGCCCAATACAAAGGGAAGGAACAAGGATAAACACTTGCCAGAAGGACACATTCCTTGTGTTGTTTGGGATATTACTGGTTACAAAATAGGGAAGAGTTTGAGCTAATGACACCTACCATGGCTCCTTTTCAAAAAAACTTGAAACAAACAGCAAGGGATCATAGGAAATCATGCTCTGTAAGTACCATTTGATGTGGCAAATTCTTGCACCATACCATGGCTAACTCTGCTGTTCCTTTTTTGTAATATTGAGCTTGCACATCAGTCTTCACCACAGGATTACATGGACAGATAAGAAAGCATTCCCCTTGATGCCTTCTTAGGAAAATGCTGATGAAATTCCTGAAACAGTAAAAGCTACTGGAGTCTCTTCAAACTCCCTAGATTCAAACAGTCAGCTGAATACTTGCTGGAAATCCCCACAGAATAACTGATCCTGGGGACAGACTTTCTCAACATCCACATGTGCACCCTGAAGGCTCCTGCAAACCTTCTGCTCTGCCTAAGCAAGGGGAAGGGATGAGCTGTACATGCCACCCAGTCTGTTAGCAGCACCTGCCTGCAGACTCAAGGTCACACTGAGCCAAAGATCTCCAGCTCCAGCTTAGTCCCCTGCTGAGCTCACTTTTTTCTTGGCCTTTTCCAGCACATATATTGTCCAGTTCAGCAAAGCTTAACATCTCATCCCATCAGCTGGCTCAATGTTAAGGGCATGGGCACATTCCAGGCCCAGATAAATGAGGCTCTGAATGCACGGTAGAGCAATCTGTAGAAATTCCTAGAGTGGTTTTGAACAGCAAGGGGTATGGCAGAGCCTGTAGGAAGAGTGCAGTGCTCTGTGCTGTGCCATGTGGATGGCAGTGGTGGTGTTAAAAGAAGGATGTGGCTAACTGAGCCGCAGCTTAGGTCAACCTGGTGCAGATACCTGAGCTGTGTGTCCATGTCAGGGTTTCTTCACAGAGTATCTGACCAGATCAGCCTGAACACTTTTTATTTTTTCCTTCCACTAGAAATCTTTTCATGAGGCTTCTTGCAAAATATGGTCAAATTACTCTGGAGGAGGCAAGCGTACTTAATGCCCTTTTCTAGGAGCTAGAAGCATTGTAAGAAATACTCCTTGATTCCCAATAAAGGATTAATTTCCACCTAATCGTAAGCACTAAAAAGAACAGAAGAAATTCATCAAAGCCCTTCAATTCAGGAAGCTTGAGAACTTAATCCCCTGCCTGGAAGAGACCATTGTGCAGCTCTTGACATCAAGGATTCCTTCATTCACACAGGTATCAGACAGACATATAGCAAATACCTGAGTTTTTGTCTAGGGTTTCAGTGTTAAATGTCCAGTTCTTTAATTACCAGCCCCAGGGATATTTAGAAGGTGGAGAGGTAACACTCTCTAGGGCAGACTTGCTGTATCTTGGTAGTTGTCACCCAAAAGCCAAGTCCCAACAGGAAATCCTCTGTTCTTTCTGTTTATTCTGTCCTCTATTCCAGATGTCAGGGATGTTAATCAGCTGGGAGGAGTTGCATCTGTTCCCATGCTAGTATCTGACATTTATAAGTCTAGTTTTGAATTCTGATATAGACAGGCCTTCAGTACTAAAGAAACTGTTTCTACATATACAGTTGCACATCCCAGGAACAGTAGGAGTTTGCTCTATTTAGCTTGACCCACAGTCATCTTTTCCAACAATTTTTTTTTTCAAGAAACATTTTTTCCCCAAGAGTCATAGGACTCACGGTTTCTTTCATGGATGTTATCCATTATGTAAATAGATTACTGTCTGGTCAAATTGCAGGATGCTTGGAATGAAGACAGCCTATAAAACCTATGGAGTAAACTATCAGAGATCATTAAGAATCCTTATGGGAGACAATAGATAAAAGTATTATTATCCTCTCCAGTGCTAATGTGGACCCATTTGGCTCCAAAACCCCACGTGGAAGATTTGCAAGTGCAAAGGCTGAAGCTTTGACAAGGGCTGAATTTGCCCCTTAGTGTTCTGCAGCTCTGTGTCCTCCAGGCCCAGGCTCACAGATGCTCTCCAGCCTCTCTTGGAGCAAACAAGGTGGAGCTCATCTCTTCCCATGTTCTGAAATGCAGCAGTGTCTAAAGCTGTTTTATTCTCTTTGCCTTTTATTCCATTTTGTTCTCTTGTCTATTCAAGTTATACTGTTTCACACATGGACCCACAGTTTGATGATGTCCAACATGCTTCTTTCAAGTGTTGTGGGGCCAAATTTTCACTACGTTTTCCTCCCTTTGTGTCCTCCCTTTGCATTTTTAATTAGCAGCAGCTGAAACCTTCTGTAAATTCCAGCGGTTGCACCTTTCATATAGAGAAAGATGCAAAGCACATTTTGCTTGTAAGCACAAATTGCTTGTAATTATTTTGGTTTGGTTTGGTTTTTTCCTTTTGTTGGCCTGTTGGAGATTTTCAGAGGTACGAGAAAGGAGTGTATGTCAGAGGATTTGGAGATGGAGGTATGTTTAAATTTGATGGTTGGAATAGAGTGAGGAGGGGATTAACTAAATGGAAAGGTGAGGGAAAAGTGGAAGGCCTTGAAAAAGATAAATGGAGAAAGGATGCAGAGTCAGATGTGTAGGCAGAAGCATGAAGCAAAATCTGTGTCTACTGGCCCTTGTATGAACTTCTTTGGCAGCAGTTCCTAATGTTTTAAGTCCCTGTCTGCCTTTTCCCTGTTCTGTCTTCCTTCTTTCCCATGGCAGGTCATCCCTTCATACTGGTGCTCTCCTCTGCCCAGTTTGGGGCCAGGAGAAACCCAAGAAGTGAATGTCTTGGTTTATCTTCTCTTAACTGAATTGTTCCTCAAAGAACCCAGTATCAGGATTGTGTGGAGCTGTCCCACCACTTTTCCACCTGTCCACCACTAAGGTATGTTTGTGCAGAGTGACTGCTGAGGCCAGTTTCAAATTAGGTGTCTTCTCCATTAGTTGTATGTCAAGACACCCATCAAAATCAGCTTACAGAGTCCTAAAATTTTCTCTGTGCATATTTGAGACAGGTGAAGAGTGTGGGTGATCAGAGTGGGAGCACAGAGAGTTGCTGGTAATAATTTCCTTAGAGCTATCAGGAAATGCAATCATGCAGAGCCTCACAACAGATCTTTTAAGATTATGGAGATGAGCTGGAACCACTTCAATCTCAGTAAGATGTGTTCATAAAAGCTGTGCTGTGAAAAAGCCTGATGCTGATAGCCATAGTAATTTTTCATCCATTAGGGCCAGATTCATTGAGAAGTAGGATGGATACATCCCCACCTCACAACCTGGGAGAGTGTTTAAACCAGGAATACAAACCACTGCTGTCAAAAGCAATTATGTGCTTGCTTGCTTGCTTGCAGCCCTGGCTGAAGCAAAGTTATAGGATCCACATAGAGTGGAGGAAGGTTAGGGGGGCTCTTGCTCTGCTGGGGTCAATGAAATTCCTGTCCTTCAGTTTTGTTCTGAGTAGATTTGCAGTTTTGGAGTTTCAGTAATTCAACTGAAGCTACCTAGCGTGCACATAATTTCAGCCCTCTAAATTAACATAATTTTGCAAGAAAATGTTTTCAGGTTCATTAGCAATTCTTGGGTGGCTGCATCATTGGAGTGCTTGTTACTGGCTTCCAAAAGGGATCCGGGTGAGAGACTTCTTGGAGTACTTAAATGTCTGGTGTATGAAACTCCAATAAACCTCCAAAAAGTCAGGAAATTTGGAGTGAAGGCTGAAACTCCATACGTAGTGCACCCTACTGGGTCTTTGTATTTCATAACACATTAAGTTTGTTCACTGAAAGATCTGCAGTATGGAGCTCTTTAGGGTGGAGTTTCACCTTTAACTCTAAATTTCCTGGCATGTGTGAGTTTGAAGTACATGCTTAACTTTTCCCCAGTGCTGTTTTTCATTTTTAATTTCCTTTTTCTTTTAAAGTAGGGACACTGCTCGAGGAACCCCTGCTAAAAAGGGACCCCATTGAAACAAAGATTAGAGTTTTGGGTTTAATTTGATCTTTCTAAAATTCCTCAGGAGAACTAGGTTGTTTTAAAGACTCCTGTGGCCAATCCACCCCAGTGAAAAAGATGGATAAAATCTACATCCTGTACACCAGCTCTTCTACCCAGATGTTTGAATAGTATGTAACAAACCTTGGAAACAGAGAACATCTCATGTCTACTCTAGTTAAAGGTCTAGTCATGGCCACTGATATGTGTGAGCAGTTTGTTGTGAAATGTATAGTTTCCATTAATTCAATAATTGCAGAAGGAGCCCTCTTGGCACTTGCTTGGTTACAACAGTGATGGTAAAATAGTGGAAACAGCAGAGGTTTGGAATGACAGTGGTGGCAGTTACCTGCAATGTTTTTTAAAATAATTTTGGCCCTAGATGTTGAAAAGATGTGTCAGCACTTAGAGGACAGCTTCAGCAGGGTTGAGTTAAAAGACTTGGGAGAAAAAAAATTTATTTCTGCCACCTCAAAAGGCATCCTTTTAGTATACTGTGAGTAGATAATATAGAAGAAACTTGCTTCTCATGTTGTATCCTTGTTGTGTCAATAAATTGAAGACTCCGGTGGGAAGATGTGGTAGTTGATTTCCCCAGCACAAGATTCTATTGGTTTTTTTCAAATTATTCCCATCAGCTTTCCAAAGAGAATTTATCTTTGTGAAATGTCCTGAGGGAAATTTGAAAAGACCTGAAGTTATTTGGCATTGCTGCTGTAATGCACCTGCAGCCTCAGCCCAGGTTTGCTCGAAGTGTGGAGGACCTGAGCCTGGTCTCCAAAGAACTTGAGGCTCTGATACTGTTTCCCTGCTGACCCTTGGAATGGCTGTGGCACTGCACAGACTTTGCATGGGACGTCCATGAAACTCAGCAATTCTTGAGGGTTTTCAAGAACCTTAGCTGGTGCCAAGGAAAACGCAAAGTGAAATCTGAGGAGGATTCCTGCTGCTTTGGAGCCAAGTACTTTATTATCAGCCAGCCCCACTGGGGTTGGTACCCTTCAGTGATGAGAGGATGTATCCTCTGCTAAGCTGAATACTTCTCATTTTGACACATAAAAGCACTTTCTTGCTTTACCAGGAGATAATATTCCTCGCCTTTCACCCTTTCCAGTATGGCCCCATCAACATCCTTGTGTTGTATTTCCAGCCTCAACTTTGTAACACAGATCAGGGCTGGTTGGTTTGAATTTCCCCTGAGTTACCCAGGACGTTACTGAAAGCACAGGAAGAGCAGAAATGCTTTAATCAGTTATATCAATTGGGGGAAAAAAAAACTAGACCTTAAAATTTACCCTATGACCTTTGATACTCACTGTGGTGACACCTTTGTTTTCTTTCTTTAAGTGCAAGAATTTATTGTGGTTTGGCAGAAGGAGTGGAGTGAGGGAGACACAGGAGGGGGATTTGATGAGTTTAAAAAAGGAAAATGTCAGTGAGGAAATGGAAATACCCTGATGTTTCTCCAGCCTAGTGCTGGAGTAGGTCTCTCCTGCTCTGTTGCAGGGAAGGGGCTCCTTTTCCCTTAGCTTGACTATGGCCTTATTTAATTGGTTTGCTCTGACATGGAGCCAAGAAAGGACTTTGCTGTGTGATGCCAGGGCCTGTGTGAGTTCAGGCATCTGCAGCTGTTCCCTAGCAAGGGTTGGCTTTTGACTACTGAGCAATTTTTTTATAGCCACAGAAGGCAACTATTAATAGATGAGATTTACCAAAATACAGAGCTATACAGCGTGGTGTGGAGGGGAAGAGGGAAACCTGTGTGATTTATGCCAGGAAAATTCCATGTCAAAATTGCACTGAAAGACACAGTAAAAATCAAAGTGCCATGAAGGGGATTTAATCCGTTACTCAGGCCATGCCAGCATTTCTCTTCCATTGAGGCTCTGCCCCACCACATGAAGCTTGTTGCTAAATTATTTCTTCAGCATTAAGCATCTCAAATTATACAAAAGATAGAGATAACACACATAGAAACAAAATACCTTTTTTTTTTTTTTTTTTGAGATGTGATTGAACTATGAAAGAAATACCAAAGAGATGCAGAGGCATTTCTGGCCCTGGAGACATTTCAGTTTGATCAGACATGGGATTAGGGGTAAAATGTGAAGAATTCCACAGTGTGTGGTAAGAACGAGCCGATCAGGAGTTTGCTTCCTTGTTTATTGTTTCATTTCTAATTTCTGTACATTTCATACTACGCAATGAGACTTGTAAATTCCATTAATTTATTGGAGAAGAAGACAGGCTAGGGAGCACTGAGCAGAAAGGAGTGAGGGTGTCAATTCAATCTTCTTTTGCAATCAGAGCTCAGACCTTGTTTAAATCAAATAAAATCTAGATGGTATCAGTTAGAAGACCCATCACTATAATCATCTCTATGTTTTCTGTGCACCTTTCAAAGACAAGACCCAATGACTATCCAGTAGCGTGTGAGTATTAAAATCCCCTTTACTCTCTGAAAAGTTTTACCTTAAGTTGTATTGTGTTTCCTTGATTCATGTATTCATTTAGTGTAATTAAAAATGAGTCAGGGAGAGATTAACTGGTAAAAAAATCTAAGTAAATAAAGAAATAGGTTACACTCATTAAGACAACATGGGTAGAACTCAAAAAGACCAGAGTTTAGTTTGCTTCACATGAGCATCAGGGAGGGCAGAAATGTTTCCAAACAGTCTGAGCTCCTTAGGTTTGCAGAACTGGCTGAGAACAATTATAAACCAGCATTTTCTGTGATGTTCCAATTTTCACAAGCTTGATGATGCTCTCTTCCTGTCTTCAATCCTAGTGAGCCCAAATAGAGACAAACATAGGCATGCCTGAGAAATCTTAAGAATTACATAAACTTATCTTGTTCAAAATACCTGAATATTTTTGGGCTTGGGATTTCTAGTTAAGAGGGTTTTTTTTTTTTTGGCTTGTTTTCTACTAAGGACTAATTCTGTGTGTTGCTGATTCCTCTCAATATGTGTAATCTCAATGTTATTGTACCAATTTTGTAGATAACTGCTGGCTATTTGTAGGCTGTTGTCCTGTTGGTTCCTTAGAGTTACAGTTATGTCATCTTCTCACAGCAGGTATAGACACGCAGCATTGGCATGATTTGGAGAATTCAATCTTAAAGACTTTATAATTGCTGGAGACAAGGTAGTTTCTTCCACTGGGATACAGAACATCAAAAGTAGAAGCTGAAAATCAGTATAGTAATGTGACATAAGATTTACATCAGGCTTCCCCATCATATCATGTTCCTTAACAGTCACTCAATCTTTTCTATGTTTTTGTATGTAATGTTGTTCCAAACTTAGTTATGCTTTCTATCTGGACTAAGTTACATATCCCAAGATCTTTGAAGTCCTTAGAAATACTGAACTCTCAAATACTTCTGTCTTTGGCTTGGATCTCCACATCCATAACATGAGTGAGGTCGAGAGCCTTCCTGAAACAGAAGACAATAGCTGAGAGGAAAGCTCCTACAGAACAGCATTGTGCTAGGGTGAGCAGAAGAAATGTTTTGGGTAAGGATTGATGGCAACAGTTCACAGCATTATGAAAATTACTTCCCTTTTGCCTCCAGCCTTTTTACCACAGCTGTGTCAGTGCCAAAACCCAGAACTCACTCACTAATTCTTCCAGAATTGATCGGTCATGATAAACTTCCAAACACAGAGTCAAATGCTTCCGTCAGACACATCAGGTTGTTTTTCCTAGTTTGCCTGAAGAAATCTGTGCCATTTTATCCCCCCTCACCCCCTCACTTAGATTCTGAAAAGGATGAGAAGTTCCTGGCTCCCTCTTCATACACTCAGAATTCCTCTGATAATTTAACTTCTGGGGATACATTGATTCATGTGTTTTTGCTTTAGAATATCTTATTTTTTTCTTAAAAATGCAGCCTCAAACCTATTTCTATCCTCATCTGAATCAGATGCAAAGTTCTTTCTTTATCCATCTGGGAACAATACTTGAAGCATTTCCACTTTTGATCTAGAAAACTATCAGGATGAGATAGTCCAAGAGGTGGTTCTGGGGTGCTTTATCTTCCCCCACAGCTGACTAAGGCAGGATGTAAAGTTTTGTAAAGTTCTTGAGATGTACTTGAGCTGGCAAGAGAGGGATTTATAACAGCTCCCCTCTGTCTTTGACAAGGAGCTGCAAGACATTTCATGCTAACATACATTTTGTGCACGTTTCTGTAATTCTATAATTTCTATAATTCAGGCTCTAAGTGTGGGAAACAGTGGACAAAAATGACAACCTACAATTTTTGCTGGACCCTTTTCCAAGGTAGTTTTGTAGTCATCAAGGTCTTAAGTCCCATAGAAGTTCTTAGTAACATGTTACCAATAAATTAACTGCAGCAAACCAGAGCAAAGTTGATGTGTAGTTGAGGGATGCCAATAGAGTCACAGAATGCAAATGTTACGGGGAAATTAAGCTGCGTTGCCAGTCCGTAGTGGTTGTACTTGGGGCAAAACTTGGTCAAGAAATCTGTCATAAAGGAAAATTAGAGTTTGCTCCCCTTTTGTGTAAGTATTCAACAATGGAGAACAGATCTTTGCATTCTCATAGCCCCTTCCTAGAAGTCTGTGTTTGATTCAAGTGGATCCACAAGGCTTGTGGTTCCAAAACAGGCAATTTCTGTGCTCATGTCTGAAGGCCAAATATATGGGTATGATTTCCTATAGTTTACTGTTACATGCTGGATCAGTATTGTGCGTTTCATAGGCTGCCAGTCCAATTTTGTAGGGTCTCGGGAAATGTGTCCTCCAGGGAATGCTTACAATCAGCCTTATGTTTTGGACTGACAGTGCCTGTTTTCTGGTACACATTAGCAGATCCGTATGAGAGGCAACCCAAATATCCTTCCATCCAACTAATAACCTGAGCATTTGGTGGGTCTGCTGGCCACTGTTTCCTTAAGGGGCAGAAGACATTTCTGCTTGATACACCCTTCAGTTCAAGAGACATTCACTCTCAGGACACATCTTCCATGGTATTTGCCTTATATAGTGCCAATGCAGAAGCTGTATGTCCTGCACAGATTTAAAAACACAGAAGTCTGAAAGTTACTTGAGTGTGTGGGAAAGGCAACATGTACATCTTTCCTCCTGCTGCTTGTCTCTGACTCAACAGAGAGAATTAAGGGCCAGGATTTTGAGGGACTTATTTATTTTAGCAGTATTGACTACAGCCATTGGTGCCATGTTTCCTCTCCCAACAGTAGCTGCTTGACAAAGTAATCATCAGCTAAGCTGTCTCTCCTGTGCTTTCTTTTCCACTCTTTCTGTCTTCCTAGTGAAAAGGAATAGAAATTAAAAAAAAAAAAAAAAAAAAAAAAAGCGATTTAGAAAATACTGTCCACAATACATTTTTTTCTGCAGATCTAAACTGTTTTCATTGCAGGTGTGTTGGTGTTTCTGCCAGATTACTGGGCAATTTACTGTGGACTCTGGGAACTTAAAAAACTAAATGTTCTTACAGGACTGATATTTTCTGTTTCCTTGTAATCTCTTCACTGCTGAGAAAGAACAAGAGTAACCAGCTTTTGAAGATCTCATAATATTTAGCTGTTCTTTGACTATCTCACTTTCTGCTTTTTTTCCCTTTATAAAATGTCTTCAAGAATTCACTGTTGAAGATAAAAGCTTACTGGTATGATCCATCAACTGCCTCTTAAAAAACAAAAAACAAACCCCCCAAAACAGAAAATAAAAAGAACTAAATATTAGTCCTTTGTTTGAACAGGGAGGAAAAATTCATATAAATTTTGAAAATGTGAGGATTTTAAGTGCCAGGGGCAAAATCTTTTCTTGGCTTTCCTAAATGGAAGTCTTCATCATTAGACTATGTTCTTTGTGATCTCACTTTGGTTTCTCCTACCCTTTCCTGCATCAGATGAAATAAGAGGGAAATTTCAGTCAGTCTTATTTGAATCAGGTTTTCATTTCTTTCTCAGAAAAGAGGGAAAATGGGATTATCTTAGCCATAAACAATGACCTGCCAACTGCAGCAGGACCAACTTTAGGCACAACCCTGCCAGCAGTTAAAGAAATGAGACTTGGAAGTCATAAAAACAGAAACAGAAAAGAAGGAGAATCTCCAAAGCAAAAGTGAATGTTTTGCAAGATGCATATTTGAACTGGTTACATTGGTCCATCAACTCCAGAATTATTGTAATAAAAATGCTAGATCCTTTATGGTTATATATGATTTTTTTATTTTATTTTTTTTTTCCTGATGTCGGCCTGATTCCAAGTCTCTCTTCATTCCAATAGCAATGTATATCTCAGTGGCATGGGGTTTATGTGTAGGGAGGATAAGTGTCAAAAAATGAGATGAAAAGAGCAAAGAATTTCATCTTGTTCTTTTTTCATTCTAAATTTTCTCCTGTTTATTAATTAGGAGAGATGTTGAAGGACCAACCCCTTAAAGTCCCAGCCACAGACCCTGGTAGGGGGGGTACCACATGTCACCCTTCTGCAGGAGCTGGCACTAACTGCAATCTGAGAGCACCCCAAGGCCTCACTGCTCCTTACCCTGCCCTGTGTTTGGCTTCTTAAGAATCCCAAATATTCCCATGGTAGGTGACCCACCAGAGCCCACCCAGGCAGGGTCTGGATCCTGCCTGCCTGTGGTTGTCTACTCCAGGGGCAGAGCAGTTATCCATGCAGAAGTAACACCCTGCTTTTTGGGGACTCTAAAGAGAGGAGGATGCAAAATGTCTTCCAGGGCTCCAGAAGTGCCAAAGCCTGGGACACTCCAGCAGTGACAACCATGGGTCATGCCAGCAAGGAACTTCTTGGGGCAAGTTGCAAATGTGACCTCAAGCCTGACTTCAGTCACTGGGATGGACAAGAGAAAGACAAGGCTGGAGCTATTCATTAGTAGTGGCAATTGTTAGTTGACTTTAATTCAGAGAGTTTTCATAAGTTACTTTAATTATAAAAGTAAATTCTGTGGCAAAGCCTCAAGTTCCATCTTGATCTCTTACTCCCAGTCTAATTAACTGATGTTCTACCTAACTCTAGACCTGGCTCTTAGGCTGTGATGATAGGCTTCATTCCTTGTCTCTGGTGCCTTTCATAAAAAAAATCAGGTTTGGTCTGGTGACTGAAACAAGAATGTCCTTTGCTTGAACTGTTGTGTAGAGTGCTCTGCTTGTGTCTGTTGGCTGTTCTTGGAAGCTTTGGGATAAGAGATGGTATGTAAATGCCAAATATTATTAGAAGAGTGGCTGCTTGCTCATTGAAAGAAGAGCCCTGGTTCCACAAGAAAATCTATTTATGAAGTAAAAGTCCTACAGTGTCTTCAGCAACTGTGAAGCCAAGGGATTTAGGAAGGACCAGCTTATTGCACAGATTTTTGACTTGCCCTCTGCTGAGCACCAGACCCTTAGAACTTTTTTCGAGATTGTAACATATGTGTAAAAGATTGTAAAATATGAGTGAAGGCTTGTAAAATATGATTTACTGGCCACCAGCAGAAAACTTAAAGGATCAGCAGCACAAGCTGCTGCTTATTTAAAAGAAAAATGATCTCTATTATCACAGCATATGGGCTCAAGAGATCTAGTTTCAAAATCCTCACTGTCACACTAAATGATTTTGTTACTTTGAACATTTCACTGCCTCCCTTTTCCCATTCAGAGGACAAGGGACATTACTCCATTGCCCTGCTTCATGGTTTCTTCAGTCATGGTAACATTTCTTATGGGGATGCCCAGTGCAAGGGTTGTTGTCCCACTTCAGTAGCACTAAAATCCTTGGATGGTGTTGGAGCAGTGCAGAGGGCTTGTGTCAGGGCTTTGACCAGAGTAGAATTCCTCTCTTCATGTTTAGGAAGCATTTTGAGGCCCAGAGGGGAAGCACTGTGGAAGTGCTAAGCAGTGTAACTGATGGCTAAAATAGCCTCAGATGCATTATACACACACCTTCCTATACTGATTTAAATTCTTGAGTATCCAAGAATGAGGTTTGCTGCAGCCCAAAGAAGTTTTCAAAAAGTGACAAAATCTTTTTTAACAGAACAGGTTCCTGAAAATGTCCTTACCCCACTTCTTGTCTTTATCGTTTGACTTTTCTCCTTGTTACAGTGGTTCAGCCTGAAGTGTCTGGAAAAACATCAGGGTAACCAGGGCAGAGTGAATATCAGATGGAGATGAAGGATGGATAAGAGACAAATTACAGTACATTTCTCATGGGTCATTTGGCTCTAGTCTTGAAAAGGAGAAAGAAAAGAAAAAAACCAACCAAACAAAAAAACCAACCAAACCTCCAAAGTAGTAAAAGAAAGGGACAATCAAAACAAATAAACCTGCCAGCATTGCTGGTTTCAGAGCTCTGTGAAATGTGCATGTACGCTTCAGAATGCTCTGCTGTTTTAAGGAGATCCGTCTTGAAATGTTCCATGCTTTAATCCTACTCCCTGTCTCAGAAGTTAATTGTACAGTAAGATCACAATTCTCTTTGCCAAGGCTTTGACTTTGTTTTCTTTTTCCTTCCTGCAAGTTGGACAGCCAGTCTATCTTTTCCTAGTTCTGTGTAGTTGGTTAACTTCATTACTCTTTATGGCCATGTGAGGAAATGGGGCTTTTTAGTTCTTGCTGCAGTAGTAAACTCAAATGTTGCTCCACTGTTGGATGTCGACCTTGTAAAGGAAGAAGGTTCATTGATCACATATTTATGGTCTGTAACACTGTACTCTTTATAAACCTACATAAAGGTTATATAGAGGTGGGGTGTCTGGTATAAGAGTCAGCAGCAAAGCCTGGGAGATTAAAGGTAAAGAAGGAACAAATAATGCTGTATACATTCAGAGCCACCCCAAATTTTTGCCCAGAACTCAGACAGAACACGTTTGACATCTGAAAATTTTTGCATGATCTTTTTCCCCATTCTTTTTCCCTGAGCCTCTATTCTTTCGTATCCTGGCCAGAACCAGCAGCAAAAGTGCCGGGGAAAAAAATATGTTTTTACTGTATTTCTGAATCTCAGCCCAGGCTTGTGAAGGATTTGGCAAGGATTTACAAACCTTTGAGAGAATCCGTGTGGAGATCTGAGGAAACCCGCCTCCCTCCTTAAAAAAGCAAGCTGAGTTGGCCAGAAATTGGGCAAAAATTGGTTGTTTCAGCTGAGGTTTCCTTTGAGATTTTGGATTTGAACCTGAAGCTGCACTTTGAGAATTAAATTTTGTTCTGACTAACTCTAGATTTTCACTGAAGCAAATACATCACAGTCACAGCTGATACTTGTGTGCAGCCCAGTGAGAACAGAAGTTGGCTCAAAGTGAAACTCATATGAACCAAGCCCAAAGAGGACCCAGCGCTGGGCTTGGAATAGTCCAACCATCAGGTTTATTCCAACCTATTGCTCTGGTTCAGCCCATTAAGTAGTTATATAGGAGTTACAACATCCAGAAATTATGTGTAACTTATTGCATGAAATAAGACTGTATCACTTATTGGAGATCTATTAAGAGATAGGGAAGAGCAGGGGTGTGCTATTAAGGGTTTTATAGATGATGATACTGATTTTTAGATCTTAGTAGCAAAAATTATCCTTAATGTATGGGGTGGAGTCTTTTACTTACAGTCCCATAGATTTGTAGGGAAAAGTGTTTTGGTAGATGTGCTTGTTTTTAGGACTGTCCTACTGGAAAGTCAACATTTCAGAGCAAATGGAATGCAACTCATAATCTGACAGCTGTCAGTATTTCCTATTTTATACCAAGAGCTGCTCTCAGCCTCTGTTGAAGAATAAAGAAATCCCAGACCCTAAGGACTCTCATCTTTTCCACAGTAAAACTCCTAATCCTGTAATTTTTTAGTACTTTATTTTCCATAGGGTGATTAAAGCCTAAATCACTAGCATAATAAATTGTTTGAAAAAGAGGGCACCCTAGATTCAATGACACCCAGACTTTTGTATCCAGGTGGGTTTTTATTTTGTAATATGTGTTGCTTAGGGTCAGTCTTAACTGTAGGACTTGCCACTGATGAAAAAACCTCATCCAGTTTTACCCAGCTAACCTGAGTGCATTAGCAGTGTCACAGAGGGTGACTGAGTTCAGCCCAGCTACCAAACTGACCCAAGAAGCTTAGTTTACATTTGAACAATTATCCTTAGCGTCTTTTCTTGGATCCTTATCATTATAATTCTTTTGCCAAAGCATTTTTCCTTTCTTGTAATGGGAGATCAGATTTGGGGGGCTGTGGAGGACATTTTGCTGCAGTGGATAAACCAGAATGCTTTAGCAGCTGCCAAGCCTACATGTGCTGACAGTGTTTGCAATTTATGCTTGTGGACATGACCTGGTGACTGCCTGGTTTGGATGCAGTCAGAATTACAGTTACATATTTGGATTTCAGTGTGAACCCAGGCAGTGATCTGGATCTAAATTGGGACTTGAAGCTTTTTACTTGTGATATTCTGGCTTCCCTCTATTTCAGGCTTTGTCCCAATCACTGAAAGATTTATACCTGTATCAATAAATTATCATGACTTTTACTACACTTACACCAGTGTCTTAAATTAACACTAAACTAAATGTAGATGAGGCACGCTTCCTGCTTCACAAGATTTATGGCAATCTGTCTGGAATGAGGAGCAAAATTAAATTAAATTTGCCAGCAAAGGCAAATCTTTAACATCAGGTCAGACAAAAATTTTATTACAAGTCCACTGCTAAGGAGGGTTTGTAGCAGGTTGCTTTTTTGTTTGGTTGGGTTTTTTTTTTTCAGGTTTTTGAGAGGACTGCAGCATTTTAGGCAAAAAGAAAAAAAAATACTAGAAATGTCTGTAGGTCTGAAAGCTCTGCTATGTACTTTGTGTCATGTTGGAGGTAATAGGCAGGATCTTGAGCACTGTGTCCTCTTTTGGGGACCTGTCTTTGAGAACAATGTGGAGAGTACAGGTGGGAACATCAGAAATGATCAAGGACCTTAAAAATATATCCAGTGGAGAGAGGCTAAAGAAATAAGGTGGGTTTAGCCTAAATATTAAGTGATTTATAGGGGATACATTACACTTTCAAATAAGCTTTCAGTAAGTTCTTGGTTTGGTAAAGCAGAAGGGAATCATCTCACCCCCCTGTCTGTGGGGAATGGCACAAATAGTCACGTGCATCGTTTGCAGCAGAAAATGCAGATCTTCAGAAGAACATCCAAACATTAAAAGTATTGAAACGTGAGCTGTCAGTGTGTAGGTTGCTGGGGCAGTGGCAGAGTCCTTGTCATGTGTAGTATGAGCTAGACAAAAATTTGCTTAGTGTGACACAATAGAGATGGCCATGCTTCAGTAGAGATGGTCTCTGGAAATCCTTTGCAGACTTGGTTTTCTGTGACTTTATGACAGAAGGTGAAAGGAAGCTCACACATGGGCATCAACACTGCATCTCCAAAAGACTGAGAAAAGAAAGAAAGATTGAGAAAGACTGAGAAATCAGAGGGAAAACTAAATTACAATTGTGCACGTCTGCCAAATGGCCCCATTTCGAGGTCAGCTTTCAGTGCTGTTCAAGTCAGCACCCTTGCCGTTATCTTCAGGAAGAATATAATTTATCTCAAAACTATCCTTGCTATTCACTGCAGATACTGAAAATCTCTAAGTGGACACTGCATCCCAAAACCTTGTCCCCTCTCCCCCATTTTGCTTGAACTAATGGGGCAGAGAGTTGGTGTCCACACACCGGCTGCTGCGGTGTTTGCAGCTCTGATGAGTTCGTGTCAGTCCTGGGGCCCAGATGAGAGCTGGAGGGTCCACGGGAACACCACTGAGCTGCATCAGCCACACCACATTGGAAACCACTGGAAAATATTGGAAAACCACTGGAAACCCTTGGAAAATATTGCCAGGGCAATCCAGAAAAGCTTTCTCTGTGTCTCCTACACTGTGTACCATGGTTTCAGCTGGGCTGACAGCTCTGTGGAGAGCAGAAACAAGGAATTTTGGGAAGGAGAGTGGTGTATTCAGTTCCTATGATTCCAGCAGAATTATTCTGTCCTGACATATGCTGAACCTGCTAGGGAAAGGATGGGACTTTGTATGTTAAGAGATAAAACGGAGACTTGTGAAGCTGACTTCCTAGTTCAGAAGATCTTGGTGTTTTGGGTTTGTGGGGGCTTTTATTGTTTGGTGTTGGAGTTTTGGTTGGTTGTTTTTTTTGGTTGGTTGGGTTTGTTGGGGTTTATTTGCTTTCTTTTGTGTGTTTGTTTTTTGGGTTTTTTTGTTTTGTTTTTTTTTTTTTTAAATGGTGAAATGCAGTGTCTTTTATTGCTAACAAACTCATCAGGCAGTTGGAGACCACACTCCACAGTAAGCAGATAGCAAAGTTCCTATTCTTTGTTTGGGTGGAGTCTTGCAAATAATCCCTTAAGTACTTTGTTTGTTTTCTTGCTGTAAAGTGACACTTGTCTTTGAAGAAAAAAAAAAACACAAAGTCAAGTAGAGAATAACTCGAGCAAACAATAGAAAACATCTAACAATAAGGGTTGGAAGGCTTCCTGTTGCTTGCAAAGACAACCACCAGTGCAAGCGACTGCACCCAAACCATGTTAGGGAAATAAGGGAAAACAATTCTCTGACCTGTAAGAAAATGAGGAAGGGTTTCCAACCCGGTTACAAAACTGCTCAACACTAGTCACCAAGGCCAGATTTAATAGTTAGACCTGATACCAACTGAGTTTAAAAGCCATTGTCAAACATGTTTGTAGCTAAGTGACACAGATTTGTGGCTGGGCTTGGTTTTGAAGTCGAGAGCCAGCAGAAGGGAGCTCCAGGCACTGTCCTGCAGACTGGTGGGGTGGCTGCTTCAGGACATCTCTCTGCCTGGAGATGAGTCCTACTGCAGCAAAGCTTTGGCCCAAATGGGCAGGGAGAGGCTTGAAAGATGAGAACAGGTATGGGGATAACAGATGTGTGAGTGATGGGGCAGGCTGCACGATGGGCAGGGTGATTCTGAGATGCTGTTTGGATGAGCTAAAGGCTCAATAAGACTGGAGCACTGTACTGGATATGTGTTTCCAAAGGAGACTTGGGGCTTCCTGGCCAAGGGTGAGCTGTTGTGTGGTGCAGTTTCAGAGGGCTGCTTACCCTGCAGCAGAGGAAAACAGTAAACTGAAATTGTTCATTAGACAAATAAGTTGATGGAAAGCTCTAGGTGGGAATGCACACATTGCCTGATACGATTTGGTGTCCCAAATGGCCTTAAATAGCCCATAGAATTTCTACCTCTAAAAAAGATTCCAGCAAAGGAGACCTTTTATGATTCACTAATAGGCTCATTAGTCTTTATTGAGCAAGGCATACTCACAGCCTCATATGTTTTTTCCATTACAGGAATTACACATGTTTTGTTGTGCTTTGGGTTTTGTTTTGTTTTCCACACAGACTTGCCATGACAGTTCCCCCATTCAGGTTTATATTGAAGGTACCATCTCGAGCCAGTGAATTTATGAAATATGTTGCTGGCACTCATGGAGAGATGCATAAAGGAAATATTCTAATGACAGCTGGAAAGGCTTTGATCCCTTTCCAACACTGCACTCATGTCTTTGAAATGTGAGTTTGGCAGTGCTGGAAAGGCTGGGCTCTTTGGTTCTCTTTGGCACAAGCCCATGTGACAGATATTATGTCCTCTATCAGGGGACCCACATAACCTTGAGAAGTGTAAGCAACACTCACAGACTGTGTTGGGTCAGATAGTCTGGGCTGATAACAAAGCAGCCGCTGCAGCAGGAGGGAGGCAGCCTAGTCCAACACAACTGAAAACTATATTGACCTGGTAACTGTTGGGTCTGCTGCCTGCAGCTACGTAGTTGGACATGAACTACAAAAGTAGTTAATTTATGCCTCCTTGAGTGTAGGAATGTGGTGATGATGGATAGGGATGGGAGGTTATTAGAAACATGGGGAGGAAGGAGAGGGTGGAATTCCAGCTTGTGTTTTTATCTCTTACACACACGCACTGGTTCCTTTGCATACAAACTCTTGGCTGCCTTCATGTGTACACAATCCAAACCCTTGCTTACACACTCACACCTCTGCTCATGCACACACACGCAGGCACATGTTCACACGCTTACAAGGGCTTTGTCTGGGCTGAGTGTTCAAGCATGTTTGTGTGTTGGGGGTTGCTGACAGCTTTTGTACAGTGGTTTGCATTTGCACTGTCCCAAACATGAGCTGTTTACACCTCCTCCTGTGCAGACTCGTTGCTAAAAATCCTCTGTTCTTACACCGTATGAATGTATTCTGCTCATTTACAGACTTTGGTTGGCCAGCAGGGAATGGGTGGTCAGAGAAATACTCTAAAGCTGAGTTCAATTTACTAAGTCCAGCAGATTTACCTAAAATCTGAGTGCAGTCTCATCTGACATCACTGGCCAATTAGTTTAATGTTGTCTGCTCTGGATGTTGTCTGCAGTAATAATCTGTGTACAAACCAGCCCTATATCTTGAAGCACGTAGCCTGGATGCAGGGGAGGCAGTGATTATGGTCATGAGCTGGGGATATCAAGGGGGATTGGACTGTGTAAAAAATAAGCAAAGCAACATCTGAGAATGAAGAAATAAGTTTAGATTATTTGAAACCATAATAGAGGTGGGTGATTATAGTTACTCCTACAGGGATTTGTATGGGCCATAAAGTATCTGCATCCAGAGTCAACAGCAGTCTAAACACAGACATTGGACCTTTCCTTCCTACTGCAATACAAAATACAAACATTTTTCTACTCAGAGGTACACAATGCTTCTGTTTCTGTCCTTTTGTCTCTCTTGCTTGGAGTATGTCACTCCAACGTTTTCTCTAACACTTTTTCTCACTTTTACTGATGTTGCCTGACATGAAGAAATACACATCATCTCCTTCCCATGCACCCATCCTATGTTACACATTCACCCAGTGGCCTTACATGTTCATTTGGAAATGCACATTGGTTCTCATATAATATCAAACTTTTGCTTGTCGACACGTGTAAGTATGAGCCCATGTTTGGGCTCAAGAAGATTTGTGAATTAGATTATGCATAGCCTCAGAATGCAGATACACACAGGAGAAGCTTAAGAAGCCAAGGGGAAAATCTGTGTATTTTCCATAGATGTGTTGGGAACAGTGGAGAGATGAGAAATGTGTAAAGGGTCACAGTGCTGACCTTTGCTTCAGGATGTCATCCACATCCATCAGAAGACAAACACTATATGGGATGGAAACATATCCTTCCACTGGTGTCCCCAAAGAGCACATATTCCTCCATGAGTCAGCGAGGGCCTGGGGACACCCAGCCATGAACTATTTTGGAGGCAATGACTTCAGCAAGTGGCAGGGGAAGCTATTGTGGAAATATGAATGTGTTTTCCACTGGGGAGTCCTCCAGGGAAGGACAGAAAGATCTTGGTGCTGAGCCAACTCCCCTATTTTTTCTTCACCCTTCTGGGAATGAAAGCCTTGCAAAGTATGCAGGGAACCCTTCTTACTGCATCTCAGGGCTTCTGGTTTGTGAGAGCTGTGTGAGCCCTCTGCACACCCATGCACGTAGGGATAGGGGGACTTTAGGAAGCAGAAATCAACCCACTCAAGACTGTCATACTGTCCTTTCCTTACAAGCTTGACTCGGTGTGATCCCTTTCCATTGTTTTCACCTGATCAGTGATAGTGTGACTTGTCCAAGATTTAGATTGTGTTGGCACAGCACTTAACATCAAAAGTCAAGGGGAGCTGGAGACAGAGAAGCAATGGATTTACTCTTATGGTTCCCATTTTCTAGCTTTACTTTGAGTTAGAGCATCATGGTGCTGGTGGAACCAGCATGGCACCATGGTCCGTGCTTCAGCAAGTATCTCCTCCTGTACTCCAGGGTTGACCAAGTCTGCTCCTTAACAGGAGTGCTAGAGGTAGTTCCCATGGCCATCAAGCTAAGGGCTTGATTTTTTTTGCCTGCAAGCAGATTGCACCATAACTTCCAGACATCCCAATAGCTAAGAAGAAATGCTGCTCATATTGGAAGGGCAACTTAAGTATCCTTTAGGAATTTATGTTGTGTTATGGTACCACTGCTGTGGAGATCTCTTGCAGGGAGATCTCCTGGCCTAACTTTGCTGAAAATAGCAATTCCAAACACCCATTCTGTGTCAGGCTTCAACCATACACAACTCAGCACAAGGGACTACCACTGGAACTGAAGGAGTAACTTTGTGAGCTGGTGTTCTTGAGCCAGTCTGAAGATGTAAAATTTGGTTTTGTGAAGGAAAATTAGAGGTAACGATGATAAACAGCTTAGAGGAAATCTGCAAGGTAACTGCTGGTGAAAAAAGATTTACTGACCATAACACATGGTTAATTCCATTCACAATAAATAGATTCCTACACTTATCTTAGGAATGTGGGAAGCTTTATGTTTTTACCTTGGATTTTGTGGCCTTATTTAACTGATGGGCTGACATGCCCAAATGAGATTCACTATATGAATACAAAGCAATTGAGGTTTGGTAGTGGGTTATTAAAATATTTCAGGTAATTAATGCATAGTATATTGTAAGTGTTTTGCCTGGGTTGCAGCACTTCTTCAATACTTTGTTGCTTTTTGCATTACCTTAAATAAAATAAAATTTAAATAAGCAAAAAAAAAAAAAAGCTTTTCTTTTTCTACAGGGCATACCTGGATGTCAATGAACTGAAGAACATACTCAAATTGGATGGATCCACACACCTCAACATCTTCTTTGCCAATTCCTCTGAGGAAGAGCTGGCTGGAGTGGCAACTTGGCCCTGGGACAAGGAAGCCTTGATGCATCTAGGTGAGTGATAAAGATGTTTCTTTGTAAAACATTCTTTTGAGTCACTAAGAAGGAAAGACAAATATGTGTTAAGCTCCATTCTGATTTCTTATCATTCCTCTAGTATATAGTCAAGGGGAAAAAAGCATTTCATGATTTCCCAGATACTGGCTCACAACCAGGAAAATATTAGGTTATAAACCCAAAGCATATTATGGTATTTGTAGATGATGTCAAGCTGAAAGTATTTCACCTTTTAAGTGAAGCTACTTTACAGGGCATTCATTCCACTTTGTAAAGAAGACTGGGGGGGGAATAGGTGGGAGAATGCTAGACAGAGGTGAATTTTTAACCTTAGCCTGTTATGTTCTGATCCTTATTTCATTACTTAGTAAGTGTTCAATTAATTTTCCCTACAGACTTTTGTTAAAATTTGTTGCTATTTTTCTCTAGCAATTTGCAAAAGAGCAAACTGCTGAGAGATTGTATTTCCAGTGTTGATGTGAGTGGGACTGGAAAGAGTTCACCACCCTGCAGATTGCCCTGCGTGTTTCATAACTAAGTTTCTGAGTAGGGCTGCTGGTACCCAGGGATCCCAGACAAAGCTGTGCAACCTCCCAAATGACTCATTTCCCTGACACCTGCAGTGCCACCAGACCTGTGCTCCTTGCAAAATGTCAAAGTAAACCCAAAAGGTTCGAAGGCACCAATGGAGTCTGTGTGTCTCTTAATTGCACAAACCTCCCTGGGGCTGCAAACCTGTTCTGGTCATCTTGTAAGAACAGAGATTCTTGCAAGTTTTCCAGATATTTCTCCATCCTGTCCAGATCTTCCCAGGCTGGAAGTGAAGTCTACTTTTGGCCAAGTTCAGTTTTGTTGAAAGGCTATTTCAGATAGTTATCATATTACCTAACCCCAAATTGAGCAAAGCAAAAAAGATGTGGTAAATATAATGCCCAGCTAAGGAGAGCAAATACAGTGTTTACTCTAAAGCGTACCCTTTTTAATTTATTTAAAATGCTGAACTACAGCCTGATCCATCAGTCAGGGTGGTTTTTCCATGGTCAAAACTGCACTACCCAAAACCTAGAAGGTAGCAGCTCTTTATAGTCACTTGTCTTCTTAGCTGAGAGAAGCTCCATGGACAGACCAAAGAGTTGGAGCTGGCTGCCCTACGTCAGTTAGTAAATGTTTTATTGTGACATCCAGCTCTGCAGCTGTGCTGGAAGAAGTGTGAGCAAACTTCCCTTCCCAAGGCCCAGCACTGACACACATCCAGTCTCCTGCCGAGCCAGGCTGGAAGTGAAGACACTTCCACTTTGACTTGCCTCCAGCTCCATGGGCTGCTGCTGGGAGCACCCAAACCAGAAGATGCTGGGAGTGCCTGCCAGCGAGCATTGCTCATGGCAACATCTGGCAAAAACAAAGAGAGATTAACCCCCTCCTTGGCCAGAGCCCACTCTGCTGTTGTTTCCATCACTTTGTAATACCACGGCCCCACTCCTGAACCAGCCCTATAGCAAATCTCTTTGCTCCTGATTGTGCAACAGTGTGGGTCACTGGTGGGAGACATTGGCCCTAATGTCAATGCTGGGGTGAACTAGAGCTGCAATGTAGCCATTCCTTCCTGAAATGAGTACTTTCACATCTTCCCGTGGTGTTGCCATGGGAGGAAACAGAGAACAAGGGAAGAGCTCCTGAGTGCCAAGAAGAACCTTCTGCAAGAGGGCTTGCCCAAAGCCCTTATGACTTCTTCTGTCACTTCGTTAAGCTAATTGTCAACATTGTGGCTGAGCATAATAATTTAAATTCAGCTCCTACAGTGTATTGACAGAATTTATTGGGAAAAAATTAAAAAATCTCATGAGAAAAAAAAGACATTATGAACTGTTTAAAGTTGACTTGCAGTGGGGGAAGGGGAAAAGAAAAAAAAAAAAAAAAAGATCATAATTCCTGTCACAATAGCTCTCCCAGGCCTGTGCTTGGTCTCTAAGAATTCATCTTTAATCTTTTTCACTCTCTTCTGTAAATCAAATATGTACTTAATAAAAAATATGAAATATGTCCTGTGGTGCAGATCTAAAGGCTTGGATAGAGATCGCCTGGATGAGGGAGTTTATCTTTTCTGTAAAACTGCAATTGATTTAGATTCTTGACAGCTGTGAAAAATATAAATTTTCAACAAAGGCAAAACCAAAATCTCCCTCTCCAGCTGTCTCAGGACTGTCCAACGACAGAACCAATTGGGCTTGTGGAGAACTGGTGTAAGGACCAGTTCAGTGCTTTGAAAAGGATGTGCAGACACTGCATATGGAGTAATAAGTATGATGTTGCAGTGTCACCGATTACATTTACCCTTTTGTGTCTGTATTTAAATTTTCACTTCCATTTTAGTTCTATACATGTGTTCTATATATGTGTCCTTCCCCTCCAGCATCAATAACGTTTCAGCTGGACCATTGTATCATGTGTGGACACATGTGTACTTGAAGGAAAATGTGAAACAACTGGGAAAGAAACAAAGCAGAACAACAGTCAGGGGGTCTAGAAAAAGGACTGAGCTACAAGGAGAGGTGGAATGGGTTGCAGCTATGCAGACTGAAAGAAAAGATCCTGAAGTGGGTGGGGATGATGATAATCTCATAAAAGCTGATGAAAGGGGAGGAGAATCTTCTGTTCTTCTTATCCATGTGAGGTAGGACTTGAAGTCATGAACTTCAACCGCCAAAAAATCAATTCAGATTAGATGTGAGTTAAATCCTTGCAGCCATAAGGATACTGAGTGCTGACATTGATTGCTGGGGCAGTCATGACATCAGGGGTTGTAAAGAGACATTAGACCGATATGTGTGAGGGATGGTATAGTCCTAATTGTTCCTATGTTGTGTGAGAGTGGAATTAGATGACTTCTTAAGATCTTCTCAGTCTTATTTTCTTATAATTCCATGATTATTGTAACCAAGTCTCCAGGCAGATGCGAAAGAAGAGCCTATGATGTCTCAGAACCCAGTGATCTCATCTTTCCTGTGCTACAGTCAATGATAAAGTTCCTTCTGCCAAAACCTTTACTCTCCTCGTTGTCTCTAAATTATTAGTGTACCAAGATTTATTTTCCCACTATAACTTCTACAAAGCAGTCTCCTGTTCTCATGGTAGGCAATATGCACAAATGGTTTTAAATAAAAGGCTTGGAATAGTTGAGGTCAACAAGCTAAATAAAGAATATACGAAGCATGTCATAAATCCAAAGGTGCATCTAGCCAAATTAAAAATACAATTCTTATTATTAATTCAATACACTGCATAGCCTCACTAATTTACTATTTGTTTATCTACACATAATACAGACAACAACAAAAAAAAAAAAAGTATCACTATTTGTTTTCTTTGTACACATTTAGCACCCATCTATTACCACATTCCAGGATTCCATTTTTTATGACACATTTGACTTATGCATATTCATTAGTGGACTGTGCAGTTCTGATCACACTCAGCTCCTCTGAGTGCATGAGCAGAGTCTGTTTCTGACAGTTACATCAAAGCTGTCTGTGTGATCAGAGCACACCCCACAAAAGCTGCTCCACAGAAGCCTTGGATATATTCTGGTTTTCTTTGCTCAGCTGTTAATTTGCAACTATGGGTGCAACCTACTCCAATTTTTAGGGTGTTTCAGAAGATAATGGGCTTCTATTGTATCTTCCCTCTGTAGAATAATATAGAGAGTGCTCCAGGTGTGTTTTGTTTGTCTCTTGGTGTCAAATACATCACTTACACTTATCTGGGCAGTATCATTCTATTTAAGTAGGAAAAATGATTTGAAATTGCAGAGTATGAGGTAATGGCACGTAGTAGTTTTCCTTGGTTTAACACGCCACCTGGACTGACCATGTTCAGTGGCAAGACCTATTGTCACTGATTTTGGGTTAGGGTGTTGGACTTTGTCCCATGATTCCTTATCCTTAGAGCCCCAGATTGTGGGTGACATTAAACCTTGCTGTGCAATTTCTCTGAGCAGGAAATGGTACAAAAAGTAGTCTGTGCTGTAGAGGATTTGATGAGCTGCCGGTGGATCTGCCCTTAGGATTGTTTTCCTTTCCCTTTTCTTACTGTTCTGAGGAAGACAAGGCAAATGAAGCTCTTTCTTTTTTCCCTTGCAGGTGGCATTGTGCTGAATCCTTCCTTCTATGGTATCCCTGGCCACACACACACCATGATCCATGAGATTGGGCACAGCCTAGGGCTCTACCATGTCTTCCGGGGAATCTCAGAGATCCTCTCCTGCAGCGACCCGTGCATGGAAACTGAGCCCTCCTTTGAGACTGGGGACCTCTGCAGTGACACCAACCCTGCTCCTAAGCACAAGCTGTGTGGAGATCCAGGACCTGGCAATGACACATGTGGTTTTCACAGCTTCCTAAACACACCATTCAGTAACTTCATGAGCTACGCAGGTACTTCAATTGCCTTGGTTTGCTCCTGGTGTCTTTAGTTGGGTGGGAAGAAAGAGCAGCAATGTTGCCTGTGGGTTCTACAGTCCATTTCATGTAGAGCTTTATGCTGACCTGTGTGTCTTTTGCTCCAGGACCAGACTCAATGAGGAGTCAAACTCAGGCATCCTCCCTAGAACCTGAACGTCCCTGTAAGAAAGCTAAGGAAGGACTTTTTACTAGAGCTTGTAGAGACAGGACAAGGGGTGATGGCTTTCAATTAGCAGAGGGGAGATTTAGGTTAGACATTAGGAGGAAATTCTTCACTGTGAGGGTGGAAGAGACCTTGGCCCAGGTTGCTCAAGAAGTGTGAGGAGTTGGACTTGTAAGTTCCAATACGCATGGTGTTTCCAAATAAAAAGATCAGTTGGCCTTTTAGATGACTCTTCATGAAACCAGCAAGGAATTCTGTCTCTGAATTCTCTTGGAATAAGCATCTCAGCAAAGTCTCTTGAGTTTCTCTAATTATTACTTCATCTGAGGATCCTGAACCTTTCTTGAAATTGAATGAGCAGGTGAAATACCTTTTCCCCTTCTCCTCACCCAGAACACAGCCTGTGCTGATGTTTGAACAGCCAGAATGCAGATCAACTTGCTCCTGTGTCACTGTCTCACTCTTTTGTCCTAAATGTATTTTATTGTTCCTTTTTGATGGCTGTTAAGGGCCTTTGTCTCCTTCTAGGCTTCTGGGAAGAATATTTATGGCTTTTACAACATGCTTAGGGATTGACCACTGATAATCATCGAGGAAATCCAGAGATGTCATATTAAAGCAGCTTTTTGCAAATTCCTGTGTGTATGCAGATATTTTCAACCTGGTGGTGTCTGTCTATCTGCAGTTTGTGTTTGATGAGAGGAGGTTTGCTGCTCATTTGGATTAGGAGAGACACAGGATAACATGAACTGATGTTTTCTTACTGTGGTAGGATGCATCTGGGGCTGTAATTTGATAAGGATCCCAACTGAAGCTATGGCCTTTTTCTTGTTGCTCAGTGAAGATGCAGTAAGGGTTTCAGTTAGCCAGCAAATTCACACTTCTCATTAAAACAAATTCATATTTTTATTGCTCTTCTTGAGTTACACAGACATCAGAGCATCTATTAATGCTGTTACCATACTGAACAGCGTATTTTCATGCACACATGGGACTCTCCAAAAAGCCTTTGGTGACCTGCATCTTCCCAGGAATGTGTAGTATTTGACCTGTGCCAAACTGTCATTGTTGTTTGTGTTGTGGCAGCATGCACAGGTCCCATCTGGGACTGAGCTTTGCTGGGCTGGGAACTCTGCAGGCACATGTGAAGAAACACTGTGTTTTTCGTAGCTTTTCATCTGATGAGAAGAGTACCAGAAAAATGGTTAAAGTGGTGGCAGTAAGTTCTTCATCACAACTCTTCTGGGTGACTTTGTACATTGTATTTATTCTCTCTGTGATCTGCACAATAGAGAAATATTTATCTGCTTCTCTGGGACACTGCAGTTGCAAAGCTCTATGGTGTTCAGAGAGCACTAGTTGTGTGTTTTATGGGAAATGATCCAGCAAAAGGATTTCTCCATTTTGAATGAAAAAGAAACCTGAAATTTCAAAAATGTTTATGAGAGGCTCAGGAGGGGTTAGAATCATAATGTAGTAAGGGAGATTTATAATAGAAATCAAGGTATTTTACTGCATTATAAAATTTTAAATTTTTAATCAGTGTTTGTAATGTTTTTAAATTAATCTTTGAGAATTTTTTTACTTTTTCATTAGACAATTTCAGAACTTTTTAAAACTCAGATTTAAAAAACAATTCTGTTCTCTTGAGCTAATAAATCTGTCAAAGTCTGTTGCACACAGTTTGCATTAATCTTAGCCTATGCTTTATCCCAACACTAGCTGTCCCTTGCCCTTTCAACCTCTCTTAGAGATATTTTAGGCATGAAATTCTTTTAACCCCGGGGGTTGACTGGTAGCCCCAGTTCTGACTAGAAGGTGCTGCATTCCATTTCTTCACCTCCACATGTCTCTGGCTCACCTAGGTATGATCTCTAGGTGCTTCATATGTATCTCAGACCAGAGGGAGAGAACATTTATTGATTTTTTTTTTTCCTTTTTAACTTTTGTTTCCTTTCACCTGCCTTCACAAGTGATGACTACACTGATTTGTTCACAGGCCATTAACTTTTGAAGGCTGCAAGAAACCATCCTGGCCTTTGCTGCCATTTGCCAGGTTGTAATTCTCTACTTGCTTCCACCTTCTCTCCCACATGGCTGATGTGACTTCTTTAATTTCAGATGATGACTGCACCGACTCCTTCACCCCCAACCAAGTGGCCAGAATGCACTGCTACTTGGACCTCGTCTATCAGAGCTGGCAACCTGTGAAGAAACCAGCTCCTATTGCTATTGCTCCCCAGATTGTGGCTCGGACCTCCACCTCTGTCACCCTGGAGTGGTTTCCACCCATTGATGGCCACTTCTTTGAAAGGTGATCACACTGCTCTGTACTCATGCACTGAACTGAATGGAAAGGGGAGGAACAGGAGAAGGGCCCAGGAGCACAGATTTATTGTGTGCTGTGCTCAAGTCTGGGTGAAGACTCTTTCCTAAACTGGTTCACATTGAGGAGGTTATTGATCTGTTTTCTGCTCTTCCTTTCTCAGCCTGTAGTGCTCAGCTGAAGGCCATTGATTTGCCACGTAAAGGGCAAAGCTTTTTCCATATGTCATGGGAGGAATTTTCAATGATTCTGGCCCTCTGATTCCTGCTGTTACTGCTCCTCACAAAAACCTGTGGGCTTCAGCTCTGCTAGCATGTTCAGCCTCCTCCTCTTGCACCTGTCTTTTGCAAGGTCAAGGTGAACATTGTTTCTGCTCCTGTGACAACACAGGGCTCATGGGCAGCAGAGGTGGGCAGGAGGCACAGAGGTGACAGGACCAGAGAGGGGGACAGATGCTGGGAGCTGAGACAGAGGTTTAGCACCCTGAGTACCATGCAAGTGACATCTTGCTGCACCCTGAGCTGAGCCTGGAGGTCAGAGTATGTGTGTGTGGGGGTGTCTGATAGGCATGCAGCTATGTGGTACCAATAAAAATGTGAATACAACAAGAGTTGTACCATTTTGCAGTTCATAGCCAGGGCGACTCTACCCCAGGATGACCTGAGTAACTGGGTGGTTCATTTAATTACTCTAACATAGCACTTGGATGAGCCACAGGAGCTTTGGGAATCCTGGCAGAGAACTTCCTAAATGTCTGACCTTCTCACATTACTGTTAACTCACCTTCCCTGGTTGCATTTCTTCTTTACTTTTTGTTTTATTATTTCATAGAGAATAAACTTCGACTGTCCTTCAGGACTGAGTACATATCACAGGAGGCCAAATTTACAAGCATATTAGCACCCAAAGAGCTGTCTCAGCACTGCTGCTTTGCTCAGTGAGAGCACCTTGAAAGCCACTGCCTCCATCAGGGATGAAATTCTTTCCAGCACTGCTAGGACACCATGGCCATTTCAGTAGCCAGCTCACATTTTACCTGCAGAAGCAGATAGCTGCCACTTTCTGCTCAGATGAGGTTTTCCACCGTTATTGCAGATTAGTAAAAGGAGGGCAATCGAGTCGTATTAGGAGCTGATAAAGAGAGGTCTTATGCTCTGAAAAGTGTTGCTTTAATTGCAGCTTTGCAACTCAATCCTTTTATTCCCTACCTGTGGAAAGGACTTACATGAAGATCTGAAAATTAATTCAGAATTTTTTAGTCCGTAATCATTTTTAGGGAAATTAAATTTCTCCAATTGAATTTAGATTTCAGAAGACACTTATTGTGTATTAAATAAATACCATCTGCTTCTTAAAACATATTGATGCAGAGTTAATTGATATGTAACCAAATATGTCTTTATTACATATTTCTTATAACTCAATCAATATGTTCTTAATAACCCCTAGTTAGCTGCTTCTTAAATAACATACAGTTGATAGCCTGATAAATCTAAAATTTCATAACAAAGTTATCGTATGTTAAATAAATAGTGAATTTCAAGGAGAAAGAAAACTCCTTTGGGTTTTCAGATCTGTGTGCACAGTGTGACTGAAAAGATTTAAAGAGACAGCTTCAAATAATTTCGAGTCCAATTCTTCGCTAAAATAAGATTCCCAATGCTAACAAATAGAGAACAAATAGAGAAATGCTGATGGGACCGTTTCAAAATGTCACTGAAATATAGAAATGATCGTGCCTAAAGCATGCCCAGATTTCTGATATATTAATCAAGCAAAGATGGTAGTAGTGTGATAGTGACTAATGCTGGAACAGCTCATGTGCTGCACTCCGAGCACCGATGTGCCTAGTGCTGCTCAGTTCGACCCACGCCTGTATCAATTTCTAAAACTGGGTCACTGTGCAAGACAAGTAGGAGGCAAAATTGGCCAAGTATAATCTTATCTGTGTGTGGGAATACTGTAAATCTTTGCAGATATTTTTACACAAAGTGCACACCAAGGGCCAAATTTTGCTTGCCTCACTTGAATGAATAAACTCATTCATTTCAATGGGACTATTCATGGAAAAAACCCAGAAGACTGATACTCAACATCTGAGTGCCTTTGGGCCTAGTTTTGAGTGCACAGAGGCTCCTTCCATGCTGTTTTGACAGTGGAAAATGACTTTAAGAGGATGAATGGCTCTGGATACATTAGTGAGTATTTTGGCCCAATATAAGTAGATCTCTATCATAAAACAGTTGTTAATGAAGACCTGACATAATGTGGGAGGAGTTCTGAGGGATTTTCCAGCCTGGCTCTAGCCTGGCTCCATAGCATCAGCAGTTGGAGCACATCATGTGTGGTCCTGGATCTCCTCTCCACACTGGTTCCAGACAAAACTGGGTCCAGCTTCCATGCTCTAGGACTGCTCCAGGTACTGAAAGTGGGAAGATGAAGAGTTTCACTTCCAAAGCTCACTTCTGATCCAAATTACAGTACTATCATAGGCACACTCAGTGTAACTCACTGTCACTTTTATTCTCTGGAGCTGTGCATAGGCAGTGGCCTCTGCTTATTGGAAGTCAGGAAGGGAAATCTCAGCCTGGTTTTCAAAAGTGTGACACTGAGCTGGCTGTATCCAAGGGTTGAGGTCCTGACAGGTCTGTAGCTGAAGGGAGATGGACTGTGGAAGTGTAAACCATGTGCCTTCTCTATGTTTAGATGTTTGTCACAGATGGCACAGTATTAAGTGCTTATCTCTTAAGAGATAGGTTGTAGGAATTACATTATTAATTATGTGGATCTGGGGACAGAGAGTTGTGCTCGTAGTTCTTGTAAATTTGGGGTTGGCTTTCCTGTGTCCTCACAACCTGGTAAGAGTAACTACATGAGCTGTGCACAGGACTAAAATCTTCCTCCTGGCTGACCCTCCTTTACCTGTTTAGTGTATTCAATTGATGGCTGTTTAATTGCTCTAAAGAGTCATTTACCTGCACATAAATTTACCATTGTCTGTTTGACCCTAAATTCCAGCAGCTAGTTGAGCTTCTAAACATCTCTAATAATCACATTTATCAAGAACCAGCATTTCTTCTTGTTGCTACTACACAAGAGATTGGAATGCCCCGATCTCTGTCCTCCCATTTAAAAAAGGGAAAGGAAAAAAGCATTAAAAATGTTGCATCATCTGTAATAATAAAATAATAATAGAGCCAACAAAACAAGTGAAAACAAGGGAGAAAAAGAAAACTGTTCATTTCCTGGTTGCATCTATTAGATGCGTTCATCTGCTGTCTCTAAGCATCCATTCATGTGCCTCCTGTTTGATATGCAGAGGCAGGATGTAAACAGTTATTGTAATAGGGCTCTGCTGCAAATTCTGCTTGGACAGAAAACTTTGAATGCATCTGCTCTTCCAAATTTTCATTGAGGTGACTGCATTAATTTCCATGAATCTGATACTATCTCATTCTTAGCAAGCAAGTATTTTGGTCAGGATGGTGTCCCAGATCTAGATGGCTGGGCTTGATAATCACATGCTTAAGCTTTGCTGCAAAGTTTTAGTGCCTTGGAGGTGAGAACACTAATTCTGAATTTCAAGTAAGGAGATAAACTAGTCTAAGAACAGGCACTTTTTACTGAAAGAAAACAGAAGGTTTACTAGTGTTGAGATGCCCATTGAACTGGTGCTGCCCCAGAAGGGAACTGACCGTTTTTCAGCTGTAATCTTCAGATTTTGAATCCACTTCTGAAATATCATGCTGTAGGAATGAATTCCTTCTGTGCTCTGAACTTCATAAGCTGGAATTCTCCCAGTACTTGGCTTAGTAAAAAACAGTAAAGTCTAGATTTTCCATTACCGTGCACTTTGGGGCATCATGTGCCCCAGCATATAAGGTGTCAGATATGCTATTGTTCCTAATTAATACTCTTTTGAACCAATTTACATTCATTTTGTCTCAATGTCAGTGGCTGCATAAGGTTTAAGGAGCTGGCTTAGCTTTTCATAAGCCTTTAAATGCAGTTCCATAATTAGTTTTGACATTCATGGCTGTTTGTAGGATTTGTGTCCAAGAGTCTCCAGACCAAAAACTTTACCCCAGGAGTCATCCCCTGTGCAATCCCCCTCAGCCAGTGGAGTTACATCAGGGTAGAATTTGGCTCCCAGACTGGAAAAGTAAAAAGAGAAAGTTTGCTCATAGTCTTTCCCACATGATGCTCCTTGTGATTTCTCTTACCTCCAAGTCCTTGCTGGTAAAAGGAAATGTTTGCCCATAAGCCTACAGTTTTTTCCACCATGGCAGCCTGTGATGAAATTGTATAGCTGCTAATTTGAGTAAAAAGCAGTTCTAATTGTGGAAACTTGGCTTTCAAAGCCCTGTCCTCATCCAGGACCAAGCGCTAATGCAGAAGTCTCTTTGTAGAGAATCTGAAAGATTATTATTACAGGGACTTCTAGCCTCACTTTTGGTGGATGTGTCTGAGAAACAACTGCACAATAATAATTCTACATTTTGATTTCTCGGTACCTTTTATTCTGGATTTATTTATTTATTTTTGCATATGTCAGATTTAGACACGTACCCCACTGCTTATTAGGCAGTGGAGAAGTCAAAGAGGCAGGCAGTGTTGTACCAATTAGTGCATGTGGGTGAAGTGAGACAGATGGAGAAGTTATTTGCAACTTGTCCATATTTATTCACTACCAGCACTACAGATCATCCAGGAAAGAGGAGGCCACCTTTGCTTCCCTCTTCTCTATTCTACCCCGTTGCCACATCTTATTCTTCAGAGGTCTTCAGCAAGTGCATCCCCTTCTGCACTGTCTGCAAGTTCAATCATTCACTGTCTCTGCGTAGGGGTGGCTGTGGGCCATACTGAAATGGATACCAGTTTTACCATTCCAATTCCCCCCTGTTGACAATCCCTGTTTCCGCCTAATTAAGATAGCAGAAAGTTGACTTTCAAATAGATACCTGATGCTAAGATGGGGAGCAGCTGAGCGTGTGGCATCCCTAACACCAAAGGCAAAGGAGGTCATGCAGCCTGGGAGATCTGTGAGGGTAAATGTACAGTGCCAGTGTCCTTGCTGAGGAACCAAAATAACTTCTGCCTGAGGATCACTGTGCTCTTTACAAAGCAGTGCTGAAATAAATTGTGCAATGGGAGATGGTTAAAATTTGTGTGGCTGACTATAATCCAATGGCCACCATTGGATTATTGATGGCCAGTAATTAGCCAATGGCCATCATCCAGTTGAGTTGCCAGTAATGTTGGTGACTCACTCCACACTTGCTTCACTTACTTGGGTAGTTCAGAGAGTGCACCAGGTACTACGCACAAAAGTTTTGCTTAAAACATCTTTCCTAGATGCATTTAGTAATTTAAAAAAAAAATAAATTATTTTGAGTGGGCAGTATTCCTTATATTAGAACAGTGAATTTGGACTAATAAGCCACTTACTGGGATGAATAACCACATCTTGTGGGTCATACATGATTTCAAATTTTGTCACCAGAAGGAAAGTAAGGCTGAACTGTGCTAGCTGCATCTTCAGCTGATATAAATCATCCTAACATTATAAAAGACATTAGAGTTACACCAGTTCACATCAGGTTAAACCCTGATCATGTGTTAGCAAAAGTATTTATGAAAAAGTGCTTAACTGGGTTTTCTTGTGCAGCCATTTCTGCCAATAGTACTTTATTGACAGCAGCTGGTATTAGACATATTGTGTAGGTGAAGTATTGCTGGCATTGGGCAGTGAGGTGCCCTTCTTAATGCCATATCTGATGGTGTGGAGCCATAAGATGTTCCAGTTCAGAAAGAGACAAACCTGTGAGGTATCAAATGCAATTTCTACTGCAAGAAGGATTAAGGGCATGTTCTTTTCTGTGTATTCATAAACCACCTCTTTTCTAGGCTTGTAATGATTTGGGCTGTGGCCATACACTTCCAAAAGCAGGCTTATGCGTATGTAGCAAAGCCTTGCTTTGCACACCAGCTTTGTCTAATTTCTGTGACTTTACCTCCTCCAATCACCAGTGAGCTTGAAGCCTTCACGATCCTGAAGACACTACAATTACTGCAATAAATCCATGGTGGGAGCAGAAATAGATCCGAAATCACCTGAGGCTGGTATCTGCTCTAACTACTAAGCAACACCTATTTTCTTTTGATAAGGTTTGATCCAGCTATAGTGCAGTGGAGGGGGGAAATAGAAAAATAGATTGATTTGTGTAATTTCACAGGGTGCTGTCATGTTTTGTTGGGTGGCTTCTCACAGATGCTGTCTACACAGATTTTAGCCCAGACCTGCAGAGGGCCAGCATCAGAAAACACTCCTGTCAGCGCCCTGAGAAAAGAGGGTTAAGTGGAACTGAATTCTAAGTCTTATTGCTTTTCGTATAGTTGAATAAGCAGCTCATTCAGCTGTTACTAAGTTGGTGTGTTTTCCTGTTTTCCTGGCCTCCTAGAGAAGTGGGATCAGCATGTGATCTGTGTGTGGAAGGAAGAGTCCTGGTGCAATATGCCTTCAGCGCCTCTTCCCCGATGCCCTGCGATCCCTCTGGGCACTGGAGCCCACGGGAAGCAGAAGGTGAGTACAGAGATGGGGCAAAGATGTGGCAGGGGAGAAGTTGGGCCAGAGGAATTGTTTATACATGTCTGTAACAAAACTGGAGCAGAGATGAATGCTCTGTGCCCCAAGGTAATGCCACTGCCTGGAATACCTGTGTGCTGACCCCTACGTCCTGACCCTGCCCATGAATTAAATAAGTCCTGGGAGCTGAACCTGAATTTCAGAAAGCAGCTGAGTGCCAAGAAATGCTGACCATTCACATCTGCCAGATGAATTCCCCAGGGGAGCAGATTACTACTTCTACTCCAGCTCTGAAAGTGAAGAATTGCATGTTGTTATTTGTGCCTATTTATTTGCATTGGACAGTAGCAGGCTACATAGTCAGGCAGGCTTGAAGGAGTGGAGATGGCCCTTTGGGAAAGTACTTTACAGCATGAATTCAGGTGACTATGTCAAGCCCAGTCTAGCTCAGGGTGTTTTATATGTCGTTCTTACTGCTTCCCTTGGAGCATGTGGGAGGGAGAATGGTCTGCAGAGCTGGTCATACAATGCCATTAAATCTCCATCATTAACTACTCCATAGGTACGTTCCATTATGTAAGTAGGTAGATGTGGCAGAGAATATTTGAGATTATACTAGACAGAGGTCAGTAATCACAAGTTATGGTTTGGAAAAAGCAGAGTATTATTTCAGTCTGTTGGTCACAAGCCGTTCCTTCAGGACAGCACACTCTGGGCCCAGATTTCACTATAAATGCACAAGTGGGCTCAGTGAACTCAAAAGACCTATCCCTGGATATTACAAACTCACTATACAAACTCCTTGTAATATTACAGGCTTCTCTGTCCTGCAGTTATAGTATGTGGGAGTTATTCTACAAGAAGAATTATTTGTAAGATCCTATGGTGATACATGTGCTAGCACCCAAGAGCCCTCTCAGCTTTTAAGGTCAGCTGTGTCCCCAAATGTGTGATGGGACAAGGAAAATGGGAAAGTATCTTCTGCCCTGCACATGCATCTCCCAGGGTGGGGACCTAACAGAGGTTGTGATTCAACTGACCCCTACAGTTTGGCCATCCAAGGGCAGAGTCTGCCAGGCACAGAACAGACTGCAACCTGCCCTTGGGTGGATGATGTTCCAGAGCTCCGTCCTGGGAAGCAGCTTTCTGGCTGCAAGTGTGACTGGATTAGCAAGTAAACAGGATTAGCAAATTTTGAATTGCTTGCAGTAGTAGTGCAGGGTGAAAGGTGGAATTTCCACTTAGCCAAGGATTACAAGACTTTGAAACCTGGTTTTGTTTGGAACAAACCTGAAACTTTTTAAATTCTCCATGAAGGAAAATTAAAAACAAAAAGTGCTTGAGGCTGGCCAAAATGTTTTGTTTAGCTCACATAATTCCTCTTTCATGAACTTGGGTTAAATTATGACATTTGAAAATATCTCTATTTAGGGCAAATCTAATCTTAGGGTGAAAGAAACTTCTAATATAAAAATGAAAAGTGTTTCAAAATGCAAAATGAAATGACTTCTTCCGAAAATACCAAAACACGATGTTCCAATATTGTCAGAACTTTCTTCCTGTTTCCTCTTCCAGAATAAAACTGTGGCCAAATAAACCCAGTTTTGCAAAGTGTTTTGATTTTGGAAGAACTGCATATTCCATTGAGATACACAGTTCCATCAAAATTTTCTCCAATGAGCTCTGATTTGAAAATGTCTAGATCTCACCCGTCTTGCCAGCAGCATCATTCCTAGAGAAACTAAACTACTCTAAGATTTATTACTCATCTGCGTTTTGCATTTAATTTCCTCTTCTTACAGTGTGTGTGTGCATGTTCTTAACTCTGAAGGGTGCAGTCTGATCCTTATCTGCCTCATTCAGTTGCTGTTGTGCCATTTTCTCTGGAAAGAAAATTCGGGATACCTATCCTTGAATTATGTAATAAGTTGTCCCCACTTTAGAGTAGAAAACATACCACACATATGGTATTTGTTGCTGTGTAATTTTCTGTCATCACTACCACCCTTCCTGAGATTCAGGATCTCTGCTTATTTGCATTTGGTCTGAGTTACAAATAGCACAGTTAGATCATTGTTTGGCTTCTTGAGTTGTCTATCTGTGAGTACTCAAGCATGTAAGCTCAAATTCAAATTCTGCAACTGTTCATGTGTGTAAATCTCCACTGCTTGAATATTCGTGGAAAGTGAATACAGAAGAGGTGCAAATGTAACCAAAATGAAATAATTTTAAATCTGAGACCACACAGAAAATGTTTCATAGTACTACTCATCCAGCTTCTTACCAGAAATCCACGTTTCTCCCATGTCTCTGAAGCAGCTCTGAACCTGGTTTGTCTGGTTTTGGTTTCCTGACATCTTGGGGGTAACAACATAATAGAGACTGGGCCCTTCCTCATGCCCTGCCAGTGTACCAGCTTTGTGGAGTCTAACCACCTGGGCTGAGATATTTTGTGATTCTTTTCCAGCCAGTTGTTCCCCTTGCATGAGAAGTCCTTTGCTGTTTGGCAGGAGCTATGGGAAGGCACTGGAGATCAGCTTGGTTTGATTTACTCTTTGCCTTCACTGTAGAGCAAGAAAGCTCTAACCTACCTGGAATTCTCACCAGCAGCACCAGCTAGATAAACAAACCTCACAGCATCTCTACAACTTGGTTGATGTTTTTTTTTATATATATATATATATATGAAAGGTGATTTTGACTCAAACCCAAGTAAGTACCTTTGCTTACCATGCAATATATGCATATACCAGTCAATTCCTACTGCCTGGCTCTCTGTTGACTGGAAGAAGTGTGAGAATATAATTTAAAAAAATATTAATGCTTTGGTCTGCTCTATTGCCCTATTTCACTCAAGAGTGATTAGTTCTGTATTTTCAAGTGGAATTGTCGTAGCTGGACCTTAGAGTCCCACTGCAATGGGCCCCTTGTCTTGAACATGTAAAAAATTCAACAAGTGAGTCAGAGTTGTGACAGTGGTCACACACCAAGAAGCTGCTGACCCCAGCTGGTGTGTCAAGTCTGTGCCCATGTGACAGGTCAAGGGAGGGACATTTGTCCCAGCCACTTCACTGAACTGCAGGACACACCAGGCAGCAGCTGATGTTTTGGGGAAGCCTCCCTCCAAACATATACCATTCTTCCTCTCTAACTGGTGAAGGGATTTGGCTTCTCCTCACAAACATCAGATTCACAGTTGGTTTGTGCTAGGCAAGTCACGATGCTGGATGAGGTTCTGTTCTGTGCCTGATCTTGCTGAAGATCTCATAACCTTAAGGATTTTAGAACCTGAACGCACAGGAGCAAAATGGCTACTACACCATCATTTTTAAAATGCAAATATTAGTACTTACTAATCTCCAGAAATCTAGAGTGCCATAGAATAAGGTTTCCATCCTCTTCCACAATTAAATGAATATTTTGTACTCAGGTCTAAGTGTCTGACAATATTTAAGAAAAGAACTCTTTATCTCAACTTCACTAAGGTCCTTAGTCTATGGATGACTACAATCAAGCTCCCATTTTGGGTAATGATCTGCATTAAAATCCCTGGATGCTGACTTCAGCCCATCTACCTCTGGGGATCATGCCCTGCTCTACCAAGACATGTAGGTTTATTCACTATTTACATCTTACAGAGGCAAATTTGCAGGAACCCAGGTGGAGACCACTTTGAAAACATACAAGTCTGGGAGCTGTTAATCACCTCCGTGTTCCTATCTGTGAGGTGGCAGTGATGAGATTTATATAGCTTTCCAAAACCCTCTGAGATACTGGAGTTAAAAACCATCTTCTTAGGGCTGCAGTCAGGAGCTCACTGTGAGTCTGTGAGAAAGTCACCAGCGGGCCCAGCAGTGAATGCTGTCAGGTAATGTGAGTTGAATGGGGTACTTGCTACTCCAAATGATTATATACACAGTCCTTGCAAGCTTGCCAGGGGAAAAAAAAAACAAAAACTTGAGCATGTGAAATGGAACTCTGGCTTTCTTCAAAATCTATCACTGGTGTGGTCTCTCCAGAGGCTGTGGTTAGTGGCACTCCTGCTGCTCTGTGGCATGGGAGGAAGAGAGGAGAGCTTTGGGGTCTGTGCCGGTGAGGGAAAAGTGATAAAAGCTGTGCATCTGCAGGACAGTCATGTTGGATCACGGGAAGGACTGCCTGAGATACCAGGAAATCTATTCTGTATCTGGGTTCACTTGGTATGGACAGGAGAAATCCCTGTGCTGTTTATCCTTGACAAAAGAGGCACATTTCTAACACTTCATTGGATTACAGACAATAAGAATAACCTTCACACATTGCCCTTTTCTCTTTGAATTAGCAGTGATGTCCTGTTTGTTCATGTTTGCCCAGTGCTTTATCTTGCTTTCTTCCTTGGATGCAAACAGCTGTGCTTCTGTGCTTTCTCCCTCCTTTTTTTTTTTTTTTTTTTTTTTTTTTTTTTCTTACCTCTGCCTTCTCTGTTTCTTTCCTCTTGTTGCCTTTCTTTACCTTTTCCCTTTCTTCTTTTCTGTATTTTGCCTTCTTCATGTCCTGTCTGCTCCCTTTTTGTGTGATTATTTGGGAAGGAAGAGGGAATTTATAGCTCTCACTGGATTCTGTTACCAACTGTTCCACCCATCTGACATCTCTGGATCTTGTAGTCCATGCCTCTGTGCCAAACTGTAATGTTACCATAGTATTTGGGAACCCAGCAAGCATTGTGGCTTTCATTAGTTTTTAGTAATACCTCCCATGTAGTTGAACATAGCCAATGGTGAGAAATGTAGAAATACAAGTGCCTGTTGTTTCCTACAATGAGTGCAAAGAGACAGCTCAGACCTGTGCTCCATGTGCTTTCGGAGAAAGGAGTCTTACACAGTGTGTTAGCTTAGCTTGTACATGACAGAGGAGGAGTTGTCCCTCAACAGCACAGTGCAACAGCTTCTTGGAACAAGCAAAAGCACTTTTCTTTGTCAAAGAGAAGATAAAAAGGTTCTCTTTTAGATTGACAAGCAGGGGAGTAAGCAGGAGCACAGAGGTGAACTGAATGCAAAGTGACTGTTTATTGGGTGAAGTACCCAGTGGAAGGGGTAGAAAATACTGGCACAAAGGGATGGCACTAGAAATAGGAAAAACAGGACCAGACACATTGGCACAGTGTGTTGTGTGGTGCCCACTCCAGCTGGACACTTCAACTGGGTTTGTGTCTCCTATGTGGCCAGGAGATGTTGACTTTATATTCCCGCTCTCCATGCTGGCCATACCTCTTCTGCTCAAGTAAATAATTGGTTTCCTGGATGGATATACTTTGCTTCCACCTGTTAGTCTTTCAGCACTGGTGACAAGGACAACCCACGTTCTCTAACTTCATGCTCTGTCTTTTCTTCCTCCTTTGTTTCCAGGCCATCCTGATGTTGAGCAGCCCTGTAAATCCAGTGTCAGAACATGGAGCCCCAACTCAGCAGTCAACCAACACACAGTGCCCCCAGCCTGTCCTGAGCCTCAGGGCTGCTACCTGCAGCTGGAATTCCGTTATCCCCTGACTCCAGAGTCCCTTACAGTCTGGGTGACATTTGTTTCCCCAGACTGGGACTCCAGTGGAGCAGTGAATGACATCAAGTTGCTCACCATCAGTGGGAAGAACATTTCTCTTGGGCCGCAGAACATCTTCTGTGACATCCCGTTGACCATAATGCTGGATGCAGGACAAGTGGGTGAGGAGGTGTATGGAATCCAGATCTACACTCTGGATGAGCACCTGGAAATTGATGCTGCCATGCTGAGCTCTGTCCCCCACAGTACACTGTGTGCAGACTGCAAACCCATCCAGTACAAAGTGGTTCGGGACCCTCCTTTCCAGTCTGGATCTCCAGTTGTCATCTCAAACCTCAGCAGAAGATTCATTGACATGTAAGTACTGCTTTCTAGAGAGCTGACTTGTTCAGGGAAAAGCAATAATCTGCTCTTCTTGTTCTTTGAATGTCCAGCATCACAATAATCTGTCAATAGATTGTTGGAGTTTGAGCTCAATATATGTATCAGGTTTCACCAACAGAGCATATTCTCAAAGTTTCTCTCTGAAACCAGGACCATCACACATTCAGGTGAAGTACCCTGAGATTTTGTGGATTATTTTTTCGACAAATTTCTAGGCTAATTGTGCATAGGTGTGAAATTCAGGCTTTCCTGAATCAGATTATTGCAAACTACCCAAACTACAATAAATTAAATGTTTATGGTAACCTAAATGAGGATTTTAGGAGTAACGTGGTCATATTTTCTGTAGAAGTTTTTTGAAAGTGATATTTTGATGGAGAAAGAGGCAGAATGGCTTTCAGTGGTGGAGCACCAATTAGCTGCTAAACACAGGATGCAAGAAATACACTTGCATGTTCAGGTGTACATATTTCAGCCACTTTCTCCTTTCAGGTGTCACTAAAAGAAACTGTGTTTAATGAGATTTTGGTAATGTAGCAAACATACCAGATGTGCTACTTTGCAGAGACTGTTTCATGCCAGATGCAGTTATTCTTTGTTGAGGGAAGTTGAACTTCAAAGTAGTTGGTAATATCAAGGACATAATCTACTCATAGACATTTTGTAGTAGTAAGAAACACATCTTTTGCACGACACGATTCTCTGGAAATGATCCACTCATCTGCAGGGACAACATGAAGCTTTTTCAAAAAATGTATACCAGATAAAAGAAAACCTGCTAAGAAAACTGCACACTGATTTAGAAAAGATCTAATTACTACAGCTAATACCAAGGAAGTGTACATCATATTTAAATATAATAAAAATTATTAATTAACAGTTCAGTAATCATGAGCTACCATCCCTTTCATGGCCCAATTATACAGCTCAAAAGGTGCAAAATGTCCCTATGGATTTAAAAATTCAAGGTAATTAACAATAGTGAATATGAAACCAAACCTCACGACATCACTGAAGTTACTCATGTGTTGAAAGTTAAGCATGTGCTTAAGTGCTTTCTTGGGTTGTAGCCTTGTTCCAGCAATTGCTGGCTCTTAACATGAGATGAATATTGGCATAATGGAAACATGGAAAACGGTGACTTTTCCCAGGGTTTTGCTGTGAAAGCATCTTTGCATGAAACCTGGCCCACTATCCTTGGAAAATGGGACTAGTATGGTTTGAAATATTTGCATACCTTAGCAGAAGTTCCCACAGAAACAGGTCCAGTTTCGAGTTCATAACAAAATGTAGAAGAATAAAAGAAGAAAAGCCTAAAACCAACTTGTATTCTGAGGTCTATCCCTTTTCTTTTACTATGATCTTGTGGGTGGCTTATACCTTATAGCCAGCTGTATAGTGAAAGAGTTGTATAATACTTGAACCAGTAGCCAGGGATTAATGATAATTTTCCTGTGCGTCACTGAATAAATCCCATGAGCTAACATTACTGTACCTGCCTGTATGTCTCAACTAGTTTCATATCTAACTTAAAATCAGACATAAATTTTACATTATTCTGTCTGGGCTCTACCTGTGATCAGCAAGAAGAAATGGATGCTCCTGGTGGCCCAGCCAGCCTACCAACCAAACCCAAACCAAACCCTATTATCGAGCTGGCCTCAGCTCATCTGTGCCTTTCCAAAGAGTATAGGGAAAATCCAGCCAGTGAGCTTCCAGGAGATGCTAGGAAAACTAAAATGAAGTTTTTAGTCATTGGATGAGGAGTCAAAAATGTAGCTTCCTTAGCACTTATAGTTGGTTTTGATTCAAGATTTCAGCATGTGTTTTAAAGCTTTAAAAGTGGGATGATTTTTTTTTTTTTTTTTTTTTAAATCCTAACTTGTCTATGTGCCCAACACTGACTGTCCTTCTGCTGGTGGCTCACACAGACTCATACTGCTGGGCCATACCTTGAGGTGCATCAAACTCCCTGAAACTCTGCATGGGGTGGTGTGTATATGGTAGAGGCAAAAAGCAAGATGAATTTCCCATTAGCACCTTGTGCAAAGAGTGGCCACAGTCCTTACACTGCTTAAGAAGGGAGGAAGTCAGGGACAGAGGTGTTGGGCTGTGCTCCTACATGCACACATGTATAGAGGTAAAGACAATCTGTCTCAGACTGTTTGCATCTGCCTGTTTGTCTTGTTCTGTACAGCTGGAATTCAGCTTATCTGTGCAGCCAGACCTTGCAGCCCCTTTATCTCTCTCTAAGCCCCAAGCCAGTTACCCCTCCTTTATGCTTTTGCGTGTTTTCCATATTAAACAAAATAACCCCCCCACACGTTCTATGGAAGGTTAGTTTGAAGGCAGTGGCATATCTTTAATATTGCCTCCTCTTACCTTGATCTTCACTTTCTCTTTTTCTCCCAAAGAAAATATTTGCTTGCGCTGTTATCTGTGAGCAAGATCCTTTTCCCAGATGTGGTGATGCTGAAAGAAAATAATTTCTCCTACCTTCTTCTCACCAAAGAAAGGGCCTTTAATGGATAACCCTTGCCTAGTCAGCACTGGGTGCTCCACAGAGGAGAGTAAAAAACTATTACAGTGAAAACTTTTTATTAAGAAATGCAAAATAATATCAGACTTTCCCTTCTCAAGCTGAATTTTAATCTCAGCTCGTGGCTCAAGCTGAGTTCTAGCAGTCATTTCTAAGGAACAGGACCTTATCCATGGACCTTACAGAAACCAGGCAAGATAACACGCAATTCCATGGAGTATGATCAGCCAGAATGGCTGGTATCTGTAATACAAAATGAGAATCAGAGTCTGGGAAGATAGCAGAAAGCTAAATAAATCAGTGGGGGGGGGGAAAGAGGTGAGGTCAGGCCAGGTGCAGCACAGAAGTGCTGAGTCTTCACACTGCAGCAAGTGATAAGGAAGGAACCTCATCTGCAAGCTTCACAGTCTCACTATTTAATCCAAACTTTGGGTTTGGCTTTTATGTAGAGGGCTTCACCCTGGCTCTTCTCTAGAAATAATGTCAAGAGAGCCACCATGGCAAACACAGCCATTGCTTTGCCCTTACTCTGGCCCTTGTACTCTCGTGTTTTGCTCTTTGTAGCAATCAATGATGTTTTAAGAGCTCAGTGAGAAGCAAGTGCCCACAATGATATGCTCTCTGGAGGGTGTCACAGGTACAGCCAGGTGTCAGTGCCACTGGGAGAGTCAGGGATGAGCATCCTGTTCTCCCCATTGTGCTCTCAGTAGCCGAATTTGCGAGTGGTGAGCAGATGGGTGTGCTGGTGGGATCTGTGCTCTCCCCGCTGGCAGGCTCAGCTGTCAGACACCGAGGTTAGTTTTGGAAAGTTGTCAGAATGACTGGAAAAGTTTCTAAGAATTGGAAACTTTCCCAACTTTTCTGCCACAGACTTTGTAGGAAACCTCAAAATGTGGTGGACTACGAGGGATCGAGTTGCCTTTGTGCTGGTAACCTGTATGGTTTTTTCAAGACAAAAGCATCGACTGAAATAACCTCAGAAAGAATCCCAGCATGAAGCCCTGGTGAGAGTTGTGGTTTAGCAGAGATGAGCAGCCACGACTGCTCTCCTGTGATATATTAATCTGAGCCATTCCTACACTGACTAGAGCTTTAGTACCTAAGTGACACCTAGAGATGCTACATTCATTCTTGAAAAAGAAAGAAAAAAAGAGACTGAGAGAGAAACTTGCATCTTCCCATATAGAAAATATATTTTCTCAGTTTTGGCTACTTTTACACCTCCAATCAATGGCTAAACTTTTTCTGTTGCTCAATAATTGTTGGAAGTGACTGTTCAGTATCTGTGTACAATTGTTGTTTAAGTAAGAACAGGTTTTTGATTTTTTCTGTTGCATCCAGCACTAAACTTACAAACTCTATGGCATTTACTGTGTTTTAACTGTATACCTATGACTGTGGAGTGCACATCTCACTCAGGCTTCTTGGAGTGGTGGCAGAATGACCAAGATGTGACAGTCCTCAAGATTACAGGTAGCTTCAGGGCTGCTGTGTGTTTGCTCTTTGAATTTCATGTTCTTTAGCCCTGTGCTTTATCCAAAACTTTTGTTTCAAAATTTGTGTTATTGATGCACTTGCCATTTTTCTACTGGTATCCAGTCCAAAGGGCACATGGTAGGTGATTTGTCAGAAACCCCAGATGATGGCCAGTTGAAGAGGACAGAAAACCATTCTTAGTCTGAAGGTCCCTACAAATAGGAGCAAGTAGAGAGGCTGGAGAATCAGCTGTGGCTGTTTATAATGAGCAATAATTTATTACTGCAATTACTGACATGCTATTAGCCCCTGAACTCAACAAGAAGGCTGCATTTACATGACACAGGCCCAGCTGAACAGAGGACTGGAAAAATATGAATATCACAATGTTGATATGTAAAACCTGGACCCTGCAACACTAAAATTTCATGGCAACATCTGTCCTTATTATGGCATTCCTTTCTTCATCTTGAAGATCTATTTCTCTATTTTCTGAAGGTCTACCAGCCAGAGGAATGCATGATCTAAAGCAGCTGAAATGGATTGCCAGATCCATCTGTCATGAAGATAATTAACGCCATATTTCCACCCAAACAAGATACAGATCGTTCTGTGGATGTTCTCCCAACACCAAAAGCTGAAGCTCGTATTATCACCATCTTCTGCTTACCCCTCCTCCACAGTTACCATGCCAAACTTCTCTTGATATGCCAGGAAACACTGGGGAGTATCTAAGATAGGACTGAAGTGTTAAGAAAGCACTTTACATGCCCAGATTTATCTGCAAGAACTGCTAGGTTGCCTGTGTGATATCAACGTGCTTCACATCTGGATTCCCAACAGGCTTTAGAACTGTATATGATATTCCAGATGTCCTTGTGTATGAATACCCTGGAAATGCCTTGCCTTGATGCGTGCAAGGACCTCGTGTTTTGTTTTTTGTGAATACATAAATACAGCCAACTGCTTCTTCCCCTTGCACTTGCACTGAAGAGCTCCCACCTTATTCTGAATTTCTTAAACCTATATACGTAATATCATCTTATACCAACGTATGCACCATTTTGAGATATCCAATCATGTGAATTAGTCATATCTACATGATAAGTCCATCCTTCTCTGCATGGACCGAGCCAGTTCTCTGCTGCCTTCAGATATTTGGACCTTATGGTTTAGATTTTTATTTGCAGGAGATGTGTGTTAGTTAACTTCAAAGTGGTAGGTGAAAGGTGAATTTCCACTTTCATTTAAATTTCTCATTCAATTCAGTCCATTACAGCTATGAGAAGTAAGTGCAAAGTAGTGTCATCTCTTGTGGGTCCCAAGGTATTTGATGTTTGCTCTCAGCACCACAGACCTGCCATTTCTAAAAGCATTTGTTCTCTAGTCTGCATCCAGGAGGTTTCATTCCATAATTGCACAAGTCTCCACATTTTTCTCTCTAGTAATATATGAGATCTGTATCTGTATTCGTAGGCAAGTTTATAGCTCATCTCTGTTTAAAACACTTTTACCAAGCATCAACAGGAACAGATTTACTCTTATTCATGGTTTCTTGCTCATTCCTAAGATCTTAACTAATGTCAGTCTGCAGTGTTGTATGGACAAAGCTATCTGGAGCTTTCCCAAGAAGCCACCCCCCCCTTCTGTTCCACCAGGTTTCTCTTTCCCCTAAAATTTCTAGGGTCAGATACAATACCAGCCTCACTAGCTCTTGCTTAGCTCTTTATTCAGAGACTTTGCATTAAGGAGTAAATGTGTCAGCTGTTCCTCTCTGACCCTAGCTTCCCAGCTGGATTGGCATCTGTGCTGTCACTGTCTGTATGTCTCCATGTGCCACTGAAGAGCTTGGAGTGTAACGGTGCTGCCTGTGGTCAGGTTTGTCAAAGTTGTGAAGGTTTCATGTCCAGCTGGTGCAGAGCAGAGGAGCAGACCTGGAGCTCAGTGAAGATGCTGGTCTGAGCACCATCCTTCCTCCTGCCCCTCTGAGGCTCTCTCAAACCCTGGCTGTGTTGTCAGCTCTTTCCTCGTGCAGCCAGTATTGATTGCTCTGTTTCTGCTTAATGACCCTGAAAATTTCCCGTGATGAAAGAACAGAAAAATATGGGACAATTACCTGTCCAGTGCCTACCCTTCTAACAGTAAAAACTGATCATGGGCTCATCTGACCCTAACTGAGGTGAGGTGCTGGTAGGAGGGAGAATCCTTCACCCAGAAGCATCTTCACTGCCAACTCCCCCTGAGGGAATTCTTTTCTTTTCCAAACCTTGTGGCCTAGCATCTGGCTTGGAGGGCAGTGGGGGTCTGGGGCTGACTGACTCTGCTTCTGAAGCCAGACAGAAGCATGTATCCGTGCTCTACACCCAGGGCTTGGGAAGCCAGGAAAAGTTTTCCAGGGAAAGCTTTTCCAGAGAGTCCCTCTTTTCCATCTAGTGTTCCTGCACCTTCCTTTCACACATGTTGTGCTGCTAAATACCGAGGTAACAGTTGTAATTATTTATAGTTACTGTAGCATGCCCAGCATTTTACAGGAGAAATACACTGGGTGCTTTCTTTCCAAGCTCTCAGTTAAACTTCAGAGGCCACCAGTGCCCCTGGTCTGGGGGATGGTGAATCTCCACTTGGCTGATGTGACTTGACATCTGGAAGCCACATTCTGATAGCTTTTCTTCTTTCTTGCTTTCTTCATTAAAGGTGCCAGGTTATCTTTGTAAAAGAATAAAACCTGCTTCCTGGCCCCCCACACAGAACAGATAGGGCAATTTTTTTCCCTTACCACCCTGTGCCAAATTGCCTTAACCCTGCCCTGGAGAAGAGAAAGAACAATCAGGCTGTGTGTGCCCATTCAGGAGACAGCTTTTCTGCTAAGCCTGTGCAAAGGTGCTGTTTGGTGCCAGCTGTAGTGATAGATTTGTGATTCTTTGTTGTTGCAGTTTCTTATGTAATGCTGTAACTGGCACTTGACAAAATCCATAGCTCCTGTTCTGGCTCAGTCTCACATGATGCAAGAATACGGTAGTAGAGGCGGGTTGGTATCCTTGTGAGTTTCTGATCCTGACATAGGGCAGCCCAGATAAATTGTTCAGCCTAGGTCTCTGTTTGAAGGGTGGCATTACCCTGAATGACCTCCAGCTGCCTGTCTCGAAGATACGACTCAAGGAGAGTATGAGAAGAGGGACTAATTCATTTGAGGAATGACATTTTGTTTCAGGATCAGCTCTGCCAGCTCAGCTCCACCCAGGACACTCCCAAAGGACTGCTGCTGTGTTGGATTCACATCTCCCATCACCTGGGTGATACACAGAGGCTGTAGAGAGATCAGAACTGTAGACTACAATTTAGCCATGTGCAAACGTCCCTGAAAAAGTGATCTATAATAGTTGTCCTATTACTAACCAAATAAATACTATTAGAAATCGATATATTTAATTGCCCCCAGCCAGGGTAGAGTCTGAACTCGGAAGTCAAACTTGGAATTTGAACTCAGGATTTGACCTAGAAGTAGTAGCAGAGTTTTCAGCTGCAGGGAAATAAATAAATAAATAAATGAAGGTCAAACAGGACTTTTCCTGCTGGGCAAAATAATTTATTGCAGGTGAAACAGTCTCAGATATGTGTTAAATTAGGCTGTGCATTATCTCATTGATAGTAATTTCTCTCTGATGTTTGCCTTCTTGTGTGTATCTTTATTTTGGGCTCTAAATAAGATAAGCCCCAGAAACCTCCCAAGAATAACAATTGCATTTTCTTTGCTTGATTGAGGAAAGAAATATTGGACAGACATGTGTTATGCAACATTTTAAAAATAACTATCTTGTAAAACTTGGAGTGAGCCTCAAATACTGCAGAGGGAGCAGAAATGTCTTACCTGCCTTTTTATCATCAATGTCAGCCAGTACAACTTTTTTCAGTAAATTTTACTGAACTATTGGCCTGATCATTCCCTGGGCATTTTCTTTTAATATAGTTCCTTAGGGAAAAAGAAAATCCAAGCCTGTTAAATTTGGAACTATACTCTTAACAGTCAAGGATTTGAAAACAACTCTACAATAAGACTGAAACACCTGTGCAGTCCATAATCCCTTCATAGGTCCAGTCACAGCCAATGCAGAAGCCTGTTAGGTGTATAGTTGCCTGGCAAGTGATGCACTGAGCATGTGGGCCCAGCAAACCCATTATGTGGTTGCTTCATTCAGGATTCATCTTAAAATTTTGTGGCCAGGATCTTCACAAATGGGTGGTGACATTAGCATCTCCCTGCTGGTGGCCCAGTGCCAGCATTTTCCTGGAGCTTTTTGTTATAGGAGGGACAAGGTAGAAATAAAGCTCATTTTTCTCTGTAAAAGGCAGAGAGGGTACTTGGGACTGGACACCCCTAATTATCAGCCACTACTAAAAATATTGGTTCTAAGAGCTCAGTGCAGCAAACCAGATCATTTATTCACAGTGGTACAGGTTTGTGTTTGTTTTTTTTAATGTAAGACCAGTTGCAGATGTAATGACAATAGAGGAAATTAGCTCATGATGGGATTTTAGAAAGAGGCTAGTGGAAATATGTTCAGTAATGTTCAGTTATTAAACCATTAAAGGTCCCACTGGAGACTAGCTAGTAGGATTTCTCATAATCTGAAGTGGCTTAAGGCAAAACACAGATTCCCTAAGGAGGGAAATGACAAAATGTTCCTTTGGAATAGTCACCTCATCTCCTCACCCAGGTCTCTGCTCTGCATGACAGCACATACATCTCTCTCACGCACACACACGTGTGCACACAGGATCCCCACCAAATAGCAGCACCCCAAGAGTGCCACAGTTCCCTCCACCCCCTTCGTCTCCAAAGTGGAATTTTGGAGGGGTGGGATGGTAGAGGTGAAACCAGAGAAAACTGCAGACATCTGTGTTCACTTGGGGCCCAATCTAAGCCCTATTGAAAATGCACATAATAACTTTCACCGGCTTCAGGAGCCTTTGGGTCAGGCACTGTGACAGTCTGCTCCCTGGGCTCTGTTTACCATTTTGGTGAGATTACATGGAAACAGGAGGGTATTAAGTTCTGAAAATTGGGTCTTGGCTCATGCCTGTTGAAAGGAAATCACAGAGATCAGGTCTGGATCCAGAGAAGCTGAAGAATATTGTTCTGCCAAGCTGATGACCCTAAATTGGAAGTACCCATGGGGAGAGCTGAACCTGACAAAGGGGTTGGAACCTAAATTCTCCCATCTTCAACAAGCTGAGGACTGGTTGTTGGGGTCCCAGACCCTGTGCAGGGTTTTTGTCGTGTGTTTCTCCTGCAGTGTGAGCTGAACCAGCACTGGAGCCCATGCAGATCCTGTTGCTGGCAGTCCTGGATGGAGAAGCCACAACACAACCTTTGTGAGTAATCAGGCAGTAATGAAGCAGGCAAAGGTTTCCAGTGATGATGATTGCCTTTAAAGCATTCTACCTGTCCTAACCTGCCTACCCGTTGTGTTACTGTTTCCTCCCTGCCGTGTTGGTACACCAGGGCACTGTCCTCAGGTGATGATACTAGCACAATTCCTTTGAAATCCATAGGGAAGTTCTGGCTTCCTCCAGGTAGCAAAAGGGCTTCCTGGCCCAGATTTTTCCTTCCTCAAAGTGTAACAGCCTTCTCTGCTGTGACAGCCACCTCAATTTTGTGTTGAGAAGCTCCTGTCTCAGCTTAGGGACTGATGGCAACAGGAAAGAAGCAAATGCAATAGATTTTTTTCCCTCCTTTCCTGCTCTAATAGCAACCAGGTGCTCTGTCACTTAACCTGTGTGCTGCTGTGAAATTGCCCAGCTAGTGCAAACACCCATGTGAGGTCCTGAGCCTCAAGGGTTTGCTTTGTTCCAAGATTTGTAACCCAGTCTCATTTAGATCCTCCATTTATATCATCCACTTTAAAAATATGTAATTGTTGTTATTTAAACATAAAAGTAGAAAATTGTCTTCTGATTATTTTTTTTTTCATTTAAGAAAAAAAAAAAAGGAAATATCTTTAAGGCCTTTGTTGCAAACTTTGTTTTATATTAAATGTGCTACTGTGTTTTAAATTGGTACCAGGTCAAAAATAGCTGGATGATTATATCAAAGTCTTCTGGAGTTAATCAGTTGCATATATATCTGTATATTTGCTGCTTAAAATCTTACGGCTGTTGCACACAGGACAGAAGAGAGTGGTCTGTGTAAAAAGCAAATGTCCAAAACCAAATGTGAATGAGGTCCTAAACAGGACCTGGGTTTCAGAGCAGAAGTGGTGCAGCCAGGTGTGTAGTTGTGCACTGGAGCATCTTATGCAGGCATGGATCTGGTCTGAGTAGCAAATGCACATGCTTGCAGCTCAGAGGAACAGATGAACAGCTGAGTTGCTGTGGGTTAAACCTGGAGTATTTTACCTGGAGGTAAAAAACCTCCACTTTTGCTGAGGTCTCTAGAGCTTCTTGAGATATACATCAGCGTGAGCAAAAACTGAAATGTAGACTGATGGCCTGCTTGGGTTTTGTGGTGATTATGAGCATTGGTGGTGACTGGTTCATAGAAGCATTTCATGGAGCAAAGGATATATATTTTTTTTCATAATAGATTGGATCCCTCAACCTCTGACTTCAGTCTCAAATGTGTGGGATCTCCATGGTGTTGTGTAAGTGGAGGTGGTTGGCTCAGGTGTTAGTAGAAATACTTTCCTGATGCAATCAGAAGTTGAGCTTGGGGTTTGGCTGGATGACACAGATTTGAATGGGGACACTGGGTATCAGAGAGCAGAGACACCTCATGGTTCAAGATGAACCCTACCAAGCATTCAGCTGAGATTTATCTGTTCAGGTTAATGGCTGCTCTGACATTCTTCCTTAGAAACCCAGCTCAGGGTTAAGATGGGTTTAGGATGAGTCCTCACTCTTCCCTCCAACCCACAAGTGTTCATTCACCCACCCTGTTTTCATTTGCTGGTAAACAAACAACTCATTAATAAGTCTGAGGGCTCAGAGCAAACTCACCATCCCTACTGGAACCTGTCTCATCATGGACAGAGAGAAAACCCTCTCCAAGGCTATTTCCTTGGTATTTATGTCTTCTGAGTCAGCTCAGTGTCTCAGAGAGAGGCAAGAGTCTTGTTTTGAGGTCTTTGCACCTGCCATGTCGTTGGGCTTATCCAAACAGCCAGAGATCAGACAGCAGCTGAAAAAACAGCCCAGTGTAAGAGTTCAGGATGTCTGACGTCCTTCTGTTGTTTACAGCATCCCACCCCATCTCTCTGCTGGCTGCAGAGCCAGGCAGGAATTCTCTTCATTATCTTCTGCCGTGCTTCTCATGCCATTTTTATTAAAAGAAGGAAAGGCAAGGAGAGGGGAAGTGTGTGCAAGAGAGGAGGTAAAAGAAGAAAACAGTCATATCCCTTTAGTCTGTAGCAATGAAGGAAAGGGGATAGGAACTGGAAAGAAGATGAGAGCAGTTTTAACTCCTCTCATCTAGAAACATTGAGCCCCAGTTCGATGCCCAGGACTGGGAAGTTCTAAACATGTCTGAGCAGTGCAGTGCTTCTTTGCAGAGTTAGTGGATATTTAGGTTTTTTCAGCATCTCTGTAAAGGATGCTGGATGTTTCAGTGGCTGTGAGTAGCATATGGGGACAGGCTCCCCAGCTCCAGGCTGTGGAGGACAGGGCAGGAGATGGTGTGGACTTTAAGTTGCATTCAGACCACCTTGATTCAAAGCATTGCAACAAGTGAAGGTGTGGGGTCACTGCTATTTGCTGCCAGCAGATTTCCTGTTTTGCTCATCTTGCTAGAGAAGAAAAAAAAGGTGACAATGTTAGAGGGAACCAGAATCACTGCTGGGAGGCTGGGACTTGCTCTGGGTTGTCAAGAGCTGTTCAGGAAATAGTCTTTGGGCTCAAGAGTTTGGTGGCTATTTAAGGTCAAAGACAGATGGGTTCTTCATGAGGACAACTGAGATGTGGAATTTACCTGTTTCATATGACACTGCCTGTGATGGCCATAATTTAATTTGGGATGCTTGTTTTTTTGTCCTTAAATAATGGGTACACTGTCTCCTTTCATTGTTTTCTGGCCATTTATGTTTTCATAGGGCAGAAGCTTAGGTATATTTTCAGTTTTGTTGGAATCAAGTCTTTGTTGTATAAAACCTCTTCCTGCTATTATTTGTAGTAGGAAAAACATATATGCCATTGTAGTAGGGAGAGATATGTGGGATGTTTGCTTTTCCCTGGTACTTTCTCTGCATCTTGAGTCTGTGTGTGGTGTCCATATGCTGCAGACCAACAATGGGCACAGAGCAGATGTGGTTGGGCAGTGTCAGCCCTTGCACTCAAGACCATGTGTGTTTCTTCTGTAAATTCAGTGAATCTCTAAAGCCACCTTGGTCTGAGTGGAAAACAACTCCCCAGAGATGTACTTTGTCTCATGAGCTTTACAGGAACACCCAAACTGAAAGCAGAGGTCCCTTGCCTGGGGAACACAGCAAGATAAACTCCACTGCTTGGCCTTCCCAGGAAAATCAAGAAAAGAAATTAGAGGGTTTTATATTTCTGACCCTGGATCCATCACTTGCCACAGCAGACGGGAAAGTTGCCCTTGTGGTATTTCACAGGGTGCATCCTATTTCCCCCTCTAAGCAGAGGGTTTGAGTCATTGCTTTTTAATAAGACAGCCTCCCCACAGGCGGAAGCTGTGGCGATCAATGAAGCTTACTCAGTTCTCGAAAAGGTCATTAAAAGACCATAGATATAAATTTAAAAGAGTGTTTGTTCACATCCTTAATGTTAAAGATGTTCTTCTCTCTCACTTCCTTAAGCAGCGTCGTACAAAGCCGGCGCGTGTCTGATGTGTCTGCCAGCAGAGCAGAGAGAGCACAGGACCACTCTGAGTGTGCCATCAGCTCCCAGAGAAGGGGGAGAGAAAATAAATGGTCAAAAATAAAAAATAAAAAAAAAAATCCACACTTTTATCACCACTTGGAGCAGAGCTTGAGCTTGACTTGCTGACATCTTTAGATATAGTTTGTATTGTTGACCTAGATGCCCTATAACTATATAGGAGAGAACAAATTCTTTTTTTGTTATTTTTTACCCTTTCATTCCTGCATTCCTTACTCTTTCTCAATGGTACTGGATTATGGCCCAAAGCATTGCACGCATCATCTCTCTAGCAGCTTATTTTTCCAAAATCTGTGTACTGTGAAGAAATGCTAAAAGTCTCAGCAGCTTTCAATATGATGTATTTCACAGTTCAGAAGGATGTAAGTATCTCAGGTTGAAGCTCTTGAGATGTGAAATGCCACATAGAGCTCAATCAGGATTTTGCCACTAGCTGAACCAGGCCAGGGTAAGCTGAAAGTGTAGTGGCTTGAGTTTTGAATTTCTAAGGTGGCTTTCTGCTGCTCCAGCCCAGGCACATCTCCAGCTCTGATTTCTTGGTGCTGCAGGACACTTCTGGAGAGCACATACTCCCGTTTCTGATCTCCTCTGAGCATGACTGATCTCAGTGCACCAAGCTGCATGTATTTATTTATTTTGTAGTTGTTACAGCTGCACAAAGTGTTCATTTGTTAACAGTCTTTTCTAAGAACTGAACCTTTTTTGTGGTTAGCAGCTCCCAAGTGACAAAATCCACATTTCTGCAAGTATAGTTGTTAATCTTAAATATTTTATGGTTTTGAGAAAGAACTTGAGAAATAACGCCTCTTTAGTAATGATAGCTTGCCTCTGCTTTGATTTTGTCAGTATACGTCACAAACTTCCTGTCTTAGTAAGTGGATTTATCTAGAAATGAAATCAAGAGGAAACCCCCAGTATTCTACATCAATGGTCACTTAAGTTACTTTTTGTAATTTTGTATTTTTTTCTTCTCAGAATAGTTGTTTTAAACAGGTCTCAACGATTGCAGTTTGACATTTTCCACACTGACTGAATAACCACTCTTACCAATATCTGTGTAGCTGTCTCCCCAGTCTGTAAGTGAATCAGGATACTTGTGCTGTGCTGATGTTTGTGGTGTGTGAACTCCAAATTTAGCTGGCAGGAACAACAGAATACTGCTGCCAGGAATCAGGTGAAGGAGAAGTGAGGAAGTCTATTGTGTTGTGCTTTTGTCTGGTTGAGTTTCACTCCCTGTTTCAAGTGTGGTAACAAAGACTCAAACCCCTGCACTGCTCGCAGGCAATCCGGTCAGTGACAGGTTTTTTGCAGGGATAGTGTCCATGAGGAACAGCTTTTTATTAAAATATAATGTGTAATATTGGAGTTAAAGTGATGCTTGTTAATTTAATGAATGTTGTAAGGAGATGTTTACTTCAGGAACTTGAGGATTTCAGTAACTCCAGCTCGTTGATGTCTACTTCAATGTCTTTGCTGTTCTGTGTAGGAGATGGATCTCTTCACAGGACACAGTTCATTAATACATGCTTTTTGACCAAGTTCCTGTGACAAAAAGACATGTATATTACTGTCACTAGTTGAGGCAGTATGAATGAGTAAGTGGGGGACTGGTGTGGGTTAGGAGAGAGCTGGGTTGCATTATGGGCTCTGCAATTAGCCTGACTGATGACTTTGAGGAAATCATTTTGTCTTTGCCACTCCATGGCTTTACAAATTGGCAATATGAGGAGAAGAGTAATGAGTTTCTTTGTGGAAGGTTTTGAGTTCTGGTAATGTAAGAGCCATTGTAAAAGAGCTAAACTTTTATATTAGGCTTATATTATTTTTATATTGCACATAAAATATTTACTCATAATTTACAGATGCAGAGGTAATTCTGGCTTTGCATAAATACGAATGATACTATATATATACAAAATATTTATATTTATATATAAATATTTGCTCATACTTTATGTGAATATTTCAGTGCTAATATTGTGAGCCAGTGCTGTGGATCCTATATTTTGTGCTTTCTTGGAGAGAATGGAATCCTCGTTTTAATTCTACTGTTTTAATACCCATATTAAGGGAATAGTTTATTCATCTATCACTGTAGCATCCCCAATTATTATATCAATATAAGTCCAATTCTTATATCAATAGGCAAATTCCATCTGCCTCTAGCTGTAGCTGGATTGAGCTCAGGGATGTGCAGGAAGTAATCCATGTTTTCAGGGTATTTGGAGTTCTTTAAATGAACTATGACACAGGCTGGCAGGGAACATTGTCCTTGCAATGATTTAGGGGGTGGGTTTGGCAATGCTGGGTAAATGGTTGTACTTGATGATCTTAAAAGTCTTTTCCAACAAAAATGATTTCTTGATTCTATGATTCTAATGCTGTTTTCATTTCTGACTGCATGTGGTGAGGATTGACACACTACCATGGTGCCACTGCAATGCCATCTCTGCAGTGGATAGAGATGTAAGCAGCAGCACACCAAACATAGAGATCTTCATCAGCAAATACTTTAGCTGTCAAATAGTCAAGAGGTGCACCTAGTTCAGAGCTGTCCATTAATGAAGCATGGACTTAGTTAGTGCTTATTATGCTCACAACTAAAAATTAAGTTCATCAGAACAAGGTAGGAATATTCTGAGGACCTGTCTGAACTAAAAGTTGCTTTTTTTGGCAGTCAACCCCAATTTTGGGACCTCCTTCTCTGCCCTTTGCTATTGCCTTTGTTTTACTGATCACTTAGTATTTCCTTTTGTCTCTCAGGGAACTGAGTGATAGGACCACCTACACATACCAGGTCATCGTTGTTTCTGGGACGGAGGAGAGTGAGCCTTCCCCCACCCTGCTGTATGTCTCTGGAAGTGGATACTGTGGAGACGGGATTATCCAAATGTAAGTCTGGAGCAAGCAAACAGATAAATCTGGGCACATCTTCTCAGACAGAATCTGAGACTAGAAAGGAATTGATGAGCTCTGATGTCTCCTTGTTTCGGCCGGCTCTCATCTGTAGATAATGACTCACATGCTTGATGATTACCAGGATGATGACATTTAATTGGAACTTAGGCCCTGCTATCCTGGCACCAGTAGATACAGACAGAGATACAGATAATGGAGTCCAGACAGCAGGATCGATAGTAAAGTACACTGTATGCTGTTTATGCTGTTTGTTTGTATATCCATATCTTTATATGTGGATATTACATTTCCTATATGGAGCTGAAGTGAGTGGTGGAAAAATTCACACAGCCTTTAATGGTGTCCTTATACAGGAAGTCCCACGTGCTTGGCAGATGGTGAACAGGGTAAAACCCCTGGGTGCAGTGGGCCAGGTTCCAGGTGCAACCCTTTGTTTGACCCACCACAGGAGCTGGGATGTATTTGGAGGTGATAGCTTTGGCCTCTGAGGGAGAATACTGAGGATTTCATGTTCTGCATCTGCTGCTCCCTCTCTCTGGCTACCAATCCCCTGACCACTGAAAATATAAATCAATTGTTCAAAACTGTGTCAGGGTTTAGTCTTTCACTGTGTTGGCCCTTAGGGCCACCTGCTTCAAAGCTTCCTGGCATTAGATAATTTAATTATTTAAATAATGGAAGTAACAACAAGCAAGTGCTTAATCCAGCCAGTATTATTTGTTTGAAATAATGTTGATCTGCAATCACATAGTACAACTCTGTCAGATGATATACCTGGCAGAAAGTATGTGCAGGATGAGACCCAACAGGCAGGGAAATCAAAGAGAACAACGAATGACATATGAAGCCAGAGTAGTATTGGAGAGAGAGGTGGAGAAAGATTAATTTTGCTTTCCATAACTTTTCTCCTACTGTTATGTTTGCACATTCCTCAAACATCACTTGTGGCTTTGCAGCAAGCATCGAACAATAGCTGAGCTGCCTCAGGAGCAAGCAGGAACCAGACTGTGTCACAGCTTTGCTGGTTGTGGCTCCACTCTCAGCTGTGGCAGCCCCTTTCTCATCTGGCTCCCATTCTTTTTCCCACACTCCTGCAACCAAGCGGGCTGGCAAAAGCCAGGACCCCATCCCCTGCACCACCAGCTCCCTGTTGACTGTTCTCCTCCAAGTGCTTTCACTTGGAATAGCCCAGCACCAGGCTTTATGCCTTATTATTCCCATGCTGAGGTCACAGTTTGGCCCTTCCAGATTTAACACAAAGAGTTTCAGAGATATCTGTTCTCTTTTTCCCCACCTGCTGAGCTGCAGCCACATCAGCTATGAAGGAAGTTGTTCATATCCTCATCAGAGAACAGCAAGTGGTATCCACATGTGTGGGAGAGAAGTGGCTAGGCAAGCTTGTGAAGCAGGAACAACGAAAGTGAGGGCTAGAGGAGAAAGGGAGAGGTATTTTAAGGCTTGGCACACAAAGCCACTGTATTAAAATTTCAGGGCTTTGGGGTTCTCCAGAGGGGTTGCAGGATCTGTGGGGATGATGTCATTAACCATCTGACTCTTTTTTTTGCATGTGTGTGCCCTGCCTACAGAGAGTTGGGGGAAGAATGTGATGATATGAACAAGATCAACGGTGATGGCTGCTCCCTGTTCTGCCTGCAGGAGTTGTCCTTTAATTGCATTGGTAAGTCTGGCTCAGAGCCCTTCCATTCATCACAGGCAACTCTATGTGGACTGGAAGGGAAAAAATGAACAGTATTTTCAGCATTTCCAGCTGAAGAGTTGTCATGGAAGACAGAAAAAAGGGTGGAATTTGTAGGTTTGAAAGGTGAACATATCTTCCCAGCTTCTGGTCATTTTGATGGGAAATTGGTTCTGCTGGCTTTGAAACAGCCTGGGACTTAAGGCTAAGTCAGCCATTGTGGGACTGATCCAAAGCCCATTGAAGTCAGTGGGTGGTTTTCCACTGGCTTCAATAGGCTTTAGATCTGGGTACGTGAGAAGGCATGAACTGATTTTTTCTGGTAAACAGGAGGAAGAGTGAAAGGGGAAGGGCCTGAGACCAGAAGAAAGTCCGGCTGAGGTCACACCTCCTTTGAATTGCAAATCAATATCTGAGGATCAAAGGTCTAGCTAATCCCCTTTTTCAGAGGTGGAAACTACTTAATCAGATTTCATTTGCAAGCCTGGTTTGCTCTGATTAGCAAAACCTGTAAGCACAATGGCCAGAAGATGCTCGAGCTATCGGGGATAGCAGGGCTGCAGTTGCAAGCTTTACATATTTATTAAACTTCCCAGGAATGCTGGGCCAGAGGAGGGAAACGGAGGGAACTGGAGAACAATTTACGCTGCACCTTCTGTGGGATAGCCTTGAGTTGTGGGATTGCATTTCCCAAGTAAGGCTCAGTGAGGTCTGGAGAAGGATGAACCATGTAGAGCTTCAGAAACCAAAGTTGATGTGTAAAAGGGTTGGCTTTATAAAGAGGTTCTATGAGATTCCTTACCTGGACTGACCAAACAAATACTGTGTGATCCCACCTAGTGATCCCACGCCTTCAGCTCAGGACATCAGTCCTAAGCAGATAATATAATGTTGTCAAGACTGAGATTTGCTCTTTTTGGAAACAGGTGGTTGTCTCTTGTGCCCAGAGTAAGACATAAAGGACCTCACAGGCACCATGTTTCCCCTGGGTGATAAGCTGGGGACTGCTTTTCTTGTAACAGCTACAGTTTTGCTTCAGCATTCCATGCTGTGGGGCTTGAGGCCTGATTTGGTGATGTAGTTATTTACATATGTAAATATGTAAATTGCTCTATTGAAATCTGAGAGTATTTATGGTTGAGGCTAATTGAGACTATTGGTGGTCTTGAAGTTACATTTGTGTTTCAAGTAACTTGCTCCATTAGAGCCTCAAGCACTGAAAGATTAGTCATAATATTTTGAAAGTGAGATAAACACTTATGCAAATGTTTTGGGTTCTCCAGGAGTCAGGCATAATGTGAGGCTGGTTCCAGCATGGCTTTGGGTTGGAGATATATGGTTGCATCTATATCACCCTCCTCAGCAGCAGGTCTGAGCTCCGTGGTCCAGGTCTGTGCTTTGAGACCTTTCCAGATTTGCATCAGGCCACTGCCCAGGTCCTCCCCAGTATGCACTGGTTCTCAAAGAAACCGGGTTGTGTGTGCTGGACAGCAGCTGCATCATGCCCCAAATAAGTCCATGGACAGGAGTAAGAGTGGGATGTCCCAAGCCTTGACCCACAGTGGTACATCGTGCCAGGTGGGTGCAGGAGCCTGCTTTATGCCCGTGTTCATGTCCATCTCCAGTATCACCAGCTGGGCTGGTTAAGAGTGTGGAAAAAGCCTGTATGACAGCAATAGGATTAGAAAATTAAGCTACTAAAACAAAATGGCAGATTTTTTTTCTATGCCATTACAGAGGAAAGGATTTTTCAGGTCTGTTTCTGTTGCAAAGGAAAGGGGAATTCCAGAGGTAGCAAGCTGTTTGGCATGGGCTTTGAAACTTCATGGGTTTGCACAGCTCCTGGATTAAAATTTTGAATGAAATCAAAGTGTTTGTGAAATATTCACATCCAATGAACTGAATCAATGGCAAGGTTTGAATGACCTGACAGATGTTTTGTTGTGTGACTGCAGCGATGCAGTGATGGCCCCAGTGATCTCCTGGGGTAGATCAGCTCCTGTTTTGAGGGGCAAACTCTGCCTTCATCAAGTCCCTAGGAAAGGTAGTACCTGTGAAACAAACCCTCTGACTTTTATGGGTGCTGGACCTCCAAGAATGAGCACGCTAAGAGCTAGAAAAAAACTTGCTATCTAATCTTTCAAATGAACAGTGCTGCCTTGTTTTAATATATCAAGCATTACAATCTCACTAGAAAACATAAAAATACTGGGAAAGCAAGTGGCTGTACATATTACATAAATAATAATTTAAAAGAGCAGAAATCCAGCTTTCTACATAGTCTAATGATATCAGACTGGATCCACTGCCTTTAGCCAAACAAAATTCTTCTCTGAGACTGGTGGGGTGTTTGCTTGGAAAATGCAGAATGCCTGGGTTCCTGTTTGAGGAGTACAGTGAAATAAATGTAGTTATTTCCATGTTTACAAGGCTAACACATGTTATAGTCCTGTAGGACAACAAGAAATTATTTTAGACAGTGTTATTTTTGCAGTGATGTTCTTGTATTATGTAGCTTCTTAGAGCCTCGGGAATTACTCCTCTTCACCAAAGAATTCAGTGAGCCTCAAACACATGTTCAGAGGCTTTGCTGAATTAGGAGCCTCAGGGTTTGATCTTGCAAATTCTTCCTTTCAGGCATGTTTCTGAGCTACCCCACAGCATTTTTTAGACCTCAGCACATCTAACCACAACAGTGAATGCATTGCTTGTCACAAACTGTCAGCAGGATTGGGTCCCACATGGATGAAAACAATCACTAAATGTTTTGTTTGCAAAGGCAGGGCTGAAGAAGCATTCTCGGGTGTGGGGTTCCATAGCAGGAGGTTTGGTAGCAAAGCCCAAGAGGGATTCTTCCTTCCAAAGCAGAGACCATGCAAGTCACTGTACTTGGTAGAAGACAAATACAACAGAGCCCACAAGCATCATCAAGCTTTGGATTTAGAGCCATGAATCACAGAATAATTTAGGTTGGAAGGTGTCTCTGGGGATCTGTCATCCTGGGAGAGCCAACTTCCAAGTTAGATCCAGCTTCACAGTTAGAGCATGTTGCTCAGGGTCATATCCAGCTGTGTCTGGGGCATCTCCAAGAATGGAGGCAGGTGTCTGCAGGTGTCCCTCTGTCTCTTTTGCTCCCTTTGCCTTTTTTTAAATTGATCCTACTTTCCTTTAAATAAATGGCACAAGGCTCTCAAAACACTTTGCGCTAGTGCCTGTAATAAAATTAGACATTTTTTTTTCTCTTGGGGTTGTTTTCCCTCCTCCTTCCCTCACTAATCAGATAACAGTGGATCAATCTGCTCTGGCACAGGAGGAGGGGCGCGGGGGAAAGAAAGAGGGAGGCAGGGAGGAAAACTGTGTGGTCTTACTGTCAGGCTGTCCTGTCCTTCTCTGAGCACAAAGCCAAGTAACAGAAAGCAGATAAGATTAATAGGGTTTTCTTCCTGCAACATACTGAAGAGCGACAGTGAGATTAATTAATTAATGAGTGAAAGCATCTGTCAGTGCTTCTTTTTAAAGTTCTGTGGTACACTCACCCTTCCCCATCCTGAAATTAATTGTCTCTACTTCCCCCCCAACCCCAATTTTTCACATAGCGAATTTTGCATATTTTATCTCCTCCACACAGGATTTGGTTGGTCCCAGGGGGAAAGTTTCTCTTTGCTTCTACTTTGATTTGTAGGAGACAAACGAATCAAAGTCATGTCCGCTATGACTGATGCCCCCCTCTCCTACCTCTTGGCTGCTTTTCTTTCACCTTGCTCTTGATTACTCCCGAGATTACTGATTTTTGTGATTACTGCAGATCTCAGCCAAGTTCAAGCCGATGTGTCCTGTATAAACCAGGCTCCATTCATAAGAGTTATAATTTGCAGTTATGGGAACCCAGAGCTTTTTAGCACTCGATCCATTCCCACCAGACCGTTGAGAAATGGGTGTCTAACAAGCAGCTGAGCACCTTGCCCTCGGTAGGCATAGGGACTCTCCCACACACCAACATTGTACACATGCATCTAGATATATGTGTGGACAGTGAAAAAGAGCCTCTGCTTTCATTTGCATTCCTTTTGTTGAGGGTGCAGTGCATTATGCATTGATTTAGCTCACTGATGTTGAAGAAAAGAGAAGGATATAATAAAAAAGATGCAGAGATCAATAAAAAAAGAAGGGGAGGGGAAGAGAAAGTAATATGAAAAGCTCTAAGTAAAGACTGATAGATGTATTGAGACACATCTGGGAAGTAGCTTCAGAACTTCTATCTACCCTTAAGTTTGTCTGGTAATTTATGGGTTTTCAGTCAGATCTTATTGGTGTTATTATTGCTACATTTTATCTCCTTTGCTTATAAGGGGCTCTTCATGAAAGTCTTTTTACAGCAAAATGGGGCAGTGCTTTGGCTAACTTCCATGTATGAGTGGTCCTGCTAAAGAATGTGAATGTTTCAGGTTAGACACACATCTCTGTGGTTTGTTGTTAGGGCTTCAGGAATATAAAATACAAAGAAAAGGCACAGAGGCCCCAGAGAAAAGAGAGAGTAAATATATCTAGCTCTTGAATTTACCACCAATTTCTGGCATGCTTGAAGCATTAGTCGCCAGTGGTTGCTCAGGGAGAAGTATGATTTTAATTTGACAATGATCTTTAAACACCTTTTCTTTCTCTCCCTCTTGGCCTCAAATGTTTTTTTCCTACCTCACAAATCTGGATCTGTCCTTCTCCTCCTCCATGGCCTCTCCCTCCAGCTGTGAGCCTTACCTTTGTGGGAGCTCTATCCTTTACCTCTCCCATTATCCATAAATTAAGCATAGCACTTTCGCCTAATCTTATTGTTTGGCAGACTGCATTGCATTCAGGGAAATGATTAATATTCATGAGCATGCTATCTCTGTTTGGTGCATAATCCTCTAGGGAAATTGCAGTGTTAAATGAGTGACACAAACCTAATTTTATATGTCTTTTCTTTCTTTTCTTTTTCTTTTTCTTCCCCCCCCCACCCCCCTCTCTCTCCCCCCCTTCCCGCTTCTGACAGAGAAGTAATGTGCTTAAAATAAATTGATGGATGACCATCCATATTCATTGTGGGCATGCTTTGAGAGCACGCCTGGCTCCCATCCTCTCCCCCTCCCTTCCCCATACCCCTGCACAGGAGCACAGCTTTGAGTGCCGCCACCCCGGCCCCCGCAGCAGCTAATGGTGATTTTGCCTTCTTTCACCAACATTAAATAGGCCTTGGCTGACCCCACTGAGGGCTTTCAGTAGAACAACAGCATGGGATAAACTGAGCCACCTTGCAAGAGAAACTCAGCATCTCACATCAATAAGACTAAAGCATTGACCAAGGAGCTTGGGAAAGAGGATTGCTGTCAATAAAGAAGCTGTGGTTCTATAGCAGAACGTCATAGCAAAGAGCAGTGAATTTCCTGAGCTGAGGCTATTCAGATGATATTTGTGTGAATCCTTCAGCTTCAGGCAAATACTTTGAAGCCGACTGTTTCCTACAGCTCATGGGAGTGTGGCTACATGTTCTAAAATGTCTAAACACTCATTTGGCAAGTTAGTAATCACAGCATTGTCATAAAGTCTCTTAAAGTGATTTTCAGACTGTCATCATTAATAGTGCAATCTTAGCAGGGCCAGCTGAGCCACAGAGCAGCAAGAGCAGGCATCTCAGGCAGCTAAACACAAAGGACAGATGCTTTTTTGTGGGGGAGAATGTGGGCTGGAGTGGTATTTGCCTGCATTTTTCCCTAGGCCAGTGACTACAGCCCAGCTCAATCCAGCTTTGGTTTTTAGGACACACAGCTACAAGGGGAGCCCAGCAGAAGAATGACTCCTCACGTGTTTCTCTCTGTGGATCAGAGACACTTCCATGGCTGGTCACACTTCACTCTTTAGAGCATCTTTTGTGACTCAGCACTTGAGTCACAACTTGAAGATGCTGAGCACAAGGTCTTCCAACCACATGCACAAACAAGAAGTTTGTTTTCCTTGGTGCAAGGCACCTCTGTGGTTTTTTTTCTCCTGGGCTTCTTCCCAGCCTCCCAAGTAAGTGGGCTAGGTATGAAGGGCCATGCTAGCCAGTCTTCTCATGGTCATAGCAGTTGCTGCCTTGCATGACAGAAGCCTCAAGACTTTTAGTCCCACAGTCTCCAGGTGCAGCTAATGCATCCGTGTAAGTCTGAGGAAACACCGAAACATTCTCAGCACTGCTTTTCCAATTTATTCAAGCAACCAAGGAGGGAATCTAGATTAGGTGAGAAGAGGACAAGCGTTGTAGTGCTTTTACAACAAGCCTGGTTGCCCAAGGCTGGGGGAAAGCCACACTGGCTCCTGTTTGCTGGCAGCAGAGCAGATAAGGTCTTACTACCACTGCCAATGATGGAAAATATCCTTCCACTTAAGTGACAAGGGCTTGTGTTCTTAGAGGTGAAATATCAAATTTCAATGCCAGGCTCTGCGAGGGAGTTGTAATTGTATCTGTCTGCAGCACACAGATCAATTGCATAATTATTGTGCTCCAACTGCCATATCATACTGATGAGAGGAGTCATGCCAGACAAAGAAGCCCAGGAATGTGTTTCCATGAAGTAGCTGAATGACCAGAGAGCCACGATCCTCAAATGCATTATGGCCTCCTGCTCTGTTTGGGAGATGCTCAGACATGACTGTCATATTGTACAGGGAAAAAAGCCTCCTGCGGGGCCCCCAGATGTTCCACAGCAGATTGCAACACCCATGTTGCCTTCATTTCCAAGGTGTCTGGTTTTTTTCATTGAAGGAAAATGTCACAATTTGTTGATATGCAACTTTATTCGGAAAGGTCTGCCCAAGCTCGCTGTAATGGTTTTCCTCTTTTCAAATCAAAATATCCAGGAAGGAGAATAACTCTCAGATATTTTACTGTAGCAGGCAATATCTCTGTCTCTGGCTTCTTCAATATTAAAGAAGAGATCAGCAGATATCCTGGAAGCAGGCCATATTATTCACTTTCTTCCCACTAAAGCCAAAGGTGAAACTCTCATAGAAATTATTGGAGCAGGTTCTGCGGTCGCTCAGCTGCCGGATTCATGCGATCTGCAGTGGAATTATTACTCCTTTTGTGACAGAAACTGCTGGAAACAGTTCTTCTCATCTATGAACAGAAACACCAATGCTAGAAATGCCGAATACATGACGTGGTGGTAAAATTCTGCTTCTGCAGAGTTGCTAACTTCAGTGAGCCTGTGATGTGGCCATTGCTGTGTCCAAAAAGGTCTGTATACCTCTGGACAGACCTTTTGGGGGTTAAAATGCAAAGCTCACTCTGTTCCAAGAATATTTAACTCAGAGACAATGCTTCTGCATTTTTCTGTGTCCCCCTTCTCCCCCCCCCTTTTTTTTCCTTTTTTTTTTTTTTTCTCAGACAAACAGTTATGTGGCATGAGGCTTGTTATAGTTGGAAACATCCCTAAGTAAACAGCTGAGCTTAAAAATACTTTTTTTTTTTCTTGTCTGGCCTTAAAAAAAAAAATTACTTATTTCACAAAAGAAGACTTGGCTGATGCCAATCACTGCATTCTAGCTGAAAACAGGAAGCCACCCCGAGAGCCTGTCCCCAGCACTTTGACCATGCAGCTCAAACATGAAAAGCCTTGTCAGAGGATGTACCCTGTGGCATAAATTGGATTTCTTCATCCCTTTTTATTATTTTTTTTAAGGTTGTGGAAGGCTGCCTGTCACAGCTAAGTGTATATCCTGCATGTCTGCTTCCTCATCTCTACCAGACTTCATTCCTGTTGCTGGCTTTGAATAGGTGACCATGCTGCTCATCCAGACCTGGTCTGGCAGTTGGTCTCTGAATCCTCTGCCTTACCTTGTGCATCCTTTCATTTCTGAGACTCAGAGGGGTTTGTATTTCAATACCAAAGGCTGCCTTTGGCAACTGTGCTTGGAGCCACTTCTGCCCCACCATTTCTGAAAGCACACAAAGGTGAGCAGGTCCCTAATCTCTCAGCCTTTTTAAAAATTGTCACCCAGCCACCCACAGTGTCCCCAAGCACCGAGGGCAGGGTGCTGCAGCTCACCAGGCCCAGCACAGTGGCAGGGTCCCTGACAGTGCAGTTCAGTAAGAGTTTGTTAATCATTTAGGCAGTCTCCATTTAATTCAGACATCTCAGTCTTTCTGTTCAGTTCCTCCCTTGGGTTTTGCAGACTCTGAACAGACAGATTTATTGGGGTCTTAAGCATAATCAGGAACAAATTAGCCTCTGTTAGGATCACACGTTGGCCTGGATCACAGCTATTCAAAGGCTGCCTTTCCATCCATGTGAGTATGAATTAAGTCATCAGATTGGAGTAGGTCTTGAGTATTCTTTTATCCCAAGCACATGATCTTATCAGAAGCCCATTACGTTTATCATCGCATTAGGAGGGAACATTTGGAGCCAGTGCAGGAGTATGTTTCTATATAAATGTTGTGCTTACTTCAGTGCCTGCCGTGAAAATAAGTCAGAGTTTCAGGAGGCCAGGGAAATACAGCCTGATCACAGACACCTAAAATTAGGCTGTGAGTTGCTGGATAGGTGTCTGCAGGGGTGGCTGCACTGGGGGCTGTGCTGAGAGTGTGCATGTGTCTGTGTGTCAGGGTTTCTGTTGGTGTGCATCAGGATGCTTTTGGGGACCTGTGTCTCACCTGTCTGCCTGGGTTTATAGGTTGAAGGTTGTATCTTTTCTATATAGTTGGTCTCCACCCCACACCTTTTTTTTTTTTTAATTTTCTCTTTTTACAGAAATAAGCTTCTTGTCATAAAATGACAAGAAGCTGTTGGTTTTGGGTTTTTTCCAAAAACACTCTTTTCATAGGTCTGGTGTTTGTTTTTGAGGATTTTTGATTTCTGACCACAGCTTTCCAGGGGAGAACATTTCTCAGCTCAAACTAGGACATAGTGCTGTGAGGTAGATGAGCCACTTTGCTTGATCCCACTCTTCTTGGGCACTGCAGAGAGCTGGGCTAGACTTGGGTATATCTCTGCAGAGAAAGGAGCAGAACAAGAGACGCAGGGGATAAGGTGAGGGAAGAAAGAGTTTGTCTTCATAACCATCACAGTTCCATGCTCAGTCTGCCCCTTCCCTGCATTAACCAGACACAGAGCATGAGTGAGCCACCCTGGTGTAGCACCCTGCCAGCATTAATAATCCCTGCAGAGAAACAAGAGATGTCCAAACTAGGGCTCTCAGGGCTCATATGGTTTGTGAGCAGTTCAAGCACACATTTCCAGCAGGGTCAGGATAAGAGGAAATGGTCTCAAGTTGCAGAAGAGGTTTAGATTAAATATTAGAAGTGTTAGAAGAAACTTCTAATTAGAAGAAACTTCTTCGCTGGAAGAGTAATCAAACACTGGAATAGGTTCCCCAGGGAGGTGGTTGAATCACCCTCTCTGAAGGTCTTTAGAAAACATGTAGGTGTAGTACTTAGGAACATAGTTTAAGCACTGGACTTGGAGTTAGTTTAATAATTGGTAGAGTTAGGCTATGGTTGTGCTCAGTGATCTTAAAGATATTTTCCAACCAGAATGATACTGTGACCGATTTTGTCAGTATCAGATGAGCAGTAGCAGGACCCTGCTCACATCAGGGCTGTTGGGCAATCTGGCTGTGGGAGGAGGCAAGGCAGTTGGGCTGCTGGACTGCTGAGTTGGTTGCCTTAGGGCCCATCTGCACATCCACCCTTAGCCCCCTCCACTGTGGAGTAATGAGACACCCTGGGGAGCCATTGTCATCTTTTGCCTGTGAAGCAGTCTCCCAAGTGCTCCTCCTCCCAGATCTTCGAGGTGTGTGGTATATGTTTGGTGGCTTCCAGCCGCATGAAGATTTTAAGATGTGACACGTAGGGTCAAGAAGTTTGGCCACCCTGGGAACACCCAGATTCAAGGCTGCACTCTGGAAGCTGAACGGCTTCCAGATTCATGCTGGCTGCTTCTTGCCAGCTCAGAGTCCTGGCCAAGCAGATGCACAGTTCTCTATTCTTATCCACAATCACACAGCGGTTGTGATGAAATGAAACTATAATGGCATTTTGCCCTGATAGACTTCTCCATTCTTTCAAACTCACACTCTCTTAAGGACCTGGAAATCTGCACAGGGGTCTGGGAGGAAGGGAGGGGAAAAGGAGTGAAAGTCATTAAATAATTGAATTGCAATAAACTGATTTTTTTCTGGCTCATGATGGTATTTCACTGGGTAAACTAGGAGGAAAAATAAACAGGGGATTTAGTAGTTTGGAAATAGCTCAAAATTGAGCATCCGTTGGATTTTCTGACACCTAGCTCAAGATAGTCCAGTGCTGCCGACAGGATTCTCCTTAGGGATTGTTTCCATCAGTCCAGCTAGCAGCTCTGGCTAATTTCCTACCGTTTTTTTCTGCAGGCTTATTTGCCAGACAAAAATACAACAGGCTGTCAGAACTGGATACCTCTGGGGACTGGCAATGATAATACAATACAAAATAGGGTACCAACAGGTCAAAGGTTTCCATTTCACAGAGTACTCTAATGACTGAAAGTCATTATTGCTATACAGTCTGTTTGAAAAGAGTAGATGGATCTCAGTTCAGTTTTTAATGGGCCAGTGTTACAGAAACAACCTCAAAAATTTGGCATCTTTGTTGGCAGTCTCATTAGAGAAGCCACAGAATAAATGGACAAGGATAATAAAGTCTCCTGCTGCTTTTGATCCTTTCAGGTCAAATCTGAGTCATGTTGGTTGGAGCTGTGTGTGTATGTGGCAAGCTTACCCTCACACTATGTATAATGTATCTGTGCTTTGGATAAACAGAATCTGTTTGGCCCGTTGGTCACTATGGCTGTAAACTTGGCAGTTTTCACCAGCCCTAAATTCACACTTGTTGTTGTTGTTTTGCAGATATCTTTTAAAAACAAGAAGGGAAAAACATTGTAGACCAGGCCCTCTGTTGGCTTTTTTCCATGCAAGTTGGTGGAATTATGCCAGCACCCACATTGTGTCTCTATGTATTTTCTGTTTCTGCTTTCTTCTGTTTCCACCCTCTTAAATGGAGATGAATTTAAAATAAGCAGAAAATCCCTTACATTAGGAAATATCCTGAGGGAGATGCCCAATACAAAAGCTGACTATTGTTGCTTGGCTTTGTTAAAATCACCTTGCTCTTTCCTAGAAGTGACTAATGTTTCAGTTCCTAGTGACCTGGTCCAGCTGGTACATGACCACTGATGTTATCAGGTCGTAGATAGGACATGATTACAGATATTTAGCCAGTCCTTTGTCATTTCTTTTCTCTGCTTTCTCCTGGCAGATCAACCCAGCAGATGTTATTTCCACGATGGCGATGGAGTATGTGAGGAATTTGAGCAAATGACCAGCATCAAAGACTGTGGTGTTTACACTCCCAAAGGCTTCCTTGATCAGTGGGCTTCCAATGTCTCTGTCTCACACCACAGTGACCAGCAGTGTCCAGGATGGGTGGTCATTGGTCAGCCAGCAGCAACCCAGGTAAGAAAGCATACTCTCTTTCCTCTTCTAGAAAACAGAGTCCAGCAAGGAGCAACATTCATGAGTGTAGCCAAATGGTCAGTGTTCATGGGAAATGTTCTGCTTGTTAACTCACTGCTTCTCCGAGAAAGGTTCCTGACAGCAGTTTCTCTCTTTTTTGTGTGTGTGTTCCTGGATAGCAGTGATTGAAATTCAGTTCCAATCATTCAACCAAAAGCTGGCTGAAGTTATGGCCTAAGTGATTCAATGAGATGTGTGAGAGTCACCTCAGCTAGCTGTTGTCACCTAAAGGACCAGTCCAGCTCTCTGCAGCTAGCACAGGGCATTATCTTGTGGCGATGAATTCTGAAGGCTAATGCTGAGTTATACAAAAGAGTGATCTTTCTTTTTTTATAGTTTTTTGTTTTCTGTCTCCCAGTTTCATAAAAGCTCCCTATTGTTCTGTTCTGAGAAAGGTCCTGTCCATTCCCAAAGCCATTCATTTGCTTTAACCCCCTTCTTCCCTGTCTCCTTTGAACCATTAATAGGTCCAGTTACCATAACTTTACTTTTGTGTTCCTGAGAGAACCAAATACAAATGAGTTCAAAAAGACATTGGATACATGCCTGGAAAACAGATCTGTACATGATGCAGATGCAACAGTCCAGTTGTAATGCCCTGAATAAGAAAAGCCCATGTGCTTTGTGTCAGGTTTTTAGAGGATATAGTATAGGAAGGGCCATCATATGGAAGAACTGCTTTGTGTATTCCTCCTTCAGCATCCAGCATTGCCCCTTGCTAGAGTAGACCAATTGGATTAGATGGACTTTTGGTTTGATGCAGTGAAGTTGTTCTTACAGTCTAACTGTCTGGGAGGTATACTGAGTGGGCAGTGTTGAGATAAATGCCACATCACAGCTGTGACAAGCACATTTCTCCATGAATAGTAAACACTAAGCATTTCCAGTTGGCTTGCAAGAGAAAAAAATCTTTATCCAAGAGTCTTGGCCTTGTTCACATTGCACAAGTCTGTAACAAATTAATGACCAGGTCAGTTTTAAATACACAAAGCGTGGCGTGGTCAGCTGGCATAGTACCAATGCAGAATCCTGAGCCCAGTATTGCTTTTTTGTCATGGTCTCATTTATTATTTTGCACTGTAAAAGGAACTTTCCTTTGGGCCCTTACCAATTCCTTCATAACTTCTTTTTTTTTTTTTCCTTCAAGCTCTCTGTGTTATAGTAGTCACCATGGCCTCCAGTTCAGGTGCTGCTTTATGTCCATTTCCCCAAGCACTCTGTTCCTGAGCTGCCCTGATTTCCTCTGGATGCAGTGGTAGAGGCAGCCACACTGTGCAGTAGGTAACATATTGTCCTGTGGTGTCAGGAACACCACCACATGCACACACAGCAGAAAGCTCTGCTGTGTAGCCACAATTCATGCCTGTTTGTTGTACCCCGATGAAATGAAGTTGTCAAAGCCTTTTTAAAAAAAAAAAAGCAAAAAGGAAAAAAAAAAAAAAAAGCTGTTGTATTTATAGGCAGAGCACTAGCATATCACACACTGGCAGAGAGAATGGGAACATGCCTCCTGTTATTGCCTGGCCTCTGGGGAGATAACAGTGTGCTATTTACTTCCAGCAAAAGGAATTTTTGCTTTAGCTCAGCTGATTCTACTACATCAGTTTGAGTGCATGGGCTTCATTGACCTTTTTAATCATGTATGTTGAAAAAGTCTTTGTTTTCCCCAGGAACAGGACAGGCTCTTGTAGAAAGCACCTGACTTGTTACTCCAGAGAGGTTACGTGGTGTAGCAGGTCATCAGTCTGTTAGCTAGCAGAGATGAAAATTAACCTAAGATGTCCTCTAATCACTGCTTGTAATGATCACTGGTGTGTAAACATGTTTGGCTTCATTATCTGCACAAGCACTGAGCCTTAGAGGCTTTTTGTATTGATGAAAGAAACAATTTTGCTCACCCAGCTATCTTTTGGGGTAGCTTGTATGCTCACTGGTGTTGTGCAAACTTTTTGTGTTGTTGTTGGGTAGTTTCCTGATTAATCAGAGTGGCATTTGTGTTGGTTTCTCATCAAGAATGCCATGAAAGATGGCAGTACACAGCAATATACAGAATACATAAGCTACCTGTTTGTTTGCCTTCCCCATTTCTTATAACTGCTCCAATGCTTTCCAGGTGGTTTCAAACCTTTGAAACATCCTTCATGATTTAAAATGTTTCTTGTCCTTAGATACCTCAACACCCATATCTCTGTGTGACTGTCACAGTTTTGCCTCCTGATCTTGAGGAACAGGCATCACGGGTTGGTTCCTAACTGTGTCTCTCATCTGCCTGCATGCACTTGTTGAGTCTTCGAGGGTTGTTCTTGAGTGCAATCTGGAGAACACTTCCATGTTACTGTAGGGTTGCTTCTGTGGACTCACCACCCTGTGCCTGTTCCTGCAGAATTGGTTGTTCCATAGGAGCAGGGTGTACACAATTGCTTTTATTTTGTGATGACCCTACCTGCTGGTTCTGAACTTGTTAGTATGAGGCTGCTGAATCGGAGCATAATAAGGGAGGGGGAAAAAAAACCCTAAACACTTCACGTTATAGGATTTGGTTCGAACAACAGAATGCTTACAAAGAATAACACGGTCTTGGTGAAGAGATACACATTTGAAAAATTGAAAGGTCAAGCAGCCCCCTCATTTATTTAGTCATCCTTTCTGCAGAAACGAGACTGATAGACAGCCACTTCCACTGTCCTGGCAGCCACCCTTCAGTGCTGATTAAGAAATATTCTCAGTACTGACAGCATCATATTTAGAGCCAGAGGACCAGTCAGCAACATTGCAGCAGCAGAGAAATATGAGCACCAATGGAGGGTATTTTTACAGTTTGATTTTTTTTATCTGGCATCCTCCACAGATCTTGAAGAGAGGCTGCTTAGTATCTGTTGTCGACTGCATGAGAAATTCAGCAATCAGGGCTTTGCATGCTCTTTGGCTTCTCTTTTCCCTCCTGCTCTCTCTGAGTTTGTAATCAGCCCCTTCTTGCCATCCACCGTGTGTGAAATATTATAATTGCTGATGTACTAGTTATGTGGGGTTTTCTACAGGACTGTTTATTTCTCAGGACATTTCATGTGCTAAATATTATTGATGCTCCTGACACCAAAGTAAGCAGTCTTGGGCTTGAGAAGACATGAGTTAAAAAGTGAACTCATGGTCTGCCTGGAGAATCCCCATTGTATCATCCCTGGTGAAGCTGCAACAGTGAGGAATGTTAAGTAGGAACATGCAGTGTGGATTAGGCCACTGTCAATGGATGATGTCCTGCAAAGTTCAAGAAACCAGAGCCTCCTAATTGCCTTAGTTGACTCAGTCACAGTGCTCTCAATGCACACCAGTTTTGTTTTGGCATATTTTACACAGAGTGAATGTAGTAGCTTACTTGTTTAGTGTCTTTTTTGAGAGCAAGCTGCTTTTTTTTTTTTTTTTTTATGTTGTACAAAGCAGGAAGGATTTCTGTATTTTGCTAAAATGTGTTTTCTATCTGGACATGCCTTGGGAGGAAGCCTCTGACAGGCCTCTTTCAGGAGAGGCTTCATGGCTGGGGTGCAAGGAGCAGCAGCAGGTGTGTGCAGAGCAACCTTGGAGATGCCATTTCTCCTTTCCTTTTGCTGGTGGCACTCCTGCTTTTGGAGAACTGGTTTGTCTGCAGTTTCCCTTTTGGTCTTTAAAATGAAGAATTATAAAAAGAGGCTAATGGGTCATTACAGGGCTTATTGTTGATCTTGTTACTCCCGTCACAGCAATGTGTGCTCAACACTTGGCACTTGATGTGTGTGTTGGTAATTTGGAAGGCCAGTCCCTCAGTAGCTATGTCTTTCATTGAACATCCTCCCAGATGTGCAGAAGTTGTTTAGAACCAAGTAACTATATATATATATATAATTCTTTTATTTTTTTTCTCTATATACTATTTTTTGAGGTTGGTTCTCCCCTGTGCAGAAAAAGCCACATAGCTCAGGCACGGTTAACTAAAAGCAAGCTCTTTCTTGAGGCTGCTGGGCACAGGCAGGTCCTGGGATTCGTTTTCATTCCTGGACTAATGGGCTAATGAACACACCCTGTTCTTCTCTGGGGTACCCCACAAGGGCTGCTATGGAGTAAGAAGTTGTGGAAGAGGATTCTTATTACATCTTTCCCACAAACAGAGGCCCCCTCCTGCCCCTGTTAAAGTTCCCACAATTGCACTCATCCAGTCTCACTGCAACAAACTTATTCTTCCCCCATAGCAGAAGGATATCTAGAATTGCAGTATCTTTGAAATAGTCCACAAAAGGAGAAGACAGAAGCATGCAAATATGCTGAATACTAGAATAAAGACCATGGTAGAGCAAGAGCTCCAAGAGTCGTAAGGAGATATCACAAGAAAATTGAAGAGAAAGATGATGAAGTTCTCTGCCATGCAATTTTATTCTGTCCAATAAATATAACACTGAAGGTAATTCCCCAAAGATCCAGCGAAGCCAACAGATAGAGTAATCTTGAGCAGGAGAGGGAAGAGAGGAAACCTGCAACTTTTAATGGAGAAGCCATTCCTTTCCTTTGGGATGATCATGCTGAGAAGAGGGAGGGTGTCTGTCTGTCGGCTCTGCAAGTGGCCCTTTTTGAACTTCCCAGTTCACAGCCAAGCCCTGTTGCTCTTCAGTGGTAAGAGTTTTGTTGTGGTTGGAGGGATAAAAAATCCCCATTTTTAATAAGATGATTTGCTTTGCAAATGTCTTTGTTATTTATAGCTGAGCCAGGCTTTCAACCGCTAAGCTCTGGAGGATGAGGGCAGAATCCCACTAAGAAAAAACATTAATGGGGGAACCATGAGTGAGTGATCTGAGACCAGTTCTGGAAAAATATGAACTGGACACTGTGCACAGGCTGTTGCAAGAGGAATGTAGGTTTGCTGTATGCATCTGAGCTCATTTCCATTACTGGCAGATCCACCAAAAGGCTTCAGCTTATGTTACAAAGTCTGCAATCTAAAATTAGTTCAAGGGGGTCCAAAACTTTGTCTTCATTTCAGCCTTCCCCTGGATACTACAGACCAGCCAATTTGGTCTTTTGCCTGAAGTATGGAGAGTTGCATCATGAGCCTGGCCCCAACCATCAGGCAAATTCAGGCTGGAATGCTCCTTCCTTGGCTTATGTGATTATATTTTTCATATTTTTTTTCAACGTGCAGGGTTTAACGAAGCCTTATCACAGCCACACTGCTCAATCTTTGTTCCATTTAATTGAGGTGGAAACTGGAGCACAGAAAGGTAGACCTCCCCAGAACCAAGAAGTTCAGGAAATCTTGAAGGGGAAACATTCATATCTTGAATAAAAAGAAAAATTTTCAGGGCCTTCCAAGAGTCACTGTCTGGGAACAGAGACCTGGAAGGGGCTTGGGGTCATTAAATCTGCATTTTAGCTATCAGCCACCTCACATCCTCTCATCTGTGAATTAACCAGGCTTTATCCTAGCATGGCTTGGCTGTTCATTCCCAATGTGAAAGAAATGGAAAACTGTTCCACCAACTCCTTGTTTTAATTGATGGAAACCTTGTTTTCCACCTGTCTTGCTGGGAAAGATGGACTTAGTAACTTTTCAGCCAAAGGAACTCCACCGATCCTTATTTGCATGTTTGCATTGCTGCTTTGCCTTGTTTGAGGAGGTAGTCCCTGCAAAGGTTCCACACCAGGGTGAGGGATGCTAAAAGATGTGTGATAACATCAGTGCCATGGCTCCTGCTCAGGAATAATCTTCATGCTCTGGGGAGGTCTCTGAAGCAAAATAAAATGAGAAATGGGATTTTCTAGTCTTTTTAGAAAAAGACTCAGATGAAGAAATGTGGCTGGAAAAGTGTTACCCTTAAAGTCAATCCAGATTGGGCTGGAGAAAAGGGGACACTTCCCATCACAGGGATGGGATGCTCCCTGCTAGGGCAGGACAGGGATTCCTTCCCTCTCATCCCTCCATCCCATGTCTTCCAGTGCTGTCCTGACAGTAGTAAAGCAGCAGACCCCATGGCTGGTGTTGTAGCCTCTGGCTGATTTGTGTAAGGGGAGGACAGAGAGAACACAATGAGATGTCAGAGGAGATTCCAAGCAATTTTGCCAAACACTCAAGGGATGTTTTTTTCTTTCCATTCCCCTCCCCCCTTAGTTTTTAGAATAATTTTTCAAGAACACATATGCAAGTCATCTAAGGGAAACAGAACAGTGAGTACCAGGGGCTGGTACACTGTGTTCCCTTTGTGTACTGTAGAGAAAATAGATAAAAGAAACAAAGGATGATGCAGAGAGCAAAGCAGCCAACAGTACTTTCAGACAGGTTCAGTCTGACCTTTTCAGAGATGAAGGTCAACCAAAAATCCTCAGGTGCCGGAAATTGGTCCTGTCTTCCTAGGACCAGGAGACATTTACCACTAATGAAATGAGAGCAGAATTCCATGCCACTTGCTGTTGCTAGAAGCGAGAATAAAGGCAAGAAAGGAATATTGTCTTGGATAATAATAAGGTTTACGTGCTTCTTGAGGAAGTAAATCACCATTTTATGATCATATCTGCTGTATACCCAGCCACCCACCCAGATTACACACTGTAACAGAAAACATCTTGGACCCCCCTGGCATTAGGGAGCTGAAAAACAGGACCCCATGACAGCAGTAGTGCTCGTTAGTGTGCACTCATCTGAAAGGAGACCCCCCCCTCCTCGGCCCTTGCCCCTCAACCCCCCAGTCTCTCCGTCTGCTGTTGCTGCTCACAAGCGTTTAGATGCAGAGCATGTCCAGCCATAGGCGTGGGATAGCTCTCCTGCATCCCATCCAGGTTGTTTGTCATGGGTGCCTCTCCATTCAGAGCAGAATCATTTTGCATAAATGCACCGACACGTCTGCTTTGTTCATGCATGAAGGGTTCTCGGCATTTCGCATCCCACCCCTGCCCCAGCCGTGTTCTTCCTACCCCCCCTGGCATGTAGCTTCACCAGCTTTTCCATGATTTCCCGCTGCAACAGCAAATAAACCTGTCTGGAACATTGCTGGTCAATCAAATGCAGTTAAAAATACCCAGCTGATTGTTTTGGATAGAATTAAAATAAGTGATTGGAAAGAAGGCATGGAAAAAGGGTGCAAGAGTGAAGCCATCATGGCCATTACTATGTAATTTGGTTTCATGTTCTGCACAAGAAAACATGTAAAATATGTAAACAGAGCTCTCCAGGATTGTAATGTAGCTACAAAGCCACAGATACACAGGCAGGCAGGGTGCTATTCTTCAGCAGAACGGAATGCCATCCCCAAAACCACACAATCATTTCTTTAAGCCTGAAAGTAAACTTTCTCATGCCAGGGATGGAGAATTTATTTTTCCTTTTAAATGTCTCCACTACTTGTTCAGAGCACTGTAGGCATTTTATCCTACATTGTCATAAGAGACCTCGTAGTTTGAATGCCAATGATTTTTAGGGTGTTCATCTTGAGATTTCTCTAAAAGGCATGGTTTTTGGAGGATGGTGCTTATCCAGCACTGTCCTGAAGATCTCTCCAGTCAAACCCTTTGTCCCCACCTGCAAACAAGTAGCTGCTTTAAAAAGCCAACCAAACAAAAAACAAACAAAAGAAAGAAAGAAACAAACAAAAAACTCAAAAACTACCCCAAGCCCCCAATCAAAGGAAAAAAAAAAAAAAAAAACAAAATAGAACTGGGGACTATTTGGCTAAACTTTTGAGCTGCTCTGAACCTCTCCTGAATCGTGCTGCCTTAGAACACTGTTGAGGAACCCCAAATCCGTGCTCATTTTTGGAAATAATTCTTGCAAAGTTGGAGGATTACTGTTTCCTCTGAGGTCATTTCAGTGGTGAATCTGATAAGAAGATATGATTCTGCTGTCTGGTGAGTGGGCCCAGCTCCCTTGCTATCAGTGGGAGCCTGCCCATCACCTAGGTTCCCAATGTAGCCTCAGGCTCTGGCTGCAAATTGTAATGTGTGCCAGGAAATGGTGATCTGCATGATTAGAGCTATTATCTGCCTGTGGATGGATCTACTCACTTGGGAGAAGGCCTTGTTTAGGAGAACATCAAGTTCTGCTTAGCCATTTTGGTCATTGGGCCAAAATCCTTACACTTAGCACTTTGGGCAGTGAATCTTATTTCCCCATTTTTCTGGTAATTAAGCACCAGTGCTCTGAGCAAAGACAGGTCTTTTTCCAGAGAGAGGAGCTGAAGCATGGGGTGGAGAGAACCTCCTTCCCATCTTTTTACATCCAAATAGCTTTGAAAAATCTGCCTTTCTATCAGAGCAAATCTGTTCCAGCAGCACTGTGTTCACATTGTGACCCTTACATGTTGGAAAAGGAAAGCCTCATGGTATGGAACTGTTAACTGCTTCCTAGTGGTTGTTTCTGGTAGGAAAGGCAAAGCCTGGGCAGCTGTGAGTTCCTCAGTTCCCACAGCCCATTCTCCTGGAGCCTGTTCCTGGAAGTCAGTGAGGCTGAAGGAACCTTCCTCTCACAGATGATGCTCGTACTTTAATCACTCAGTAACTTATTTTGGGAGCAGCTGGGAGTGTCTGGGTGTGCCTCTACTAGCCTGAGACATGAAGGATGACATGTTGCAAGTCATCTTTTGGCTTAATTTGTTGGAGTTTGAGGTTCAGCAGAGCAACCAGGGCTGTTCTGAGGTTAGAGGCTTCCCCAGCCACCTTCAAGCAAACCTTTACTTGGGTGGAGATTTGCATGGGCTGGAGGAAGCAATTGGTCACTGCTCTAAGGACTTCCCTGGATGTTCCAACTCATTCAGAGGAATTTCAGAGTAACTTGTTTACGCAGCGGCGATTTCGTTCTTCTGCAGTTTCTCCTGGAAAAACCCCATGAAGCAAGGGGGAGCCTTCTGCATCACATACCAGAAGCCATGCCTTCAGGTATTAAGAAAAACAATCCACGGGGGTTTATATATTCATTAATGCATGCTCAACCAGGGCTGACTAGTTGGATGTGAACCCAAAAGGCATTGCCTGATGAGGGGCAGCTGCAGGCAGCTCCCCAGGCCAGCCCATGGCAGCTCTCCTCCATTCCCCCCACTGTGCCCCCCACCACGCTCCCTGGGAGCCCTGCCACAGCTTTCCCTCTCCCTGTTGAATCCAGGGCCTCTTTCCAATGTATCATCTCACTGGATGTATCCAATTAGGGCCTGTTGACAGCCCAGAGCAGACTTATACCCTTAGGATTCGAGGCATGTGTATGTCTTCCTATAGGAAGGGAAAGCAACTGGGTGTCTGGCTGGCTTGCTGGGAGCGTGGGGTGGGAAGCTGAGCAGCTTGGAAAGGGAAAAGGAGGCAGGGAGAGTGAGGTTTGCACCCCCAGTTATCCTTGCATGTGGAACCGCTGTGTGATGCGTGTGGTTTACACAGCGTGTTTACACGGCCCATAACCCTAAACAAAGCTGAAAAGCATGACTCTTAAATCTGGAAATAAAAGCACTGGAAACCCCTGGTTTTCTGCACATGAGAAAGTTTTGTTCTTTAAACACACAGATGTTTCTAAATGAAAAATCACTCTTTTGACCTTTCCTGCATGTGATCATGTGGCCAGAGCTGACATTAACCACTGCATGGCTCTTGGCTTCAGCTGCAGGGAAAGCTCAGGGAGGAACCCTCAGAGCTGGTGGTGGCACCTGTGTTGTCTCACATCTCTTGTGAGCTGCTCCTGTGTCCCCTGTGCACTTGGGGCAGTTCAGAAGAGGTGGGGTTAGGTAAAGGGATACTAAGGGTCAACTCCTACTGTGCTGGAAATGAAAGGGTTGTGATTTTTACCTCTTTGATAGCTGAAAAAGATATGACAATTTTTTTTCCTCTTCATCTCTCTTCCTACCAGCAATGTTGCCCAAGTGCTTCTAAGCATCTTTGTTCACCTCAGCCAGTGTGTGATTCTGGTGGAGAACTCATCGAGCTGAAGTTCTTTAGGTATTTGTTGTTGTTAGGCTTCTCTGAGTAGCTGTGTGCTTTCTTCATCCAAGCAAATTTATAGGACCAGCTTTAGGAAGGAAGGAGGGGATATTACCAAGTGGATTTTAACAAGCCCTATCCTGCTTTGCCCTGCAGGAGTTCCAAACCAGCAAGACAGCAATGAATTCAGTGAGTTGGGTCCAGTAATATAACAATTAAAATACATGTTGAAGATCCTCCCAATGTATGGAGCACATTCTGCCTTTGACAAATTGATTTTTTTGAAGCCCACTGCTTCCAAATGTAATGCTTCAGTCAAAGGAAAGGGAAAGAAAGCAACCAAAAAACAAACAAAAAACCCCAGCCACGAAACAAAAAGCTTCTTATCTACTTATTGGTGGTAAAAACTTATGGGATGGGATTGTTTTCCTTTGCTGCAAGCACCCCCATGGCCAGCCTTGGCCAGCAGTTATGTGTGAGCTTTGCTGTTGTGGACTTTGATGGTTCAAGTTAGAGACAGGCAGTTCAGGAACCCAAGTGTGCAGCCAACAACAATCTTCTGGCTACTGTATTTATTTAACCTTGCTCTCCAGTGGATGGGTATGCAGTCTGTTAAAGCACTTATCAGTCTATAATGCCTTCACACTTTTCGTGAGCAGCAGCGTGGAAGTTGTAGACAGGAGATTTTGCTGTAGATTTAAAATGTCTTTCAGTTTTAGTGAGGCTGGTGTTTGCAGAAGTAAGGGTATAAGGTGTTTTTTAAGCTCTGTTTCTTTATGCTGGCTGTCTAGCAGGTTGTGTTTGGCTGCTGTTTCTCCTGGAAGGTGCATTTGTGAATTTGGGTATAATAGCAGAATGCATTTCAGGGCTAATTCCAAGAATTATGCCTTCTAAATAAATCCTGGCAGTGCTGGGGTGCAATAGGCTGTTGTTTGAGAGCAGCATCTTTATGTCCTACTGCTGTGTTGAAGAAATAGCAAATGTCTATTGTGAATAAACAGGGGCACGTGGCAAATGGCTGAGTTACACTTTCACGTGCTCCATATGAGGCTGGACTCTGCATTGCTGTGCACTCATGGCCATCTCTTGCTTTCCCATCCTTTCAGGGTACATGGCAGAATGGCAAAAAGAGCCAGGGACAGATCCCAATTGCAGTCATGAGCTCCAAATACTTGTGTTTACTTGTGGAGTTATGCAAATGTTGATCTGTTTATTAAATCCCATTAGCATAATTGTTTCTTCTTTTTCACACTTTTTTTTCCCCCCCTGTAGTTTCTGGCCCTGGCTCAACTGATGTCTTTGGGTTGATCCTTTGAACCATGCAGAAATCATCTGGTTAGGGTTTTGTTGTAAAATCAAAACTCCATATTGTGTTTTCCACAGGTCCAGCTAGCATCCTAGATATTTTGATTACACCTGGCTGGATGTCAAAACCATTGTGGTTTTGGGATAGGGCCAGTCAGAACTGGCTTACAGTTTTTTCAGGTATACTATGTGAAGTTTATGGTTTTATGTGATTTAGATTTGAACTCAGTTGAAATGAAGTTTGCTTTGAATCTGGACATAACAAACATTCAAAGGAAAGCTCAAAGAATGCAGGTCTGCATGATTTAAAAATTGAAATACATTGTTCATACAGACTCTTGGAAGTGAAATAACTGCTTGTTTTGAGAAACCTAAAGTAAATAATCCATATTGAATACACATGCAATCTGGGCCATCATCTAATGGAAATACCTGTAGCTCCTATTCACTTTGGTGAAACTAAACCAATTTATATGACAAAACAAAGTAGCTTTTGCAGCTCCCTCTCATTTCTGAATCACAGTCTAATGTTGCATCCAAAACTCTACCCAAGGATATTTCCTTTTGGAAATGAACGCTGCCATCCTTATGGTAAAGTAGAAGAATTTGTCATCACATCATGCTGGAAACAAGCTACTAAAGCCATGTTGTATCAGCTGCTGTGTTTTCATACATATGAAAGTCACTTTGCAATTACTAAAAAGCCCAGCCAAACCTACAGCTGAAAACTTGTGCTCTGTGCTAGGCAATCTGTTGTAACATGCTAATTGAATACTAAATCTGCAAGGTCCAGACACCATCCACTGCTCCAGATTCAAAGGGGAAGTGGCTGTGCTGAGACTGGACGTAGCAACTGGCAATGGGGCTTGATTTCATCCTGCAGGAGATGTAATCTCCTTCCCAATCCCACAGCCAAATCCTGTTCTTCATTACATGGGTAAAATTGACAGATGAGATTTCCTCTGACTTCTGAGCCAGCTGAATCTGGGAATAATATAGCATCAGTGTGTTACCCCAGAAGTTATATCAGCTTTCAGTTGATAAAGATTTTCTGTTGCTCACCTGCCTGCACGTCTTTGTCCTGGAGCAGGACATGCTGCAGCTTTTCATCGTTTGCCATCAGGCCTTTAAGTACCCCAAGGAAAACAAGGAAAAACAGACAAAGAGAATGAAACTCAATAAAACAGAGTTATCAGGCACACGGGACAAGGAGAAGTTTGGAGCAGAAGCTGCAGTTTATGAGCATCAGAGGTCAGGGAAAGTTACTGCTGAGGAAGAGGTGGGAGACATGAAGGTAAGAGGGCTAGTGAAAGAGGGAGGACACAATTTTCTCTCATCATGTGATGCTTATAACCTGTGCTGCTGAATCTGGTATTTGTGTATGGGGTTTTGTTTTATTTTTACAACAACAGGGCAGCTTAAGCTCACTGTTGGTGCACATGAAAGTTTAAAATATGTACCCAGTTTTGAAAAAGTAACTTTTGAATTTTTTCCTGAAGTTTTAGAGGCCAACCTGAAATGACCCAATGCTGACTTTCATCCTCAGCAGACAACCAGTGACTCCAGTCTTCTGATGGGACAAATCCAGAACACCAGAAAAGACACTAAAGCATTTCTGACCAGAATCTAAAAGAAAACACAGAGTAAAATTTCTGATGTCCCTTGAGTAAGCCTGTGTGTAAAATTTCCATCTGAACATTGTGGGCTCATGAGGTTTGAAATGATCTTAGAAATTGGCTGATTTTTGGGGTGTTTGTTGAGACCCAAATGGTGCCCTTTTTAATGGTTCAGTGCTCACTAATGTGAGCAATTTCATTTTTTTGTGTAACTCCAGCCCAATTCCCAGGCTAAATGAGAAGAACAGTGCAACAGCTTTCAGAACAGATTGGAGATCTGTGCTGCAGTCGGCAAACTGGGTGGTGTCCATGTGGCAGTCAAGCTGCCTTATAGTACAGGGCAATAAACAAGGAGGAACCTTTCTGATATTTAGCAATTGCACTGTAGTTTCTCATCCTTGGGTAAGGTTAACCTTAGGTCTGCAAGAACAATAACATATTTAAGAGTAAAAGATCAGGGTGACTGCCAGCCCTATGTCTGGCAATGGAGAGAAAAAGTTCTTGTTTGTAAGGGATGTGTTAAAATGCTGCTTGTGTCATGGTTAGGATTCCCTGGTATTTGTTGAGTTAAATATAAACAACATTCTGCATTGCAGTTGGCTAAAAAGCGTGGATTAATTAGGTTTCAGCATTATGGTTGAAATCTGGTTCTTCAGCTGGATCTTCCAGCATAATAACATGTTCTGTTCATGCCTGAATGAGTTTCGTATCAGTCCCTGAGTATTTCCATGCCCTTGTGCAGACTCTTTCAGGATGTTGTGTGCTCCTCAAATAGATGACATTGGGGGATTTTACTAATAAATCCTCTTCCTGCTCATTCTGTGGTTGCTATTTTGCAAATGGGAAAGTGTATGGCCCGTTTTGTCCCAGAAACCTGAAGTATTGTCTGTCTTGGTGCCAAAGTGGCAGGAGCCCAGTCCCTGGTAGAAAGGAAGCAGTTTGGGGCAGGAGGACCACTTCCACCCTTCTTCCTCAGAAGAAGTTTCTCCCTCCTGCCTGATGGCCGAGTGCTCTCCAGGACCCATCACAGCCATACTTAGCTTGGAGACATGGTCTGGAGGAAACCCCATCCTGGGACAACAGATGGGATTTGGGGAGCAGACAGATCTGTGCCCTGGAGAGGTGCTCTGTTTCCAGCTGCCCGGGAGCATGCAGACAGGCACAGCATCAACATATGCTAGATCTGAGTAGGGCAGCAGCTGAGTTTAAATAGCAGCCTTGCCCCTCTGCCTTTAGAATTGTTTTGGTGTTAAAATGTGAGAGACAAGAACCACAACCAAAGCCTGGGGTGTCTGGCTGTGCTTGCTGGATGGGAAGGACAGAGATGGATGGCATCTGCTTGTATTTAACCCGTTCCTGTGGGGAGGTTTATCCTTCACACCTCTATGTGTGTGTTTTTCCCTTCTTTTTGTAACATCTAAGCACTTCTTTGTGCCTAATGACTTTTACCTTCCAGATACCTGTGTGATGCAGGGGGGATATCATCCTCATCTGACAGGCCTGGAAAAAACAGGAGCTGCCTGAAAGGTTGTGCTGGGGACATACACTGGGAAGAGTCAGGTTGAGACCTAGTCCAGTTGCAGTTCCCAGGATCTGTGATCCATAACCTGTAGTTTGTGTAGAACAGAATCCCCTCAACACAGCTTTACATTGCCTGAAGTCCTAGGGTGGCTGGGAATCGTTCACAAGGGTTGTCTTCCCAAAGTTGCTCTTCAGCACAATTTTTCATATTACTTTGAAAGAAAACATTATGAGGAAATGGAGTTGATTGCAATAGTAAATATGTTTTAGATGTGGCAAGGAACTAAATGCTACCCATATATCACTTTTCCCTTTCTACTGACACATTCCTTGGTCCCCTTGAGTAAGAGAAGGAAAACAGGAGAGGCGGTTTGAAGAACATGTTGTCCCTGTGATTGACAAGAGGTTGTATAAATCAGTCAAAGGGAATCCTCCAGGCATTCTCTCTTGTGGGAAGATCCCACAGTGCTCTCTGGCCTTGTTCATTCTCTCGATGTTTGTGTACAAAATGTGTGGGTGGGAGACAAGCTGTATTAGAACCTCTGAGAGGAACAGACATCAGCTCTTTTAATTGAAAGCAGCTTCCTAGGGAGGGGTACAACATGGGCTTCCAGTAAGTCATCACAAATAGTCCCTGAGTACTTTGGAGCAGATACTAAGCTGTGGGTCCCTGTTGCTCTGGGGGTCTGAGAACCCGGATAAGCCCCAGTGAGTGAAGTTTTCAATCTTGCATGATGCTGTCATTCTTCAAAGCAAATACTTTAGTGCTTGGTAACACCCTGAAATGAGAACTACATTTATTCCTTCTTCCCTCCACAGCTGTCAGGTGCTTTGTAGCAAACTGTAGAATGGTAGGAAATAATTTATTTCTCATAACTGTCAGTTGCTGTGAGTTTACAGCCATGAGAGATCATAGATTCATAGAATCACCAGGTTGGAAGGGACCTCAAGGATCATCTGATCCAACCCTTCTAGGTAGGAACATGATCTAGATGAGACAGCCAACACTATTTAGATGATGCTCTGTCTTTCAGGCCATTAGAACTTGTAGTTTAAACATGGTGGTACTGTAGTAGTGGGAGCCTTCGTGCTGCTTTCATTTTCTGATGGCTTAAAGGCAGAGGTGGGAAAGTCTGTCCCAGCAAACCTCAGATTTTGCAGTCATGTAATGACACTCAGTAACTGGATAGAATTGAAAAGCTGGTGTATCTCCGACGTGTGAGTTGGTGGACCCCATAGGTAATAGGGACTCTTTATTTAGTAAGACAGGCATTACAAAATCTTGAAGAACTTTTTTCCATGAGTTAACGTAGAAGAGGTTCTTATAGCTTCTTCTCATGTCATGTCAGGCGGTCTTTTCCCACACTCCTCAATTATACTCTTCTCCTAAAATAACATTTTACTTCAGAACCACCTTGAAGCACTTCTCTGAGTAGCAATGGATCAGCCTCAGCAGGAAGAAGCTTATCTAACCTCTTCAATCCAGACCCATCTACCGAGCCTGCACACCTCTGTTGCCCACATCTCAAACACAGGCTCCTTATGCAGGCAGAAGCAGAACGTGTTGGAGTTCACATACACACACACAAATCAAACAAGGCATTTAAAAGTTATCAAGATTTCCAGCCCACCTCAGCAGGGTTTTATTTTGAGCTTGATTCAAATTTTTGTGAAAGTATGGCTGATTTCTTAATACAGGTTTTCACCCATTCATTAAGTGGCACTTAAAATGCACCAAACATCACTACTTTCAACCACCTTTTGGGACCAATAGAGCAGGAGGATATATAAGAATAAGAACAAAATCATATAAAAGTAATCAGACTTTTGTTCATGTCAAAGAGCTCTCTGACCATATACATTGCAGATGTGGGTAAGATTAATTTCCTATCTGGAGAGGTATTAAAATAAAAACCATGCTCCCAACAAGAGACAGGCTGCTGAAAATGGAAGAAAAAATTGCGAAACGGTACATGTCAAATTGCTGGCCTGGTTTTCAAATGCCAAAGATAGTTTATGTAAAGCCTTTGCTCTGCTGTAAAATGTAACACTATCCACTGCCTAGCCTCAATGAAGCTTGGTCCCAGTCGTTTTAAAAAATAAATAAACTAAAAATCTTCTTCCAGCCCATTAAAGCTGATTTATGTTTTGTCCATAGATTCCTCTGTTCTGGTTCTTGAGGGACTCAGATTATGGAGGTGATTACATCACTTATAACCAATCTGGTTTCTTGCTCCCAGGCATCCCAGGCTCTCTTTGCATTGCCCAGACTTTGCCTTCTGGGACCAGGAGGGCAGTTCCATGCAGAATTACTGAGTGGGCATAGCATTTTGAATAGTTAAACCACCTCTCTGTTAATTCTCTTGTTTCACCTCAGGGTTTCTTTTTGTTCTAAGAATCAGGGAAATTGCTCATGGGAACAGCTTTACTGACAGCACGTCACCACCTGACCTTTCAGTTCAGGCTCTGGTCTTGGAAAGAAAACTAATACTGTCCTCAGGAATACGTGGCTCCAATTAGCACCTGGTGGTCTGTGGGATCAGTCCTGGGCTCTCCTATGGCTGTTACAACTGCTGGAGATGGTTTGGCCTCCTGGGCTACAGTTGTAGCTCTTGTCACTGTACTTTCTGACCATGAGGAATTCCCTCCATCCCTGTGTCTCTGGTAATAACAGTCACTGAGTTCATTGAAGTCTTCTGAATCTAACAGGTACCTTTCAGCTGCTCTGAGAACCGCATCTGGAAGCATCTTCCTTAGGCAGTGGTAGCCTTTTGCATGGTGGACCTTTCCATCTTTGTTCTTATTCAGAAAATGAAGGCTGTGGTCATGTGGATTCCTTTTTAGCAGCAGTTCGCCTGAGCAGTGTGGTTTTCAGGGTAAATCCTACCATTGTTTGCAGCTTCATTTTCACCTCTCACATGCTGACAGCACTGCAAGGCCTCTGTTACTTGAATTCAGACGTTTTCTTCTCTGTGCTTTTCATCAGTGCCAGCCCTTGGGATTCATCTTCTTGTTCTTGACTAAAAAGAGCAGTTTGCCTCTAATCCCACTGCTGCCTGCCATGGGAATGGCTGTTGGTGTCAGAAGGCAGCAATTCCACTTGCAGAACCTAGCTAACAAACCAAGAAACTTGTCTGCTCAAGTTGGGTTGTAGAGACAGGACTACCTTGGTTATACTTGCTTTACATGGCTTTCTGTGGCTTCCTTGAGGTGACAGTAACATGCAGGTTAAACTAGGACGTGGCTGGAGTTCTGTGGAGAGCATCAGCAGGCTGGCTGCACTGGGAATTGGTGTGCTCAGAAGTGATCGTCACTGGGACTCCAGTGGGAAGTGTGACGACCCATTTGGGTGGGAGCAGAGTTGTTCTGCATGCTGTCAGAGACCTCGTACCAAAGTAAGAGGAAACTGTTGGCTGCCATCCAGCTCCTGAGAGTCTGTAGCTCCTTTTCGTGTTTCAGTTTTTCTTATTGAGGTGGAAAAACTGGAGACCTCACTTTTGAATAATCTCATGGTATTTAGAAACGTTATTACTGAGCATTATTTTATTCTAGCAGTGCACCTGGAGTTTTTTTGTGGGTTGTTTTTTGTATTTTTTTTTTCTCCACTTTAGACAGTCATAATCCTTCCTTACTCTCATCTATGCCTGTTTTGGTGTTTCTTTTTTGTCCTGCAGGTGTGTCGAACTAAGGTGATCGACTTGAACGATGGGGTCTCTCAGTATGCCTGGTATCCCTGCACAGCCAATTTCCAGTACTCCCACATTACACAGACCATTTTCTGGTTGAAGGTAGGAAGTGCTCATGTCATTCAGAAGCCTCCTCTTTGCCTGCCTGTATAGCGTTTCCCCAGCAAGCAAAATATTATGGAACAGCCTTCCCAGGGCCAAGCTGCTCTGTTCTTTGAAGTATGTTTAGTGCAAAATAGCAAAACAAAGTCTCTGAGCACTGTCTGGAGAGTCAGTGGTGAAGTCTCCCCCTGTGCCAAGGCTATTGAATTTCTGAGAGGTTATGGCCTCCAGCTGCAGGGCTGTTTGACTTGAGTTTATCTAGTTTGTGTAGGAGAGATTGGAAGAGAAGACTTCTGTGTGACCTGGAATGGGAGTTGTTATTTTTAAAGTCCTGCACTTACTCTTGGGGGTTTTCTAAGCCCACCACAGTTCTTCACTGCAGCCTCTGTGGTTTTTTGTTTTGGTTTGGTTTGTTTTTTTCCCCAGGCTTATTTTTCCCAGCCTATGGTAGCTGCAGCAGTCTTAGTTCACTTGGTCACCGATGGGACCTATTACCTGGATCAGAAGCAGGAGACCATCGGTGTGCAGCTGTTTGACACCAAAGAGCAAAGCCATGACCTTGGTAAGACTGTATTTTATTAAATGCCTTCTTTATTGCTAGCTTAATCTGTTGGTACCCCCATTCACAAAATGATCAATAGTGCTGCTCAGTTTTTTTCCAGATCAGACAAAAAACTGCTTGCTTTAATGCTGCAGCACCCACATTTCATTTAGTTTGTTGAAAATGGTGCATCATGCTAAAGATATTTCTCCATACCTGTTCAATATGCATTCAGAAGTGATAAGCTTCTTTGTAGTCATTAAAATAAGCATTGTTTCAATGCTTCACTAACAGCATCACGCTGGAGAGGCATTGACAGTGATACAGATGAGCTGCTGGTAGCAGGGAGTGAGGGATCTGCACCTGCTGGTGCAGCAAAAGCTTCTGCATTGCAAGGTGGTTGCATCTCTAGTCCTGCCCACAGGGAAGTTTCCCCAGCTATTTAATGGCCAGTATTTTTCATGCAAAGTCTTTCAGGTCTAATGGAGGTCGTACTCCAGACCCTTTGTAGACTGCTTGCATGGCCTCAACAGATGTCCCTAACCCTGGCTATGGACCTGTCAGTTGTGCCCAAGTCCCAGGATTTTTGTCTCTGCTGTGGGCACAGGTCCCTGAATCCAGGAAAGTTGTCTGGTCAATTGATTCTGGCTGCATTTAAGCTTCAGGACCAAGGAGCTCCCAACTCTGTGTCAGGGTAGGACTTGCATAATCCCTTTCCTGGTGTCCCCTGTCCTTTTTTCCTGCTGGCAAGAAAGCTGGCCACGTCATCCTGAGAATAATTTTTCAGAAAACATAACTCCCTTCCCCAGCTTTCTGTTTTACCATAACTTTGTAATTTTGGTAAAATGGAACTCCGATGAGCTTAACCACTAGTGATGAGAAGGAGAAGGGACACACACAAGAGACAGGTGCTAGATGATTATACAAAGTGATACCTAATTTGGTGGGAATGTGTGGTGTCTGTTGTCCCAGAACAAACCAAAATCCATAGCAAGTTATACAGGTTGAGTCAAGATAGCTCCCAATTTGCCAGAGCCAGATTATTTTTATCCTCCTTCTTTCACAAAACAGTGGCACATAGCTCTTTCCCTCTGAGAAATAAATGGTGGAGACACAAACATGCCAATAAATACTTAATGTGACATTTTATGGAGAGAGACAGACAGACAGATTACGAGAGAAAAAGAACAAGAAAGAAGAGCAGAGAGGAAACTGAGGGTGAGATTTTGAAATTCTTGATGAAATTGCAACATGATTTTGGCATGGCTCAGGCTGATGCCAGGACATCTTTGCAGCTGTAATGCTGTGGCCTTCATGGAAAAACCCCTCTGCCCTTTTCAGAAGAGGTGTAGGTAGGCTACCCAGCAGTTCTCACCCAGACAGAGCTCCCAGTCCCTGTTCTGTCTGAGTTCTGGGTACATCATTATGTCTTTCTCCTGCACATTGTTTTTGAATTCTCATGGTGGCAAGCTAGAAAGTGCAGCTGACCTGCAGGCTTTGGCAAGCCCTTGGTGCAGGCTTGACTGCAGATGGTCAGCCAGCCTTAAGCAGAACATGGTGGCAAACTAAAAAGCACGTCTAGAAGGAAGCAGCAATCATTTGCAGCTTGATGAGTCCTCAGAGTGCTAAAGACATTCCCAAGAGCAAAATGTGGTTTATCCACAAATGCAGTTTCCCACCTTGGTCAGAACACTTTTTTACCATGAGGACTCCCAGAAAATTCTGAGAAGCTGCTTCTGAGTCTCAGCAGGAGATGGAGAGGTTTGGATGCCAAACACCTCAGCTCTGGTAGTTCAGAGACATTGAGGCCACTGAGGATCAGCCACAGGATACTTTGCAAAAACTGTTGAATGTTGAATAAGTGGATCCAGAGCTACAGAAACAAGGACAAACTATGAGACAGCTCTAACTCCCTGCCATGTACTATCTTGACTGGTTTGTTTTTTTTTTTTGCTAATGAAGGCAGGATAGTTAAATGAACCTGACTCGTTTGGTGCCTATTTGCCTTGCTGGGGTCAGAAAACACCAGCAAGTGCAGAACAGCTCTGTGGATCTGTTTTGTTGTGGGCACCACCTGAGCGTGAGGAATTAAATGGAAGTGAATACACAGCCTTATACCATAAGGTCTTTCTTGGCTTTCCATCAGAGAAGGCAGAAACTTCCAAGGAATTTGGGAACCTGGGATTTTGAGTATTAACTGCACCTGTTTCTAAGTGAGAAACGTGCACTGTTCCACAAGGAGCTGATATCAAAAGACCTGTGGGAGGCAAGAGGACAGGGAGGTTATTTCAGGGTCAAGTAAAGACCAAAACAAAAAGAGGTTTGGTTTTGTTTTTTTTTAAAATATTTTTTTATTACAGGAATATTTTTTAAAGTAGAGAGTGGGAGATAGATGTTTAAAGAGAGTGGTCAGAGGTCTGTCTAATTCACAGGAAATCACTTTCTAAGGAGAAAAAATGAAAACTTTTTATTCCTTCCCTTTTGAGTCAAGAAACCTGAACTAGAAAAAAAAATAGTAATAACAGAAATCCCTGAGCCAGTTAAACATGCAAATAGAATTTATTTTATTTCTGAATTTGTAAGTGTATCAGGGTAGCCAAAGAGCTTGGGCCAAAGCTGTTTCTGGGGAAGCTCCAGTGAAGCAAATGGAGCTGGAGCCAAGCTGATCCTCGGAGCGATGCCATGGCTCTGTGGAGGCAAAGCTTTGCAGTCAGCTGGCTAACCATGAATCTCAATAAATGAGTTTTGAGGCCAGAAAACAGCTGTCTGTCCTTTGAGTTACCCCGGAGATGGATTTGGCCAATTTGAATTCAGGTTGCCTCTACTTGAAGGTGAGAATTTCTTCTCGACTCACCGTGTTGTCCTTGTCACCTCTCTGGTGCTTCTGTGCACCTCAGCATCTTGAGAAACTTTTATTTTCCCAAGACACAATTATTCTCTTCTCAAATGAGATCACCTGTATATTCCCTAGTCCATCACCCTCATCTCTCTCCCCAGGATGATCCATGCCTTCTGAAGAACAGAGCAAGACATCCTAAGGCTAAAAACCATCGAGGAAAAAAAAAAAAATTGGGAACATTTAGTGTTGAGCTCCTGCTAAAGGAGTTTTACGTTGAGTGCTAATAACATGCACAGCTACAAACAAGCCACTGGTGCACTGCCCACAGTGTACAAAGCCACCCAGCCTGCCGGCACCCTTTGATGCATGGTATAAAGGTTCCAACTGTCATCTCACACCAATTTTACAATAGTGTGACTGCTTCCTCCGTGATGGTTGCTGCTGATTTAACAGAGCACAATAGGAATGTAGCTGTGGTCTAAAGAAATGGCTCTGAGAGCCTGTCGTGCTTGCAGAGAGAATGGCAGCCTTTCTTCAGCTGTCTGGAGGGATATACTTCTCTACTAAGCTCTCTGAAGTGATTTGGGAAGCCCCTCCAGGCAGCTTACCATAACGTTTCAGCTCTAAAGGGTCCTTCCTATGGGTGAAATGCTTCTGAAGTGCCCAGAGCTTTGGGAAGCAATTGTGTTAAGACTGACCCTTCCTCTGATCTTGTCTCTCCTCTGGCAGGTGTCCACGTCCTGAGCTGCAGGAACAATCCCCTGATTATCCCCGTCATCCATGACCTCAGTCACCCTTTTTATCACACCCAGGCTGTCCTCATTAGCTTCAGCTCCCAGTTTGTAGCCATCTCCGGGGTGGCCCTGCGTTCCTTCCACAACTTCGACCCCATCACTATCAGCAGCTGCCAGAGAGGACAGACCTACAGCCCGGCGGAGCAGAGGTGAGCCTGGCAGTTTGCTGCCTTTGGCCTGGTGGCCCCCAGCCCCTGCCTGTGCTGGGGCTCAGGGGAGGCAGGAGGGGCACAGCAGCTGAACCCTGCTGACCCCTTTGTGTTGCTGGTTAAAAACCGGCAGTGTTCTCATTGATCAGGATGGATGGGACATTTAACCTGCATGGGATACTGTTAGTGAATTATTTCCTCTTCCTTTCTCCTCCCTCCTTTATCCCAAGCTTGGAATTGGGGCCAGTTAACTCTCCAGACATTCCCCAGCACAGCATAATTTTCACCATTCACACACTGGCTTCAATCTAAACCGCTTTGTGCTGCTGAAGTGCTACAGGGACCTCCCATGGAAATGGTCACGCGGAGACAAAGTGATGTTTGTGCCCCAGGAGGGACAGATCCTGCAAGGTGCTCAGCCCCGTGCAGAGGGTGCTTGGCCACCAGCATTCACGGTGCTTTTATGGCTGAGTAAAGGCCCTCAGTACCTCTCTGGATCTGGCCCATGTTCTGAAAAGCTCTGTGGGACCCCCCAGGATGAAAGGTTTATGGCTACCGTTTTATTCTTGTTGTTATTACAGACACATCAATAGATCACCACCAACCCTTCTCAGTCTCTGCTTTACAGCATCCCACAGAGATTGTGACCTTTTGTGGCCTCTGGTGCGGCAGCTTCATGGATCCTTTCAGCAAGGCAGTGAAAAGAAGAGGGGAGAATTTAGCAAAACCCCTGAAAGAATAATTTTTTTGTCTTCCTTTGTGAATTCAAAGACGTCAGACCCTAGCAGCAGCTATAGTAAAACAAGTTGCATATCCCAGCAAACCTCTGCTCAGCCTCCTAAACAAGCTGTCAGTTTTTTTGATAATGTTCTGGCTTGTTTTTAGGACCTGCTTTCATTCCAGTAAAGGCGAAAGGGTGAGAAGGGGGAGAGGGACGAAAAAAAAAAAAAAAAAAAAGAAAGAAAAAAAATAGGAGCATATCTATAGCTAAATCAATCCAGTCAGTGTGTTCTGACCTAGATTCAAGGAGTCTGATCATTCTGTGCAATAGGTTGCATAAATTCAGAGGCCCAAAGACAGCAGGATCAAGTTTCAGATGAGAACTCTAGTTGGGGATGTTTGGCTAAATCCCAGTGCAGGACAGAAAAAGAGTGAGAAAGACCCACTGGAAGGAGATGGTGAGAAGCAATAGGGAGCTGGAGAAGGCTGGGACACAGGACCACATTCCTCCCTCTCAAGTTTTTGGTAGGAATTGAATCATTTGTTCACTTATGAAATTAGAAGGGCTCTGTGTTTAGAAAGTTATTTCCTTAATAAAAAATGCATTCCCCTTAGGCAAAGTTTCAGTGAGCCTCTGCAGCCTAGCAAACTAACCTTTAGAAATTTCTTGAAGAATCACCCACCATTTGCCTCTTTTTCTTTTTTTCTTTTTCCTTTTTGTTTTTTTTTTTTTTTTTGTTTGTTTGTTTTTGTTTTTTTTTTCTTTGCATTGTTTTGTTTTCCTGATGCACTGAACCATCTCAGCCCCTTTGCTCTCAGAAACTTGCATCAGAGCCTCACTCGTTCAAAGTAACGTTTCAGGTCCTGCAGGTTACAACGCTGGACTGATCATGAAGTTTCCCATGTCAGTCAAGGAACTAGAAGCTCTCTGAAGTAAAGCCCTGACCCAAAGGCAATTGAAACCAATGGGATTTTTTCCATTGATAGTGGAAAAATCTCCAATTTGCCTTGTGGTGGGGTCACTTTAGGTGACCGTCTATGCTTTCTTCTTCTGTGCAAGGAACTCCAAGCAGTTCAGGTATCCAAGCTGTAGGGAAAGCTGTGCATTAAGTTATGGAGACAGGAAATAGGTGACGCCTTTGCTGTCCCCTGCCACCTTTTCCCTGTGTTGTATTACTTGATCAAAGGAGAACATAGAAAGGGGGATTAAAAAAATTTATTCTTAACCAGTTCAGCAGCTGGATGTGGGGTTTCTGCCTCTCAGGCTCACAGTTTCCCCATCAGATCCCATTTGAGTGCCAATCCCACACTGTCCATCCTTCCCTTCTCCCCCTGCGTTAATCTAATATAATTTTTAGCATATTTATTGAATTTTTTAAAGAAACTTTCATTCCTATGTGTAAGCATCAATTTTACCACACTCATTTTTTACTTAAACGTGGATATTTTTGCCTGCTTTTTGGCTTTTCTCTACAAGAGATATTATTTCTCTTTCTTCAAGGAGAATTATTTTTGTTGGAAAGGACTTACAGCCAGATGCAGACACTTCCAGGCAAGGGTGCAGATTTTTAATATGTGAGCGAAAATAAATATATTGGCCCTTAAAAGTTAACACAGCTTTTCTTTTGGGGGTGAATGGATGACTTCCATGGTTTAGTGACTACTTAATAATTGAAAATAAAACATGCACTCACTATTCTTTCTCAAAATATAAATTACAGGTAGTATTTTACAAGATAAAAAGGAGCTTAACTGCAAAAGTGCCATTGAACTTTATAGGTAGTTGTTTTCAGTCATCATTGCTCTTTTGAAAATCCATTCCATCCTTCTGAAGACATTTAAAGAAAAAAAACAACCAACACAATTCTGTACTTTCCCCAACTAGTTTTTTGAGTTGTTGGTTTTCTTGATGATCACAGGCTCTTTTTTTTTGTTTTCAGGAAGTTTACCTCACTACTGGGGATGTGTTGTAGAAATGACATGCTTTATTTTCACATTGCATCCTTAGCCCAGATGTAATGGCCCCGTTAGTTTTTCTCTCATGCTTCATAGCCCAAATTCCTATACTTCTGTTATGTCCCATTTAGCCTCACTGAGTGGATGGTGAAATTGGGTGTGCAGAGGTATGATTTCCCATGCCACAGTCACTTCAGTAGCAAGATAGTCTGATGTCTTAGGGATGCCTTTGACAGCATTTCCTCAGCAGTCAGATGTTGTCCTTTCCCCATGTAGGAGCCACCAGTTGGGGATCTCCATCCCTGGCAAGGCAGCCTTGTGAAGTGTTGCTTGCCCTCTGCTGTGTTCACAAAACCCATCCCCTCCTCCATCCCACACGGTGGCATTTGTTTCTCTCCTGGAAATTACAGACAAGAGGCCTGGTAACCTCCTGTTGGGAGGTAGACACTTCAACTCAGCTTTCAGAACTGTGGATTTCAGGAGTTGCCAGCTTTCTAGTCCTCCATTAACTCCATGCTCAGAATGAAGAGAAGTCTCCCTGCCCTGAAGCAGCTTCTGGCTGCCTGTGGCTCTCCAGTATGTGTGCCCCATCTCATGCATCTCCCTGGGATTTCTAGTTAGCGTAGCAAAAAGGTTTTCCTTTCCTTTGTTTGGTTAGATCTTGGCACAAGCTCACTGTTATGGCTGCAAAATTGCATCTGGAGGGAAGAGATTTAGGGTTTACCTTCCTCCATAAGCATGCACATCGGGGTGTTGGACAGCTTGGGGGGGACCAAAGCTATGGATAAAACCCCACTCCTAGCCAACACACCATCTCCTGCCCTCACCATGGCCTCTACGGAGGGTTGTCCTCCGACCTTCACTCCTTCCTGCCCCAGGGAGATGTAGCCCACTCCAGCTCCTCTCTTTGTCTTATTCTCTCCTGCTGTCAGCTTCCCCAACAAGAAATAATGAAGATAAATCTTCAGCGGTGGAACAAAAGCAACCACCATCTATAATTCCAGGTTTTTGGGTTTTTTTTTCCTTTTTATAGTGGAGAGCATAAAAAGGATTTCCTTGTCTTGGTTTTGTTTTGGGTTGTTTTTTTGTTTGTTTGGTTTTTTGTTTGGTTTTTTTTGTTTGTTTGTTTTGGGGTTTTTTTGTGTGTGGGCTTTTTTTTTTTTCCCTTCTTTTTTTTGTGATTTAATGCAGCTTTCTCTTTACCAGTTCAGCAGCCTTTCCCCTGCCCTGCCTTCTGTCATTAAGCACAATCTCTGGCAGCTCGCTTCTGGTGAAATTAATGAATATCTCACAGAATTGTTAATCATAGAAGCTTTGGTGCATGACATGTGTTATAACTCAATGGAATTTTAACCTTCACCCCATTTTGGTAATTGGCAAATGGCATCATTTGGCTTTTATTAAAGTGGAAGGCAATGCATTTGCTTTGTTTGCAGGGACAGACTCTGGCAGGGTGACCTGCAGGGCTGCCGATGCCCAAGGCATGCTTGCTCCATTGCTGATGCTCCATGTCCAGGCTGGCAGTGCCACAGGGCTTTAAGAGCTTTATTGGTTCAGTATGGAGCTCCCCCTGGACAGGAACATCTCATAAATTCTCTTTTCTTCAGCAGGCAGGCTTACCCTATCAGTCTGAATTAGGGTTTTGTTGTGACCATTATCATCGCCAGGCATTATAGTATGGCAATAAAATCACCCAAAGGACCATAGGTCATGCTACACTTTTGGTCACTCTTATAGATCAGACATGAAGGCAAACACCTAAAAGAAAAGGGCTTGATCCTTTTCCCATTGGGGAACAGATTCACAATCAGCACAGCTTCACCAATTCCTGTCAAGCCCCAAGGATCTGGGGAGGCAGATGTGCTTGCAGTTCATAGTTTTTCACTTCTACAAGAAGGAAGATTGCTAGAAGCCTTTACTTTTCAATATGATTCATCCATGTTTGGATTAAAGAGGCTGAACTTGCTCTTGCCTTTAGGGGAAGGTAAATCTACTGCAGGTGGCCTACAAGAAAGCTGGGAAGGAATTTTTTATAAGGACATAGGGTGACAGGTCAATGGTAATGGTTTTAAACTGGAAGAGGATGTATTTAGGTTAGACAGTAAGAAAAAATTCCTTATTGTGAGAGTGGTGAGACACTGTCCCAGGCTGTCCAGAGATGCTGCCCCATCTCTTGAACTGTTGAAGGCAGTGTTGGATGGAGCTTGGAGCAACCTGGTCTAGTGTGAGGTGTCCCTGCCCATGCAAGTAGTTTGGAACTAGATGATCTTTAAGGTGCCTTCCAACCCAAACCAGTCTGGGATTCTATGGATCTGTGATAAATCTGTTAGAAACACCCTCAGAAGGTAACCTCTGGGTGAGCTGTGTGTGTGGTTCTGTAGAACAAAACCAAAGTATGCTTCAGAATTGCAGCCCCTGTTGTCCTGAACTATGGAAAATGAAGTTTTTCCTATGTACAATAAATAATATTGTGTCTCTTCTCATAACAATTGTATACTGTGAGCTTTGATGCTGTCCTATGCACATCTATATGTGTGTGTGTGTGTTTGTCAGAGCTATCACAAAGGAAACAAATAATTAACAGCACTGTGTTAAGATGGGTTCTTGGAAAAGTACTTGACCCCAGGGTGAGGAAAAGAAAGTTTGGTTTTTGAAAAGAGGAAGTCCTGGATTGTTTTTGTGTGAGGAAGGAGGAGTTCCACTTAATTGTTATAATTCTCTATAAACATGTAAATACAAATGTTTCTAGGATTGTGACACTAAGACCTCAATTTAGCAAAGCCCTTAGCTGTTTGCTTATATCCCCCTGTAGTCAGGTCTGTCAGTGGGACTTAACCTTGTATTTGAAGTTAAGCACATATTTAAGTGCCTTGCTGAATGGGGCCCAATATTGGCACAGACAAATAAAGATTTAGAGGCTATTGACTGAACTCATTTGGATTAGGGATGGGCAGAATGGATTTGAATAAAGTAAGAGCTGGCTCAGAACTTCAGCTTACATGTGAAGCTGATTCAGTTCAGGGCTCTTTACACCACTGGAACAGGCTGCCTTGGTTTGTGTTTTTAACATGCTGCAGACAGTTGAAAGTTTGCAAGAAATCCTCAGCTCCCTACAGTCAGCTGGGTGTGTAAAAGTTGCTTTAGGGAAACATACACTATCAGGACAAGAACAGGAATAGGTGAATCCTGAAGCAGACCTAGTAAAATAAACAGTCTGTAAATACCCCGGGCCCTGACACTTTTTTGTGACCTATACATATATATCAGTAGATCATTAGAATGGTCCTTGGATCCCTTCCCTAATTTTCATCCAGTCCAGCTCCTATTCTGGCAAGCAGTTCCTAGGTGCATTTGGGGACTTAGAATAGCCCAGGGATGATTTGAAAGAGGCAGTTTTGATGAAGCCACCCAATTCTGATTATAAGAAAATGGGATAAGCTGTCCCATGCCAGGATTTCATTCTTGGATACTCTATATTGTTTCTTTCCCAAGGAATGCATAGTTTCTGGAGCATGTGATGATTAACCACTGTTAAATGGCAGCGCCCCTGCAAGAGCTTCTGTAACCCACAATTCTGTAATATGGATGTGATGGGTTCTTTGTCTAAACTTCCTACTTGGAGATATTAATTTCTCCTTCTTAATTCTGCATTTGCAGAACTCAGTTCAGGATGGTGACTTCAAAATTCATTTGGATTCAGTAGCTGATACCAAATTGGAAGCAGTAGCTAGAGAACCAGAAAAATTTAAATTGGAAACATTTGGTGGCAGTGGTTGTTTTTTACAAAAAGTGAATGTCTGTATTGTTTGTCACTGAAGTTATTCATATAGAGTTACAGACAGAGAGAGCTGCCCAGATGATCTGCTAACCAAGGTATAATGTGGAGCCTGGAGGGGGTGGCTAAAAATGTTCCCTGGCCATTTAAGAAGACCACAAGGGGACTTGTAAACAGAGAGAAGAACATCACAATAAGTGTTTCTTAATGCCTTTGTCTGTGGTGTTTCAGTTCTGTAGGACTTCTAAACCCAGGCTTGTTCATCTGGTGTCCTAATATGAACTCAAGAAACCAGATTCTTTTTCTCTTTTACACTGATGGAAATGAAAAGTGATGCCACTGGCTGCAGTGGTGTTCCTCCAGATTTCCCTTGGTGCAAATTGCAAAGGTTTTCTTAGACTTCTCCTTCCTTCTGAAGCCATTTGAGGCTAAATTCAGTGCTACATTGATGTGTAGCACATTGGTTCGCATAAGATATTACATGGATTAGGTCTGCTATTTTTTAATTTTTCCCACTGTAGTGCAAAAAAAGGGTTTTCAGATTTTGCAGGAGTTTTGCAATGGGCAGTTGAGGTTCACAGTCTGTCCTTCTGAGAATGGCTTGGCAGTGGTGTTCCCTTTTTTTTTCCCTCAATGAGTCAACATCCTCGTCACTGGAGCCCTGGCACAGGAGGAGCTTGTGTTGCATCCTCTGGAGAGGGAGGGGAGCAGTGGCCAGCAGCCTGCCTGGGTATGTGTGGCTGGGACATGTAGGGAGGGTTCATCAAGATGTGATCCATCGTCTGTGTTCTCACTCCCCATCAGTGTTCAGATATTCTTGCTGCTGTTAATTGGTGATTTAGCCAGCATTGCAGTGAGGTCAGCAGTGAGGTGCTGCTCTGCTCAGAGACCTGCAGCGTGTGAGGCTGCCCAGGGGCTGCTGCCTGAACAGAGCGAGGTCTGTGGTTCACACTCCTGGGGGATTCATGTTGGGCATTTACAGGGCAATTGCTCATGGCTGTCCTCCTCACCTCCTTTCTCTGCAGAAGACCACCTGGGAACTAGGTTATACAGTCTGCTTGTTCTTCCACCATCTCATCAACAGTCTTATTGATAGGTGAAATCAATGGCAGTTTCAATTTCTGTGTCAGGCTGCGAGTTACAGTGACTGGAAAACATGTGTGAAACCTTTGGTTATGGGTGGGAGGTATCCTGCTGAAGGCTGGATCACTCGGTGTAGGTCAGCTCTGGCAGAGGATCATCCTTTCTGCAGAAGTAATGAGGATCACAGCCCTAGTGCTGAGAGACAGGGCGCTGTTTGTTGCATACAAGGGTATAGAGCTGGCCAGCAGGGTGGAATTCTCCTTCCTCAGTCCTGTCAGCTTCAATACTTTGTGCACAATGAGGAAATAAGATCTTTCTGAATGTGGAAATTGTTTATGGCTCATCACACTCCAGGGAAGGGCTGCCAGTGAACAAGAAACCTTAAATTACAAACAGCGGGCACTTCCCATATAGCTCTAGCCTGGGACAGAGAAATAAGTTGTAAAGGGACATAATACTGTCGTTTAATCTGATCTAGAGCTCAGTAGAGACATGTGCAGATGTGCTACTCAATCAGTAACATGGGGATAACAATACCAGCCCAGGTGTCTCACAGGGGTGTCATGAAAATTAATTAGATAATGTCTGCACGGTGCGTTAAACACAGCAAAACACCATGCACATGCTAAGTCCTGTGCTCACTAAGGAGGATGGGCTTCTGATGGCTGTTAACCCTTTTTTATGAGATGTGAGTATCTTGCTTGTAATGCATTTCAAAATATATGTATTGATGCACTGGTTTTCTTTCTTACTATAACTTTCTGTGGTTTGGGTTCTTCCCTACCCACATAGTTGGTCAAATGTGTCAAAGTTTTCCCTCCTCAGAATTTATTTCACTGTATTTAATTTAAATTAATTTTAGGTTTCAGGAGAGGCATCTCAATTGTAGAAATCCTTAGCCCCAGTAATTTTGTCTTTACACATGCTTGAGGACTCTCAGCATTTTTGTTGCCCTTTAGCTGAGGAGCTGCTCCATACTCACATTTTAACATGTGCTGAGATGTTTGACTCAGGTCCTGGGAGATGGTGAAAGATTTTGTGTCAACCAGATATCTCTGTGTATACAAAAATAAACCAGAAACCTCTCTTCACATGTTGTGCTAAATGTTACAATAATTCACAGTAGGGAGAGCAGAGAGTTTCCATCCAGGGAAACATTTTATGGATGGCAGGACAGCAACTGGAAAGATCTGAAATGACAGCAGGCTGCTGAGCTTGATAAGAGCTTATCAACACAGCTACACAGCTGAGGTTTGGTGTTCCTTGTGAAGTGGAGTAAAATTAATGTGTTGATTTCAATCGAGTTTCTCCAAGATAAGAGTGTCTATTGCAGCAGCTCCTCCTCACATATACACATATGCACACTTACCACCAGCAATATCAGAAACTCCTGAATTCAGCCAAGGTTTCAAATGGGTAAGCCCTACTTTTGGAGGAGGGAGAGTGCTCTTGTGGGATGGGTAAATGCATGTTCACGAAGGAATAGGAAGGCCACAGTGTGGTTTCTCATGTTGTTCCTCCTTGGCGAACCTTGAAGAAGAGAAAGTAATTCTGCAGAATTGGCAGACTCTTCCTTTTTGCCACAAGACATGTAATTTTCTTTCCTTGTTATTACCATTGCCACTGTCCCTGTCCTTCAGAAGACATAACTAGAGGGTGTGCTCATTGCTGGGGAGCCCTTCACCATGTTGGCTTAAACGTGCAACCTGTGTGTTGCACGAGCAATGAGTTTGTCAGCCACACTCTTGTGGAATTAATGAAATGCATTGAATAAAAAGACCATTTCTTTTGTCTCCCACTTAGCTGTGTCCACTACACCTGCGAAGCCACCGACTGCCAGAAGCTGGAGATCGAGAACGCGGTGCTGAGCTGCACAGGGGGTGGATGGTACAATGGTGCCCACTGCAACGTCAGCTGCAAGACAGGTTACATCTTGCAAGTCCAGCGAGATGATGATCTCATAAAGAACCAGGTTTGTTCTGCTGTGATTTTGCATGACCCGTGAGAAAGGGATGAGCAAAGATGGGGAGAAGGGGTTGAGGCTAACTATGTCTTAACTCCTTTGCAGTGTTTCAGTCCATCTCCTCCCAACCACACCCTGACGCTGCAGAAATTCACAGTACCAAGGAGTTGGAAAAAACACCCAAAGGTTTTTGTTTCCAAACAAAGCACTAAAAACCTACCCCACCAGACCAGGCAGTGCTCCCCACCTCTAAGCCATGTATTAGTAATCCAGTCCTACAAAAGCATCGTATCTTTATGGGGTATTGAGGAAAACCTATCAATTTCATAGAATCCCAGAGTAGTTGGGGTTAGAAGGGACTTTAAAGATCATCCAGTTCCCACCCTGCCTTGGGTAGGGGCATCTCCCCTTAGGCCAGGTTGCTCCACACCCTACCCAGCCTAGCTTTGAACACTTCCAGGGATGGCACAGCTACAGTTTCTCTGGGCAACTTGGGCCAGGGGCTCAGTGCCCTCATAGAAAAGAATTTCTTCTAATGTCAAACCTAAGTCTCCCCCTGCCAGTTTAAAGCCATTCGCCTTCATCCCATCACTCCAGGCCCTTGTCCAAAGTCCCTCCCCAGCTTTCCTGAAGCCCCCTCAGGCACTCGAAGGTGCTCTAAGGTCTCCCTGGAGCCTTCTCTTCTCCATAGCAGAGGTGCTCCAGCCCTTTGATCATCTTTGTGGCCTCCTCTGGACTCATTCCAAGAGCTGCATGTTTCTTTAAAATAATGCAGGTCCTTTGTGCTGGAGGAGGTGGACATGGTCCAGCCTTAACATGGCCTTGGGAGCAGGGTGCAGGGAAGCTGTGGGTGCAGGGCAGGTACTGTAGTTAGTGCTCTTACCTCTAAGGCTTCCAGATCCTATGAGCATCGTGTGGGGGTGGTTTCCCCATCACCTTCTCCTGTGTTGTGGGGGCAAGACGTACATCTGGGGCCGGGGAGGGCTGAGGGGGGCAGGCAGCTGCCCTCACAGCCTGTCTGTGAAATAGTGTGTTCTCCAGCAGCTTGCAGAGGGGGGAGACAGAGTGGAGGTGAATGAGTCAGCCCTTTCAACTCAATTACAAAACAAATACAGGACCCCGCAAGCTGGGCCTCTTCCATCCTAATTGGCATCAGCACCAGAATCCCAGCTCCAGCTGAGCATTTTTACAGAGCAGAAAACAAGTTCTCAGATGAGCCTGGATGGCTGAACCTGGAAATAGTTGGAAGGGATCTGTACATTGAGCACGCAGGAATCCCAGACCAAATAAAACAGCCTAAACATGTTTCACCAGCACTGTGTTATTTAAACTCAAGAAGTACCTTTTGGGGAGGCTCAGCCAACTGTATATGGTCTTGCTCTGCAAAGTTTGGTTTCAGATCCTTGATCAGACTCATATGACAGGAGCGGAGGATTTTAGCACCCCTCACTAACGTGTTTCACTGCCTATTACAACACGCTTCCTCTCACCCTGGTCTGCTATTGCACTTCATCGTCTTTTTTCCATTGATAAAACCCCTGAGGCCAATGGCTTTGTTTTGCTCACTGCTGTGCATTCCCTGTTCAACTCAGGGAAGGAGTGAAGCATCTCAAAGACATCCACGTTCAGCTAAGCATATTAAACACGTGCTTTAAAGTTTATTCATGTGCTTCAGAGATCTGTTGAAAAGGAACGGACAGTTTCTTTCACTATCATCTTGTTTTATTTCTTTGTGTAAAATGCTTCAGGCCAGAACTTGTGGAACATGTAAGCAAGACATGAATTATCCACGAAAGTCCAGAATCCGTGGTTTGGATTCCTCATGTTGTGTTGTATTGAATTTCATTGTGCTGCTTCTACATGTGCTTCTGAACTTCAGCTCCTCTTCTCTTCACAAGCAGATGAGGAGAGGGCATGTGGGTTGTTATCTATGGGCAGCGAGGCTTTCTGCTGGGATTGAGGAACTTTGCACAAAGCTTTGGTTGTTTCACTGTTGTCACTTGGTTGTTTTGCTTGTTTAATTTATTTAAGGGTCTAGAAATATTTTTTTTCTTGTTTAATGTCAGTGTGGAGGAATTGCACAAGGAAGAGGAGGAAGGAAAGGAACTTTGTACAAGCTGTTGTTTCATGTTCTTGGGTAGGAAGGAGATTGAGGTGCGGTGCCTTTGCTCAAAGAGCAGACTGAACATCAGTGGCCCATGACCACTGCATGCTGATGAAGATGCTTGACAGAATTGTGAAAACACCTTCGTTGAGCATCTGAACTACATTTGTCTTCCATGTTTCACCAAAAGGCAGGAAAAAAAAAAAAAAAAAAAGGTGAACAGAGAATTAAAAGCAAAATTTTCAAAAGCACCTCAGAGAGGTAGGGGCACAAGTCACATTTCAAATCAATTTTACATCTAAGGGGGTCTTTGAAAATTTTCTTAAAAGTTTTTGCACTTTCTGGCCTCTGTGTCTTCTGAAGCCACCATTTTAATCAGCCTTAAGGGAAAAAATTCATTCATCTCTGCTTTCTGAGAAGCTCCCATTTCCAGATTCTGCTATAACTCCATAAAATCACCAAATCCTGAAAACCATCAGCACTATGTGCAGTAGAAACTGTTTACTGTTTGAGAATAAAAAACCCGAGTTGTTTACAGACTCTTGGACTCGCTCTCAGCCTCATTGAGAGACTTTAGCAGCAACAACAAAAAAGAGTTTGCATAACGATGGAGCAAAATCCTTCATGTATCTTTCTCACAAAGAAGATCTTGGAATGTTTTCCTTTCCCCTGAATTTCTTCCCACCCCCCTGACAACTCCCTTGCCCTTTCTTCTCTTGTCCCTCTTTTCCCCCTTTGTCTTTCCCTGTTTCTCCCCCCCCCCCTTGTCCTTTGCTGAAAGCTCAGCTCATTCAGTTACTTGTTGTCATCTCTCCTTGAAGCTACCACCACTGCTGCTCTGGTCAAGAGGTGTTATTTAAAACCCAGCAGCTCCCTAATGTTGTGCAAAGGCATCATCAATCATGCCAGGAAAAGAAAACGCGGCTCATGTGGGTTCAATTAGAGGCACAGTAGTGGGCAGAAGTGGAAGAATACTTAGAGGGGAGGGCACAGCTGTTCATTTTTAAGGAGAGGAAACTTCACACGTGAAGCATCGCTTGAAGAAGGAGCTGGCTGGGATCTTGGGCGGCAGGAAGGAGACATGAATTCTCTCAGGCTCTTAAAAGTCCCAAGAAACAAATCTTTCTGGCACCAAATTTGTTAAAGTTTGCATCCTCTTCACTGTACTCCACACTGTATCTTTGGAGGCCCTTTCCATTCCCCCCCCCCCCCCCCCACCTCTTTTCTCCTCCTTGCCCGCCCTCCCTCCTTGTGTAAGTCTCTTTTGGAAGGCAGGACATGAAGGGAAGCGGTTGCTGTGATGCCAGTCAAAGCAGCCCAAAGTGCCCAAAGTGACAGCTAATAAACCAGATGAGAAAGCCAAGTGCTTCGTAGAGACTGCTGTGAGATGGGTGACCTTGTCAGATCAGACAGGCAAAACAGGCACATGCCTGCTCAGGGTGGGAGATGCAAAAGCTGCCACAAAGGCCCAGAGCCCACTCCCAAGTCTCAGGCTGTCAATTGAAAAGAGCCCCGAGGGGCAGAGTGGTGCTGGGGAGAGCCAGACTCCTGCTCAGCAGCCTGGGGTCCTGTTCTGCAATGATCCCACCTTCAGATGTGACATTGCAAGAGAGAGAAGCTGAAAGCTGGTGGGTGCCATCTGCAATAGTTTCCACGTTAAAGTTTTCCTCTGTGCTTTCAATCAAAGCCAGCAGTCTTTGTCTCCATTGCTGGAAATGTTCTCTGTTATGTTCTGCTGCAGAAATGCATGTGCTTCTATTGCTTGAAGTGATGACATGATAGATATGCTCTAAAATGTGCCATTATTATGTCTGACCTTGGAAACCTCAGCTTCCATCATACAAAGTGTGGAACAAATTACTGGAAAAAGCTGAGAAGCCAGGCTCTTACCCACATGGGCACAGCTCCTCTGTGTGGGGATGGCCTTGCCAGTGTGCCAGGAAGAGGAAAAGTCATATGGGTCTGGAAGAAGGTGACTCCTTCAGATTTAGCTAGTGTTTTTGTTGGGAAAATACCATAGGGAAAAACCCAGAGATGAAAATGTGTCGAGACTCGGGTGTTTTGTTTTTTATTTTTCATATCAAGGTCTAGAACAGGGGCAGAAAAAAAACACAGTGAGGGTATAGCTCTAGTGAGGGATCCCTTCCATCGAGGGGTGACCAAGGGGGCACACTGTGTTTCCAGCAGGCTGTAGTATCCTGAAGCTTTCTCCTTACAAAGACCATTACTGCAGCTGAAATCCTGTCTCAAGTGTTAGCTTGGGCAAAACATTCTTGCACATTTTCCGTATGGGTGACTGTCATGCACGGACACTGCTTCTCTTTAATTTTTTGTGCTATATTCCAGATTCTGAATTTTCAGTTAATTCGCTATTCTGAAGAGGTACATCTGGTGTGCAACCTTGTCATTAAAGAGACTCCCTTGTGCACTATACTTTGTCTCAGCAGCCAGTATCAGCTCGTAGGAATAACCATCTATTCCTAAGCTAGATCACACCAACACTCATAACTGAATTCCTGGAGTTGAATCTACAATCACTGAAGCAGCTTCCCTGTGCTCAGCAGGGATGCACCAGGATGCAGTGCAACATATCTTTTTCATTGGCTTTTGGGTAGCCCTTGACATCTGTAGCTTGGATTTAGCCTCCTGCTGTTGAGGTGCCCAGTGTTATTTGAGTGTTATTTGATGATAGCTTAAGCTGAGGGAAACAGGAGCTTTGCTGCAGGCTGCAGCAGCCCAGCCTGGGGTGCAAATGTGGCGATGATGCCACTGTGTGAATGTGTGATGAAGAAACAGAAATATGCTGAATCAGCCCTTCTTCTCCCATGGCAATCACACCACTGCTTCCCGGAAGCACAGGCATCTTCAGGTCACCAACTGTCCACGGAATACATACTTTTTAATGGTGCAGATATTCTGATAAGAAACAAAGGCACATTGAAGAGCCACTGGGGAGTAAAATGTTGTGGAATGGGAGCACAGGGTGTTACTTCACCTGAGTGCTCTGAGAATCCTAGAATGTGCTACTCTAAATGTGTAGAAGAGGCATTTTTTTCCATCAGCAGTGCTCCCTGTTTAAATAAACTCCATGGTCTAGAAAAGGGGTTGTGTGCCCACTTGGGAAGTGTCCAGTTTCTCAGCTCTGGGACTGCTTTTTCCATTCTGAATGCAACCATATATCAAAGGGAGACAGGTCTGAACTTCTGTTGAAACCATTAGGGTGTTTTTGCAAAAAGGGAATCCAGGTCCCTTTGATGTGTGCTAGAAAAATTCCCCTTCCTTTTATAAACCCAGATCAATGGTCGGCAGTGCAGATCTCCTGTGAGCCTACCAGCCCTGAATAAAATATTCCCTGGAGGCAGAGGAGAACTGCTGTACAGCTTGGTTGGATTCCTTGCTGGTATCTTCCCCTTCTTGTGTTTTCTCACATTTCTTTTTCTTCTTTCCCTCTCTTTATTCTGGTATGGAGGGATGAGTCCTACTTTTAGATTCTTTTCTTCTAGTTTTTAACAATTTCTCCTATTTAAATAGTGGATATGTTGTTTATTCGCTTCTCATTGCCAACATCTGTTTGCCCTTTGGTCACCCAGTAAATATGAAGTAAATAGCCTTCATCTTAGCTTTGGATGGGTGTCTCCTTTACCTTCCCCTTTTTTTTCTCTCTTTATAGCACCTGAGGATTTCAATCTGCTGCATTGTTTGGATTATTCCTCAAGTCCATAGCAGTGTAGCTTCTCTGTAACTGTGATGGTAGAGTTAGGACTGACTTTAAGTGCCAGGTGAATGTCTGGGCACGATGGTCTTGGGTTTGTCCTTTGCAGACTCATCCAGGACTAACTCTGTCCCCGGTGCCACAGCAGCAGGACCTGGATGTAATTTGACTTTCTGGACACTTGTATAGTAGAAGTCACAGCAGCAACTCTCAGTATCTGAACACAATGTTAATATGGCCCAGGCCACCTCTCTTATTAACTGAGTCTGAGCGTGACACCTAGTAGGAGACCCTTGGGTGGAATTGCCAAGTGGGTCTGTGTCATGTTGGCTTCTGCTTCAAACCCAAGAATGGGTCTGACTCCTCCTAAGTACATTGGGTTCCCATGGGAGTGGCTGTGCCACTCCAAAGGTGACAGGGACTGGGGACAGCTGTCAGCTCCAAACAGCTCCTTTCTGACCCCAGACAGAGCAGAGGGTTCCCAGCTTGTTTCGGGAGGTGATGCAGACAAGAGTTCAGATTATGTCATGTTCTATTCTATAGTGATCACTTTGGTGTCTCAGCCCAGAGGTGACAAAAATATATCCTGGTGTTCTGACACTTTTCCTTGTGGGACCTTAGTGATTTTAAGCAGCTGCTGGCCCAGTGATGGTAGTGATCAGGACTGGTTTTGTTTAACTTGTGAGCCAAAATAATGGCTGTTATTAGGCTTGAAATGGTTTCAATCTCTCCCTTGATGACTGTGGTGGCTGTAGGCATGTGTCTTTTCCCAGATGGAGTCCAGCATCACCATGACTTGCAATGATGGAAAGTGGAATAAGCAGGTGACCTGTGAGCCAGTGGACTGTGGTGTCCCAGACCAGTATCATGTCTACCCAGCCACCTTCAACTGCAGCGAGGGAACCACCTTTGGCAAGAAATGCTCCTTCACTTGCCGACCTCCTGCTCTTCTCAAAGGTATTGGATAGTCTGTGCAGTGACCGGGGGATAGCTGCATGGCTAACACAGCCTGCTCCTAGTAATGTATCTTACTGTTGCTGTTGTTTTAGAATTATTCATGATATTTTAAGTATGAAGAACTATGAGACTCTATGGGAAGGTTTATTTATATTAGAAGTTAAGTTTCTTTGCATCTTTCTATTACCTTCCTTTGACCTTTCCTTGATCATGACTGGCCAGGCAGTAATGACAGTGAATATTGTTTCCATACAACCAAAACATGGAAAAGTCATGGGGATAAATCAATTAAACTCTCTCATCTTCTTTCCCATGCCTTCTCTGTTTTCTGTGTCCATCTCCCTTCTATGCCTCCTCTATGTATTTGGAAAGGCAGGAGAAGACTGAGAAGTCCCACGTCCCAGTGGCATAGTCCTCCATCACCATTTTTCCTAATCCAGCCATCGCCTCTCTCCTTTTCTACACTTAACTTTCTCTACCTCTGATTTTTCTCCCCTCTTCTTGTTTGGGACTTTCTACAATTTATTTATTTATTTTTTTAATAAATAACACATTTTGCTGCCTTCTTTCGTTTTCTTTCCCATCTTCTTCCCTGCTGCTTTTCTGCTGGCATTCCCATCCTCATCTCAGCACCATCAACTCTTCTGCTCACTGGCATATTACCCTTTTTGATCTGGCCCTCAGGAAACAAGAAAAGAATCATTGTTAATTTGAAGGAACATTAGAGCCAAATTAACTTGTCATCTTACAGTGGAGCAATCTTCACTGCAATTGTCAGCTCAGGTACAAACGCTGTGTAGGCTTTTTGTATACATGTGGTATCACCTTTTCTGCTAGGATTCCTTGCAAATCCCAGAGGTGGCATGGAAAGTGTTCTTGACTTCAGTGAAAAAATATGTTGATTTCTCCAAATCCCTTAATTATTTTAACTCTGACTGAGGAGGGTAACCAGAAGCAGCCAATACTTAGTGAAAGTTAAGACTTCTCAAAGGGGGAGACTCTTAGCTCAGAATTCCCTTTTTCTGTTCAGAGGGTCATTTTCAACAAGAGGTGTTTTCCATTTAAAATGCCTGGAATTTCTTGGACAGGGCAGTGAAAATAATGATATTCATCATGACCAACAAGAGCTTTGGTGAATGACTACAGCAGGGTAACTGGAAGGATGATAACCAACCCCCAGGTCAAGGGGGTTCAGCTCTGCTGTGTGGCATCACTTCACTTTTGTCCAGAAACTCTGTGAGCTAACAGCACCATTTGGTGTACAGCCACGGGGAATGACTAATAGATGTTGCCACTGAGCTTCTGGAGAATGGTGTTGGAATGACTCATGCCTAATTCAATCACTGACGTCATGACAGCCACTGTTGGTCATGTCACAGCTTATCATTTTGCAGTGGCAAGTATGATATCACCAGGGCTGCTCTGCAGAGCTGCTGCATGAGTCAGAGCAGAGGAGCATGCGGGTGCTCTAGAAAAGAGCTCCCTTCTGCACAAAATACCTCTGCAGTCATCTGCAGTTGGGGAGGGGAGAGAGAAAGCCAGGACTGATATAATGCAGCTTCTCTTATCTTTGTGGGTAGGGAAGGAGGGGTCCTCCACATACCTTCCTGAGCCCTCCAGAGCCTTTTGTTTTCTTCTTCTTTGAATTCCAGCCTCATTCCCCAGATCCCTTCCTTTCCTCTCGGAGAGATGGCAGTGCTCTGGGGTTAGCAGTTTGTCAGTGTTAGTTTGGATAACTCTAAAGCTGGCTTACTCCTGAAAATATGCCTTGTGGCTTGAGAAGAGTTCCTTGAGCAATGCTTAGGGATTTCAATAGAGTATTAGGGATTTTTGAAGGGTTAGTGGCTCATAGGTGTGCTTTGTTTTTAAGAAAAGCTGATTCCTTTTCAACATACAATATAAAATATCAAAGAATGTAAAATACACAGAGACTAGGCTACTTTTAGCTTAACCCTCTGAAGTCAAGTAGGTCATAGCAGAAGCAAATAGATCTATTTTACCTTTGAGGTGCTGGCCAAGAAAGCTTCCAAAGGAAAATAAGTCTGTAATGAGTATTATGAATCGTATTTATCACAGTAGTCCCCAAGGACCATGAGTCCCCAGCTGAGAATGGCTCCTCATTGTGTTGGGGTAGTGACTCTAATACTAACAGATGCTGCTCCAAAAGGCTCAGAATTGAAATAAAAAGGAAAGATTCAGGGAGAAGATATAACACAGAAGCAGAATGAAGAATATGATGGCACCAAACGCGCTGTTAGTGCCCTGCCTTTGGAGAGGAGGGGTTTGATGTATGAAGCAAGCTTCCTTTCAGAGAAGAACAAAATAAGGAAGAGTAATAGAAAAGATTACAAAGCCAGTGCGGTTTTCCCAATGCTATAGCATTTCCTGAAATAAGCACTGTCAGCCTGTCAGCTGAAAACAGATTCCTTAATGATTTAATGCCATCATCTAGAAAGAGAAAATGCATAGGACATACACGGTTGAATTTGTCAAACCAACTGAGGTGGCTTTTGAGGTATTATGAGAGTACTGACATTTTGAAAAAAAAAAAAAAATACTCCTGCTGAACATTGTTAACTTTGCTCACTGTTCTTCTCAGGAAACAACAGCAACTTGACCTGCATGGAGGATGGGCTGTGGTCCTTTCCAGAGGCCCTGTGTGAGCTGATGTGTCGAGCACCTTCTGTTGTCCCTAATGCTGATCTCCAGACCACTCGTTGCCGAGAAGACAAGCACAAAGTGGGCTCTTTTTGCAAGTACAAATGCAAACCAGGTTACCATGTCCCTGGATCCTCCAGAAAAGCAAGAAAGTACGTGAAAGAGTAATGTCATGCAGTCAGCATGATTCAGAAAGCCATGAGTTAAAATGCTTTTTGGGAAAAAGATGGGTTCTAGGAAATGTCACTGAGCAATTCCTTCAGGTAGGTAGCTGTGCAGTTTCAAGGGGATTTAGGCACCTAGCTCACTTAGGCTGCTTTGAAAATCCTAAACCAGTGCTCAAAAACCAGGCCTTACCTTAGAAACTCCCCTTTGATATGCAGCCTGGGGAGTCCCCTTTGAAACTCTGCAGGAAAGGGTTTGAGCTATTGTATACTTCTGACTCTGCACAAACCCACTTCAAACCAACCACAGCCCACAAGCCTGGGAAGTGGAGTTTTTCAGAGATGTGTCCAAAGCCAAAAGAGGAGTTTAGGCTGGGCAGCTTGATGTTGGTTTTGCAAATAATAATTTTTGCACAGAGGCCTCATGACGCAGATACACAACTTGATCCCTTAGTGTTAAAAGCTCAAGCACACCCATTCCCTGCAACCTGCTAGCAGAGCCCAGAGGTTTTAGAGGCTCTTAGACTTAGCTGACTCAGCCACTCACTAAATGGTCTTCTTTATTTGTTTCACAAAAAGGCGAGCCTTTAAGATCCAGTGCACACAAGATGGCACGTGGCTGCCAGGCGCTTGTGTGCCCGTTACCTGTGATCCTCCTCCTTCCAAGTTTCATGGGCTCTACCAGTGCTCCAATGGCTTCCAGTTCAACAGCGAGTGCCGGATCAAGTGTGAAGATGATGATAATCAGTCGGTGAGTCTCTCTTACCCAAATTATCTTGCCTCATACAAGCCTGGTTTTATCATATATTCCGTAAGGACCCTGATCTTGGAGAGGCCAAGTGCCACTGAGCTCTTCTGAGACCAAAGACACAGAGATGGAGAAGGGAAATACATGATTAAAGTAGAGAAAGAGTGAGCTATTGTGAAGAGCCTAGAAATATTTTCATGGCACTAGTAATGGTATGTACTATTACCCGTGGCAAACTAGCAGTGAGTGACTGTTTCTGGACAGTAAGTGGCTGGAAATGTGTGCCTTAGTGGATGTGGTCTAGCCAGAAAAAAAGGAGTAAAGAATGAAAGTAAGTGGGATAGGAGTTACCCACACTTCTCCTGCTTGTTCATTACCTTTTATCTTTCTCATCATTACATTCTTTTTCTTATTCTCATGAAACGTATGTGTTCCACATGATAATTTAACTTTATAGGGATTATAACTCTTCAGGTGAACTGTCTTTAAACTTCCATGTTTTTTTTTCTGGCTGTGCAGGTGTCATTTGGCATCAGGGGTCAGATCAGCATATTGCCTTTGACTAACATAGGGTCTGGGGTCACTAATATGAGAAGGTCTGGACTTTAGTATCTTGTTTGAAATGCTTAGTTTTCTTCACCAGAGGTTATTATAGTTTGTGAGATAGTAACTTCTCCCAGAAGTGCTGCTGCTTCTTGATACGCTTGGGAAGAGAAAGTGGGAATGTACAAGGTGCTGCTACTACACACACTACAGACAACAGGGACTGCTCTGGCAAAGGCCTTTTAATACCATTCCAGATTATAAGGACATAATTATAAAGGGACTAGCCCTGAAAAAAAAAAAACACCTGAATAATACCTTCCCCAAATGTTCAAAGCCAGTTTCTGCCCTTATTCCCTGCCAGGCTGGCCTGTACTCTTCAGCAGGGCAACCAGCAAAGCCCTGGGGCTTTGCATCAGGCACCAGGCACAAGACTCTTGTGAGGTTATGAGAAGTTGCACAAGTGGGTGCTGTTTGGCTGGGAGCTCTGGGATATGGTGTCTGTGGCTTTGTGTATCTCCTGCTTTCTCAGAATAGTCCGGATGGCTGAAAACATGTACCATGGCCACCTCTAGGGAAACCTGGGCCAGCAGGGTAATGACAACTGCTGTAACAGGTTTGTGTTTGCTTTTAAATGAGCTGGATGTGAAGTGGAGCAAGTAGTGGAGTCAAGGTTACAGCAATAATGAAGTGAGCTCTGAAAAGTGAGAGGTGCAGCTATGTCCCTATTCACTGTAAGGAAGAGTGCAGGGACTGTTCAGCTGCGAGAGCACCTTTAGCAAAGGAGCAGGTAACATCTTGAGAAAGGGATTTGCAGAAAAAGGCATTTCTAGATATCCCAGAAAATAGACTACAGAAAAAGAGGGAGAACTCCTGGCACAATCCAGAACCACTTGAGAGGTGTTAATTATTTAAGGATTAAACCCCACTAAGTCTCTCACAGCTATATAAGGTGATAATGCATGTTGCATCCAAGCAAAAAACCCAGCAGGGATTTTCACAAGAGATTTTGCAGGCCAGGGAATGATGGACAGTATGTTACTATAGCAATGGATATCCTGCGATCTGTGAGTACCTTGCAGAAACTATACAGTAGTAGTCTCAAGCACAGACAGCTCCAGGAACATAAATCAGGCTTCATGGCTCACCTTTTAAAATCAGACTTTAACCCTGGAATGCAAATTTGCAATGGAACAATTGCAAATTGTTCTCAATTATCAGTTAGCAATTTCTTCCTGAATTTGTCATCCTGGTGAAAGATCATCTCAGCTGTACATCTGGCATCTCTTAATCACCCCAAACATAGTGGTCATTTAAGGAGGTGTCTCCCCTGGCACCAAGAGCAAGGGTCTTCCATTTCTGAGTATTGTGCACCAATCATATGAACAGTCAGATCTCAATTAATCAGTCTCTGCCAAACTGGCCCTTAAGTGAGAGTCATCAAGCTGCATCACACCCTATCTGGTCCATTATCTTCTCCTATGATTTCCTTATAGATTTTGGCAATGGCCAGATGTCTTGAGAAGGGGAAGCAGGTCCCACGCAGTAGTCTGCCAGTAAGACCACTTTGCATCTCACTAAACATTGTGTTCATCAGCAAAGCTGAACAAAATATAGCATTAGGGTATTAAAGACCAGAATAACAGTGAAAGGCTGCACAATCTTTCACACTGCTACCAAGGCCTTATGCTGATCCCTGTGCAAAAACGGGTGTGGGTGGTAAGGAAGAGCTCCTAACAAAAGTTCAGCATCCCTGCTGAGATACCAGCACAAATCAAACACTTAAGGATCCCCGAAGATATCCAGGACAGCCTCCAAGAGCAGGGTGGGTAGATTGCAGGCAACAATGCCTGACATGTAAAATGTGTGAGGAGAAGCAGAGATCCTGCATGATTCTCCTACCCAGCCAGGACCTCGCAGGAGGTTTGGAGCTCAGCCACACCAGACCTCCTCCTGGTGAGTGTCCCACATTAGCCCATGGCAGTTCAACTTACAGATCCTGCAGAACAGCTTGTGCAGAAATCCCCAATGCCATGAGGATAGATCTGACGAAAGATTGCCTGTGCCTTTGTTGTTTCTAAAGGGCATGATATTTCCCCTCGGACTTTGGTATTCATTCTTCAGTATCATACAGAGAATCTTTTCTATAAGAGAAATGTCATATGCTATTCCTTGCCCATTACCACACCAGAGGATTTTTTTCTTCTTTTCCACCTGTCTCTGCGCGTGCCTGTCTCAGCCTCTTTGTGTGCTGTCACTCAAGGCAGCCAAGCTCTAAAGATCACGTTCTGCCCTGCTAAGCATCCCTGCTCATGTCCTGCTTTCCTTCCTCCTTTGGATGGCCATTGGGGATTCTTTCTTTTTTGAGACAAAGATGATGCAACTGGTTAAAAAATGGGAAGAAGGAAAAGCCCGTCTGCATGCAACACAAAGCTCTCAACAAGAAGAAAGAGGCAAATGGGGTGAAGGTACCTTTGTGGCAACTTGAGTGGGTCTTATTAAAGACATTGCCTTGCACAGAACAGATGTGTATGTGTTTGCATGCAATGCAGGTTTCCTTTTTTTAATTCTTCAGAAGAAAACTCCTCTTCACCTCCCCCCTGCCCCAGGTGCTGGCAGTCCCAGCCAGGGGCTCTTCCAGCTCCAGCAGAACTTTGCTCCCAGATCAACTCTGCCCACTTCTCCCTTCTCAGCTTCTCCTTGCTGTTGGTTTTGTGACCATCTTCGTTATTTCCTTCTCTCATTCCCAGGGTCGTGGAAGCAACGTGATTCACTGCAGGAAGGATGGCACCTGGAGTGGCTCCTTTCACCTCTGCAGGGAAATGCAGGGCCAGTGCACACTGCCCACCCAGCTCAACAGCAACCTGAAGCTGCAGTGTGCCAGTGGCTATGGCATAGGTGTGTGAACATCAGCCCAGCCTTCTGCTATGGGGGGATGCAGCTGGGGCAGGAGAGGGGAGTAGTGAGACAGGAGATGAGAAAAAGAGTGGGAATGGGAGCAAGGAAGGAAGGGACCTGCAGTCCTTGAAGTCACCTTTTCCTCTGGACCCAGGTGCCTGAGTGACAGGATACCATGGGAGGCTTTTCAGGGGCATGTTTTTTTGAAACATGAAGCTTTGAGAGGCCAGGTGTCATAACATGGTCTGACTGCCTGCTCCTTGCAGGGCTTCTAGTTTCATCATGCTCCTTCTTTGCCAGCTGGTTTTCATGGGCAGCCAGCACTCCAGTCCATGCCAGGGACACATCCAGTCCTCAAAACACAGGGAGAGATTGTACCTGCATTTGTTGTCACATTTTTGTAACGTCCCACTCTTCAGCCACACACACACACACACACAAATGCCTCAGAAGGTGAAAGGCAAAACACTGGCAGGGAGGTACAGTACCAGGGTAATTCAGGTTTCTCCACAAGGAATTTGAGACCAGCTGAGCATTGCCTTTGGGATACCAGTTTGTTGAGGAGCTGGAGTAAGGACGTGTTTTGCCCTTTCCTTCTGGGGTGCCTGGTCACTCTGTGAGGCCCCATGCTCAGCTTTGTGTCACCGAGGCAGAGGGAGGTACAGGCTACCCCCTGAGCTGAACACACTGTATTGTATTTTCAGCCCCTGCTTTTGAGGTCTCCCTGCAAAGGGCTGAAAAAGGAGCTCCTCTGGCTACAGCCCACACAGACATGTGAGGCCCCTTCCTGCAGCCCCCTCCAAGCCCCTGCCAGCCCCCTCCTCCCTCCTCCTGCCCCTTTGAACTTGGAGACATTTCCTCGTTACGCAGCTCCCTCATTATATCGCAGCCATGTGAGGGACCACGAGTCTCCTTGTTTTCCCTCCCCGGGGAGGGGAACAGGACCTGGATGAGATCACCACTCTGTAATGATGCCAATTACAGATCATATATCAAAACAATTCCAACCCTCTCCTTTCCGTAAGCGTAACTGGTGCAGCAGAGTGTGGGAGAAGGAGAGGCGAGCAGGCTGCAGCCACTCTTGCTGAGGTGTTTGACCCTTGATATGAGGTTACCTCCCAGGGCTGGCCAGGTTTTTGCAAGGAGAGAAATACCAATTTCTGGTTTGGAGGGGAGCATTTCAGTGATGGAAGCAGGAGGGTGCCTGGTTGCCCATGCAGTGAGTGCTTGCCAGCCCTCTGTGCCCTCCCAGCTCTGCCTGGGAAGCCATCAGTAGGTCCCAATACCAGATGTAAGGTCTGATGGGCCTGATCCTGGGGTGGAACCACTCAGCTGTCATGGAGGTGAGGGACTTATGGGCCAGGTCCTTCATGAGAGCATGGCTCTTGCTGGAGAGGGAGGAAGAGCTTGGCAAGGGCACATCAGCCATTGGCTCTTATCCTCAGCAGATGGAGACATGCCACACATTTTGTTATGTTCATCCAACACCACCTTTTGGGATCAGGTTGTTGGGGTTTTCTTCTCCATGTTTTTGGAAGGCTGACTGATTCCCAGAAGGCATTGCTTGGCTTTTTGCTCACAATTGGGCTGGTGTGAACAGACCTCATCCAGTGGGTCCGTGAAGCCATGACCACATGTTCTGGGAAAGCAAAACAAACCCCAAGTGCTCCTGGTCTTGCTGGCTCAACATCCCAGGCCAGCTGTGCTCCTGCTGACTCCTCCATGTGAGAGTACATGAGAAGGCAGAAGCAGGTGGGGAAAATAATAGCATCCAGTCATGGTCACTATGAATCCCACACACCTTTGGTAATTCCTCAGACACCTAATCTGCCCTTCTAGGCTGAGGTGTGTGTTGAGCCAAAGGTTCAGTTCTCCAAACCAGCGTGGAGATTAATTCCTCCCCCAGCGCTGACTGGAGTACAGAAATCCTAATGACACATTTGCAGCAGCTGTGCCATTCGAGAGTGATCTTCCAGGGGGGGAATGGTAATGGTCCAACACACCAGGGCTTATGGTTGTGTCACCACAGGGCTCTGGGATATTGCTGCAGAGTATAGCAGCATGTTTTAATAAAGAAAGGACGGGATTCCCACCGGGCATGACAGTTAATCAGAGAAAAAGCAGTTTTATGTGTGAACAAAGCCATCATTACCTCTCTGTGTACTTATCGACTGTGGGACTTAGGTGATATCTGGTCTGCAATATCACTAGGCTTGGTCACCCTCCAAAAGATTATTATTGAAAGTCTGTAAATTTAACAGATCAAATGGTTTGGTTTTGTCATGTCATAGGTGAGATGAGTTCAACAGCCTCTGTTTAATCAGTCCTGCTTCTTGAAAGAGCAGTTGCAATTGGAAAACCTTCACGTTTTCTTGAGGATCTGAAAGTGCAGAACCTGACCACCATCTTCAAGTTGAAAGCCAGACAAATACATAGATACGCAGCTCATATGAATAGGCCCTGGGATATCTGCCACCCTCACAGTCTCCTGATGAGATTTAGGGTTGTACTCAGCATTTCATGTATGGCTAGAAGATACGTGATAGTTATGGTTGACTGCTAATTGCAGTTTAGAAAAAATGGGCCTTAATCCTGCCCTTCAGCTGAAAAGATGCTGAAAGGGTCAGAAGCTGCTTGCTTTATTCTCCCCATGTTTTGTTCAGGTGCTGAGTGCACCACCTCCTGTCCGGATCACAGTCACGAGCCCATCCTCCTGCGTGTGAATGAGACTGTGCAAGACATCCAGCACTGGATGAACCCTCAGAGAGTGAAGGTCAGTGCCCGGTGATTTCTCTATCTATATCCCTTGTTTTGCATGTTTGTGTGCAGTGAGTGACCAATATTACCCAGGGCTCCCTATACCAGGGAGTATATGGGGATTTCTGCCTTTAGAAAAGAATTCCTGATATTTGTTGTGTCTTGCATGTTTTTTTCCTGATAAAGTGGTGGCTTTCTCTCCAAGTTTCTTCCTCTTTGTGGTTTCCCAGTGAAGTCAGGTCAAGGTGAAGACCCCAAACCACTGTCCTCAGATAAACTCAGCCCCTACAGTAGGTCTGATCCAGAAACAAGATTCATTGCCCAGGAAGATTTGATGAACAGTGAGAGAAAGGGCACTGTCCAAGTTTTATTTTTTTCCTCCTGTTCAGTATTTTGTATTCTTTGGGTGGCAGGGCTAGATTTTTCTACACTGCTTTTGCATGGTGAAAGAAGCTGATCCAGAGGGTTTTTCATTTCCCAACCCAGTAGAGCTGGCTGAGTCCTCCACCCACCCCTTCACCCGCATGCAAGAGCTGCCTGCTCAGCACAGCCTCTTCCAGAGGTCACCACTTCTTCCTCCTGCCTGCTGCAAATGCACAGGCAGCAGTAACCACTCACCACTCTATCCTGCATGTCCTCCAGCACACACCAGCATCAGGCTGCCCTGGTAAGGGCAGGCATAGCCATGTAAAGTGCCTTGCTCACCCCTGCACACACATGATGCTTGGTAACACATAGTGTCACCAGGTACCAGTGAGAGACATTTCCATCTACTTCTTCCTGAAAACCCTCATGCCAGCTACATCAGGGTGCCCTCCTTCTCAAAACACCTGTAACCAGCCTGCGTGGTGCAGGAGTTTTTCTGGATGTGCTCAAGCATATGTTGGAAAATGCTGGCACATCCCATGTCACCAGGGTGGCAGGTTGTGCTTGAACAAATACTGTTGGCTTTTACAAGTTAGGCCCTGGCTTAGACTCTGTTTAAGAGAAGAAAAAGCAGCCGGCACAGCCCCAGTGTGTTCTGAGTCTCTGTGACAGTGTATTTGCTTCTCGCCATGCCTAAATATGTAGCCAGGGTTTGGGATATTTGAAATCTGGTCTTGGCTGTGGATAGTGGGCCCCTCCAAAGATCTCCCACACTTTGGACTTCCCTACTTCACAGGAAGTAATAGAATAAACCCTGGAAAGGGCTGGGGAACCTCAGTCCAGAGAGTAGGACAAGCTCTCAGTGTCCTTCCCAGCTTCTCATTCACTCCAGACACTGAGATTATACTGCTGCCTGAGCCTAAGGTGTGCCAAGTTTCTGGCATGAAACATAAAGAAACCCCCCCTATCTGTGTATTAGGGACCATTTTTCACTGGCCCTTTCATGACTGCTAGACTTTTAAGTGGTTTTGTAATTCATGGTGAAATAAAGTGACAGCTTCCCTCCCGTTGGCTGCTGTGCTCCTTCGGTTATTGATGCGGCTGTGCAGAGGGAGCTGTAACGAGTTGTAGGCCTGCAGGTCTCTGGAGGGCTCATTAGGCAGCAGGGAAAACATAGAGTAGTAAAGGGGGAGAAAAGAGGAGTGAGGGATGGAGGGGAGAAATCATGGTTTCCGAGTGTACAATGGTAAATAAGACCTTCTTTGCCTTGATGGTGAACTCTCGCAAGAGTTTTAGGCTGTGAGCAGATACAAGTTAGACCCCCTGCTTTGTAACCAGAGGGTGAGGTTTGAGCTTGACCAACTTGTGTTGGGAGATGGAGGAGCCTCCGGGAGATGAGACGGAGGATGCTGTGACATGCTGGAGGGGTTTTTTTTTGGAATCTATAAACCATCCATCTTACTCAGCTCTCCAGATAAGGGGATGTCAGCCCCAGGGAGGAACGATGCCTCATGGGCTGCCAAAGGGAGAAACGCTGCTGCTGGTGGCACCATGGAGACTCTGGAGAGATGGGCCTGGGCTGCCTTTGGGGAAGGTTCCCATGGCAATGTGTTATATATGATTAATAATATGTGTCTCTATTTATGGTCAGTGACAGCTTGCTGTTGTGCCATAGGAGGGAAGCAAGCAGCTGGTTGTATTTACACAGCAAGTCTTTGTGGATCTCAAAGTACTTGGATGACGCAAAGGAGGCACTTTTAGTTACTTGATTTCAGGCACAAATAATGTACAAATGAGTGCAGCATGAGAAGCAGATAAAGGCAGGGATGATCTCTGGAGCTTACCTTTGAGAGGACAGGCACAAATAACACAGGGAGACCCAGCAAGAAAAAGATAAATAGTTATGTGTAGCTGCTCAAGCAACAGCCCTTACAGAAGCAAAGGGGAAAGTGAGAAGTGTCCCTTCCTTGGGGGTTGTTAAAAGCAGAGCCATGCAAATCACTTGATTTTTCAGTTCACTGGAAGTTCTGTCAAAAATTTTAAAATGTTTTCTCTTAATCAAAGTGACTTTTTTGTTGTTGTGATTTTTGCTGAACAAAAAATCAGTGAAAATAATATGTTGGTTAGGACATAGCTTGGCATTTAATTTAAAAGGATTTTTTTAAAAAAACTTTTTGTTTAATAAAAATGAATCAAATCAGAAATTAAATGTCCTCTCAAAGGAACAACAACAACAGATATTTCATTTTGAAAAATTTCTAAATATTAAGGTACTTTTCAGAACTGGTTTAGGCTGAGTTGTTTTGTTGGGCCTGAAACAGTTTGGTGAAACCAGTGCAAGCTGGTGGTACTTCCAAATCTGTTTAGCGTATTTTTTTTTAGCGAGGGGGAAAAAAAAAACAAATCACCTGAAAAGTTCTGTGTGTCTGTTGTTCTGCAGTGGGCTCTGTTCAGAGCAACCATTGCTGTTCCCATCATTTTCCATTTACTGTGCATGAGGGGCAGTGAGCTGCTGGAGACACCTGAGCTGAAGCTGCCCAGGCTGATTGCATAGGCAGGAGAGAGAAAAAAGTGAAATGTCTCAGAAAGACATCTCTTTCCTACTGACTGCAGAGAAAATGGGCAGACACCTAATTTCATGGGTTGTCTGAATTTGGGTCCCTGCTTTTGTGCCGAGCAAGAACAGCCCAAAACTTGGGCAAGCAAGTACATGCATGTAGGTGGGCCACATGCCCAAGTTTTGGGCTGTTCTTGCTCAGTACATGCCTTCCAGTGGGACCAAGCATGTCCATGGCCCCTCTGCATGCCTAGGACATGTTTTCTCATATGCAGTGCAAGCTTTGGGATGTTGGATGTCCAGAAGTCATATAGTTCCCCTTAAATACTCCCTTCTCACATAAGCTTTGCAGTTTTCCTCCTTCCTTCCCCTCTCCTCTTTATATGAATGTTTGCTCGTTTTGCAGACAGGGAAGCTGTCACAAAAGTGATGAAATAACTTATTGCCATGTCCTGGCTCAGGACTTCCCACCCAGTTTGTAGCTACAGCAGAAAACAGACACAAAGTGCCTTGGCAGCAGCAGCCAATCCCCTCACTATTGGGGTATTAAGCCCATGGTTAATTCTCTTTTTAATTTATTGCCTGAGGAGTTAGCTGAGACCAGTGAATTCCAGTTCCTGGGCTTTAGTGCCAGGGGACACCTGACCCATCTACGATAGAGGAGAGCCTCTCCTGGGGAAACCTAATCCCTTCTGCAGCCTGCAAATGGTTGACACCATTTTGTTAGTCCCACGATGGGAGGTGAGCACCAAGACTGGAGACACTAGGTCTTCCCTCACAAGGAGAATATGGCAGCTTTCTTTTCTTTCTTGGCTCTTTGTTACCTACTGTGGGAGCTTAATCCTGGATTCCTCTCCCTCTGTGTCAGAAAGAGTCCCAGCCAGCAAACCGCAGCTGTAGCTGGATGGGGTTTCTGGAATGGGGACAGGACAGTACACTGGCTGCACAGCATGGCCCACACAGGGGGGCAGCTGTGCTGAAGAAGCTGAAGCACAAGGGGAGCAGAGCCATGAGGGTGGCATATGTCACCAGAGCTGCTTGGAGTATGTAGCATCACAGGGAAGGGATGGGGCTCGCAGAGACAACAGACAGATGAGCTTACTGCCCCATGTACCACCTGGGGGATGTCAGAGGTGGTCCTTCCATCCACTTTGTATTGCTTCCTTCATCAGCTTTGTAAGTCCACTTTCCTTTCTGCACACACAGATGCCATCAGATCCTGGTTATGTTCCTCAGTCCTGCTGCCTGTACAAGTCTGTTATTCCAGTTGCCCCATGCAGCAGGCTTTGACACCTTAGTGCCTGGTAGCATCAGAAGAGTCGGGGATGATGTCCAGCAACCTGAATCACCCCCAGTTTCTTGATTTTCCAACTAAGGCTATCCCTCTGTTAATAACCTTTCTGCTGTCCCATTGCACCACACACACCACAGCAGGAGCTTGAGGTACAAACAAGCTGAGTGATGGGAATTAAAGAATCTGGAAGACCAGCATGAGGAGCCAGGGCCATGGCCAAGGGCCCTTCCCTGTGCATACTCTGCTTGAAGCTCTGTGTATGTTAGAAGGACTGAATTCAGCTGGAGTGGCTCTGTTGGCCCCCACTAGCCTAGCAAATTATCATCTAAGGAGGGAGTGAACTGGGACTATGTTGTTGGCAGGTACCACCCAAGAGTAACATGAGTGACCCACTTAACCTGGTGATTGATCAGCACGAGGTCCACTGACTTTCCTACACTATGGAGCGTGGCCCAGTGTACTCCCTTTCCCTGGAGGCTGTCCAGCCAAAAGTTGTGCAGCTCTTAGGATTGACATGACCTTCAGTGAGAGCCCCAAGGAGTGCCTCAACCTAGCAGAGGCTTCACCTTCCATCACTTCTTCTAAGGGAGGGTGCTGGGCTTTTAATACCAGGAGGATCAGGAAAGCAGTCAGTGACTTGGAAACCTCCTTCTGACTTCTCTGACTTGGAAACCTCCTTTCTTCAGAGCCTGTTTCAGGGCTGTCTGGTTTCTTTTGTTATCTCCAAATGCTCACAGACATTTCACATGTATCAAGAGGTTTTGTAAATACTGATTCTTGTTGGGGGAATGTGAGATGCTCTTTGGAAATGCACATCTACTTATTGTTTGGCTGGCCTTGGATATGGGAAGTAAATACCTGAGTTTTTCTACTTTTTCTTAATTCTTGACTTTAACTGCTCTTGAAATGCTTGTTTTACTCTCCCCTTCTTATTATTTATTTTGATACCTAGAAAAGTTTCCTTTCATTTCCTTCTGAAGTGGCATAAACAGAGGGGAAGGGGGGGATAAAACCAACACAAAACAAAACCTCACCGTTTGTGACAGGCAACAGCCTGGAAACCTCCAGCTGTCCATCAAGAGCATGCTGGGGGAACGTCTGACACCACAGCACCTTGCAGCTCCCTCCTGGGAGATAAACAACATCCTCCCCTCCCCAACCCTCACTGCTTCTCCACTCACACAGACGGGTCCTGTTGTGAGGCAGGTGGAGCAAACCGGGCTTGACTAATAGTGGAAAATACGAGAGAATCGGAAAGATAAACAGCCCCAGTCAGATAGTATAAAAGTCCTTTTTCTAGCATGCACCAGGTAAGCCTCAAATGACAGAAACTGTAAAAACATGCTGAGGTTCCCTTGCTGATGGATTAAATGAGTCCTCAAATAAACAGGGGAAGGGATGGTGTGTGTGTCAGGTATTCCCAAATGTTGATACCTTCCTTCCTCAGGCCTCCATCCAACCCTGACCCCACCAAGTGCCTACGTGTTCTTCTTGTCCTGCTGCATGTTGTAGTGTTTCATCCATGGGTGGCAACTCAAAATGAACATTGTGCCTGATGTCCCACTGAATGGATATGACCCTTGTCTCCTGGACCTCCATGGTATTGAACCACTACCTCCACTGACTGGCCAAAATTTTAATCAGTTTTCAAAAGCTGTTTGCATGTCTACAGGCAAACAATGGCTGATGGTTGTGTCATCACTCAGAAGGCTGGTCATCACTTTAGCCCAAAACTAGGCACTTCAGAAATTATTGTAAATACATAAAAGTCTTATAAAATTCATCTAACATCAAAGATGATACTGTCCTTTCTGGGGGTTATTCTGAAGGCATGCAGTAGGAGGTGCTTCAATTTAAGATCTAAAGGATGGTGTGGAAATGTATCTGAAAGTCCACCTTCAGCATCGTCAAGACACACAGATATGGTGACTAGCAAAAGAGAAGTATGTTTTGCAGCACCAAAAACACCCCCCAAAAACCTCAACCCAATTAATTCATAAAATGTTTCCCTGCTACTCAAGAGCAGGACAGTGGACCTGTGCTCCTGCCTTTCCTTGCCACATTCCCACACCATGAATGAAATATTGGACATGACATTTTAGGAGAACCTTAAATATTATTTTAATCTCAAATGTTCTGTTATTGCAAGTCCAACACTTCTTGTAAATAGCTGGAGAACAGCCAGGCCCTGAGAACACAAGAGGTGTTAGGAGCTGAACTTCATTGGTTAAATTCAGGAGAGCTATAGGAGCCAGCATGCTGACTTTATGTACACTGATTTCTTTGTCTTAACCTGTTTTGTTTTTTCTTTTAATTCTCCCCTCTAGAGCATTGTGTGCACGGCAGGACTCAAATGGTACCCTCACCCTTCCCTGATCCATTGTGTCAAAGGCTGTGAGGTGAGTTTTCCCCTTAGCTCAGGTGGCCCATGCCTGCTTTCCTAAATGTGATGATAACAGTCATCTGCAGTGACCCGAGGTGTAAGTGCTGTTTCTCAAGTGGGTCAAAAAGGCTTTTGTTCTGATTATCAAACAGCCTGTGATCTCCAGCATTGGTTCTTACACTGAGTGGTGAAACTGGTGGTTTTCCTAGAGCTGATGGTTGGGTGACTCTCACAGGAGTTAAATATCAAATGGTTCAACAACTTTCGTAGGCTGTCAGAATTTCCCAGGATCTGCAATTTCTGGGAAGTTGCGAAAACTTTCAGTTGTTTTGCCTTGATTTTGATATGTTATTAGACGGCAAATTCTTTCCAATGCCACCACAGCTTTGATCTTTGGGCTGTGCAGATAGACTTTAGGAAAGGGGAACCTTTTCCCTAAAGAGGATCCACAAGAAAGCTGGTGAGGTATTTTTTTATAAGGGCATAGAGTGACAGGAGAAATGGTAATTGTTTTATACTGGAAAAGGGAAGATTTAAGTTAGCCATTAAGAAGAAATTCTTCACCGTGAGGGTGGTGAGACCCTGGCCTAGGCTCCAGAAAAGCTGTGGCTGCCCCATCTCTGGAAATGTTCAAGCCCAGGTGGTCTTGGAGCAATCTGGTCTAGTGGGAGTGGTCCCTGCACATTGGCAGGGGGTTTGGAATGAGATGGTCTTTAAGGTTCCTTCCAACCCAAACCAGCCTGGGATTCTATGAAAGCCAGATGCAAAAATGATACCACTGGCTGGATGGCACAGCTGGACAGTGAGCAAATCAACATCCCTGCACCGTGCATGTTCTTCTGACCCAGAAAAAAAAGAAACAGAAAATTGCAGTTACAATTCAGCCTTGATAGACTTTTGCAGTCTTGTGTGTTATTTGACAAAAAGAAATTACTTTCTTTCTGCTGGCAAGAGTCTGTTGAATAGTCTGAGAAGTCTTCAGATGTTTCAGGTGGTTAAACAGGGCTGGGGCACCACTCTCTGGGTCATGGCACTCATGCAGTTACCACCAGGCCAGCTCTTGAGAATCTCACCCATGTCACGAAGTAAATCCTTGGGGATCCGCTGTAAGGCTGGGAAGCTTCATACCTACTTCTTAGCAATGGGGCAGCTGACAGGCAGGGAGATGGACATCTGCTTGTTTACATGGACAGGCAGTGTCTTGACCCCACATCTCCTGATTTCCTGCAGCCCTGACTGCATTCACAGCACCCAGTAACCCAGTTTTACAAGAGCATTGAAGTTATTTGCCCGGAGTGGCAGAATATGGCACAGAGCTCCTAAATCTGACACGAAACTCTAGACCACATTGCTGTGCAACGTAATTTGTCTTGAAGTGAAAGACAGGTTTCCTTCGCATACAAATGTTGGGCCCAAGAGGGTAATAACTCTCCAACAATGTAATAGTTTCTGTCTAGTTGTTCCCTAAATGAAAAGCATTCTGCTGTCAGTGCTTTGAATGTCAGAAGCCGTCTCACACATTGCATTCATGCAGGCTGGCTGGGCGCCCCTATTCTCCAAAGAGAGCTAAAATAACAGCCAGCGACCATTAAAAAAAGCCATTCAGGTGCTGATGCACCACTGGGTATCCATTCTCCTGCTGTTTAAGGATAGTTGCTGAGGCAAACTTTGCAATGATGCAATAATTTACCAGAAGCCATTATTACCGACATGCTTTTTCTCAGCATTTTCTTCCCTTCCATCACTGTTAACTGCCAGGCCCCTCTGCAGCAATAGGAACTTTCTTCTTTTCATCATTCATTCAGCAATGTCACTGCATCTCAATCCAGCATCTCGGGAGATGATTTGCCCAGACAATTGATAATGGCTGCTAGCATCATTTTTAGGGCATGATGCTTCCAGGATCCACAAACGGCCCGGTGCTTATTTGCTGGCATTAAGATTTTAGAAGAAATGCCATCTTCACCAAGCCGTTTTTTTTGTTTTTCCTGACTATGGAAACAGAGACTAATAAACCAGGAGGTCAATAATACTGGGCCATTAACCTGATACAATCCCTAATTTTTTCACTCTAGGCAATCACAGTGGTAACCTGGATGCTCCTGCAATATGATTTTTTGTCGCTCCCTAGTGGCAGGAACAGAGGTTTAGGAGTCAGCCCTGTACTCCTTTGCTGCTAACTTAGATGTTCCAGCAGAAAGTTGGTCCCTCTGGACTCCTTGTATGGTCCTTCAAAAATATGGGAGCACTAAGATATGCTTGAAGACCTCTAGAGACCTCACCCTCCACAGCCAGGCCTCCAAGGTCTCCTAAATATGGAGACCAAATCTGAATAGATGTTATTTGTCTCATTCTTCTTCTCCAAATGACTGACTTGCCTACTCCATGCCAATACGAGTAAAGGCAAACTTTTTCACAGATTTCTTTTGCTGATTTTCCAGCATTCACTGGTGTAGAGTACAGGCATAGGCATGGGAACTTCAGGGCAAACCTTTCTTGAAAATTTGGCCCAGGCAGGCAGTGCAAGGGAAACATGCAGAAGTCTGCAAAATATGTTGGGAGGCTGAGCAAAGTTGTTGTTTGTTATTATCACCAGGTTGGTATAAAAATATCTCTCCATTTACTCATAACTAACTCCCTTATAACTCTAAGTATATTAATTAAAATGGAATGGTGTTTGCAAGTCAAAGTCTTTGCCTGTATAAATAAGTGAATTTTCTGTGGAATTCAATGGACTTAACCCAGTTTACAGGGACAGAAGCTTCACCCTGTAACTCTTGATTTCCTTGTCAGCATTTGTGGCATTTTCATGTACCTAAACAAGCGACACACAATGAGACAGTGACCTACTTGTAGTCCTGTGTGGTCTGATATTGTCACTGCTGGCTGGATTGCCTGTAGACTGATAGAATTGTTTAAATGTAGGAAACATCAGTAGTAAAGGCTGTGCCTCCACCACTCCCCAGTCTCCATTTCCATACTGATGATCATGGCCAGGGCCCTGGCTGGGGAAAGCATGGCAAGGTCTCATTGCTGGTTCTTCAGGTAGCTCTCATCAGGGAGATACTGCAATTGCTGCAAAATCCTCCCTGGAAACCTCCACAAACCTCCCCACCCACTCAGCAATGATGCTTCCTTGTAGGAAACTCCCTGGTGTGTTTTTCACAGTGCAGAATAAATGAATTTTCCAAAGAGCAGATAAAATGGGAATGGCCCCATGAGCCTGTAGGTGTAGGAAGTGTTATGAGCATCTCTTCCGAGCATCCATTTTTCTGATCTTTCAGAGCTGTCTGTGTTTCTCATACATGGCATGGACCTTCTTTAGCATCAGGGAGAGTTCTGACTTCCAAGAAAGTCTTTTGTACATGCTGACCAAGAGGGCTCCAACTTGTAATGAAGAACCAGACTTCAAGCCTGTTCTTCAGAATTATGATTATTATTCAGGTCCCGTGCAGCACATAGACAAGTGATCACATGGCACAGACTAGTGACCACATTTTCTTTTTCAAGATGATTTATGGATTTTACTAATAGCTCTCCACAATGCCCCTCTGAATAATTGCCATTATCCCAGCTCTGAGCTGTGGAATGGAGGGAGATTATGTGCCATGGCCAAGGTCACTTGTAGTCACTGCCAGTCAGACAAGAAGAGCATGTGGTCCCTGTGATGAGCTCAGATCTCTTCCATTTCTCTTTGTGATATGTTGATGATACTTGTTGCATTGTTAGGAGAACTGTGGTGGAAAGTACAGCTATTAAAAGCAAGCCAGTTTTGCTGCTATACGTAACCTTCTTCTTATCCCACTTAGCTTCAGAAGGTTAACTTAAAATTATCAAAAGATGCCACAATTTTAGATGCCTTGGTGCTGTCTCTAAGCCTAGTCAAATTAATATTCCTGAAGCATCATCTCATGTGGGATGTGAAAAGCCAACAAGGGCTCATTTTCCTTCCATCTAGTGTCTTTTTTTCCTCTGTTTGCTTTGAAGGGAGAGGAGAATAATTATCTCTTGCTTTTCAAGGCAGTTGGTAATATTACAAACTGTACCGATCCTTCCAGGCTTCATTTCTTCCTTCTGTTATATTGTTTCCAGGTTATATCCATGTTCTCAGCCTTTTAAAATTTTTTTAAATTTTTTTTTTTTTTTTTTTTTTTTTTCCTTTTTCAGCCTTTCATGGGGGACAACTACTGTGACTCCATCAACAACCGGGCCTTTTGCAACTATGATGGTGGGGACTGCTGTGCCTCAACAGTCAAGACCAAAAAGGTAGGGATGCCCTTTTCAGTGGGAACTCCTTGATAAGTACTGCTTTGCACATGGAAAAAAAATTATTTCCTAGAAAGTCTAACCCAGGTATCAGCTCACCAGAAGCACCAGGTTCTTGTTGGTTCATTTTTAAGTTCTCCTTTGATATGCATGTGCATTTCCCATCATAACCAGCTTTGTACCTGTGCCAGGAAGATTCTTAAACAAAGTTGTCAGGGGCATTTGTTCCTTCTTACTGTAAATACAGCTTGATTGTAGGTCAAGATGTGGAGCTGGGTAGCAGGGCTGAGCAGAGATGTGAAATATCTTCTTCACAATCAGACTATATAGAGCAGGACCTTTAAATCCTTCAAAAGAGGCAGTGGGCATAGTTAGTGGCAGTGATTTATAAAAATGTTATTTGAGGCAGGGAGAATGCTCAGGAAAATATAAATTGCTGTTTCTTATCAGACAGCAATGACAGGGTGAAAGGGTAATTATGTGGAAGCAGGATCCGAACAAGTGAGAGTACTTATTCATACAATGTGTACTTCAATGATAGGATGCATTAGAGAGTATTAAGAATAAAGTATATGCAAAGTAAAAAAGAGACTAGGTATGCTTGTGGAATGTTAGTTCCATCAGCAGCTACAAAACACTGTGTTTTGGGTGCAGTTTCTGCGTCAGGAACATATGAACTATTGGCTGCTTTAGCCCAGGGAAGGATCACCCCTCTTCTTTTTTTTTTTATACTTCTTTAACACTCACTTCTGGCCACTGTTAATAATGGGAGAAGAGCGAGGAAGCTTGTAGTCTGAAGCAGTTCAAAATTTCATATGTTTCTAACCAACACTGATTTTGAACATGTTTTCCAAAGAGAAGAAAGAAAATTTTAGACTCTGACATGTGAAATTTTTGTGTTGTCTTCACGATTTGAGTGTTCATCAGAATGAAGAAGATCCAGCTATGTTAAGTGTCTCATAAATATTAATAAATAACAAAACTTGAGAACAGACAGAAGGAGCCTGGGCTTAGGATATGATAGCATCCATTTCACCATCTGAGGAAGAAGGTCCTCTTTACTGCAGATAAGGGATTGAAAACCTCTCTGCAGGGAACAATTCTTTCTAAGACAGCTTTTGCTGGATGTTTCTTTCCCTTGATTCAACCAATCTTTCCTTGATTCTTACCAGTACAGCACTGTGAGCTTTCTCTGGCCCATCTGGGAGCACTGGGGAAGGCAAGTGGATGTCTTAGCAAGCAGAAGGAGTTAATTTCTCCTCTTGGGAAGAGATAGTTTTCCTAACTGTTCTTTTTGGGACACTTTCCCCTGTATTATCTTGGTTCCTCTGCAACTATCTCAGTGAACCACATGGAATGAGGGAAGTGCAGGCAAGTGAGCTTCCCTGTTCCCCAACAGGGGAGTTAGGGCATGGAGAGCTTGGAAAGGGCTCCCTGCTGAAATAACCACTGCAGAAACAAGCTGGGGGACAGGCAATGGCCTCATCTTCAGTTGTCTCCAAGAAGAGATTCCTATCTCTGCCTGATTTTCCACCCCCTTTGGAGGAGCAGCCCAAGGCACATCTGGTTTGCTGGTCTCACAGGCCCACCAGTTGGGAGGGCAGATCTGGAAATGCCCAGCTCAGCATGGCATAGGTCTTCTCCTACAACAGCCTCTCTGGGAAACTTTATCTCACTGTCACCAGGCTTGAGAACATGGGATGAAACATCCCAAGAGGTGCCAGAGGAATGGGAGTGAGGTGGCTGGGAGGGGACAGACCTAAACCAGTCCTCTCAAGACAGAAACTCAGGGCTCTTCACATTGCTGGTGTGAGGTTGGGACTGAAACAAAAGGGATGTGAGTGCTGATTTGAGGGGTAGAGGGACAGGATTAAGGTTGGGGAATAGAATTTATTGCTGAGTATGGAGTTGAGACAAAATATGATCTGCCCAGTTGTGAACACTTACCATCCAGGTGAGCAACCATCAAAATATCTTCTGCTTTGCTGCCTTACAGAAATGAAGTGACAACCCAAGAGGGGGAAAGTGCTTTTTAGCCCAGGCAGTTACTGATTTCTGTGTTAAAACCACCCAATGCAAAGGGCAGGTGATTCAGAGGTAGGCAACTGGTCACACTTTTGGTGCATTTTCCCTATGGATAGGAAGGTTTTGAAGATGTTTTAGAGAGAAGTCTGCTTCCACTGACTTCACTGGGAGTATCTTCACTGTATCTTTGTGACCAGGGGAATGAGACTTGTCTCAGTTCATTCTTTAGAACCCCCTGTCCTAGAGATCACACAGTTTGAGGGCCAAACCAGAGCCTTTACTTCCTGGGCATGGATTCAGGTGCCATAAGCTCCTCTCTCCCTCCTCTCTTCCAATACACCACTAACATCCTGAGGGCTCAATAAGGCACTCAGGATGACTGGGAAAATCACCTTCTCCTTGGACCTTCCACACCAAAAGAAAGAGGCGAAGTCCCAGTTAATTACATTTATAGGGGAAAAGGGGGAACAATAACCCAGCCAGTGGGGCCACAGCATCAAAGCCAAAGAGGTGGCAGGCAGCACCTCTCTGCCTGCAAAGCGGCTGCCGACACCTGTGGCTGCAGCCTTGGGGCTGGAGGTCTCAGCTCTGTGAGTTGTTTTCCCGTCTGAGGCCTTTGACTGGGACCAGATTTCAGGCAAGTCTGTTCAAATCCAACCCTCCCTTTGAAGAGGTTTATGAGTGGAGCAGTACGGGAGATATTCCAAAGGGAAAAACAATGAAAGGTGAGAGAAAAGGGAGCTGAATAAAAATACTCTGCATACCACATTCTTCCAGCACAGTTTTGCCACCTACTTAAAAAGGCACAGTTTTAAACTACACATTGGGTGTAAAAGCAAAAAACCTGGAGGAGACATGGGGGGGCAAGTCCGTCTCTCTTAATTCCAATACCAGATGAGGATGTATTTTCATATGGCTGTAGAAAAGAGTGAGACACATTAAAGAGTCTGCTTTGCTCCTTTTCTTTCAGGGTTACATACTATGTGGCATCTGTGTCAGTCTTTTAAAGCCCCTGCAAGTTTACCCATAAATGTCTAACATTTATGCAACACCTGTTTTTCTCCCAAAATGTCACAGGACATTTTACAAGCTTTAGATTTATCACCTTTCCACCGTTGCAGCCGTTGCTGAGGTGACACATGGTTCACATTTAACAGAACGGCACATTATTTTAGGAAAGGGTTGAAGATTAGCATTGCATCACGTGAAGACTTAGGAGCTAACAGTCAAGTAAGAGCTGGTTTCAGATCTTTAATGTCCACAAACTGTCAAGACTTCAGTTTCACTGTAATCCTACTACCCTCCCAAAAGCACTGTGAGCTGCACACAACGTTGTGAACTAGGCTACGTGGACGCAAAATTACTCAATTCTTCTTGGCTTTAATTCTGAGCCTTCTTATTTATGAACGTAGGATTTTGCACACTCCTATTTTGTTGTCCTGAAAATGCTCAAGAGACTTCCATGCTACATTGGCCTAGCCCTGTTTCCCCTTTACATTTGAGCATTAGCAACAAATGACCTTGCGTATTTCTGCAGCGAGAGGGGAACAGAGCGTTGTGACTTATCTGACCAACCACTGACTAATCTGCACTGCTGCTTAGATAGGATATAATGAGTATTTGCCCTGCACTACTCGCAATCAGGCTAGAGAGCTTAAAAGAAATCATTAAAGACCTCTTTTGAATGCTACAAATGGCAATGAATAAATTCAGCCACGTTCTCGGCACGAATTTGAGGCAACTGTAAGTTGGGGAACAGGGAGTGGGGAAAAAAGAGACATTCATCAGCTTAATTATTTGTTGTGTGATAATTGATCAGCATCCTACTGCAGCAGGCAAGAAGCCGGGGCTGGCACAGGGATGAGTGCCACCTGAGGGAGAAGAGACGTGTGTCCTGTGATGCCTGATGGGGCAGATGGACTTTGGGAGGGAGAGGCCGGGGGAGAGCAAGGGATAGCAGCAGGGTTTGTGCTTGGGGCAGAGGGGACAGGGCTGTGCTCCTCACAGCTTGCCCTGTGCATGACCCAAGAGCAGCTTTGAGGGACAGGAAGGCCATTGCCGGCCAACTTCCAAGGGAGAGAAAGCTTCTGTTGTGTATCTGGAGGGGATAAAGTCTTCCGTGAAGGACAAAGCAAAATCCCATCTCCTTTTAATCTCCCTGCCCTCCTGACCCAGCACAGGTTGCCAGCTCCCTTCTGCCTGGCTGCTCTAGGAAGCTGCTTCTTGCTTTGTATCCTGCTGCAGATAAAAGAAGACATTATTTTTTAAAAAACATTAATTATGTGGCACTGCTAAAGTGAGAAAAATAAATAGCCTGGGCATAACTGCCTGTCTCTGGGCTGGCAGCTGCCTGCAAGGAACAACAAGGGTTGTGCAGTATTGCAGGGAGCAAGGCTGTGGTTATTTCTGATTCGTTTCAGCAAATGTTCTCACCAGTTTCTGTTCTCCTTCACTTCTTTTTTTCTTTCCCTTTCCTTTTACACATTTTCCCTGGACAATGCTGCCTAGGAAGGCCTCACAGAAATCAGAAATGTCTCTCTTTAGGCTCTGCTAATGCACTTTGTTCCAGACTCAGATCACGGATTGGGTTAGTTAAAGATCCTGCAGGCTGGTCCCTGCAGATTAAAATACACAGAATTTGTGGTTTAAAAATTCCCTCAACTTAAACCATTTGAAAGGGTAAACTTTCATCTGTCTTTCCTCTTTGCCTTACTTTTTGATGCAGAAGGGGTAAACCTACAGCTCCCATGAGAAAAACCTGTCTTGCTCAGTTATCACTCAGGTTTTTCCTCAGCCTCTTTGCCCCATAGCACTTAGAAAAGAAAGAGAAAAATTGCCCCCTCAGCCTCTTGACATTTCTGTCCAACACCTTGGAGAGGAAAACCAGCAAGTGCCTTGGCGGAAAACAAATGAGGACTTGCAGTAGATAGAGGACGGTGTGGGATTCATCCAAAGCTTTGCTTATCTAAAAGATAGGCAAGTTATCAAAACCTCTTCAGAGACTTTATGGCCAAGAATTCAAGGCCTAAAGAAAGGAGCTTTGAACTGAGGGGCTGCTGCTGGCTCCAGAAAGGATTTCCAAAGCCTGACTCTGTCTCTCAAGAAAGGGGGGGTCTGTTGCACTCATGCCCTTAAGACTAGAAAAATAACCACTTCTTGGTATTTTGGAGAAATAAGTGCCTTCTTCCATCTCTAACGGCAACACAGACCTGTCTTGGGGAATCTCAGGTCTTGTCAGAACATGGTTTTGAGGCAGTTTGTGCAATTAACAACCTAAGTGACCACCTTGGCTGAGGCAGTGCTGCTTATCCAGAAGAACTGATGTTCCTGCCGTGATGCTGTTCCTGACAGCTTGAATGTCCCCAGCTGTGTGTGTTTGTCAGCTCTTTAATTAGCTGGTGAGATACAATGAATGGTGGATGAGCACAGAGGAAGGAAGGATACAATGCAGAGTGTTGCTTCATGCCTCTGGAAGCAGCTGAGAGCTTCTGCGTGCTCCAAGCACACTGGTTCACCCAAGCATGCGGGTGAACTCACACACCCACAAGCTGTTGGTCATGGCCTCAGTGGATAGCTCTTTGCCATGTGAGGAGCATTTTTAGTCATGGAATGGTTGGTTGGGTTGGGAGCTTATTTTGGGGCTCAGAGTTTGGTTTCATAATCGTTCAGGGAGGCTTTCCAGGCGGCGATAAATTAAAGGCAATGATGGTAGTAGCACATGTTGCCTATCTTGAGAGAACATTCTTGGCTTCAAGGGACATGGGGTTTCCCACAACATACAGCATTCCCAGAGGACATGCTAGTGGAGGGTGTTTGCTTTGCTATCCGACCTCAGTTCATTAGCAAGTGTTACAAAAAACAGTGAACAAACCTTCCCTGCTTCACTGCCAGCTATTTGGCCTCTGGGTGGTCTGGCTCCTATTAAATCTTTGATGATTATTTAGACTAATTATATTCATGTTTGCACAATCATTAGCACGAGGGTAGGAAGTGCAGCTGATTGCTGAGCAACTGAGCTGCGTGTGGTTTGGCAAATTGGGCTCCGTCGCTCCGTGGGCAGACAGGGATCGGGGATCCGTGTGGGCAGGGCTTTCCTAGGGATCCCTGCTGGCTTTGGGCCATCCTGCTTCCACCAGTACTGGTCAGGCTGCTCCTGCTTTATACCTAACAGAGAGAGAGGAGCATCTATTGGGTTCAGTGGATCTGCATCGTGTTACACCATGTTGCTGTTTCGGTGAGGGAAAGCTTGGCTTACGGTGAGGCAGTCAACAAAAATTTGAGCCTTTAAACTTGCATGTGCTGCAGAGAGATGAGGTTTCCTCTGATCTTCATCTTCACCTTTCCCAGGCCCTCTGGAGCAGTGCCCTAGGTATGAACCTGCATACCAGCCCCATGAGTTAAAAGGGGGCTCGCTCTTCTTCCATTATCTCAAAACTGTCCCGGTGACCTAAATGCCAAAAACCTCGGAGAAGACCCTTACAAGATGAATTTTTGTCCCACAAGGGTCTTGTCAGGGAACAAAATACTCCCTGGTGTTTGAGCTGGGAGGGCCTCAGGAGGTGCGGGGCTGCGACACTTCCAGGCTTATCTCGACGTCCGCCTTCACCCGCAGAGCCCCTGTCTGCAGCACAGCCTCCATATTTCCAGTTAAGCTTGTCTGGGAGATTTCGCAAACACTTCAGGGCTGAAATCTAACAACAGGCTGTTTCCCAACACTTTGCAGCCCTCCTCTCCTGCTTTCCCCTCCTCCTGCCCAGGCCCTTCCCTGAGCCCCGTTCTGCCTGTCCGGGTGCTGCTAGGAGCCAGCCCTGAGTGTGCTGGGTGGGAAGCACAGGTCAGCCTGATACGAGCCTGTGTGACAAATGAGCTCTGACCTGGGCTATCCTGTTCCCCATCCCTCCCTGTACCTGTCTGGGATTTCTCTTGTCACCATTCCCTCTAGCTGCCTATAGACTGGCCTTTCTCAGCAGGGATCTGTCTTGGGATGTCACCAGCCTCTTCAGATAGATGCCATATAGCGAGGATTTATGTCCTCTCACTCGTGTCATGACCTGGATCCCAGTTCTGCACTGCTCTGTTGTATCTTCATCTTTTTTCCCACAGTTGGGAGCATGGCATCCAGGACAAATGCTGCCCTGTTTCCACTCTGGAGCTTGAGTTTTATCCAAGGTGTCATCACCTCGTGTGGGAGAGGATGCTTAAGGCTCCCCCTCCTTTGTGGACAGTGGAAGTATGGGTTGATAGGCTGTGCAGAATGGGTGTTCAGTTGGTCAGGGTGAAGATATCTCAGATCTCCTGTGTATTATACCCCAAATGTCTCTGCTGGCCTCCTGCCTAGCCCATAAGCCTACCCCTGCTGCAATTTCTGTTTTAGCTTCAGAGAATGGTGTGCCATGCAGTGCACAGTTCTGGTGTGATGGACTTGAATTAGATAGTGCCTGTTTTCTCTTGGAGGTAGATAGTCTGACCTGAGATTCAGGTGTGATCCACATTCCCCTGATCCACACCATGGCTGGTTCTGGATCATCTCCAGGAAATCTGTGTGTGTGTGTGTGTGTGTGGAGAGGGGGGTATGCAGGCATAGAGAACTGTGCCTTTTTTGACCTATTTTAGTTGTCTTAGGAGACAATACCCTGCAATATTTCATCAAATGACCAAGCCAGACCCTAAGCCTAATTTTTAACTTTTTCTTTCTTCCCTCCTATATATTGGCCAGGTTTTCTACAGGGGGAGATAGGTGTATAGTAAACAGAGAACTTGGCAGGTGGAAGAAGGAAGAGCTGATTCTTTAATACTGGCTTCACAGTGGGTATATGTGGAAATTTCAGTGCAGATCATATATTCTGCTAATGAATTGGGCTTTCACAGACTTATTTAAAAAATAAGGTGTTAATCTTGGAATATGTATATCTGGGCTCCACACATAAATGGGCTATCATTCAGAAAAGGTTCAGGATTTATTATTTCTAGCATAGCTTATACATGGCTCTGTATTCCCAAGGGCTATCACTGAGCCCAGGGCAAAGGACAGTCCTTCTTCTAAGGAGTTTCATGGTGTCTCTGAGCTGGAAACTTGTGACTATCCCAGTAGATGTGATGTGTGTGTTTGATTCAAGTACCTGTGGAAATCAGGTCCTTGGGGAACTCAAATGTGTATTTGTTGGAGTTATTGTTTGAAGCAGAAACACAGTATTACTGTTAAGGCGAATTTTGTCTTGTCTAATATGACTGTGAATGTGCTTGTTACCCATAGAAATCTCTGCCTTTTCACATAATAGAAAACTGATCTCTGGAGCTTTCTGCCATAAAACAAAACAATTCATTTATCTGGACAATAGCACTGTAAAAAATCAAATTGCATAAAAAAAGAGAAACCTCTGTAGGGGATATCAAATGAATAAGGCTGACCTGATCAGGGAGAAACCATCTTCTGCTCAGGCTTCCCACTGCTGGGATTGCTGCTGAGCCATGAAACTGTCTGCTCTTGGGGCCACAGCTGACCTCCAGGAGACTGAAGGGTTTGTAGAGGACAACCCACAGCAAGGTGTTTCTATTTTACTGGCTCCTTCTCCCCAGAAACTGTCTGCAATGTAGTAGTGATCTGGTCACTTATGGGCACCTTTCATTCAGGTTGCTCCAGCACTGAGCACTCACTCACAGTGACACCTAAGAAAGCAAAGGGGAAAACAGAGGACTCACAAGAAGAAATGGGAGGAGAGGGAATGAAGAAAGTAGGTCACTTTAAGGCACATCACATTTGTGCCACTTTGGGTTTCTAAGGCCATGAATTCAACACAGAGTAGGCATGGGGAATGTGAGCTGGGATTCTGGAGGCACAGTTGTGCCAGACTTTCACTCTTGGCTCTGATGTGCCACAAGTGAAATGATGGGATCTCCATGCTTGCAACACTTTTCACTGTTCCCCTCATTCATGGCCAGCATCAAAAGCCAGGAGGACGTCACAGATAATTTCAGCCACTTTACCAAAATGCCCAAATTAGGTGTGTGTTCTGTTTCGTTGTCCTGTGTTCAATGCAAGGTGTGTATCCACCTTCTCTGTGAGCCTCCTCTTTGAATGCAGGGCCACTGAATCACCTTTGTTAGACTCTTACAGACACAGTGAATTCAGACCAGGGAGAGGTAAAATCTTGATCAAGATGAATGAAAGAATTAGGTTTCCAGGTCTCACCTCCGACCAGTAGCTTCATGGTGCAACAGGGAGAAAGTTAAAATTATTGCCAAATGCAGCTTGAACTGAATGATTCAGAATAAAAAATTAAAATAGGGGAAAACTCCAGAATATTTAAAAGGTTTGGGTTTTTTTATCATATTTTGAGTGAAATCAGGTTTTATTTCAAGACATAACTTTTGATTGGAAGTAGACTTTTTTATTTTTATGTCTTGGAGGAAAAGGTCAAACATGAACTGCAGCAGTGAATCTAAATCCAAATATTTCCTTCTACACTGAGCAAAACAAGTAAATTTTTTTCATGTATCTTTTCTTTTTTACTTTCCAGTATTTTAATTCAGTCATTAAACAATCCCTCCTCAGCCACCTCCCTAAGCCCCATTGTTTGAAGACACCTCTGCTTTCCTATGTAACAATATTCATAACACACTGATGTGAGACAGTTCTGCTCTGACTGGCTTCTGTTGGGCCAAATGACCCTTAAACTCCTATTGTTTTCTACAGTTTATAACCTTATTTTGTTTCCAATCCATTTGCTTTCAACTTTTTTGACCCTTTCTTCCCTTTGCAACCTTCACATTTGCACATTTGTAGATTCAGCTTATTCGCTGATAGTTTATTGAGTTCCTAAGTCACCAAAGCTGTGACTTGAAGAGTCATCATCCTATCCTACCTGGAGGCTCAGATTTTCTGGGAATGAATTAAAAAGCAAAAGGAAGAGGCTTTCTAAACTTTGATTTGGTGCTGAGCATTGGTTCTTTAGGGTATCTGTCAGCATCTGCCTTAGGCTCTCCAGTTGCAAAATGCAGCCCCACATTCTTGTGTGTGTCAAAGGAAAGACATGCTAGAGATGGACATGTAGGAACATGTATAAAGTTCTAGGTGGAAATGACAGCTCTGTGTTCATGCACGGTGCCTGGGCCACATTCCTAGATGTGCTGCTGATGATACATATGGAACAGGCAGACCAAGACTTCATAGCCTGGAGAAAAGTGTTTATGGAAGAAAGAGCAAACATGTGGCAGCAAAGCCAAGGGGAGCAGACAGAACATGCACGTGCAGCCCTTGCCAGCAATGTTTGTACAGGCTGTGGCACTGTCTTGGAAGGAGCATAAAGGAGGGGAATGAGGTCATTTGCCCAGTCTGTGCAGATGGGGGAAATTCTCAGGAATTCACTTCAGGGCAAACAAGATGCTGTTCTTCATGTAAATACTATGATGCAAGAGGCCAAAATCAACTTCCACTAGCCAGGCACTGCAGGCTATTGTTTCAGCTGCTTCCCACGCTTCACCAGAGAGATCATGGACAGACAACAGATCATGGACAGACAACAGATCATGGACAGACAACAGATCATGCAGGTAGCAGTCTCTTATTTGCATTCCTGTGCTGCTCCTCAGTGCACATCAGGTGTATTTCTTGACCTTAAACACAAGAGGTGTCTCTCTGCTGGACTACAGCTTCCCTGGTCTTCTAGGTAGGGTTTGGGTCAGTTCCTGCTCTGAGGAACTGAAACCCAAACCATTCATAATGAAGTGCATAAAGGGACTTAGGCACAGCAGCAGCACCCAAGCCATGTAGGGCCCTGCTACAAAGTGGTACCCTACAGAGGGAGCTGATGGCCCAGGAGTGGGGTTCACCAAAACCCCCAAGCTGGAGGTGGATAGGAGTGCTGTGGGAAGACTGGAGTTGGGACCTGCTGGACCCAGTCCTGTTGGGTGACTGTTTGAGTTGGTCTTGTGAGATGAGGGGGTTTTAGTTTTGCTGTAATTTAGTGATTGTAGCCTTTGGGCTTCTCAGGAGAGTGTGGGCCTTTCAGTGTAATGTGATCCAAGTAGTAAGCATCCCCCCCAAAAATGAAACTCAACTGAGAAGTACATGTCTCCCCAGCCAGCTATGTTCATGTGCTGTAAAAAAAAAATAAGATAGCTGAAGAATGCAGCTGATCCCTGAAGATATCATTCAAGAGGACTAATTTGTTCTCCAGGGTGCTGTGTACAGGTGTGTACTCTCCTTCATGTGTTTGTGTATTTGCTTTCTTTTATCCCCAGGTTACTCCCTTTCCTATGTCCTGTGACCTACAAGGAGAATGTGCTTGCCGGGACCCCAATGCCCAAGAGCACAATCAGAAAGACCTCCACGGCTTCAGTCTTGGGTAATGCCAAGCAACATGGAATGAAGGACCACACTGCTCAAGGCAGGCTAGGAGAGACACCACATCCCTTTTGGTATCGTTTTTAACATTTAGCTGCTCAACTGGATGGCAATTCTGCACCAGGGACCCTTAGAATTCAACCAGTCTGCCTTTAATTTTTGTCCAAGAAGAACTCAAAGTAGGGGTTTATGAATTAACTATATCTTAAATAGTGATAACAAGAATCAAACAAGCACGAGTCAAGTCAAGAAGACTTTCATGTATCAAAACAGCATGTTATGCCCACCTAATTTGACCTGTTCATATCTAGATTCAAGGTGAGAAACAAGCTATTTATGTACACATATTTATAGAAATAAGTAGAGAAAAAGAGACAGAGCGAGAGATTCTGATCAACACAAAAACACTTTCCCCTCTCCAGCACTCACAACTCAGAGCATTCACAGAAGAGGCTGTGTTCTTGGAGGACTCCAAGATGAGCCTTTTCTGATGCTGAATGCCAAGGTACTGCCTGCTCGGGGCACTGAGATTGGGATGGGATCTCCACAGGGCTGTGCCTCTTGGCAAGCGACTTGCCAGACGCCCAGCCAGCTTGAGAAGTGGGATGCATCTGCTCCTCACAGGAACGCTAATTCCAGCCATGGAGCTCAGCAGACTGCAGTGGCCTTTCTGTACAGCTCCTCCTTCTCCCCCTTGCCCTCAAAAAGCCAACAAAAAGCCCCCTTGTAGCCTGCTGGGATGTTTCTGTGTGGAGGTGGATGGGTGGTCCCATGGTGGAGTCGGGGGGAGGTGGGGGAGTCTAAGGACTGGCATTGAGGAATGTGGATGATTGCTTCTGAGGAGCAGAGAGGGTAACTTACCCCACAATTGTCATTGAGCATGTCTGCTGCTGCTACTCCTGCTGCTATGTCCCATACAACTCATTTCCTTACTGTGTCAGGACAGGGTGAAAACAATCCCACGCAACCAAACAGTCTGCCTTAAAGCTTACCTACAGCCTGCCTTTCAAACCCTCTGGTATCTTCCTCAACACTGGGGCAAGAAAACAGGACACCAGCTAGCCAAAAGAATCTGCTTTCTGGCACCCAGCCAGGTGGTTCTCTAGACCTCCTCCATCTGCCTCTTACGGTGGTATATATCTAATAAATGCTTCAGGCTCCTGTTTTCTCTGGAGCAGGGAAGAGAAGGAGGAAGGACATGATATGGCAAAAGGACCGCAGGAGACAGTGTTAGAATTTTGGACATATTTGTCAGTATTAAGCTGCTGGGCTCGAGGGTTGGGCACCTTTAATAGACCAGGAGCTTAGCTGCTTGTAATCTTCCAGAAGGAAGGACATTAGCTGCAGCAGACCTCATACTGCCTTGTTGTATAGCTTTATCCTCCTGTTTCATTCCAGGGGGGCACCAGACCCTTAGGGCCTCATTTCATCAGAGGGTTCATCACATTGAGTCACTGAGGTGCCCAGTGCATCTAGTGCTGCTGCTACACCCCATGTAAATCCCTGTGTGGCTTGGGCTTCTCTCCTGCTGCTTCAGGCTCCTGCTAGGAAGAACACACATTCAAACGAGCGTCCTTCCAAGTGTTGAGTCTGACTGTTCCTTGGGACTCTCCTGACTTGTACAATCTACTGGGTAAAGATTGGAAAATATTTTTTTCCAGCTCTTGCTTAATCGAGCATTTAGGCACTGGAGCAAGGCAGAAGGGAAATGGGAGGTCATTAACTCATGGAGAAGGATGTAAAAATGGGTAGGAGATCTAGAAATGGAAAGCTGACAGAGTTGCAGGTGCAAGGAGCCAGGCTTTTATCATCCACTGTTGGAGTAGACCAGAGATGAATCTCAGGAACTAGAACTGAAGGGCCTGGAGAAGTGATTGCCATAAGAAGGTGAGGAGCTCTCTGTTGTGGAGCTTCTAGTTATTCCAGAGAAGGGCTGGCCAAGGGAGATATGCAGATGGTGTGGCCTTACCGTGCTGTGTGGGGGACCACAGGGAAGGGAGGTGCAATGGGATCAGGGCTCCTTCTGTGGAGTTATGCTGAACATAGACCAGCATAGAGAAGATTGGCAAAAACTTGGCCTGGGCAAAACTTTCATGAAACTTTTGTGAAAAGGTTGGTTCCTTCCTTGTGCTGGCAGCTTGTGCATGTGCCATCTAGCTCATCACAACCTCAAAAGCCTTTCAGACTGCCAACATATCATGTCCTCAATGACTGTGGCATCTTAGCATTACTCCTTCTGCTCCACCCTATCAGGGTTTTGCCCTAGCAGGGAGCCAGAGGTCAGGTCTTATATGGACCCTGATGGCAGCTCAGTTTGCAAAAATCCTCTTCTCAATTATGCAGCTCAGAAGGAGGTTTTCCATCTATTCTTCCTGCCTAGGACATTGCCCAGGAGAAGCAGGTCTGTGTTAAGCATTTTTGCCACTTGCCACCGTGGGCTCCCAGGAGTTCAGAGCTTGCTGAGGTGCTTCTTGTGGCCAGGGCCAGCCTCTACTTCTGAGCTGGAGTCTTTCTCAGCTCAAGGGAGACAGCAGCCTATTGCCAGCACAGCCTCACACCTCCACACCTCAGCTTCACCCCTGCAGTCCAGGGATGACCCAACTCCCTCTCCCATGGGCAGGCTTTCCATGCTGCTATTTGATTTTATTTTCCAACTGCTGCGTTGGCACTGTTCACCTTCTCCAACAGAGCTGATAGAGCCAGGACCAGAAAGTACTGCTCTAAGTCATGTTAAATGCAACAGCTTTGGTTTTTTTCTTTTTTTTTTTTTTCTTTTTTTTTTTCCCATTAGGAAAATATTACTTTTGGGCAAAGCTTTGTCCTCTGTAGAGTGCAGAGAGGGGAGCTGTGGGGCATGAACACCTCCCTAGCTTCTATCTCCTGTGTGTTCCATCCTGTGGCAAGGCCACCTGGGTGGTCGTGCAACATCTACCAGGCCTTGAATGCCCAGTGGAGTCCCTAGGAAAGACCCTCCATAACTGATAGGTCATTGTGGGAGGTGAGAGGGACATGATCCACCATCTCCACACACCAAACCAGTGGTGTAGGACAACATCAAAGGTTAGGGGAACAGGTGAGGGTGCCTATGCCGAGGAAATTTAGCTGCTCATAAAGTCCAAGTCACATTAGTGCCAAGATCTTCTCTCTCACAGGTTGTGAGCCAAGGCTGCTCCCTACCAGGGGCCTCCAGCAATCCATGGGTGGTGTCCATGGCCAGTGGGAGAAGAAAGCTGGAGCAGAAAGTGGTGAATGGTGCACGGTGGGGTGGGAAACTCCTATCAGCTGCTACCCCCCTCCCTCCCCACCCTCTTGCAGATGGGCTGAGCTGGTGTCCTCCTGCTTTTCTTGCATTTTCCGCTGCCCCCTCCCCAAGCTGAGAAAGGAGGATGGCACCAGAGGACTCTTGGAGTCGGGTTCCAGCTACCTCCCTTCTGGTTTCGGTTTCACTTGGTTGTAACTGTCGGTTTGTTCTAGGTTTTACCTGTGTTTAAGAAAAAAAAAAATGGAAAAAGAAAAAAAAAAAAGAGAGTGAGAAAAGGAAAACCCAGTAGTCAAGGAAAAAAAAGTTTCTTGCTGCAACTGATTTCAGTGGGGAAAAATAACGTGTGGCTTTACAGAGAGAAAAAAAACAAAATAAAAATATAAAAACCACACAAAAAAAAAAGGAGAAAAGAAAAACCCAAGTAATCCATATTCAAGAAGAGAAAATCCTCTTTTTGTGTGTTTGAGAGGAAAACACTGATTCTGCCAGCTGAGTAGAGAGCTAGATACTTAAATGTAGAATTCCCTAGAAGTACCGTGAGGTTTTATAACATTGTCTGGTTTGGTTTTCCTTGTGCTTTGTGATAAGTCCAGGAACTAAAGCTAAGGCATTTTTCCCCAGTATATTGTTGTTTGTGGGGGGAGGGAGGGTGGAGTTTATTATTTTTCTTTTTTTTCCAGATTATTTTTTTAAGTGTGTATTTGTGCTTATTTTTTACATTATCCAACTGTACATATGCATTTAACCTGTATTTCACTGTGCTCTAATTACTGCACTCAGAAGCACTGCACAGTCTGAATCCCGAAGAGCTGCGAGAGCCTGAGAGTGAGGGGGGGAGGAAGGACAAAGCTGCTCCGTGAGCAGACAGGTGATTCCCAATGGTGGGAAGAAGGGTGTCAACCACCCCCTTCCCACACTCCAGCCCATCATTTCCATTCAAGGCCAAACTAGAAAACAGGAGAGGATGGCATTGAGTCAGCAGAGGCTGGGATGCTCAGAGGGGTTTCAGAGCTGGTTGTTTGTCCTTTGGACTTTTTTTCGATGTTGTGAAAAATCCCAAATTTTTGGCAGTATCCTTCCCTCCCCTGCCCTGGGGACAGTCCCCTTCCACTGGAGGGCCTGACTTAGGTCCAGGTGTTCCCAAGATGGATTTCCTTGGAGCTATGGTCCATTCAGGCAATAGGGCTTTGCTGTTGGGCTGTTCCAGCCACCTGGAGAACTGGTGTTCAAATCCCCTCTTGCTGTTGTAGCAGGAGTAAAATGGGGTGTAACGTTTTGCTTATTAGTTTGGCAAACTGAGTTTTTCCCTTTTCACCTGATCTACGTATCCAGGAGGCATTTCTGAATAATAATCACTTCCTCTGAGGCCAGGAACAAGAGCTTGGCTTGGCTTCAGGTGACAGATGAGGAGTCTTGGTGCTACTTGGTGTGGTGGTGGTAGTCCTGTTAGGTTGAGATATGGAGCTAACGAGTCCAAGTTGTCTTTGGTTCCCATTCTGGTTTGGTCTTTTGGGTTTTTTTCATTCATTTGGAGAGGCCACAATTCAGCCACCAGTTTCCATCTTCTGAGTGCAAAGAACCAGGGCTTTAACGAAACATTTCACCAGCAATTAAGGAGGGAATTGGAACTATTGTAGAGTTTGCATTGTATGGCCTCTGTAATTACTTCCCTGTCTGCAGATGAGAGGCTGAATTTTGCTCCCATCAAGTCAACAGGGGGTTTTGTTGTTGTTGTTGACTTCACCAGGAGCAGGATTGAGCCGTGCTATATATATAAAAAAATATATATAAATATATATGATATATATATAATATTATATGGGTAATATTATATATATATATATCAGTGTAATATTTACAAATAAAACTGTGATCTCGTCTAGAGAAAAATGTATTCATATTACCAACTGCTCTTCCATATTTATGTATCATATTGTATCTTTTATTATTATTATTAATTATTATTATTATTATTATGGTTATTATTATTATGGAATCTTTCTTGGCACCTTTTGGAAGCCATGTCAACCAATACTCCAATGAAGTGCTGAGGATCTATTTTCACAAGAATTCTACTGGTCTACTGTATAAAAGAGAAAAGACAAAAAAAAAAAAAAAAAAAAAAAAAAAAAAGAAATAAGCAAAATACAGTTCAACCCTTAATTCTGTACCTCACGCCTGTACGTTTGCTGCTCCGATTTTGGGTTTTATTTTGCGTTCGTTTGTTTTTAACGGATCTAATTTAAGTCTCCAAGCAATATATAAAGATGTAAATAGTAAAGCTTATTTATTAAGATTGTCATCTTTTTTAATTTATATTTACACAATTGTTCATCTAATTTATTTTTTTTTTCAATACAGTTTTTAACAGTTGTCCTTTTTTTTGGTTCATGAGGTTTTTAAAATCATTTTTCACAGAATTTCTTTATACAGGTTTTTCTCTTTCTTTTAATAAACAACAGCTTCCTCTGGTCTTTCAAAAAACAGGTCATGTTTCACTCAAAAAAGACAGTTATGTCAGATTCATCAGAAATATTTTGCCATTGTTGATTCCTATACCCTAAAGTTCTATATTATATAAATATATAATACCTTGTATGCTTAAATATTTAACTGTGTGATTTTGTATATATCTTCATACACATGCTCACACACATATGAGGGTTAATGTCCCCAGATGCTGGGAGAACAAAGAATCAGAAACACAAACAATATAAGCTTGTATTAAAGAGTTCTGAACTGGACCACTTGCTTTTGCCATGTCTCATTTGCTTTTGGTTGAGTCAGCCCCGAGCATCACCAGGTACCGGGGGGGGGGACCACAACTGCTCCATATCTGGAGCTCCATATCTGCTCCAAAGGTCACCCTGCATGTCCCCAAGCTCCTGCTGAGCTCCAGTGCTGTGGTTTTAGGTGGGAATTTTGAAAATTTGGGTGTTTTGGCAGAGCCCTGATGGGAGAGGGCTGCGTTGGGTGGAGAGAGGCAGAGCTGACCAGAGCCACGGGGCAGCCCAGGAGCCCATTTCACCTCCAGGTTTGGTTCTGCCACAGCAGTTCAGGTCCATTACCCGGGACAGACTGGTGCCCAGTGTAGGTGTTGGTGTGACAGAGTGGTACACAAAGTGGGTGGGTGGGTGCTTCAGTGCTTTGACAATTGAAAAGCTACAGTAGTATTCCTGGAGAGATCCTAAAGCTTCTCCCACCAGCATGCTGGGTGATGATAGCTCAGTGTTTCATGTATTTTGAGTCACTTTCCTGAAGGTGTTGAAAAGCTGTGTAGATGTGGTACTGAGGGACACCACTTAGTAGTGGCCTCAACAGTAGTGGGTTAATATTTAGACTTGATGATCTTACCTTAAAGGTCTTTTCCAACCAAAATGATTTGATGATTCTGTGATTCTAATTTTAAAAGGACTTTAAAAATTTTTTTATTTATTTTAAAGGTGTCCATGGTCTTTGCTCACCTCCCTCAGCTCCAGAACATAGTCATTTAGCAAATCAGTCCCAATGGAATTTGCCTTGAATCAGGGGTATTATGTAAGTGGGAGGGAATGCTGTAAGCTCTGTACAGCCACGGAGCTGTGTGTGTGCTGATGCACAAAATCTTTGGACCCAAAAGGACATCTCCAATGGTCAAGAGACAGCTGGGCCTTGCAGCCCTGTCAGAAGACCAAGCTCTTTCAGGGTACAATGGGCATATACACAGCTGGTGATGGTAAAGCCCCATGCCCAGCACACACACACACACCACAGCTCTCTGCTCAGAGCTGGATCATCTGCAGTAAAGACACAAGTCTTCCTACTCCTTGCACTGATGGCCACATCTCACTTGCAGCTCACAAGTACTAAAAGAAAGAGATGATCCATACCTTCCAATGTGTGAAATAACCTCAAGTGAGGACCCCGAACCCCACTCTGGAGTTGTTCTGTGGGGCAGGACAAGCTGGTGGCACACTCAGACCTGATGTGCTTAGCAGTGAAAGAGACTCAGAAATCTGTTCTGATTCGGCTTCCAGATGTGAATTGATTGAGCATAGACACCTCCAAACTTAGAGGCTGCACATGTAGTCAGGAAAGATGCCATTGAGTCCTGACAGTTCTTGACCTCTGAGCCGAATGTCCTTTCTAACACAGTTAACTCCCAAGCTCATTAATGATTAACAGGAAAGCCCTGATAAGACAGAGAGGCTGGGAGCATGGGCAGAGGCCAAGGTGATGCATGGGAAGGCAGGAGTGTCAAATACCAGCTGTGCTTTCACTGTTACACGTTTCCCTTTGCTATAGTCAGCACTGGGCTTCAATGCCAGCCAACTTCATTTGCCATCCTGATGTTACTACAAGATTGGCTGGACCCACCTTGGACCCTTTGAAAGTTGTGCCACTACTACTATAGTGCATAAATGGCCTGTGGATTGAATGATTAATTAAGCCCACACCGCACAATCTGTGGGATGTTTGGAGACAATAGACTGAGGGATGACAATAATTTTTTCTTTTTTTTTTTCACACGGGTAGAATTGAGTCAGTAAAAAAAAATGGTTTGCATTTTTAACTGCCAAAATCCACTGTGTTATATTGAGCAGGGAGAGAGAGGCAGAAAGAGCAGGACCAAGAGCACACTGTGCTTTCTGTACCATCTCTGTCTACAAGTCCATGCATGATGAATGGGGGTGTGGGCACATCACAGACAGCCCTAGCAATAGAACATGCTGCAAGTAAAAAGGCCCATAAACAATGTATTAAATGGTTTGTGTCTATAGCAATATACAAATCAATTGGCTGGGTGTTGAACTATCAATTAAACACTAATAAGGACCCTAAGATGGGAGTCACCTGTTGAGGCAGTGCTCAGTGGGCAGCTTGCTCCTGCTGGGCTGGGCTGTCCCCCTCTGCTCCTCTCACCTCTGCACCAGTGCCATCAATTGAAGTGCAGAGGCAAAATAAGTGTCCCCTGTGTCTGCCCAGAAATCAACTGCTAAAGAGAGGGAGAGGAAAAAAAGGAAAAAAAAAAAAACAAACCACCAATGGAGCAAGTCTGAAGCCACTGCTCTGCCAGATGGCAACAGGGCTCATGACCACCAGCAACTGTTGAACCTGGCTGAAACCCAGCAAGGAAAGCAGCTTTATCCTTTCCAACCCGTCCAGCAACGTTGGTCACCGTGTGTGATGACCAGCCCAGGGAGTCTCATGACTCACTCAAAGTCACCCAGACTGGGCCACCAGCCTCTCCATGGCTGCAAGGCTCCATGTGCTGAAGTGACTGCAAGACACTTGTGACACCAGATGTGGTTCCTGTTGGTTGCATTAAATCAAACAGAGCTGACTGCATTAATTATGTATGAAAGCTGGGGAAGTTGCTCCAAATTCATATGGCAAAGTCCTCTCCCAGCTGAAAGCCACAGCTTCCAAAACAAGTATGGCATTGGTAATTGTGGTAACAGGAACATGAAGCTGTTAGCAACTTAGAACAATTTAGACAGAAAGACACAGAGCCTTAAAAAAAAACCCAACAACAACAAACAACTTCCATGGGAAAACTGGAATATAAAGGAAACTACTTGCAAGTATAAAAGAAACCTTCTTTCTATCTAAGCAAGGTCATCTGAAGATCAAAGGATCATTCAGGTGTGTACACTGGCAGATGTTTGCCTGTGTGCTCACTTGCACACAACCAACCCAATAAACACTTTGTGGTCCATTATCTTTTCCTCGGTTTTGCCATTCCACTTCCTTAGTTTTCCAGTTTCTAAGGCGCACGCTTGGGAGGTAAAGAAAAGTGAGCAGTTCACTGGCCAGAATTCTCCCTTTTTGCTGCTCATTAACTGCCACAATACTACATTGCCCCCAGATTTCCCCTCTGCTCTGAATTGGAATAATCACTGCCTCCATCATTCAAGTCAACAACTGGGCTAAGGTCTCTGATAAAAATGCAGCCAAAGGGCCAAGGCCTTAAATTTTTTTTATTTAATTTTTTTTTTAAGTACAAGTGAGGCAATACTGTGTCAAAATAGTTTTAAAGGTCTTGAGAATCTTTTGGCTGACTTCTCTCAGGCCTGGGGAGGATTGTTAGTGGTTAAAAAAAGCTTTCACAAACTCATTATTTCTTTTTGCAGAGAAAATGTTATTCACAAATCTTTGATCATTTTACTTACGAAAAATGAACAGCTAGTCCAAACAGGAACATGGTCACTTCTAGCCACCCTTTGCCTTGCTGCATTCCCTTCCAGTTAACCCATCTATAAATCACTCCCCAACCCGTACAGGTTTTTAGAGACGAGCCCCTTACCCATGCTCACTGCTGCTTCCCTTTATCATCATTGAGCCCACAGAGACAAAGATTTATTCTTCAGGCTCATCAGCATTTTTCATGAAAGAGATGAAATACGGGGATGGTTTTGGCTGAACTTCAAAGCCCAACTCGGTCTTTGGGCACTCACCTTGTAGCACAAATGTGCTCAAAAAAAGCAGGTTCTTTTCAACACATCACCTTAATCACATGGTCTTTCCCAGCCCCAGGTGCCACTGGGTTTCCATGAGGTGTGAATGTTCCATGCCACAGCAGCTGCTTAACAGACTTGGAAAGATGGGAGGGTGGGCAGGAGCAGTGAAGGGAATCCTTTTTATTGCCCACTTGATTAATACTGCAATGCTCAAATTTTCCACCCAAGCATTTAAAGCCTCCAGACCCCTGCAGCACCATATGAAATGCCAAAGCTGAAGCATTTAGCTCGTTCCTCAAAGTCTTTGCAGTTCCTTGTGCCTGAGAGGCACTCTGAGCCCTCTGGGCACAGCCCCTGCCAGTCCCAGCCCTGTGAACAGCACTTGCAGGGACAGAACTGCCCAGGGCATGTCCCCCCTGTCCCCATGGTGGGACTGTGCACCATGGTCCGTCCTGGCTCAATGTCACGGCCATCAGCACTTGGGTAGACAGGCAGGCCAAGTGTGCTTAGACTAGGAACCAACAATAATAACCACCTAGAAAACTTCCCCCTTTGTTAATTGCAGCACACAAATTGTTTCACCTTGTGATGCTCAGCTTCTGGAAAGTCAGTTCTGACTCTGGTCCAGCAGGTACAATGGGCAGTTTATATCCTTCCAAAGTGTGAGCTGTTGGGCCACCAAGACAGCTGTCACATCACAAGGCATTGTCATGACTAAACACTAATCTTATTTCAAGACTTTGTCCACCCCAGGCATCCCTTCCCACGCCGGGGAGGCCCTGGGCTGCCCACTCTGCAAAGCCTCTGGCACTCCTTTGATTCCTTCCCCAGTCTCAGCAGAGCCTCATCCATCCAAGCAATAAAAAAATAAAAAAAAAAAAAAAAAAAAAAAAGCAGAAACCAACCAACCAAATAAAGGAGCAAATGCAGTACTTGATGCCAGAGGCCTTTGCTGTCCTAAAGCAGAGTGTCACCAGCAACCCAAATCCAAATAATCAGCCCCTCTGTGCCCCGTGCCAGCTGCAGCACAGCTCAAATGAGGGTGGGGAACAATGGCCACGGGGACAATGGGGATTCTTCAGGGCTGCTCTGCTCCCTGAAAGGGGCAGCCCCAGGAGGGGACCTGTGCCAAGCAAGTGGCAGATCTGGGGTGCCCTTGAGAAGGGTATGTGCCCCCTGGGATGCTCAAGGACTGCTAAAAGTGGCAGCAAATAGGTTTGTTAAAAGGAAGAGTGTGAACACACCTACAGTGAAGAGTGAGCAGCTGCTGCAGAGAACCCCACCTCCTGGTGCTGAGCTGGAGTTCTGGAATGCTGGGGTGCCCATGGAGGGTGAGAGCAGGACCAGGCTGCAGAGGAAGAAGCAGACACCCTGCAGACACCCATGGCTGCTCTGTCAATGGTGTTACCACCCATGCACTCACTGCTAAGGCACATGGAGGGGGTTGTTCCTTTTGATGTACTCACCCTCGAGATGGTGACATCACCCAGGAGCCATGGATGCCAAGTGACACTTCCCTGTTTCATGCCAGCAGGCACATAATTTCAGCTTTTCAAATGGATGTGGCTAGTTTATCGACTGAACCTGGATGATGGCATCTTCTTGTCCCTCTCTGCACTCACTTTTTCATGTCTCATCCACTTGTTGGTATTCTCTTTTGCTCAGGACAGTGTTGGCCTCTGCTGTGGCAGAGCCCAGCAGGTAGCACAGCAAGCTCAGGGTACAGGGTGGCAGCTCCTGGGGTGGCAGCAAATTGTTTTGGAGCAAGGATCCCTTTGCCCAAGGGGAGCCAGAGGAATGGTAGGGGTGGGAGGATGTGTGTGTGCACTTCAGGGCACGCATCCTGCTGCCAGTGTTGCTGGGCTGTGACTACAACTGTTTATCTTGAAAGCTGGAGGGTAACATTCTCCAAAGTTTCCAGAAAATACAGACCCTTCTTTTCAGCTGCACGCTGGCAGATGTGTAACCTCGACAAATTCCTTGGTTTTGTTTGGCTTGGGTACATAGTGCCAGGTAGCATCACTGGCCAGAAGCTCTTCTGGCTTTGATCTGGCAGCTAGGTGTGCTTCTCGACAGGTTAATAGCTGTCAAACTCCACAGCCTTCCTGACTGGGAGTCTAGACTCTTCCACCTGCTGTGTACACATGAACACAGACTTCCACACAGCTTGCTCTGTACACGTACCAGGGTACAGCAGCCAACCTCACCATGGATGCAAAGAAAAACTCTTCAGCAGCCTTCCAAGGTAAGCAGCAGGAGTGAAGCCCCTGGCCTTCAGCAGCCCCAGCTGCAGCGTGGAGCCCAGGGGACTGCCAGCTTGTCCCTGTGCTGCTTCTGGTTTGTTCCCAAAAGAAGTCAGGGCTACCAGAGTTGAAGAGCTCCTTGCATCGGTGTTTTCAGTAAAATGGCCTCATGCTGCAAGTTTTGCCCCTTTCCCCAGAAAAAAAGACCTCAGTGGGGGAACTCACTGAATGGAGAAGAACATGCTGAAGGGCACCCAGCCAGCTGCCTTGTATTTTGGGTGTCATCTGATATTCCTCATGCCTAGCACCAGATTCATGATAGGCAGGAGTCCCGTGAGTGACATTAGTGCCATCACACCTCCAGCTGCCTCCAGCCCCACCAGAGGGGTTACAGCAAACATGAACCATGTTCATCATGTTGGTCAACCCCAGCTATGGCCTGCAGTGCAACTGCAGTGCTGCTCTCCCCTGCAACAGAGAAGCTTGGGGCTTTTACAAGAAACGAATCATCTCTGAACAGAAAAAACCCAAACAAAACCTAACACCAAGTTTGGAGAAAGCATGGAGAGACATGGCTGCTGGCCAGAGACTTGAGAACACAAGGTGGCTTAAAACCACCTGGAGATGCACCCAGGAGCACCCCTGCACATGGTGCACCCATGGCCCAGGGCTGCTGGGCCATGCCCTGTGGGTGCTGCTGGACCTGGTGGTCCCAAAGTGTGAGGGGGACCTGTCCTGTGGGGTGATGGAGCCACCACTTTCTCTGAAGCTACTTGGAGGGGAGGACCAGTCCTAGAAAATCTGCATCAGCACCTCCAGAGATCCCTCAGTGATGTGTACACCATGACATGGCAGCAGAACACCACCACAGTGCCAGAATCACCAGGCCTGGCACTGACACCTGGCACTTTATTTTACACAGTAGCAAAGCTGAAGAAATATCACCTCACCTCCCTCTTGCTCCAGTGTCTCCTGGTCTCAAGATCAGGATGGGAGAAACAATTAGAATTACTTGAGGGGTTGTAAATCAGGCAGATAGGTTTAGCTCGAGAAGAAAAGATCTCTGTCTGAACTTCCTCCACATCAAATCCTGCACCTTTGGTTTCAAAACATTTTGATTATGAAACTCACCTCCTGCTTGTTTATGCTAAAGAGTTAAATAACCAGAAAAAATAAACAAAACTGTTTGCTTTGAGCTGACTGAACTGATTCATAGAGTCCAGCAGTTCCTTTTCCCCCCTCCAGGTTTGTTGTTTTGCTTTAAAAAGAAAACGTGATAGCTTTGAACTGATCTGATATTTGTTCCACCCCCAACGTCCCCCCACCCTCCCACACTTTTTGGTTTGGCTACCAGGCTGAGAAATCCATTACCCACAGGGAGCCTAGGCCAGCTTAACCCACATCTGACAGTAAAAGAAACCAGACTCTCCATGTCTTTTCAACCCTTGGCTTCCTTCTTGGGCTTTCCCACACGCCTCCAGCTCACACCAGGGCTGGTGGCCAAGCTGGGTGTTAAGGAAGCAGAGGACCCTAAGCAAAGAAGCTGCACTTTCCCCTCCAGCTCTGGAGGTCAGAGCCAGTGTCAGATACAGCCGTGGATCTCAGCCACTTCTCACCTGGGGACAGCCATTGGGTGACGTCCTCTCTGGTCCCGAAACTCTTCAAAAGTACCAGGCAGCGGTGACATGGTGTCAGGAAGAAACACCAAGGAAGCAACCAAGATGGACTTCATATGAATCTTTAATGCACAGAACCAGCTGCTGGGAGCCTTGCAAACGAAGGCTGCGCACAGAACCACTCCGGCCACTTGGGGTGGTCCAAAAGCCCAGCTTGCCTGCAGCATCCCGGCACCTGCCTGCCATCCCCCACTGGGACCTTCGCGGTGTCACCAGCCACCTGCGCCACCTCCTCCTCTCATCCCTGGCCACCACAGCAGCAGGGCCCCTTGCCCCACAGCTCCTGGCTAGCAGCAGGGCAGGCAGGGTAGGCAGGGAGCGGGTCACCCTGTGGCCAGCAGCTCCCCTCCGGCTGGCCCGGGCCTCCAGAGGGCATCTCCTCCTCCCAGGTTTCTGGAGCACGTAGTCCAGGAAATTCAGTAAGAAAAGATTAAAAAGGAGAGGCTTTTATGCAGAGTCAAACCAGGTAATTTCTTTGTTTTTGTTGTTTTGTTTTCCTCTTGAAAAATTAAAAAAAAAAAAAAAAAAAAAAAAAAAAGGAAAAGAAATTAAAGTTCAACGTGCTGATTTCTTGTTTCTCTGCTGTCTGTGTGAGAAAGTCCTGTTTGGCCTTGCTGTCCCCTTCCACCCCCTCCAAACACCACCTGACCCCAGATCCCACCAGCCTCTCAGCACATCACGAGTCCTTGACTCCTTGGAGTCCCTTGGCCTCCCACAGCTCCAGGCCCACACCTTCTCTCACCGCCCCTTGGACTCCCCATAGGTGTTGCGCAGCATGGAGACCATCTTCTCCTCACACATGACTTTGGTGTCCTTTAGGATGCTGTACCAGACCATACCGGGCGGTCGGACTTCTTCACTGCGGCAGAACAAGTAGGGCATGGTCTCAGTGCGGCTCTGGATGTAGGCACTGCGGAGCAGGGTGGAACAGTGACTGCTGACCTTCTCCAGCCTCCTCAGGATCAGATGTGCCTTCCTGGAGGGGACAGAGATGGAGACAGAGCAGGGCGAGCAATGCTAAGAGGAAACCAGGCATCAGGCTTTTTCAGTTCCATCATCACAGAGCTGTATTGTGACCATAAAAAAAGGATGTGACCCATTGCCTAAACCGTTGTCTTTCCTGTTTCGAATGGAGAGAAGCTGTTTTGCCCAAAAGTTTGGGGTATATGTACTATTTTACAGCATCAGGCCAACATGGCTGGAGGGACCTCAAGTCTGACACACTAGAGCAAGTGGGGTGCCTGGGGACACTGTTTGCCCATAGCTATAAGGTCACCACTATCACCATGTGCCCCTGGCAATCTCCAGCATATGTGCTGACCCCCCATGAACCCTGGTGAGACCCCCCCCCCCAGCACTTTTCTGCTCCTGACCAATGAGCCCAGCCCTCCTTTTCCTGTTTTCCCAAATGTCCAGGAGGCAAATGGCCCAAAAGGACTGACACTTGAAGAGAGAGGAAAAAAACCACAACACATTAAGACAAAACAAAATAAATCCATAAGAAACCAAGAATCCCCTTGTGGGAGTCTGCAAAGTGCTAAATCAAACAAAGGGAGGGGAAGAGGGTTTACTTCAGTGGTCTGAAAGTCTCAAGATCACAGATTATTTCCTCTCCCTCTGGTGCCACAGGAAAGCTCTGGATTGGGCGTTAGGGGATTTCACAGTTCCTGCAGGAATGTAAATTCCTGATAATGATATGACAGGAGCAGAGCTGTCAGTCAGCGAGGGATAAACATGGGGATTATTTGATTATGAAAGTGGAGGGGTGGTGCAGCCCAGGCTGTGAGCTCCCTGCTGGATGGGGGGAGTGCTGGGAGCTCAATATGTCCAGACACCCCCAGGCACTGGAAAGGGCTGATCAGAGTCACCTCGGCACCAGAACAGGGGCAGGAGGCAAGAGGACATCCCAGCATCCCCAGCTGCCTACAGACCTCTCTTTCCAGAGGGCGGAAAGTTGGATGAAAGGCTGTAAGAAACCACGTGGAAAACTTCCCTGCTCCTCTCTGGTGGTGATGGGTTGAGGGTCAGCTTTCCAAGGGGAGAGAAGAGTAACTGGAGTTGGCCCCTCTTGGACAACACTACTTGGTCTCCATGTATAAATTTAATTGATAAAGACAAGCCCAGGTGGGCAATTTGAGCCTTGTTAGCCATACACACAGATTGTAATAATGATGTCATGGGGTGACAGCCCAGCTCTGACAGAATAGGTCAGAATAGGTTGGATATTAGAAAGAATTTCTTTACGGAGAGGGTGATCAGACATTGGAATGGGCTGCCCAGGGAAGTAGTGGATTCTCCATCCCTGGTGATATTTAAAAAGAGCCTGGATGTGGCACTCAGTGCCATGGGCTGGGAACTGCAGTGGTAGTGGATCAAGGGTTGGACCTGATGATCTCTGAGGTCCCTTCCAGTCCAGCCAATTCTATGATTCTATGGTTCTATGAATACCTCTCTACTCTCTACAGCAGCCACCTGACCATCTACAGCATATTCTGCTCCCGTGGCACATCCAGACATGACACACTGCCAAGGCAGGGACTCTGCAGCACACACCTACATGTTGGCTGGCTAAGCTCTTCTCTTCCTCTTCTCCCTTCCCACCACTTCACCTTTCTGCTACCCTCCATATATTTCCTCACCCATCTCTTACTTTTCTCCCAGACAACCTGCCTTTGCCTTGATTTCCTTGGTTTTATTCTGACTTCTTGTTTTCATTCCTTCTCCAGAATACTTCCAGGATCCTCTGGATTTTGCTAAAAACTACCATGCTGTCCTTGCTTCCTGATGCATACTTAGGTATGTATCCAGGCAAACATTCCCACCTGTGAAGAGCAGCTCAAGGTTGGCAAGAAGTCCAGGAGTGAAACCACCCAGACCTGGTGATGTCTCATGTGCAGAAGGCTGTGCTGCTTGTGCAGCTGGTCTCCATATACCTGCTGTATTTCTAGTTATGTTCTGTGCAGTGGGTCCCAGGAAAGAACTGATGTTTCAGGGTGGCATGAAGCAGATGATGGGTTTGCCCTATGAGAATGCTGAAATTGCACCATGGCCAAGAAAGAGACATGGTGATGGGAAGGGAGGGAATCAGGCCCTTTGCTTTCTGTGTCTTGTGCCAAAGCCTCATTTTTGATGGGTTTCGCTGCTTTGACTCATTTCAGTGGGGTAATGAAGTCATGTGTAAATGTTAGATTTAGCTTTTGGCTGTCAGCTGTTCCCTCTTAAAAATAAAAAAAAAAAAAAAAAAAAAAAAAGGGAAAGAGAGACAGAGTGGGTGAGGGGAGGGGTGAGAAAGAGAGAGAGGCTTTCTGGTGAAGGCTGGGTAATAAATTACAGGAGCAGTTCTTGGGTTGCCAATTTAACATCATAAATCACACCCTGGGTATTACCCAAGTGCTCTCTGTGGAAGGCTGTCGGGTCAGAACGACCACCTTTTCAAATACTGGAAATGAAACCTTCCTAAATGCTGACCAACCTCATCCCTGCCAGGAATGGTAATTTATTGCTTTATTAAAGGGCAAGAATTGGGAGAGGGTGGCAGGGGAGTGAGCAAGGGGGGGAGTCACTCTTATGTGGCCAGACCCCAAGCTTTCAGCCCCCAAAGGGATGCAGAACCCCTTCCCCTCACCCCACAGCCCAGCTGGGGAGTGCCCCCACATTGGCATGAGCCAGCAGTGCCCTTCCACTTGCCACGTGTCCACCACTGGGGCTGGTGTTTTAAGTTGGCACCAGCCAGGGACTGATTCTGGTCTCCACTTCCATGACAGATTAAGAGGGTCACAGCCATGGTCATAAATGATGAAGAGGGGTATTTAAAACTCTAGGAGGCTGCTTCCCTCTGCAGTACCTTGTGCCACAGGGAGGGAGAGGAAAGGGGAGGGGGATGGGTATCTGCTGCAAGGGCACTTTCTGAGGGCTCATACAAGGACCAGCAGCCCCAAGGGGAAGGAATGTGGTGCAGTGATTGCCTAGGAGACAGGGCACCAAGGTCCTTGGTTGCCAGCCTCAGCTTTGCAAGGACCCAAGAGCAGGAGACACACTACCTCCTGCCCTGCCCCAGGGGTGCTCCCACAGGGACATTAGATTTGTCCCCTAGCTGCAGAGGGAACAGCCATCACTCACTGGACTGGTGTGGAATGAAAAGACATCTGGAGCCAGCAAAACCCTGCCCTATCTCACCTAGGAAGAAGGTGATAAATGAGAATGAACCAAGATGAATGATGAAGCACAGAAGATAGGATACCTGAGCTGGAGGGAAGGATGAGAATCGTGGGACTGCTGCAGGGAGAGAGTGGCTGCCTGGCTGCTCTGTTCTCATATGGGACAATTTTGTCATAAATTCAGATTTTTCCACTCTACTGAGAAATGACCTGGGTCTCTCAGACCCTCATAGGAGGACAATGAGTCCGGGACTCGATGGCCTCTTATCACAGCCTCCCATCAGAACATTGCATTCTCCCTCGGTACCAGAAGGCAGCTGCTCAGGAGCTGCACTGTGTCTCCTGCAGCCATCCAGGCTGCCTGGGCCACTTGCTCAAGCAAAACAGAGACTGCAGACCCTGGGCTGAGGCCACATCCCGACCCCCTTGTTGCTGGCAGCCACAAGCAAGGGCATGGACAAAAGATTTTAACTTAACTATTTGAACTCCTTCCTCCTAAAAGCCAAGCCCTGTTAGCGGCAGCCTTTGGAATTGTCCTGTAAGAAAGAAAGAACACAGTAAGAAAAAATAATAGAGAAATCTCCCCGTCGCTGTGTCAGGAAGCACTCTGGCTGCTCAGATCCAAAGGTCTGAATGCACAGTAGCATTCAACCTTCACTGCTTCAGACAGATTCCTCTGTTTTGTTGGAACAAATTAACTCTGTGAGATTCACTTGGTGTCTGTAAGAGGAACGAGGGGAGCAGGAAAGGAGTTGTTGTTGCTAAAGGAGACTAGCAGGATGAGGCAAGCCAGGTGCCAAGATGCTGCTGACCACAGAAAGTCCTGGGTTAGGGCCACCAATGAGCTAAGTTTTTAATGTCTCCTTAATATAAACGGTCTGGTTGGGACATCTGGCTGTCAGCGTGTCTTCTTGCAAGCAGCTGTTTGCAGTAACCTGTGGCTTTCATGGAAACTGGGCTCACGAGGACTCCAGTGTGATGTATTTATTACACAGAGGCAATCAACTTCCCTCTTGTCACTCAGTTTTATGAGTGAACTTTTACTGTAGAGCTGTGGCTCATCTGATAAACATTTCAAGGTACCAAAATGAATGTCCCCCTGGGAAGGAGAACAGTCTGTCAATTAAAATCATGTTATGAGATGGCCTCCCTTGGCAAATCCTCACTTGCCTCCCTCTATGTCTGTTTCTGTCCAAGCTCCCTGAGAAGCATTGCTGGACAGCAGAGCTTTGCTCTTGTCAAGAGCCTGGCACCAGCTGCTGTGGCATTTATAGATGCTTCCCCTTGGCTGTAAGTCCTGTATTTCCCAAGTCCAGAACAGGGGCACACAAGCCCTGCAAGGAGCTCATCTGGCTTGATGAGGGAGGCAGACAGCAGCTGAATCGAACACTGACTCCAGATGTAGCTTGGTACAGTCAGGCAATATGGGTGATTGAAATGTCACCTTGCAAATGGCACAGCTCGATGCAGGTATCAGGTTAGATGCATCCTTCAGAAGTGCTGGATCTCAAGTAACAGAGGACATAAGGATACCTAAGAAGATGCTGATGGTTCTCAGGGATTTAGAGAAAGAAGAACAAATGAAAAGGACAAGCAAGTCTACAGTGTCACTGTAGAAGGAGGACAGGAGTGGGAAGGGTGAGAATGGCTCTGGGACAGAGGCTGATGAACTACCAAAGAAACTATGGTCAAGTCATCTCTGAGGAGGGCAAGATTTATGTCCAGGAGAGATGCAAACTGTTGTGGGGAGCTGTCATTCTGGTATTATGGACAGATCCTCAGTCACATCCAACAAGCACATAGGTGCAAGGGGGAGAAAAGAAAAATCTTTCCAGTTACTCATGGACTGCAGGACCCTATTCCTCTGTCTTCCTCTGCTTCAGCTTCTCTGAGAACAACTTGTTAGATGCAGATGCTGGATGAACTGTGCCTCTAAAAGCTTCAAAGCAGGTCAAGGCTATTTGAATCCTCTAAGAGATCTCAAGATGTCCAGAAGGATACAGCTACTTCTCAGCATTTCTTGCTGAATCTTTCCCAAGGGGCTCAGTGACAGCCTGGCCTTTGCTGGGATGCTGTGAGGATGCTGTGAGGACACTGCTGGGACACTGCCAGGACACCACCAGCCATCTAGGTGTAATAAAGTTCACATAACTCCAGTCTCCGAGTCTTACCAGCCCTTGCCCTGCACACTGGGGATTTGCAGATGCAGCCCCTCTGGAAAGGTCCCTTACTCACAGGAAAAAAACCTCTCCCAGCTCTCCTCAGAACATGAAATGTGTAGCAAGTAGAGCATATTTGTAGCATAAAGCTGTACATAGGTAAAAAATGAGGTGCTGTGTGCTTGCTGGCAAACTTGCATGGTGTAAGGGCACCATGAGGCTAAAATTTAGGAGGATCTTTCTACATCAGCAAACTGATTATTCTTTTGGGAGACAGGGAAGGTAGAAAAGGGAATTTTGGAAATATTTACAGTTTGTATGGCAACCATAAACTTGTGAGAATAAGTATATGTCAAAAAAATAAAAAAAGAAAGCAATAGAAGGAAATGTGCATGAAACATACAGTTTAGAAGAGCCAAGATTACTACATAGAGATTGACCCTTCTGATGGTATCAAATAGTCAGTTTTCAGTGTTTCACTGTTGACCAGCATTTCAGCTCTGCCCTTCCAGGGGCTCAAAACTGTTTTCATGTACAAATAACCCCCTGCAGCAGAGTATTGTCACACACAGCCCAAACCACACCATGACATCGCAGGTGCCCAAAGCCACACATGGGGCAAACTGTCCTCCTCAACTGTCCACAGGGAATACTGGTAAGGTGTGGAGGAAGCTGTCTAAATGCTGGATGGCAGAATGGATCTGTCCTGGATGCAGAATCCATCCCACTATGAGGGGAACAGTCCTAGAGGTCACATCCCGTTCCTTGAAATCAGTGTGCTACCCCAAAAAACACCTAGGAGGGATTCTGCTGTGATTCTTCACTCAGTTATTTCCCATACACAAACCCTACAATATTAGGGTGGCCCTGGATTCCTCAAACACCTCCCAGGAACACAGCTGCCTCTGTTCTGTAGCTCCTGATCCTAATGCTTGTCACTTTCCACAATACTTAAAACATTCCCACCTGCTGCATTTTTGCTTTATTCCCTCAATCACCCTTTCCAGTGTCCACCCTGCAGTTAATCACAGCATCCTTGAGCCCCTGGGTAGCCATGGTCCCATCCCATGGCTCTACAACTGAACAGGATCTGAGTCAGTCTCGCTTTACACTCTGTCTCAGGCCTGATTTATACCCTTTGCCCCCACCTCCTCAGCTTCTCCAATACACCCAGCTCATCTTCAGTATGACCCTCCTGGTTCAGGAAGGTTGCTAGATGTTCCACACATGTTCATCCAAAGACCACACAACTGTTAAGATGTCCCATAAGCATTCACCCAAAGACAGAGCAGGACCAGGTAGTCCTAGCACATGGAAGTACAGCTTGATGAACACCAAAAAAGGCCTTCTCTCAGCTGAGAGGAGAAGGCAAAAAGCCAGTTGCCAGCACAAGGGAGGACACAGGGAAGGGACAAAATACCTGGGGCCCAGCTCGTCCTCACTGCGCCAGACAAAGTCTCCAAACTTCTCGTAGTGGGAGTTGTAGTGGTGCTGGACTCGGAAGAGCATGGAAGCAGAGACTTCCATCAATGTGTTATAGGCTGTCTGCTGCTCCTTCCCACTGGTGTAGCCATTGTAGAGGTTGTAGATTTTGTCAGCTATCTCTGGAAAGGATCAGGGAGATGGGGTTAATGAACAGCCAGAAGGTGCCAAGACAGGAGGAGGAGCAAAGCCCTTGGCAGGGCTGGCAGGAGAGGTGGGCACTGGGGATGGCTGCCAGTCCCTTGGGGCTGCCTGCACCAGGGCTTAGTGACCTGGGGAGCATTTCTTCAGCAATTAAGCAATTAGCAATTCTTCAGGCTAATCCTGCAGCTAGGGTCCTGAATGAGAAGAGCAGCCCCAAACACTCCAGCAATACTCCATGAGAGGAGGAGGGTTGTTAGCATGGGCAGACACAGCCTTATCCTCCCAGCTAGGGCTGGCAAGCTCCTCCCTAATTCCCCAGACCAAAAGCCATTTAACAGCTCTGATGCTAAAGGGTAGGAAGAATACAACACCATTAGAAGCAACATGCCAGAAACACAGCACATCACTGTTGTGAGCACCTACTGGAGCAGCTCAGATGTGTTCAGCAGGAGGGTGCACTCCCTGCTGTAGAAAAAGCTCTCTTTTTGGAAATGAAAAATGAAAAAACCTCATTTCCTTCCTTTTCTTCCATTTGCTTATTTTTCCTGGGAATGCTTATTAATAATGTGGAACAAAGCAGTAATCAAAACTTTCTCTTGCGTGTTTTTCAAAATAGAAAGCAAGCAAGAAAGAAAACAGGTAACCCGCCTTCCACTTAAAGGAATCTTTTTAAATTTTAAAGCATACAAGCACTCGAGGCATAAAAACAAATGGAATTGGTCTCAAAACTGGAAAATGCAAATGTGGAAAAGTGGCTGGGCTTTTACTGGTGTTTCAGAATGCAACCACCTGTCACTTTCACCCCTTTAAACACCCAGAGCTGACAGCATCCCTGTCCTGGCTCAGCAAGGAGAGATGGCTCTTTTTCCAGGGAACTTGTATCAAATGCACGTCATCCATGCACAAGGAAAGATGTGATGGCACAGGACCATGGGTGCAATCAGTTGCCCATTCTAGGGGGGACTTAGCTACTGGACACACTTGCAGTATGTGACCCCTGCACAGATTAGCATCTCTGTGCCACTGGGTGGATTTACAAGAGCCTTCAAACTGGGAGAGGAGGGAGTAGAGGGGCTTGCAGGAATACAAGAAGGAGGGGAAAAGAAAAATTAGCAAGAAAAGTCTTATATTGTGGAGAATGAGGTGTCTGAACACTGACCTTCTGCCTTACTGTCATCCACCAGCGGGCAGGCTGTCCTCAGGGTGATGGTGCTCAGCTCTGAGTGTCTCCCTCGTGTATCCACTGCATACAGGGTAAATCTGGAAGGCAGAAAGGAAAAGGAAAATAATGTCTTTATCCCTCAGTCCCACACTGCCAGGTTGTTATGGGAACTGGACTTCACAGGAGAGAGAGAAAATGTGGTCCAGGCTCCTATCAGCCAGTTTTGTCATCTCAAGGAGATGTGAGACCATCTTGGGCTTAGAACAGAACACAGGGAAAGGTGACAGGGCCAAGAAGGAGGACAAGCCACCTTGTCCCCATCCAGCATCTGCAGAGCTGTGCTCCCTCTTCCCCCACCATCCCCAGAAGCTGCAGCTGCACGACTGCAAAAGGATGCAAACATCTCTGGGGTTGCTTCACCATGTGCTCCTACAAACATTATAACACTGGGGTGTTTGCAAGCTGGGTTCCTCTCTGGCCCTCCTGAGAGCAAAGCAGTAATTCCTGCTGTAAGAGAGCTCTGTGCTGACAAGTGACAGCTCGTACACGTCCTGCCAGTGGCCCTCGAGGTTGTTTTCTCCCTCGTTTCCTCACCAGGGTGGGGTTGGTAAAAGGGTGGGAATGATAATTTCACACTTGAAGCTAATGGAGAGCATCTGACCATAAAACATGGCTTTTGTGCCGGATGAAACATTGAATAAACAGGCTGGGGCTGCATGGGACATACCGGGATGCCAAGCTCAGAGTCCTGGTCAGAGTATCAAAGCTCCAAAATGGGAATGCTTCTTCACAGCAGGGGTGACAATCTTCCATCCACTCTCCCAAAAAGCATATTTATTCACCCCGAGCCAGGCACAGAAACTTGAGCTGGCTTTGACAAAGTGCAGGAGCTGGCTTCAAACCCCTTGGAGGTCTGAGATGCCTACTGGTGGGGTACCCAGCTCCTCAGAAATAACACAGCCCCCTCCTTATCCTAAGGTAAAACCAAGCAGCTCTTTTGACTGAGTGCAAAGAGTACATGAAAGCTGCTGAGGCTTAAATAGGATTGAGACCACGAGTGAATGTTTACATAAGAAATGGCCCTAACTCCTCAGCATCTTTAACAAGGGCAGAAGCAATGCCTCCCTTTTCCTCACCCCACACATGAGCACTGCCAGCCCCCTCTCCTCCCTGCACATCCCACGCTGTGCTGATAAGAGCTGACATTTGCACGGTAGCAGTTCCCAGAACAGGACATATCCTCTCCAAGCAATTAGCATTAGTTTCTTAACAATACTTGCTGTCTGAAAGGATGCCAGAAGACTGACAAGGAACTCACTTGCATATAGGGAGAACTCCCATTTTTCATAAAGTCAGAGCATGCCGGGGATGCACATGAAGAGCTCACCCAAGGAAATTCTATTTAATTCTTTGGCATGACATCATTTTCCTTAATTTACAAGGAATGTTGCTCAGAGTGAGAGCATCTCAGGAAGGATGTCCACAACTATGCAACTTCACAAGTACCACACACAGGCTGTTCTCCCGCTATAATTAAAGGACAGCAACAGAGCTCTGGGAGTAACATCAAATCCAGGGCAGGAGTCTCACTTCAGGGCTTTGCATCCCACCCCGGAGGTGGCACTGTCCCTCCTCCTGCTTTCACCAGAGGAAGGTTGAAGGTGAATAAGGAGTTCTGCTGCCATGAGCAGCTTGGCAGCATGAATCCCCAGGTCCAGAAAGCAACAGCAATAGGGGCACCCAGTGCTGGGTGGGAGAACCTCAGCCCTAGTGAGATGAGGAACTCCAAAGCAGGAGATCTGAGCAGAGATCCCAGGGCTCCTGCTACCCATCTGGGTGCTCCGAGATGGCTTATTGGTACAGGCATAACAAGCTGTAAGAGGGTTAACAAGCAGGTTACTGCTGTGAGCTGATCTCCAATCCCATCTGGGGTCACCTGCTTAGCTCCAGAGGCTGTGGTGGTGTGTTTTCTTTTTTAAATAGGTGAACACAGCTAATGTGTAACCTCTGTTCTGTCTATAGCTGAGCAGTCAGGACAGCTCCATTAGCTCCAAGGCAATCAGTACCAGAACACTTTCCTTGAAAAACGTCTGACTTTCATCAAAACACAATTGTAATATTCAGCAATTAGCACCCACATTACCTCCTGCATTGCCAGAGGGGTCAGGAGGGAGCAGCTCTGCTTGGCAGGAAGCTAAAGTACATCCACCCCTTTGGGCAATGTTAAGGACCTATGTTAGCCCTTGGACTTTTTCCCTCTGGCCGGCACACACAGAAACAAAGTCACTCAACTGCAGTGAGCAAGAGCATCTGTACTAGTCAGGCCTGGGTTAAAAAATCAAGCCAGCCTTTCATTTCATCATGTTTTCAGATGACACCAGAAAAAAAAACAAAAAAACAAAACAAACAACTCAAAATGTAAATGGAGAAAGATGAGAATCAAGGTTATTGGGTAAAAAAAATTTTCTTTCTTTTCTTTTTTCTTTTTTCTTTTTTCTTTTTTCTTTTTTCTTTTTTCTTTTTCCTTTCCTTTCCTTTCCTTTCCTTTCCTTTCCTTTCCTTTCCTTTCCTTTCCTTTCCTTTCCTTTCCTTTCCTTTCCTTTCCTTTCCTTTCCTTTCCTTTCCTTTCCTTTCCTTTCCTTTCCTTTCCTTTCCTTTCCTTTCCTTTCCTTTCCTTTCCTTTCCTTTCCTTTCCTTTCCTTCCTTCTTCCACAGCCCTTCTTCCAGCATGTGATCTCAGAAGGTTTTAACATTAACCATGGTCCAAAAGATCACCCTGAAGCACAGCAGTGTTAAGAGCTCTGTTTTATCAATGGTAAACAGACATACAAGGTGAAGCATGGCTCAGTGACATGAAGTCTGGCAACTTGGGAGACAATGGTTTCCAAACTTGTTCTCAAACCACTTGACCACCCAGCCTCTCCACAGCAAAACACTTTGACAGCCAATTAATGGCACTGTGCAAAGTGCTGGGCATGACTTTTTTCTTTTACTCACAGAAATAGGCAATTAAGAGAAAAGAGTGCAAAGCCCTGGTGCTCAGTGTAAACCTGGCATTAACAGGCAGATCTTGCTTGCTGCATCTAAGAGAAACCCCACAGAAGGTGCAGGTGAGGGGCTGCCAGAGGAGATGGGACCAGTTGAGGGTCTGAAGAAGGCAGTGGGTTAGAGAAGGACCACCACTGCACAAGAAGGGTGGGGATGTCTGCACAGCAAATCAGGGGAAAATCAAAGTGAACATGACCAAGGGAGTCCACCTCTGCAAAGCCAGATGGAGATCCTCCTGCCATGCTTACGTCTCCATACAGTGCTTTGGGCCAAGGACCAAAGCAGGCAGCATCCCCACTAATAATGAGGGAGCTGCACCTGAATATACAAACTCTCCTCATTTGTTAAAAAAAAAAAAAAAAAAAGAGGCCAAAGAGTGGTTATGAGCATTTTGGCCAAGGGAGGTAACGTCAAAACAAGAAATTAAAAGGTCCCAGACCCACACTCAGTGCATGAAACCATGTCAGACAACCTGGAATACCATATGGTAGCTACCATTTGGCAGAGCCTCCTTCATAGCCTGGAGGTGTTTTGTTTAGCAGTAAACTTTCCCCACAATGTTTTCTCATGTTCTCCCTGGGCCTTCCAAAGGAGCTGGGAGCTACCTGCTCCTGTCTCACAGCTGATCCTCTTTGTTACCTGCACCTTTATTAACAGCATACATGAACGCTTCCTTGCTTTACCAGAAATACTGAGATAGATTTTGCCCAAAGAGATTCCAAAGAGCATTTCACCACTGTAAGTCTTGGCAGAGATCAGCCCCTCCATGCCTGGAAATGCTGCATCAAAACACAGTGTATCAAGTGCTATACAGTAACACCTCTTAAATGTTTACTACTAAATTCAAAATTATTGGGACCAGTAAGAAATTTTAGGGAGAGATAGAAAGCAATTAACATGTGGCCTCATAAAATGTCAACACCATCCTTGTAGATACTCCACCTAATGCTGGCTGAAGCCTAGATTTTATCTCTAGGCTTAAGATGCTTCTCGGGGAAGGAAAAGAAAGCAGGAGGAGGCTACTGCCTTGGTAGCTTTGGTTCCTGGAATCCAGTGGCCATGGAAGATTGTCAACTGTGTTTGGAAAAAAATCCTTTCTCAATGTAGAAAAAAAAAACCCAAACCAAAACAAACCAACCAACCAACTGAAAAAAAACCCAAACCAAACCAAAGCAAACCAAAAACAACAAAACAAACAAACAAAAAAGAAAGCAAAAGACCAAAAGACAAAATTCTGAAGGCATGAAACAGTAAGGCTGAGAATGAAACCCCAGAGCATGTTATTTATTCACAGAGGACCACATCAGCTCATGGTTTTTTAACTCCCTCTCATGATGCTCATGATGTTTGAGTGCTTTACTCATGATCCTTATTTTCGGGAAGGGAGATAAGTATTTCTGCATCTGACCTTCCTTATCTGGGCAGCTGATGTCTTTATATCCTCCAGAGATAGTACAGGCATTCCTGCTCTGCCTCAGCCTTTGGGCTTATGCAGCTGCTCAAGGAGATGCCACACCACAAATGGGCTGCAGAGAAAAGGATCCAGTAAGGAAAAGGATCCAAGAAGCAGTCCTGCAGCTGCAGGACTAGAATACCAGAGTACCAGAATGACCACAAGGAGCTGGCCACATACCAAGGTGATGGCTGTAGGGCCAGCATGGGCTGTGCTACGGGGACCCCTGTGCCACGTGAATGGGGACAGGGCAGAGACATTGCTCCAGAGTCCCGTGTCACACAGGAAGCCAGTTTCATGCTTTCTAAAGTGGTGCAACTGTAAATGCTTTTGCCAGCAGGGCCTGGCTTGAGCTTGGTTGATAAGCCTGGGTGTGATGCCTTGTTCCTGTGGCCATGAGACTGTTTTGCCACCAGACCCAGGGAGCTTGGTTCTGGGCAGACCTGGCTGGTGTCCCACACAGGGCAGTGAATTCCCTCTCCCCTGGCAGCACAGGTACCACCACCTGTGATGCTTAGCATGAAAATACAAATCCTGAGCTGACTGAGGTTGCATCACCTGGGTGCTACGTGGACATCCTGCTGTCACCCTCTGGTTGGTCACAGCACAGCCAGAGGGTTCAGGGCTGACACACAACCACTGCTGACACACACACACATATCACTCCCTGCTTCTCCAGCCCTTCTGGCTTCCTGTTCCAGCCAAAAGACAATTGAGAGGCCTCCATTTCAATGCCCTCAATGGACCAGATCTTGGCAATGCCTGTGCCCCATCCCGAGGCTCAGGGCTGTGGCTCAGGCATGTGCAGAGCAGAGCAGCCAAGAATGGTGCCACAAACACAGGCGGGTGGCAACACACCCCTGGAGCTCCCTGTGCTGGGGGACCCACAAACAGACACTGTCCCCTCCTGGCCTTTTAGTTTCTTCAGCTCCCAAACACCCAGGTGAGGGGCTTGCTGGAGGCAGCCTGGCAGTGGGGACACTGAGAGGGTATGTGTGTTTCTTTTTCCCAATGCTCAAAGCACAACATCAGCCTGGTGATTAGCAGCAGACCTTCATCTCCCCATCTCCTGGCTGCTAAAAACATCAATAAATTCACATGAACAGTTTTCCTGACTGTTTTGGAAGGCAGGGGAGCCCAGGGGTGCTGTGGGGTGGAGCAGAGGGTGGCTGTTTTACCCCCAGCTCTCTGCCATAAGGTATGCATGGTCCACAAGGCCTCTGGACACCCACCCACCCCTGTCCCCCCCTGTGGGCTCACATAGCTCCTGCTGAGCCTTCAGTGAGGGCTAAGGAGCTGCAGAGAGGCTTGCCTGCCAGCAGCAGGCTGGGCAAGCAGAGAAAGGGTGTGTGTGTGCTTTGTGCAAGCATTTCCAATTCAGAAACCATTTCAATTAAAAAAAAAAAAAAGAAAAAAAAGAAAAAAAAGAAAAATTATCATCAAATCCAATAAAAAGCAGCCCATCCACATAAGCCACAGGAATGCAGCTTAGCTTATTGGAGACTCTGTGATTTGAAATAATTAAGAAAGGTAAATGAGAACAACCCCCCCGGGTCTCTGCAGCAAATACCGAGCAGACAATGAGCAAGGAGTGGTTTTTGGAAGGAAAAGATTACTTGGTCTGTTTGGTGGGTTCTTACTTGTGGCTGTTTGCTCATCCCATGCCTGTGCCCGTGATGACATGGTGAGGTGGGACCCTGAGAGCCCTGAAGGGACTGGGGACCTGGGCTAAGCTGTACAGGGCAGTGGACATGGCCATGCTGTCTCCCTGGGGCTGGGACTGTCACAAGTATTGCAGCAATAAAGCTACTGTTAGGGTACTTGAAACCTGGCAGGAGCAGGGGGCAGGGCTGGGGACCTTTGGCAGTGCTGGCACAGAGAGGGGAGGTCATGGTGGAAGAGGAGTTTCTGAGCAGCTGTGTAGTACCAAGGGAGGTGAAACCAACCTGCTGTGGCCACCCAACTGATTGCTGTTGATGGATCACACACCTTCTGCAAAAGGACCAGCATAACATCTTCTGCTTTGCACTGCCTTGGGTTACACTGCAATAAGGATAGAGCCAATAGTGCCATCTTGAACAAAACATCTTTTAGAAACCTCTCCTGGTCGAAAGCTACACCATCCAAGGAATTACCTTTTATAACCAAGCTTCTTTGAACCATTAGTGAGGTGGAGGAACAGGTTAGCAGCAACACTGCTGCCCCACCAGAGCATCGAAGCTTTGCCTCTATGCACATATATGAGCCTGTCAGGAAACTGTTCTCACAGTTCACACCTTTTTTTTCCAGGACAACAAATGCTGTTAGACAAACATTATCCTTCAACAGATGCCTCCCAACAATACCTGACCCCAGCTGTCAGCTGGAGAGAAATAAATGTACCTGCCTCAACATGTCTCAGGTTTCTGGTGGCTTTTGAAGCATAGAAAGCAGTGCTCATCAAATCCTCCTAGCAGGAGGAAGATGCTCTGCAGAGTAAGAGGCTGCTTGATCAAGGAGACCTCTGGAAAAAGGCAGAGGAGACCTGATCTCTGAGACAGTGAGTGCAGATGGAGCAGTCATGGGGCTGAGCACAGGCTTGCACAGCCCTGGGGCCAGCTCTGCTCTGTGGCAACCCTGGCAAAGCCACTGAGGGTTACCCACACAATGAGGTTACTCCAAGATAGAGATGAAGCCACGTCCGGAGTCAAAACTATTGACTTGAGAGTGTGGTTTTTCTCATGGACAGTGCCACCTTGGTGTCACAGAGTCCCACCACTGTGGGATGCCACCTCATACAGGTGTTCTGCAGCACCTACTGCACCTACCACAAACCTCACAACAGCCATGCACTGCTGCACAACAAGAGACACAAACTGAAGCAGTCTCAGATTGCCTTCTTACCCAGCACCTGGATTTGTCTGAGGCAGTGGCTGCTGTCCACTGGAAGTTGGGTGGCACAGAGATGACAAGAGGAAGGAGAGGCTTGTAGAAGACAAGGTTGATCCCAGATAGCACAAAGGTGGCAGCTTGGCTAAAATCATACATTCTTGAGAGCTGAGGGATGGGAAAATGCTGCTTCATGACCTTTGGCACTGGGTCAGGTTGCTGTGATGCCCTCTGTCTCCAAGCAAGAGACAGCAGCAGGCAAGGTGTGAGTGCTGGTCCTCCCAGCTACCCCCACACAGGCAGAGGACACAGTATGTCCGAGCCAAGTTACAACACAGAATCACCCAGCTCTCACTCCTTACAACAGTTCATCAATCTCTTTGGTTTCAGATCCCTGTTGAATGAAATCCAAAATAAGGATGGAAAGGGAAAGAAAGACATTAATTACAAATCCTGACCGTTTTGTGCTACTGCCTGGATCTGTTGCATCTCTTCTAGAGAGACTAGTAGGTCGTTCACCTCCCCAGCCTCAGCTGAAACTTCTCAGCTTCCCAAGATTTACTTCAAAACCCTGTCAGGAAGCCCCACCAGCACAGTGATTCCCAGTACCACCATGGCTGTGAAAGAGGGCCTTGATACCCAGGCCACCCTCTGTTCCCTAGAGCCCCACTCCTGAATGATACCTGTGTTGGAGGGCCAAGATCCCACAAGGAACCCCTTTGCCAGTCAGACACCTTGCAGGCAGCAATGCCAAGATTGCCTTCGGCAAAAATGTGTTTCACAGCCAAGGAGGGAAAAATGCCAGCTGGTCTGAGCAGGGCTGTGGTTTCACCCAGATGGTCCATGCAGCCCCCCCTGGCCATGGTGTCCCCAGGGTGCTTTCCCCATTCTGGGGCTGAGGGCACAGCAGTGAACCCTCTGTCCCACTGTCCTTTTCTCTGTCTTACAGATTTCCTCCTTCATCACACCTGCTCCTTACAACCACTGGCAAAACCCCAGATGATTATGCCCTCATTGCTTGCCCTTAGTAAGGTTTTTATTTCCCCAGTGCATGGCTCATGCTCAGAGCAGGCCCTTTCAGGAGCAGCTTTCCACCACTGATGAAGGAAGAGCAGAGCAAGCATCTCTGGAGAGTCCAACTGCACTGCACAAAGCTGCTGATGGAGATGACATGGACAAGAGAACAGGTCCTTGGTGTGGCAGCAGGACACCACTCCGCAAAAAGCAACCAACATCAGATAACAGTAACACAGTTCATGTTGCAGCCCTGGGGTTTTAGCTCCTCAGCTTGCTGCAAGGAACAAGAAGTCTTCATCTTTTATTAGCTGGAAGATCCAGAGCAGACCCTTAGGGTGTCCTCACAGGGATGGTTGCTGAACTCTAGGAACAGGACACTGGCAGAAAAAACAGGATCATCCTGGAATTATCAGCTTGGGGGAGGAGGGATAAAGGGTGCTCTGGGTCTGTATTTCTTGGAAATTTCATCCTTGCTCTTGTCCTGCTGGCTGTGATGATCAAAAGTCTCTGTCTGGCAAGGCCAGAGAAGATCCTAGGTCACCAAGGATGTGAATCCTAATGTCCTTGGGTGAAGAATCAATGCCAGGTGGTACTGAGTCACTGTGGGCTATACTTTTGTCTCCAGAGAAGCAAAAGCAGCTTGCAACAGTCCATCAAGCACCAGAGTCCCTCTTCTGCTGGGAACCACCAGGAGATTCCAAACAAAGCTCTTCGGTGAAGGTCAAATGAGTTGCCTTCAACTCCTTGTGCTGCTGGAACCATCTCCCCCATGTCCCAGATCAGGTTGGTGCCCGAGGCTGAAAACTGTGGGTGCTTGTCCTGCTCTGGCTGCAGAGCATCAGCGAGAGCTGGTGATGGGTCCAGATGTCCTGGAAGGCAGCAGGGTCAAGAAGGGCTTGCCCCAGCCTCTATGTCCCACATGTCCCTCAGGTCCTGCTGCAGCCTTCACATGGGCACCAGAACACCCATCAATCTCTCCAGATGTCTACAATACACCCTCTTCACTCCCAGGGTGAGGGGACCCCCAGGCAGCACCCACACCCTCTGCAATACCTTCTGCTCTCCCCTTAGCTCTGGAACAACCCTGCCCTTCTTCCCTCAGCCACAGACACTCTGAAGCCTCCAGCCCTGGCTCCACCAAGGTTCTGTGTTTAGGGGTCATTATTCTGAGGTTTGGCTTGTCCTCTCCACATGGATCTATGGGTGGGTGGCTTTCAGACTCATCTGGAAGCATTAGTCCTCCATGCTGTGTGGGTCTCCCAAGAGACCCATCACTTTAGTGCCTTCCTACTCCTGGGATAGCTGCTGTCTTCCTCCACGAAGAGACAGCAGGGCTGGGGAAGGCTGCAGCTGCAGGAGATGAGAAGGCTGCTCAGAAGAAGGGAGGGAATAAATCAAAATCTTCCTCCAGTTGTGCTCGGGAGAAAGGAGAGACGAGCAAAGCCCTGGACCCCTGCAGTGAGCTCCACAATGGAAATGTTCACAGCTAACCATACCAGCCCTTCAACCTACAAACGCTCTGCAAGGCTTGGCCATCACCAGCCCTGGGGAGATGGGGGGAGAGGAAGGTTGTGACCCCTGGCAAATTGGGAAATGTTTGCCCCTCCCAACCTCACAGTTACTCTAAACAAGAACCAGACACTCCACAGTTTGCTACCCTGGGAGAACCCCTTAGCAGGGCTTGTTCTCATCCTCCTAGGGGCTTGGCTTCCATCTGGGCTGCTGGTTGAAATCCAGCCCAGCCTGGTAGAGACTTCAAAAGACAGTGTCATCTGAGGAGTAGTGGGTGGTCCATGCCAAGCAAGTCACTGGCTGACTGTTCTTATATAAGCCACCACAATAGGGCCTCCTCCTCCACAGCCTCAGAAGAAAGGAGAAGGGCTGTATCCACCACAGGGAGCTGAGCCTGTCCTTGGCCCTGAGGGTGAGCATTCTGGTGCAGAGCAAGTCACCCTTACTAGGGTGGCATGGGGATGTGGCCATGCCCCTCTCTGAGTAGAGGCTATCTGTCTGACTGACTGTCTCTGTTGGGTTTGTCCCCCTGGCTTCAACTTCTGCTTGAAAGAAAGCAAAACAAAGCACACCACCAGCAATGGCACACAGGAGAATGGCTCAGCTCAGAGGAGGGGGACACCTCCACTCCCCGCTCTTACAACATCCTGAGCAAGATCCAAATGTGCCAAACTCTGAGAGGGAGAATTCCACATCCTGCAACGGGCTGAGGGAGATGCAAAGGTGGTTGAGGAGTTCCTGCAAGGGCTGTGGGGCATGGTGGGGATGCTGTGTGCCTGCAAGCCCCAGCAGAAGGACACCAGCCAGGACTGAGGTCCCGCTGCCTGCTCCCCCGGGCCCCAAATGGAGGGGGAAAGGGGTGAGGGGCTGAAAGCAGGAGGGAGATTCTCACAGCTCTGATAGGCAGACAGGGAGGGAGGAGGGTAGGAAGAGGGGGGAATCCAAAATGAGTAATAAAAACAAAATCCCAGTAAGCACGTTAGAATTCGTTTGAAGTGCAGAGGAGCTTTCAGGAAGGGTTATGTACATCTCCCAGCCCAGCATGATTTACACATTCCTTGCAAGCAAAGGAATCTTCCCTGATTTGAAGTAAAACAGATGTTTTGGGTTTTCCTTCGCCACCCTCCCCACCCCTTTTAATCATTCCTTTATTGAAATGATGGCTACACAGCTACCCAGCCCAAAGCAAGAGCCCTTCTACCCCAGCAGATCTCCACCAGCACAGGGACTCACTGCACTGCACTCCAGGAGAATGCCTCAGCATTGCTGGGACCATGCTTGAGAGCATCTGGAGCCCTGCTCTGCCACAAATGATGCTTTGGAGGTACCACTCCCTGCAGGTTTCTTCCCTTCCTTTTCCCTCTTCATGGAAGGATTTGCAGCTACCAGAAGCTTTTACTCATCTGCAGCTAGAGCTAACATGGCAATATTCCATCCTTGCTCCACCAACCTAGCTCCAGGAGACCTTCTAACCTCTAGTACTGGTCCATAAGACTTTGTTTGATGGTTGGGACCTACTCTTGCTCCTACACACCTCACCCTGGTCCTGGTAGCATCACTGAGAAGGGCAGCCTGGCCAAGGTTTGCACAACCCAACACAGAGGATGGTGCTGGGTTGGTAGGCTGGAGCTGTAACTGGGTCCTGGTTTGAGCACTGTATGATCTCAGCCAAGATATTTTTGACCCACATTTTTCACACTGGAAAGTAATCTGGGGAGGGCACTTCCTTCTTCTAAAGGAATAACCAACACTGAATGCAGCAGGGACTTTTGCATGCTAGTTAACACTGCAAACTACCAGCCTAGGCCCTTGAGTTTACACTAAGAATAATAACTCATGGCCAGGACCATCCATCTTCTCCATCTTTTTATCTTTTTCTCTCTTTCTCCCCCCCTTCATTCCTTCTTTTCTTTTTCTTCTTTCTCTCTCTCTCTTGTTTTTTTTTTTTTTTCTTTTTCTTTTTTCTTTTAAACCCTGTTGTTATTTCTCAGTACTTCGTTGGTGGCAGGGTGGGAAGGGTTTTTGTAACACATTCACGTACCACTGGGACTTGCTCCCATTCCTGTCTGGTACAAGAGATTGCACAAGACAGAGAAACAACCGGGGATGAGGAAATGCATGTTTATGAGAGGCAGCACTGTCATCGTGAGTGAGGGACCCCCTGCAAGAAAGCCAGCCTGGGAGCCAGTGCAGAGTTTCCATTCTCTCCTAACACTCCATTCATGACTCTTTTCATACCTCCCTGGAGGCCCCACCACTGGCCAAAGTCCCACCGCACGGCGCAGGATGCGCGCCCTCCCCTGCGCTGCCTTCCACGATATTTGTTACTGGGGGTAAAGAGAGAGGCATTGCTGCCTCATAAAGACACTGAATTGGGAAAGAAGTGTCCTTTGCTGTTGCATGTGCTCCTTGATTTCTTCAGGAGGGATGGCTGGGCAGTGGGTTTTCCCTCCTGCGTCACCCACCACCTTCCCTACTGCCCACCTCACCTCTGCCCACTCTCCTTGTGCTCACCCTCACTGCCCACCTCATCCTCATGGGACTTCTTGTTCTTGCCCACCATGGAGATGTGCACAGGCCCTCCCCACCCAGGGTGCTGGGATCACCATGACAAGCATCCTCCTGACCCGATCAGGAACCCTCCATATAATCCAAACCACATTGCTGCCTGATGGGATCGAGTCATGGGTAAATAGCCTTGACTGAAGCAGCCTAAAGGAGTGAGGGATCCTGTATCACCATGAGTAATGATTTAGGATCATACATCCTTTGCAGATGACACAGGGAAGGTCTCACCCCTTGCTATTCCCTGGCCCCATCATCTTCCCCAGGAATAGTTCCCATTCCACCTCACCTCAGATGGTCCAATCCTCCTGGTGACAATTCCTCCTGCACACAAGGAATGCAATGGCTGATCTCTGCAGAGCTCCCAGAGATGGGGCTGGGGTCTCCCCTCAAACATGTGGAGTATTAATAAAACTGAAAGCAACCACCCACAACACACACACAACGACCCCCTTGGGTCCCTTGCCCCCTGCTTCCTCCCCCCCCTCCTCCACACACCTCAACTTCATTATCTCTGATCTTGAGCTGCCTATTACATGGTTTTTGCCAACATAAATATTTAATCCCAGCGCACTGCACAGAGTGGCCCTTGTGGAGTTAATGCTTCAACTCATTTTTCCACTTGGAAAACAATTCAGCATGTGGGAGTGCGGCAGGTACAAGCCAGGGACTGAGGTGAAACTGGAGAAGGGTTGCAAGAACTCAGGGACCAGGTGAGGTGATGCAGGTGGGCTTCACACCATGAGGTGGGCTTCATGCCACGGGATGGGCTTCATGCCATGGGGTGGGCTGCACCAGGGCAGCTCTGCTGGAGCAGGGTTCAGGTGGGAGGTGATGGAAGAGCCACTGCAAGCTGCAGCCTGGGGAGCAGGGTACAGGGCCAAGGGGAACAGAAGGTGCATTTGCTGGGTTGCAGCAGTATTTAGGATATTCCATTCTCTTGGAGGAAAGCCCAGTCTAAAGGGTTTGCCTCACCTGCCAGTGCATGGGGCTAACCATGATCCCAACACTGCTCCACACAGGAGGTAAATTCATCAAAACCTCAAAATACACCTGCACACCCAGAGGCTGGTTAGAGCAGGATCTGGCCATGATTTCACCCCAAATGGACTAGATCATGTGTTTATAGGGCTATTGGGTAGCAGTAAGGAGCATGCTTCTTGTACTGGAAAGACCCCTAGCAAAAAGAGGTCTCACAGACCCCCCAGATCCAAACACATGAACAGGATGGGCAGACACCTACAGCAGTCCTCATCCATACATCTCCAAGTGATGACAAAGGGCAGAACCCCAGGGGACACAGCACTGCAAAAGGTACACAAACCCTTACACAGCTGCCAGACCCAGAGGGGAGAAGCACAAGAGGCAGAGGGGACAGAGAAGGTGACTGATAGTGCTGATGCTTCCCAGAGGTAATCTGTCACTTGTCACAGACCACAGCACTGCTGAGAAGGTTGGATTAATAGGATAATCCTGGGAAGCTTCAGGTCCCCACCTCGATGGGAATGACGCAAGTGGTGCAGGTGGGAGAGAGGGTGGGGATGCTAGAGACTTTGTTTCTGTCTTGGTCTCCAGGATACCCACCCTAGGCTGATGGGGAACCTGTCAGAAGAAGCACTCTGGACCAAAATGCTTCTTCAGAACCCTTTGACATGTCACCACAGAGATAAAGGAAAGGATTTCAAACTATTTCATGCCCGTAACACAGACCAAGAGACACACTCCAGCATCCCCAACCCTATGCAAGGAACTGGCATGTGTAGAGCCTTCCGTGTGCAGGACATGTACTCCCCCCACACCTTGCCACAGAAAAACTGGAAGACTGAGATGTTGCAATGACACAAACCAGATGAAGCTACCCCAACCCAGCAGCAGGCCCTTCTGCTTGGGGTTGTGCAATGAGGTTAAGAGCTGAGGCTATTTCCATAACTGCAGGGAGGTGGGAGATGCTCAGAAAGAAGCAGAAAATTATGCCAGGGGCTGGCATGCTCCAGACAGCTCAGGTTGCTGCTGCTGTGCACTGCTCTGCAGCTTCCCCAGCAGAAAGAAAGTGGAGAAAAGATGGAAGAAAAGCAACGCCTGATTCAGGGGTATGCCAGCCCAGAGATGAGTCAAGGTGGGCACTAAAGCCCAACTCACTGAGCCCAGCCAGTGGCCCCAGGTGTTTGGGTAAAGCTCTACCAGTGACTCCTGAAATCTGGGCTTCCTTCACACCCCTCCCTGCCAGGGCAGAGGGTTTCAACACTCAGCTCCATCAGCTGTTAATCCAGGACCATGCCCCACCACCCCCTCCATCCCCCATCTCCTGAACAAAAAGCAGCCCTCACCCCCTACTTCCTTTTTTTCTTTACAAACACTTAAATTATGACGTAAGCTTTGGCTCCAAGGGTTTTCAGTGAAAGCCAGGGTATTTTCTTTCCCCTTTTCATAACAGAAACCATATTGCCATATAATCAAATTTATCTCATTCCTGATGAGGGAATTGTGCATGTGTGTGAGGTCACCAGGAGCCACGAGGGCACGTATGCTATGAGGAATCCCTCTGAAGGTATTCCAGACAAATAACCTTGGCAGTATGAGGTGGCATCAGTTGTAGAGACCAAGAAGAGAGCAAGTGATCCATAACTACAGTAGGGAGCACTGCCCATGATGAGTCCCACCTCACCAGGTAGATGCCACCTCTGCAACCAAGAGTTACTTCTTGGCTTTCTCTCCCACTTTACTATGCTGCTGGGCAGAAAACCAAGCAAAGGGTGGAGCTCGGGTTTAACACATCTGGTTTACAGGTGGGAAAACTGAGGAAGAAACAGCTCCTTTGAGGTTCCTTGCTGACCTTGAGTGTCTCCATTTTACACTGACTTGCTCTGGTGCAAATTCAGCTGAAGCCAACAGGAACTGTGACTCTGCTGGTGCAACCTTGAAGATGATGCTCCCAAAATGGAGATGCCTGAATTTATTGGTTACTTTTGCAAATATGAGCTCTGTAGCAGGGACTTGGCCACCCATGCACTAACCTAACTTGAGACAGACAATAAGATCTGTAAAGCTGAGGGATTTCTAAAGCCTCAGGACATGAAACTGAAATGTGGCTACTCCTGACAAGTCTACTTCTCAGCAAAAGAGTTAAACAGCAGCAGCTGCAGCAAATAAATTGCAGGTCATGCCCTACACCACTTCCACTCCATCATCCAATGCCAAATCTGGCTGGGGTCTAGGGCAGCAACACCTGCCTTCCACACCACTGAAGATGGGACCAGCACAGAAAATTCCAGATCCACTCAATAGCTTCAAACCAGGAGAACACAAGCAAACACCTTTTGCAGTGGCAAAACAATCCCCAAGCCCAAAGAACAAGTGGAAGTTCACTCAAAATCTACTGGAAAGCAGTTGAGTTCAGTGTCTGGCTGTGCAAGGGCTCTGTCACCCAGGCAGCTCCCCCAGGACAAACTTCCTGCAGCTGGGAAGCAGCCTTGTCCTGTGACCTTGAGAAGGGGTTGCAGATAAAAGCCACCACAGCATGACCAGGAGGTGGGTACTTACAGCTGTAATGCTCTGCACAAGCCAAAGATTAAAAGAGAAATGTATTCTTTTAAATGCATAACAAATAATAATAAGAAAATGAAGATAAAGTCTCAGGGAGACAAAGCTGGTGAGAAACTGCTGCTGTTGTTACAAGAAAAGGATGGGGTGGGATGTGCTGCAGGTGCCCTTTGGAAAGAATGCAACAAAAAAAATGTTTAACTTGTTTTATGGACTTGCAGGCCATATATGAGATGCATGGACATTGCTGATCTTGGAGGTAATGGCATCCAAACTCTGATTCTGGAGTGTGGAGGAAAACAGTGGGCAGGTAGGATCAGCTCATGACTTAAAATAAAATATTTATATCAGCATCACCTTTTGGACTTAGCATCTCCAGCTTTTGGGCCCTGAGATCCCATCCAGAGTCCACCTAAGCTGATTTATTCCCTGGGCCATGGGTATGGCTCTAGCTTCATATCAGTGGGTGCAGTAGCATCTGAATACCTGGACACCAGGGCAGCTTGTCACATCCCTCCTGGGGTCTACTTATGGGTACAGCTGAGCTTCACTCCTTAAGGCTAGAATTAGCTTTGAGTTGTTGAAAAGTAGCAGACAACTCTTGAAAACTTGAGTTGTCTGCAAGCATCAGCTTGAGCTGTTTCAGGGTGCAGGGAAGCAGTTGAAGGAGGAGGCAAAACCTTCCCATCTAAACATCACAACGTTGGCTGGCGACACATGAACTCACACGTGGCAAATCCAACCATAACTTTACAGAGACAGAGTCTGCCAAGGGTGTGTGAAAGCTATCCATCCACACAACCTCCCACGGGGAGGGGAGAAGCACCCTAACGGAGACCTGAAGCAGGAAAAACATCACCAGCACCATAGCTAATAGCACCAGAGCTGATACCTATGGTATCATCTCCAATCCTGCTGCCCACCAACCCTGCCAGGCTGCACCCTGGTACCCCCTTGCTCTCCTCTCCATTTGGCAGAAGAGGTTGAAGCTATGGCACTGCCAAGCACTGCCAGGCTGCATCTGCCTTGGGCTGGCTCACACCCAACCTGCTTGGATCCATCTGCATCTGTCTTGCCTATTATTTAAACTCCAGGTTCAACACGAGCAGAGTTTGTTCTGGACTGTGCATGTCTCAGCAGGAGCTGCAGGTGTGTGGTGCCACTGCCTCTTGGTGACAAAGCCCTGAGGTGACACTGTCTCTTGGTGACAAAAGCCCAGTACTGCCCTCAGCAAGTTGATGCAGCATGGAGGTGCAGTAGCAGGAGTTTCATCCCATCTGGGAAACTCCAGCTGGCAGAGCAGCATCACCTGCTGTCTCCAGTACTGTGGGAAAAAAAAATATCATTTTGCTGCCACATTGGCTTTGATGGGAGGAAAAAGAAAAAGCAACAAACATAAACATGCTAAGAATAAGAGAGGGGAGAGTGTGAGACACCAAGCCAGCTCACAACATTTTCGATGGCATGTCAGGGTTTCCTTGATGTGACCTCAGGTAGCTGGCTCCCAGATTGCATGAGGACATTAGGAAGAGAAGAACATATTTGTTGCCAGAAGTTTTGCTTCCCTGACTGAAAAAACAATTCCCATAAGTGTTCTTCTGAAGTGGGGCTTATGTGAAGTGCAAGCAAGGGCATCCCTTGACTCTGCTAAACTCCAGCCCACTGAAGAGCTTCAGGTGTGTCACATCACTTCTCTGCTTCAGTTGCCCTACCTAGGACACACCTAAAAAGAACAAAAACATTTGCCCTTCTCCCGACCCATTTCTCTGCTATGAGAAAAGAGAAACACCCAATCTAAGCAGTGAAATCCTTGCAGCCTGGAAAGGGAGAGGGCTCATACCCTGCTGTAAGAATCACATCAGCATGGACCTCAGCTCTTCAGCCTTTATTGAAAAGGTGCTCTATACCATGAAGGACCAATGAGCAAAACAAATGAGTCCAATGCAGCAGCAGAATGCAGCTTTTTCTGGCTTCAAGCCAAACCGAATCCAGTGACATCTGTGTTGATACTTATATCCCATCTCTTGTACTTGCTTTGCCATAACTCAATGAGATAAGACTTGGAGGGACCTATGTGAGTGGCATCAGGTTTCTGTACACCCAGAAATGAGAACAAGTCTGTAATTGGAAAGAGTTGGTGATAGGGATCTGGTGCTGGGTGGTATCCCAGAGGTCCGTGTGTTTCCCAACAAGGAGAGGCCAAACTCCTCCTCTCCACCCCATTACTATTTCTAGGAAGAATCTGCACCCTCCTTCACCTGCAATACAGAATCACAGAATCATCTGGGTTGGAAAGGGCTTCAGATCATCAAGTCCAACCCTTAATCCACTACCACTGTGGTTACTACACAATGAGCTGTCCATGCCTCTTCCTCCTCCACAGCCTCCCACTGCCAGCCTTCTTCCAGCCTGCCTCAGGTTGGAAGATCTGGATCCAGCCATGTTTGGGACTCGGATGCTGAGATTTTTTTATAACAAAAACACCCAGAATGTTATTTCAGCCCAGACATCCTGAGGAAAGGGTGGGGAGGAGTTGGCTGAGGGAGGCAACAAAGCCTGTTCTGTTTCACTCTGTGGCACGAGGCATGAATAGAAGCAGAGAATTTGGGGAGGATAACCTGGTCTTTCCAGAGAAAGGGAGGGAGATACTCATAGACTTGGCAGGCACTAAGGAAGAAGGTTCCTCTGAGGTCAGTGGAAAGGCACCTCCTGCCTCCAGCTCTGTCTCAGGTGGCTGAATACTGGGTGGCAGGGGAAGACATGAAGGAGGATTCAGGCACAAAGCAAATGGTGGGTATAGCAATACTGCAGCAGTAGATGGAGGCCCTGATCTGAGCCACCTAAGCTAGGATGAGCACAGGGATAGAAAGAAACAGTTCCTAGCTGGAACTTGTAGAAGGAACAGACAAACAGATGAAGATATAAAGTGAGACAACCACTCATGAGAAAACAGCCAAGTTAAGAGCCTCCAGCACCTTGCCTGGCCATAAAGAAAGTATGGATGGCTTTTCCATGGCTTTTATAAATGTACTCCCCTAATGCTGGAAACTTCAACAGCAGCGGAGAGCTGGTATCCATGCAGAGGATAGCTGGTGCATGCAGCTTAATGCCAGCAGAAACAGATTATTTCCTTCCTCTGCTGAGCCTCTGACCTCCCTGTACTGACCATCCACCTCCACTATAGTGATCTTCACATAGTCCAGATGGGTCCAGACAGCAAAAAACCCACAACCAAGCAAGCATTTGAGTAGCTTGGTTCTGAAGCAACCCTATGTGAGATTCTGCTCCACTGCTGATCTCACTGTTGGAATGTGCCTCAAAAGATAATTTTGAAAGTGAATAGCCATGGAGGAAGAATGCCACTTCTGCTAATGTACCTGGGCTGGCCAGAGCAGAGCAGGGGGTGACCCCTGGAAAGAACTAATGGCTCAGGGGACACTACACCCCTTTTCTGTAGCCCAGCCTTCAATGCTGGGACAAGCAGGACAGAAGTCCCCTCCAGGCACGATAACCCTGGCTAGGGTGGGGAAAACAACTTGATTGTGCTGATGCTAATGAACCTGGCTTCTGGCAGCTGACTGACAGCTCCTCTTTGGAACAAAGGAACTTAAGGGTATATAAAGCAGTCCATTCCGTGGCCACATGTCATCACACCACCACCTCCCATCCGCCCTGTCCAGGATCAGAAAACTCACCAGACAGCTGGAGCCCTGGTGGTGAGTGACTCTCTCACTCTTTCTCTTCCACCTTCTTACTCTTTTCTCTCCCATTTCTCTCTCTCTCTCTCTCTTTTCTTGTATCTTCTCCATTGTCCTCTCTCTCCCTCTTTTGTCTGGCAACATATTCCCCACACTTTCACGGGGTTCTATCATTTTGCTTGTGCCGACTGTCAAATAAAAATTTATGCTTACATCCACCCCTTGATGGTTGGAATTTGTTCACGTGGATAAAAACAAAAAGATATTTTAATGTTACTCCAGACCATAACACCCTAAATTGATGAGGAAGGATGAGTACAGGCCTGGGACATAGCAAACACTTGCTGAACTCCTGACTTGCCTTGTTTGAGTTTCCACAAGCCAGGAATGCCTGAAAAGAAACTACACCACTCAGCCTCAGTAAGCTGGAGAACATGAGGAAGAGAAGAGGTGGATTCAGTGAAGCAGCTCAGCTCCTGTGCACACAGAGGACTCAGCCAAGGGCTGTAACAGATGTGTTTTAACCCATGCCACTGAGCTATTTAGGATCTGTCTTGGATTGCTCCAGCACTTGTTCACATGTCTTCCTGATGGAAGACCAACAATAACAATTAGTATCATATAAGGAGCAGTGGACTGCTGCCAGCATTAGCACGCTCTTGAGCACCAAGGGTTCCATTTCACTTTTCATCCCAGCTCCACAGAAAGCAGAGGTCAGGCAACATTCATCAGCCCTGTTCTGGGCCAGCTCCATCAGCGCATTCTGAGTTGCAATCACTATGATGGGTTCCCCCTGCTCCACACCTCTGCCTCATTCCTAAACTGGCCAAAATGAAATATGCTCAGTGTTAGCCAGGGTAGGAAGACAGAGGCCAAGCCTGGCCATGCTGGCAATGGAGGGTGACACTGGCAAGGCAGGTCTCGATGGGTCTTGTGTGAATCTCCTTCTATCCTGACCTTCAGCCCCTTCCCAACACTCCTGAATCCCACTGACCCAGAGCCTGGGGGCTGGTTCAGGGCCACCCTTGGGGAAACCCTCTCTGAGCCAGCAAATGGAATGCAAATGTGAGGCTCCTTCTCAGCACATGAACACGCTCCAAGGAAAGGCTCTGGAAGGGATCCTGATGACTTCCATATTATTTCCAGTAAATTTTGTGCTGATTCTTGGCACAAACACCGGAAATGAATAGGCTAGGTCAGGAATGTAAATAAAGTGAAATGTTGGGATTTAATCTAATCTATAATTATAGTATCTATGGTGCAGGGAAGAAGCCGGTGTGTTTGCACTGCAGCTCCATTGAGGAGCTGGAGGGGGGATTTATTTCCCTTGCCAAAATTTCCCTTCTTGACTGAGAGATATTGATGCCTCCCCAAGTATCTGAACTGAACGTGCTGGGCTGGCAAAGCTGCTTTACAGAAGCCAATCAGGTACAGCTCAGCAAAGAGGCATCCCTGGGCACTCAAGGACCAATAGAGGTGAGAAGCTGAGATGGATGAGCTTGTGAGGCTGAGCTGGGCTGAAGGCTCAGGGAGATCACAGGATCCACAGGGGAAGCTGGCATCTCAGCAACAAAAAGCTTGGATGGGTTTGTAAGGTGCTGAGAGATGTAAGGGCCATGAGTAATGTAAGCTCAGTCCTCCAGGCTGGGTTTGACCTCTGAGACAAGCCAGAGACCTATCTCTCAACTTGTGTTAGATGCTTGGCACATCACCAGTTGCCTGTCACAGCATGGTGCTCCCAAGCTCCCAAACCACCAGTGTGACTGGCAATAACCACCATCTGGACTGGCTTGTCCATGCAATACAACTACTTAACAGACATGTAGACATCTCTCTCTCCGCCATCCCCTTCCAGATCCACCCAGGAGGAAGCTTGATGGACTGTTTTAATCTAGATGACCTCAAGGGAGAACAATCCCTTCTCTTGTGATGTACTTTGCAAGAATTATAATATTTTTGGTTCATCAAAAATCAGCCTTATCGTCCCTCTGTGAGTGCATGTGAGCAGGTTCACATGACTGCAAGCACAGATTTCCACCATGGGCACCCACATCTGACAGGCCAGCAGGAATGTCCATGTGTGTAGGACCACAAATGGAGCACGCACATCTTTGTTGACATGAACTGCTTTCCCTCTGAGAACCCTCTGTGCAAGGACTAGCATCTCAACCCCAAGGTACCAGAGGCAAGGAGAAGAAAAGGGCTGACAAGCAACATATTTGTATCAGTCTGAAATTGCCAAGGACAAAGAAATTAGTTCTCCTTTTGTTAGCTTGTGTTTTGAAATTACAGAAGTCTCAAAAGCAGAGGAATCAATCAGACTTTGTTGGTTTGTTTGCTTGTAGAGCATTTTTTGGTTTTCTTTTTCATACCCAAGGCCACCTTTGATCTCAGGCTGGTAATACTCCAGGCAAATGGTCAACAGCAGAGTGCGGTTGCCAATAGTACTGAAGAAGAGGAAGGACACAATGTCTGACACATTTACAGAGCAGAAGAGACTCCCATGAGCTTACAGTCCCCTCTCTCAGTTTGCGCAATCCCCTCAGACTACTGAACAAGTCAAAGCCCTTTTGAAGAGTTCTGATGCTGCAGATTCTGTGTGCTCACCTAACAGCCTAGAGAAAAACACAGGTCCCTGACAAGAGCTGCAGTCAGGATTATACCAGGCCAGAGCCTTATTTTTTTTTATTTTTTCGCCACAGAAAAAATGAAACAAGCAGACGAAATTCTGTTTAAGAAATGACCCTGTGCCTGTGTTTCTGTTGTTGTTACATCTGTGTGGGCTCAGAACAGAGTGCTAGCCTCACATTTCACCGTTCTGGCTTTCTTCATCCTGTGTTGCAACTGCATGGACATCCGAACAGAGGAGTATTTGATGTGTGTGCCTATGTAGCTGAGAATGCCCAGATGTAAGTAAACACATGCTGGTTGGCCCTGGGCTGGAGCAAACGTGTGGGTGTGCTGGATATGTAAGGGACATCTCCCTGCAAAGCTGCTGTGCACTGGGTGCATTGGTTCAAGCTGCTGAGCTGGGGTGTGCAGCAGCAGATGCCAAGGAAGGTGTGCAGCAGTGTCTGCACTCACAGGGTTTTGATGCCCCACAGGTGCCAACATGAACTTGTGTTCACACATCTGTGCTTTAGTGTGCAGAGACCTGGGAATGGTGTGCCAAGCCCTGCTGAGAGGTTGTTATGGGATGGAGCCAACACTGTGCGTCACCCCAGGGCTTGTCCCTTCAGAAGGATGAGGTCCAAAGCTCCTCAGTGCTAGGGGACTGTTGCCTGCTGGCCAATCCGAAAAGTTCATGTTCTTTATCCAGGGGCAGCCACCAAGAGCAGGAGCTGCCCACAGCTACCCCAAGGACATGGGGCATCACCAGCTCTGCTGACCTCCTCCATGGCAATGTGTCTCATGACCATGAAGCAGAAACGTGACTAAAGGGATGACACAACCCTGGACAAAACCTTCCACCTATAACCCCAGACTGTCCCAGCTCTTTGCAGACATCAGGAATTAGATCACAAAGCCCTTAAAGCCATGGGTGAGTGAAACTGTCCCTGCCCAGAAGATGAAGAAGATGACATGGCAGACCAGGCTTCCCAAGAGACAGACCTTTTGGCTCCCAGTTTCATTCATTCACCTCAGCACCAGCCTCCAAATTCAACCCAGAGGTTCTTCCCTCTCCTGGTGCCCCTGGGTGGTCTCAGCCAACTGGCTGAGAGCTCCCATCCAGACAATTTTATGGGCAGTGGATTATTAGGAAGCTCAGCAGTCACTCCAGACTCTCCCTGGCACCTTTTCAGCAAAGTCCAGTTCCCAGAGATACTCATAATTATATTTAGGTGTTATATATATTTAACAAGAAAACATTTACAGTTATTAAATGACAAGGGGTATCACTTGGAGCCCTCTCCTGGACTCAGCTCTGATAAGGAGATGCATACTATAAAGGCTTCTCCTGCCTCAGAGGCTGTCAACATATTTAACTGGGGGGTGGTGGAAGCAGAGGCAAAGGGAAAGTATTAATCAAGATCTTTATAAGTTCTCTCTGACAGTCCATTTGCCAGCTCTCACTTTAAATGCTTTTGTGGTCCCATAAAAAGTTTCATTACTCACTACAAAATGTGTTTTAATTATTACAGTCTCTCTGACATTAAGCCCTGGGTGTTTCTCTTGCTTACTGTGTCTCTCCTCCATTTCCTTGCCTTTTCTCTCTCACTCTCTCTCTCTCTTTTTTTTTTTTTAAATTTTTCACTCTTACTCTCCTGACATAACCCCAAAGACAGAGAAAGTCCTGGCTAATGAACCAGGTAGAAAAGATCCGAAGCCTCCTCAAAGAATACTAAAGGGCAAGTTAATATTCCAATCCTGAAATTATCCCTTTGCTTTGGATATTAATTACTCCATAGGACTGAAACAAAAAATCCAGTCCCATGTTCTCATAGACATCTCAGAAGACGTAAATCAACAACATCAGCACTGCCATGTCCCAGCGTCCCTGCAGAAGTAACTGGGCAGTGGACAGATGGATTTAGTGTCTCTCTGATCTGCTAGATGTGTCCTCCTAATACAATCAGCAGGCTCTACAAACACCTATCACCTTTTTGACAGATGGCTATTTTGGTCCACCAGGCATTTGGCCAGGGTGGGCAACTTCCTTCAGCCTGACCACCTTAACTCAGTTCGTCCATGAGAAACAACCCTATCCCACCAGGCATGGACCTGGAAGCCCAGCATACTGAAAAAATTCCAGTGGAGTCTTCCCCAGACTCCCAGTGTCTCCAGTACTGTACTGGCAAACTCTAGTTTTCCATTTCATCAACACAGAGCTTCAGAATTTGTCCAGTGCTGACCAAAAAGGTAAATAACAATTAAATAAGAGCATCTGCATTCGCCCCTGCCCTTTCCCACATGTGTCTCCTTACTTGTACAGACCATCTGGTTCCAGGCACTTGAAAATGACTGAATAGATGCTGGTTTCAGGGACATCTCCATGGCTCCTACCCGCTGCCACACAGGATGTTGCAAGGCCAGAAAGTAAATCATCCGCAAAGCTCAAGGATTCTCCTGGAGAGCAAAGAGATGAGAAAGACCAAAACATCAATACAGGAGCAAAATTATGACTGAACAATTCAAAAACACATCAGGAACTCATCGACACAGCATGGGCATTCAACAAAGTCTTGTTGGCTGTGCCTGGTGGGAATGTACCCAAGTCTGCATGGAGAATATCACCTACGGACAGAGCAAGAAGCAAACACCCCATGACCATCAGCTGGAACTGGGAGCAGTGCAGGAACAGGGGCCAGCATTACACCATGGCTTGGGCAGCAGAAGGGTGAACCTCCAGAGGCAATGTATGGATTCACTGCAACCCCCCTCCCCACAGGATCACCATCCAAAGACAGGCTCCAGGACCCCAGGAGAGCTGGAAGTCTGCTGAGACAGAGTTCTCACATTTCTTTCTGAAAGGGGACATGTTTTTTTCAAAAATCACCTGTCACGCTGATACATGTCTCTGCAATGTTAGATTATTGGGAAAGAAGACATTTTAAAACTTGGATGGAATTGCTCTCAACATGCTGGGTTGTTTTTTGTTTTTTTTTTCGTTGCCTGAAAACCAAAGCTTTATGTTCTCTGTCATGTGCAAACTGCCAGGTCCTGGAGCTCTGACTGGAGTTCCTTCAGCTATGCTGAAGAACACTCACCCCTTTACAAGCATTTGAAGAAAAAAACCCCAAAACAAAAACCACCACTCTAATTAAAAATGCTGAATAAAGTTTTTTTTTCGTCTTCTTCTTTTGATCTTCTAGTTAATAAAGCTTATTAAACACTGAGATCATGACCCTGTTGAAACTGAAAACACTCCATTTATTAAGCTTTTGGGGCTTGATTATACAATGCCATGCAGCCTGTCTCCTTACCCTGGCCAGGCTGTCTATCAGCTCGAGCTCATTGCCTTCAATTCCCATTTTTGCATCAGTGTAATTGAAAGCCCAAGGTACTGAGCAGTAAAAAAACAGAGCAGCTGCCCTGCTGGTGCTCCCCCCCCTCAGCCCCGACCCTGATGGGAATCAGAGAAAGGTTTGCTGCAGGTGATGGATTCTGCTGCTATAAGCAAACCTGGACCTAGATTGCAGGCCTGGGCACTTTGTGCATGAGTAAATGTCAAGACACGGCAGCAGAGAGAGGAGAATTCCCTTCTCAGCACTTTTCTTTCTTTTTTTTTTTAAGCCAAAGTAACTGAGGATGAAATGAAGCACAAGTCTGGCTTCTTAGTATAGACAGTAAGAAACAATCTGGTGATACAACCAGCCCAGAACATCTCTCTGTGTGGCTGGATTACCCAGGTAGAACAAACCCTCTCTCTCCCTAGCCCCTCCAAACCACACTTGCCTCTTGTCTCAAAACACACAACTTGGTAACAAATGTCCCCCTTGGCCAGAGAAAAGAGCAGTAATAAATTCTTTTCCTCCCTAAAGGAATCCAAGCATTAATTATTCATTTTAATGCTCTCAGCACGACTTGTTCTTTCCAAATGTATTTTCAGGCAGCTCTGTCACTGGTCTCTGTAGCTTACCCCACTCCTAAGCCCCAGGTCTGTCCCAAACCCCAAGTCAATCCAAGAGGCAGGTTGGGTTGGCAGCCATAAAATCCCTCCTTGGAAGCCATGAGCACTGAATGACCTTGACCAAGGCCCTCAGCTATGGTTTATGGTTTAAATAAACAAACAAAACACTACTGCTCATTTCCAACTTTCATTTCTGTTCCTCTTCATATGCCTTCAGGCTGGATCAGGGAACTTGCTGTCATCAGAAGTCACTGAGCTCAGACACTGCTTTGACTTCCAAAGCAGATGAGTCACAAACAGAAGAAGTAGGACCAGACTTCATTGCTGAACACCACCAAGAGCTTTTAAGCCTCTTCAGATATCAAGCAACCAGCTTTTGACCATGAGGAAACCTCATGATGGGAATAGATCATCCCATGGGTGCCTGCTGTGTGATCTCCCACCTTCCTCCAGAGCACTCAGGGTTGAGAGGCAGCTGATGTGGGGTAGAAAAGACAATAGCTGGGCAGAGAGAACATGATGAGCAACTGGGAAAGACTGAGTGGGGATCTGGCCTGGCAGTGCAAAAGCACAGTTAGCATCAATCAGGACATCCATACCAGGGAGCCCAAGAGATGGGATGAGAATGGAAACCACAGGGCTGAGGCAGGGATTGAAGAGGGTGAAACCAGACTTGCAGGAAACGAGAAATGGGATGAAAAACATCATGTGCAGCCACTGAACTAAAGCATGTATTAAAATTGCACCAATACCTCTCCTTAAGGTATCCACTCACAATGAGTTCTCATCTCTTATGGTCTTTCTGGGTACCTTTGAGTGGAGAGGAGCAGGATGGTAGTGAGCAATGTCCCAAACAGATCAACAGCTGCATCACACCATGGTCTGGTTTGCCATGGAGTCAAATATGGACATGCCTAGGTGCGAAGTGTGTTGCTGTGCCCCTGCATTGGAGGAAATGAAGCTCTCAGGCTCTGCCAATGCAGCATCACCTTGGGTTAACCCCAAATCCTTGCAATAAAATCCCTACAGCATGAGGGTGCCCTGTGTTCAACTCTGAGCCCTTGGGGAACTTCTTCCTCTTGATAACCCTGCAACAATCAAAAGCAAAAAGGTTGTTATGAAAACAGCAAAACAGATGCTAGGGCTGGGAATTTTTCTGCCCCTGTCAATGCAGCAGCAAGCTGGCTGGTGGTGCCAGACTGTAGAGACCAGGCAGCAAACAGGAGGTCAGGTAAGGGATGCCCCAGGGACCTACTGACTTCCCAGAGCTGTCAATCCACCACAAACTCAGAGAAACTTTTTTGTGCTCTCCCCTGAGTAAAGGAGAGCACATGGCAACTTTATTCATTCATCTCACACAAGAGAAGTCTCTCTTTGTTTAGTCTGTGGTGCTCTGAGGGCAGTTGAAATGACATTTTCTAACCCTTCCCTAGGACCAGAGAATAAGTTAGTAACTGGAGTTAACTGAGACCTTGTCTGGGAAATGCAATGAAGGAAAACAAGTGTATTTCCTGAAAAGAGGATGATGGACCCTTCATGCTGTCCTACAAAGTAATAGTGGTCTCAGGACTCTATCACAATGGAGGAATACTGACCTAGATGCACAAGGCACTCATAAGAGCACAGAATTGCTCATCTGTATTTATGAACAAGGCACAGGGAAAGCAGGAGAGTAGATTTCATAGGGAAACAACAAACCCCACATTTTTACCATACGAGCAGAGACATAGAAAGACCAAGCAGAGATACATGAGTCTGTGAATACATCAACAAGGCATCACTCAGATGGAAAATATTTAGGCTAATGGGCAGTAATGGCAAGAGAAAGTAAATTGGATATGAATGAACAGCCTACTCCTGTATATAACCCATCTTTTAAGAAGGAGTTTGATTACTTTATAAACGGGATTATATAGATAAGTAGCTCGTGATGGAAAACAAAGAGGCTTCTCTTTCCTGTCTGGACCTGTGTTCTTGCACACCCCACCAGCAAATATAAAGGATTCTGCCTCCCAAAGCAGCCCTGAAGCACAAACCTAGACTGCTGTAGCATTTTGCTCATGTTATTAAATTTCAGAAAGAAACCAAAGGTTCTTTGCAGAGTAAATGATAGCTAAGTAGATCATCTCTGTGGAGTAGGAGATATTTTATTGACCAGACAGCCATCTGTGTCCTTCATTAATAGGAATAAATAATTGATGTCATGCTAAATAAAGCAATAAGCTGTTACAGATATCAAGGACAAATGACCAGCTCCTGTGAGGATGTCTCACCTGTGTTCACTTCCCAGTAGCAAAAAATCCAGACCTGAATTTAACATCATTATGGAAATTGCGGTGCACAGAGCAGAAGATGGTGCCTGCTGCACACTGCCTATAGGTAACAGACCAGTCACACTCAGCAAATGGTGCTGATACTCCAAACAGTTCACCAAATCCCTGCAAGACTCCATTCCTCCTTGATTCCATGCCAATGCCTTCCTAGGACTGGTTTGTCCCACGCCATCCAAGTCCCCAGGCAGATTTTGAATAAACAATTTCTGCTCTACTAATGACTCCTGGGAAGAGGCAGCTCCCTTCAGCTGGCATTTTCCTTCTTTCTCCAATGTACCCCTTGCTACTGCCTTGTCCTATTCTGCAAACGTGGCTGTGGAGTTTGGCAAACCTCCTCTTTTGGGGTTTGTAAACGTGTACATTATACAGATTCTGGATGCTGTGGTGAGTCTGAACTCTCCCTAAAACAAAGAACAGCAGACTTGGAGCTTGCCTCATTTTGTGAAGCTCTGCAAACATCTCCTAGTCACATCGGGTCTGGCCACCCTGAGGCATCAAGGTCAAGCCCCTAGGGCTGGCTCTAGGACATCCACCTGGGACCCCAGCTTTATGTCTGGTTTGGAGTAGAAGGACATCCCCAGCTCAGGTGGTAGCCTGCTCTGTGGTGAGAACATTTCTAGTGGTAGGAAGCTCGTGTGGGCAGGAATGGGGATCAAGGAATAAGAATGGATAGGAACAAGCTCAGACTCCTCACTTGCAGTATCCAAAGAGCCTCTGTCTGCCTTGGTCCTCCCAGCATCACCTGTGCCAGTGCCCAGCAGCTGTGGACAGCAGGCAGGATGAATCACCCACCAACCATCCCACTGAAGACAACAAGAGCTACAGCACTGAGTTCAACCAGACTAAACAAGAGAGCAAGACTGGGGGCCTCCAGGTGGTTAGAGAAGCAAAAAAGCAGCTCTGGAACCCTCACAGGTCTTCCCACACCTCTAGCCTGTGTCCCTTTGTTGAGAGCAGCATAGAGAGAACTTGGGCAGTGCAAACCAAAGAGGAAAAGAAGACACCTCCCCACTGTGATTCACCTTTGAGATTCCTAGAAAGAGCACAAATGGGAAAATAAGAAGGCACCAATACCTCTGTCTGGACAGCATCTTTACTAGTCTGGATGAACCCAACCCTGCAGCGTTACCAGTCACTTTCTTCTGATTGTGGGTTTTTTTCTCTCTGTCTTCCTCTCTTTTGCTTTTTTCAACCTGTTTTCAATTTATTCTTGTGGCATCTCCGACAGTGACCTCATTCTGGTACTTAAGGAGGGGGGGATGGGGAAGAGTGTCCTTTAAAAAAAGAAATTAAAGAAATCATATTTTATTTAGCTTGGTTGGTTTTGAAGCTTTAGCAGAAGAAAGATTAACGTTTTCTGCCTAACTTAATGAAAACAAGGAGAAAGCCTGTATGGATAAATAAATATCTGTGTGGGTATGGAGCAGGCACGATCGTGTTACAGCCCCGGTGGAGCTGTAATGGGGAACAGGCGTGTTCCTGCGCAGCGGCTCCCAATTCCCGATCCATTTTCAAGGAAAGAAAAACAGAGTAAAATGTCAGAGGCCCAAATGGGCATAAATGAGGGAGCCCGGGAAAAGCAGATGGGGCCCAGTGAGGACCTCCATCCCCGGCAGTGACCTCCGGAGCAATGCCAGAGAAGCAGATGGGAGAAGAGAGCGTACTCCACTTTGCTTTTGCCAGGTTTTGGTTCCTGAAATGAGGAAACAAATGGTGTGCTCAGCCCTCCAAGTCCTGTCACATTTTGGGGGTCCTTGTCCCACCCTCTTCTTCCTCCAGGGCTCTGCCTCTAAGGAAGGGAGGGTTCAGAGGGAGTCTGTGAGCAGAAGGCTTGAACCAGGTTTTTGGATGAGTAGACGGGGAGCACAGATTTGCAGAGTGGTTCCTTCACAGAGAGGTTTGGACCTGGATTTGAGGCACCTTCAGAACTGGGGCTTGGTGGGGGAAGGCAGTGAAAGGTGGTTTGTCTTGGAGATGAGGGGCTGATTTAAATTAGTGTAACATCACTTTAGGCAATGGAGCTGTTCCGATTTGCATCAACAGATGGTCTGTCTCGCTGCCTACATCATTAAAAGCAAACTGTCCCTACTGATCCTGGTGGAAGGATGTCAAAACCTCCTTCTCTACATCACTTGCCAGCTTATAAAAGAATTAAAAGGCCTAGTTATTACAAAAAAAAACTAAAAAAAAAAATCTTCTGCCCACATTCTGGGAGCATCCATGCATGCCAAACTCTCACATTAGATGGGACTCTAAGCCCCATGCCCCAGAAGCCTGCAGCCTCCGAAATAATTTCTTTGCCATGACTTTTCACAGTCACATCCCATTGGGAATCCCTCTGACTGGACAGCAGCTGTCCAGGCTGAAGTGGAACAGCCAGTGACTATGCTGTGCAACTCCAGGCACAGTTTTTGTCTCACTCGACAACTTGTACAAAGGTGGAACCTGCAGTACTCTGCTGTACGACCCCACCTTGCTAAGGTCTGACTTTTGGGGGAATTTGCTTCCTATGTCTACATGCTACTAGACCAATAATACTGAAGAGCTCTCCTCTGGGCCTTCCAGTTCCTCTGCTGATATAAGACTGCCTAGGTAAATGGCTCAATTTAAGGAGCAATGCTTTAGCTGAGCTAAGAGCCACGTTGCATTCCAGTGCCACCAAAGTTCCTTGAATGGCTTTGCTGATTCTTTCCAGGTCTAGAACTTCTTCCATAAGGAGTGACTACATGCAACTGAAGGATGGGTTGTCTTGCACTACTGTTATCAACAATAGCCAGGCATACAGAAGGAAATTATTTTCATTTTGGATGGGCTGCAATGTTCTAAAACCATGATCACAAGTCTAATCAGAAGAGTATTCTTCTTTAATAATCACTAGTAGGACTCACTGCCCCTTCATTTGAGCTCTCCATAGACTGCTTATCCCAGTTCTTTCTTAGTTAGTATCTAAGACCTCAGAAAAACTGCTCAACTCATGTAAAAATGCATTACTGCCTCCATCTCCCCCAGAGCAGTATGCTGCTGGAGGAGAGTAAGAATTAATGCATGTCATTTGGTCTTGTGAGCTCTCCAGTATTTCTCAAGGTTCACTGGGTTGCTAAGGGTCAACCAGAGCCAGACATAAGCTGACTCTGCTATGCTTGGAGCCATCCAGGCATGAGCCAGTTCCAGTCTCAAAGCCACATATTCACATTAGCATGGTGGAGAGTCCAAGTGAATTTATCTATTCCCTTGGAGTTTGCTTTGGGCTCTGCAGCTTGTTAAAATACTTGATTTCAAGGTGAAGTGGGAACCCATTTGTGCAGATACTAAGCAAAAAACTTGAGCTTTGTTCTCAGATACTTTGTATTGGCAGAAGATTTTGTCCACCACCACAGATCTAGTTCTCACTCTCATAACCACAGATCTAACCCCATCCCTCATTCTTCTCTTCCTTTCTTTTTTAGCTTCTTTTAAGTTATAAATTTCTAAACAATGGACCAGTGGTCCAGATCATGTGGTGGTCCTCCAAGGTCTATAGTCAGCACTCTGTAGCAGATCCAGGGTTCACCAGTGATCCCACCAGCCCTGCTACTTCCCCAGGGCCACTTTTCTACACCGTAAATTGATGTGACAGATACTTCAGAGACAACAAGAAAATCTGTATCACAACCTCTCTCTTCTTATATGCACAAAGCAACTGCACTCTTTCAGTTCCTAGAGAATCAGCTACTGTCCAAAAATTACCCCCAAATTTGAGATGCAAAGATAACACCAGGGCTCCAGCAATCCAGAGCACTGAGAGGTTCCATCTTTTGCTGGGATTAAGATGACAGAAATGGAGAGAAGGGAGCATAAGAGGTTTCAGAGGACAAATCATGAGATCCTGCCTGAAGAAATGCCAGTGCCAATGCCAAGTTAATTCTGGCCTGTCCAAGCAGGTCCTGGTGATACACCTACCACATGTCTGACACACAAACTTCCTAGCCTGCCAGTAGATGATGGTCTATGAAAAAAGCAGGGGAGACCTGCCAAACAGCAGGGTCAGGTCCTTCATTTTCAACTCTACTAAGAAGTCTCTTACCTTTATTTTACCTCTATTTCCAGCTCTTTATGAGTGAATGCTCCAGCAGTTTAATACCCCATAGACACCACTAGCTGACTTTCCCCTGATGGTGATCAAGCCTTACACACATATGCAAATGCCAGACTAGCAGGAGAGGGAAAGACAATTTCCTAGAAAGAAACTCAGTTGGCAATTATTTGCTAAAACCATTATTATCTCAGGTGATTTGTCAAACTGAATTAACGTAAACCCTTGCTGAACAGCCATCAGCTAGTCTGTGCTTCACTTCTCCTCAAACTTATTGGGAAAGTGGAATTTTTTGACTTCTTTAATCAGCCAATTTCTTCTGTATTGCCACTGCTTCCTGAGCCTGCTCCTGATCCCTTTGTACACGTCATGGCCCAGTGCTGAAAAGAGGACCTAGAGAGGCAACCAGTTTAAAGAAAATATTCTTTGATTGGCCCCATTTATTCTTAATGGAGGTAAAACTTGTAGATGCTGATGAATTAGTGATAAGACTTTGGCCCAGGATATTCCAAAGGCTCAGCACACACTGCAGCTAAATCTGCAGCCTGTTAGCCAACAAACGCTTACAAAAATTGGTCCTGATGGAGGGTCTGCATGAAAGCAGACCATTTATTTGGCCCTAATATGAAGTTTTTGGACATTTGAGAATGTGGGGACAGATCCTCAGTTCATAAAATCTCCTATAGCTCTCTTGAAGTCAATGGAACAATAACAATTTACACTAGCTGGGTTTCTGCATCCTGGCTGTGAGCTATTTGGAACAACTACACCATAATGATTATTACAGATATTTCAAATCACTTGTTTAAGATGGATAGGAGAATACCACTGTGTAAGAAAATTGAGAGCTGGTTTGCTATGATTTCCAAAGAATTACTGACCCATATCTTGCAAACATTTACACGTGTTTAGGTTTATTCACGTGAGTTGTTCCATTACACTTGTGTGCCAGATAAACTAATGTATATTCTTGCAGGACCAAGGTTAAAGCTTGTGCGAACACAGCAAGTTCTAAATATTTTTGTAGATATGTTCAGTTAGCTTGGATTCAGGCTAGAAAGCACGTCATTTGACTGTGCCTCTTTTCATGGCCTTTTGCCATTTATGCAAGCAGGTACCACTAGAGAAATCAAAAGCAGTATATCAGGATAAACCTGAGAAAAGAAGCAATTATCTGACCAAACTCAGAATCTAGAAAACACACACTAGGTCAGGACTAATGTATGCAAGAGTTGACATGAGTTCTTGAACAAGGAATTACCTGGATCACTAGAGTATAATCCCAACAGCTTTCTTAACACAGATAAAGAATCATTCACTTAATATTTTTGCCATAATGAAGTTAATAGTTTTCTTTAGAGATTTAATTCATTAGAAGACACAAGTCAGTGAAGAAGAGAAGGAACTAGGAATCTCTTGGCCATGAGGAGTCTACCTCAGCATCCATCCTTGTATCAGCAATGACTCCACCTTTTATACTACAACTTCAAGGTGGGCCAGGATCTCCCGACCCACTGCACCGTCCCACTGCTCACAAGGACAGAACAAGACCTCCAGTTCCTTAAATTGAGCTGATTTTGTGCCCTTGAGGTCCAAACATGTGTCAACAAGGCACCTGGCACCCAATGCACCTCCCAAAGATTGTTAATATGTCCAGAAATGTGGCAGCACTGAGGTTTGTGGGCCAAGCCATGAGTTTCATTCTAACACTCACCTGCATCTCAGGAGACTGCAGCATTGGGAGAGGTGGAAGGCAAAGGAGCAGGGACTCAAAGAAAGGAAATTACTTTTCAAGACAGCAGGCAAAAGGCAAATTTGAGGCTATAACCCAGAGCCCCAGTCCAGATCCCTAACCACTAATACTTGGCTTTCATCTCTGAAAGACTATTAACCCTTTTTTACCAGTCAACAAATTCCAGACACTGAGGCTACCTGCCATAAGAGCCCAGCAGGATGCTGGCATGGAAGGAATGCCTTCTGCTCCCAATTCTAAATCACATTTTCCAGAACCCTGTCCTGGTATCCACGGGAAAGAAGAGCTGCTTGCAAGCAGAACAGATCTGCTGGACAATGTCCCCTGGGGACCCATCTCACCAAAGGCCCTCTATGGTGGGAACAGTTGTTTGACTCCTAGATGTCCTTGGCAAAATAAGGTCTCTGGGAATGCTTCCCATCCCCAGGATCACCGATTGCTCTGGGATGGTTAGTTGGAGACATGTCATCACCAGCAACTGTGCAACATCTTACCACTCAGTGGACAAAAACCAGCTTCCCAGAATGAGCCCAGCAGGATTAAGCCAAGTGGTAAATGGAGTCCAGGGCTGTTCCAGGATCTGTGCTGATGAGGGAAGCCAGTGCCAGGTAGTCAACCCAGAGCTCGTATACCAAGGTTATCACTTCCCTCTTTCCTCCAAATCCGTAAATAGAACCCAAACATCTCTTAGGCCATGTTAGAAAGATAAGATGACTCTCTCCCATCCTTTGCAAAGCCTGAAATAGAAGCCCCACTACTCTTTATCCTAAGCATCAAGCGTAGGATGTTGACATTTAGCAGTAGGGAAAATTACCCAAACAATGAACCCTCTCAAGTCTCTCTATTCCCCTCCCTTCTCCTACCCCCTGGAAAATGTTCGTAAAGTGAAGTGGAAAAAAAAAAAAAAAAAAAACAGCCAAAAACCAACCAACTCAAACCCCAACAACCAGACCCCAACCTTCCTAAGGCTGTGGAAATAACATGTAGAGGAGAAGAATGAGTCAGGCTCTGCTAACTAAGCACGAGTCACCAGTCCTGAAGGCAGAGATGATTCACTTGGTGCAGCAAGAAGGTAGAAGAGACCAAAAAGAGAAAGCAGAAAGAAGCCTGCATGCAAGAAGAGAAGGAACTAACAAATGAAATGGTTCTGGGTTCTACCTTTTTTTTAATTGAACACCATTCAAATGGAATATTCTCAGGATGGCTCACCTGACAGCAGGGAGATTGTTCCCTTGGTTTTCTGCCCAGCCTTTCTTTCTGAGAAATGAACAGGCTTCAAGACCTCAATCCAGCCCACCCTCTGCTCTTCCCTCTCCTCCTTCCCCTGCCTGAGATGCTCAGTGGACCATCACCTCCCTGCTGCCTCTGCTCCCACCACTCCTTTCCTGCACCTATCCCTTTACCACATGACTCTGTTTTCCCCATAAAAGATGTTTTCAGGGCAATTAGAAAAGCAAGGCTTGCTTAGGAGCACAGCATGCTTGGGGGAGGCCCTCCTGGATGCCACTGGCACAGAAAATATGTCTTAAGAGATGGAGAGGAGGATGGATTCAGGTGCCTGGGGGGAACTCTGCCTGCCAGAAAGCTCTCCTGCTATTCCTCCCTTTGTCCTTCCTTGTCAGCTGTCCCCTCTCACTTTTATTTAATAACCGTAAAAATTCAAACACAAAAAACTTGCTCTAAAAAAAAAAAAAAAAAAATTAAATAGAAAAAATAAAAAAATAAAAAATTCTTCCCTCTCAAGTTCACAATGAAAGCTGTAAAGCTTTTTTCTGCTTGGAAAATTCTCTGGGTCAGTTTTTCCTACTGTTTAATCCCCGCTTTGAGTTACACAGAATGAGTAAACACATTTTATAAGGTTCTAATTCATACCTAACCCATACAGTTTATAGTTTAACCTAGTAAAATATACACACACACAAACTCTTCTTATACATACATATATATAGACACACACACTCACACACATATGCATAAAATATCCATGGTCTCACTCCTGGTAGCCTCCCAGCAGCAGGTCTGACTGTTCCAGCATGTTCTCTGCTCTGGGAGCAGCCTGGTGTGCTTAGGTGGGAATTAGCTGGCCTGGGGAGCAGCATCCACTTCATATTCTGGCAATCTCCTTTATAATAAGTAATTATTTAAGGGAATGTTACGGGAATGGCAGCATCCATCACTCCATCCTTGGAGGACTAAGGAACTCCACCAGGTGGTAGCCCCAGAATAATTTTTGGCTGCTTTCTGCCTACCTTGCACCTGGAACAATGCCCCAGGGCAGGGAGGCAGCTGAGGCCAGGCTGGAGGAGCTGCAGGGAGCTCAGCAGGATGCTCAATAGCAGCACATCCTGTCCTCTTGAGCAGGAATTAGCTATCAGTGAATTCCACCCAGGAAAAACACAACACCTGGTTTATTTTCTGAATGCTCTGGCCTGAGAAAGGGCAAAACTTTCCTTCAGGAGCCAGGTGGTTGGAAAGGGAAGGTATAAGCAAATATTTGCCCAATTTGTCAGCACGCTCTTATTCTTTTTTTTCTTATTTATTTTATTTATTTTTATTTTTTATTTATTTATTTTATAATATTTATTTAGACATAATGTGAGGGAAACCTGCTCGACCACAGCCATATGGGAGATTCCACTGGTACTCTTCTCTTGCCAGCTGCTTATGGGGAGGGAGGAGAGAAGGAAAAACAGAGACAAGAGTGGCAGGGAGTTCACAAGCAATTCAAAGAAAGTCATGGGTCTGACTTAGCAGAAGATGGGATGTCTTGAGAAAGTCAATGCATCTCTAGACCATGTGATAGATGAAAGAGGTTGAATCATCCTTCCTTGCTGATATTCAAGGCACAGGTGTAGCTTTGAGCTAGAAAATTCTCTCATTATAGAGCCCTCTTCTTTCTTTTTTTCTTTGAAAAGAAGGAATCACTAATGACACAGAGACAAGGAGGATAAACTGCAGCCCTGCGTTTTGTAAACTGCATGAGATGAGCCTGATGTACTTCTTCAATGACATAGTTCATTCCCCAAATGTGAGATGCATGGTACAATCTCATTTAGCTGGTTAACAAGAGGCAGTGGCCATGACACAACACAGGGAACTATTGGGTAAGCTTGAGAAGACAGGAATTAGCAGAAGAGCTACACAGAAGGTAAGGAGCTCAGCAATGGACAAATGAAAATAGGCTATGCTGAGGAAAGAGAGATGAGAGCCGAGTTATAACTAGCAGAGGTCTTCCTCAATCAGGCTTGTAATCAATCTTATTTCTCCCTGGAAATACAGCAATGATTTTAGCACTGATGAAGTGAAATGCACAGGAGATCAGAGGATCAGTCAAAAGAAATTAAAAGATCTCAAGGGCTAGAGTTATATGAGTGGAATGAATTTTAATATTTAAAAATGCAAATTAACTTAAAGATGGACATTAAAATAGTTCTTTTATTAGCAGGAACCTCTGAGGATAGAAGCAAAGAAGGAGGGGAAGAAAAGCCTGGATGAGAAATAGAGGAGAAATGCTGGTCACAGGGCAGCAACACGTTGCCAGTGGATGAGAGCTGGAGAAAAGGAATGAGAATTTTTGAGTAGGCTTACAAAGGATCTTCCAGTTGAAACAGCACAGAATCAAATCTTTCCACAACACAAGGCTGAACGTGGTGGCCCACTAGCTGCCAGGCAGTCAGGGAATCACAGAAAGTCTCCAGTCCAACCTCTTCAGAGTGGGACCAGCTTCAAAGCCAGAGCATGGCTGCTTGGGGTTCCATCAAGCTGAGTTTTGAAAATCTTTGGGGATTCCTTCAAGACCCACAGAAGCTGGTGTATAAATAAGCACTGCTTGGTGGCAGAAACCCCACTGGGCTGTGGTGTTCAAGAGGAAAAACCTGGGTGCATCTCCCCAAGGCTTCCAAGCGCTGGTAGCTCCCCAAACCTACACTGAGAGAGGTGCATGGGGCTGAGAGTGTCCCCAAACCTACACTGAGAGGTGCATGGGGCTGAGAGTGTCCCCAAACCTACACTGAGAGGTGCAAGGGGTTGAGAGTGTGTCCCCAAACCTACACTGAGAGGTGCAAGGGGTTGAGAGTGTCCCCAAACCTACACTGAGAGGTGCAAGGGGTTGAGAGTGTCCCCTGTTGCCCTCCACTGGCTGGAAGGAGAATGTCCCAGTGCTGTGTCACGACTGGGGACAGCACATCCTAAAAGCATCTCCTGTTTCAGCTAGGGTAATAGTCTGTGCTCTGGGAATAGAGCAGTTGAACTCAAGCTCTGTTTTTTGCTCTGCCTGCATCTCGTGTAGCAACAGCTGGGGGACATAGGTTTGCTCAAACCACAGCCAGACGATTGGAAATAGAAACGATCTTCATATATTAATTAACATCTGGTTACCCGTCTAATTACACGATACAATGTGCATGAGTTTTTTTGTTCCCTTCGTATTTTATGCATTGAATGAAAACTAAACAAATGTTGCAAAAGCAACAGTGCAAAAGAAAAAAACCCAAACAAAACACAACAAACACTACAAACACTACCCATGTTTGTACTTGCACCACTTACTGACACGTCATTTCAATTAACATGTAAAGGACATGACTCAACCATGACAACGGAGATGGTGGTGACACTAAACTGGAATTAACATCCAGCCTGATCCAACCTGGCTATTTTTCATTAAAATGGGTTTCCCTTTACACATTTTCTTTTTCATTTTTTTTTTTCTTTTTTTATGTAATAATTTGTTGAACTGAGCAGCTCAGGGCCTAGCCTAACAAATTACTACTTAGCCATTGTCAAAAGCCACTTTTAATGAAAAATGCCCCTAAAAATTTCAGCTGGACCATAAAGCCCCATCCCAAAGGACACAAGCTGATGTCACCCATCCTGCACAACACATCTGACAGTGTCTGAGCTTCTCTGCCACACTCTAGGGACAGAAATAAAAAAAAAAAAAAAAAAAAAGAAAAAAAAAAAAAAAAAAAAGAATGAAGGGGAAGGAAAGCCAGACTCATTAAGCAAAGTAATCACTCAGGTTGTCTGGCAGCAACACATTACCCTGTGCGTGTGGCCGGTTGGTGGGGCGGGTGACAGACAGCTGGTGGCCACCAGGGAGGTGACAGGGACAGTGTGCATCTGCTCTAGCAGTTAGGTGGGCAGGGACAGGGGAAGCTGGAGGCCTGGCTTGTCACTTGGTTCCAGGTGATGTCTGGGTTTTGGTCAGAAAGGGATGTTGAGAGGAGAGCAGAGCTCACCCCCTGCCCCACCATGGGGAACCTGGGGGAAATAAAAGCCCATTGCCCACTGAACATCCCACACATGCTCTTACATGATTAAACACTCCCTCAAAAAGGCTTGCAATTTATGACCTATTGTGCATGAAGAGGCCTCGCTGCTTTGCTTGGTTTGGAGCATGAGAGGTTTCTGCTACTCTTCTCTTCCTCTTCTTTGTTTAATTGCAAGTGGTAATAACCACACACTGCCTCCTGCTTGGCAGGTAACACCTCACTGGTGTGGCACACAAGCAGAAAGCAGGGCAGATCTTAGGCTGCCAAATAAATCCCTTTGGCTGGGGTTTACCTTGCTCTTCACTCTCTTCATTCAAATTAATACCATTTAACATTGGGTGTGGATTATATCTCACACCCTGCATTGGATTGGAACACTTGGTAGACAAAGCTTCTCCTTTTTCTCTGCCTGCTCCATGGTATTCAAGATCATTTGAGTCTTCAGTGCTGCTACCCTCTTATCCTTGACCAGCATCAGGAAATATGTCCAGAGGAGGGAACAAAAAGAAACCTGGAAGAGATGACTGTCATGTGAAACTCTTGGTTGGAATGGCGCAACCAGTTGCATGTCAGGGGGCTTGGGAAGGGGTGGTGGGAGCTGGCAGGGTGGGCATTTGCTCAAAGGAAACCACAGAGAACGGACCAAGCACTTGAAAGATTCCACACATACCTCCCAGATATGCTGGCGTGGTTGCAAAATCCCTGCCTGGCACTTGGGGTGGTGGCATATAGCTGGAAAAAAAAAAAAAAAAAAAAAAAGGGGGGGGGGGGGGGGGCGGGAAGAAAAAAAGAAAAGGAAAAAACTGAAACCCCAAACAGCCATTCACGGGACACAGGGAGGCTGCAAGTCCTCTCCTCTAACAAGACACCACAGGCATCGTTTCCTTGGAATTTGGGCTATGCTTGTGGTCGCCAAAGCCTTTGGTCACATTAAGCAACATTACATGATAATGCTGCAGCACTTTCAGAAGGAGGGAGAAGGAAAACAAAACAGATGACTCTGGGTGGAAAGGCATTGCTGTAAACCTGGGAGGCAGAAGAACATTCCTCTGTATACTTTTTTTGGCTGGTTGTATCCTCTCCTCCCGCCTCCTACCTCTCTCCTTTTCCCCCCTCTTCCTCTCGGAGAATTGGTGACAGCAAATTGTTGGGTTTTTTTTTAATACTATTTCCATATTAAATAGAAAGGAGGAGTGTGAAAGGCCATGTGGAGTGGTGGCAGCTAGACAGTGGAATCTGCAACTGAAGAGTGGAGTTGGAGCACTGGAGAGGTGCTGGTTATTTATAGGGTATGAGAGAGTACAAAAAATGTCTGGCCCCTTTAAGGCCCCTTAATCCAAACAACCAATGGAAAGAAGGAAAAAAAGAAAGAAAGAAAAAAAAAAAGAAGCTGAGAGTGTTGAGAATACAGGCTGGAAATTCCCTTTCTTAGGTTGGTGTTGTAGAGCAACCAGGGATCTTTGCACTCTAATCCAAAGAGAAGAGTCTGTGAGTTGCTGCCATTCACTGTCCTCACTCCTTTGGGGACACACAGACTGGAGGATCAGCTTTAAGCTTTCTCATGGGTGGGCATTTCAGAGCAGACATGGATGCTCTGGGAAGGACACTCATCAGGGATGGTATAAGCAGGGTTATTTAGCTGTAGGACTGGAAGACCACTGCTTCTAGATCTTTCCTAGGATTTCTGATGGATTTACGGCCAGCTGAATAACATCTTCCCTCTACAAGATGTCTTTCCTGAAGAGGAGAAAGAAAGACTATGGTGCAAAGAGGTGCCACACAAACCACAGCAGTTTTGTGCTCTCAATAAAACTCCTTTCTTCTTTCCAAAAGAAATGCATGAGGTTATGCCTATCTTTTCCAAGCAGACATATGGGAATTGTGAAGAGGTCCTGGAGGACATTCAGCACTTGGGTGATTTAGTGTATTACAAAGTGACTAAGTCATCAGCTTCAATGAATATACACCTGGAACCTGAATATACACAGGGAAACTGAAGACAGGCAATTCTGTGCATAGAAACGGGTCAGTACAGAGATTCAAGAGCTCGAGCAGATGACAGTGACATTAAATCCTCTGGTCTTTTCACAAGCCCTACTCCTATTCCCTAGAATCCTGTTGAACCCATGAGCTTTCACTAATAGGTTTCATTCTCCTTTGCCAGTATCAAATAGCAAATGTCAGATCTCATATGGGAACCACTAACAACATAAAAATAAGATTTATATGGAAAGATGAAGTTCAAAAGAACAGTTACAAAACCCAGAAAGGTTTCATTTGTACCCAAGTGCACACAAATAAAATTGAAGTCAAAACACTGCTGTTCAGAATTGAGATCACCATCACCTATGACCTTCTCCCACCATCCTTGTGATTGGGAATGCTGGACACTGGCTACAAATTAATTTGCTGAAACTGAGGAAAATGCTACCCTGATGTGTAAATAAGAAAAGGCTAAACATGCATTAGGTAATCCCAAACTTCATTTGACCACTTCTAGTCCAAACATCCTAATACTCCCTCTATCTCTCCTTTCATCTAAACCAGAAGATCCAGAGCTCCAGATCTGCTCCCTACCTCCCAACCTTGTGAGAAGGACCACAGCACTGTTATGTCAAAACCCTTAACTACCACCTGGTGATGTGGGTTCAGCTTTTCTGATGACCACAGAAATGCCTCAAGCACCACAGATCTGGAAAAACTGGAGGCATGAAGAGGTGAAAAGGCTTGGCCAAGGTGGGGAGAGACAAACCCCCAAGAGGCATAAATCATGACAGTTCTTCTGATGTCAGCACCCCAGGGAGGCTGAACAGGCATCAAGTGGAGCCATGAGGAAGAGAAGGGCTGAGCCTCTTCCTTCTTGTCACGACATGGCTCCAGGAAACTCAGACCTCAGCTCTCCTCCTGCTCTGGACTTCAGCCACCAGCTCATCCTGCTCGGAGAATCTGTCAGCACACCTCAAGCCTCAAAAACTGGGGTTTGAGCCAAGGCCCTCAAAAGGGAGCAAAGGAAGAATGGGAGAAAGAATCCAAAAGTGTCTTTCCGCCCTAAAGGTGAGCCCTTTGGAAGAGTCTTGAGTTCCCTGTGCTCAGCCTGGGAATGGCCTGCCAGGGGCTGTTTGATATGTGAAGTGAATGAGAACGTTACCCCCCCCATGAGGATGTTCCAGCACCTTTCAGCACCAACTTGTCTTTTCCTTTATCTTTTTGTTTTGTTTTGTTTTAAACACAGACTCTTGGGAAAGCAACTTAGCAGACCAAGCTGCAAAGCAGAGACAGAATAGAATTGTCTTTTTTTTTTTTTTTTTTTTCTTTTTTTTTTTTTTTTTTTGGCTTCTCATACAAGAATGCAAAGCATTGTCTCTCTGGGAGGAGAATGAAGTATGGGCAAGTGTTTTGGCAAGAAAGCCACAGAGGAGAATGGAAGGCAAGGATGAGGTGGGGGAAGAGGAGGGGAGGGAGAGCTGGGGGTCAGATGGATGGTTTTGTCTTTTATAAATCTTGGATGGGAAAGAGGCACACAGATGGCTTTGTGTTTTAAAATGATTCTAATAAATCAACTCCATAATCATAATCAAAATGCCCTTGTCTCTCTTTTTTCCTCCCCTCTCTTCCATGGATCACAGCTAAGCAACAAGGCTGGAGCAAGGGAATGGCAAATTCTGGATGCAAAGCCAGGCTGTGCAGAAATGGTGGGGGCCATATGTGGGTGAGTGTGTGAACCTTTGTGGTACCCCAGTGGGCACGTGTGACCACAGCAGGCCCCAGGAGCCCTCACCAGTCCAGTCAATCAGCCAGGGAACAAATGTCACCAGCAGGGCAAGGAATGAGCACAGGGGGTTTTGCAGCATGCAACAGGCAGGTGATTTTCAGGGCAAAGGTAGGATCATCCCTGCAGGATCCCGGGCCATTTCTAAGCAGGAACAAAAGGATCCAAGAATGAGAGTGAGCCTGCAGGTATCTTCAAAGAGAGGAACTATCCTGATGGTGAGGGAAGGAGTGGGAAAGGGAAGGGACATGTCTCTCCCAGGCAGGAGCAGACGTGCTGGGGAGGAATGCTGTGTCCCCGTTCCAGTGCTCAGTCTTGGCTGGGAGGAATGTGCAGCCTTTCCTTCTCCAGAGGAGTCACTGGGCCTGGAGCATGGGGGGAGCAGAGGCTCTCACTGTTCGGGTTTTCCATTTGGAGCTCCACGTGGCACAAAACCCCATTGGTTTCCTTGCCAGAGGGAGCCAGGTGGAGAGAACAATAAAAAGCAGCAAGCGCGGGGCGGGATGGTCCAGAGCGGATGCAGAGGATGGAATTAATCAGCTGTCCGGGAGGAATATCAGAGCTCTTCAGCTTGTCGTCAACGCCTTCTCCTCCTTCCCAAAGACAGACACAATGAGAGACAAAGGAACATTTCCTATTGTTACAGGGGATTTGTCCACAAGGTCCAGCCCCATGTGGAAGTCATTACCGGCTGGGAGTGGTAGGTATCCTGCACAGAACATGCAGCTAGATGGGATGGGGGAGGGCAACGGGGAAAAAGTTGAGAGCCCAGAGACGACGTGTCCCTGGCTAAGTGATTTAGGCATCTCAAGGGAGACTGTCACCATAGCAGCCAGGCTCCCAGTCCAGGGATGGCTATGGGCTGAGGTACGAAGTGTGTTGCTTAATATCACCCCTCGGACTGAGCCCAAGTCCTGAGTGCTCCTGCAAGAAGCCATCAAGGGGAGCTCAGCGCCAGCAGGAATGGATCATGAATTTCACTGCTGCTACTGAACAGGGAAGGGAGGGACAGTTACGTCAAGGTTTTCTTTTCCCTGTCTCCAACCCTCCCTAGATAGAAAAACAAAGACTGCAGCAACAGCTGTATGAGGCACAACATGAAAAGCTGACCACTGCCCACCTGCAAGTCCTCCCACTCCAGCACAACTTAGCCTTCAGGATCATCCATGGAAGAATGTAATTATCCAAGGGTGAGAGCCCAGGACTGAGCGATCAGAAAGACTCAACACTTCCAGGCTCCCAGGGGAAGGAAGATCCTTTTAGACACGTTACATCTAAGCACTGCTGTTCCACGCTGAATTGTACTTAACTCAGCAGCATCTCCAGAAGTGGTGATGTCAATGTCCTCAAGAGAGCTAGAGGGAAGGGGCAACTCAGAAATCAATGGGAAATCAACATCCTGATTCATTTGTTGCCATTTCTTGGTCTCCCTGCTCCTAACTTGTTTGGTATTCAATAGGATGGAGTCAAATAGATGTTGCTGTAGGAAAAACACAGGCGGGTGTACTACAAAGCTGCTCTCTTCAGGCCCCCCAAGTTCACCTATGATTTCTCCAACCATAAAGAAGGAGATAGAAACAAATTTAATCATGTATATATGGAAAAAAATTAATCGTATGATGCCTGCTTAGGCCATTTGGTCTGACTGAAACCACATAATGCATCACAGAGAGAAGTGATGGCACTGAGGGTCAAGGGAACAAGTGAAAGTCAATGGGCAGCTCAACACTACAGAGCTGTCATGGAAAGTGTGCCCAGAGGACACATTTCAGGCTGTGTGCTAAATGCCACCCACCGCTGTTGGCACCTTTAATGCAGAAATGTTTCTCCAGGGATCTCAAGTCATAATGAACAAGCAGCCTTCAGGCTCTCAGGAAGAGGAGGCACCACTTTTATCTGGATAACATTGGAGCAGTCCCACAGCTCCTTTGAATGCCTGCCTCTTTGAATCAGGCTCTCCAAAAACACTCAGCATAAAAGTACACAAATGGAAAGCAATACGCTCAAGGATAAGTAACCAGACAGTAAACAGTTGCCTTCCACCTAGCAGGGTTTCTCTTTCACACAGTTGACTTGCCTCAAGTTTCCACCACTGGCTGGGTTATGGCTTGGACAGAGCTCACCTTCCTGGCTAGGAAGAGGTGTCCATCTCAAGCAGATGCAAAACTCAGCCTCCTGCAAACGCCTTCACAAAACCGTAAAATTTGGGGGGAAAGGATTTGAGAGAGAAGGTAGGTCAAGGGGACTATGGCACCACAATCAATGGGACAAACATTCAGGTCTTACAGAAGCTCCAAGAACATGAAACACAAGTAACCTGCTTGCAGATGGACATACACAACTGCCTCAGTCCACACATTCCTTAACAGCACCAGGGAAGCAGAAAACCACAACCAACAGGAGAAGCAAGAACTCTCATCCACTCTCATGTGTTGTAGGACCCCTAGAAGAGCTGCTCACCCTCAAAGTCCCTTTTGCACCAGAGATGGAACAGATTTCTCCAACCTCCTGCTTATAGACTTCCTGCTCCAGCCCAACCCCACAACACTGCGTTTCTTGCCCGCGTCCAATTTGTCACACACAGAAGTCCTCATAAAACCAAATATGGACCTACAACCCTGTGCTATTTTTTATTTTAAGTAAAACAAAATAAAGTTAAAATACTTGTTATATTTCTATGTAAATTATCATCAGGAAGCTCAGGATGCTCAGGTCACTTATATTCAAGGAATTTCTTCTCTATATAGCAGGATGCCCCTCCCCACAGGACAGCATTCAGTTGGGTAATTTTACCAGCATGAACACAGTGGGTTTTTCTTGTAACTAGTGTGAATGTTCTCCTCCATTTATGTTCTACAAGAACTCCTTTTTAACAACATTTATGCATCATAACACGTAGCCCTGATCCTGCAAATCTCAACATCAGCACAGCTTTGTGTATGTCTGAGATCTCCCTGGTTTCACTGAGGTATTCATTGGCAGCTTGAGGAAGAGGCTGAAGCTGTGCTTATGGTTTATATATGTGGAAAAATTAACATAGCAATAGGGTTCAAACAGGAGTCCCCAGATCCATCAAATGTTTGACTGACTTGGTACATGCAGTCTGAAATGGAAACAGGGGATGGGAAACATAATAGATTATAATAAAAATGTCTTAAAACATTTAGGGCTACCTAAACATCCCTTCTCTATCTTTTGAAGTAATGAACATGTATTTTCACAATTAGACTGAAAAGTAGCTTGTGTAAATTAAAATTGCATTGTTCTAATACCTACAAAACACACAACATATACATGCATGAAATACATAATTACACTATAAAATACACACTTACATTATTTAAATTGAATTTAAAGTTAAAATCATACTGAAACTAAATGTATTTGTTTGCCACATGTCTCTGGAGGATGTGGTACAGTAATTCTGTAATACCAGGAACTAGAAAAATAAAATCTATGTATTGAGCTCATGTAGCTCTTTTCTCTGTAAGCTTTTTTCTCTTTTTAAACATCAACTGTTTTTTTTTTTTTTTGGCAATGTTTTTAACATCATGCACACTCTATGCTGCAGTACTGAAGCTGGTATGAACAGGGTATGGATTTGACCTGTATGGTGGGGGAAAGCACATCCCCTCCTCTACTCACAACAGTGATGCCACCAGGGCTTGGCTACATAGACCAACCCTGGCACTGCCTAATTGGCACCAGCATCATCTCCTGTAACAGTGAAAAAACAACAGCCACCACGGGAAAGGGCAGACACTGAGCCCCCATTGTCCCCAGCCCTTGATTTGGTGGCTTCTCAGTGCTCCACTTTGCTCAAGTGCTGCTCAAAGCATCCCATCAGCAGCACCACCTCTCCCACCTTCCCTCCCATGGGCTCCCCCCTACACTGAGCTCTCCTTCTCCTTGCCTCTCTCTTTCTTACACTCTCCCACCACAGCTGGTTAAAATTACGCTGGAATTTTGTTTTTCTGTCAAGTGAGTTTGGACCTGGTAAATCCCTCCCAGCCATTCCAGTGGCCTCCCAATGAACATCAAGGCTGTGTGGAACACACATGATTTAAGAAAGGTGCTGCTAGAGCAATTTCCGAGCACGTTCACCACAGAGGGTTCAGGGCAGCCAAGAGGGGCTCCTGAGGCTTGCAGACACCTGGGGAGGAACAGCAGGGCTTCCGCAGGAGGAATGGGTGAGGGAAAGAGATGCCCAAAAGTGTGTCATGTCAGCTGGAGCAGCTCACCTTGCAAGGAGTAATGCAGTAAAGAAATAAATTAAAACAGACAGCAAAACAAAACCAGAACATCCCAATCTTGGAGAAATCCCAGTCCTTTTGTCTTGAGAGACCACAGGAGCAAACATGAAAACCATCCGGTGAGAGAAGCCAACAGGGAGCTGTGGTGCAGAAGGAGGAGGCAACATTTTTGGCTGACCTGAGGGAGCTAAGGGCTTGCAAAAACATCTAATAATAAATCGAGGCTACTCATGCACAAAGGGACACCTGTGTGCCTGCACACGTCTGCTATACCTCACACAGCATGGGGAAATCCCAGTTTGAGCCCAAGGGGTTCTGTGGCATTTGACCCACCTCTGCCTTGAGATGGTGGAGGACAGAGCTGGGAAGCTCCAGGTGTGTGGGATTCTGTGTCCAAGCCTGAGAACCTCCCCTGCTCACCTCTGTCAGGAACACAAAGGGTCCCAAAAGAGCTGCCCCCCTCAAGGAAAGGCTTGGACCACCCTGAATGAACTACATGTCCTAAAAGACCAGGCTGCAGTTATGAGCAGGACTGGTTAGAAATACTAGGTCAAAAAAGCAGAAAAAAAAAAAAAAAAGTCCTTCTATGTAAAAATAACAGGTTTAGGAACAGGCACATGGGTCAAAAAAATTTGGGGTTGGGAGAAAAAATGTGAGGCAATCCTTTTGATAGTGTTGAAAGTGCCCCACTACGACATTTTTGGAATGGAACGATGCAATTTTAGCTTTCAAAGTGATTTGGTTTTTTATTTTATTTTTTTAAGACAATCACTGATGGTTTAAAAATATTAAGTTTTTAAAAGGTCAAGAAGAGAAAAAATGTTTCACTTTCACACAACAAAACCTCTAAATTAATCTTAAGCGGGTTTTATGAGGGGGCAGGGAGGGGAGGCAGAGGGCTGTAAAGGGGAGATTTTATTTAATGGAATATTTCAAATGGTTCTAGGAGGCAAAGAAGGGGAACTGTTCCCTTTGGCCATAATTACTTGTATATTGTGTATATAGATACATGTATACATGCACACACACACACCTCTCCCCTTCAGGCCCAATATCAAATATCTCCAGATTTAATTAAATACCTGTTTGTGCAGGGAAAGTAGACACAATCCCTGTCCTGGACAATTCCCAGTCCCAAAAGAGCAAACCAAAGGATGAATTCGGATCTAAGAGGCCAAGCAACAGCTTAAACTCCCCCAATGGGTCAGCAGCAAACCTGCAACCAGAATCTGAAGAGCTCTGGGTATTGCTTACTGCATTATGCTCTTGGCCAAGTATGTGGAGGAAAAGCTATTTATAAGGTGATGATTGAATGGTCAAAGAGCCGTCTACATGGGCTGGGTTGGATGTGAGCATGAAAGAGAGGAGAAAGATGGTGTGTGCACTCGTGTGTGCCCGCAGGCACGTCCATGCCCACCTCCGAGCAACCAGCACTGAAGTTCCCAAAAGGAGGTGTAGAGAAAAGCAATAAAATCAAAGACCAAATCTTGGCACTAGTTGATATTTCCCCCACCTCAAACGCAGCAATAAAAATGGTAAATTAACTTTTAGGTATTTTTTTTCCCCTCCTCTTAGTTTAGCATAAGCTTCAGATGATATGAGAAGTTTTTATATATAATCTAGATTTATGGCTTTTTTTGTTTTTCAGTTCAATGCTGGGTTATGAAAGAAAAGGAAATCATGCTTTGCTCATAAACAGAAAGCACGCAAACAGAGAATCATTTAGCTATTAATTCTGCAAACCCGATGCCTGCGTTTTTCTATGTACATAAATATAAATACATATATACACACATGCAACAAAAAGAGAAGCAAACCCTGTACTTATACATCATGATTACACACTGTATCTTTGTGTCCTTGTAGAGAATCAACTGACTTTTTTTTTTTTTGGTGTTTGAAAACACTCCAGTAAAGAGCCAAAATGTCAGTAAACACAGTAGATGTTGTCACAGTTTTCCCTTTTCAGGTTGGTTTCCCTGGTGTACAAAGGTCAGCTCCAGCATATAATTGCTGCCTATTTGACTCATAACAACATAGCCAAATAATAACCAACACATGCTGGATGCTTTATGGATGAATAATTTCTGTCCCAAAGAACTGGCAATTTAAACATTTTAGATGGAGCAGAACTAGGAGAAAAGCCTCATTGCCCAGGTTGTGCAGCACAAGGCAGGATAAATCCTGTACCTGAGACAGCTCAGAAGGTTTCCTGGATGGAACAGCCACTGCCAGCACCTCCACACCCAGCCCTTGCTGCACCCAAGGCAGAAGAAGCACCCAGGGCAGGCTTGGGAGGGTTCAAACCTCTGCTAAAAACCAGCACAGAGCTGGGCGTTTCACCTCAGCACGGAGCTTTTGTGCTTTGAGAGAGCCAAGAGGATGTAGAGGAGGGGTGCAGGAGCTGTCACCCATCCCTGCCCTGCAGGACCTGCTCTGGTTGAACAGGTAGCTGAGATCCCACCAGCCTCAGCCATGCCCCACATCTCTCCTGCACGTGATGAACATGAGCACAGAGCCGGACGGTTCCTCCAGCCCATCCTCTGCTGGCTCTGTCCCTGACATGTAAATAATGACATACCATTTCCAGGGCTTTCCAGCATATGACGCTGCTCTTTGGACCTTGCCTCCCATCAGAACAGAAAACCTGTGTCCCTGCATGACCCTCCCTGGTGCAGCCAAAGCAAACCAACGTGCTATATTTGTTTTTCAAGCCTGGGCCAGGAATGATTCCCGTAAGGCTCAGCCTGGCTTAATGGAGCTGTGTCTGTGCTGTGCCTCTAAGCCTTCATTTGGCCACAGGGCTGGAGCTGCTTTTTTTGCCAGGCTCGGGTAGGACACAACGGTGTTTGCTGAAGGGAACTCCAAAATGAGACGCAGCAGAAGAAAGCGATGCTGGGGCAGGGGAGAAGAAAAGAAAAACGGGAAATGAAGGATGAAGAGGAGGAGGGGCAGCTGGAGTGTGCTCCCAACCTTCCCCAGTGGCTGTCTGCAGACACCCTTGGCCAGACAGCCAGTTTCCAGCAAGCAGCACAGTGAGGGGACATTTGGGATTGCAGCCTGGTGCAAGCCATGGCCAGGACCTCCTCACCATGCCTGTGCCATGCCACCACGCTCACCCCTCCAGACTCTTGCTCAACCACCAGGATGTTTTGTGTTGAGCCCTTGGTTCCCTTGTGCCAATGGGGATGTCCCCAGACCTGTCACCAGCTGCCACTGTGGCAAAGCACAGAGTGCACCAAAGCCACTGCAGGGCTGTGCTGCCTTCACCAACTGTTCCTTTCCTCACTCCTGGGCTGTGGCTACCTGACCTCCTTCCAAAGGGCATCCTCAGGGCTCCAAACAGCATGAAAGATACAGAAAACACTTCTGAGTCTTTCATCATCACACACCTACCCCCAGACAGTCACTTACTTCAACCATTCCAGAGAGGGATGAAAGAAATCTTGCGTTAAGATAGGCAGATGAGATTCTGAGGTTTTTGTCACCATCACATCACCCTGTCCCCTTTGTCTTATGAAGCCTCCACCTGAAGTACTTATTGCAGAAGTATTTGATCTGCACTGCACAGTCCTGGACATCACCAGAGTGCCAGTGCAGAGCCAGGCATAGACCCTCCTGAAATCAGGGCATGGAGGGATGGGTTTTTTTCCCAGGAGATACCTTTTCCCAACAGAATTTCCCCACTGCCAGCACTAAGCAGGGGCACAAGCAGGTCTATCAAATAGCTGAGTGCATAGTCATGACCTTAATAGGCAAAAAGAAACTAATTTGAGAGTTTCATAGCAAGTCCCATTAATTGCACCAGTGAGGTGCAATTGTTCCCAACACCAGGGTCTGTACAAACACCTGGGGATCAGGAGCCCAGCACACCAGGGCAGAGTAAAGGGGTTATACTGGTCTCAACTCAAAACACCTGAGTGATTCAACTGCTGATGGGCAGGAAAAGCTTTGGGGAGGATGAGAAAAGCATGGCTGTTACACCCAGAGCCACTTCTGAAACATGTCCAGAGCAAAGCAAGAAAAAGAAGGAGAGAGACTGATTCTGCAAAGCTTGACTTAAGAGCCAGAGCAGAAGCTGAGCTCCCTCAAAGCCTGGATGCATTCATACTGGGAAAAGATTCAACTGCTAAGGAAGATAATGACTATGAAGTTTGGGCCCAGAACTAAATTTCTATCGAGTTTGTACTGTTGGAATCTCAGGGAGGTTTGTTTGACTCATAAAAATTACTTCTCCTGTCCTCTGAGGATGCACCTATTGCTATTTGCAGGTGGGACCCCAGGGCAGCCGTGCCCTCTGTACCCACACAGCAACCCACCCAAAATGGAGCCATTTTGACACAGGGGGAAACCAGATGAAATTCACATCCAGGACATGGGAGAGTAACCAAATGCCATCTCCCTGTGGCCAGCAGTTCTCTACATTCTCCAAACAAGCAGCCTTTGAGCCTGGCAAACCTCATTGAGGACAAGATGCATCTTCCACTGAACGTTCTCAAAACCAGCAAACAAATGACACAGAAAACCCCCAAAGAAACAAGTCTGAGAGACCTGTGTGCATTCCAGACTCCCTCACTGAAGAAGGAAGGGTGATGAGCCAGCCATCTCATGGCCAGCCAGCCACAGGGGCATGTCTCAACCACTGTGCCAAAGGATGGGGAGGTCCTGCTCAACCCTACCATGCAGGCACAGTGGGCAGGGGTTTGAAGAGCATCTCCGGTGCTGCAGGGCTGCTGAGATCCTCTATCCCTGGGCAGGGGCTGAGGAGGCAGCAGAACTTTTAATAGTAAATTTATAGTGTTTCAGCTAAACCAGAACTTCCACGCAGTGGGTTATTAAACGACTTAGTTTCAGGCAAGCCCGGGCATGTGGGACCACAAGTCAAAGTGGTAATTAGGAGCATTGAGTCAAATTCCTGACCACAGCCACCTGTGGGCAGTAGCTCCGAGAGGGCACTCGGGCCCAAAGCAGCATCTCAGAAATGCCACCTCCGACTCAGAGCTCCCCCCTCATCCTCCAGCAGCTCCCAGCCAGCGTGTGGGCATCTTCTGTGACCTCACCATAAACACAGGACACCAGGCTCCAGCCAGGATGTTCTGGCATCTTTCCCTAGCGTGGTGTTAAACCAACTAAAATTATGTCCCTGCCACCTACACCCTGGCTGGTCCTGCAGCAGGGACAGGGCATGGCTAGGGCTGGGCACAGCCTGCTGCTCTTGCTCTGGGAGCCTGGCTGGGCAGGAGCACTGGCAAAGCTAAAATTCCACTTTGGCACTGCCCGTTCCTGCCTACCTGGGAGGAGGGGATGACCCTCCATGCCCCTTGGGACTTGGATGCTCAGAGGTGACCAAATCTGCCCCACTAGCCAGCAAAGCAAGGCAGGGAGAATGGCAGAGCTGGGGCTGCCCGAGTTCTGAGCGACCCAGACGGGGCCCCCTCGGATTCCCAGCCAAGGCAGGATGGAGCAGCCCAGCTGCTCGGGTTTGGCTTCTCCTTGCATGGCAGCTGGGGAGGGGAAGCCAAGCACTGAGAGAGCCGAGGAGCATGCACAGGGGGCTGCAAGCACCCTCCCCTTGCTCTGAGGAGAGGGAGGGTGGGGGAAAGCAATAAGGAGTTAGTAATTAGAAGGTGAAATCAGGACATAAAAGAAGCAGCAAATCATCTCAAAGGGTGCTTTCGCTTTTTTTTAAAGGTTTCACCAAGATTTTTTGCTTTTCCCCAGGGTGTCCTTTGCAAATCAGGCCTCACTGCAAAGGCTATTGGATATGACTCTGACGTCAGCAGGGAAAAGGTCCCCAGACTCTCATTAGAAAGGGGAGGAAAAAAAAATCCTATCCCTTTTTTTTTTTTTTTTTCTTCTGACCAAGTTAACCTTTTCAGAACAATAAACAAGCTGGTTACAGGACAAAACCAACCAACCAGACAGGCTGTGGGCTCTGCTTCCTGGGGCTGAGGGAAGGAGGGTGACTGGCAGACACAGAGGGCTTGAGCTGGCACTGTTGCCATGCTCCCCATCCTGCTGGGCTCAGCACTGAGGGGCTCAGCACCACGCTGCCCATGGCCTACAGCATCATGCCCATGCATGGGGTGTTTTTTTACCCCTTTGTTAGCCTAGAAACAAACTTCTACCACTACCTAAGCCAGTATGGGTATCAAGTAGGGGTCCTGAGATGCTGTGGGATCCAGGGCAGGCTGATTTGGACAGGGATCAAGAGCAGCAGTGGTACCCACAGGCAGCAACGTGTTTTGTTTCAGGTTCTGCTGCCAGTGCAGCTTACAGAACCACACAAATCAGAGATCAGAGGCAAAGGCTGCTCTGCTTTTCTCCAGCACCCCTTCCCAAACATGCAGTGGCAAGCGGGTTCACTGCAACTCCGCCTTGCTGAAGGGGGGATATTGGTGAAGTGACACAGCAGGGGTCTTAAGACCTCCCACCCATTTTGGAGGATTCTTAGAAGTAAGGTTTCATATGATCTTTCCAGACAGGTACTGTATAGATGTAGCAGATGGTTCCCAACAGCCATACGTCCTGGGAAGGGAGAAGCTCCTCAGAAAAAACAAAATACAAGTGTTTAGAGCCTTTGATTGCCATTCTGGAGAACAAGAGAGGTGTGAAAGAGGCCCTAAGCAGCTCGACTTGATCAAGGAGGGTCTCAGCCATATATATTGTACTGAAGTTACTGGAAAATATGACTTCTAATTTCTAAGATGGTGAAGGGTCACACCTAAAGGAAGCGGGTTTTTTCCAAATTATAAAGCAGAGGCTTGTCAGCCTGCAGCACATGGGTCAGTGCTGATGGAGCCTGGCCTGCAATACTCAGGATGGGCTGTAACCCAAAGGGAACATCTGCTCATCGCATGGTATTTTGGGCCCAGTTTTCCCAGCCTGGGCTGGGCAGGTCTCAGTGAGCAGATCTGGCAGGACTGCTCATGAGAACTGGGCTGCTGCCCTCCCGCAGGAAACAGGACAAATCGCTCCGAAGTGGGAAAAAAATACTACAAGTGGCAGATCCAGCTGATGAACGGAAGATCAAAGCAACTTGTACATGCTCCCTGCTCCATCAGATGCCCACACAGGACCCCATTGCTCCTCACTCCCCCAGGAGAGCTCACTCTCCTCGGGGATGCTGCTCTGTGACCATGACTCCCTTCTCCTCTTTCCAGGCACTCTTCTGCCCCAAGAAACTGATTTTCTTTGGCCTGTACCACTTCCCAGACTGCCCATGCAATAAGAACATATTTTCCTCACAGCTGACATGGCAGGACTCTTCCTTAAACCCTGCCCTGCACACCCTAAAGCCCCAGTGCACCCATCCCAAACACTCTCCCATCCCTCTCACGGACTTTCTCTCTGTCCATCATCACACTACAGGGATGTATAGTGCTTCTCCCCACTGTGGGCACCAGAACCACACCAGCTCTAGATACCAGTTGCCCCAGTTCCACCGTGCTGGTGAGCAAGAGACCAAGAGGTTTGGCCAGATCTCCACCCAGCCACGTCCCTCCAGGGTGGAGGAGGAGGAAGCGAAGCGGCCGCTCGCTCCCAGCTGCCTGGCCCCACACTTGGCTTCCCTGCTCTGAGGCGTGTGAGCAAACAGGGCTCTTCCCTCTCACTTTTCCTTTTCCATTTTTGCACTTCAACATCTGGGGGAGAGAACTCAGAGCCTGTCACAACCCAGAAAGCCAGGATTGCTTTCCCATCGCTCCCTCGTCACATCCGTCCACTGCTGCTGCCACCCACGCTCAGGCTGAGGTCTCAGCCCTGCCCTGAGGTTTGAGGTGGCTGCACTGGGCTGGGTGAGTCTTCAGATAGTCTGCAGGGACCTTTCTGGGACAGACAGATGATAATCCCTCTAAAACGGGGTTATCACCTCTACAGGTCATGTCCTGGCCATTTGCTCAGCTGCCACCGAATGCAGAGGAGGTGGAGCTCAGCAGCAGCAGACAGAGCAAGTGGTGCTCTTATTCTGGGGATTTGGATACAAGCTCCTTTGATTGCTTGCCCCTGCTGCAGTCCCTCCTAGCCTGGCCACAGCTCAGAACCTCTTCAAACACCATGGCTTTGTCAAAGGGAATCAAAAGGTGCCAAACCTTGTCAAAGGAGACAGGAGAGGAAACCGTGGGATGGTTCCCAGCTCCCATCACCTCTCCAGTCTCCAGCCTGCTCCCTCACAGTCATCTTGGCTCCCCTTGGCTTGGTTCTCCCCTTTCAATTCCTCACTTTTGCTCAGCCCCTAGTCCAGCTTGGACATTACCTTGATTTTATCCTGAAGCTCATAGGGCCTGTGGACCCCTCAAAACTGGAGAGTTAAGCCTCTAATTGCAGGTTTCCTCCTCATTCGGGGACAAGTCCCTCAGAGGCAATCCCTGCACTTGTTGCAGGAAGTACAAGAAGGAAGGTCATCATCTAGAACAAAGATCTGGGATTCTACTTCCAAGGGGAATCTGATTTTGAGCCCTTTTTCTCCGAAATGTATCCCAAGTGGACCATGGATTAATGAATGCTGCTGGTGACCCAATGCAACTGTGCAACAGGACTTGAGGAAAAAGTGAACCAAAACACACAGATTACAAGACACTTTGATGAAGTTACTGAGGGTGTGCAAACCTCCTCGAACTGCCAGGCACCAGAAATGAGAGTCACTAGTGGGATGAAACTTGGAAACTAATACGTAAATAGTTATTTGATACAAACATACAGAAAACATGGAATTCAGGATTCTTTGCAAGATTTAAAAATATACATGTATATGAAAAACCTTATAACGTCTAACATGCATAAAAAGGCTAAACTTGAGGACATTTCAAATTTGTTTTTAATGTGTTATTTACGCTTTGATGTGTTTCATACCTTCAAATGGCAGGACACACACTAAGTAGCTGCAATATCTACAGCCTAACCTGGCTACTTGAAATGCAAATTATCATCTTTTTCAAGCCTGATTTAAGGTCCACATTCAATAACTCAGTTTTTTGCCTTCTCTATGCCCTTTTTTCCTAATTTTATTGTGATACCACCCACTAATTTTCTTTCAAACCTTGAATTACTTTTAGGCATTCTCTGCATTTGTTCCACACTGAAGCTCTTTGTTTGGGATTAGTTATACATACCTAACTTGAAGGGTGCTGGGAGGATTACTGGGAGTTTGCAAAGGGCTCTGAGGGTGGAAAGCACTATCTAAATGCTAAATATTATGAAGTCAGATGAGCTATTTACTGACCTCGATTAGTAATATTTCCCCCTCCAAACTGGAGGCAGAAATTGAAAGAGCAGAATCCTTTTTTTGGAGAGACAAATAGTGACAGAAGGCCAAGCCAAGTTTCACAAATAAAAGAAATCCTAAAACATCACTTAAGGTCAAAAAAGGGCTGAGTTTATTCCTGGCATGAATAAGCACCAAGAGAGTGGCAGGACCTGGAACACAGGCAGGGAGGCAAACCAACCCCTTGTGGGATATCACCCTTCCAGTCCTTCTCCATCATCCATTACACAAACCAAATACCCAGACAGCTCATCTGGCAACAACTTGAACCTGTCTCTTAAACAGAGGCAGACCAAGCTCCTCTTCTTTACAAAGATGAGTTTTAATGATGCAGTGTGACCTTTTGCTGGGCAATGGCATTCAATCGTTTCTTGTAGCAACACCTTGAGATCCCAAGAGAGAACTGGGTCTTGTTGGGAAGAGATAAAGAACTGGGTCTTGTTGGGGAGAGATAAAGAACTGGGTCTTGTTGGGGAGAGATAAAGAACTGGGTCTTGTTGGGGAGAGATTTTATGCACATACATACGAGCAGACAACTCCCACTCCAGGGAGTTGGCCTTGATGATCCTTATGGGTCCCTTCCAACTTGAGATATCTTATGATTTTATGAAATACTGTCACCATCATAGTCTCACAACAGCCCTGTACAAACATAGATGCAAAAAAACCCCAACAAAACAACAAAAAACCCAACACCCAAATCAACACCTGGCTTTAACAGATTCACCATGATCTTATTTATCAAGGGGGAAGGGTTGCTGGGAGCATGGCCCTTTCCCCAGTGCAGCCTACAGTCTGCACCTAGAGCTGAATCCCTCCCAGACACGGACAGAACAAGCCAGGTAGAGATGGAGGAACAAGGGAGAGGGTAATGGGGATGAGGAGATGGGCAAAATGGGCAGAAGTCTGGTGTCTCTCAAGTGAGCCATTGGACCATGAAGAGTGTCAGGGGATGGTGTTAGGGAGCAGGTGGTGACTAATGGAGGACTGTGTGTCCACAAGCTGGTCCCAGTTTACTTCTCTAGATGCACCAGTTGGCCTAACAAGACATATCACCACCCCTAACAAACCACATCTTTCTAAGTTTTTCTCCAAAGAGGAAAAAGAGAGAACGAGCATCAAGAATGCATCTTCCCAAACACAGCCTCCACCTCATGGCCAGACACTGGCACCCAGATTGGAAACCCTTGTCCACAACCGGCGGAAAGATGGGAGACAGCATCCTCCAGCCCCCGCGCCTCATCCACCAGGGACAATATTGTTCTTTTCTCCAGCCAAAACAATTCCATGAATTTGACCTTAACTTTTGCAATAGTTTGGGGGTGATGAACGTGGCATTCTTGACGTAACTAATGTTTGTGAAAAAAATAAATGAAAAAAAGAAAAAAAATAAGCAAACGCCCAACCGCAGACTGCACTTGGTTTTGCTGTGGTTAACATTTGCAGCCTATGGTGGCTGTGGTGAGGATGACAAACTGGGGTGGCCAGTGGTGCTGCTGGCACAGCAGGGCACTGTGGGCAGGACTGCAGGGACAGAGAGGGGCTGAGTGGGCACCCTCCCTACAGACACCCCTCCCAGCCCCTGACATCAGTGCAAACACCAACAGGTTCTTTCCTGAAAGGGGCACCTTGGCTCTCAGGGTCATCACAGCAGCAGGACATGCTGGTTTAGGAAATCTGGAAAGGCACGGGGTTCATTTAGGGGGGGAGGAGATAGTGGTGTGGTTCAGCCTTTAATTCCCCCTGGTAGAAGTAAAATCCTGCTTGCCCAGTCTGACTGACTTCCTACTTGACCTTGAGCCAGTCCCTCCATCCCCCTCTGTCTGCTCAGACCATGGGCAAGGAGCTGCCCCAGGAAATCCCATTCCTAGTGCCTGGTCAGCCCTGCAGGGACTGCCAGCCCCTACCAGACTCATGACACCCAGTGAAGGACTCTTGGGAAGTGCTCTCATGATTAGTCATGAATCAAGACAAGCTTCTTAATTGGGACAAGAAAAATTCTTGCTGGAGATCAGCTGCAAGACACACTTTGCTGACTGCTCCTAAGAGAAGGGAGCTGGGGTCCTCACTGTCTCAGCAAGCTTTAAGAGCATGCAGAACAGTTTGCAGGATAATTTGGTGGTCACAGAGGACTAGATTTTATTCCTGAATTGAAAACTGGCTATTAAACATCATTTAAAGAGCAAAATAAAAATAAAACAGCAATTTCTTTTTTTTTTTATTCTCTCTATCATCACCATTAACCTTCTATCTGCATAATATCCCTTTGCCAAGGATCTTCAACTGAGTAATAAAATTTTAGTACTTAAAACTTATCAGTGTTCTGGAAGGGAGTATTCTTATTTCAGAGAGAGGGAAACCAAGGCACAAAGAACCGAAATGACCTGCTCAAAGTCACACTGAAAATTATCAGCCAAGCCAGGAACAGATTCCTCAGGCCCTGAACCCTGGAGGCAGAGCACCCACAGGTACACTGCTCTTACCAGCCAATTAGCTTTTATGGAAACGCTTAAGGAAACATTTCCTTTCACAGACTCTGCCTGCAAATTTACTCCCAAGCTTTGTCATCTGGGAGCCAGTGTCAGATTTAGGCTGTCCCAGAGTATCTCAGCCCCCTCCCTTGCTTGAGAGAAATGCACTTTCAGCACATAGAGATATCTGACAACACAAAGCACCCCACTACATGCTGGTTCACAAAGGGCTGACAGAGTTGTCTCGGTGGGTCCCTGTTTACTAATTAAGTCTGATTGCAGAGACTTCATCAAAGCAGGGAGAGCTCTGCATGAAGACAGAACCCTGGGGAGCACCAGGGTGCTGAGGTTTCCTTTCCAGCCTGCTCCTTGCTTAGATCTGCTCAACTTGGTGTGGCATAGCTGATTATTCACCTAAATCCTCAATATCTTTGCTCACAGGAGGAAAAGGACGTCAGGGGAGAGAAAGGCAGAAAAGATGGGGGGGGGGGGTGAGCACAGCAGAGGAGAGGAGCAGGATCCGCCTTTGCTTCCCAGCTCTATTAACAGAGAAACAGTTAACAGGTTGCAAGGTTTCCACCCTTCCAGGACGGAGCTTTTTTTTTTTCCTCCCCTTTTGAGTGCCCCCTGCCTTCCTGCTCCAGCGACTGGGAAGCTGTGACTGCTCTACACCGCTGACACCTCGGCTGCTCTGGAAACCCATGAACTGTTTGAGAAAGGTCAGCTGGCAGCCTCTGCAGCCCTGCTCCTGCCTTCCCTGCTCCTGCCTTCCCTGCTCCTTCTTTCCCAGCCTCGGGCAGTGCAGGAGCCCCCTCTGTAGGCAGAGACCCCACAGCTCCCACCACCTCCTGCTGTTTCACAGGGTTTTTCGGCAAAATCCTTCTCCATCGACCCCATCCCCTGCAGGAGGGAGAAGGGGAGCGTGGGGCTCTGCACCAGCCGGGATCCCTGCTCCACTCGGCCCTGATACAGGGGACCTGAAGCTTGGCTGGAGATGCAGCAGGACAGCAGATTTGCCATCAAAACAGCCCTGCCTGCTGTTGGCAAAATAAACCAAGCGTGTCTCTGTACAGATCTGGGCTTTGGGAGGTATCCTAGGTCCAGAGCTGCCCTCTCTCCAACCACTCCAATGCACTCACCTACTTCTTTTCTCGTCTCTTGCCAAAGCTGAGCTTCCCAACGCTGTGTGAACACTTTCCCAGCCCAGGTTACCGGGACTTTGGTGTGCTCCATAATACAAGAGAAGGAAAGGAGTCATTCCTGGTGCTCCTCCTACATCCTCTCTTCTGCACTTCCTCATCCCAGCCCTGCACATCATCCAGGTGCCACTCTCCAGCATTCCCACAGCTCCCCCAAAGCACAGCACTAAACCCAGCTCTGGTTCAAAAATTACCCCATTTGGTCCATTAGATATGCTGAAAATTCCTCACCAGGCACTTGTTGAGGCCAGCAGTGAATCAAGGACAGATGAACACCAGACTGGAAGTAGCCAAGGCAAAACTCCTGGATGCAAACAAGCTCCATGCCTCCCAGAAGAGGAGGGTGCCTGGGGTGGGAGGTTAGCAGCTGCATCAAGGGGTTCTGGCAGTTGTCAGCCACTACTCCTATGAAACAGTTTGACCACAGGTTTTAAGAAAACGTGTGAATTTGCCCATGTTCACTTCTCTCCATCCTCAGCAGTGACAATACCTCCTCTCCTCCTTGGAGATGCCCAGCCTGTGTTCACTCCATCCTTTTTCACACAGCCAGCCCTTCCCCACCCCTCCTGCTCTGCCCGGCACACCTGCCAGCAACCTGGGAAGGATTTGCCAACTCAGACCAAGCACCCTCTGTTTTGGATGGTCTCTAGTTGGAAGAAACATGCACTGACCTACTCCCAGACTCCGTTGTATGAAGCCCCAGGATGTGCCATCACTCACACAGACATGTATCCCATGAAAAATGGGGGTGGCAAAGTTAGGAAGGAAGATGAAGAAGATCTAAAGGCAATTTGTAGGCACCTTGAAATAACTTGATTTCTCTAATGTCCTGCGAGCAGCTCTGTCCGAGACATTAACATTACTCATTTTCATTTGGAGAAATTTCAGCATGTAGCAAAAATATCTCAGGCTCAGTAATGAGGCAAGAAATCGTGCTTACATAGCTGAGCAAGTAACATCACTGAATTTCCCTGTCCTTGTGGCAGAAGAAAAACGATTGGAGAACAAATTAATCCTAATAAATGCAGGATTCTGGTCAGGGACATATAACTAGCAGTATGTCTGCAGGATGAGCAGTTGATGAAGTCATTGTTTCAAAGATGCCTTGATGCAATTAGTCGCATGTATAACAGGCAACAGAGGAGAAAATTCTGCTCCTTTTGTTAAGGAACATGAAAATGCTGCATGCATTGAGGTGATTTATGGGTTACAGTGCAGCAATATTAGAATGTGTGGCAATTAAGGGTCATCTCTCAGAGATGAATGGCTGGGGAGAGATGAGTGAAGGGACAGACAGGATGCAGAAGGACCAGATGAACGCAAAACACCAACGCCACATTTCTCTGCTGTTGGTCTCAAACAGGGATTCTTTCCCCTTTGCACAAATCATAGTGGGAGAAAAGTGGGCTTCACATGTAAAACTGCTGCCACTGAAGACAAATCAAGGCATTAATCACCAGCATGAGTTTCCATAATTAGAGCTGCCGGGAGTCACAGGAACAAGAGTCAAAGGCTCTAACAGGATTATGGATTGTTTTATGACCAATATTAGCAGATAAAGGAAATGTATCACGTGCTTGAAGAGGTCAGCTGATGAGCATGGGGAGACGGACTGGAGGGGGGGGTTGGAAGGCATTTCCCACCTCCAACCCTGCTGCCCACCTCCTATGTCTACCACACCTCTGGCACCCAAGCCAAGAAGAAGGCAGAATCATCCCAGCACCCTCCTTGGGACCCTCGCTGCAGGAACCACAGCACCCAGGGTGCAGGATCAGCCCATGGCCCAGAGCTGAAGGGTGCTGGCTGACCCAGCCATGCCGAAGTGGGGTCAGTCCTGGTGCAGCTCAGTGCATTCCCACAGAAGGCACCAGATGTTTGCAGCTGGAAGAGGCCAGCAGATGCTGAGCAGCCTGATGGTGCACAGCTGGGGAGTGCCTGGCCAGCTACTCGCCTCCCACCTTGCCTGGATGACCCAGAAAGTTTTCCCATCTCCTTCCCATCATGGGCTATCTCTCCAGCTCACACGCTCCCTTCTCCAGCCCCATTTCCCAACAAGTCCCAGAATGACTCCACACAGCCTCCTGCTTTCAGGACAGGAGGGAGCAGGGAGGCTGGGATCTGGGGCCAGGACTGGTAGCAAAAGTCCTCCCAGATCCCCCAGAAGAGGAAGGCACAGCCTCTCTCTAGGTCCAGGGACCCCAACAACCAATTTTAAACAGCTATTGCTGCTTCTCTGACCTCACCCTGGAGGACTGGAAAAGGTCTGACAGCTTTCAAAGAAAGCTCCTCAGCTTGATTAAGGACACAATGGTTCATGCCTTTGTCCCTGGAAAGTAACATGCTGAGATGGTACTGTGATAGAGGACACCATCCTGGGGACATCTGGCAGAAAGTACTCCATCAGACACACAGCTGGAGGAGGACCTTCAGTGAAATCAGGACACAGAGGAGGAACAGTCCGTGTGGCCACTGCACATCATCCCAGCAGGGTCCTGTGTGCCTCAGGGTACTCAGCTGGTGCCATTCCCCATCTCATTGAGCTGGGTGCCAGGATCAAGCAGAACTGATGGTTTCTTTCAGCTACTGCTCCTCATTGCCTTTATCCCTAGCTGGAGACACACAGTTGCCTGGGTTTGATACTCTCCATTTACCAAGATGACACCAAGGGTTTCTAGAAGAACTGGAAACAGAGATCTGGAAACAATCAAGAGCGAACTTTGGAGGCCTGAGAGCAGTGAATACAGTAAATATTAACTGTACATAAATTTAGACCCCTTGCTCCTAACTGGCTCATCCCAAATGAGAGACCACACACAATTTCTGATGTTACTGCTGAGTGCCTCCGTTTCCCAAGTGGCACAATGAAGTTGGTGAGATTTATCCATTTCCACAGATGACAGCACAGGATAAAGCAAAGCCAAGTGTTACCTGTGCTTGTTTAAGCTCTCCTCTCCCAGCACTGCCATGCCAGGAGCACACACACTCCTGGTCTCCATGTCTTCACACATAAACCCACATGTGAGTGTGCCACAGAGGAGGAAATAGAGAGTGGGGTCCCTCAGCCCTACCCCAACACTCCTGACTCCACCCTTACCCTGGGCAGACATGCAGGGTCAGCACCAGGGAAACAAATACTGAGCCTCAGTAAAGCCACTGAAGTTGAAATACAGGTCTGCTCAGAGGGGTGAATCTGACACCAGACTGGGCTGTGTTGGTAGAGCCCTAAAAGATCATCTTGTTCCAACCCCCTGACAGGGCACGGACACCTCCTGCTATGGCTGCTGCAATCCCCATCCAACCTGGCCTTTAACACTTCCAGTGATGGGGCTTCCACAGCTTCTTTGGGCAACATTTTCCAGTGTATGAATGCTCATATTTGTAAGCCCAGTTCCAAGGACAGTCCAGCTAAGAATGGGGAGCTGGGCTGCTGCATAGGAAGAGCCATTGCCAGGCTCTGAGCTCCAGCAGGGTATTTCCTACCCAGTGCTACTCTATTTCATGAGAGTGAGTCATCAGACCACCACAAAACAGTATCCATGATCAGAAACTTCCTTTATTAAATTAATGACCATCCCCTATCCATCGTCTCACTGTTAATGAAAAGAAAAGAGGTCTGGAAGGAACTCTGCAGACCAGTGCCTGGAGCCAGGCTTGGATCAGCAGAACTCATGTCTAGCAGCACTGCAGGGATGCTCCCAGACACAGCACAGCATCACCTCCTCACCAGAGTCCCCAGTATGAATATGGTAGGTTCCCCTTCTCCAGTAGACCTCAGATGGTACTTCAGTGCAGCATCCCTAATCAGGACAGTTCTGAAACATTCATTTGGCCACAGGGACAAGCTCATTTCACTGGCTCTGGTAGGACTACCACAACATCCTCCCACAAATGCATCTCTTGCATGAGACAGATGAATGCATCCACCTAAATACTCACTGCTCTGAATTATCCCCTCAGAGATATATCATCCCTTTCCCCACAGTTGGCACGACATGGTCTAGCAAGGAGGAAGATCTTGGTTCAAATGACACCAGTTCAAAGTATGAAGCTTTTTCTGCCCCAGAGTTCCAGAAGAAGGATGAAAAAAATGTTCTCTCCTTTTCAAACAAGTCCCAGCAGCAAGGCAGCACCACCCACTCCTCCCTTGGGCAAAGGAAAGATCATGGTCCTGCTCTCTGGAAGAGCAGGATTATAGGGGTGGAAAGAGTTCAGAGACAGTTGCCCCCAGCAAAGACCAAATCAACCTGATGCTGAGATAAGACTGCTCCTTCACCCCACAGCTCAGCCCCTATCAGTGGGAACCCAGCAAGGGAACACTGCAGAGTATCCACTCTATCCCCCATAACCCAAACTATCCCTAGCAGCATTTCCTATTATGTCTCCATAACCTAATCTGACCCCCTCTGGGGTCTCCAGATTAATATCTGAGAAAGCTCACAAGTCCAATCACCCAATTACAGGGAGGAAAGGTTTATCCTATCAAAACAGCATGAAATGGAACATAGCCCCAGATGCCCCCTCCCTCCGAAGAGCTGGATCTCAATCCAGCAAGCTGAACAAACTGGGAAGGGGTCAAGGGGGAGATGGGGAGGGTCTCTCCCTCCTCTTGTATCATATGAAACCTGCAGGAGGAGCAGCTATTTTAATTGGCAAATCCCCTGACTCAAGGTTTAATCCCTCTCCATTTTGGTTAAACTTCCCTCACACCAAAGCCATGTGGAGAACAGATGATGTGCCCCACCTTGAGCCACTGCCAAACACAAGGAACCTCCACCACCTTGGTGAACAGGGGATGTTGGTCCTAAGGACACCCAGCCAAGCTTAGGACATGCAGAGACAAAGGGCTGGTACCACCATGTGCCATCTAACACAGACATGCCAGGGGAACAGGGTGGGTCAGAGCAGGCAATGAGCAGGACCCCAGCCCAGAACAACTGCAATGTCCCCAGAGTATCCCCTGCACTGAGGCCAAGGGGTTTCAAACAAAACAGAATAAGCTACCCCAAGGCAGCCTTTGTGCCTCCTTGAATTCCTCTCCTCTCCTTATTTCCTTTCAGAGAAGTGTGGAGGGACATTGTCTAACTTTTTGGACTGTATTTCAGCCACCTGACAAAGCTGAATGCATGGGAAACCTCGGCAGCAGCCAGAGGAGTGGAAAGCAGATTCCTCAGCCCGTTTAGGATCTCATCTCAGGCGTTGGCTAGAATGAGAGGAACAGGCAAAATCTCCAGAAAGACCCTAACCTGGCAGGGAATCCCAGTGTGGGAGTCATTTGGAACCCATCCAAAGGGAAGACCCAGATTTTTTGGCCAAGTTTCCTCCCAGAGCAGGGTTGTCTTACATCCACAGATGCCCCACAGCCTAAATTTTCCAAGTAGCTCAGGGCTGCGCTGCCAAGCACCAGTTTTGCAAACCCAGACTGAGCTTCCCTCCAAATTCCAGCCACAATTTATTGATTAGAAAAGCCTGTCTAGTCAATAGAGGCTCCTACAAAAAGGTTCCACTACACCCACATGCCATGAGCCGCCTGACTGCATTAGCAGCCTTTGCTTTTGATGCTTCCTGACAAGATGGATTTGTGGCCTTGACTTTTCCAGATTAGGAGAAACTTAATCCTAGAGGATAAAATTACAGACCAGTGAAAAAACAATACAAAACAAACCAAACCACCTCCATGGCCTCATTAACTGCCATTTAAGACGTTCAGAGCCTTCTTAACTAGAAAGGAGCATCTAAAGCTGTCCTTTGACTTGAAAGAGAGGTGGCCCTGAACAGGCAGCACAAAGCCCCTGGCAAACACTCTGCTCTTTAAGTGCATGACATACTCATGGCACCGTCCAGGATGTTCTTCCTCTGCAGTCAGCAGGGAACAGGGAGACAGCCCCAGCTCTCCACCTACAAAGTGATTTGGGAGAAAGCTAAGATAATGCCCAGTTCTCTCCAAAAGGTGTCTGGGCAGATAAAAATAAAAAAAACTTGGAACAGCCATATGGAAATATGAATTAATGAAATATTTCAGCAACTGACTCAATCCTAATTGAGAGCTGAGAACCCTCCACCTCCCTTCTGCTTTCCAGGATACAAAAATGACACTGGTAGGTGGAAATAACTACAGTGTCCCAGTGGGAGAGAAATCAGTGAGTGTAATGGCCAAAATTAAGCACTTGCTTGGTACTATTACACAACACATCCCAGAAAGCAGCTTCCAAAAACTTGACCTTCTCTTCAAAGGCTTCTTTTTGAATCATCTTTCCTTTTGCTAAAAAGTGAAGTAGATTCAGCACTCACAAAGTGTACTCTGGGTGCTGAAAACATCTTTACCCATGTGCAAGTTACAGGAGAGGGGGCAGCAATGGCAGCTGCCACCAACAGCCCAGACTCCCTGCACACAGACCTTCACAGATGAAGCTCTACTGCATCTCCATTCCACCAAGAGAGTGAGCTATTCCTCACGGAGTGGTGGTGGATCAGCCAAACACCTGCTCACTGAGAAACCAGCTGAGATCCACCAAGCAGATCACCATGAAAAGAGCAGGTAGGGGCAACCATACAGTGAGTATGGGGCTGGCAATGGTGGGTCAAAAGCTCCTGATGACCATCAGATCCTACTCTACTTTGGTGATGCTCAAGGACCTCGTTTGAACAGCAGTCAAACACACCTGAAAGAGCTGTCTCTCTGTCCCAGGTTGAGGACTGATCCCTCTGACCACCACCATCATGCTGCTAGGAGCAGCAGTCTGACAACACAGACAGCAAAAGCAGAGCAATGTCCTCTCCTGAAAGCAACAGTCTGGGGTCTCTTTTCCAAGTCTCACCTTGTGAAGCACCAGCTCCAGAGCCTACGACCTCTGGGCCAATTGACAAACCAAAATACATCTCTGTGGTTTGCCTTTGCCTCTGCAGGGCTTTACTGAGGTAGTCAATACCATCACCCCCAAGCAGGTTCATTAACATCTTTAACACCACCTGGTTTCATCACTCATGCTTTAACATCCTCTGCATTTTGTTGGTATAAATTAAAACACTGGATGTTTGCATATTTACTCAGCTCTTGGCTGGGCCCAGAGCTCCTACAGCTTTAAGGGCTGCTCTCTCTGGTGCCCACCCTCTTTGGAAGTCTTCATTCACTCTGAAGATGATATTAGGGCATGTAATCAGAGGGTAACCTGGTTGTACAGAGATTGCACTGACTCCTTACTGACAAGCACAGTATTTATTCTGGCCAGATAATTTTTCCTCTTCTTCCAGCCTATCACCAGTACAAGTCCTGTAAGGAACAGCTGAGGGAGCTTGGGGCTGGGGTTGTTTAGTCTGGAGAAGAGGAGGCTCAGGGGAGACCTCATCACTCTCTACAACTCCCTGAAAGGAGGCTGGAGCCAGGGGTGGGGTGGGGTCAGGTTCTTCTCCCAAGTAGATAGCAGTAAGATAAGAGGGCATGGGGCTTGAGCTCTGCCAGGGGAGGTTAGATATTAGGAAAAAATTCTTTACAGAGAGGATGATCAGGCATTGGAATGGGCTGCCCAGGGAAGCAGTGGATTCTCTGTCCCTGGAGATTTTTAAAAAGAGCCTGGATGTGGCACTCAGTGCCATGGTCTAGTAACCAAGGTGGTAGTGGTTCAAGGGTTGGGCTTGATGATCTCAGAGGTCCTTTCCAACCTGGCTGATTCTGTTTTCAGATGACAATAGCAGCTCAGCCTGCACACCAGAGGCTGTCCTGGGAGTGATGGTTGCCATAACTACATCCATCCAGCCCTGGCCACCCAGATACGTCAGAACGAGGCTCTACACAGCAGAGTGAAGTTAAAAATAAGATACTTTCAAGCCTCAATTCAGAGCACAACTTGCAAGTATACAAAACACGAAGCTTTCTGGTATGACCTCTTTCACTTTCTTTTACAGACTCGAGGTGTATTCAAAGACTCCCCTGCAGAGCAGTTCTCTCCAGAGAAGACTGTAACGCCGGCGCAGTGACGTGCATGGGCTTTATGTAAGCATGTCCTCAACTTCTGCACATCCTTCTGCCCAAGCTGTTCCCCACACACCCTCCCCAGCTCTTCTCCACACCATGGAGGGCCCTGGTATACCAGAGGACTCTGACCAAGCTGCCAGAATCTGATTCTCTGAGGTCTGTGTGATCCCCATAAGCTCACTCAGCAGGCTGTGTTTGTGCTCTCCTCCTTTCTCTGAGAATTACAAGAGGTTCTGGGAAAGGGCTACTTTTAATGAATCTGACCACAGCTCAGCCAAAGAGACTCAGGAGCAGACAGGATCCCTGGATGCCCTGAGAAATAAGAGTTTGGGAGTGTCTGCTGAAACCTCAGCTGTTCTTCTGGGACACAGGGCCTTGTGACTGACAGCAGCAGTGCCACCTAAATACAAATGAGCAGTGTGCTTGGTTGTATGATTTTTTCCAAGTAATACTCCACAATATCCTGGAGTACAGTGGTACCACAGAAAAAAAAAAAAACAAAAAACAAAACCAGCAAAACCACAGCATAAGAGCCCATGCAGAACAGGATGGGCTAGCAGAGAGGTAGAGTTCCATAATCCACCTTTGGTGGCCTGCTAGCAGCAACACAGAGCAAGCAGCATGGCATGTTAACACTGTCACCCTCAACCACAGTGACAGCAAGTGATGCTTCATTTCTCTGCACCTTCCCTGTTCTACTCACTTTGCTATGGAGCACAAGCCAGAGCAGATGGCCCCAGGCTGAAGGAGCAGAGCTAAGAAGTGAGCTTTGTGCTTTGGCAGTGGGGAATAACTAGGAGGTCAGGCATCATTTGGTGGTCAGCCCACAGACCCCAGTCCATCACACCGTGGAAGTCCAGCCCCTTGATTTCCTCCAGCTATTCCCAGGCCTGCTGTGTGCATGCTACAAGCACATTGAAAGAACGTTTGGAGTTTCCAACCTTGAATTTTGCACGCTCACAGTGGGCACCCCAGCCTGTACTGTCCCCCAGGTAGGCCAGGTGGGCCCCAAAGATGGTCCAGGTGGTGTTACCCCCAGGCACAGAGCTGCCTGCTTCCACCTAGGGATTTCAACCTGAAGCCTCCCACCTCTGCTCCTTGGCTTCCAACCCTAAAACTAGGGCTAGAAGCCTTCTGTCATGACACCCTAGGCTGGAAGATGCAGTGTTCCCCATGCAGGACCATCTCAGGTGGTGAGCTCAGCTCACCCAGAGGAACTTTTAAGCCAGGGCCACCACAATGACTGGCAATACTCCAGGTCCCCCATCTGCCAGAGGTGGGGACACAGCAACCAGAACCAAGACATAAAAAGCACTTTACACCACAGTCGTGTTATCCCCTTGTCCCTCCCCCGCCTCCTCTCATTCCCTTTGGAGCTTCTTAACTTCAGTAACCTTCCTCCAGAGGAGTGTTGGAGTGACAGAAAACATTTTCCAAGCTTAATATCAGTTCCAGATGTTCACAGCCATTTCAGTTTGTACCTCACCCTGTAAAACACATTTCTCCCTCTCCCCCTCTCAAGCTCAGCGCCTGCTTCGCCCATGACATAATGCACTGGCGGGCTCAGCCATGCACACACACACACAGACATACACAGACACACGCGTGCACCCACTCATTCAGAGCCCCACGTTCAAACAAAGAGTCACTCAACTACAAAGCCATCACACACATGGAGTTCTGAGAGGAATTTCCACGAGTTTTAATAAACAGTTGGGAATGTACTCGCTCTCCGTCCTCTCTGCTCTCTCCCTGCGCTCTGGTGTTGAAACGCAGTTTGCTGCACACACCTCCTGTGAGGCTCAGATGGTCCAAGGGCTGTGTTTTAATAAGCACTGGTAATAAACATCTTTTAAAAGCACCTACAGCCTGGTGTGTCCGAGCCACGTGAGCTCCTGTCTCCTTTAGTCCCGTCCCACAGCTTCACCACCCCATGCAGAGCAGGGGGATGCACTTTACACCAACCTCAAAACTCCCTCCTGACTCTGCTCCAAGAGGAGGAACAAATAGTTTGTGGCTCAAAGGAAAGGTTTCACCTTCCAGTTGAAAATCAAAGAGGGAGGCCAAGGAGTTTTGCAAGGCTGAGAGACTGGAGGTGTTTGGGTGGCAGGAGGGAGGCAGAAGGCAAGTAGGGCAGCAGGAGGGTTGGCACAGCCCTTGCCACAGCCAATGTCAGGAATTCCAATAAGCAATTGCTACAACTTCAATAAAACAAACATACAAAAACCTGTACAAGCACATATTACCCAGACACTTAAACTTAAGACATCCAAAAGACAAATGTCAGTAACCTCAAAAGCTCTCAAGCCTTGCAGGACTCTCCTATCCCATGCTCTGCAGATACCTGTGCTGCACCTCCCAGCAACAAGAGCAACCAGCTCCTACCTGCAAGAAGCCAAAAGGCTGATGGGTGAGGAAGATCTGCCAATACACATCAAAAGCCATCCAAATTTCATACCCCACACCCCCATCCCAAGTTTCCTTCTTCTGGGGGTGACTTTTTTTCTGTGGCTGCTGCTTAGGTGGCATGGAGATGTGCTGCACCCTGATAAATGGGTGATGGTGGCAAGAGGAAAGTCATGGTAGGATTTTTGGCTGGATGAAGTACAGTACTAAGCAAAGCTTTTAATTGCTGTAGCAGTCAGTATCTCTGCAAACCTACACAAGGTATTTGGCAAGAATCAAGCTATCTGGCATCAGGAGCCTGTAGGGTAAGAATGGAATAAAACAACATAGAAAAAGAGGAGAGATTTCATGTTAGCTTTTCTCTTTAATTGTTAATGGGGTCGTTCTGTCCCAAGTGGGTCCCTCAGAGCAGGGAAAGGGGAGGGCAGTTCCCCACAACAAATTCAATTGCCTGTCAAACACATGGCAGTCATAAAAGGAAAATAATATAATAATAATAATAATCTGTATTTCCTACTCTGTCTGCCAGGCAAAGATCCAGCCACTTCAAAGGAGAAACCCCACGTTTCCCTGGTCTGGCCTCACCTGACTGATGTGTGAGTGATCTGGAATCCCCATCTGAAACAAAGACCCTCCTTTGGTGTTTTGTTTTCTTTCTCTATTACTGTAGGCTGCCCCTCCAAGATAAAGACCAAGCCTTCTTCCATGCCAGGAAACTAGAAACATATCCCAGGAGCCATGGCTACATTGGGTAGCTCTGGAAATGGATGCTGGCAAGGTTTAAGGAGAAATCTCCTGGGGGACAGGACTGGTGTACGAGCCAGAAACCAGAGCTCCTCCTTATGGGGATCTCCACAAATGGCCTGGGTTCCCCAGGATGTGGGCTTCTTGCTCTCTCCAACAGAAAAAGTCCAACTCCTCCAGCAGAAAAAAAATTGGATAGGGTGGTAAGAGAGGCTGCAGAAATGGAATAGATGAGCCTGAGATGAGCAGAGAGAGTGAAAACATCCCTGTGGCTGTGAGCTGGAGGAGTTTGTTCTGTAGCAACCCATGGGAGTGGAGGACTTGGCTCAGAGTGTCTTACAAAATTAGTAAGAAGAAAAAAGCCACCACCACAAGCTGAGAAAGCTTTCAAGTAAGACCGAAGGACTGCCCTTGTGCAACTCCCCATCTGGATCTGAATGACCTTCCCAACATCACCTTCCCAGCAGCAGAGCACATGGACAAATGTCTTGCCAGGAGCTCTGGGAAGTCTCTGCAAGGCTGCAGGAGCACAGCAAGGTTCCCCCTCCAACGTCAGTCCTGTCCCCACATTTACTTTGGACCCTAGCAGGCAGCCCAGCCATGCGTGCCTTGCATGAGCTGACCAGGATCCTCCTTAAAGCAAATAAGGTTTTTAATCACCCAAAGCACTGTAGCAGAGCTCTGCTCCAATAATGGGTGAAAACCCCCTCCTTATGTTCTCTTATCTGCAGGTGGGGGTGAAATTTGGTCCTGCCAGTGTCAGGGAGAATGGACCCTTTGGACAAAGGTTAATCTCAGTTTTGGTCAACAACACTGGCTGCCCCTGACATAACAAAGCACATCCAAAATCCTCAAGTAAAAAGCAGTAGGAGGTTTTGCTTGGCTTTCCATGCAGCAATAGAATCACTCGAGCTCTCAATTGCTATTTTCTGAAATCTATCATTGATTCTCTCAAATCAAACTCCATCCTTCACACCCCTCCACCTTGCCCAGCAGCTCCTGGAGCATGGCTCAAATTGCTGACAATGCTTTTGCAAGACATAGAGCGCTCAGTCCAAGCAGAAACAAATTCCAACCCAGGGAAGTTTCAGGCTCCCCTGGAGATGTTTTGTACTGCTTAAAGTATCCCTCTAAATATTGCAGGCTTCAAGTTATTTCAAAAGGTGTGCAAGACAACTTTCAGAGGCTGGAGTGCAATGCAGTACTTACTGAAATGGACTTGTAAAACCCTTAACTTGAGGAATGACCTTCCTCTCACATCCACCATCCTGCAACATTTCAGACTGATCACATCAGTCAGTCATTTCACTCAGAAACTCCAGCTCCTATCCAAAAAAGGAAAATATTTTTTCCTGCCATGCTGCATTTTTTTATTTCCATTTCCCCTCAGATATCCACATCTGAAGAAGCATAAAGAAACCTCTCTTGAAGTGTGTTTAACACCTCATGGAGCACCATGGCTCTGCACACCATTCTCCACAAAAGCAGCAGCTCCCAGCCAGGAAGGAGGCAGGATACCTCTTGTTCCACTCTCTGTACCAAGAGCTGCACCCACCTGTGTAGAGGTCTGTGTCCGTGTACTCATCCACCTTCTTGTGCTGCAGGATGTAGTCAGACACCTTTGTCCCAATAGCAGGCTGCACATCCAACCACTCCAGAGAGACCACAGTGCTGGAGGGCTCCACGTTGGGGGAGAGCCGTAGGCTGGGCAGGAGAGAGGACAGAAACCAAGTAAGACATCAACTCCCTTTTTGGGGAGGAATCCACCTCTACCAGCAGCACAAGCCCTGGCAGGGCTGACACTCAGTCAGACAGAGATCTCCAAGGGTGGGGACACAAGGGGAAAGCAGGTAGGAGAGCACAAAAGAACTTCCAGTTGAAGTTCATTTGGGTGCAGCAGATGCAATGTGCATCCTTCCCTTCCCCTGCTCCCCTAAGAATTTAGAGCATGCAACTGCAACCACACAACCTCAAATATCCCATCTAAAGAAACCTTCACACCTCCTGGGAGAACTACTCCAGCAGCCCTGTGAGGAACAAAGGATCAGGAGATAAAGAGAAGGGGAGGATTCAGTTTAACATTAATGCAACCCAGGAGGGGAGGGTCTGCATGGCCAATGAGGAAAGGTGAGGAAGGGAAAGAAGGGGCAGGTGGGGCTGTGAATTTACCCAGCTGCATGTGAGCAAGCCTCTGCTTGGTGTGAGCACAAGCCGAAGCAGGAGAGCTGTGCAGGAGCTCCAGCCTGGCTCAGGGATGCCATGGACAGGGCTGAGGGCAGAGCAGCTTCATCCTCCTGGCTGGGCAGGCACAAAGGTGTCCACTGCTCAGTGCATCAGGGTAAACCACAACACAGGGCCCCAGAGAGTCCAGCTCCAAACATATGAGTGTGTTTGTTGAACTCAGGATGGGAAATGAATCCCCTCTGAGGATATTGGCTCACTGAGAAGGTGTTCTGCTCCTCGTGGATTGCTGGAGCCAGTCTTCCTGCTTTCTCAGCTAATTTCCCATCAGTTTGCTCCTGATTTGCTCTTGCTCTGACAAGCCACAATGAATTGCACTGTAATTCCATTTCTTTCAGCATTTGAAATCCCATTCTCCAGGCCCTGCTAATCAGGTGATGAAAATCTATAAGGAAACCTTCCAGGGCCACAGCCAGAGCCAGGATATCCGAAAGACATCAGTCAGGCAGTGAGGAGCTCTGGACTGCAGCCCTGGGACTCCAAAGCCAGAGGCAGGAGGTGGCCTTGGGGAAGGGGCTGGTGCTGGGGGGCTCTGACCCGCGAGAGGGGCTGACACCCATACGTACACAGGAGGAGGGAGAGGGCTGCAGTTCGGGAGTCCGTTCTCATCAAAGGCGTTGAGGTCACACCTGCACCAGTCTTCGATAACATCGCCTTTCCCCGAGCACCAGTATGAGCTCATCAGGGCTCCCTTGAAAGCCTGACGTGAGAACAAAAAGCATGAACACATGTGCTAAGGACTTAGGAAAATCTGGCCAGAGGTGCTGAGCAACTGGGGAGGGTGGGAGGGTTGTGCAAGGAACTTGAAGGTTTGGGAAATGAGGGGAGGGAGGGAGGGAGGGAGGGACTTCCCAGCTCTGCCATTGACTCTGCCTGGCCCTGGCCATGTCCCTTCACCTGCTCAAGACCTTGAGTGATGCTGGTTCTTCCCTAGGTACTGCTTTTGGTGTGGGGACAGGGAGTGTCTGCATAATGTCTCATACAGTGAGATCTCTGGTGATGGAGAATCAACCTGCCCGAAGAAACACAATCATCAGCCCCTTTGGGACACTGGAGATGGTACACAGGGTACCTCTGCACTGCTGCTGGGCCATGGAACTCTTCCATGTGCCCAACCCATAGCTGTCTCTATCCCTAGGCATTCCTACATTGCCAACAAGAATTTGGCTTTCAGCCTTCTCACAGGTTTGTTAATCATCTGAGCTGCCCTCTTGCAAGCAAGCTGATGCTTTAGTCACTTGCATATGGAATACTTACCACTAAAATAGCAGTATCTGGAAGAAAAAAAAATAAAATCCTGGAAAACACTTGTGGAGTGTTCCCCAGCGGGGCAGTCTCCCCTCTGCAGGCTGTATTCAGCCTCACAAGGAGCCTTCCCAACTGCTCCCAGTGTTGCCAATGGAGCCCCAGAATAACAGCTGTCCATCTGCTGGGGGCTGAGACTGAAACGCTTTGACTGAATTCCCCAAATCCTTCAGGTTTAACTCCATGCTACCTCCCCTGTGCTCATCCTGCAGCTCGAGGTGGTTGGTGTTGGTCCCAGCACTTCAGGGTAGGGCATCCCTCACTCTGTACCAGGCTATAGTTCAGACTTCATGGTGGTTTCTCCTGCTTTTCCATGTCATACCTAATTGAACCTCCAGCTTAGAAGAAAACATCTATCCCTGCATACTCATACAGCCAACATTCAACCAGACCACAACGTCCTGCGAGAATAATCATCACACCAAAACTTCATCCACTAAACCAAACCTCTTTGTAATGCTTTAGACCTTTTAAAAGGCAGATTTTGTGTCTAAAATGCCTCCAGAAGTCCCCATCCACATCCAGCAGCCTCTCTGCCCTCATCCACACAGCCCAGCTCGCAGCAGCTCCATTCCACCCATTCAAAGCTGCCTGCAGATGCCTGGCCCCAGTGATACCACCTGGGTATGCCTTCAAGATAAACCTGTGCCCTTTGAGGAGGACAGGAATGGCTCCAGAGGCTGCAGCATTTAGCAGAAAACTCTAGGAAAAGCACCACCTTGGGGAAGTTTCTGAAAAGAGGAGGTATAAATAGAGCCTGACATCAGGGCTCTCATTTCCCAAGTTTTGCTGCTCTCCCCAAACACCCCAAGCACCTTTAACAAGGCGGCTCAAGGTTTTGTGTCCAAAGCATTTTCGTGTCCAGTGCCTTTCCAAGCATTGACAAAATGGGATGGTTCCAGAAGGAAAAAAAAAATTTAAAAAAAAAAAAAAAAAGGAAGCAAGGGAAGGAAGGAAGCAAGGAAGGAAGGAAGGAAGGGAGGAAGGGAGGAAGGGAGCAAGAGAGAAAGAAAGAGAAAGAGAGAAAGAGAGAAAGAAAGAGAGAAAGAGAAAGAGAGAAAGAGAAAGAAAGAGAGAAAGAAAGAGAGAAAGAGAGAAAGAGAGAAAGAGAGAAAGAGAGAAAGAAAGAGAGAAAGAGAGAAAGAGAGAAAGAGAGAAAGAAAGAAAGAAAGAGAGAAAGAGAGAAAGAAAGAAAGAGAGAAAGAGAGAAAGAGAGAAAGAGAGAAAGAAAGAAAGAAAGAAAGAAAGAAAGAAAGAAAGAAAGAAAGAAAGAAAGAAAGAAAGAAAGAAAGAAAGAAAGAAAGAAAGAAAGAAAGAAAGAAAGAAAGAAAGAAAGAAAGAAAGAAAGAAAGAAAAAGAGAAAATATGTGACACTGTTTTGTTTTGATCTGTAGAATGTAATTGAAGTACTGGGCTGGAAAGGGCATTGCAAAGTAATTGGAGAGCAGGGAAGACAGGAGCTGATCTGACACATGGAGGAGTTGATCTGACATATCAAATGGTACAGATACATGTCTGTACAGCTCGGAGGGTCTGCGAAAGATAGAAACAATAAATGAAGCACCTAGGTGGCTGGAGAGATGTGTGCTCTCCCTAGGAAGCAGGATGAATATGTGAGTTGTGGGTAGCAAGACAGGCTTTGGGGGATCTCTGGGGGAGCTGCACCATCACACTACTGGGATCATTCTCCTGTCCTGTCCCCAGCCCTGACCATAGCCATTAACCAGCTCCTACTTCTACATGCCCAGCCCAGGGAAGAGCGCCCACCCACTCCATCCATGCCCTTTAGTCAAATCCAATAGTCAATTCTTTCCTTTTCCATTCTTCCGGTGGTGAGTGCAAGGCTGGATGAGCAATCCCCTCTGCTCTGCCCGCCTGGCCTTGTACACATTTTAATTAGATCCTAAAGGTACCTGGCTGTCATCTGCCTTGTGTCAACCTTTCCCCAAACGAGGTTAACTTATCCCTGTGTCCTACAATTGTCCTCATTAATGCCAGCACACACCTACGCTCGCTAACCGGGTTATGGGGAGCAGGACCAGCCCTGTGTCCCGGCTGAGGGCAGGGCTGGGCTGCCAGGACTTGCCCCCTACCCTTGCTTTCCAGCAGGATTTCAAGCCAGTGATTTCCAGGAGTTTCCTCTAAGTGCTGGGAAGTGGCTGTCAAAGGGTGGAGAAGTGGCAAGAGTGAACTGGTTGGGGGGAGTGGGTAAAATTGCGCAGAAAGGTGAAGCTCCCAGCATGAAGATATTCACTGTCCCTTCTGGAGGCTCCACACCCTCCATGGGGACACTGGTCTGCTCCCTAGGGACATGTACTTCATCAGAAACTCCAGGACAAGAGGAGGGTCTCAGTGAGCTTTGGGGACTCTGGTCCTTTCAGCCCTGAAGCCAGCTTCTGCTGTAGAATCACAGATTCTGCAATTCACACACAGAGCACCCTTCCTTCCCTCACCCCCACAGTCTGCTCCAGGCTCTGCTCAGTGACACAGCCTGCCCTCAGCTTTGGCAGACCTCAGTAATCAGTTTCCTGCCCCTGCTAAGGCTTTAACCAGTTCAGCCTCAAAGCCAGGCCCCAGGCACATGCTTCTCCACAGGTGGCAACCACATGAAAACCTCTCTGCTCCTGACAGCATAGCCCTGGAAGTACAGGGCTGCTCACACAAACCCAGGGCAATGGCAGCTGTCATCCAAACCTGGAGTCCAACAGCACAGGAAAATCAAGAGCAATGGATGAAGGATGTAATGAAGGTGCCAAGACACTTCCCATTCACAGATTCAAACTTTGAGAGAGCTGCAGATCTCACAGCTCATGGGGACCTCCCTAGTCTGTGGTGGCTGAAAATCACCTTCCCTTCCTGCTTTGGAATGGGCACCTCTGCCTCTCCTGTCCTTCTCTGATGTCATGCTCAGAAATGAGCAGCAAAGAAGACCATATCCAACACAACCATCTCCACATCAGATGCTTCACCAGGGTGGTCACACCAAGCTGGGAAAACCCAACAGGCTCTGGAAGTGTGGGTTCCCAGGAGCAGCTCTGCCTACTGGGAATGGCAGAGTGGCCCCCACTGTCCTGAACTTGCCAATCCCTCCCTGGGACCTCTGTGCTCTAAAGCAATTTTATCTTTCATTTCAAAGTATCCAAATTGTATTGTTTCCTTGTGAGTCAGCCCATTTAGTGTACGTCCTTCAGTGCTAGAGGGGAAATTTATGAGATGAGAAACTGGCTCAAAACGTTTATTTTCTAGATGACGAGTCATGCCATTAGATATATAGCATTATGAATCATAGAAACAGCATCTAATTTGCTCTTAAAGGTATAATAGGTCTGACTCCCCACACCCAGGCACACACATATATTGGATTGATAGTTCCCCCATAGGATGGCTGGTTCATTTGTTTTGACACGAGCAAGACTAACAGGACCATAAAGTCCAATCTTACCATAAGTTAAGCTTATTCATAAAAAAAAAAAAAAAAAAGAAAAAAAAATAGCAGGGAAACAAATGATCAGCTAAGCACATTCATCCTACACTCAATTGCATATGGATCTATCTCCTGTTGTTATTTGTGCTCAGGGGGAGGCCATTTGGCCCCAGTTTATAGCTTAGACACTCTGCAACAGAGTATGGGAGAGCATTTCCTTTGTCCTCTGTTAGACCTGGCTTATGGAAGAAGAAGCATTAAGTTGTTTCTAACTGTGGGTTTTCTGTTGCCATCCCCAGAGAGGAAAATTCTAGCACATGAAGGAACCTTTCAAATCAGCATTTGCATGCACTTCAGGGGCTGGGGTTTCCAGATAGATGCTGGAAAGGGTATGTGATGGGTGCTTCTCTGAATATTTGATCTCTCTACAGATTACAGGGATATGAAAATCTGGCTCAGTGGTTTCTTTGAGTCCTGGGTTCTTTGTGGTTGGTACGCACACCACAGTTTCTGGAAAAATTAAATAGAGGGAGATTAAAAAAAACCACAAATGAGCATGCAGGCTAGACAGAGATGTGCTGGAGATAGTAGAGATGATCTAAGAGCTGGAAATTGGGTACATTCTGGGTTTTACACAGGTCTCCCTGGTCTTTATTTGCTTATTTTTTTCTTCTTCTCGCTGTAGAAGGAAAATAAGAGTGGAAGCAGGTTGGGTCGTGCCAGTGGACAGGCTCAGTCCCATATCCAGGCATAGAGCAGCCAAGGAAGACATTCTGTCCCTTCCTGTCTGAAGGATGGAGGTGATGCCTGCACACCATCCCCACCTTTCCCCATGTGCAGATGCCACCAGAGGAGGCAGGGGGCTGCTGCCCTGCTCTGCTCTCCAGCAAACCCAGTGATGCCATCACCCTGTCCAGTGCCTGACACAACAGGGCCACTGACTGGAGCTCCCAGACATTTTTGCTCTCCAAGCAGTCTGTAGCTCACCAGAGCAGTACCGACTGCTCATCAAGGGAAAGGACGGGGGATATAGACTCATGCAGGGGTTTCACAGCCTGAAGGAGATGCCTCCACGATGACAGGGGGACTGGAGGTTTCAGTACCATCACAGTGACACTCAGTGCTGCTCATAGCAGACATACACTGCTCCTCAGGCTAGACAAGGCTAGGAGCAGAGGAGGAAAAAACCAGAAAGGAGAGGAAAAAAAAAAAAAGAAAAAAAAAAAAAAAAAAGGAGGAGGAAAACTAAGGATTTCCCAAGCCAGAGACTCTTTCCAGGATCATGCAGTTCGCGTCTGAAAGTCTGCTCCAGGTTTACAGCAAAGGAGGATGAAGTTTCCCCACTGCTGTTGGCAGGTGATCTCATCTTGTGCTGCTCACACCCTCCCTGCCTCCGGCTGCCTCTCCCTGGGGAGCAGGATCAGCAGCACTTCATCCTGGGAAGGCACATCAGTGGTTTGCTGGAAAGGTCAGGGTGCTGGAAGGGACCCAGGGTGGGCAGCATCCTGGTTTCTGTTATTTATGGGATCTGAGGGAGCAGCAGAGGACACTGTAAAACCTGGCAGCAAGGGAAAGAAAAGGCTTCACAGTGAGGAGAGAGTCCCAGGCTGGGGAGACGGCTCCGTTTTCACACCTCGGTTACAAAGCTCCCGGTGAGAGCAGGAGGAGGTGGTTACAATGCTGGGATTCTTCCCCGGGTAACGCGAGTCGGATGTGGGCTTGAGCTGCAGCAGGATGCTCAAGTGCAACAGGAGGAGGAGAAGGGCCCATTAGCAGATGTTAAAACAACCAAAAAAATAAAAAAACAAACAACAAACCCCCCACAAACACACACACACACAAAAATCCACCACAAAAATACCCCAAAACAACAATACAAACGAACAAAATAACAAAACCGAACAAAAAAACCAAACAAATGTATCCTGGACCTAAACAAAAAACCCCAAATCCTCACCTCAACAATCTGAGTGTTGTCCCTATCCACCCTGGTTCCTATTCAGCTTTGGCAGTTGAAAAACAAATCCCACTGGCTCCCAACACCTTTGGAAGTGCTTGGGAGAAGAGCGAAGGTCATTGACCTCCAGCAGCTCTGCTGTTGAGCAGGGCTATATCGGGGTCAAAGTGAGCCCATGGCCTTGGGGACACCTTGAAACTTGTTCCCAAAGCAAGCTACACAACCTCACCCTCCTCCTGCCAAGCCCAGGTAGGCTGTGGACATCAGAAGAGCTGGCCCTGAGGTACAAGGCAATGGGAAGGCTCCAGATATCTGCCCTCTTGTATGGGATACAAGGGGTAGAGCCAAACTCTTTCCTGAGAAATGAATCCTAATTTAACTTCTCCTGATTCTGCCTTGACTCCTCTGTTCCTTCTCCTCAGGCTTATGTTTCTCCTTATCCTGTTCAAGCCTAGAACTGATCTCCAGGAATTTCTCGGGTCTCCGGTTATGGAGGTTTTCTTCCCTAAGGGCTGAATCAGGATGGCTCCATGGACAATGTTTACCCAGCAGCACCAAGGGCTCCATGCCTAAGCATGGTCATCATTTCAAAGCCAGAGGAGTCCAGATGTTGCCCAGCAAGACAGTCTCCTGCTGCAGGAGCACAGGATCTTGAGGCACCAGGATCCTGGATTTCTTAGGTGTGCTCTTTTCCATCTACTGTCTTAATGCCAACACCAAAGTGGGGATCACATCACCAACAGTACATTGGATTCTTCAGCTCCATGACCAGGGACTGAAAAGCCACAAGGATAAGTCCAGTCTGCACAAGCAAGAGAAGGTTTCCCACCACCTTGAAGAAGAGGGATTAGGGAGGTACCATGGACACATTTTACCCCAATGTGGGCCCTTCAGACCATCTGGCCTAGTACTTCAGCGTTGACATAAATGCACAGAAGGGCTCCCAGCGCACAGTCAAGTCACAGCCCCATCACACTGAGCCTTACAAACAGCAAGTACAAGACAACCTCAGCCTCAGGTTGAGCAAAAACTACCAACAGGAGACATCAGCACCAGCTACACTTTGCCCTTCTGCTGCCATCAGAGGGAATGAGCAGCAAAGGCACATAAGGAGGACTCAGGAGGACTGTGGTCCATGCACTAACAAGGAAACAGCTCCCACAGCATTGCTGAGGGCCCTGCATTGGGTGCCTGCCAAGGCCAATGGGTCCAGCAAAGTAAGGCTGTGCCTCCAGCAAGCCCCACATCTCCTCCACACTGTGGACTGGGTCATATGTACTGTGAGGGGGCTGTGGCTGCAGGCAAATGCTGACATGACTCAATTTTCAAATCAAATTAAGATCCTAGGGGTCTTCTAAAAATCTAAGCTCTAGGTCCATTTGTTTCCTTAAATACAAACAACATGAGTTTGAGTCCATTTCCCACTAGGAGCAAGATTGATCTCTCCTGTCCCTCTTCCCCGAGCCCCCCACACCACATCACCCTCTAAGCACTTCTACAGCTGGCTGAGCTGCTCCAAAACATATGTGAGCTGCTCCTGACAGCACCCATGCTTCAGGAGCCTATCCTGGTGAGAAGAGAAAGGAAGCAGTTCAAGTTGTTCACTTTCTGGCACAGTCATGGGATTTGGTGACAGGGTGACACTGAGGGAGATGGTGGCTTTGCACCAGCTCTGGACCCCTTTCTCTTTCCTGGCCACCCTTCCTCCTTGCTCATGAAAGAGCTGTTCCTGCCCCCACGGGCATCTCTTGTCCCCAGTTTCATGATGCCACATGCTGTGGATGCCACAGTCCCCATAAGGAACTCAGGTGCCAGGAAAAACAGAAGGGCTCTTTTGCCCCTGGATCTGGGAAGGTGGGGAAGCATTCCTCCTGGTGGTCACACCTCCATGTGCTGGGATTGCTTCCTGACCTGCAGCCCTCTGCATCCCACCCACAGCTCTGCTCACTGACTCACTCCAAGCATCTTAATCAAATGCAGGCTCAGTGCTAATCAGTGACTCTGAGCAGGTCTGTCAGTTTTGGACTTGAGATGGGGGTTAGAGGGCTGCAGAGGGGGGCAGGGAGCAGCAGCCAAAGGAGAAAGTGGGAAATCAATCTCCAGAGGCTTAACACTGAAGTTCTTGCAGGAGACCGAGGAACCCAGCCCCAGGGAAGGGTGACTTCCAGCTTGGCTGGTCCCTCCTGGAGTAACAGTGACCTCCTGTGGCTGTGGGATTGTCCCAAGAGCCTGGTGACTCTTTCTCTGCACTGACACCTTGTTGGAACCCTGCAGGGCTATGGCCACCCTGTGCACAGCTACTGCTGAGATCTTTGAGCCAGGAGTGAGACTGAGCTCCTGAGACCCCTCCTCAGGACACATCCTGCACCCTGGAGTCTGCTGTAGGTGGACACCAGGAGTGACCATGGCCCTGGATGTTCATAATGTTACTTTCATCACACTGAGGACAAGGAGACATAGGTCTGCACAGGACCTGCCAGCTCCACCACTGACACTGTTCTAAAGCATCCCCCACCAAATGTGCCTGTAAAAACACTGCCCTGCTCCAGGAAACTCAACATTTACGGAGAGACTGAGGAAGGCAGGCAGGAAAAGTGATTAGAATAGAATCATAGCGGTGGAACTGGTCCATCACTGGCTCACTCACCTCCCTGGTATCATTGTCCTGGATCAGAGCATACAAGGGCACCAGTCTGTTGATCTCCAGGAGAACTGGGGTAGGGCTGAGCTGCTCCTTGCCAGGGCGCCGGCACAAGTGGCAAGTGGCTGGGCAGCGCCCTTTCTCCTCGCAGTGAATCTCCACGCCTGAGATGAGGTGATCATCAGAGAGCATCTGTGCTGTCAGCAGGCCTGAGAGATAGGTGATGAAAGGCATGGATTTCAACTCCTTCTTGTTGCCCAGCTCAGTTGTTTCTGGTTGAGAGAGATGGAAGAAACCAAACAACATTAAGCAAATCTCAGTCATCTTCCCAACTGCAAACTTTACTGCAGCCAGGATAAAGGCAGCTGCTGAAAGTGTAGGCCAGTGGGGAGCTGGAAACCAGAAAGGTCAAGGAGAAAAAACAGGGCTCGCAGGTCACTGTTTGGGAGTGGGTACAAAGTGCGAGCATTTCCAGTTGAGCATTCCTACAGTGACAGAACTGATCGTGGTGTCCTTTTCTGGAAATTGTATATTCACTTTCTGCACTTCAAAATGAAACAAAACCACCCAAGAGTATCTTTCCTGCCAAAGAGAAGTCTCTCTAAAGGGACCAGGTCAAAGAGTGCCCTCACCCCTGCCTCAGCATCAGCCCTCCACAGTCCTTGAGGTTTTTATCTTTCCCTTTTGGGTGACACATTATCCATGGCACTGAGATGTACCCAGAGGAGGCTGCAATGAGAGTACATCATGGGATGAAGCCTTCTGGCAGAGGCGTTAAGCAAGTCCCAGAATAACCTCACCAAACAGGGAATAGTCAGAGGAGTTACCAAAACCAGACTCAACTTTTGTCTTTCAAGAAATATTCAGGCTTTTGAAACCCATTTTCAAACTTCCTGGTGGTTTTAACCACAAGGAGATAAAGCAGGAGAATCTTGATTTGTTCTGCCTGGGCCAAACAGTGGCTAAGGACAAAGAAAGTATCAAACCTGGGGAGCAAAGGAGACAGGACTTCAGACTGTGTCCTGTACAGTTCTAGGTGAACCCTTATCTGTAGATCCTGGGTTGATCCAAGAAGTAAGGCCCAACCTTCATAGCCTGGGATGGGCCTACAGAAGAAAAGCCTTCCTCCAGCTTATGTGCAAATGAGGATCCCAACACCACCAGCTTCTGCCTCCAGCAACAGCTTCCCAATCCCAAAAAGGAGCTGCAGAGGAACCAGGACTGTCTCCATGCCCTCGGCTTGCAATGACATGCAGCTGATCTGGCCAGGCACCAGTCAATTAGAAATACAAGTAAACACAATAATCATTCATCACACCCAAAACCCTTCAGGCTAGGGACAGCCCTTCCCTGCTGTCTGGCTGTCAGGGAACACTTCTGTGGGCAGGATCAAAGCCATCACGGGAAGAATGAACAAATTCCAACCAACTCATCTTTCAGTAGGATAAAAGGGGAGCAGTTGCTAAGATCAATTAAAAGCTGGCTGTGAGGAGATCTCTCAACATCCAGGGAGATGCTGGAGTACACAGACATAGAAGATGAGGGATGGAACTGTTCTCGGGGAGATAATTTCCTGGAAGAGCAGCTCCAGGCAGCTTCAAGCCTTGCAAGGGAAAGCCACAAAGCCATGATAAACTGGGTGGCTCAGAAAAAGCAAAGCTGCAAGGTGGAACCATGAGCCTCTGCTCACTTCTGGGTAAAAGCAACATTTTTCTTGGCATCACTACTAGATTCCATTTAGAAGAGGAAGAAGATGATGATACTGACATGTCTGGGATGCAAAGCTTCTTCACCAGAGCTCAGGCAGTGATTTCAGCAATGCTCCATGGGGAAGGGAGTTTTGGAGCCATGCTTTAAGGGAGACCATAAACACAAAGCTGAAGAGAAAGTGGAATCAGTTATCTCATGATTTGCAACAGGATATCAAACCTTCTGCCCTGAATTAGTGGCTTTAGAGCTATGAATTATGGACCACCAGCACCAAATGCCTGGATGTGTCCTTAGCACAGGTGGTGGCCTAGCCCAAGCTTAGCTAAGGGTTGTTCTGGAGATGGGCACACAGCTCCAAGCCTTTCTAAAAACCTTTCTGAAAATCATTGCTCAAATCACACATACAGTCTTCCACCAGCATCTGGAAGAAGACCTGGAGACAGCCCAGCTAGGATGGGCAGCATGGTCCAGGTGCTGGAGCACCCATCTGGGAATGCCTCATTGAAGACTTTGCTCCAAGCTGTCTTACTCTGTGCTTCTCCTCCCGTGTCATCTGTCCTCTCTTCTCTGAAGCCCAGGACACACGGTGGACATGCACACAATGCTTATGGGCTCAGGTGCTCTTCAAGTACAAACAAGCTGTTAGGAGTAGGATGAATAAGGAGGGAGAGCAACCTTCCTTGGTCCTCCTCAGTTACGGTCTGTATTTGCAAGGAGCAAGCCAAATAAACCTCTGAGAAAGAATTTTGCTCTGCAAGAAAGAGCTAACTCATCTCCCTGCATTGCCCCATGCTGAGGGACACTCCTGCCTGGTGCAGCTGTAAGAGCTTAGACTCAAGTGTTTGCATTAGCTGCCCCTTCCAGGAATACAGACAAAGCTCTGTACATTGGTGGTCCACCAGACACCTCACTTTGAGGAAGGAGAGGACATGGCTTCCCTGAAAATGGTGGGCTAAATACAGAGAGCCAACCTCCAGAATCTATCCTGACAACAGAGCCCCTTTAGCAAGAAAAGAAAATAAACATGAGCTCATCCAATATGTTCTGCACAACTCACCACCTCCTTCACCCATCACTCCCAGGAAAGGGCACCCTAGCTGGGGGTGGTGGAGGTGGTGGGTTGAAGAGCTCTCCAAAGGGACTAGCATGAAACTCGGGGCTGCTCCTTTCTTCTGAAAGAAACCCAGATGGAGCAAAGCCATTTCAGGAACAGCAGTCATCAAATGGAGCTGCACAGGGGAAAACGTGGAGGGCTGCAAATAGAGCAAAGTGGAAAACTCGGAGAGTAGTGCAGCTCCCCTTGCATAGCAACCATGCACTCAGCTCAGAAGATGAACCATGGAGCCTGGTGACCCATGGTAGACTTCTCAGCAGAGCAGACTTCACAGCTAAGGTGGAAATGGCTGGCTGCAGTTAATCCTCTTTATAACAATTGAAGACTTTGGGGAAAAGAGTTGCTTTGCAGCCTGGCTTCCTGGGGATGTAAAGGGTTACTGCCGCTGAACTATCTGGTTCAGCAAGCTGGCAAGGTATCCGTGGTGTTCCAAAGGCTCTGGGTACAACTCCAAAGGAGGAAAAGCAAATAGGATGTGGCTCAGCAGAGGGAGATGGGCTTCACTGCCAAATTGCCAGCTCTCATCCAGATGAGCACTTGGAAGTCATCAGGATTGGATAGCAATTCCTGGTGGCTTTTGTGGAACAAGCTTTGAGGGCTTGAGGACAGTCCCAATGAAAGAGTCACCTTGCTTCTACTATTAAAACTTATCTGAAGGTAAGAGCTGCACACACAGCTTGTGAGCAAGCCCCTCTAGGGCCAGGGAGAGGCAGCAAGGAGGAACTGCTGCTCCTCAGCACCCTGCTCAGGGGATGGAAAGTAACAGCTCCAGGCACCTCCTCCTTCGAAAGTTATTTCCCTGATGGAGAGTGTGCTTCCTTCTCCCTCCACCCACATCACCCACCACTCACAGCAGAGCATTATTCAGTTATTCAGATCTAGAAGGCATTTCCCCTTAAAACACACTCCTTTCTTTCTGGACCTGCCACTCCAACTGTAGCTCAGGGAGAAAGGATCAGGGTTCCCCTGTATCCCCCTCTCCTGCTCCTGTGATGAGTTTTGCTTATCCAGAGGAGGTTTGGGTGCTAGCTGGCTGTCCCCATGGCAAACCTGACAGTGAGCTGGAGAAAACCTGAGTATTCCTGAGACTTGGTCTGGCTTTTCTTACTAAGTCACTGTACAGTGTTTGTCATTGCTGAGACTGGTGTCCTCTTCAATGAAAACAGGGGCAGCCCAACCCTATTCCTGAAGTTTCTGCTGTTGGACTGGAGAGAATCAGAACCAGACCCTGCAATGTACCATTGCAAGACCATCTCCAGCTGCCAGTGAAGCCAATGGAAATGCTCCAGTTGTCTTCACTGCAAGCTGGGTCCAGTCCAGAAGAAGTAAACCCCGCTTTAGCATTCAGTCCACATTGTACAAACCCCATGCAGAACTGGGGAACCTCCCAGGGCTCTCAGATTGCTCTTGCAAAGGCTCTGCCTTGCTCCTAGGGAAGGGCTTGCAGGTGAGAGCTGCTCGGGTGCTCCATAAGTCCTGATCTGGCAGGGGGATGAGGCTTGGCTGCAGGGGCTGCAGTGTAGCAGTGATGAGGACACAGGGATTCCTTATCAGCCCTTGCATCTGAACATCCTTTCACTAAGGCTGCTGGCAACTCAGCTGAATCCTGGCAACATCTGTTTGGAAGCACAGTGCCGCGGATGTGGTTAGATGCATTACAGCAACTTGTGGGAGTTATTAGCTTGTTTGTTTGTCTGAAATATGTATTCGAAAAATTAAAAAAAAAAAAAAAAAAGAAAGAAAGAAAAAAACCCAACAACACAGCAAAAGAAGTAAAATAACAGCCTCCCACCAGAAGTCAAACCTTGCATAAGAAAGGGAGGATGAGGACTGCAGAGATACTGCTCATCTCTTGGGGTGCCTGGCTCTGGCTCTGTGCTCCACCAGGATTTAAGAACCCCACAGCACCCAGTGACTGCCTGCACACTGCACAGGGGTCCCTGCTCGGATGCTGCAGTTGCAGGTGTGGGGAAATGCTTCAAGAGTTACCAGCAGCACCTCCTGGTGCCTGGACAAGAGGGAAGCAGAGTAACACCACTAACAATAACAAAAGCATAATACCTAATTCTTTCGTATTAGAGTGCTGTTTTGTTTTGAGAGATCCCAGGAGATGATGGGTTTGCTAGTGGTCCAGAATTTTAAACAACTTCTCTTCCAAAAGATCCCAAGTCATTCCAAAACTGGGAATCATTCCACTTACCACAAGAATGCAGCCACATCAGGGGTAGGATGTGGTAGCTCTTCAACAGCAGAAAAGCTTGTAACAAGGAGAGAAGGCTCTCCAGCTGGAGCAAGAGAAGGAACATCAGGAGCAGACCCAGGTGGGGATTCCTCCAGGTTCATTAAATTAACCCCAACAACGCTGGTGGACCTGATTTAGGACCTGGGTTTTTGCATGCCATGCAAGGAAGAGGTAATTCTGGTCCAACTCTGCTTTACACTGTCCTCTGCCTGGACAGACCTTGTGCCACCACAGGACAGAGAGGATTTATGGCCCAAGCACTTCCACCGGCACAGGCTGGCTGTTTATTAGCTGGTGGAATAAAAATACTCCATTCATTGGCAAATCCATCGAAAGGGAGTTAGAAAGAAAATCAATAGATGTGTTTGCCTGGGAATTTCTCTTGCAGGGAGATATTGTCAGTGCAGTAACCACCAGGTCTGTGAAGAGCCTGGGCAGATTTAATGCTGCCCACCTTAAGCAGTGGGCAAACACTGCTTGGGGCTGTGAGGATGGCACAGAGGCAATGTCCAGGGGAGCCAGCACTGCTCCTCTGTCACACACATCCCTGTGTGTCCCTGTCACTGCCCAGGAGATGTGCCACACTGAGAGCAGCTCAGGCTGGCTGTGCCAAGCTGCCATGCAGTAAATCTGAGCCTCATGCATGGGCTGGGGCAAGAGAGAGCTCCTGCAGGAACAACTTCACCCTTTGGGGAATCAGAGAATAATCACCTTGGCTGGAAAAGATCTTCAGGATCATCAAGTCAATCCCTTCACCTAACACGGACAATTAAACCTTATTTCTAAGCATCTTTATTCTTAACTAAACCATACCCCTAATTACTCTGTCTAGATGACTCCGAATACCTCTAGGCATGGTGACTCCCACACTACCCTGAGCAGCCTGTTCCAATGCCCGGTAACCCTTTCAGTGAAAAAACCCTTCTTAACATCCCTGACATGCAACCAGTTCTTCCTGGGCCCCTCAGTTCAGGAAGGAGATTGAGGTCCTGGAGCAGGTCCAAAGGAGGGCAACCAGGCTGGTGAAGGGATCCAGCACAAGTCCTGTGAGGAGAGGCTGAGGGAGCTGGGGGTGTTCAGCCTGGAGAAGAGGAGGCTCAGGGGAGACCTCATCACTCTCTACAACTCCCTGAAAGGAGGCTGGAGCCAGGGTGGGTTGGGCTCTTTTCCCAGGCAACTATCAGCAAGACAAGAGGGCATGGACTTAAGTTGTGCCAGGGGAAGTTTAGGTTGGATATTAGAAAGAATTTCTTTATGGAGAGGGTGATCAGACATTGGAATGGGCTGCCCAGGGAAGTAGTGGATTCTCCATCCCTGGAGATATTTAAAAAGAGCCTGGATGTGGCACTCAGTGCCATGGGCTGGAAACCACAGGGGGAGTGGATCAAGGGTTGGACTTGATGATCTCTGAGGTCCCTTCCAACCCAGCCCATTCCATGATTCCTAACATCCCAGCACGCAGCCATCCCATGGCCTGGCATCCAGCCTGGGAATGTTGGGTGAAGCCATGGGGGGAGGGACACAGAAGGGTTCACATTGGGGGCTGCAAACACCCCCAGGGTTGTGCTGCTGGGACCCCCGGAGCAGGAGGGGAGGGGGTGGGAGCCTGGCAGGGTGCGGGGTTGCGGGCTCCTGGTTGCGGGGCAGTTGTGTCCAGGTCGGTCCGTGAGGAGCTGCTGCCCTCTGGTGGCACCCGGCGGGATGGCTCTGGGCCTGCAGTGCCACCACCGCTCCTCCTGTCACTGTCACCCGGCAGCCCCTCCGACGGGGACTCCTGGCTCGGGAATGCTCCGATTCTCGGCAACCAAGCCCAAAACCAAACACCCCCAAGTTCCAGCACCTTTTTTTCTCTCTCCGTGATGTCACCGGGAGCTTCACGCTGCCACCCACCTCTGTCCTAGAATCATAGAATCATAGAATGGGCTGGGTTGGAAGGGACCTCAGAGCTCATCAAGTCCAACCCTTGATCCACTCCCCCTGTGGTTCCCAGCCCATGGCACTGAGTGCCACATCCAGGCTCTTTTTAAATATCTCCAGGGATGGAGAATCCACTGCTTCCCTGGGCAGCCCATTCCAATGGCTGATCACCCTCTCCATGAAGAAATTCTTTCTAATATTCAACCTAAACCTCCCCTGGCACAACTTAAGTCCATGCCCTCTTGTCTTGTTGAAAGTTGCCTGGGAAAAGAGCCCAACCCCCCCCTGGCTCCAGCCTCCTTTCAGGGAGTTGTAGAGAGTGTCCTCCTGCAGCCTCACCCCACAACAACCCCCCCACTGCCCCCCGACCCGATTAACCTGACTCAATTAAACACAGACCCTCTGGAGTCTCAGTCCCTGCTGGTGCTGGTGGCCCAGTGGCACACGGCTCCCTGCCCTGGGGCTGATCCCCAAGACACCAGCAGGGAGAGTTCAGAGGGGGAGCAGCTCAGGTTGGACAGGCAGGCTCAGTGACAACCTCAGCTTCAGGTGAGACACAACCCATGGGGAGTCTGAGATCCAGCAAGCTCAGATAGCAGGATGGCCACCAGTGAAACCAGCCCCATGGAACAATACACCTTGTCAGGGCTTACAGCCCCCCCATTCTCCCCTGTCATGGCACAGGGTCCAGTTATCACCTCTAACCAAATCCAGAGAGTCCTTTGTTCCATCCCAGAATCCATTAAAAGCTTATTTCCTTATTCCCATCATTATTTTCCCTTCATACTGCAGCGTAGCTGCCCTCAAGAAATCTGCCAGACCACCCCGTTCAACACTAACATTTGTGTTAGTGAAAAAATATTGCAATACAAAAATAAGAAATGATGAAATAAATCAGCAACCAACTAAAAACATTTCCCTGGTGATGCCAGGAGGTGGGAGTGAACCCCAAGTTCCCTCCCCAGGCACACCATCACCTCAGGGTGATGCCCAGAGGGGTCCCACTGCAGTTTGCTGCTCAAGGTCTGAAGCACAGTGTTAAAAAAAAAAAAAGACCATAAATCTCACTCATTTTCTTTTGCATCCCTGGTCAGGCTTTGCATCATCTGCTCTCTCTGTCTTTGAGAGCATCCACTGCCCACGGTGTTGACCCCCACTACTCCTGATTGCAACTTGGGTGTAGATCCCTTCCCGCTGAACTATTCTGTTCTATTGTAAAAAAAAAACCAAACAAACAGACAAGCAAACAAAACCAAACAAAAAACAAGACAGAAGGTGGGCAGAATTGCTGCATTATGCTGTTGCCTTCCTCAGTGCTGGTTGGCAGCTGCTGGTTGGAGCAGGTGAAAAATTCTGCTGCAGCTTTCATTGGAAGTGGCCCCACAGCAAGCAGGACTGTGCAGAGGATGCAGGGAGGGCTCAAGGCAGAAGGTGGAACTCAGGGTTCACCTCCTCCCCAGGCAGCAAACTCCTCCGAGCACTCCAGACTTCTCCCTGCAGCTCATCCCTCCAGCTGGGCTGACACAGGCACTGGGAAGGACATGGTTCCCTTGGGCCAGGGCTTCTCCCCACTCCCACAGAGGGAGCCCCAAGCCCAAAGACATCCTCTGATCCCCTGTGCAGCCCGTGGGGTCACAGTAAAGCTCGGGATGGCCAAAGGAAAGGGGAGGTGGGATGAGAGCCCAGTTACTGACAGCTCCTGCACGACCCCGATGAACAGCAGAGCAGAGCAGAGCAGAGCCATGGCCCCGTGCTGAGAGACACCCCAGGCAGAGAGGTTGGGAATGAGGGCAGGAGGGAAAAGGCAGGAGGGAAATGATTGGTCCTAGGATAAGGAGCTGTGGCCATCAGCCCTGCACGGGTGCACCAGACATGCCATTGCCATTGCCATCCCCTACTCCTGCCCCTGCCCCAGCCCCTGACCCAGCCCCAGTCCCATCTCCATCTCAGTTCTCCATCTCCATCTCATCTCATCGGCTCCTCAGGTCAGGAAGGAGATTGAGGTCCTGGAGCAGGTCCAAAGGAGGCAACCAGGCTGGGGAAGGGATCCAGCACAAGTCCTGTGAGGAGAGGCTGAGGGAGCTGGGGGTGTTCAGCCTGGAGAAGAGGAGGCTCAGGGGAGACCTCATCACTCTCTACAACTCCCTGAAAGGAGGCTGGAGCCAGGGGGGGGTTGGGCTCTTTTCCCAGGCAACTATCAGCAAGACAAGAGGGCATGGACTTAAGTTGTGCCAGGGGAGGTTTAGGTTGAATATTAGAAAGAATTTCTTCACGGAGAGGGTGATCAGACATTGGGATGGGCTGCCCAGGGAAGTAGTGGATTCTCCATCCCTGGAGATATTTAAAAAGAGCCTGGATGTGGCACTCAGTGCCATGGGCTGGGAACCACAGGGGGAGTGGATCAAGGGTTGGACTTGATGATCTCTGAGGTCCCTTCCAACCCAGCCCATTCTATGATTCTATGATCTCCATCCCCATCCCCATTCCCATCCCCATTCCCATCCCCATCCCCATTCCCATCCCCATCCCCATCCCCATTCCCATCCCCATTCCCATTCCCATTCCCATCCCCATTCCCATTCCCATCCCCATCCCCATTCCCATCCCCATCCCCATCCCCATTCCCATCCCCATCCCCATTCCCATCCCCATCCCCATCCCCATCCCCATCCCCATCCCCATCCCCATCCCCATTCCCATCCCCATCCCCATCCCCATCCCCATCCCCATCCCCATCCCCATCCCCATCCCCATTCCCATTCCCATCCCCTCCTCCCCTTTCTCTCCCGACCCCACTCCCCCCCCCACCCGGGGACTCCATATCCCGGCAGGCTCCGCGGCGATGACGTCACTGCGCCACGGCAGCGCGGGGCAGGCCGGGGAGCGGTGCGCGTGCCGGCAGCGGCGGGCAGGTAGGGCTCGGCCGGGGCCCGCGGCAGCAGCGGCGCCCCCTGGCGGCGGGGCGGGGGCTGCGGGTGCTGAGCCCACCCGGGGGGAGGTTGGGGTTTGGGGTTTGGGGGGGGGGAACAGAACCGGACCGGATCGGGGCTGGGCGGATCGGATCGGGCCAGCGCTCCGGGACTCCGCCTCCGCGGTTCGGGCGCTGCCCCGCCCGTCAGAACCCCGAGGTGGATCCGCCCCGCCGAGCCCCTTCCCCTGGGCTGCGGGTGCTCCGGGACCCGCGATGGAGGAGAGGAGGGGGGGGTCCTGCGGGTCAAAGGGACCTTTTGGACCCAACCCCGTGTCCTGACAGCTCGGCCCACTGGGTGCCTCCGGGGCAATCGCCACAGCAAAGCGGGGATGATGCTCCCAGCCCAAAGGCTGTGACAGAAACATCCCCGGTCCGGTCCGGTCCGACCCGACCCGGCTGCTGCCCGGCTCCTGGAGCTGCCCCTGAGGCGCTGAAAGTCAAAAAAAGCCGCAGGGAGAAACCCCGACGCAGCTTTTTTGCAGTTTTCCCCTATTATTTTAACTGGTGAATGCCCCAGGCTGGGAATTACAGGTGCAACTCCTTGCCTCTCCACACACCCTAACTAAAAATGACAGAAAAGGGAAGGAAACCGCTGGAATTTGCAGTTTTTCCGCTTGATCCTCAGCTGAGGCTTTCAGAGGAACTGCCTCGGGAGGGACGATATGCAAGAATAACTCACTGATAAGGAAAATTCCACGAAGGCACGATTGAATGCAAGATAAAGACACAAGTGCAGCTGTAAAAATAATTTCTCATTTCCAAGGTGCATGCTGGCATTCCAACAAAACAGGGTGATGAACAGAGTGTCGTACAAATCACCTTTCTAAAACCTGAATGTGACTTGCAAGCCCACCACCACCACTGTTCATTAATGAAAATACCTGTTTTAGAGATAGCTTTTTATGTAACTTTCAGTATCTGGTGTCCACCACTCCCTCATGCTTCCCTGAGCGAGTCTTTTGACATTTCTAAGGAAAATGAGAATAATGGCTCTGGTACTCTGTGTTTCATTTTTAAAGATCATTTTAAAATACAGATTTTCTGTCCCTCAGAGGCAAGTTTCTGATCTGCGTGGCTGTGCCCAGGCTTCTGCTTCCCCAACTGAGTTCTATGTTGATAATAAAAGGGAAGCACATTTCCTGCCAGCAGCAGCTGGCACCCAGAGTACCCCAAGGACCAGGGGTGTGATCCTCATCCTGCCACCATCAAACCAAAGCTGAGATCCCAGCCTGGCACTTGGAGGCTGCTCCACCACTGAAGCCCCTCCTGAAACAGGGGCTTTAAAGAACTCTGAACTGCATCTGATAAATTAAAATGATTTTGTCTTCTCTCTCTGAACATAAAGGACTCCACTGCAGCTGTCACCTTCCACTTGAGCAAATGGTAAACTGAAACAGAGTGAAGGTTTCTCTCTGGGATACTCCTGAGGATGGAGCAGGCAAACCCAGCAGGGCAGCACAAATGCTGCATGCACGAAGCCATTATTCAGGATGAGCTGTCTGCTCACAAGTTTAGGTTGGATATTAGAAAGAATTTCTTCACGGAGAGGGTGATCAGGCATTGGAATGGGCTGCCCAGGGAAGTAGTGGATTCTCCATCCCTGGAGATATTTAAAAAGAGCCTGGATGTGGCACTCAGTGCCATAGTCTAGCAGTGGGTCAAGGGTTGGACTTGATGATCTCTGAGGTCCCTTCCAACCCAGACAATTCTATGATTCTATGACTGGCTCTTCATTTTAGAGACTTAACTTCCTTCTCCTTCTTCCCCTAGAAGAAATGTTTTCTTCCCCATTCCTTTTAATGGCTAAGCAATACGACAGCAAAGGTATTGAAACCCAGTCTGCTGAATAATAACCTAATGATGTGAACCCTCTTCTGTTCCTTTTGAACGGATGGCTGCTTCAGCAAGAGAGCTGCTGGGATCTGCTCCCTGCTGGGAGGGATGCAAGGAGGGAGAAACCTGGATGGAAGCTGAGCAGCAGCCAGAGTGGTAGGAGACTGAAGCAGAAGATAAGAATGAGGTCAACACTGCAAGATAGTGAAATAAGGAGAAATTATATGCAATTAAGCTAAGCTCAAGAACTAACAGTAAACACTTGTAGTTTGTATTAATTGGAGTTGTCTGTTGGCTCCATTATTGCTAATGCCTGCTAGAACACTGCTGTGTTAAGCTGTGTTTTATTTGCATGTTGAAGTATGATGTTGGATGGCAAAGGTTAATGAAATCCACTAGAGGAAAATCTTTGCTGTGTGTTTTCAGTGTGCACAGTCAGTCCCAGAAGGATTAGAAGCTGAAAAATCATTCCTTCCAGTTTCACTTTCTGGCAAACATATAAAACCTTGAAAATTTGTTCTGGTTATCTGGAAAAGTGAAGTAAAAGAACCATGTTTATTTTGTCCCTATCTGATGTCACATCTGAATGCAGGTCTCCAGAGGTGATGTATTAATGTCCTAAAGTGTTGCACCATCTGGTTTCTCTTGATACGCAACATTTTGAATGCTTGGTTTCATCTCCCTGGGTTTCAGTAAATTATGTAAACTTGGAGGCTTGGCGGTGGGAGATGGGCACCATGAGGAGATGAGTCAGTCAACAATATCTATTGGGCTTCCTTATTGCTGCCATTATACTTCTTTCAGTTGTACTTATAAATTTTGCAAGTGAATAATTCATCATCCTAGGAGCTTCAAGTTAGTTTTGGAGTTTGCCCACTCTGAGATTAGCTGTGACTAATCCGTCCTTTCTGAATGGGGAATAGCTAACTGGGCTTCTTTCTTTCCAGGGTTGGGTGATAAATCAGAAATAAATTGCATGTATTTGTAACTGCTGGTGATGACATAAATCACATTTCCTTTTTTTTTTTTTCTTTTGGGACAGAATTGGAGCACCTCAGAATAAATGCAAGTGCAAGACTTTGCACCAGCTAAAGCTGCCTTGGAAAGCCATGGCTGCTGCTCCTCATCTCAACTCGGATGCACTCCGAGAGGTCCTGGAATGCCCCATTTGCATGGAGTCCTTCACTGAGGAGCACCTGAGACCCAAGCTCTTACACTGCGGGCACACCATCTGCAAACAGTGCTTGGAGAAACTCCTAGCAAACAGCATCAACGGGATACGCTGTCCCTTTTGCAGCAAAATCACCCGGATCACAGGCTTAGCTCAGCTGACTGACAACCTGACTGTGCTGAAGATCATTGACACTGCTGGCCTGGGGGAAGTGGTGGGTCTTCTCATGTGCAAGGTCTGTGGGAGAAGGTTGCCAAGACACTTCTGCAAGAGCTGTAGCTTGGTTTTATGTGAACCCTGCAAGGAGACATCACATATACCCCAGGGACATAGAGTCATTGCTATCAAAGAGGCTGCTGAAGAGCGTAGGAGGGAATTTGGGACAAGGCTTGCCAGACTTCGGGAACTCATGGGTGATCTGCAGAAGAGGAAAGCATCTCTGGAAGCTGTTTCAAGAGACCTGCAGTCTAGGTACAAAGCAGTTCTGCAAGATTACAGCAAAGAAGAGCGCAAGATCCAGGAAGAGCTGGCCAGGTCACGCAAATTCTTCACCACCTCGTTGTCTGATGTGGAGAAGGTGAATAATCAGGTCATGGAGGAGCAAGCTTACCTGCTGAACTTAGCAGAAGTGCAGATAATGTCTCGCTGTGACTATTTCCTTGCCAAAATAAAGCAGGGAGACATTGCTCTCTTGGAGGAGGCAGCAGACGAGGAAGAACCAGAACTTACAAACAGCTTCCCAAGGGAGCTGACACTTCAAGAAGTTGAACTCCTTAAGGTGAGCCATGTGGGACCACTGCAGATCGGGCAGGTGGTAAAGAAACCCCGGACTGTTAACTTGGAAGAATCACTCATGGAAACTGCAGCCTCCTCATCGGTGTCGTTTCGGGAGCCTGACTTGGTGCAGGAAGAGGTCAGCTACACCCCCAACTCCTCACCAGCCAAGCCAAGGATTCCAGAAGCAGCCATCAGCATCCAGCAGTGTCACTTCATCAAGAAGATGGGCTCCAAGGGCAGCATGCCAGGGATGTTCAACCTCCCTGTCAGCCTCCACGTCACCCAGCAAGGTGAGGTGCTTGTGGCAGACCGAGGCAACTTCCGAATCCAGGTTTTTACCCGCAAGGGCTTCCTGAAGGAGATCCGCCGGAGCCCGAGCGGCATCGATAGTTTTGTACTGAGCTTCCTTGGAGCAGATTTGCCCAATTTGACTCCCCTGTCTGTCACCATGAACTGCCACGGCCTGATAGGTGTGACAGACAGCTACGACAACTCCGTCAAGGTCTATACCATGGATGGGCACTGCGTGGCTTGTCACCGGAGCCAGCTCAGCAAGCCCTGGGGCATCACAGCCCTCCCTTCGGGGCAGTTCGTGGTGACCGACGTGGAAGGTGGGAAACTCTGGTGCTTCACAGTGGACCGTGGTGTCGGGGTGGTGAAGTACAGTTGCTTATGTAGTGCAGTGCGCCCCAAGTTTGTCACCTGTGATGCTGAAGGCACCATCTACTTCACCCAAGGGCTGGGGCTCAACCTGGAGAACCGGCAGTACGAGCACCACTTAGAAGGAGGTTTTTCCATCGGTTCCGTCGGCCCAGACGGGCAGCTGGGACGTCAGATCAGCCACTTCTTCTCTGAGAATGAGGATTTCAGGTGCATCGCTGGGATGTGTGTCGATGCCAGGGGAGACCTCATTGTTGCTGACAGCAGCCGTAGAGAAATCCTGCATTTTCCTAAAGGAGGTGGCTATAATGTCCTCATCCGGGAAGGACTCACCTGCCCGGTTGGTATTGCCATTACTCCCAAAGGACAGCTGCTGGTGCTGGACTGTTGGGATCACTGCATTAAGATCTACAGTTACCATCTGAGAAGATATTCCACCCCTTAAAGGTGTGGCTATAAGCAAAGCCTGCTTTGGCAGCAGAGATTCTTCCAGCCTCACTGGAGTCTGATGGGAACGGTGTTGAGCGTTCAGGACAATTGTGCCATAAATGAAGGAGGTTCACCCTAGAGGTCATAGTTTTTTGTGTTTAGAAACAAAATAGCTTCTGTGGTGGTAGTCTGCTTTTTCTTCTCTTTTTTTTTTTTTTTTTTCCATTTTTATAAAATCTGTACAATAAAAAAGAACAAGCAGGAGGGAAAGGATCCATCCTTCTGGAGCACTGGTTCCTTGCTAAGTAACTGGTCACTCCATAAACCTTCTCACCTCCTTTAAGCCACAGCTTCCAGCTTCACCAGCTGTATCTTTGTGCCATAAACACTGACTGACTGCTTTAAATCACCTTCCCTTGGAGGACTAGAGAGGCAATCCTCTTCTTGCTGTGGTGCTCCCAAGGAACTGGGTAGCAGTTGTCTGGGCAACTACTAGAGAAAGCCATTTCTGATTGTAGCACTGCATAAAACAAAATAGCCCTCTTAAACTGCAGGGAGATGGAACTTTACTCTCAAACTGGTGAGGGAAGGTTTGGTTTTCTTCTTTTTTTTTTTTTCTGGTATTCAGGAGATAGCCTCTGTTGTGCCATTTGTGAACTGTGTCTGTTCAATGTGAAGTAAGTAAAGTAAGTACTGTGCAATCATGAGACTGAGCCAAGCCAGAAAACTGCCCTTTGATAGCAACAGGGTTTTTATTACTACTTGGACTTCTGCTAGGTAGAAGGGGGTAGAAAGGGAGGGGGGTAGAAGAACAAACCAAACAAATCAGGGGAAACCTACAGTTGATGTTCACTGTTGTGTTATTAAATGTATCCTGGGAACTGTCTTTGGAAAGTATGTCTGGTAGCTAAAGCTTCCTGGGGGAGGAGGGAAGGGCTGGGAGATGGTAGTACATGAGATGAAATGCAACATATTATATGTTCACCTGCACTCCACACCATTGCATTTAATGATGGGTTTCCACTCATCAACACTTCCTGCTCTGGTTGGGATAGGTCAGTTTTGCAGTTTTGCTTTTTTTTTTTTTTTTTTTTTTTTTTTTAAATATTTGGAAGCATGACCATTGGTGCATTGCCTTTTTCCCTTGCAGAGCAAAATACTACATCCCTCACTTTTTTTTTTTTAAATTTTTTTTTTCCTAATGGCACTAGCAGGCACCAGAGTTCATGTTCATCACAGCTTTGGGCCAAATGAAGCACAAAACTGCAGCTGTGTGAACCAAGGCCCCCACAGTGCTACTCTCCTGGCTGATAAATGTGTACCTCAGTGAGGTGCAGCTTGCCTAGAATAGTTTATTGAAGAAAAGATGCATTTAAATAGGGCACAGTGGTAGCATGTTAATCTGCCACAAATAATAGTTACACTGCAGTGCATTTATTTGTTGCTACCAACAATGTCATTGCAAATTTGGGGCCACGACAGGCAACATAAAAGCTGATTTTATGGTGGCTGCCATGTTACAGAAGACTGTATGCTGCTTGTGCTGCAACATGTATGCAACAGGTGATTTTTTTTTGTTTGTTTTTTGGGTTTTGGTTTTTTGTTTGTTTGTTTTAAGCTCCCACCTTGTGAAACAGAAAAGTAAAACTGGCTTCAGAGCTGCAGCCAGCTGTTTGGCAGCTACAAAGCATGTGGAAGAAGTGTTGGGGGTAGATCTTGGGATTTTGCTTTTTTCCCCTCTCCTTATTCTGCTCAGCCAAGATGCTGAAGAGGACCAGCACAACACCCTGCTGGGGAATGGAGGAGATGGAGGTGCCCATCCATCAGGACAACTTCCTATTTCTCACCATCATTCTGGTAAGAATATACTATTTTCTCACCAAAAATAAGCTGGAAAAAAAGGTTGTGGAGAAGGGAATAGGAGCTAAGACACTACCATGGAAGATGGTGCTGAGGGAGCCCAAGAGAACTGAACCCCCCTTCCCTCCTGAGCTGCTCTGGGTGTTTGCCTGTAATTATTGACATTCTCTGCTTTTTTGGGGTGGAAGGGAACAATTGCCTGAGGTATGTTTGGCTCCCCAATTTGGGGAACAGATCTCATCTTGTATGTATGTTTTGGGGGGATGAGAACTATTACTGGGCCTTTCTGCAGTTAATTACATTGTAACTCAAGGCATTTTTTTCCAGTATTGTGGTAATAGCAGTTCCTCTCCTACTGATCTCTTTTAAACATTTCTCCTAAGAATTGCTCCAAGCAGGAAGCTACCATGGACCTGAATAATTGAAGCAATATTATCTGTGATAATATGTACCTCTGTCATTTTCTGTTCCAATGGGTTTCCTTTTTTTTTTTTTTTTTTTTTTTTTTTTTTTTGCAATAAACATCACTCTACTATCAATAACATTTCCTGGAGTGCTTGAAGGGACAAAAGCCAGTCCAGCAAACTGAGCAGCTGGTTACCTCAGCTTGTTCCTAGTCACACAGTTCAAACAAAGCATCTGGTATCTGTTTCTCAGAGATTCAAAAGAAAATAACACTGCCTGGTGATGCACTGGCAGGCCAGCACACTGCCATCAGCACCTAAGGGGGGGTTTCACCTCCAGCTCTTCCTCTAGTCCTGAGTTTCAGGAAGAAAAAGGGGAAAAAAAGAAACCTGCTGTCCCTTGCCCAGGGAACCTACATCCTCTAAAAAACTCAACAAGTGACTGTGAGCTGATTTTGCAGAGCTATGTTTCTTGCTGTGATGCCCCCACACAATGTTGTGATCGTCTGCCAAATGAGATGAAATGGAGTAATTAAGGATTGTGATGAAATAGTTTGGCTTCTGCTCTCTACCTGGAAAAAAGAGCTTGTCTGGTTTTACGTATGTGTTTGGGTTTTAAAGAGGGGGTAATAAAGGAAAAATTGATCCAATTAAAATCACATTGCAAATGGCTAATTTTCTTATTAAAAACACTTCATCTCCTCCCTTTGGTGGCAGATTGTTTCTAACTGCTGCTGGGGATTCGACTTGGGAGCACAGGGGCTGTGTGAGCACTTCCATGCTCTCAGGGTGTGGAGAAGGTGTGTCTGATCTCTCTGGCAGGTCTCATGTAATTTTATCTGATGTTTCCCTACCCACCTCATAAACAAATATTAGATTTTTGTACCCTAATTCATGCTGATAGCCCCACAGGAGCAATAGCTGACTTTTCACTGTAGCTGACAGTGTTTGAAAGGGTTGGTCCAAATGCACTGGCACCAAGCACTCAGCAGCAGGACATGGAAACCTGGCTGAGGGTTTCACCACTCACATCCCTGGCTAATAAAGAGGATTTCAGGCTCAGCTCTGCCCTGCCACAGAGATGACACACTTGCTAGGGCTGGTGGGAGAGTTGACCTATGATTCTGGGTAATTTTGATAAATGCTGAAAAAAATCATACTAGAAGCGGTGTATTTAGGTGGAGCCAAGCTGTTTGCTGCTCAGAATCCAAAGGCATCAGAACGTGTGGGTCCTTCCCTGGTCCTGCACCCAACTGGTTTGCTGATCTGGGTGAAGGTTTTTATCACTTGGGCTCATCTCAGATAGGGAGCAGCTCCTTCAACAAGACACAGGCTGCTGGTTTATCAAACAGATCTTATACTTGTAGCACCACTGCCATGATGATGCTGTCAGACCTACCCTGCTGCTGCAGAAGAAGTTCTGATTTCTTAGAGTAGCAGCAATAAAGCCTTGAACACTGGTTCTGGGCAGGGCTTCCAAGGGGAGGAGATCCTGCTCCTGAATCAAAGGGGGCAGAGCTGCAAAAATAAGAATACAGCCAGATGCCCTGAGTCTTCTGTATTGAATAGCTTAAGTGATTTTTTCTGGGTCATTACTCAATGCAAGGATTTCAAGTTATTTCATTTTGCACAACTAATTACTCAACTTGCCTGGCAATTTTGGATTACAATGAGCCAGTGCATGAGGTCGTTTAGCAGACTGAGTCACAGCACATATTTTAGTCTAAACTAAATTTCACAGCTAGATTGTTTGGTGTTTTTTTTTTCCTTCTCTGAACAAAATGTCAAAATCTGAGGCTTTGGAATCAATGCAATGATATAAATGGCAAGCAGTGAGAGTGTTAGGAAGGTAACAGTGTTTGTTCATAGGAGCAGATCTCAAGGACAGGGAAATTCTTTATGTTTACTTTTGATCAAGCAGGTATAAGGGAAAGCCATCACCTCCTTGAACAGATGCAAAGCTTGCCTTCCAGCTTTCTTAATTCACCTGATTGTGTTTAAGAAATGAAAACTAAAGGAGCCCATGGACTAGTTCTATTGTAATCACATTACTACCAGACCTGAATGAGACCTTGAGAGGACAGAAGGGACCCACAGCCCCTGCCTCACATTTTATTAAGATCTTTCTAACAACCTTTAAGAATGCATGAAAACTGTAACCTCCTAAAGGTAAATACAACCAGTGACATATGGTCCAAGAGAAAAGGAAAGTATGGGAGAGGCTGGTGGGCAGAAAGCCTTAGGAAATGGGATAGGATCTGTCAGGGCACAGCCCTTCCATGGGCTGTTTTAATAAATTATGTTCCTGTGTTAAGAAATACTAGATGTTTAGCTTAAAAAAAGTTTTAAATTGAATTAATTACTCAATAAGTCAGCATTAGGATGCAGGGGGGGTCACAGAATGTCACACCATTTAGTACCCTGGGTGTTCAGCAGTACTTAGCAGAAGGAAGGGAGTGCTCCCAGCAGTTGCAGTCTTGGGGTGTGTGGCCACCTCCTGACTGGTGCATGGGTGCTCAGGCAGCAGATTTTCCCTTAAAAAAGGGAAGGAGGGAGGGATGTTCCTGGGAGGGAACATCTGCCACATCTGTAGCAGCCACTTTACCAGCCCAGCTTGCTGAGCTCCCTGTGGCAGTGACTTCAGCCAAGGAAACTCTAGAGAATCACAGGATATTCGAGAAAAACAAACATTTCACTCACAGCAGACATAAAGCACCACTGCAGCCTCACAGATGGAGCATGAAACCTTTGCATCTCCTTCACCCTTACACATCAGGACCTTTCTCACTCCACCAGGTCCTTGGTGGTGAGGGAGAGGAGCTCTCACAGCCCATGTGCTCCTCAGCAGCAGCTCTCCACCAACACACCATTTCTTTTTTCAACTTTTCCCAGCTGGAGAACAGAAGTCTCCCACGCTGAGCCTCAGTTCAGTCTGCACTGTGTGAAGGGAAAGAGTTGTCAGTCAAATACTTGACAAGATGAGACCCTCCACATTACTGCTGATAACATCTCCATTTTCTCAAAGTGCCGAAGCACTCACAGACATTTGTTCTGCATTTTGCGTATTGCAGTGGGAGCCAGCAAGCTAGAATAGCTCCTGGGGAAATCCCACCAGGGCTATCAGAGCAGCTCTTCCCTTTTCCTAACCAAACTCTCCTCCTCATCATCCAGCCAGACTGAGGGAGGAGATGGAAAAAAGATGTCTGATAAACTTGTAGCAGGGATGGACATGGTCCTGAACAGGTGGATCTGCAGTGAGATGTCTCTCTTCCCTCCTATTTATTTTGTGAATCTCTTTGTGGTGGACTGATCCCAACCCCTACCTCCAGTTTTATCACCGGCCATGGCATCAAACAGTGTGGAAGAGCCCAGTTTGGGTCAGCAGCCCTGGCTGTGTCCCCTCCCAACATCTTGCCCACCTCAACCTACTCCCTGTGGAGACAGAGAGGAAGCCTGGAGGCTGTGCAAGCACTGCCCAGCAGCAGCCTGGGGATGTCAGCCACACTGGCTTAGCCACAAATCCAAAGCACAGCACCATGAAGTCAGTTCAGCCCATCCTGGCTAGGCACAGCACATTTTTACATGCAACCTGAGGTGGGCAGGGGTGTCACCTTTGTCCCAGCTGCCACATGAAAATGCTCACACAATCTCACTAAGGTGCTGCCAACATTCAATTCTGCCTTTAACAGGGGAGAAAAACAATGCAGGCTCCCATGGCACAGATCAATGCCTAGGTCAGCCTCAAGGTCCCTGCTCAGAGGGCATTCCAATGAGTGAAAGCATCGCTTGGCTGCACAGAGCGGAAGCAAGCAGCCCCCTAAAAAGGGCTTTTAATCACTCTCTATGAATTGAGCTTTGGTTTGGTTTGCTCACAGGCTAACACCGTTCCTAGAGAGGAGCCTGGGGGATATTTCCATGCCTGCTCTGGCAGGAGCACAGTGCTCAGTGTGCCGTAGCCATGCCTCTCCTGTTCTCCCTGGAAGGATTGACTCCTGCAAATCCTCAGGAAGAGGAGCAGGAGGCTCCCTTGCCTCCCCCAGCACACATCTCCTCACCTTGCAGGAGCAAGAGGAACATTTTGCATTTCTCCAGCAAACATCCCAACAGGGCAGCGGGGCCAGGCAGAGAGAAAACACCAACTTTTTCCTTTCCCTAGTGAGAGCCGGATCACTTTCTCCTTGGCTGCAGGCTTCAGGCTGCTCCACCTCGGCAGAGAGCCAGAGCCTGGCCCGGTGCTTTGCAGTGAGCCAGTAGAACCCTCTCCTCCTCCCAAGCATGTTTTCAATTAGAGCTCAGGGTGCAGATTGTGATGTTCACCGGCGGAGGCCTCCCTCTGAGGCCCACCAATTGATTTATGAAGCCGATTAAAATATTAAAATATTAAAATAATTTCGTGCGAGGCCGCGAACAGGCGGCGATGTGCATTTGTATCATCTTTGGTGCTGTTCCAATTAGCTCCAGACTCGCCTCTCCCCCTCCTTCTCTGACCTGTGTTGTTCGCTAACAAATTACAGTTCTCCTGGCCTCACTTTTGTATTTATTAGGGATGATGCATATGTGCTCTTGCTGAGCGATTCGGAAATGGGCTGGCTAGCAGCGGGGAGCCTGGCGGGCCAGAGCTGTTTCTGAGTGGAGAAGGCATCCAGAACTGTCTAGCTGGAGCTATTTATTCCAATCCTCCTTATGTCACTGGCATCATGGTAAATGAGTGGAGGGGCTGGGAATAAAATCTGTCTGTCATAAGCAGCAAGCTCTTTTCCCTCACTGGGGTTTCTCCAGTAGAGAGACATGAATTTCCACTAACATCTTCTCAACCCACGGAGCTGATTTCCCCCAGTATCAGCAAAAGCCCTGAACATCCTCATTGTCCTTCCAAGAGCATTTTATGCCCATCAAGGAGCTAAGTACAACACATGTCCCCTCTGCAGTACTGATGGCCCTGAAATTCACCCTCACCCACCCCATCCTACCTAAGCCACAGACGGAGCCACACACAAAGGATGAGATCAGAGCCAGCACCCGGTGCCCAAATACCATGTGATCAGAAGTGACATGCTTAGCTCCAAGTGTTACACACAAAGCCCCTGGGGGATCCCTAGGGTCCCACAAGTGCTCTGGTGCTTGGCAGGCAGGGAGGAAGGATGGCCTGGATGCTCTTGGTACCCCAGGGCAGCCCTGTGAGCATCACAGAGTGGGTACAGCTCCAGCACAGGGGTGCAGGAAAGAGCTGGTGAGGAGTGAGGGAGCTGCCTTGGCTGGCTGCATACCATGGACTGAAAAGGAAATTATTTTGTCAGCAAGGCACTGCTCGCCTTCAGACCCTGTGCCACCATGGGGCTTTGTGGCTGAGCCCTGGAAACCACCCCTGGCTGGGTGAAGGTGAAGGTTCAGAAATGGGAGAGATCTCATCACAGGGGCAAGTATTGCCACCATTCATGTCCCCTCTGGTCCCAGCACCATGAAACAGCAGCAGTGCCCATGCCAGGCTCAGCCTGTGGTGTCTGCCTCTTGTTCCCACCTGGTATCTCCAGAGAAATTCTGGGTCTGCAGTGTCAGTACTGGGGCCAGAGAACCACTCCAGGGCTGCTCCCCACTGTCAGGAGTGTCTTGGGATTGCAGGGAGAGAGCCCAAATGATTAATAACATTGTGAGTACATGAACAACACATTGCCACAATGCTTTCACCTGCTAAATAGGGGCATTAACATGGCAAACTTCATTTATCGCTATTTAAAGACCAAAGAAACAAGTATGGGGGGTTATAAACAATTACAAAATGAGCCGCACTGGGAGGACAGATAAAGAATTCTCAGAAAGCAACAGCAGTGGGGGGTGAGACCATACCTCTGTATGCAGGCTCAACAAAATGAGGCTGCTCTCAGCAGCACCTACAGGGCAGGGCACCAATGCCTCTGCCACCTGTGTCTCTATCAGCCCCAGGATGGGCCCTGTGAACCTCTACAGATGTTTTCCAGTGGAAAAATATCAGACCTGTGAAATATCCCCAGCTCTCTAGAGGAGAGAGATGAATCGGCAAATGGAAGGCTACAGCGATAAAGGTGTTTTTATAAACATAACCTAATTCTATTACTTCAAAGTCCTCAAGTTTATTGCCCTGTTTAATGATGTGTCTCGTTATTTATGGTGTAGCCAATGAGACACTTCTTTAAAGACTATCATTGTCACAAGCAATAAAACAAATCTGTTCTGAAACAGCTCAGTTATGTCACATCCTCATCCCCGACCCCAAGCACCCCCAGGCATGCAGGGACCACTGAGATGGAGCTGGGAGAAGGTGGTGAGGAGGGCCCCCCCAGGGAAGTATGGAACTGGAGTGTGGCTTCTGAAGGGCAGGAGCAGTCAGGATGGGTCTGTCTGGCTCAGGAACGCTGCCCATGGACACATGGCACTACCTCTGGCAGAACTTGTGTTGGTACGGGTCTAAATCTCCTGTCTGAGCCCACTAACCAGTGTGGTGATGGTGTAAGCACAGGGAAGAGGAGGTGATGGATGAAACCCAGCATGAATTAATGCCACTGCCCAGTTTTGTTGCCCTGCTGACCTTTCTGGTACTGGAGCCAGAGCTGCTGCTGGACCTTCTTGCTGGGGAAGTGGATGGTGCAGCTGAACTCAGAGCCATACAGTGCCTCTGCAATGTAGTGGGATCCAAACTGCTGGATGAAGGAGAGCAGCTCCTCCCGGCTGCTGTCCTTGTTCAGGATCTTCAGGATGTTTGTAAAGCCTGTGGGAAGGAGGCAGGGGATCAGCAGGCTGGCTGGGTTTGGCTGCCAGCCACAGCCCAGGGGAAGGAGCCCCACATGATCCCCTGCTCAAGACACACCAGTCCCCAAAGCTCAGTTCCTCCTCTCTTGCCTTCATGGTCTACATGATCCTTCAGAATCCACAACCTGCCCTTTACCCTGGGCTGTGGCTCTGGCATCTCTCTAGGAGATTTCTCAAATCATTTTACAGGGATGTGCACATGAACATGTACACCCCCCCACACACCCTGCAGGTTGCTGGCACAGCATCAGCCCTCTCCCCAGACAACGTGTTTAGCCTTTGCTTTGCATTACCCATCACCAGAGATGTTCTTCTGCTGTAAGGACAAATTCATTTCAGATTGCATTGCACAACCAGTAACTATTTTTAGCAAAGCCAGAGACAACCCAGAGGGACACGTGGGGCTGGGGTAGCTCAGTGGGTGCTCAGGGGTTGGGGTATCCCCTGAGCAGTGCTGGGGACTGTTGGCATGGGACAAGAACACAGACCCTCCCTGCCCTATGGAGATGAAATATCATAGAAGCATTGGTGACTGCATGGTGTATTGGCACCCTTCAGAGCTGACTGATGGAACTGAAAACAAACTGCAAGAAAATACGTCATAACTGTCACAAAATGAGGTTATCTGGCTGGCTGGTTGGTTGGTTTATTGAAGGAGAAGGTTGGTTTAATGAAAAAGTTAGAGGAATTCATTCTGAGCTGATCCCAGATATTTTGTTCAGCTCCTAGCAGGTTGAATGAAATGAAATCCATTCTTGGACTGTGCAGCCTGTCTGTGCTAAAGCTGCCTTTTTTTTTTTTTTTCCCTCCTTCTTTCTCCACTTAAAAACAGGTTCATTTTTAAATTTAAAAAGTGTTGTTTTGAAATATAAAGACAAAACATATCTGGCTGCAACAAAATGTTTCTGCATTTCTGAAACAAACTGTGTAGCTAGAAAAATGTGGAAATGAAATATTTTGACGTCTGCAGGATCCTCCCATCCGCCCCTTCTTCATCTGTGACTGCTTAATCTGACCTGCATTTACCGGTGCTTTGGGTCCTTCTGAAACCACTTTTTTTTTCAAAAATTTACTTTTTGTCCTACATACAGGTATACACAGCCACCAACCCATTGAATCCTCTTGGCAATGTTGCTTATTAACTTGATCCTGACTCTGCCCCCAGCTCTGACTTTGTGCAGATGAGCCACACAAACTGCCTGCCCCAGCTTCCCCCCTCCTTGTAAAAAGGAGGAAAATCTCTGTTAGAGGCTGCAGTGCTGGGAGTGCAAGTTGCTGCCTGAGCAGAGCGTGGAGGCAGGAAATGTTGGTGAGATGCCCAGCTTGACTGTCTGATCATAGAATCATAGAATTGGCTGGGTTGGAAGGGACCTCAGAGATCATCAGGTCCAACCCTTGATCCACTACTGCTGCAGTTACTAGACTGTGGCACTGAGTGCCACATCCAGGCTCTTTTTAAATATCTCCAGGGATGGAGAATCCATTGCTTCCCTGGGCAGCCCATTCCAATGTCTGACCACCCTCTCCGTGAAGAAATTCTTTCTAATATCCAACCTAAACCTCCCCTGGCACAACTTAAGTCCATGCCCTCTTGTCTTGCTGATAGTTGCCTGGGAAAAGAGCCCAACCCCCCCTGGCTCCAGCCTCCTTTCAGGGAGTTGTAGAGAGTGATGAGGTCTCCCCTGAGCCTCCTCTTCTCCAGGCTGAACACCCCCAGCTCCCTCAGCCTCTCCTCACAGGACTTGTGCTGGATCCCTTCCCCAGCCTGGTTGCCCTCCTTTGGACCTGCTCCAGGACCTCAATCTCCTTCCTGAACTGAGGGGCCCAGAACTGGACACAGGACTCGAGCTGTGGCCTCACCAGGGCTGAGTACAAGGGCAGAATCCCTTCCCTGGACCTGCTGGCCACGCTGTTCCTGATCCAGGCCAAGATGCCATTGGCCTTCTTGGCCACCTGGGCACACTGCTGGCTCATGTTCAGCTTCCTATAAATTTTTTTTTTCACTCCCATTCCTCCCCACATCCTCAGGAGGTGCTGGTTGGGCCATCCCGAACTCTCCCTGCAGAGCAGCCCCGGATCCGCGTCCTCACCTCGCGGCGGCGGCTGCGGAAAGGGAGCAGAGGAACATAACCCACTCACCCAGCTGCATCTCCCCCCTGGCAGAAGCCCTCACCTGCAGAGAGGGTGATGGAGCTGAGCTTCACCCTGTAGAGGTTGCTCCTGACCCGCCAGTGCTGGACCATGGGGTAGCCCATTGCCTCATCATACTTGATGTCTCCTGCAAAGGAAAAGCCAACGCTCAGCCCAGGCTCAGCTCTGGGAAACACGGCTGCTCATACCAAGCATTTACTTTGCCACATGCCAACAGGGACAAGAAACAGGACAGTAGCAGGGATGGTGATGTCCTCTTGCAGCCATGCCACAGGGTCCCTGGGTTGCTGGCAGGGCCAGCACTGTGATGGCTGCATCTGCCTGAAGGCCACGGGGATGGAGATGCTGCTGTGCCGGGCAGACTCATACAGCCCATAGGCTGTTTCTGCCTTATGTACACAGGAGAGATGTCATGGAGAACCCTGAGACACCAGAGGTACTGATGGCCCTTGGGGACCATGCTGGGATCCAGGATGGGGGAAGGGACACTTGCTCTCGTGCTCATCCCCATGGGGTTTAGCCTGGGAGCAGCTCATACCGGTGAGAAGCTGGAGGTCGGGAAGGGGCTCCGAGAGGACACCACGGCACTGCTCCTCCACAGGCAGTGGGATCACCAGGAGGCCATCAGCCAGCTGGGGAAAGTCCTTGATGAAGTTATTCTCCCTGCAGAGAGAAAAAGACAACTGCAAAGAAACGATGCAGGCCAGGGTGGGGAGTAGGGGGGCTGAGCCATCCTGCAGGCATGGGGATTGATGGCTCAGGAGGGTGAGGAACATCTCCTGAGAGCAGGAGACCTAACAGGGGATGGGGGCTGCAGCCACAACCACCAGCTGCCCCTGGCCATGCTTAGTGAGCTCACTGGGGACCATGGCTCCATTAGGTCTCCAGCATTGTGAGACTGCCCTCAACATGAGGACCTGGCCATTGGTTTTGGCTCAGATTTTCAAAATGGAGAGGGGCCAGATGGTGGGGAGAGGAATGGCACTCCAAATCTTCCCCTTTCCACCACTTGCAGCATGATCCCAGCATGGGACTGTGACCAAGTACCAGCCCAAGACCTGCTGGGGCTCACCATCCTGAGCAGCAGCATCACTCTCACAGCTTTGCCCTGGGATGTCTGGCTCTCCAGGAGAAGAAAAATATACATTTATAGACAGACACACACACACACACACACAAAAGCTGGCTTGTGCAGCTCATGGTGTGATTTTACCACACATACAGGATCTTTTCTAACCTTGGCAGGTATAACACTGTATAATAGGCCCCTAATGAATTGTTTCTAGAACAAGGATACAGGGGAAATTATATGAAATGGTGAACAGACAGGTCTCTGGGAGACAAGCCTCCCCCAGCAAGAGAAACACCTCACGCCTGCGCAAAGGCACTAGCAGCGGGGGGATTTTAAATATTGATCTTAAGAGCTGAAACATTGGCCAGGAGGCTCTGCATCCTCTGGGTGCAGAAACAAAAAGGCAGCTAAGCAGAAAAAAGGGAGGTTCCTGCAAAATCAGGTCAGCCCCAGGAGCTGGGGGCAGGCTCAGGCTGGCACTGCCTGTCCCAGCTGTGGTTTTCCGAGTAGATTTTCCTTTAACCTTTTTTGCTGTTGATCCCTCCTTCTCCAGTTTTACACCCCATGGCCCACCCCTGGGCAGGATGCTCCATCAGCCCACGATCATCTTGCAAGTAAGGACACCTTGGTTACCTCCAAGGGTCCCAATGTAGTGAGGCACTGGCTGGAGGAGCCCTTCCCTAGGGCCCATCTAATGCTCCAAGGTCAGGTTAATGCTGATGCAACCTGTGCTGGTGGTGAGCAGGAGGCTGTAGAGTCAAACAACCAGCCTGGGGATACTTCTGGCCCCCAGGTGGGCAAAAAGCAGTGAGATGAGCAGCTGCAGAAGGGGACAGAGAGGGGGCTGAGCATTGCTGTATGGGCAGCTGCCTGCCTTCACGCTGCACCCCCGTCTCAGAGCTGCCGGCACGTGATTACATCTCAGCAGCTTTGCTGTAGGCACTGCTGGAGAAAAAGTGGTTTATTTGTCTGAGGGAAAAAGCCTCTCACTCACGCATGTGCTCACAAATCTCCTGTGGATGCTGCCAGTTGCGAGGTCCCTGTGGCAGATGAAGGTTTTGCTGCAGGGAGCCTTTTGCTGTCTGAGCAATGCCACCAGGGAACTGAAATCACCTCTGGAGCTGGCAGCCGTGGGGCGTTGGGAAGAGGGGGCTGAAAAATTAGGCAAGTCAGCAGGGAACACAGAGAGGAGCATGTCAGGGTCTCTGCCTTAGCAGGAAAGGGAAAAAAGTATCAGTGCTACCAAATTTCAACGCCCTGGAGAAACACTGTGCCACACAGTGGGATGCAGCTGCTCAGAGCCTGCCTGCCACCCCTGAGTATGGGGACTGTCCCATCCCTGAGGGGTCAGCTTCACACCCATCACCAGAGAGCAAGAACAAGGGCCAGGTGGGTCACAGCAGAGACCTGTACATCCCCACATCCCACCAGACCAGAAGGGCATGGTCAGGAGGACAATGACACTGGCCAGTGCCACCCACCCGAGCACTCCCCCACCTCTTTTCAGTAATCACAGAATAGTTTGGGTTGGAAAGGACCTCTGAGATCCAACCATATGAGGTGGCCAGAAGAGCTAAGCCATAGGGGATAGAAACATGTGGCTCAGCAGACACCAGACCACCATGTTAGCCCTGCATCTGAGCACAGGGGAGAGAGGATGCAGCAGCCTCTCCTCCTCCTCCTCCCATACAAACCCACCTGGACCATCTCACTGGCATCCACCTGTGCCATGAGCCTGAAGAAATGCTGTCCCTGGGCTTGAACCCAGCTCATCTAGGGGACAGGAGAGCTGGAGAAGATGCACAGCAGTGCAGGGGCAGATGTGGGCTGCAGCTGCTGCTCAGAGCTGAGTCCTACCTGAGAAGGTATTTGTGAAAAGCCTGTGCTCTGCTGCTCACTGTGACACCACGTGCTGTAACAATCAAAAGGTCGAGGCAAAACAAGGGGCGAGTGTGAGTCAAGGTGTGGGGGTCCAGACTGGTGTGTGCCTCCTGGTGTGTGCCAGAACAGCAGAGAGCAGTGGTACAGGGCAGGACTCAGAGGCACCTCAATGATGAATTTTTTTGCTACCAAACCCTTCCTGACACTTCCTTTCTTCCCCACCTCCAACCCCTTCTTCTCCATCACTCCAAAGCAAGGATGAGCTGAAGCTGCAGAGCAGGGGGAAGCTGAGGGGAAGGGGTGCTGGGACCCCCAAACCCACATGTGCAGGGCTGGCACAAAGGGCAGCGAGCAGCAGAGCAGCAGCCAGCAGAGGGCTGTAGCTCCTTGTCCACTGTGCTTATTAATAACCCTGCAGCTCGCAGCACTGCTCACCAGAGAAGCAGAAAAAAGAGTTGCTGCCAGGCTTTTGTGCTTGCTAGAAGCTCCCATCAAAGCCTTCAGGCTCTGTGTGAGGGGCAGGGACACAGGCGAGGGGAAGGATGTGACAGCATCCCTCTGCACGTGCCACTGCGTGTGTGCCTCCACCTCCATGACCAAGCCACCAGCATGTCCACACGGGTGTAGGACCAGGCACCAGGTTCACCCTGTGGGGTCCCTGCCATTGCCAAGAACCTTCATGACCTCCCAGATCCTACCAGCCATGGAGCCAGGTTTATCCCAAGGGATCTAGAAGAGAGTCCAGCAAAGCTGCCTGCTCCCAGCACCTCCCAGTTCTGCAACTGGCTCTTGCTCTGGCCTCCAGCATCACCCCAACACCAATGGATGAGATGCTGGGTACTCACAGAAGGGAGCTGCACATCTCTAAGGGCATTTTGCAGATACTGAGTCATTACACAAGGATTTTCTGTTTCTCTCTTACAGATCTGGTCCCCAGGACCATCTGATCTGAACTATGTTCCTGCTGTGGGAAGGAGCTGACTTACAGATAAAGGAATCTTGATGCAGGGAGAGGTCAAATGAGGCTTTACTGAGTGCTTGTACCATCAAGGTGGGCTGAAGAGGAAGGCAGGTGCCTGGAATAAACTGAGTTCAGAATCCTGGCTTTGATGGACACATTGTGTGACCTTGGCAGAGACATAAAATCCACCCACTGCCTCCGGTGACAAAGACAGCAGCTCCCTTTGCCCCCAGATGCTGAGGGAGTAAAGGAACTGAGGGGCTGCTCAGGTACCACCAGGAGGTCTCAGGCAGCCAGACCCACTGTGCCAGTGTCCTCCTGTGTCCTCTGTAACTTAGTACACAAACTAGAGATGTTTTGGGGGAATCGGACCTTAAATAATACACCCAAGGCTGTGCAACACATCCACAGCTGTGGTGTAGTTGTGCTGTGCCCCTCAGTGCTGGTATCATCTCACACAGCTGATGGAAGCATCCAGACAAGATCCCACAAGACCTCCTAGTGAAAGGGGGATTTGGGGGAGCAGGAGAGCCTGATACAGATGCTGGGGAGCAGCTGGAGTGCTGTGGTGCTCCTGAATGGGGTCTTACTGCTGCATCCTGTCCATAGAACAATTTGGTTGAGCCCTGGGGGCACTCAGTCCCTTTGACAAGGTGCTAAAAGCCAGGGCCAAGCTGGCAGTGGGATTTTGGCCCATGGTACAAAACGATCAGTTGGCGACTCACATTCATGTCATCTTCCTTTAAGCAACACCACTGGGTGAAGGAGCAGCCTCTCCTCTTCAGCTCAGCCATCTGTGGCTTCTTCACACTTGGTTCCTGAAGGACATGGTCTGGAGATTGGACTCTGACCACTGACCCATCTGCAGACCCTCCTTGTCCTGGTACAACTCCCACTGCAAATCAGGGATTCCTGCCCCCATCCACCACCACCAGCAGGTGCACGGATGCATGCCCTGTATCACAGCAACTGGGCAAATATATTTATGAGGGGGTAAAAAAAAAGTGAAATATAAAATAACCCTGCAAGTGATTAGCTGATGCCCTGAAGCATGAGATTTAATTACCCTTATCTGAGCCAGCACAGCTACAAATGTTAATCACATTGTCATCCAGTGTGCTCATGTTCAGCACAGTGACTATGGGAGGACTGTGCTTTCTTCTCTGCAAGTCTGAGAGGACACCTTCTCTGGCAAGAATAATTTATTAATCTTCCTTCTTTCTGTCCTGCAATAGCTCGGGGAGAACAAGATGGATTGGAAGTTATTTAGTGCCAGGTTTTGACATAACTTTTTTCTGAGAGGAGCTTTCCTGCTGTGGTGGCTGCAACTTCACAAGAGGTTGCCCAGCCTGCATCTGACATAGGGGTATTCAGAAATACCTTCTTTTAAGCTTGCTGTCACAAAAAAAAACCAAATTAAAAAAAAAATTGATCTAGAGTCAAGGGGAGATAGAAAAGAGGGTGTCCTGCTTTCCACAACCACTTTGGAGAAGGTAAGCATGCCATAAATCTCCCCCCATGTGTCTCCATGACCTCAGGCACTGGTGAATTATAAAGGCTTAATGAAAACCCTCTGAAGCAGCAGTTACTCCAAATTTACTGGTCATTAATTTTAGCAAGGCCCTACTCCTGTACAATGAGGCAGGATTAAAAAATGGAGAGATGGCTTGGGTTTTTCTAGGCCACAAAGCCCCATCCAGCTCCCCAGCTTTTAGCCCTAACCACCATTTACACTGGACTGGGGGAAGAGAGGAGGAAGCAGCACTGCTTCCTGAGAGCTGGCAGAAATGGGGAGAGAGATTAATTCCTGGTGAACAGCTTATTCACCATAAACCAGGAATTCAGTGGATCCAAAGCTATTTGGCAACTTTACTTGAAATTATTGCAGAACCTGAGCAGACATTGGTTTGGTCATTGCTGCTTTTAAGTTCAAAGTAGAAGGAGGAAGGCAAATAGTTGCTACCACCAGACTGTCACCACCTCTGGGTCTCCTGGGGGCTCCTGTCCTTCCCAGGTATCTAAAAGCAACAGAGACTGCAACTGCATCCCTGTTTAGTACTAGAGCATCAAACCTGTTCCATGGTAACCCAAAGCATGCTGCTGCTGAGGGTTTAGTTCAGCTGTTGAACTGTTGAGCTCAGCTCTCTGCATCACTCATACCCGAGCTCAGATCAGCAGCAGAACCCTCCTGGCAGAACCCTGAGACCTGCATGTCCATGCCCATCAGCATTGTGCTCCACCAACACTGGAACATTCCAACCTGATTTCCCACAGACCATTCCCAATTACCCCTCAAAAGTCCTAAAGCCTAAAGCCTAAAGTCCTAAAGTCCTCTGGTCTGCACAGCCCCAGTGACATCGTCAAGAACTCAGGAGAACCCAGCCAGTAATGCCCACCCATCCCAATGGTGTGATGCAAACACCATCCCAGAGAAAAAGTGCCTCCTCTCCTGAAGTCATTTCTAAAGCAAAGACACAAGAATCTGCTTTGAGACAGGGAGATGGAGAAGCCACAAGTGAGAGGAGCAGAACTCTCCCTCCTGCAGCCTGACAAACCCCCAAGCAAGGAGCTGGTGGCAGAACCTGCAGCTGGAGGAGGTCCAGCACTGGCACAGGACTCTGACCAGCAGAAGCAACAAAGCTCAGGTGAAGTGCCCCCAGCCCAGCACCCATTTATCACCTTTTATTATTCTCCCTGCCCTGCTCCCCATTATACAGCTATTTAATTATTCCAGTAAAGTGTGTCTACTGCAGGGCTGAAATCCTGCAGACTGTGGATCTTTCTTCCTTCAGAAAGACTGTTGGGAACAGCACTGGGGAAAAAAAAAAAAAATGGAAAGTTACAGTTCCCACAGCAACGCCTGGTGCCTGTGCAGGCAAAGCTGGATTTATGCCTTAATTATGGAGTCAGGGCTGCATGAGGACTCCCATGCAAAGCTCTAGCTTCCAGCTTCTTACAGAACTTTGCAAATATACAGATTATGCCCTTTGGGATAGAGATTTCCCATGCTTAACCTAAGCATGTTGATATGCTACAAGAAGTTTTAAGAAAAGTCCAAAATCCCCATTTTAGAGTGAGAGAGCAAGGACCAAAAGCTGACACATTCCCCGCTGGAGGAAGGGAAGAGAGTGACAACCTGCTCCTTTTTTGCCTGTAGCTTTGACACAGCTTGCTCCTGGAAGCCCACACCTGGAGAGAGCAAAGCCCTCAGGAAGTGATTGCATGTGAGCTGAAAGACATGGTGCAGAAACTGCTATCATCAACCCCTGAAGCTGGGTAACATCTCCTAGCCCCAGCAGGACCAGAAACCAAAATACCAGAGTCCACCAACAGTCCCTCCCTTCTGACAGAGCAGGACTCAGGTTTATTTGATGTCTGGGCAAGCAGCAAGGAGGCTGATGAGGCACAGTCTGACTCAACACTTTGCATCTTGATCTTGCTACCTCCTTACTATTGCCCTGAATCACCCGGAAAAAGCCTTTCCATACATAACTCTCTGCTCCTCTCCTCCTTGCACAGGGTAAAAACCAAGAAGCAAGCAGCCAAAACCTCCCTCCCAACATGACCCTGCATTGACTCTTTGGCTAATCTCACCAGTGAGATGGGATGTGGCTCTCAGACAGACAGGATTTGGCCTCAGCAGCCTTGTCCTGAGCCTGCAACCCTCTTGGCAGGGTCAAGAGGACACATTTGAGCCACATATCACTTTTTCTCAACGGGAAGGTTCAAGAATTGCCCAACAGCTGATGTGGTAGATGAGAAAACCAACAGATTGCAAAGGGCTGGCACTGCTTGGTGTCTGCCAGGAGGATCTGTGTCCCGCTCCATGTAGCTGCCCTTCAAGGTGTCTCCCTCCATTAGCTTCCCCACATCTGACAGCCGAAGGGTCTGACCTTGTCGGCTTCCATAAGCTCATCAACATTCAGCTTTTGAACAATCTGGATGGAGAAGACAACAGACTGACCTCCTGGAGCAGCTCACAGGAGCTTCTGCCCACTGGGCTGTGGCCAGTGTGAGATGGTCTAGGGATGCTTTCTCTATGGGAATGTTTTTAAAATGCCTGAGCAGCACACAGCCAGGCTGGGCACCTCCTCTGAATGATTATTTCAGTGGTGAGCTGAGCCAAGGCTGCAGGTCCTCTCGTGCAGGTTGTTCAGATGCTGTTTGCAATCATTCCCCAAGTGTTGCTCAAGCAGCTCCGTGCCGGGCACTTTCATTACCATTATTTGTAACACAGCCACAAATAAAACTTCCACTGACTTCAGAGGAGCCAGGACTACACCCTGGGACTTCCCAAGGAACTGGCATGAGGTTGGTGCCTGACTTGTATCCAGTTCCTGCAGGATTTTGGGAAGCCCATGGCCTCTCAGCACAGCAGCAGCCCCCAGCCCCAGCAGCTCTTCCAGGGAAACCCACATCCCAGCTGCACCACCCTGCAAGGAGCCAGCACTGCCATTTAAATAATATTTGCCTTTCCAATGTAAATGCAGACCCAGCTCCCTGCTCAGCACACACATCCATTCTCTTTTAACAAATTGGGATCTTAAGCCTTTCTATTATTTTTTTTTCCCCTCCTAAGCTTCATCGTTAACCTTTAAGATGGAGATAAGGCATAAGAGTTTGGAAAGGAATCAGGAGGGACCCTGGAAAGGAGCCAGGCACAGCGTTAATACTGGGCTGCACATCATATCTCTTCAGTTCTTCCTTCCCCCCAGGGTGATTCGGACTGCTCTTGACTACCACCATGGTATTACAAACTCTAATGAGGTTTGGAAAATAAGAAACCCACTGTGGCGTGGGAGAAACTAATAGAAATTGTTTTGTCTTTTCTCTATTAGTCATTAGAAGCAGAGGAAAAACAGCCACAAGCAGCAGCAGGGCTGCAATATCACCACCCATTTCATATGCTGGCACTCCAACAGAGTCATTTCAACACAGTTAATGTTCACGCTTCCCCTCCCTGCATGACCCCACTGTACACTGGTACCTCCACACTGGGCTCCATCGAGCCTGGGACAACTCCAGTGGTGCCCAGTGCCCACCAGTCAGGGCTGCAGCATCCAGAGAGCTCACCTGAGGGTCTCAGGGTACAGGGTATTCAGCCAACCCTTCTCTCTGCAAACTCACCAGCACAGACCAGCAGAGCTGGTGTGCCCCCAGGGGCTAGGGACAGGTGACAGCAGCCCCAGGCAGGGTAGCACCTGGGGACAGAGCCATGAGCAGCAGCTCCTCAGCCCTGTCAGGCAGCCAGAGCATATGGTGAATTAGCTGGGATTTCTGACTGCATCTGCAAATTCACATTTCTGTTTGTGAAGTTAACAATGGAAACCACAAAATGATCCCTGCAGAGAGCTGGGGGGGGGGGTGACAGCCCCTGCAGTGATCTTTACCCCATCTCACCCTCCCAGAGCACAGTGGGTGCTGGGAGGCAGCTCCCTCCAGGGGCTCAGCAAGGTGCCTCAGAGCACCTTCCACTTTGCTTCCCTCCTCCCAGCCCTGCAGGACATCACTCCCAGGCTGTGTGGCTGCCTGATGACAAGTGGCAGTTCCATCACACCTTCCAGATGTTCGCCTGCTGCCTGCAGATGTGGGCACAGCTGGCAAGTGGTACCATCCCCAGGAGAGCCAGGGGCTGCTCTGTCTCAGCTCGTGCTGGGGGAGAAATGAACTGGCACAAATGCCCCAAGCTTTCAGCTCAAGAAAATTGTTATTGAAGGTAACGGCCCATGGGAGAGTCCTCCTTGCCTGGCTGCAATCTGAGCAGGGTGACAGCATGACAGCCAGGGGACACTGCTGGGGAGACAAGGAGGAGGGTGCTATGCTGGGTTACACTGCCCAAAAAATTGATTTTGATTTAGGAAACCTCCTGAGTTATCCCTGGAACATAACCGCTAAGGACAGGATGTGGCAGGGGACAGGAGACTGTGTTCAGCTGATGAGGCCCAGACCCCCACTTCACACTTGCCTTCAGAATTTCGCAGTCACACATCACACTGCAACAGGCAGAAGGACAAATCCTCCACCTCTGGAGAGATCACTTAGGATGGGAAAAGGCAAGAGAAGATTTTCTGCTGCACTAAGGATTGCATCCAAGCCCTGCTGCTACCTGGGAAGCAGGTATGGCTCGACAGCTGGCGTAGCTGTGAAGATTCTCATATCCCTGTGCTGGTGCCTGCATTGCCTGGAGCAAGGATTTGCACAGCTAAGTCAATGTCAAGACAATTTAGTCCTTGGATGGGGAACCTCCATCAACCAGTGCTGGCACTAGCAAGGAAGAGCAGTGACAGGCTGCTAAATGTCATTTTTGTCCCCAGAGGTGCTGTGGGGTGGTGTCTATGGTGCAGCCAGCACAAACCACACAAACCCACAAACCCTAACCCACAGCCTGTGCTAGTGGTGCCACCATAGAAATGCCCACAGCAGGGTGGAAAACTGCTGCTATCACAGGTTGAAGTCAGATGATTACACATTACTGCCTCAGTCCCTTGTGCCTCACTCTCTTCTTTCTTTTCAGCTGAAGAGAACCTTTATTTTTGTGTGTCCTGAGGGGGTGCAGAGCCCCCAGCCCCCAGGAGTGGCTGCATCCCATGCCAGAGGAGTGATGAGGAAGCTATTCCACTCTGGAGGCCAGTGCATCACTGTAAGGCTATAAAACCAATAAGGACCCCCTGGGATGAAAGGTATTCTATAAATCTGAGCTGTTATTATAATAAAACCAATCTCCACCACATCTCTTAGAAACACAGATTAACTATGCAATAACACCAGCTATAATTAGGAACATAAAAGTCATAGATGGGAAAGGCCAGCAGGTCAGCCAGTCCATCCCATGGGCTGCTCCCCACAGCACGAGAAAGAAGGAAACCTTCAGGGTGCCCTGGAAGCTCAGGAAAGTGACAGCAGCCTTGGCAAGTGCTGGACACCATGAAGAGACTGGAGGGGGACAAGCACACCAAGCAAGGAGGGGACAGCACACCACATCTCTGCCAAAACTGGGAGGGGAGCAGAACTCACACTCTGCAAGTCCCCAGTGCTGCCCTACAGTCCCTCCTCTTCTGTAGGGGTCTGTGTTCCCTCCCTCAAACCTTTATCCTCTCCTTATGACAAAGGTGTCACCATTAGCTTTTCACCTGGACGCTGAAGGTGGACCCTGAAGACCTCACTGAGTTCCTGACAGATGTGGGGGGATGTGGGTGCTCACTGAGGACCACAGGCTGATGACAGCAGGGCAGGCACCTTGCAGAAAGAGTCCGTGTCCCAGACCAGCTTCCCAAGGGATGAGCCAGCACCAGGGCTAGGAGATACAACCTTCCCATACACACAGACACATGCCTGTCCCAACAGTGTTCCCGGACTGGCATCCCACCACCTGCTGCCATCCAGCCCAAGCACCCCTCCAACCAACCCAGCCAACACACCCAGCCCCAATACCCACTGCCTCCACCTCCTGCTCCCAGAAACTCCAGCATCCTCCTTGATGCAGCCTCAAGGCCTTTCCCCTGCCATCCCCATGTGCCTGGCAGCCCTGGTGGTGGGAAGGGCAGGAGGGAGGGCTCCCTGCCTGGCACAGTGCTGCTCTGCCCAATTAGCACTGCTGGGTGACAGGCTCTGTTTGTGCTGTGTGATTAGCTGTGGAAATGCAAATCTAGACTTCCTCCGCTGCAGCAGCTAACAAGATAATGAATATTTTCATCAGCTGCAGAGAATACAAACATCTGTGCAGACACATCCACGCTGCCAGGGCTCTAGGGGGGTGCAGGGGTATGGGGTGGGGGACCAGCTCCTGGGCACCTCTCTTTGTGGAAGCACAAGTTCTGCTGCTGGGGAAAAGGAAAGCTCTGCCACCACCAACTGGTCACTGAGCCCTGCAAAAGCCCATGGGTGACACTCCCCTGGTTCTGGTGGGTTCTGGTACCACCAGCAGTGCCTCTGCTCTGGGCTGCACCCGTGCCTGCCAGCACAGGTTTGGAGGGTATGTCCCCATTCTCTGGGGCATCTCACCAGGTCTGCCACCTCCCTGCACATCTCTGGGCTTTGGCCTCCCCTTTGAGAAATCAACTCTTCCACTTGCACGGCTGCAAAGCCTGTTTTCAGGGCACAGATCAAGGTGAAAACTGGGCTTTTTCTCAGCCTCAGGATCCCTCAGATCCCAGGCCATGGATGTGGAGTCAGTTCTGAGCTCCAGCTGTGCTGGCAGAGCTTCTACTCTGCTGTCCATCCAGATCCCTGGGGCTCAGGCACACTCTGGGAGCCGTGGGGCTCTCATGGGCAATGGCCAAACACCACAGATCAACCCTGAGCAAGGTTATTCCTGCACAGACTGGGATAAATGGAGCAGCAGAGAAATGTATCTGGAGCAAAGATGGGGCAGCAGGAGCAGGACACAGCTGCCATGGCCTTGCCCAGCCTCACTGAGAACATGTTGGACCCATCCTTAAATCTTTCTCACACCAGGCACAGAACAAGTCAGAAAACCTCCAGTAATTACAATACCTCTATTACTCATATCTCAGTATATTTTTAAAAAACCATCTCTTTCACCCAGGCCCCCCCGCATTGCTTTTAAGCTATTGCTAGCACCAGACTTGCTTTTGTTTTGCTAAAAGGATGAAAAAATGCTACCAACCCACTGCAAACGTGTGGGGCCAGAGGCTGTCAGCAATTCCAGCTCAAAGCCCCACAATCTGTTCTCCTTCTCAGAGGGATGTTAACTTTGAAACAGAGCAGGGCTGACACATGCAGGATGCAACAGCCACCAAACTGATGGGGTGCTGTGCTAATTGCACCAGTCATGGATACACTGGACTGAGAAAAATTTCAGTGCTTAGTCTGTCCGGTGAAGATGGGCTCAAAATACACAGCCTGTGTTTCTGTGCAACCTGTTTCAGGCTCTGAAAAAGGCTGGAGAGACTCTAGAGAGCAGCCAGGATGTTCCTGCCACTAGGTTGAGAGGATTGAGAAAAAAATGTCTCAGTACTTTGGGGAGATTGAGGAAAAACAGCTCAGATAGGGGTCCTTTGGGGGCTGCAAAGCCCTTGTGTGTGGCACTGCCACAAGTGGGTATCAGGACAGCTCTGCTGTGCAGGCAGCATCCCAAGGTAGTGCTCCCAAGTGTGTACCATGAGTAGGGATGAGAATGAAGCATCACAACCCACAACAGCTCCACACTGCTTCTAAACTGCTAATGGCCCCCATACCCACTGAGGACCAGGGCCCGGGGCATTAGCCTGGCTTGGAAAGACATCATTGCTTCCAACTAGTATGTCTGAGGCTTTGGAGCTGTGAACAGGTAATAGAATTGCAGCAACAAATAATAAAAAGAGGAATGAAATGGGAGGCAGCCACTGGAAAAGAGATCCATCCGTTATCCTGGCCTGAAGGGTAATAGGTAAACAAGGCGTTGGGGTACCGGCTGGTGCCGAGCTCGCTGGCACAGGAATTATAAACAGCACAATTATAACTTCTGCACTCAGAGGTTTCAAAGAGAGGGGGAAAAAAAATATGAAAAAATCAATAGAGTTAATTTAAGGAGTTGCAGCCATGCAGTTAGTGCCACTGTTGGGGAGCTGGCTGTCCTCACTGAGGCTGGCCCACCAACTCCCAGCCAAGGGACAGAAGAGAAGATCCCATCTGGCCCCTGAACCCATAAATGATGCTCCACCATGCTGGGGCCCATCCCAAAGCCCAGCAGCACCCACGGCTGGGGATACACCGGGTGCAGCTCACACGATGCCTCTCCAGTGCAGGGGAAGTGATGGGGTGGGGGCATTCCATGAAGCAGCCCCCTGGCAGGGCTGGTGCTGAGCTGTCAGCACACCCCACTGGTTTATTAAGGGCTGAGAAGCAGCGAGTGGAAGGAAGAAGTGAGTGACAGATTTAAAATTAACTTGCCAAACTCCCCATCAATATTATGACAATTCCCCGCGTCGTCTGACAGCACAAACGGAGCTGTGAGGAGGCAGAGCTGGCTGCTGGGCTGGCAGTGCCCAGGGTGAGGGGGTGCCCATCCTTCCCCGTGGCACCTCGGTGCTGGGCTCAGCAGCACCGTCCGGCACTCAGCACCACCTCCCATCCAACTTTCTCCTTCCCCAAGGCTGTAGAGATTTGACAGGTGGGGGTGTGGACAGGCTGAGAGAGTTGGGGTTGTTCAGGCTGGAGAAAAGAAGGCTCCAGGGAGACCTCAGAGCACCTTCCAGTGCCTGAAGAGGCCCCAAGAAAGATGAGAAGGGTCCTATCATCTCAGTGATAGCACAAGGGGTAATGGATTTAAACTGGCAGAGGAGAGACTGAGACTGAACATTAGGAAGACATCCTTTGATTTGAGCCCCTGGCCCAGGTTGCCCAGAGAAGCTGTGGTTGCCCCATCCCTGGAAGTGTTCCAGGCCAGGTTGGATGGGGCTTAGAGCAGCCTGGGCTGGTGGGAGGTGTCTCTGCCTATGCAAGGTATTTGGACTAGATGATCTTTGAGGTCCTTTCCAACCCAAACCATACTATGTGACAAACAGCATGTTTCAAGGACCAATTTGCAGAGGGAAGGGTGCACCCAATCTGCAGGAAGGTCCTCAGCACAGCAGCCTCACAGCCACCCTACTTCCAGAGAGGGGAAAACCCTCACTGTTCAGCAGGATCATTTTTTTGCAGGAAGTGAATGCAGACACAGACACAGACCTCTCTCTCCCTGCTCCAACCACCAAGCCAATTTAGCTTCTTATCTGCTCCCAGCAAACAGAGGCTCCCTGGACCCATTGCATTACATTTCTCCTGGGGGGGGGGATCAAATGGGGGTTGTGGGGGGTAAGCAAGCTGCTCCCTGTGTCTGGGGGCTGAATCAAGATGGAGCAACAGCCAGGATGAGAGGCAGAGCAGAGGCAGGGATAAAAAGGGACCCAGATTGGGGCAGATGGCTGCTCCCTGGGGAGTGCTCTGCCACATGTTGCTCTGACAGCCTGTTTGCCATGCAGTGATAATCCAGTGAGAAAAGTCAGCTCCATGGGTAGTAATTTGGGTTTTTTCCATACTAATGGTATAAAAGCAACAGTTTGAAACTGCAAACAGCTCTGAAACAAAAATTGCTACTCCCTCGTGGCAAAGTGATGGCACAAAACAGATAAGAAATGAACAAACACTCCATTTGGAAAATAATCCCCAGGCAATTTAGGGATGGCACAGAGTTTGGGCTCTGCCCCACCGTGAGGAATGGGGACAGAACTGCTCTAATGGAGTCCTTAGCTAGCTGGATCCACTGCTGAGCCTCCAGCCCAGACTGAGAGGTGTGACTGGAATAGATGAGCCCCAGTCCCGTCTATTCATTAATGCTGCACAGCCTTTTACTAAAGACAAGAATGTTTTGGTTTGGTTTTCACAAGAGAGAGTAAGACAGCAGCTCAGAATGTGCTTGTGGATCAATGGTTAAAGGAGCAAGTTGGGATTCTGGTGTGTGATCAAAGACCTTTCTTCTGCACCCCACCAAAGTTCCTGATGAGAGACCGCATGGTAGAAGCATCACTGGAACGGTGCCTTGACTTAAATCCTTGCAATAAAACAGCAGCAGGAAGATTGTGGCACTCTCCTTCAAGCAGGAACTTTGACACTCCCTTGTTCAATGGGTCAGTTGAGCACCCCAACCCCCACAGTGATGATTAGAATTTACTAAGCCACCTCAGTACAGAAAAAGCTGTCCACAGCTCCTAACTCCCAACAACTTAAGCTGAGCTATAGACATGGAGTGGTGCTCACATCCCGCTGGGCTCTGGCTTTGTTGTCTGATGGATGGGGAAAGGGTCCTTTGGCACCAAGCACAAAGGGATGTGCAATAAGGGACAGGCTCTTTGTGACAAAACTAGGTGCTGGTGAATATATGCAGCACATCGAGCTCACACAGTGTGAACTCTTCTGACTGCTGCCCATCCCTGGTCACATCAGCCAGTATTTGATTCCTCCATCCTTCCCTTGGGAGTTACCATCTCCTCAAGTCATGCCACCCAAGTGGCTGGGTGCTGCCCATCTCCCTTCAATAAAATGATGTGGGTTACAGAGGAAAATCAAAACATGAGCTAGAGCCAACTGGAACCCCAGGCTGGTCTCAGGTCTGGGACCTGCAAGCTGGACAAGTCTCCTGTTTTATTTTCAGCTGCATTCTCACATCAAACACCATCCCTACTCTGCATCCTTTAGGCACCCACCACATCCCCCATCCTCTCAAGCTGGCCAGACACAATCAAGCAGTTGGTGCAGCACCAGCTCCACTCCAGTGTCATGTGGAGCTGTGGCCAGGAGGACCATGCAGCCACTGGAGAAAGGCAGAGGCTCTAATGAGAGTTACAAATCATTGAGTGGCAAAGAGACCACCCCAATGGGGCTGAAATACTGCTGTAACTGATAGGTGTTGCCCAGGCCAGGCTGTGCAAGATGTTTTTTTCCAGCACAAAGTCTCCCTCCCAGCACCATGCTGACATGCCTGGCGGATTGAGAAGATCCTATTATTAAAGACACTGAAGATGCGGCGGCATGGGAAGCAGACACCATTCAGAGGACTGTCACATCTGCATAGCTAAAGGATCCCAGCAGTGATAAATCCCTCCAAAATACTCAGCCCCTTGTTCTGATAGCAGGTCCTTGCTCTTACTTTGCAGAAACAGGCTTTTAATCCCTGGTATTAGGCAGCTTCCTGCTATGTTTCAAATGCACCAAATTAAGGGCTTCTCTAACAGCTGGTGTCTTAATGCTCAGAGAGGTTCTTGAATATCTACGAAAATCAGAGGCAAATTACATCTTTTAGTTAATAATTTCTTCTCCATTAACCTCCTTCTCTTCCCTTGTTAGAAGATGATGTAATGGTGCTTCTGCTCCATAACCCTCCGACACAGCGGGCAGCCTGGCCATGGGGAAGGAGGCTTTGAACAGGGAAGAGTTCTCTTCATCTCTGCCTGGTGCTTCTGGAACCACCAAGCTACATTAAAATGGGAAAGGTCAGCCGTGCTGACCTTCTAGGGCTGCTAAAAGCGTCTCTGGAGCAGGACATGATACCTCCCACTTGCTCGGAGCTCTGCCAAGCCAGAGCATCACACTACAGCCTGCAACACATGGGCAGCTCTTTGCTCTCATTTCAGACCTGCTTTCTCCTGCCTCTCACAGCTGTTACACCTGGGACTAGTCGAGCTGATGCTGGGCACTGAAAATTCTGGTTGTGATGGCAAAAGGCTCCCATTGCACAGACCCTCACAAGAAAAAGCTTTCCCAAACTGCGTGCACACTTGGCCAGGAGCAGTGCCAGCCATATGAAAGAGGACAGGTCACTTTCAGCCCTTATTTTTAATCTTTAAAACCTGTCAGCCATGAGCCCCAGAGAATGCTTTGGGCTCTACCTCCTGGAAGATGCAATCCCAATCCTGCACGTGTTTTATCTCAAAAACAAAAAGGCCAAGGGCAGATACTGTAGGATGCTCCTGGTCCAGCCTAGAACAGCCCAAACCCACCATCTGCAGGATGCTCCCAGTCAGCATAACTTGGAGTAGCCACATCTCCCAGACCTAGAGATAACCTTGTGTGCTTTCCAGCTAGAATTTAACCCTGATGATGGGAGATGTGTTTGCTTCATGGAAGCAGCAAAGCAGCCCCTAGATCCCTTTGCCAAGGTAGGGGAAGGATGGTGTTCCAACCCTTCTGCCTTGAAGTGCAAGCCAAGGGCAGGTTATAGATAAGATGGAGAGCAAATTAAACCCTTTGCAAAAGGGAGTCTGGTGCATAGAGACTTGGCATTGATGGCACAAGTTGGGGCTGGACATGATGTGGGGGGAGCCCATTGTGGTCTGGCATTCCCAAGAGATGGGCTTGAGGAGTTTTTTTAAAGCCTCCAGACCTGTTTGACCCACCAGCTCATGGAAAATTCCAGCTCTGCAGCCTTGGCTCTGCTCTGATGGACCCCCTGACACTTGTAACTTTGGAGGGAGAAAAAGCAAAGAGGAGCCTGCTGGGAAAATTGCCTTCATGTCCTATCAATTCTCACTGCCAGCAAAGGCTGCAGTTCTCTTGGCTCCAAGCACTCCATTCTGAGTGCCTTTGTGCTGCTGGATCTCATAATTCATCTGCCATCAGGAGAGCAGAAGGTGAGAGTTCAGCTTGAATTTATAGCTAGGAAGGCTATGCACTAAGCTGGGGAAAAAGTATCCAGAAGAACAAACAGCACTGAGCACCCACAACTGCAGCAGAAATTGGAGGCACAATGTCTTGGCAGCTGAACCTAAGAAAACCAAACCCCTCAGTGCACTGGCAGACACTGGCCAAAGAGAAGTTGTGTTTGGGTGGGATGTGGGCTGGATCTTCCAAGCTCTGCTGCTTGGAAACTCACAGGCCCACCTTAGTTTACACCTGAGCAATATGCAGAGCTGAAGAAACAGAAAGAAACCAAGTCATTTTCCAGCCCTGAATTCAGCAACTATTGGCAAGTTCTCCTTCATGAGCACAGGAGGGCAGAGACTGGAGCAGTTGAGCCCATGCTCTCCCCACCCAGATAAGACCCTCAGCACCCCAGTGCCTGGGAAGCAGCCTGCAAACACCCCTGGCCACTCACTGCTTGCACTCTGGGGGGTGTATTTACTTGCAGCTTATTTACCTTGTTTCTTATCATGCTATACCCACAGCTCCTCCTGGTACAGGACTGGGGCACTGAGTAAAACCAGCTGGCATAGGCTGAACACACACTAAAGGAAAAGCTCTTTGATGCTACGTGCAATTAAACATCGGAACTCGCAGGGTATCACAGAGATGAAAGCCATTAGTGCTCAGAAAAAGATGAGGCAACGCCACTGAGAAAAGCTCATCAAAAGCAATTAAACACCCATCTGATCAGACACACGCACTGACCCAGGAGGGTCCCACGCTGCTGCCTGCAGGAAGGATGAGCAAGTAGGAAACCCACAGGTGCTTGCTGTCCTTTAGCTCTCTTCCCCTGGGGAACATCAGAGATGCTGCCTCTGCACCAACACACCTTGGTCCCATCTCAGTATTGCCAAAACTAGGAGAATAGGATCATACCTGAAAGTCATCTGGAAGACCTGTCCTTGATTGACATGCTGGCTCCTGTTGTTATACCCATGAAGCATCTCTCCAAAGAGGGTGTCGTTGAACTTGGCATCTGACTTCAGGCACTTGGGACCCTCGCAGATGTCTGACAGCATCAGGCAGGACTTCCCATCAGGGGCCAGCTTGTACTCCTCCACACACCTGCAGAGCACCATGAAATATGTCAAACGGGCCAGGAGCAGAGCATGTTCCCCATGAGCTGTGCCACAGGATGAGTCCGCAGTGCCCAGCCCTGCATCAACAACACTCACAAAAGCTCCTGGGAAGGTGGAGGCTCTGCAGAGGCTCAGCTGAGAGACCAGCAAATAAGGGCTTGGTTCCTAACACCCATCCTTCTTTCTAGTGTGACCCTCTCTGCCTGCAGCCATGCTCTCTGCCTGGAACCTGCCCCTGTGCTGCTCCACCATCAGCAGCCCCTGCTCAGCTATTGCTCTCTGAATCTGCTGCAGTGCCTGTGCTGCACGTTCCCCAGGCAAAAGAAAAGCAAAATCAAGCTCCTGCTCTTATTTCCATCCAGCAATGGCCTCCTGCAACAGGGTTGCTCGTTTTCTCCTTGGCCCAACTTCCAAGCACACTGTGGGCACAATGGACATCTTTGTTTTTAGCAGATAGTAAGGGAAACTGAGGCTGGCAGCAGGGGTGTGATTTAAGCACAGTTACTGTGATATCTTTTCCCTGTGTTCATCCTACCACACTCCTTCTCTTCTGTATCCTCGAGCCTTTGTCCCAGCATTGTGATTCCCAAGCTGAGGAGGAAACCTCCATTCCCTGCCTGCCCCTTCCTCCCCATAGTTGTAGTGCTCTGCTAACATCAGTCTTTAAGCAAAGCCCCCATCTGGGCTTCTTCCCTCTTCCATTCCTCTGCTGCATTTTACTGCTGCAAGCAAAACTCCCACCCGTCTGTCGCACTTTCACTCGCCTGTTCATAAAGTGCTGCTCTGCCTTGAAGAGGGATTATTAAAAAAGATAAAAAGGGACAGTCTCTGTCCTTGGGGATGGAAGATTGAAATGCAGCTCTCCTGTCTGGGTGCAGATGGAGACCATGTAATGTCCCAAGATTTTCTAGACCCTCCCCAGAAAAGTCCCTTGTGCCTTGTGGATTTCCATCCCTTTTTGCAGAGGCACCGTGGTCTCTTTTAGTGACTCAATTGCTCCATGCTGCTAAACAATAAGGAGGGAAAACAAGAAGATGGGGGTGGTGTGGGAGGGGGGGGAAGCCAATAAACCAGCAAAAAGATTAAAAGGGGAAAAAAAAGTGACAAGATGATATGGGCAGAGCTCCCTGGGCTGCTTGACCCTGGGCAGCAGCCTGTGGCCAGGGCTTCACGAAGTGTCTGCTGATCCTGCAGATGTTCCTCAGGATTACTGTTAAGAATTTGTGGGTATTTCCTCCCCTAAAGGGCTCTTTTTCCCCCTCTTTCACCCTGTTCTTTCCCAAGGGGGTGTGAAGGAGGTTGCTGCATGTGCCTGAGAGCCAAAGGATGGGCTAGAGGAGCCCTGGTGAGGGGCTGGGCACAGGCTGGGTGGGTGAGGGCTGCTCACTGCAGCTGTGCAGCACAAAGCCAGCTCTTCACTGAGCTCCTTTTAGAACATACTGCAGCCGGGGAGCTTTCCCTGAGAGAAAATGCTAAATTGTGTAGGATTATAGGATCCCTGCCAAAATCAGGGATGAAACTCTATTTTAAGAGAGGCACAGGGGAGAAGAAAAAAAAAAAAAAAAAAAAAAAGAAGAAGAGAAATGTAGTATTTTTAAAACAAATCCTCCTCTTTCCCCCTCCAACAAGCAATGTCTGATTTTTGGGTCCCTTCAGGCTGACTCACAGACCAAGCTGTGCCATCACACACTGGGGGAGAGGAAGGTGCATCTGCTCACATTGCTCCTCGTACTCCCTTGCACTTTTGCCCACAGGCAAATCAGGTGCCTCTATTCCCTGCTGAAAATTGGCTCCATAAACAGCCTTTCTCCTTGGCACCCAGTTCCCTCACTGGGCATGCTGGGTTGGGGGTGGGTGGCAGAGGAGGGGGTTGGTAGGGTTGGCAAAGGCCAGTGGTTATTTAGTTAGTAGCAGGAGATGTGGGAATGTTGGAAGGGACTCACCCACAGAACATGAAGATGGTGCTGGATGAGGGGTCGTGGGGCAGAGGGAGGGTCTGCTGGAGACAGAGCTGCTCACAGCCACCATTGAAGCCATCTGAGCAGTCAATCCCTTTGGAGTAGTCGTAACAACCAGTGCCATCCTTCATGGGTCGAAGGTCCTCAGGACACTGCAGTGAGAGAGGGGACATGGTAAAGTCACTTGTGGGTCCTCACCTAGCCTGGAGCTACAGTTCAGGCCTCCCCGTGAGCTAGAGGGATTTCTGTGTCATGCTGCTGAGCTTCATCTGCACCTAAAGGAGATTAATTCACCTCCAGTGATGGATAGGGCAGCCCCAAGGGCTTGGCACCACCTCTCAGTCTTTGGGGAAAGGACAAGGACTCAGCCTGCTGCAAAAGCCACACTCCTAATCATCCCTTCAGAAGAGAGTGAAATTCTCAAGACAGCAAAGTTCCACAGCAATGAAGCCTCCATCCAGAATGGGGAAAAGCCTGATGGTCTACTCTGTAACATGCTGGAGAAAACCTCTGCATTTGTTACCTGTTCCCTCTGAGATGCAGAGAAGTCTGATGTGACACAGAAAAACCAACTCAGCACCTGGGATTAACCCAGAAAACCATCTCAACACTTGGGAGTGACCCAGACATTCATCTCAACCCAGAAAATTACCTCAACCCACACCAGGCAGGCCAGCAAACATGGCCTGGGCATAATCTCCAAAAGCACCTCGCTTTCTGCCATGGGAAAGAAGACAAGACAAGGGGAGAAGAGGATCATAACCCAGGCTCATCAGAACAGTTTTCCACAGCTGAAGGAGCCAGGCTGATTCACACAAGCTGGAGATCTGTCTCTGGGTTTTAATTTCAGTTCCCCAGCTGGCTTTCCTTGTCCCAAAAGATAAAAGCCAGCTGGCTGCAAATGCCATTAAGAAATTGTCACCCAGATTATAGCAATCTTCTATTCTACTTGCATTATTTATCCCTTTTCGCCAAACACGCATGCACACAAATAACAACAAAAAGGCCAGTCCTTGAAAAAATAAATAAATCTTGCCAAGGAGCAGCTTCCAATTAAAACTGCATTATGGAATTTCTTGAAGATGAGTTAGACTGGAGCCTGAACAGGCAGTGTTAAAGGCAGGTTATAAATGACCTCTGTCAGACATAAGAAAGGTTATAAAACCACTATATTTTTTGCTTAAAAAAGAAAATCAATTTTTCCATGTGAGCAAAATGCTGTACATATTAATAAAAGTTCAGGAGAGCCTGGACTCTGCTGGCTGGCACAGGCAGGGTCCTGACAGGAGATGGGCTGCCCAGCCTTGCTCACTCTTGCCTCTTCCAGAAGCAAACTCCCCACAGGGGACATCAGAAAGACACTTTGGAGAGTCCTGGCCCAGCTCATCTGAGCCATGACAAGTTTCTCCCCACCTCCTAGAAACCTGTGAAACCTTGTGCCATTTTCCACCGTGACATCTCAGGTATCCCTAAACCTCATGTCCCTCAACCACCTCAGCTTGGCTGGACCTTGCCAACCTCAGCACTTCCCTGCAGGCACAGGCTAAGGTGGGACAGGGAGGCCAGAAAAGAATGAAATTCATGAGGCTTTTCTAGCCTAAAGATGTTGGCAGTGAAGGGCCCTGGAATAGGATGGTGGCTGTCTGCAGAGCAGACAGGGTGCAGGCAGGACTCCCAAAACATTAGCCGTGCCAGGGCATGGAACAGCAGAAGACAGGAGCAGGAAGCTTTCTAGCTGCTTAGAATAAACACAAAGGAGGAGAGGACACTCAGAACAATCTGTGCTTTTCACTGCCAAGCTCCCTGGGAAACAGGAGCAGGGGGAGAGCGGCCGGAGGAACGAGTGGTGCAAAGCAGCAGCAACACATCCCTGGAGGATACAGAAACTGCAAATAGCATCTTCTGCTCCACAGCACTCCAGCCACCTCCCCACTGCTCTCCCCACACCAATAGGGATGGGGAAGTCTGGAGCTCTGCCCAAGTCCCCTCTGAAGCTCCCGAGGTACCCTTCAGGGCAGTGAAGGCGACTGGATGGGTCTTGCACTCATCAGAAGCTATAGGATCATAGCCAGAGAATCAGTTCCAGCTTTTCTGAGCTGTCACTGGGGACATTCCCCCTGGCACTCATCTGTGTGCTGAGCTCAGCATCTTCCCCAGCCTGCAGAGTGATGGCTCTTTCCCCAGGTCTGGGTTAGCAGAGGAAGGTGATGGCTCCTTCCTCAGAACTAGGTCAGCAGGTCACCAAAGCCCTCCCTCCCTTAGCCCCACTCTGCTTGAAGCCACCCTAAGGACAGTCCTTCAGTTTTAGCTTTTAATCACCACAAAACCTGTTTCCTTTCTCTTTGCAGCCCGATGCACATCACTTACAGCAGGCAGAGAGCTCAGCACAAAATTTGCAAAAGAAAGCACACACCTCCTGCACCCATCCCCAGCTGGGCACGGGGCTGGCAGAAAGAAACTCCCCAAGGACCTGGCAGAAATGCACAAACAGAAGGAAGGACCCTGCTTGGTGGGCTTGGGGGTTATGAAGGTGCCAGAACAGTGAGGTGGGGGCATGGGTGAGCTCTGCCACCAGCACACAAAAGGGCAAGTGGCAGGAGAGGCAACACCAGCCCCCTGCTCAGAGGGCTTTGCAGGGATTAAGAGGTGGATGGAGCAACTCTTCAGCATGATTCAACTTCCCTAGAGAGATCTCCCTGCCCCTGGAACAGAGGATTCCCAACCGGGATGTCTGGCTGAATCAGAGCAGGTATAAAACTAAAACCCATTTGGGTGCAGGGTCTTGTCATCCCTGTAACCAAACGGACGCCAAGCACTCACAGGGATGCTGAATAATACAGTGATATTTTTTGACTGTCTTTTTGAACAAAGGGGCTTCTTTCCCTTTTAAATTACATTTCCAAAGTGACAAGGACAGGCAGAGCTGGCAGGACCTGTTCTTGCTTCCAGGCTGAGCGGAGCCAGTGATGTCCCAGGGGAAAGCTGGCTTGTGCTCATCCCAACTGCCCTGCCTGAAGGGGTGGTCTGGGTTCCCAGGTGGGCTCACACAACCAGTGCTCACTCTGTGTCTACTGGGCTTTTATAAAAGCCCATATCTGTTCTTGCTGACATTGATTTGTCTGGCTTGGGCAGCAGAGAACCAATAATTACCGTGAGTTTTAATCAATCCTCCATCAATTCAGCTGCAGTTCAATTTGCAATCTGGCTTGGCAGTGACACAGGCTGGGGGGCTGTGTCAGAAAATGATGAAAAAATCAATAAGTAACTCAGCCAATAACTGTCTGGGTGACCACGGGTGACATGTCCCTCTCTGATGGGAGCAAAGCTGGTCAGACGTGGTGCCCCAGTAACCCCTGTCGAACCACCTCTGCCAAACCCTCATCTGGATACAGGATGGATCCATTTATCTAGAGAGGAAAGGGAATCCTACAAAGTGTTAGCTATTCAAAAGAAAAAGCTGGTTGTGGTTTTTCACGTTAGACCCGCACTGCTCTGGAACTTGCTTTGAACTCCCAGACCATCCTCCATGGATCCAACAAGTTAAAATATCTCACAGCCTAGGAAGGGGGTTTGGTACTTAACACATGCTATGGAGAGGAAAAGGGAGGTAGAAGGAGACCCTGGCTCATGGTCAGCTCCAAAAAGCCGAGGAGAAGCTGCTCCCTTACATATGTAATTCCACCACCTTGCAGACCCACTCTGTCTGTGCAGGGCTGGATTGGTTTCTCTGGGATGATGGCCACCCTTGAAAATTGCTCTCAGAACTGAAAAAGAAAGCTGATTTTCTTATTTTCTTCTGCACTAGCACTGATAGTACAGATCCTGCAGACTAAATGTGACCCCCAGCTACAATACCTCACCCCTGCTGGTGCTGACACGTTTGTGAAGGCAGCAGCACCATGGCTTGGTGGGGTTTGGCTGCTGGCACAGCTGGGCACCACCTCGTCCCCTCCCAGCCACAATGGGCAGGGGTCTTTTTATTTTGTCACCACTGTCAGCAAATGGAATGCAAGTACTCACAGGGATGCTTGAATAAGAAAGTGATATTTTTACCTCTTTTTTTTTTCAACAAATAGGATATTTTCCCTTTTAAATTACATCTCCAAGGTGACAAGGAGAGGGAGAGCTGGCAGGACCTGCTGCCACATCCCTGTTGCCTGCCTCAGGAGGCCACCAGACCAGCCCCACCAAAGCACAGGACACTTGGTTGGAATGAAATAAGATGCCCCAACCAGTGCTGTCACCCTGGCACAATGTGTGACACCACGTGGCCTCCTGCCACCAGGACTCAGCACAGTTCCTGCACTCACCACCATCATCCTCAGAGCAAACGCAACAGGAGGACAATCATCTTCAAGGGGAAGGAAAACAATCATCTGCAGGAACATGTACAAGACTGTGTCTTAGGACAATAAGCATCTGAACAAGGTCTCCTGGTGTGAGGGAGCAAAGGCCCCCTTTTTTCCCCTTTCTCATTTACAAAGCTCATTAGCAGCCTGACAGGTGAGGAGGTCACAGGAAATAGAATCCAAGTCTCATTACTGATACAGATTCCCCAGAACAGAGGACACCATCTCTCCATCTGAGCTGTCTGCCCGGGCTTCTCAGCTCAGCTCCTCTCTTTTGTTATGAAGTTTTAAACAAAGAGTGGTTAACAAAGTGTTTCTGTAAAAACAAACTGCCCTTTTTATCACTGTTCTGCTTTCTCAACAACAGCAGCCTTTTTGTCAGATTTCTTCCATGCTGGGATGTCAGAAGTGATGCTCTGAGCACAGATAAGCCTGGCTTCTCCCTGTCTCTTCAAAAGCTCATGATGACATTGCCACCACCCCCCATCTCCTGGTGCCACTCTGGGTACCACATACCCATGTCTGGATGCACCCAGAGGTGATAGCCCAGGCAGCTTCCCCAGGCTGCATCCTCAGCACCACTGGCCTGAGGCTGCAGAAAAGGCTGATGGCTCCATGCTGCTGTGTCCAAGGTCCCTAATGACCCTCCTTTGCTCAGAGACATCTTCCCTCCTCACTGAGGAACCTCTTCAGCACGAGACAAAATGATTCATCTGAGGCACTGCTGAAGTACAAGCAAATGGAGGTATTTTAATGAGCTCCATCTCTGTGCTGCCATGTATTTTATTTGCTTGTTGGAGCTCAGAAAGGATACAAATGCAATAAATTCCTCTCCATCCACATATATTCAGACAACTTTGTCTTATTCTGCCTTTGCTTTCTTGTCCCAGAAAGCCCCCAGCAAGAAATGCTCCTCAGGAGCAGCAGGATCAGAGTCTGGCTGCACACAGCCCAGTCTCTAGAAATGAGACTTATCCTTCCTGCCCTCAGATTTTAGTAAAATAGACCAAAAGGCTGGTCATTAAACTGCCCCTTGATTCCAGGACATCTCTCCCCAAGACCACCCCTCATCAGGGCAGTGATTTCCTCATCACCACCCCAGCTGTGGCAGAGCCCTCCCTGACACCCTGCGGGGCAGCATCCTTCCCAAAGGGAAACACTACAACAGTTTTCTGAAATAGCAGTCACTATCTTCCCACTCTTTTTCCCCTCCCTATCTTCCCCCAGCTTCCTTTTTGCTTTCAAGATCATCAATCATTATTTTAGCCTCAGAAAACCAAACCCATCTGTCTTGCAGGCTCCTGAGCACATGCTGCAATGGCTCCTGCTCCTCAGCTCTGTCACCCCCTGGCAGCAGACTGGGGGCTCCAGAGAGGAGACTGAAGATCCAGGCAATGAGGCAGCATCTCATCACCTCCAGCCACCACACAGCTCTCATGTGGACCCACTTGGGCAATTCACTATGTGTCTGTTTGCATCTCCATTTGAAGAAGGACAGACTTGTTTCAAGCAGCTGGTGGGATGCTATGTGGACAGGTATGAGTGTTCAGAGCCCCGTGGACCAAAAAAATCAAGCCAGTGGAAAGTCTCTGGCTGTTTCCCTTCCAGAAGTCACCAACAGCCCAAAGTCATCAACAGTTTTGGGGTTCACTGGCATCTCTTACCTGTCAGGCATTTCCCTTCCTATTCATAGGAGAAGCTGGTACCTCCAGAAACCTTCAGGAGACCAGAAATTCCACCTCTGCCACACCTGACATCCAGGCTACATCCCAACCACCACACTACACATGAAATTCTAGAACCCATCCGAAACCCACAGACCCAGCCCAGCTGCAACCATCCCACATGAAGCATCCCAGAGACTGCTGGGGAGCAGAGGAGTGAGGGAAGGGGCCAGCCAAGCCCTCTGAGGAATGCCACTCAAAAAGCCAACACTGGAGAAAATGGGAGGCTCCTTGGGAGGGGGCTTGGTGTTTTGCTCAGGGGACTTCTGCTACCAACCATAACACACAAAAGGAGTCATCTCCTGCGTCAAGGAGCCAACTTAACTTTTAAGGGATTAGAAGAAAATGGTTTCTCCCCATCACCCTCCCCTGCATGTGTATCTCTAGCATAATTAGCTAGGTGCTTCCTAAGGCAGGAACAGATGAGGTTTTATTTTTCAATGAACAATTGTCTGTAGGAAAAATGCAGATGTGATGAAGCTTAAGTGCTTTGTGGGATTCCATCAATTGCATCACAAAATTCATTGAGAAATTAGGAAAGCATGTAATTATGACAAGGTTGAAATGTTTTGTTTTCCACTGCCTAATTTTGTTTCCATTTCAGGCTGTACACTGGGATAACACAACATATAACATAAAGCTTCAGATGATAATGTTGGAATTAAGCATTTCCTCTCCTTCACAGAAAGGAGATGTTGCGAATCAAATTATTTTGGAATACGTGGGAGATGAGCAAAGCCAAGCTGAGAGACAGATGGGGAAGCCTGAATTTAAGCCACCTTACAAGGGTTTCCTTCAGTCCCTCAGGGCCAAGTCACACTTTTTCATCTCCAATTATAAACCACCAACACATTAGGGCCAAGTGCTTTCCCTCCTTCAGCATCTTCCCTCCGGGCTGACCAGCTACCACTGTGCTGACAGAAGGGGTCAGCAATACCTATTAATTTACAGGAAACAATCTGACTTATTTCTCCAGCATAGTTTCTCCTGGCTGTGATGCTGCAAGGTGGTCCAAAATGTACAACAGTCTCAAGGTGCAGAGCAGAGCCACCAGAGAAGCTCACTGGGATTTTGATTTCATGGGAAATGACTAGAACAGCAGTTCTAGGGTGAGATATAGAAAAGCAGAATGCAAACAGGTTTTCTACAGGCTGGGGACTCTTTGTTGTGTTGCAAGGTCATGCTCAAAGGCAAGCCAATGCCAAGCTTTTAGCAAGGTTATGGCTCATCCTTATTAAAACTACCCAAATAAAAAAGGCCTCCGATAAGAAAAGAACTGCAGAAAACCTTTACACTCTAATGCCATCTACTGGGTGCATTTAAAAATAACAGAAATGCCACCAGGTGAGGGGAAAAAAGCACCAGATGGGAAGCGTGGGCTGGAGCTGGAGAGCTGTCACCCCTCTGGGTAGGGACCCACTGCAGAGCCTTTGGGATCTTCCAGGTGACACCTGGCACATGGGACTTTAACTAAGCAAAGGGATGTCCTCGTTTCTCCTTTGAGACTCCACCACAAGCTGCAAGCCACTGCCCTTGACTTTTTCACCAAGTCCTTTTAAGGCCAAACAATTCACTAACGGCAGAGCCCACGCTGCTAAAAAGCCCAAAGATAAATACATCCCCAGTCCTTGCAGAATTACTGGAAGCTGTATTAAGGTCACGAAGGAATTGGTAACAAATTATGATTATATATAAAAAGAATAAGAAATCTTTGAGATTTGTGCTGTTCCCTGGTTGAGCTGCAAGACTCCAGCTCTGCTGTGTATTAATTGCTTACAAGGCTCCATGTATATTTTATGCTCAGTACCTGCCTGGAACATTTGTTGGATTTAGCCTTGATTGATGAACCACTGATTATATACTTCTGTAGTCCTCGGCAAATTAATAAACTGTTGACTGGTAAAGATTAACAACATGTCATGATTTGTGAAATCGTGTCCCGAGTAAAGCTGGAGCAAACCTAGCACTAAAATTAGTAGGCAAATGCTCCCTGAACTCTATAAAAGGGGATGGCTTAATTAAATTACATCCCAATATTGCCCATAGCACTTACCAAATTGGCAAATTGAGTTCGTGGCAGTTCAGCTTTAAAACTAACTGACATCCTTTCAAATGTGTAGCAAATGACCCCATCCCTGCTGGCAGGGGAAGCCCAGCTCACAGCTGTCAGACAGGAGCAGCAGGGATGGGATAAGGAGGGGACATACAGCTCAGCACAGGGACTGGTGCAGAAGGTGCCACAGAGTCACAGGCCAAGGCTATGGCAAGCTCTGAACCTCAGATCCCATCACTTGCAACCCTGCTCAGCACCATGAGCATAATCTGGGCTGGGGGCAGCACTTCCTGCACCACCCCTTAGGCTTTTCCCCAGACAACAGTCAGAAACACAAGACAGTGTCCTGCAGCCCCTTGTGCCCACCCCTGCCATCACTGGGCACCTACAAGCAGGTGATGAGGGTAGAAAGTTGCAGGGACATGGGAGAGCCAGGAGGGATAGAGCACTGTGGCCCTGGTGTCAGCCTGATGGGAAGCAGGGAGAGATGTGGATCAGTGCAGGGATGCAGCAGACATCTCCCAGCTCCCCTCCTGGGAGCTCAGCTCTGCTGCCCTCAGGTCTCACCCCATGACTGGGGCCTGTGCAGAGGAGCAGAGCAGCCTCAAGCTCCTGCAGTGGGGGAAAAAAATGGGGCAAAGAGCAGAAGGAGGTGAGATGGACATCACTGCAGCTGTCTCCTGTCCTTATGGGATGCACAGTCCTGGCAGGATGCAGGGGGGCAAGGGGGTCCCTGTGTGTCACCATTCATCCACAGCTCTCAAGGAGCAGATGCACTCCAGGAGAACAGTTCCTACTGCTTCTCCCTTCTCCCCAGCTGCCCACTGTGCACAGCTCATTCTCTTTGAGGAAAATCTCAGCTATTACAGAAGCAGGGGATTATCTTCCCCAAGTGACACAGTTTTCAATTTCTACCTCTCCCCATGCTGGTGTGTGGTGAGTGCTAGGCCTGTAATTTATTGACAATTTCTATCTTAATATATCCCGACTCTTAAAAAGAGGCATCTCTTCCCCAGCAGCACAGGATGATCAGAGTCCTGATTGCTTCTGACAGTGTCTGGGAGGCACGTTGGCATTCAGAGCAAATAACGCCCAAAAAAAAAAAAAAAAAAGCAAACGGAAAAAAAAACCCCTGAAAGACTAGAAAGGCAACCGTGCCTTGGAAAAGGGAACAAAAAGAAAATGACAATGGGAAAAGAAAGGAAGAAAGGGAGAAGTAAGGGGTGAGGGCACCAGGCACTGCTGGTGACACATTAGGCTGGCGTGCTCAGTGTCATTAATGAGCAATGGGAGAAGGGGATGATGAAAATGCCACCCCTGGGACAGCACCACTCCAGCCTGACCTTTCCCAGCTGCTGTGTGTAAACATCTTAAATAAATAAAGAGACATTTAACTCCCACCTCTGCTGAAATGGGAGGGATGGGGTGACAGGGGCTCTGTCAGAGACGTGAGGGGAGAGAAGAGGCAGAAGTTTGGGGGCTTTCAGCACAGTGGGTGTGTGTTCCTAGGGCAGGTGGAGGAAATGATGAGCTCTGGTCCCCTCTGGGTGTCCCCCCCTATTACCTGGCAGGCAGACAGCTCCTACAAAAGACAGCAGAGCAGGGATGCTCCACATTTATCCCACTTTCCCAAGGCTCTGCCCCTGTCTCTCTGCATGTCATACCAGACTTGCAGAAGCTCCACATGCAGAGAAGTGGTGACTGCTGTTGGGGAGATGGGTTAGAGCCAGGAGAGGTGCTCAGCTCTGCTGCTCTGACCTGGAAGAACAGCAAAACCCCTCTGCACATTAATAGCTGGGAAAGATTAAGAGTCTCTGCCCAAAACTAATGGTCTAGGGCCTGTGAGGTCTTTTGGAGAGGAGGAATGCTACTGGGACTCAGTAGATTGTCTGGCAAGACACGAACACATTCAGAAACAAATCAAAACTCTGAGGGTGTCAAAAGATGGGGAGATGCTTCATCTTTCTCCCACACTGGGAAACACAAGGAAGGAATAAAACCAAGACAGCCCTCAGCCCATGCCTTCTTGACAAGCAGGAAAACAACCATCAGCCTCAAGCATTTTTCTTACGCTCATCTGAGCCCCCAGGCTCCTTCCTTGAGGTCCTACAAGTCCCATGTGATTTCCTGTGAAGGACGCAGGGTTGGGACGAGCCCAGAACCAGCATGCTACATCCCTAGAGAAGGAATGTCCCCCTCTGGCTTGTCCCCAAAGCAGATACCTGCCAGCCCTGGGGACCAGCAGCCGTGGTACCTACCACACAGCCTGTGGAGTCCACCTGACGGTCCGAAACACACTTGAAGTTGCGGGTGCAGCCACCGTTGTTGCGGGAGCAGTCTCGGACCGGCCCGAAGGAGGAGAGCAAGTCATTGATGGTTTCAAAGTAGGTGGACAGCATTGCTTCTTCCCTTGGAGAAAAAAGGCACCGTTAGGGCTGGGGGGAGCTGGCAGCTCATGGCATGTGCTGGGCAATCCACAGAGAAAGCTGCCCTGACAAAATCACTGCCTTTCGAGAAGAAAAATGGAGTCAAAAGAGGGGCTGGAGTCAAATGAAGGGTTGGTGGTTAAGCTATATGTAATAATTTGCTGCATCACTTTGGCATCCTTAATAAACCCAACCAGTTATGGGGTTTCAAAGATACTACTGCCTACCTTCATACAAACTAGAAAATAAGAAATTTCATAAGTAACTTGGAGTTTGTCATGAATCCAACCCTCAGAAAACAGCAAATCCATAACAGTAAAACTCCTCCTGAACACTATACAGCTGGGCCAAGCCTCCTTGAGCTCCCACACCTCAGACATCAACCAGGGGTAATGCTGAAGCTGGAAAGCCATAAGAAACTTGGCTTCACACTTGCCATGATGTGGATGCAGAGACTTATCCTTGTGCTCTGTGGGACCTGGAGCAGGGGACACAGGGACAGATGCAGGCACAGCTCTGCTGCACTGCTCCAGCCTCTGATGGTTCTGCAAAGCTCCAGGCAGGGCTGTGCCTGACATTCTTCTCGTAAGCAAGCAAGAAGTATAAATGTGTAGGAATTCAATGGGCATGGAAGGTCCTGGGAAGCTCCCAGCCCTGCCTCCCAGAGCTGCACACTAAGCAGATTTTGCCTGTGACAAAGTATTCAGACACTTTGCTTGCTGCTGGGTTCCCACAAAGGGAACATAGATGCTTGTCAAGAGCCTGAAGCACCTCTAAGCTATTTTTCATCTTCAAAGCACATTTGCTACATTAACCGATATCTGAACCCAATCTTGGACAACAGATCCAGTCACACTCTTACCCACAGGAGAGAAACAAAGCAATTTACCCAAGGTCACAGAAAAAGCCACTGATGGTGTTGGACTTGACCTCCACAGCCTATTCATTAGATCTTCATGCAGAGGGAGCTGAAAATAAACACTGGCCCCTCTGACCTTAAAATCCCCCCTAGGACATGGCCAAGAGTCACAGGGGGTTTATTCCCCTTTAGCATCTCCCTTGTTCTACCAGCACCTAAAAAGCTGCGCAATGACTCAATGACACTTTTTAAGGTTTTTTCTGGTTTGTTTATTTTTTTTTTTTGTATTTGAAAATGGTGTGCTAGGCCATGAAAGAGCAGTGGAGGAATATTCAGCCTCTGCAGACCACAGAGCTGCTGCCTGGAACCCGTACTGCATCAGCTGTCAGCAGAGGGACCCTGCACAGCCCTGCCAGCACCAAACACTTGAGAAAATCATGAGTCAGGCATTTAAAAAAAAAAAAAAAAAAAAAAAAAAAAAAAAGTAGAATGAGATTGGCATTTAAATGATGAGATTTTAAAAATAAATCAATCATTGGGTGGGTGTTTGTTTGTTGTTGGGTTTTTTCCTCCCCTAGATTTGACTTCTGCTTTCTGAGCCTTTAAGGCATAATCGAGTTTTTTTTTCCCTGCAAGCCTGAAGGCTGGAAACTACCCACAGACCAAACCCACGGAAATAAAGCCCTAGGCAATAATGAATCTGTGATTTTGCAGATTCCAGTTTTCCAAGCAATCACAGGGCTCCAGAACAGAGGACACCGAACAAGGAAAACACCAGAAAACAGGCAAGAACTGGTAAACTGGCATATCCTCCCTGGGATGGAGGTTGAGGGCAGCTTCTTTGCTACCATGGGCTGGAACAGAAATGTCACCCCCAGCTACCCCTAGCCCCGGGGTAGCTCCATGCCCACCATGGTGCCCCCAGCCATATCACTGCCCCATGCAGCAGATTCATGTCAGTGCTGCCTGCTTTCACCCCAATTAATGCTTCCCAATTAGCTTTTCCCTCTTGGTGATCATGCTTCTGATATTCCCCCTCTCTTGGCCCATCTCCTAGATTTTCCAACATATTTGGAGCTGAATCTCCCTCTGTCCTTTCTTGGACAAAATATCTTTTGAGGCCCTTTTCTATTAGCACTCTGTTCCCACCAGAATTTGCAGTCCTCCAAAGTGTGGGAGTGCGAAAGGCAGAATATATTAGATCAGGGCACATATTTCTTCTGAAGAGATGGAGGAAGAGAAAGGGCATGTTATTTACTAACCCAAAATGCTGTTTATTAATTTAGAGAGAATTATTTAAATTAAAAAAACAAAACAAAACCCAAAAACCCCACAACAATAAATCATAACAAATCCTCCACTGCCCACCCAGAAAGCTCAGCCCCATCTGGTCTTCCCAAAGGGCTTCTCATCATAGGTAGACTGCAAGGAGAGTTCTGCCCCTGTCCTCCAAACCACCTCCTGCATCTCCCACATCCCTGAAGGGAGCAGGTGAGGAGCTGCAGCTGCTCTGGGTGCTGTAGAGGAGATCCCAGGGCTGGACCAGCTCTGGAGAGCCAAGGTGCTGCCAGGAGAAGGGGGTGCATCCTGCACAGACCTGGGCTAGGGCTGCCAGCAGCAGCTCATTACACTTTTAATTAAAACCTGGAAGCACAAACCAACCTTCCAACCTCTGGAGGGTGGAAGATAGGAATGGAAACCCATGCTTTCCAGAATCGTGCCTGGCATAATGGATGACCCTTGGCAACACACAGGCAGGGGCTGCCAAGCTGGAACGAGCCATTAAGTGTATTAAAATATTAACCTTGCTGGAAGGTGGGGAAGTGGAGCTGGAGGGAAATGTTCAAAAGTCACCTGTGGAAGGACTGGGATGACGGTGAGGTTGGCACATGGTGGGGAGCTATTGGACTGGGTCGCTGCTGCCTTGGCCATCGTTTTATTAGAGAAGCATCACTTTAGTGGGGTGCCCTGCCAAGGGGGATGTCAGCAGATCCCAGGGCTGAGGTGATGCCTGCAGTGAGAAAATTTTGCTTTCATCTGCCTCCAGAGGGGCTGGCAGAGCTGGGATAAGCACAGACAGGCAGTGCCCAGCTCTTGGCACTGTCAGCCTCAGTGGCTCCTTTAAATTTTAGGGAGGGGAAGAGCACTAATTAACTAACTAATTACCCACCTCCTGCAGTGACAATCGGACAGGCAACAGGTGGCACAGAGAGGATTCTCTGCACACCAGCTCCAGGGGTGCTCCCCTGCCCATCCCTCTCTGTCCCCAGAGATCCTCCCACCTTCCAGCAGAGCAGGCAATGCTGAGGAAGCAGGAACATTTGAGGAATGATGGCAGCAGCTGGCCACTCCTGCAAGGTCCCCTTTGGGGACAGCTGTCCCTCCCCAGTGCCCAGGCACGCCAGATTAGACCAGCCCTGATGGATGAATCACTTTCCCTGCAGGAAGAAGCTGCCTGCAAAAGAACAGTTCCTTCTCTTGTTCCCTGTCTATCTGCATCCGATTTCATCGAGTCACCCCAGATCCCTTCTGACAAGACAAGATGGAGAAGATGGGTTCTGCAGCTCTTGCTGTGCCTGGAGCTCAGCAGAGTGTCAGGAGGAGCTGCCAGTGGCCCAGGCCAGATCCAAGGTGCCAAAGCCCCAAGGACCAGGCAGTGCTCAGTGCCTGGCGTGCTGGGAGGAGAGGGCAAATCCCCACTGCTCTGAAGCAGATTCTAGAGCCCATCAGAAAGGGTATTTTGGAGCAAGCAGCTGAATTTCTGGTGCCAGAGTCTCTCCACAAGGACAGGCATGTCTGTAAGCACACACACATACACACACGTGTTTTTTCTCTATTTAGAGGAAAAGGCCTCCCAAAGACAAACACAGATACCCAAATGGTACACATGGAAATTAAATGCCTTCCCCTCTCTGCCATGACCCAAAGCCTTAGAAAAAGTCCCTTTTCTAGCAATTTATGTTGCAGTGTGAAGCAGAACAGGAAGGCTCTCCTGCCAACTGGGCACAGCTCTGGTGGTACAGCCCACAGCACCCATCCTCATCCTGCCCTGTGCCCACCCTCTGTTCCCTCAAAAATACTTTTCTTCATCCTCCTCCTTTGTTCCAGGCCCTAATTAGTGAAACAGTGACAAATATTGCTTGGGGCTATTTATTCATGAAATACCAACACTGTGCAATTCTCAAAGCCTCCAAAGGACTCATCTCAGCATAAGCTCCTGAGGTTTGCAGTGGCTCTTCTCTCCAGCTCATCCTGGAAGGGGATTAGTGGGTGTTATCCAATTCAGCTGCCCCTTTTCATTGCCTGATAATGGTTAAAGACCATGATGTCTTACAAAGTTAACCATCACTGAGAAAAACAAACAAACAAAATAGAATTTGGGCAGGGGATTAAGACACTGCTGTTCTATCTGCTGCCCAAGCTGTTTTTTGAGACATAGTGGGGGGAGATTTGGGGTTCCTGAGTTTTCTAGAGACAGGATCCACTAGAAGCAAAAGGCATAATGCTGCATAACCTAAGAAGGGACTGATACAGAGCAAGGACCCAAAACCACCAGGTACAACCCCACCAGGATGTCACGTCCAGCACCTCATGCTTCCTACTTCTATTTGCAAGACCCTACTCAACAGGAAATTTAAGAGTTGATGCACTTGAAAACAAGGGCAGAACAATTTACACCCCAATTCTGCATTTTTCAGCCTGACAGCTGCTTGTCTAAGCAATTTTGACCAGCTCTGGCCAGAAAACTGCTGCACTGTGGGTCTATTCTTTCATGCAGAAAAACTGAGTTTCTGCTCAATGCACCCAGACACTTTTCAGCCACTTTAGTAGTGCTGGGAGGTTTCAGGAAAAACCAACACTCAGGTCCTAAAGTGAGAGAACTCATCTTTACTTGAGAGACAGTGGAGGAGGCACTTCAACAGAGCTTCACTGCCATACCTCAGCTGATGGATGAACTGCTCAATATGAATTTTAGAGGTAGTCTCACTTCTGGTGGTAATACTATAATAAACACTTTCAAAAACCCTCTCCCAAAACCCATGAGGTTGGAAGTGTGAAAAATTCCCTACCATGCTTCAATAATTTGCTAGAGATTCAATAAAACCAGCACTCTGCCAGAGTGTTTTGAAGCTCACCCCAGCAACCAGAAAGGCCAGAAATTAAATTACAGCAAACCAAAGCAAAAGCAAACACAACACAGCTCATATCCTGGGGGATGCTGGGGCTCACCAGGACCCCCCACCCAGCTGCAGCTCCCTCAGACAGCATGGTTCTGTCATGAAGGATTAGGATGTCACAGAGGAGATAAAAAAGATAGTTTTAATTCTGAGCCTTTTTCCGCTGCATCATGGTCACCACTTCAACCCCTTCCAATTCAAACACAAACACAGGAGGTGCTGGCTCAGTCTCCCAGGCAACCTTGGCTCTGGGAGGTTCAAGGAAAGGCACCTGAGCCTTAATGAGGATGATAAAGCATGGTCAGGGAGGAAATCACACCTATCAGCACCCTCTTATCAGGGACTTGTCATAATCCCAAATTTAGAAGGTTGCATTTCCCTCGTGGTGGTAGTCCTGACGTGTGCCAGGCACCTGGAGAGCAAAGTGCAGGATAGGGTGATATGTTACAGGGGTTTGGAGCACAACAAGTGTCCTTGGTGGGACAGAAACCCCACACTGAACACCTGGGGACATCAGCTGGGAGTAGAAACAGCACTGCTGAGACCTGTGTCCTACCCCAGCAAAAGTGGGTGGGCATTGCCCTACATCCCCCCTCACCCTGTTGTGTGGTTATTTAGGATACAGCTTTCCCAGCTGGTTTTGAGGCCCCAGCCTTTATCCTCCTGTTTTACACCTTTTAGGAGCCCTGACACCAACATTCTGGTAGGTTGCAGAGGCTCAGCCCCTCCATACTTCACAGGGAAAATGTCCCCACTCCTGTGTGGTTTTTACCTGCTCTCCACCTGCATCTGTTCCTTAAGATGGGGATGTGACCCTCCTGGTTTTGAAAGTGTCCAGTACTGACAAAACTATTTCACCCCCTCCACACAGGGCTCTGGCTTCTTGCTCCTATTACCACAACTGCTCCTAACATCTCAACTGATCGTTTGAACTTCAAAGAAATCTTTTTCCCTCTGTTTACTACATCCTCAGCAAGGGCCAGGCACACCTAATTCAATTTTATTAACTTCAGTTATGAAGTTAGTCACCTGTGAAACACACAAAGCCATCTGAGATGAGCCTGACCAGTCCTTTCCCCTACACTGCTTCTTCAAATTTCAGAGAAGTAAAACATTGTAATGTAAAAGTAAAAAAATGATAGCAAACAAGAAGCATGGGAAAAGCCCAGTTTCAACATCTTACGATATTAAAGAACAACAACAACAACAAAAATTCAGGCCACCAGGAATAGTAAGTTCCAGGCTAAGTGAGGAGTGATATGGCCCCTAACACCTGTAGGTGAATGATTCTAGGAAGTTTCAAATAATAAATTAAACAGTTAATAGGAGTGGAATCTGCTTGTTCTACATGGTATCAGTAGTAGTAGTAGTACATACTAACTTACAGTAATTGAACACTAACTAACTCACAAAGTAATCTGTTTATCTAGCAAAATGGATGACAGTATTGGTATGGGGGTTATCAGGAAAGCCAGCATGGCACAATTAAGAAATACATAAATGAAAATTATCAAATTATTTCTCTACGCTAATTACTGTTTTTACCAGCTCAATTCACCCAGCATTTCCTTCTATCCCATCTTCTCAAAACATTCATTGCAAAGTAGTGAACTTTTAAATAAAAAAGGCTTCAATTTAGAAACAAAAATTAACTGGGGGGTGTTTCTGACACTCAGAGGTAACACAGTCATAACAAGGAAGGAAAAAAATCTGTGCAGGAGACCTGAGAGATCACAGCGAGGGCTTGTGGCTCCCCACAACTGAACTGCTCTGAGCAGACATCTCTGCTGCTGCTGGAATGACCTTCTGCAGGCTGCTGTGAATAGAGGCATCCAAATATACTTCTAAGCCCCCTACCATAGAACCACAGAATAGCTTCAGTTGGAAAAGACCTTTGAGATCAACCAACTGTTAATCCAGCATTGCCAAGTCTTCACTCAACCATGTCCCTAAGCACCACATCTACATTGCTTTTAAATATTTCCAGGGATGGTGACTCCACCACTGCCCTGGGTAGCCTGTTCCAGGGTCTGAGAAGCCTTTCAGTGAAGAAATTGTTCTTAATTTCATAGCAATTAAATAACGACCCTGGCACCTCACAGTTGGCAGGCCAGGAGTACCACAAGCTTATCCAGAGGGATGGAGCTGAACACAACACACCTCAGGAGGAGAAGAGAGGTGGGGTGGGTGGTAGTGAGACAGTCTGATGTTGATTGAACTTCCAGTTCTGACCCCAGAACCCTGTGTCATGACCAAGAGCAGGGACCCAGGAGGACAAGAGAGGCCTGTCTGGTGTCAGGTCCTCCAAGGGATCACAATCCTGCAGGAGCTCAGCCAGGAAGCAGCATGGACTCTCCTAGCACTCCTTCCTTGCTTCCATAACCAACTGCTTGGGTGCAAGAACCCATCTCCCCTCCCTTCCTGCAGCCCTGACACCCAAATCCAGAGCATCTGCCAATTGTAGAAGCCCACAGTTAAATTCACAGAGATTAAAGCCCTCTGTGGGGGATGTCAGGTGCAGGCTACCTCTGCCTAGATGGTGGGATCTCTGCCAGCCAAGGAATCCTGCAGAGCATCTGTTCTACAGCACAAACTCAGACAAAATGTGCAAGGAAAAGCCTATGTTAGCAGGGCACTGCAACATAGACTGTTGCAGTGATGGGCACTGCAAAACTCCTGAGGTCCACTAGAAAGGGGAGCCCATGGGTCCTCCCATAAAGGGGAGCCACCACCATGCAAGGTGGGTACAGACAGGTCTGCATGCACATAAAAACTATGATGAAGGAATTCATAAATGTGACAAAGTCATATATTCAAAACTTAAGAAAATGTGAGAGCTAAGGCTGCCCAGGCAACCTCAATTCAGTCTCTGGGAGCTCTGCACTTCACTGAAGGAGTTGATTGCATGATCATACATACAGGAGAGTTATCTGAAGGACCTACATGTCCCAAAACACCAAAGGTGATGGAGCTGAGCTATAGTGTTTCAGGTTGCCTGAAACAGCATCAAGCTCAGCATTTGGGCATCCCAAAACCCACCCCCAGGTACCTATGAAAATTCACAGACTTCACAACACCCTACAAACAACTTCATCTGCAGCTCCCCAGTATATTGTTCTCTCTTTGTCAGAGGACATGTAGCTCCTCCTTTATTGCTCTCTATTTAGATCTTGTTCTGCATCACAGTTACTCAGCTCCTCATGGGTTGCTGCTTCTTTGCTCAACAGCAGAAAGCAGCAGTAACTTGCAACCAATAAAGTGATTAAGTCCCCAGTCTCCCTCTTCCTGTCCCTATTTTACAGATGGGGAGCTAAGGGCCAAGAAGGGTAATATAAGAAACATTCAGTACATCTTCTATACCAAATCTGAGACATTCAGACTTGATTTTTCAGAATGCTTAGCATTAAATGACACTTCCCTTGCTCAAAGCACAGCCCTCATTGACTTCAGTTGAAATTTTTACAGCCTCACATTAATGCAGATCATTCCCAGAGCAGGTTCATTGGCTGTATTGAGCGAGGCAAAGGTGAAAAATAAGGATATGATTGTGCCATTAAAGGCAGCTTCATAATGTATGAACACAGAGAGACTGCCTGAAGGCTGCACAGCAAACTGACCCTGGATTTGGAGTTTTGCAAACTTGATAACATTTGCTAAAGGAGAGCCTAATGGGTGTTTTATTCTGGGCACGGAGGAAAGGGAAGGTGTTTGGTCTGAAAAAGAGAATGTTGCAGCAGCAGCTGCAGGATGCAGCATCACTCAGCCTTTGGTGGGCAGAGCCCTCCCCAGAGCCAAGTGGCTCCAGCAGGATCCTACCTTCACATTCACCATCCTTTGCCCCTTTTGTCTCAGTATACCCCATGCTTCTCCATTCTCCAGTTCCCCTTCCCTGCTAGATCCAAACTCAGTATTTTTGGCCAGCTGCTGCTGCCTTCCCTCATGCCCTTGGCCAGCGTTGCAGAGTGGGGATGCTCAGCCCTGCTCAGGCAGGGAGGATTGCTGTCTTCTCTGCTGCTGAAATCAAACAAAACTTCACACCACGTGTAATGATTCAAGTTCTTCAAAAGCACTTTAAAGCTGGCCAAATTAAGGCAGCTCTTTGCCTGTAAAAGACAGACCCTCCACAAAACATCTGCCTCGAGCCTCTGCAACAATTTTGCCTGAGGGAGAAAAAGAAATCTTAGAAAAACAAGCAATCGAGCAAAAGGCTAGAAAGAAGGCTTGGGATCTCTCACCTTAAATTATTAAAAGCTGAAAACACCATAACACAGATCAGACCACCCCAGGACTAGGCAGTGATTGCAGCCCTGCCTGGCATAGTTCAAATAAACCACAGATTCACACAGACTCTCTGTGACATGGGGAGAAACGTCGTCAGTCTGAGTGCTGTGACAAGCTCTGGGCATCTCCTCACTCCCTCATCTGTATCCCGACATGGACCTGGATCAGAACCAGAGAACTGAGCAACCTACCCCCCCTCCCCTTGTCTGTGCCCTCCAAAATGATCAGCCATCAGTAAACTAGGTTTTCAGGTCACTGCTTGTTCACCATCCCAAAGGGATGAGCTGAAGGATTTTCCCATTTAAAAGAGACATATTCTAGTTCAAAAGAGGTCCTGGCTGGGGTAGTTTCCATCTATTCACTTTGCTTTCACCACCTAGAAGTTGGGAAAGTTTATTGCTGGTGCAGGGGCAGAAAAGAGCTGGAAGGAGCTCAGCTCATGTGCTGGCTCTGTCCCCTGCTCCTGTGCCCCAGCCCCAGGGGTGGCACAGCCCCCTCAGTGCCCAAGCTTGTCCCCCAGCCTCAAGGTGTCCTAGAGTGTCCTGGGGTTGCTGGGGACAGACACAATATGGGTTATGGCATGGGGGTGACATCTGCTTTTAGTCATCATGAGCATCTTGAACAAGAAGGCTAAAAACCCCTGACTTGGGGCTCAGCCCTCAGCATCTGCTTAGGTACAAATGAGTCCCTGGGGGTTTCCTTCCCTTTTACATTCTCTGAGGGTAATTTGGACAACTTATCTGCTCTAACAGACTCTTCTGGAGCTGAGTTTATAGCAGTTCATGAGAATCACCAGAAAAAGTTGGGTTTTGCAAGGAAACTGGGAGAGGAAAAGCCTATCACTTGCACCCAGGCACCAGGACCAGGCACATCCCAACCTCAACAACTCTCATTACACAATAATTGGGGGTTTTTTTTCCTCAAGAAACAGATAAAGTGTTTAGATGCAGTGATGGTAAGCACTTCAGAAGTGCCAATAGAATTAGATTAGCTAAAGAGGAAACAGCCAGACAAACTGGACATCCATGCCCTGATTTTTCACAGATGCTCTTATTGATCCACTGGGAAATAGATCCTCCCCTGAAAAAAAAAAAAAAAGTGCCAGGGAACAGCCCTCTCCACACAGACAGGGATAAGTGTTGGGACTAGAAATCTATGTCCTGGTGAGACACTCATCAGAGGTGGGGCAGCCTGTGGAGAAGGGAGCCCTCTAAGACTCCAGCTGCTCAGCATCCCTGTGTGGCTCCCGGCTCTGCAATAAAACTCCATCCAGCTGAACCCTCCCAGAAGCCACACAGTGGTGACCTCCACCAACCCCTCCACATCTCCAGGATCACCAGATCCCATGCACCTCCCTGTCCCACACAGACCTGGGCACATTGCTTCCCAGACATGGCATGGGGCAAGCAAGCACCCCACTGCTGCACAGAGAGAAAGAGCCTGTGGGAAGCAAAACTAAAGCTTTTTGGAGAACCAGACCCAGAAACTGTATTTTAGAAAACACCATTCACTTGGGTCAGTTACTAGGGATGAATTTATGCAGATGTATACATATATGCATAGCTCTGCTGCTATACATAGCACCTTCTATCAGCAGTGCTCATTGGCTTTCAAAAAGCCAGGTGAATGTCCACAGAGGAACTGAGGCACAACTAGATTATTTACAGTTTGTTACCTAAAGTAGTCTTTGAAGTTGGAATCCAATTAATTTCATACCTAGGGAGAGATTTGTGTAGGGATTTTTCATCCATATGGACAGATTTTTTGAAAGGACTTGGCTTTTATCTAGGCACCCAGTGCAGATGGTGTTCTCTAGGGTGCCCAGAACCCATGAACAGCTCTGTAAAGCTTGTCACAAGGACAGCATCCTCCTTGCTACAGAGCCCTTCTGAAGACACCATTTCCATGGGTCTGGTCTCTAGAGGTGAGGAGCACCCTGATCTGCTGCTGCCTTCGGTAGGGACCCACCTCACCCCTGCTGGATACTTGGGTACTTCAGAGCAAATAATCTACTACCACAGAGAGAGACTGGAGTTTTCTGCCTAACTCCCTGAACAAGCTCAGTGCAGGACCTGAGAGATGCCACCACTTGCACGGGGGAAGTGATGGGCATCAGTGTCTGAGGGAGGACCAAGACCATCCTGTGTGGTGGTCACATCCCATTAGATCACCTGGGCTATGCCCTAAAACTGCACCCACATTGTCAGAGAGGTTTGTCCTGTATCTCCCCTGCAAAGATGCCACATGCCCTGTATCCCAATCCTAATCCCACAGCAAGCACTGCCTGGACTGACCTTAAAGCTGCCTTACCCTGTCCCCAACTCACTACCTCTTTGGGGCAGAAGCTGTATTTAGACCTGTGGTGAGGCAGCTCTCCTCAACACACTTCAGTGACCCTTCCTGATTTGCAGCCTTACAAACACCCCAGCAGAGAGGTGAGCAAGCCCTGACCCATCTTACATCCCCATCACAAACTACAAGCCCCAGGAGCCCCCGAGGTGGTGTATGGAAACCTCTGATCCAGGCAACGGCTGCAAAAACATCACCTTTAGACTTCTGAAGGAGTAACAGAGCTTCAAATGCACAAGAGAACCCCAAAGGACAATGTTTCACAAACAAACAGCACCTCTCAGGAAGAAGCAGACAGCCCTGGCTGCAGCAGCGCCTGCCAGTAATGAGCTGACCCACAGGCTTCCTCCCAGCTCGCTGCTTTGCAAGGTAATTGCTGGACATTTTTAGCCTTGCCTGCAGCCATATCATATAGTGAAGGCTGCCAAGTTGTGTCCAGGGCCAGGTATGTTCAGAAGCAAAAGGATAATCACCATTTTAAAAAGGAGGAAATAAAAAAATAAATAAATAATAAAAAAAAAAAGGTGGGGGGGAAATAATTTAAAAAGGAAAAAAACCCCAAAAATTCTGCTCCTGAACTCTGTTGAAAAAATTCTGCTCCTGAACTCTGTTGCATCCATTTTTGTTCCCACTGAACCAAATTGTCTGCCATCGAAGCAAATGGCAGATGAAGAAAACATTGACTTTCTGTTTGAGTCAATAAACAAGATAAATTGAGCAGGGAGTTGAATGTGGAAGAGGGAACATCATCATTTACCTGAAGAAGAGAGAGGGTTAAAGGCAGAAAGGCTGAAGCAAGGCACACGTCCTCATGTAAGCACGGCTCGGTGCTGGGAGGCAGGAACCCATGCCAGCTCCACTGAAGCTTGAAACTATGTTGTGGGACTGGCTCTGATGTGCTTAAAACAGAAGAATTTGAGCCCAAATCTTGATAAGATGATGGGGGATTGTGTGCCTCCAACTGAGCATCTGTTGCTGCCAATGGCACTCGCCTGCAATAGGTGCAGAGCTTGCAGTAGGCTGAGACCTGAGTGCTGCTGGTCCAGAGGTGGCCAGACCAACCCTTCCTGAGGTCTCAGCTGTGGAGGATGGGATCTGGCTCCCCCATCCCATGGTAATCCCAGATACACATATGCCTGGTCACTCCGGGCTCCTCCAAGCTCACCAGGTAAGACTGGCTGAATTCTGGGGTTAGCTCTGCCCTAAGGTGGTCAGGGACTGACACAAGAGCTGCTTGGTGCCCCCACCTCCACAGAGTAGACCTCAGTGACTGGCTTAGACAGAGATCTAGGGAAGATTTAAGCAACTTCTTAGTAAAGTCACATCAGCCCCAGCCCACAGTCCTTGAAATTACTTTCAATGGATTCCAGGGAGAGAAGGAGCCTGTTACTTGCCTTCCTGAGGAAAGGTTTTGAGCTCACCCATAGCATTAGAGAACTAGACCGCTCTTTGGGGAGAACTACATGAAAAAAAAAACCCTCTTTGCACTGTGTTAGACACCTCAGATCAATCATGAAACACAACACATGTAAGATGCCAAAATCCCAGAGCCTCCACAGGATTTTCTGTCCTTGCTGTGCTGTCCCATCTTTTAGCCTCTTGCCATGGTCACTGCCCTCCTTTAGATCTGCTGAGCAGGATGGGTGGGTGGGAGTGCAGAGGGCTGAGCTGACTCCCAGGGGTGCTGCCTAGTCCCAGACTCAGGTTTCCAAAGGAGATCACCCTGGAAGATTTACCTCCTTATTTTGTTGGCTTGTTTTTATATTCACAAGCCTACTCTCTCACAGCAATAACTCATGATCTGGAGTACCTCTAAAGGACAGATGATGCATTCAGTCAATGGCAGCACCACTCTTACACACAAACACACACTGATTTTGAAGTTTAACTCTGATGCCAAGCATCCCAGACTCCTTGCGACTGCCAACCTCTATGCTACTGCATTATTAAGCAGAACACAAAGAACATATGCATTTATTAAAGGTAGAAGAGTTTACACCTCCCAGCAGATTTTTCCCTGAGCTCAATTTTTAGCACTAAGTGCCCCACATCACAGGGGTTTAGATGAGTTGAGCTATGGCAGAGGTTGCAAGGGATGCATCAGGGCCCAAGCCCGTGGGTAGTGATGGGAGCTGCAGGCACATGGGTTGTGAGCATCCCCTCCTTTGGGCCAGTCACGTCTCAGCCATCAGGTTTGTTTCAGCTGCCAGTGTCACAGGGAAGGATATTCAATTTGAATTCAGCACTACACAGGACTTTGAGGTATGGTCATCACTCAGGATGCTCCCATGCCTGATCAGAGCTGTCAAAACCTATCAGGGGCAAGTTTACCTGGGAACCTGCTCTTCAGCTGCACATTTAGCAATAGGAGACTGCTGACAGGAGGGAAGGAGGAGGTGGGGGAAAGACAAGTATTTGCATACTGTAGGACCACCCTCTTGTCTCCTGCCCATCACATTTCACTCGCTGCATTTATTTTAGTGCCTGTCTCAATTAAGAAGATAAAATGGAGAGGCTTCCATGCTAATCCAAGGTCTGCTCTGAGGCATTGAGGAAGATGCCCAGAATGCATTTTGCTTCCTCTGGAAGCACCACATGCAGAGATGTGTCCCTCCATGAACCCCACTAACTGCCTCTGCCAGGGCAAGGAGCCATGGGTGAAGATCTTCTGATGGGTGCCAGAAGTCTCCACCAGAGTGGATGGAGATGGGAGGCAAGGGAGGACTGATCCCTCCCCAACACCTCCTGCAGTGTGCACCCTGCTCCTCTTCATGGGGTGACCTCTCAGCCTGACTTGCTTCACACCACAGCTGCACCGAGAGCAACACCAACCCCATGCTGTATGCAACAAGAGATTACTCAAAGCCTCTCAGTCGAATCTCAAAACACAGCCCAGGACTCTTTCATCACATACACATAGGCCAAACCTTTGATTTTTTCACCAATAAGCAGCAGCGGAAGCAAGCCTCTGCGAATGTGACTCTTAGACAGAGTCAAGTAGTATTTTGGAGGCACAGCTCACTGGAGAGGCAAACCTGGGGATTTCTGAGCAAGAAAAGACTTGTATTTTTTTCTATTTCATCCAGGTTTCCCCATGCTATTTGTAAAATATAGGGATCATAGCAAAGCCTGAGCTGAACTTGTTTCTCCTAGTTTTTCTCTCAATGGAAGGAGCACCACAAAGCTGAAACACTACCAGATCACAGACAATGCACTTGCTTTCAGCATTTGTCCAAATTCACATTAAAAGACTCAAATGTGACTCCAGCAACATGTACCTCTATCTATCCAAATCCAAACTCAGTTTAAAGAAATGAAGGTGACCTGAAAACTCCTGTGGGGCTGTTGGGCCACAGGAGATGAGCAGAGAACATTTCCATGAAGAAAGCCCCAAGCAGAAGCTGGCATTTCAGGAGCAGCTGCAGACTGGGATGGTGAACCACACGACTGTGGGCAACACACAGAATGTGCCTGTGTTCCAGACTGCAAAGCAGGGACAACAGCTCCCTACCTCTCACTGTGCCATGCAGTTAATTAATGCTCCTTTGAGGTGTGAAGATGAAAAGCATCACAGAACTGCAAAACAGTGGTTTATTGATATTATGAATGAAGTCCTGACTCGTTCCAGCTTAAAGCAGTGCTGTTCTACACACTGTGAATTGTTCCCAGCAGCTCTGCTACTGCTGGCATTCACATGTAAGAGCTTTGAACACATTGGGGAAGAAAGAGAGGGAGAACAAACAGAAATTCCACCCTGTATTATATTTAGCACCAGGAGATGATTCTCCCATCCTCCTGGGGGCTGGAATGAAACAAATCAGAGACCAGAATCCCTTCACCTCACATTCCTGCCTGTGCTTTACCTTTAGGGACTGCTGTAGCTCTCTATGCACAACGTCAGGACAGAGAGTACTGCAAGGGTACTTCACCAACACCCTCAGATCACACAGCCACTTTAAACAGTGTTTAAAATATTGTCTCTATTTGGCAGGTGGGTGAAACATAGCACAAGATATGGAAATCCCTGAAAGCTGAACGGAACAGTGTGCCAGAACTATGCAGAGGCTCAGACAGACCTAACAGTGACAGCACCAGCTGTTCCCAGCTCTTGGCACTACCTAAACCATATGCCCACCCTCCCAGGTCCTGGGAGGGACTGTGGGAGAACCCTTCACCCACCTACCACCCCTGCAAGCCCTCCTTACCCTGCTGTGAGCATCAATCCAGCAAAACCAGATTCCCCAACGACAACCTCATGCCCTGAGCTGGAGGTAAGCTGAGTCCCTCTCCTGCAATGGATGGGTTTGAGTTGATAACATCACAGAAAAAGAAAGTTCAGTTCTTGGCTCAACTACTTCAGGCAAGTACCTTTTTGTACCTACATTTCCTGCATTATTTAACAGAAGGTCAAAATTACTTCCTCTGCTCCACCTCAAGCACCCACCCTACATCTCCTCTGATCCCTACCCAGGACCTGGTACTCTGCTTTCCCAACCCTGCAGCCAGCCTTTCTGTGGCCTGGGAAAGGAATCCCAACCCAGAAGAGCAGCTTGTTGCTCTCCATCCTCTCAGCACAGCCTCTCCCCCTCTCCATGCCCAGCTGCAGGACTCAGATGCCTGAAGCACACACTGGCCACACTGCTCCTGACATGTATTTTTCATGTTTAATTCAGAGACTAGTTTAGTTAATCTATTTTTTAATAATTCATCCCTTCCATCTTAGTTTTGGTAGTTGTTGAAAATCCTTAATAAAACATTTAGGGGCTCTTTTACTGAAGCAATGGCATAATTTACTCAACGGAATCCAGTCTTTGATGTCCTGTCTTAAATTCTCTCCCTCCCACCGTGCCTCAATCCTGTTTATCGCTGTGCCAGAAGTAAAAGGTTCTTGTTGAGTTTTGTAGCACTTAGACACATGGTCAGCATTAATAATTCAGCTGCCCCACACAGCTTGGACAAACCATGTAGCACAGCAGCCTCTTCTTTTTATCAACAGCTCCTTTTGCCACCATGGATCTGGGCATCAGCTTGGAGAGGTGTGGAGGAAGCAGAGGGAGCCTCCTGCCCCAGGCAGGTCAGGAGCCTGAGAAAAATATCCCAGGTGCCAGCAACACTGTTGAAAGGATATACACCCTTTTACAATGCTTGTATTTCATTCTCTGCTGCTGAAATGGAGAAACACACTGCGTTTTTGCATCTGTAATTGGGGAGGAACAGATGGTAGAGGCATAGCTGGAAGTAATAAGGCCATTAAAATAATCTATATGGCTTGTAATTCTCCAGCATATGAGAAAGAGGAGGGCCCCAGCCTGGCCACTCACATCCCTGCAATATGAGCAGAAACAATTTTTATGTCAGTTTTTGGGATACGAGGTGTTTTAGTGGGATTGATGTGTTTCGCTATTTTCCTTCTTTTGGGATTTTCCTGTTGAAGCGATTTAAAGAGCCAACAGCTGAACCACAGCAGCCTTCACAGGGTATTTATTTGCCTCCTGTGGGCCAGGCAGGACATGAACTCCCCCCCAGAATCACCCAGTTCAGGCAACTGCTAGCTTTACATCTATTTTAATGATATAAAAAGAGGAGCAGAAAGTCCCAAGCACTTCGGGCAGATAGGGCCGTCTCTGTAGTTGACTTAAATTTTAAACAGAGGTGATAGGAGAAAGAATTATGAAAAAAAAATCCCACCCTGTTGATTCATGAAAATTGAAACATCTCGAGGGAATATGCAGCCTTTGCCATCACTTCTATCACTTTCAAATCTTGACAGTGCTTCTCTGTAAAATCAGAGCAAGAAAATTGCCCAGAAAAGCCCAGACATTTAGACAAAATATGGAAATTTATGTCCTTCCTCTATAGTTTCTCAAAGCCTTCCAAACCCCCCAGCCACCACATTGTCTGATACCTCTTGCCTGGTGAGAGTTTTTCTCTGGGCTTTGTTACTGCTTCATGTCAGTTTATTTTTCCACATGAACATACTATAGAAAAGGTCTTAATTCATCAATACAAAACAGAAAATACATGTCAAATCTCAAAAAAAACCCAAACCAAACCCAAGAAACCCAAACAAAACCAGCCCACTGAAAGGAGTAATTCTTTCCCACTCAAAGCCAGAGGCCCCTAACCCCATCCTGATTTATGGACCAGGAGAGGAACCACAGCAGCATCCCCTGGCCAGGAACTCAAGCAGCCCAGGTGCCCCAACTCCATTCTTCCCAACAACAACTCTCTGGACACAATTAATTTTTTCAGCCAAAAACTTCCCCTTTTGGCTTAAAATCTTCACTGTGATCACCCAAATAAGTACCTCTTCAAACCCTCATTCTCTGCCCTGAACACATGGGAGCCAGCAGGATGTTACCTTGACATCTGGCTTTGCTTTATGGAGCTGTAAATACATTTTTTAACAGGTTGGTGGCAAGTAAGATGCATTTTCAGGCTCAACAGCATCCAAAATTAACTTCTACTTATTTCAAGAGGGGCAAAGGGGTGGAAGAAGGGGGACAACAAACCTGAAACCCACAGAATATAAACACCTTGAATGCAACTTCCAAAAAATCCCCTGCACAGCTGCCTGTTGGTCTCAGAGATTAAAAACCCCAGCAGCATGAGGCCATCACGGAGACCACCCCAGGCCATGCTCATGCTCACTCTTCCTTTTTATTTTCCTGGAGGTGATCCAGCTTTTGCCAACATCAATTTCTCACATCACTTTGCCATTCCTCACATCACCCACCATGGTGGGGTCCATCTAAACCAAGGTGAAGAGATGTGAGACATCGGTGAAGAGACCTGGGGCTTCCTTCTGGGGACCTTGGAGGGATCCTGCCATGGTTATCAGCACCTCATCCTCCTTCTGGATCTCATCCTCCTTTGTCTGTCAAAGCATTAAGCCTGATGAGGCTTCGTTAGCCCCTGCCCTGCTCTGCAACATCTTAAATTTGACTAACCCTTTAGTGACTAATTTAATTATCCCGGCCCACAAACTGACAGACAGCTGTTAAAAATGGTTATTGCATTATTAATACGCTCCAGTAACTTCACATTAAAACTATACTGTTAATAAATTTTTCCCCTGTATTTCTTCCCTGTTAATTAGTCTATTTAAAACTTTGAAGGAATATTCTCTTTATGGTAAATGGGAGCGTTCAGCAAATTACATTTTTGATTGAATACTTCTGTGATAGGCCAGCAAATAAGAACGTTGAGTTGTTAATTATTGTCAGAGTTTCACACGATGCCTGCTAATGAGGCAGTCAATCTTCTCTGCCATTCCTGGAATATAAATGGAGGCCTTTGGTATTGATTCCATCCCTGAAAGAAGGCAGGAATCCCTCTTTCTCAGGAAGGGTTGGGGTCTCTGTGCTGGGAGGGACACAGAGACCTTTGGGATGGGCTGAGCCAAGGAAAGCTTGGAGCTGGTTGAAGCTCTGGAGGTTCTTGGTTGTGCCAATGGTTGCTGGCACAGCTCATGGAGCTGGAGGAGACCTGGCACATCCCTATGGGATCACCCCCATGGACAGGCATCAATACAGGAGTGCTGCACCCAGGCAGGACAGGGAATGAGGCGTTGTCAGCTCCTGCCAGACACGCTGGGATTTATGCCCTCTCTCTGTGCCTACCTGCTGACTCTGAAGTGTATCAGATTCACTCCTTATCGTTCTGTGAGAAGAGAATTTCTACTATTATTTTTAAGGAATGGGAAATGCCTGATCCTCTTGGACTTCAGCAGATGACCTGATAGAATGATGAGGGGAAATGGAAAAGGGCCATGGTTAAGGATTTAATGATTGACATAAAGCTGGAGGTGGCTTAAGACCCTATGGAAAAACCAATGAAAATAATAATTAAAAACAAAAACAAACACAAAAAAAACCCCCAAAAACCCCAAACCACACACACAAAAAACCACACCCAACCTTTGAGTGGTGCTGGGAGATGCAACAAGGAACTTTCAGGACCATTTTTCAAATCCTTTGGGTATTGCTCCTATTTAGTATTTGCACTTGTGCTCTCATCAGAGGATAAAAGGAGTTTGTCAGCAAAGTCTCCAGAGTCAGTCACAGGACAGGAATACTGTCCCCACCCAGACCCCCATTGCCCCTCTGCCCAGCTCAGAGAGCAAGAGGGAGCAGGCAGGGAGCTGTGACCTCAGGGAGAGGTAGCAGGCACTCAGATGTGATTAAAAGATGAACACATGTATCCCTGCTTCAGCTCCTAAAAGCAAGGAGCAGCACACAGAAACTGTTCCACTGAGCCGGGGAGATTTAAGGGTCCCAGCCCCCCCCACAAGTGTCTTCTCCTCTGCCTTCTGTGACCAGGTCATCTCCTGCATCTCCTGACAGAGCATCCCTTCTCCAGCAGCAGCTTCTTCACTTCTGCAGGAGAAAACCCCAGGGCATGGTGCTTGACTGAGCCAGGGAGTAGGAGGATCTTACAGGTCTTTTCCAACCTGAATGATTCTACAAAAGATGACGTGGGGTTGGAACATCTGTGGGGATGCTCTCAGCTCTCTGCAAGCCCTGTCACCTCAGCACAGGGACACAGTGCAGAATAGCTGCTCCCCAGCATCCACTTGGGTAGATGAGCCCTAACACACACATCAGAGACATGTTACACATGTAGATCACGTCTGGCATGGAGGGTTAATAAGGAACATATTCACCCCTAGGACTACTTATTGAATCACCCACAACACTAGTAGTAACCCCAAGCTGTGTCCAGCTCCAGAGAACCAATATTTCAGAGCCAATGTCTCGTATTCTGGTCCATCTGTGTTTAATAAGCACCTACTGAAAAAAAAAAAGAAAAAAAAGAAAAAAAAAAAAAAAAAAAAAAAAAAAAAAAAAAAAAAAAGAAGGAAATGTGGACTGAACTGAATAAAGAGACTTCTCAGTGCAAAAGCTCAGTGCATATTTACACAGTACCCACCCTAACTCTCAGCTTCTTCATTTATGTCACTGTAAGTCCTCTGCAGTAGCAGGGAAGTATTAGGTGGTGTTTAATTGTGTGCTGGGTTCTGCTGGGTTCACTGCAGACACTGCTCCAGCCAGAGCCACTTTTCCCTACATCTAAGGTGAAACAACATTGGCCAGCACTGAATGAGATGGTTGTGTGGTGTCTGGGGCAAACCCTTGTGTGCAATGCTCAGACCTCCTGTTTGCAGGACCCATGAAAATGTTCTCCCCCAAAACCCACCCTGCCACAGTCCCAACAGACCTGAACCTGCCCTAGATACAACTGAGGTTCTTCACCCCTCGCATGACACTGCTCAATACCAGTCACCTTCATTTCCTCCAGAGGAGGAGAAACATGAGTAAAATAAATTATGTACAGCCCCTGTGGTTTACCAACACCCTTGTCCCCATCCTTCCCTCCCTGTGGCACAGCACATCAGTGGGTCCCTAACTGCACCCATCTGTGTTTTGATAAAAGGCACTTGGCTGCAGCCAATAGCACCTCATTATATCAAAAACACTGCAGGAAATGTCTAGACCTGAATTGATTATGGCACAGTAATTTTTCAGGCAGTGAAAGCAGAGCAATTCCCAAGATGGGATTAGTTTTTTACAAGGCTTCACCTAATTTTCTTGATTTTTTTTTTTCTCCTGATTGTTCCTCAGCCTCCCTTCCAAACCTCTCCAGCTCTGCACCACTCTTTGATTTAGTCCCTTAAAAACAACATTCTGCTTAACACACTCCAGTGGAGTGCCCAGGAAAGCATCACTGCCCACTGGACCTCTGGGCTTTAAACATGGGGCAGCAGGAAAAAGTTGAGGAAGTTTTTGCTTTCGAGTCTATAACCAGAAGCCAGATTTGGGGAGACCAGAGAAAGACCTGGCAGGTACTGACAGGTATCTAAAGCAGAAATGGAGAAGCTGAATAAGCAACAAATAGACACAAAGCAGCAGTGATGCAAAACCTGGGTAAAGTGGAAGCAAAGAGCAGGTGAATTGGAGCTGATGCAGTCTGATCAGGCTGCAGTGGAGCAGGGAGAGGTTTTCTGAGGCAATGGGAAATGCAAGATGTTTTATGCTAAGCCCTGCACTGTGCAATGCTGATGCTGTTTTCAAACCATGGTTTAATCTGGTTTTTAAACCAGAGATTTACTGTCCCTCTAACCTCATTTTGGGCTGCTTTTGCTTCTTTGCCTGCAGGTCAGGGAACCAGGGAGAACACTACTCCTGCACCTGGAAACTGCATGGAATGAGAAGAGTCAGTAGGGCACGAGCAGTTACTCTGAGCTCCCTGAAAAGTTCTGCACAGGTGCCTTCCTTGGATGACCTCCGGACAAGAGGAGGGACAGAGGACATTTTGCCCTAATAAATCACCCCAAAAGCTGGTGTGACATCTGGGAGCAGAACAAATCCCACAGGGGAAGGAGCCACGGTTGTGGGGCCCTGTACTGAGTCCACCAGAGCTGATGGAAACATCACCCTGGCTACTCTGGAGAAGAAGCCAAAACTAATTAATTTCATTTGTCTTCAGAGAGCTTGGCTGTCCTGGTTCACCAGCTGTGACAGCAGCTGCCCCTGTGCCCAGCCTAGGCTGCCTGTGCATCAAGAAAAAATTAAAAAACCCACAAAAAATAAACCCAGGGGTCTATCTTTTCCAAGAGGGACAGCATCTTTTCTTGGTGTCCTTAAAGCAGAAGGACAAACCTCTCCTGCCCGTTTCCACCTCTGTTCCCATTGTTTCCACTGAGATGATTCCTCCTCCCTGTGCCAGATGCGGAGCCTGCCGCAGGTCCCTGGCGTGCTCCCAGGAAGGTTTCAGCTCAGCTGAATTTTATTAATTTTGTCCTTTGGATGAAGTGATCCAACGGTAGTTATGGGAGATAAAAACCAGAAAGGAGGGGCAGACACAATCTGCATTGGACAAGTTTAAGGCAACTGAAATCTCATCAGAACTGGCTGGTGGATGGTGCCAGCTCTTTCTACCACATTAAGAAATAGCTGAAGAGAAGGTATTAACCCATTGTCGTTGTCACTGCCCCACTCAGGACTACCAGCCCGATGTCACAGCTAAGCTGAAGGAGAAATGTCCATCCAGACAGGAATGGGACTATTATCCCATCCAGCTCTGGGCCTTAAGGACAAAATTGCCTGAGAGAGAGGGGCAGGATTCAAAGGATCCTTCCCCATGTGCCCAGGAAATCCTCTTCCTCCTGCTGTTATTATCCTAATTCCTCCACTGTCCCTCTCCTGTCCTCTGTGACCCACGAGTGCAGCTCTGAGCCCCAGTCCCCTGTCCAGGCAGGCACAAAGTTTGCCTGGCACCAGGAGAAGGTCCCATAGCTCAATTTGCTTTTAAAAGGGAGAGGGCAGAGCTGACCCCAGACACTCTGCATTTGTGGGACTCAGGTACCCACACTACAAACCAACCCCACAGCACTGTCCTGGCACTTCTGTATCCATCTCCATTGACCTGATCTATTCAAAAAGCACCACAGCATAGGAGGATGAGGAGGAAGGGAAAGAGGAAGAGAGAAGAGGTTCCTTGGCCCAAGCCTGGCACAGGTCCCTGCCATCCCAGCACCATCCTGCCACACAGCCACCCTTGTCTGGCCCAGAGGATGAACTGCTCAGTCCCATCTCCCATGCCCTGCATGTAAAGGCAAAGGTAATGAAATTCAGATGTGCTTAAAAACCCCCACCACCAACAAATCATAATTCCTGGAAAAAAGTAGAGACAGGCTGGATAAACAGAGAGACCATGGGGCTGCCCTTTGGACAGGCAGCTCCAAAAAAAAAAAAAGGACAAACACACCTTGGCCCATGTTTAATAGAAAGAAATGGCTGAGACATAAAAACAAAGAACACCATCAAACAGGGAAGGAAGAACTCCTTCTACTGAAGAAACTCAAGGTCTAATTTCATCACTTTTCACCTTTCTGCTAAGCTCACACAGCAGCACAGTGGTTCAGAGCCCCTGCCTTCAGAGCCTCTAAACCCACTTCATTCACTGCTTGTCTCAGTGCCAGCAGGATCCTGCTACCCACAGATCCTGTTATACCATGGATCCTCCTCCCTACGGATCCTGTTACTCCATGGATCCTGTTACTCCATGGATCCTGCTCCAGGCAGCTGGATGGATGGCCACTCAGCTCCAGCAGCAGGTCTGTTGTACAGGGCAGCTAGAGCCCAATGCCAAACCCTCCTCTGCAATAGGAGATCCTAGATACAATAAAGGAAATAATTCTGGGTGTGTGGCAATATATGCATATTTGGCAGGTGCTGGAGTATTTTAATTGTTTCAATAAATACATAAACAAAATCTGTTCACTCCTTCAGTTGGTTTTCCTTCCTGGGCTCTGCAGCTCCATGGAAAAGAGGAACATCAATTGCTCAGCTGCCAAACTTGTAGCTATTGCTGGTGCTCCCTGCAATGGATTTGCCTACATGCCAGGTCCAAATTCACATCCTCTACCCCTAAAAGGTTTTCTGTGCAGTTTTATGTCTCAGCACCAAAGCCTCAAAAATGTAGCAGGATTGCCCTAAGGAAGGGAGCACAGACAGTGAAACTCAGCATTACTGTAGCAGTAATTATTAACACACACACCCCCAAAAGGAGGGTTGAAACATCCTCCTTCTGGTCCTGAAAGATTCCATGACCAGGAAGAGACAAGTCCAGGTCACTGAGGTCCCTGAACTCTCCCAGAGGTGCTGGGTGACCAGCGTTTCAATTCAGACCTATTCTCAACACTCTCTGGGTGATTTCACTCAAGTTTTGGTTTTTTTTTACCCCTTTCCTCTCTTCTCCTATTTTCCCATCACATCACTCCTGTAATTCTTCTCTAGTTTTGCTGCTCATACTCTTCAGTGGCTGCTGCAAGGTTACACCTCCATTTAGTCACCCTGTAGGCCAAGTGAGATGTACCTGACCCTCCTAAGCTGCCCTCATAAATCAAAGTGGGAGGCAGGGAGCAGGAAAAATCCCAGTAAACAGCCAGGACAATGTTAAATCGACAGATGCAGAGTAGGGGTTTGTGGCTGCCTCTATGTAAAGCACTTGTCTTTTCTCTCCCAAGGATGAGCCCAAATCTGCCTTTATCCTGGTGTTAAGCACTGCAAGCTGCTTCTCTACCACCTTCTGCAAGAGGACGGCATGTCAGGGTGATAAGAGCAGTGAGGACATTATCTGCAAGGATGATGTCTCTGTGATATGCAGGGTAATGAATTGCCCTCCTTGCAGAAATGAACAAGTTGTGCCTGGTGATGCAATGATCAATTTGCCCCTTCATGTGAAGCCATCCATTCACCACGGGACCAGCCACTTGCGGTCACTTTATTGGCACCAACAGAGCCAAAGGCTCTGCAGAAAGCTCCCTGGGTTCCTGCTGAGGAACAGCCTGAAAAAGCAGCTTCCCCTCTCCCCCAGTCTCTTGGCTCAGGGTCCCTCCAGCATCAGGGCAGGAGACAGAAAAGGGAAAAAAGATCAAGTTCCCATGGTACCTCCTACATCAAACAGAACGAAGAACCTGGCAAGGAACCCTCTGCCAGCTCCTGCCTGTGAGCTAACTGTGGCCTCAGCAAAGCTGTTGCCCCTCTCCTTGCCCAGAGTCCCTTTGCCTTTCTGAAAAATAAACCCTGCAGAGAAACCACTGAAAAACCCTTGGAAGCCTGGGGCAAGGGCATGGTACAGATGAGCCAGAGAAAGCCACTGGCCCAGCTCCTGTCCTCAACACGAGGCAGGATGCATGCAGAAGCCAAGCTGTGGAGCTGAGCTCTCTGCTGCCATGAGAACTGAAAATGAAATAGCAAACAAATAAAAAAGAAAAAATACAGTTGATTGTACTTTGGTAAAGAATTCACAGAGCAAAGGGGCTCACTTGGGAGCAAAACGAAGATGAATCGACAGCGAGTTCAAGAGAATTCATTCTGCCCCTGAACACTTGTCTCTCCATCAGGACATCTCAAAGGCTTGTCAAGTGAAGGCAAGGCTTTTATTTGTTTCTATGGTTGCCATAATGATAGAGCTATATGTCATGTCAGGCAGCAGCTGAGGCTCAGTGCCTCTGATTTATGTCTGTTCACCAGAAATTATCAACTTTTCCACAGCACAGGTGGCACAGTGAACCAGAACCACCAGGTGTTCCCCAGAACTATGTTTTGCTCCCTGGGTCATCTCCCCTCTTGGTCCCAGGCAGCCAGCTGCACCCCAAGGGATGCTTTTATCATCCCCCTCTTAGAGATCCTGGGTGCTGGCTGGGGTGAGTCCCAGGGGCTGTGGGTGCAGGTCCTCCCCATGAGCATCCACAGGGCGTCTCAGGGCATCTCAGCATCTGCTGCTGAAATTATAGTGATTCCTGGTCCCACAGGACCAGCAGTACCTCCTAGAGTCAAAAAGAGATAGCAATGTGTTCAGGGGAGGCCAGCAGAAACATTAAACACCAAATGGTAATTTGTTTGTTTGTTTGTTTTAAACATGGGCTACTGTGTTTAGCACCAGGTTATGGGAGAAGTTTAGATAAAAGGAAAGGATGGGAGCAATTGGCAGGGGGAAACAAGGTAGAGTCTTGAAAACAGCAAAACAAGGTGGGACTGGGAGGTATTTCTTGTCCTGGCAGGGGATGTCCTGGGACCCAGGGCTGGGAGAAGCTCACAGTGCTGCTGGCCAACATCAAATGAACAAAGATGTCACCAATAGCATGGTTGCCACAATCCCAGATGTGTGACTAACATGATTATTGTGCAGAAGATCAAACTCTGGGGTTGAGAAAGGGATGCTCAATATGGTTACTGATAAATTATACAGAGAAGTTTCATTAACTCTAAACAACCTCATGTTGAATTTATGAGGCACAGCTCTAAAATCACCAAGTTCTGCACGCAAAGTTCTGTCCCCAGCTCAATCCCCAGTTTGGGAGCATTCCAGTGGGATGTTTGCAGGTAGACCTTTGGATCCTGTCTATAGCAAGTTTCTCTAATGACTTGGCTGCAGCAGCAAGAGGAGGGTCCATCATTCCCACCCACCATAGCACCATGGACTCAGCAGTGACAAACACAGAGGAGAGATCTCTGTATACAGAGAACCAGCAAGAAACCAGCATTTCTCTGGAGAGCTGCTAAAAAACAGAGCCCCTCCTGTCCCTCCCACAGTCTCAAGCATCTTTATAAAAACACAAGGCCATGTTGAAACCTTTGAACCTCAGAGATGTAAAGACTGCATCACTTGTTTTCTCTAAACCAGGCTTTCTGCAATTTCCCTGCATTAAACTTTTCAAGACAAGTGATCTCAGAGCCAAAAGGTGTCACAGTAATGAAAGGTCTAGCAGAATGGAGCACGCTCATTATTAAAGACAAGAAAAATACAGGACTGAGCTCCCATCACAGTGCTGCAGGGCACTTCAGGGGCTGAGATGCAGCCCTGCTCTAGCTGGCATCATACAACCCAGGATCTGCCCCTTGGCATGGGGACTTAATTGTATTAGAGCTTAAGTGCAGCATGATCACCCACAGGAGCTGCCAGCATGAAGGGACAGGAGTGTCACCACAGTCCCACAGCCCAGGGAAAAGGTTCTTCTCCATGAAGAGGGATGGCTGTGTTTGAACACCTACAGAAAGGAAAGCAAACGTTCACCTCTGATGAGAGGTTTTGACATCAGAGGTTATCACCCGGGTGTCTGAGCCACCAAAACCACTGCGTTTCTGCTCCCTTGAGAAGCTACCAACACTTGTCTTAATCCAGAGGGAGAAAGCAAAGAGGCTGCAAGACAAACAGCTCTAAAAGTACCTTTCTTCTGTGAAAGCACAGAGAACCTCAGAGGAGCTTCTCTGAGACAGGTCAATGTGATGTCCAAACACAGCAACCTCCTGGCTCATTGCCTCCAGTGGACCCAAGCTTTAGATCCTCTGCATCACTCCACTCCATCCAGGTGGTATCACCTTGGTTTCCACCCACCCCAGGGTGCTTGGGACCCTGAGCTAGCAGCCTAATCCCTGTTTGAGAAGTGTTTAAGCTCTAATGCTGAAATAATAGATCACTTTTTGGTGTTCACTCTGTCCCTGAAACCTTCCATAATTCACCATCAAATATTTATTATTACATTTATTAAAGCTTTAATAATTTAGCATCTCCTGTATATAAAATACAAGCACCATGAGCTTGCCTTCCTTATTCCACCCGGGTCACTCCAATATTTATACCTGAGATTCTCAGTTCAGGTTCCATTTACAGGAGGAGCAGGTAACAGCCTCTGTGCCAGAAATCCAACTTCTCCTGCCTGGGATTTGTACATCTTGAGACTGTTCCATGAGGCTGAATGCCCAGAGACAATTACTGCACTGGAGCAGAAGCAAGCTTCCCAGCCTCTGCTTTTTCTAAGGGACTTCTACCAGAGATGTGAGAAGGCAAGAAATAATGTTTTCCTGGCATTTTAACCTGGAAAATGTTAACATACAACAAGGTAATCCTTCACCTTCTCAAATGAAAAGCAGTAGTCTTCTGCAGACAAGAAAAACAAGGCTCCTAAGATAGGCAAACTGTGACATATGTACCATCCATCTCTTTTTGCAGGAAAGAAAACAAGCACTAATTAGCAACAAATCACATCTGGAAGTAAGGCCCTCTTGGATGCTAGTCCTGGCTCTGTGGTGGCCTTTGTAAGCACTTGCTCCAACCATACACCTGCCAAGACTCATGATGACAGGACAGAAAAATGGAAACCCACCATGCCATTGCTCCAGGAAAAGACAAGACAGAAGTGGCTGGGGGACATAAGGCTCCTGCTAGAGCCCAGGAAAATGATTCACAACACAGACAAGAATTTGCAGGTTAGAAAATTGTGTCTTGAGTCAATGGGAGAAGGCAGGAAAGAAGGAGAAGGAAGGGCTGGATCACACAGCCTCCCTGGTACCCAACAGTCACATGCTCAATCTTAATTTAATGGGAGAGAGGTGGATAAAAACCTTTTTAATGAAACCCTTGTAGTCGACAGTGAAACCCTTGTAAACGAGGCAGAAGGGGACAATCACCTCCACCACTCTGCTCCAAGGCAGAGGCTGCTGCTCCTTTTCCAGTTGGGACACAGGACAATCATTCTGCCTGGCTCCTTTTCCAAGGGGCTCCTCTCTGTCAGCTCTCAGCCTCTTCTCCCAGGAAACAGCCTCTCCTACTACCAAGCCAGTTCTCTCCCAGCAGTGTTCTCTTAGGTCCTGCTTCTGAACCAGACTGTTACAAGTCCAACAACATCTGTTTAAAATATAAGCCAGCCAAAATGGGGAAGCCAGAGAAACCTCCAGGCATTTACTGAACTCAAGAAGGAAAAAATGAACAAACAAACTTCTAAATATAATAACTGAGCAAGGAACATGACATTTTCACCTTGACCCTTCATGAGCACCATGGCAGAATACCAAAGGCTGGGTGGACACGATAAATGTACGAGTTTCTGGTAAATGCACTGATGTGAGCTCTGCAATCTAACATTAGACAGAAGCCACTTCAAAACTGCTTCACCACAGGTTCACAACATTTTTCCTAACTAGACATGCAGACTCCAGAGTGATATACACAGGCTTGGCCTACACCCATCAGGACCAAAAGAGCCTGGGGAGCTATCACCTCAGATTTCTTATTGGAATAAAATTAATCCAGCTCATCACCACAAAAATTACTGCATCCTCAATAACAATTTAAAGAGCAATGTAATCACTCAAGCATGAGGAAAACGAGAAATCTGCTTCCTACCTGACATCTGCTGGATCTTCTGTCACCAGAACATCTGTCTTGCAGCTGGCAAGAGGATTGATAGAAAGCTCCACAGGGGGCACCACGAAGCTCTTACTGACAGGCAGCCACAGGCCTTGCCCCAAACTGTAGGTGGACCTGGAATAAGGACAAATGTGTCACGTAGGAACAGTGTCCACAGTGAATGGTGGTCCTCTATTACATCTGGCCACTTGAAAATCAGAGCAGTGTTGGCATCGTGGCATTAGTCAGTCATTTGGTCTTGTCCTGGAAGCCAAATGAGAGTGAAATAGCTAGAGATGAGACAGGGAGAATATGGGAATGGTAGAGATCTTTTAATCCAGGAATAGCTTATGTGTGCAGTGTCCTCACTTTTCTGAGCCATGTCCAGCTGAAAGGATGAGAGGGAAACCCTTTTCCTTCTCCAGAACATGGACAAAACTTTCAGGTTTGTCAAAGGCAAATGACCACCAGAATAAGACAGAGCAGAGAGTAACCAAGATGTAGCATCCACTGGGACATCTTCACTGGCATTCTCTTCCTGAATGTCCAAGCCAAACACTCCTTCCACTCACCTGAGTATCTTTTCTGGTGCCTGCTCTCCTGTCACCAAGTCGTATCCTCGCTCGAGCGTTGTGTAGGGCCATGGCCTGAGAGGCAGAGAGAGAAAGAGCATCTGTGGCATGTCACGGGGCCAGGAAAGCAGCACAGCCTTGTCCTGGGTCTTTGGTGCCAGTGGTGGCCAGTGGGGAGGAGACCCAGAGCCCTCACACAGTGTGGGAGGCAGGTCAGAGTGAAGGCACCATCCTATCCCCACTCACCCTTCGCTGTGTCCCCAGTCACTGCGCACACAGAGGTGGCGATGGACGGGGTCCGGGGCATAACCTTCATGGCAGCTGCACTCTCCTAAAAGACAAGAGAGGAAGATAAGACCTCTCTGCTCCAGAGAAAAGACAGTGACTGTGGCACCAGGCTCTCCTCTTCTGCCAGACATCTCAACTCATATATGGACATTCCTGGTCTCCACTATGGATCTGGAGCAGAATGGACATTTCTGAAACCTCCAAGAGAAGCTCTTACTGACAGAGAAGCAGATGAGGAGATAGGGAGATCTGTATCCTGCAAGAAGATATAGAAATCCCTGACCTACACCCTCCACAGGCAGTGCCCATGCTATGCCCCTATCCCTTGGCTTCGGAGCTCCTGGTCCTGTTTCCCTTCTCTCTCTGCGTGCTGGCTCACCCTGTTACCCCCTTTTGACAGCAGGAAAAGACATTTCCTGCACCAGAAACCCAACTGAGCTTGGCCCACATCGATTCTGTGTTTGATAGAAATACATAACCTGGAGCAAGAAACAGCAAAATCAAAAGATTAATTGGATTTGCACATGGAGTTTCTGTTACAAGCTGCTGCCAATGGTTTTTTCCACCCCCCTTTCCCTCCTCTCCCAATCTCCTAACAGCTTGGCTGAGCAGTAAACATCAGCAGAGGTGGAGACCTGGGGAGGATGCAGGGGGGTTGGGTACCCCCATCATGGCAGTAATGCAGACTGGTAGGTACCTGTGTGCTCATCAGGATACTAAGCAAGTTCTTAAAATGCCTCAAAGGGATTACAGTAAAGAGCTTTATTGTCAGGAGGGAGCGAGAGAGAGGTTCAGCTGCTGAGATTTTTTGAGGAAGCGACGCCTGGAAAGGGGGAGACAGCAAAAAATAGAAAAGGGGTGGGTGGGTGGGGGGGGAAGAGACAGCTAATGATGTGCTAAAAGGCAACAGCACCTTCATGAAATATTCACTGCCTAAAACACGTCTAATATTAAAGATTAAACGTCCTGGGATTTGTCCTAGCGACTTCGAAGCACTGATTTATGATCTGTCAAAAGCTGCTAACCTCATGATTCATAAGGAGAGCAGCAGGAACATTGCTTCTCCAAAGGGAAAGAGTCAGGAGAGATACAGCAGCGCTGGCCCCGGCTCAGCCATGCCTGGAGGCTGGGGAGGTCTCGTTCCAAGACAACACTGGTTCTAATGACTCCATCAGTGATTTAAAAAAGAAAAAGAAAAGTTATTTTTTCCTTGGGTGCTTAGTACGCAAGTTTCCCCAGCCGTGCCGCGGATCATTAATTCCTGGCGCTTATTACATAACAAATATATGCTCTGCAAATGAGAGACAACTCAAAGTGCTTGCAAAGCAGAGCTGGGAGTCTTGGGGCACCAGCTCATGCTCAGCTCCTGCTGCAGAAATGAGAGGAAGCAGTGAAAAATCACCTACAGAGGTTGGCATCCAACAGCCCAAACACCCCCCCCCCCCCTCCCTCCTTACTGATGGTTGGAGGTGCCAGGGCTGTGAATCCCTTTCCCACCACGTTGGAGGGTTTATTTTGTCCTTCGGTTTCTTTACTGCTCCAGCAGTTTGGTGTCAGAAGGAGAAACTCTATCAACCTGCAGAAATATTGATTTTTATTGACTCCAATCCTGGAGTTTCAACAGCTACAGCCGGTGCTTGAGGCTTCATTGGGAGGTTTATTGGGAGGTTTATTTCTCTAAGTGAGAGGGCAAATGGTGGCACCAGCTGAGAGGAGAACTGGGGCAGCAGAGAAGTGGAACTCCAGGAAAACCACACTGGGCATAGAGACCAGGGGTATTTGCCCCCACCCTCCCCCCCTTAACCAGGACCACTTGGAACCAGCTTTGCCCAGGAGATCCACAAGCTTTTGGCAGAGTTTTAAAAATAGGATAGGAGTTCTCCCAGCACAAGATGGGCTAAACATTACAGCCTCCTGGAGGAGCACAGACTCCATCTTCCTGGGCTGGATGATTTAGGATCTATTTCTATATCTAGACCTACAAGCAAATAATTAGTATAGCCTCCAAAAAATCCTTAGCAGAACCTGCTAAGCTTCGCAGGTTTTAATGAGCTTTCGCTCTCTCCCCATCCCTCTTTTGGCCTCCTTGAGCTGCTCTATCATTTTTCTGCCTGTCCCCATCCTCTCCAGGTGCAATGTTGAGTGAGGGAAGATGCTGAACCAGCCAGGATTATCTGCATGGACTTAGAAATCCTGGGGTAAAATCTCTTGAGTGTCAGGAATGGGGGTTCCTGTACCTCTAACTTCTCTTTAGGGTAAGTGCATTTTCTGCAGAGAAGATTTCAACTTGTCATTAAAAAAAATTAAAAAAAAAAAAAAAGCTCTTGTTCAGAGCTACTAAATACTGTGCTTCTGACATGAATGAGGTTACCTGTGCAGCAACACTTGGGCCAAGGTAGGATTCTTAAAAAGGATTCTTAAAGCCAGAGTTGACCAATAACCCCAAGTTTGATAAATAACCACACTTGAAGCTGGATGCAATTTCCACAGGTGCTGCAAGTCTCTGCACAGCATTTGGATGCTGCAGGAGGACAAATGAATGAGGACCTACAAACTGCTGTGACAAGCACCCTATTTCCACAGTCACTAACCCACATCCTGCCCAACGTGCAGCAGGCACAGCCTTTCCTCTTCCTTCAGATTCCTGACCCACAAACCACATCAGATAATCAATCCACAGCAAATTTTGAGCTGTTACAGGAAAAGGAAGGATGGCTGGTCACTCAGTTTTACTGAGAGCAGGGCCTGGTGCTCACCTCTGGAGGTCTCATGTTATATTTTCAATGTGTTTCTTAACTCATTAGGCTCATTAAGGAGAGAGCTGATCCCTGGTGATAATGCTGCCAGCTCCCCCTAATCCACCCACCCAGGGTGCAGCACAAAGCAGGGGCTTCTGTAGTCCCTGTGCTCTCAGGGAAGATGCTTTTTGCTGGCATTGACATTTTTATTTAAGGAGCCAGAGGCACTTTGGTACCAGCGGAGAAAACCTGTGGCCTATCAACCCCCTCCTGGCACTGTCAGTCTCCAGGATTCCCTTCATGTCAGGAGCACCTTTACCCCCCGGTGTTTGCCTTCATCCTGGAGCATGAGGGACCAGCCCCTCTAGCTATCTCTCCAGCTTTTCTTATCCTACTTTCTCCTTCTCTCTTTTCTTTCCTAAAATCATTAAATCACACAAGAACTATTGTGATTTTTTTTCCAGGTTGTGCAGCTTGAACATTCATGTGTTGTGACTTGATCTGGCCAAAATAAAACCAATAAAACACCAAACTATCTGCTAGCAGCATCCTTCAGGGATAGCACCTTCCAAACCTGGGTTTCTGCTTCATCCTGACAAGAAGTGCAACTTCAGTACAAGCAGTTTAGCTGTCGAGGAACAAGACAGGAAAGGTGGTTCCTGCTTGGCCAACCTGACACAGAGTATAGAAGGAAAATCTGCAGTTAATTTGACACTTATCCTTCCTCTCCCCGCACTGCAAGTCCCCCTCTTCACCCAGATCCATCACAGCACTTAAGCACAAGCTTAACGTCCAAGGATTGTGTCTGGGTTTACACTCTGCACAGATTTTTTTCTCATTATCATCTGCTCAGCCACCAGAGCAGCTCTCCCTGGGCACATGTTTGCAGCTGATGCAAGGAAGCAGGGAGAGATCCTGTGGGTGTTCCAAGGTCCACAGTGCCATAGCTAACATCTGGGATGACTGCTGCCCCAGAGCTGATCAAGGCAAGGTGAGAAGCCACCAGTGCTGGTGGGATGAGTCAAGCCAATGAGACATGCTCAGGAGTAGTCCTGTACAGGAGAGCTCATTCCTCTTCCCCACTCTCCATGATCTTTAGACAAGCACAGAAATACTATTACAAGAACATTAGCAGCTGCAGGATTAAACACTCTAATGGCAGAAAATGAGAGTGTAAAGACAGCACAGATAACCTTAACTCAGCCCCCTTGAAGGCATGCATTTTGATTGCTATTTATGTGTAACACTTCTAGCCCCAAGCTAAATTAGCTTGGGAGTTAACTGCCTCCTGCCCTGCTTGGTGCATGAAGCAAGCTGTGCCTCCACGTGAAAAGAAATCGTATATTATATTTTTTTTGACCAAGTTATTAAACTACATACCTTAGAGAGTCAGAACCTCATCTTATAAAAGTCTAAGTCAATAAAGGCACAAGGATCCTCCAACAGCGAAAATAGCAGAAGTACACAAGAACAAACAAATACTACTTGATGTGCACAATAGCTGCATGATATTAAATTGAACTATTGGAGAAAATGCCTGCATTCATAAACACAAATACACCCTCACCATGGTTGGTCACCTCCTGATTTGCATGCTCAGCTCTGTAACCTCCAAATCCCCTTAACAAGTTGTTCTTTTAAAACTGCCTCTGGTAAAAAACTACTTTCATCACCCTCCTGCCCACAAGACCCCTGCCCTTCTCAAATAGGAACACCAGCTGTGGATCTGGTGACAAACTACCCCACTTGGAATATGATGGAAACCTTGATATTTTTGCCTCCTGTCAATTTCCAGAAAAGACCCTTCACTACTACATCTCATTTGGTCCTTACAAGCTGGTGCCTATTGCTTTGGGGGGTGCCATCAATTGTGGATGCAAAGGAGGGAATCTCAATGGAGTAGTGCCTGATTTGTAGATGAGAAAAAAAAAAAATCTACACATTTGCACCTGCTAATCAAGGTAGCTATCCATCTCATTTATGCCACTGCTCCAGCAAGCCTGACAGCACAAAATCAGAGGCTGTTTCTTCCAGCATTTGGCCCTGAGGGACAGATTCTCCAGCAGGTCTCTTAAGCAATGCCCACAGAATGTGCAAGTGAATCAGTTTTGTGCATACAAAACAGGTAATTGTGCTCACAAATCAGGATTTGCATATGCTGCTGAAAATGGATTCTCTCTGAAATGTTACCCATGCTGGCAAGGGAGACCAGAAAAAAAATGAGCACTCCTGGATGTTATGCAGAGGAAACCCAGGGAGTGGTGTGAGCAGCAGTGCTGGCAACATATCCACATCTGTCCAAAATATGGAGAGTGAGAGGAGCTGACTGCAGGTCCCAGAAGATGATAAACTTTCCCTGTTCTCCTTTCAAGCAGCACCATCAGCACCTGCCAAGAGGATGGGGCATATTGTATGCAGCTTTTACACTGAGGATGTATCCTGAAGCCAATGGGGTACCTGTCCCATCTGAAGTGGTGGCTCGGGCACAGCCAGTGTCATGCCTGCAGGAGGAAAACCTCACCAGCATTCATTTAGTTTTGTATTTGCAGCCATGTCAGATGAACCAGCTTGGGGGGGAAGGATAAAGATGGTATCTTGCTCATGTGCAGGTGTTGGTGCTCCTGAAAAGCTCTGACGAGCTGGTGCTTTGCAATGCAGCTTAGAAATTTGTCAGGAGGGCAGCAATCATTTAATTAAAGAGTGAGTCACACAGCAAAGACATGAGGGAAGCAAATTAAGGGCAGGCAAGCAAAAATGTGTTTTGGCATTTCATAGTGTTTTAGAGCCTTCATTTTCAGTGTGGATTACCACTCCTAATGAAGTAGTACTCAGTAGCTGGAGTAATGAGTCAGCACATTGTACGGACAGATCTTAAATAAAACTCCAACCTAAGAGGTCTTCAATGCTGAGAAGGGGTAAGAGCTCCAGTCTCACTACACAGAGCACATCTGGCCTGGGGGCCTCTGCCCAGATGTGTGCCAGGAACCCATGGCACTGCTGCTGAGGTGGAGTCCTGTCCAGAGGTCTGCCCACACCTTGGGGCAAGGAAGCTTTGGGACAAGGCTGTCTCCACACTGCCAGAGTGGCTTCCAAGGGGAAGGCTGAAGTTAGACTGGAGATAAATGTGCTGGAGGACCTCAAAGCTGTCTCTGATCTTTTTGCAAGGGAAATCTTCATGGCTTTCATCCTGCAGACAGGACAAACCTCAGTGCATCCTCCTGATGGACATTCTGCCCAGCCTGAGAGGACAGAGGGCAGAGGAAATCCCCAGCACCCATCACTTGGGATGCTCACAATGATAATAAAATCCCTGATCTGAAAAGGCTGAAATGTAGGCAGGATTTATATCCTGTAGTAAAACCACACACCTGCCTCTCTCACGATGATAAAAATATATCACCCTTAAAGCAGAATGATATTAATAAAAATAAATCTAAAAATACATGCAGTGCATCATGGAGGTACAGTCTGCTCCCAGCCTGGCATGGAGACTACATCCTGAGCAGGGTGTCAGCTACTTCTAAAGGTCTTATTTTCAGTGAGTGGTTGCTCAGCTCTTGCAAAGTTTGGACCTCTTGAGGACAGCATGGGGCTCTTCCAGTGGTCTGGCTCCATACAGTTTCCCTGCTGGAGTTTCTTCTGAAACTGGAGTACTAAGACAAGAGCATTGTCTTGAGCAGGAAAACGGATTTATAAGACCAAGTTTGGTATTTGCATCTCAGCCAAGCAGGGAGAAGCCCAGAGGCATCCCTGCAAGCCCATGGTGCATTCATGACTGGAGGATTTCCTCCTCTCAAGACACCATGTTCTAATAGCACAGTCTGTGGCAGTGGGAGGCTTGAAGAAAGCCTTCTCCTCTGCAAGCCACTGCTCTTCAACCCTCCTGGCAAAATCAGCAGCCAGCATCCCTACTTGCAGCCAGGAATCTCACACGTAGTTTTTCTTCACGTAGTGAAGAAATTCTCATTGCTGAGAGAAGCTCACTTGGAGAGCCAGGTCTAACCTGGAAGGAGATGGGGGTTTGCACACTCTTTAGATGCAGAGCATGCCAGAAGGAACAGGGCCACTTGTCTCCATGCCACCAAGAAGGAATCTCACCCAAGGTGAGGAACTGAGGAGCAGGAACAGTGCTCATAGCTGCAGAGGGCACAGCACACCCTGTGTTATGAAAAACCAGCCCAGTCCCTGAGCCACCTTCTCCTGCCACCTGCACCAGCTGAGGAGATGCCACCTCCTAAGGGCCAGCCCTCGACTGCCCATCTCCCACTCATGCACACCCCGTCTTCATTAGTTGAACATTTGCTGTTTTCAGTGCTCCCAGCTCACTGCAGACTCCAGGATCCCTGTTTGTCACGCAGGAGCATGTAGAATAGAATGAGAGGTGCAACTTTTTTGCCCAGCCCTACATCTCAGAGAGCCTGCTGCTTCACAGACACAGCCTTTGTGTGCAAGGAGAACGTGCTCAACAAACATGCTCACAGTTCTCAAGGGTTAGAAGACAGATCCAGCCTAGGTGACCATCAGGCAGGAGGCACTAATGGGAAACACAGTGCTCTGTAGTGGAATGATCAAAAAAGACATGGGATGGAGATGAGGCAAGCTCGTGAGGAGGTTTTCCAGACTGGACAGCAACATAGCACAATTTAGAAGCAGATAAACTCCACGTGCCTGCAGCTGCCACACCAAAAAACTAATAGGTCCATTTCAACTCTCCATCCTTGTGTCAACCTTTACACTTTGCTGATGAGGATCACCACTGTGTGACCCTGCTGGTACTTTATGGTCCTCTGGACCTAACACCAGGCTAATGCAGAGCTGAGCAGGCATGGAAGTACCCAGAGCCAAACCTTCCCCCTTGCATCTCCAAGCTTTGAAAGGTCTTTGCTCTTCCCTGGCCTCCCTTACCTGTCTCTTGGTCACACAGCTGTTCACAGGCATCGGTGGTCCTCTGTCCACACAGATCTCTCACCCAGGGGGATGTGGCATTGATCTGATAGTAGAGGGACAGCTTGGCTGGATTAAGCCAGTCAGAGATGTCCAAGTAGCTCCCCTCACTCACAACAAAGCTGCTCCCTGGAAGGTGGGAAAGAAATGTGTAAAGTCAGTGTAAAAAGCAAAAAAAAAAAAAAAACAACCACCATGCATTTTGTCCTAATACCAGAACACTCTACAGAAGCTGCTGCTATACTGCCATCACCAACACTCTGACCCAAAGAACTTCATTTGACCATTCCTCTCCATATGAATGTGCCCCAACAAATTGTCCACCAGCTGGGACACTGCTCTGCCCAGAATACTCCTCAGTCCCCCCCCCTCCTCAGCATCATGAGATACTGGATTTGATTCCCAGATCTCTACAGGAACAAGGATTCATGTAATTATTCTGATCCATAAGATCAGAGCATCAGCTCAGGCAGGTGGTATCCAGGCAATGCCAGCATGTCAGGCTCGGGACACAGGTGGGCAGTGGCCACACAGGCTGCTCCAATTTCTTAAGTTGAATGTGAGTTAATTGGCCCAACACAACTTCTTATATGAGAGGTCTCGTATCAGACACACTCCTTTGCCCTCTCCCTCCAAAGGGCTAGAAGTCAATTCCTTCTCAAAACCTTTTCTCACAAAATCTTATGTTTCTTTATTTTGCAAAATGTATTTTTTTCCCACTGGCATCTGGGAATATGCATCATCTAATTAGCCAAATAGATTTTCAGTTCAGCCCAATCATTTCCTTATCTAACATCTGAGGCCCAGCATCACTTGGGGGATTTTGCAGGCACAGAGGTCCTCATTAACTCTGATCTTCAATTACATTGATTATAAGACTGCCTCCATAATAGTGCTGCATAGATCAGAGGGGAGCCAAAAAACCTCTGCCATTAAGTGGTGTTTTGCAAAAGTTACCAGGGTAAAAGCCTCTAAAAATGGGAAAAGAAATGTTCAAAGAGGAGTGGGCAAAAGGAACTGTCAAGGAGTCCAGCAACCAACAGCCACCCTTCCACCCAGTGCCAGGACTTGCAAATGTGAGCAAAACTTGCAACCACAACCTGAAGATTCATGTCCTTAACCATTACCCAAGGATGGCAAGCCAACAGATCCAGAGTGTATCTTCATAAAACTTTGGGGCTTATATCACTTAGTAAAGGACTGGGACATTATTATTCTTAAGTACTGCATAGGTTCTTAGCTCACTGACAGCCAAGAGAATCAAAAAGAAGGACAAAAAAACTATAGCAGCAACCACCCCACAGGAACCTACATGAACACAAACTTATTTCCTTCTGAAGATAATCACTGATGCTATAAGCAAAGAGAAGCCCTTCTAGACCTCAACCATGCCACATTATGCATGCAGATAAAAAAGCACGTTAGTGAGTGATCCCCTTTTCAGGCATCCCAAGATCTCAGCACCATACAAACCTGGGCCCTAACCCCACATGAATTTAAATCTTCCACACCTCCACAATTTATCCACCATAAACACATTCACAGATGCATTTCTACACTCAAAGCCAATGGAAGCTGCCAAGCAAGTGAAAATCAGACATCCAGGATCCAGCTGCTCAGGAGACATGGCAAGGCAGAAGCCTGCAGGATACATCTCAATCAGACACATGGCAGCAGTAAATTGCCAGGTAAACTCCACAGCACCAGTGGAAAGCCTAGGAACACTGAGCCCAAAGTAGTACCTTAGAGCCATGTAATTTTTCTCCTAATTATCGTTATTTTTCAATGAATATTTAGAGGTAGATTTAAATACCAACGATAACTACTGCTGGTTTATTTTACCAAACAGAAATGCGTCATGAACCCATTGGGAGTGTTTGCTATTTATCTGCACGTGCCAATCTTGATTTCTTCCTTATTTTTGCAGTTCCTTATTAACAAGGGAGGCTTGGGAAGCATGTAAACACATTTTGAGGCTCAGCTACAGCCAATTTCCTCTGCACACAAAGACTGAAGAGTGAAACTACCAGTTCTTGATTAAATTCCTACTTAACGAACACCACTTGTACTTAAAATATAGCTAGGCTGAAAGGAACAGAAGCAAGTTAGACCTAAAATAGTCATATAATTAGTATTCACAAAGACAAAGTTGCCTTGAGCTGGCAGATCCATGCTGAGAGGACATCATGATTGGGTGCGCAATGGAGGTTTGACCTCTGGAGCTCTCCACCACCTCCATGTGCTGATCATCTCGAGGAGGAGGAAGCACTCAAGTCCTGTGTCCAGTTCTGGGAGGAGATTGAGGTGCTGGAGCAGGTCCAGAGAAGAGCTAGGAGGCTGTGAAGGGATCCAGCACAAGTCCTGTGAGGAGAGGCTGAGGGAGCTGGGGGTGTTCAGCCTGGAGAAGAGGAGGCTCAGGGGAGACCTCATCGCTCTCTACAACTCCCTGAAAGGAGGCTGGAGCCAGGGGGGGGTTGGGCTCTTCTCCCAAGTAGATATCAGTAAGAAAAGAGGGCATGGACTTAAGTTGTGCCAGGGGAGGTTTAGGTTAGATACTAGGAAAAAATTCTTTACAGAGAAGGTGATCAGCCATTGGAATGGGCTGCCCAGGGAGGTGGTGGATTCTCTGTCCCTGGAGATATTTAAAAAGAGACTGGATGTGGCACTCAGTGCCATGGGCTGGGAACCAAGGTGGTAGTGATTCAAGGGTTGGACTTGATGATCTCAGAGGTCCTTTCCAACCTGGCTGATTCTGTGATTCTGTGAACTACCAGCAAGGGAACATCTCACCTCTTTGAAACTGAATGTGTGACAGCTCAGCTGGGTAAGATTTGGAGAGATGTTCACAGACACTCACATCACCTTCACTCTCATTGAAAATACAAACAAACAAACATCCTATCCTTGATCCCTTTATAGCTTGTCTGAGAGAAAAATAACAGGAAAAGGCACCTTACAAATATTTTGAAAGCTAAAATTCTGAAGATTTCAAAGCCTTTTCACACAATTTTTCTCTTTATTTTCAAATAATCCACATATAGAAAACAGTTTTCAAAAGTCACCAGCACGCACTTATCAAAACAGCCTTGAAAAGCTTGGCAAGAGCAGGTTGAGTATCAAAATCCTTTCAGCAACTACCTAGAACAAACATTTCCTAAGCAAGAGCCATTGCAAACATCTTTAGCTTGCCAGAAGCATCAGACAGAGTTGTTTTTACCAATGAGCAATTTCTCACTAAATGGAAGGAGATGAAGGCAGAGGGAATGGGGGTAAGGGAGGCTCCTTTACACAGGGGGGTAGACCCCTCTCTGACAACCTGTCTTCAGGACCTCAGAACCCATGGAATCACCCTACACCCACACCAAGCCTACAGTCAGATGTACACTAGGGAGCAGATCCCAGGAGGAATAAATACTCTCCCAAACCACCTTCCACCCTGGTGTTCTCTACTGTCCCTTCCCTGCTATCCTCCTGGACATATGTTTTGAGCTTCCCACTCAAAGTCTTAGTGAAATTACCCTGAAGTGGAGACATTTAAGTGCAAGGAGAAGCCAACAACCAACCAAACAAGGGAGCACAATTGCAGAACAGAAGCTCTCCACCCATCATCACCTTCTCTCAGGAATCTCAGCTCAGTTGTAGAACGTATTTCTTGAGTGCTGTTGGCCTTCTGAGCTAGCTTACACCACAGAGTAGCATTGCAGGTGGATGGAGAACATCAGTACACAGCTATACAACCACCTCACAACTCCATGAGATCCCACCAGCACTTTGGGGGATTGATTTGTTTGGGTTTTTGTATGCATGTGTTTTGCTCCCCCTTTTCTTCTCCAATGCTGATCAAAGTCAGATCAGTGAAAGCAGCATCAAAAGTTCATGCCTCTCATGCTGGGGTCTCCTTCAAAGTTCAGTGGGACTGCTTAAGCCTTAACAAAAGAGGCTTGAAGTTCTGACATTTCAAAAACCATTTTCCTGAACACAACAGGATAAAACAGCTCAGACGAGATATCTAACAAGTGAAAAGAACAAAGCGTCCAAAAGGCAGCCAAAAGGGTTTGCTTTTTCTTTTTTTTTTTTTCCTTTTTTTTCAAGGAAAAAGATAAAAAAATAATTTTTTAAGAATTTCTATTTTTTCTTCCCTCTGCTCTTTTTGTCTTCTTTGGTCCATTCATTATTTCTTGGCCAATAAAATTCCTCTTCATCTAAAATTAGTATTCTGTGTTAGAAAGCTCTAGGAAGTCATACTACAGGTTGCTATTAATGTCTCTATTCCTATTCTGTCATACAATTATAACCCTGTTACAGATTTATTTTTTTTTAACACCAGAGAAAGGATTATCCCTCTTGTTCCATTCTATAGGTACAAAGAATAACCCTATTTTATTTCTTCAGAGACTTTTTTTTTTTCTGGTTACCCTTGAAAGAACATTTCCCAAACAGACAACTCCTCCCCCATCAGCTCTTTCCATTGATCAGCTCTCACTGTCCTGGTCTCAGGGACTGAAAACTTCTTCTTAAATTTATTTCAGAAAACTCAGAACCACCTGAGAGGTGCTGGTTGTACACCTGCAGACACACACTGCCCTAAGCAAACAAGCAGAGCTTGGTGCAGGGCTGTCCCCAGAGATTGTCATGGTGCTCAGTTTTACACCCCCCCCCCCCTCCTGCTCAGTGCAAAACTAAGCAATTTTGGAATAATTAAGTATCTTCAAAATTAACCTCTTAAGTTTATATTCTAATGTGAATCCAGGGCTAGTACTGGTTAAAATCCAAGCTATCCAATTCACCTTTTCTTTCAAAATATTTCTCTTTGACCAAGATGAAATGCCTGCACAGCTTTAAACCAACAAAAGCCTTTACACATGCCTTTCATTTACTTTTCCATAGCTGAAGTGCATACAATTAATTTTACAGGCAGTGCTTGACTCAAGGACATCTTTTCAGCACACAAACTCCTTGCAGGGCCATGGGTTGCTCACATCAGTGCTCCCTGGCTGTGGATGAGCAAACCCAGATAGCTCCATCCCAGAGGAATGCTGTCAGTCCTGCCAGAGCTTTGTAACCCTGGCAAAGCAGAAGCAAATGAGTGATACAAATCTGTAGTAATTACAGCTCAGGCAAGAAGCATCTTTCCTGTGGGAGGAGCAGGGTTACATTTTAATTGTCAAATTGCACTTTCTTGATAATTCTGACAGACTCGTTCTATGGCTTTTCTTGGCAGTCAAGTCTTGATTTTTCCATGGCTGAACTTCCAAGAAGCAAGGCAGGTATTTAATTTTATACAGCAGGTACTCGGCCAACTTTTCTCAAAACCAAGCAAGAGATCATCTTCTCACCCCTGCCTTGTGGTCAAGCTCATTTTGCAATGAAATCTCCCCTAGTTTAATTACACAATATAATTGTGCAGGTGTTAGTAACACATTCCTGTCCTCAGTAGGCAGTGGCTGAGACAGAAATTGGACTCCTAAAGAAAAGCTTCTTAATGCTCCGTATCTCCCAACTTTCACACTCCACCCTGGGGCTCCCTCTCAGTGATGCTCTCTAGATATTGGACAAGAGCTTGGGGAAATCCAGCCTAAATCTAATCACACCATGAAGTGGATGTCAGGTTAGTTATGATATGCTTTAAAAACCACGAAGTGCAAGCGGATGGCAGAAAAGACAACCAAGAAGCAGAATGTGCAAAGTTAACATGCCACAGGACCCAGGCAAGCTACCACCCATTCACCCAGAGATTCCACATCAGCAATGCTACTTACTGATGATAGGAAGAAACTTTTTACAGTGAGAGTGGTGAAACACTGGCTCAGGTTGCCCAGAGAGGTGGCAGATGCCCCTTTCCTGGAAACATTCAAGGTCAGGTTGGACAGCACTCTGAGCAACCTGACCTAGCTGCTGATGTCCCTGCTCACTGCAGGGATGTTGGACTACGACCCTGTAAGATCCCTTCCAACCCAAACTATGTCATGATTCTTTGATGTAGCACATTGCTACCTATACAACCTCCAAAAATCCTTGCTAGATTGCTGCTGCAGGTATTCCATGAATTCTTGTTTGAAAGCAAAAGCATGGCCTAAGGCAAATACCCAGGACCAACCACCATGCTGCAAGCAGGCAGGCTCTCATCCTGAAGATGCACAAATGAATGCTTTCATCTCTCCTTCTATGGAAGGAAGCAGGTTAGTTGGTCAAAGATATTGTCCTTTATTAGTCTTCTCCCACTACCTGTCCAAAATTAGAAGGCAGATGGTACTGGCAGAGGCTCAGCAGCTTCTGGGAGATGCCACCTCCCTAACTGTGGGTGCATTCTGCCTCTCTCAGGATGCAACAACTCCCAGCTCCAACCCATCCCCTGCTGACACCATCCAAATATCAACACCACTCACCTACGCTTTGCTCTGATAAATCCTGCAGAGGGGCAGGGAGGAGGTGTTTGCCCTCCCTTGCACCCTTGACACGTGAGTCCGTGGCAGGGACACGGGTGGGAGTGCTGGGTCACCAGGGGAAGAGCTGAGCACAGGCTCACAAGCCTGTCAAAGGCACAATAAAAACATGATGTACTTCAGCCTCCAGAATCTCATTAGTTTTCCATGCAAAGAGCATTCACGCCGTAAAGCCGTCTTGGAATCCCTTTGATCCAGGCTGATACAGTTTATAAATTGATGTTAATATTTAGAGTTCGTGTCTGCTAACGCTGCAGCCATTTGCTCACATTTTCTTGCCAGCCAAACAGGCAGGGGAACAGGAGTGAGCTACAAAGCAGACACAGGAGGTGACCCAGTGATTAGGAGCTGATGGAATGAAATGTAATCTGTAAAGCTGCCCCCAGACTAAGCCACCTGACCAGAAACACACAGGGGCTGGGTCAGCCACACCTGCTACAGAGTCTGCAACAGGAAAGTAGTGCTTCTGCTGAAGCTCTGACCCAGGTTTCCATACAGCAAAAGAGGCACTTCTGCAGCAGAAGGACTCCAGGAGAAGAAAAAAGCAGGGTAAGAAAAATCCAATTTCAAGCGAGAAAATTCCTTCTGCTGATTTCAGATGAAGCTTGTGAGGCTGGGACCAGCTGAAGAGGATGGGGGAGCCCAGTGGCAGCATCACTCTGAAAGCTCAGATACCTTTCAGATCAGATCCTGTTCTCTATCCTTCCAGAATAAACCTGGGGTGCTTCACGTGCAATTAAAGAACATCTCCAGCTTTTCCTTGCTGTAAAAAGGAACAGGTAGGTAGCCAGTCCCCCACCTCCTGCTGCTCATTTCTCTGCCACATGCACAGCACGTGCTGAGAACACAAGTGAATAAACACCTGAGGACACAAACTAATGCCTGGTCACTCTGAGGGCTGCAGGAGACTGAGCAGAAGATGCCAAAAGCAAACAATTTAAAGCAATACATTTAATTAAAACCAAAATGAAAAGTTGTTGCTAGTCCAACAATTCCAATCTGCAGAGCTCTGGCAATCCTGGGGGGAAATCAACACACACTTCTAACAGCAGCATCCAATTCCACCAGTGTCCTGGAGGAAACAGCCATAGGGGGGGAAGGTAGGAAATGATCTTCAAATGAAACAATTCCTGATCAACTAAGTGGCAATCACAGCACACCGTTGTGCAGGTACAGATGCTTGAATCTTAAAAGAAAACTAAAAGAGAAGCCCAAAGAAGCTTCCTCCAACTCTGCCACCACATCAGACACACAAACCCAAAGCACAGTCTCAAGTGGTGATCCCATCTCTCACTGCTCTCCTGCTTTTGTCTGGGATGAGACTGGGTTTGCTTTCCTCCTCGTGTTGTTTGGGGAACAGTGTTCAACTTCCATGTCTGCAGGAGGCTGAAGCAGAAGCCCAGGGGGCTCAGAGCAGAGCCCAGGGCAAGGACAGCACACACGGTGCCTCTGGTCCCCATCACTCAGCCTGGCTGTAGCTCAGTGGGGTTCCACCCAGAGGATTACCACATCTCCTCTGGCATGCCTCTCAGAGGAGGAGAGAAAGAGGCTGTGGATGCCCTGAGATGTCTCTGAAGTGACAGAAACCTGGTTTATGTCCTTTACTTTATTTCCACTTATAAAACAAAGCCCTACAAGCCCCTAGCCAAATGTAGCTCTTGCTTCCTTCCGTGCATGAGAGGATCTCACCTACTTCTCCCACTAAAGTATCCAGATACAAACATCCACCCACACCGTATATAACCTCTTTGCAGGCTGTAAAAACAGGAAGCTTTAATTGATACTATATTTCAAACTGTTGTGCAGCAAGGACATATTCCAGGCTGGGTCCTCCAGGGTATCTTTCTCCAGCCCTGCCTTCCCTGCAAGCTGCTCCTGTTGCCATCTCTCTACTTTTTGACTGATTACTTACAAGAAAGAAAAGAAAAAACAAATAAGCAAACAAACAAAAAAATCACGTATTCATAAAGGCTTTTATAGCTCAGGTGGAAGGGTTCTTTTCCCTTTCTTCTCCCCTTTGACACTGCTAAAGGGTGCTCTAAATAATGCTTCACATTTCCATATCCTCATAAAAGCCACCATGCGTCTTCCTATAAATCTGAGCCACCTCCAAAATCGGAACCATGCCTTCTGCTTCATGCAGGCAGAGGCTGTCCTGAGTTCAACATGATGCCCTCGAGCAGCAGGAGGGACGGAAGGATACTCCCAGCATCACATCCTCAGAGGGAATTTAGAGGCACCAACCTATTTCTCAGAGGCAGGAGCCCCAGCCTGCCCCACCAGCCATGGCAGCTTCTGCCAGGCTCTCCTAGGCTCAGCTGCCCCATGAAATGAAGGCAGAGCAGCTGTACAAACCAGGCAATAATTGCTCAGAGGGGAAAAAAGCAGAGGGGAGAAACTCAGTCAAATGAACAAAAGGAAGAAAATTAACCAAGAGAGAGAAATAAGGGCAATAAAGACAGGCTGGTTATTAATACTGCTGCTTGGAATATGTTCTCCCAGCTTTTGCTGCCAGTTGGCTTCTGGTCCAAGTCCTTCCCCTCCCCTTTGCCTTTCTGTGACTGCAGCAGGCTCAGGAACTGCTTCTTATCATGGCATTGCTGGCTGCAGAGGGAAGGAGCTGCTCTCCTCTGAGCCTGAGTGGGGCTTCCCCCCCCTCCCCCCCCACTTCATTTTCCCAACTTGGCTTTGGCTCCTGGCACACTGGAGCTGGCTGGCATCTATTTCAAATTTCCTTCAAAGCTGAGTTTTCATCTGCAAGCAAAGGGATTTCTTTCAGCCCCTGTCTTTGTTTGGCTTTTCCTGCAGAGGTGTTGGTAGCTGCTTCTCTTTAAGATTTTCCTTGGCTACCAGCATCTACTGAAACAGCATTTCACAAAGGAGCGAGAGGGCACATCTTATCACACATAGGAACATCTCCTGTGAAAGCATCACTCCTGCCTTATCATCATGCAAGGCACAAAAAGAGAACAGCTTAAGGAATGAGCCAGTTGAAGTGCATGGCAACATTCACGGGACACTGAAAGCCAGGCCAAAGACATCAGCTTCACTGTCACTTCACTCACATGGGGATGCCCACACCAACTCCCTTTTGCACCCAGACAAAAAGCAGGTTCAAACCCATCCAGGAGATCACCAGGAAGGAGCAAATCCCATGTTTTCCATCATCAAGGCTCTGGGTGCCAAGTCTCTACAAACCCAGCCAGCCATGTCTTTCTGGGTGGCATTAAAATTCCCCAGCCAGGCTCAGTTCTGTGATGTCTTTAAATGCTTGATAACATTTTACTGCCAGTTGGGTGCTGCCTTGGGATTTGTTGTTATTCAGAAAGAAGGGACAACTTGAAGAGCTTTTCTCTTCCCAGGCAAGGGACTCTGCCATCACATAAAATGATGAGATTTCAGTAAAAGTGATAGCCACTGCAAAATGTCTTGGCTGCTCCTCTGTGAAGAATTTGACTGTTTCTCATAAAAAATATTTTTAAAGTTTTTGCACTTTGTAATTATATTTTACAGTTTCATTACAGAGCTCATTTTAATTCTTTTCCAAACCGTTTTTAGCAGTCCTCTTGCCACTTTCTCTTTAGAAAAGTCATTAAGTTGGGACTGGAGATCATCCCATTTCCCCCAGTTTCAAGGATATTAATCTGTTTTATTGGTATTTCTTTGTCATTCCCATTCAACTGTTCCCTGTATTTGCATAATTTGCATTGCCAGCCCCTTCCTGGTGACAAGCACAGGCTCAGCTTTTCAATTCCACAGAGTCACATTGCATTTTGTTTTATTTTCTTTTCTGGGGACAAGCTGTCTTCCCTGGGCCAGAACCTCAGCCAGGATGCTGAGATCCTGACTCTATCATCCCCTCCTTGGTTGACCTTGAGTAAGTACCAAGCCAGTGGTGAACTCCCAGTCAGAGTGATGAACTGGCCAGTGCCTGCTTCAAAGGGACATGAGTTAACACTGCAGCAACCTCATTTCCCAATTGTAAAAAGACTTGCTGTTCTCTGGCTGCTCAGAATAACAATCTGTGAAGTTTTCAGAATATTTATGTGCAGCAAACGCAATCCTCAAAGCCTTTTAGAAACAGGTCAAGGCATAGACAAGTCCCTTGCTTCAAATTATGCTTTTTTTCCAGTCTCCACTGATGTTCAGTTCCTCCAGCTTGAGACCACAAACTAGACCCTCTCCTCTTTTGTTTAAGAATCAAGGTTTGGGTGCTGGGATAGCCCAGGTACCCAGGGACTAGGCTGCAATTTCCAGAATTGGAGAGAGCCAAGGAGCATCCTTGGGAATCAGAGCAGAGGCAGCCTTGCACAGCAGCACGGGGGCATTGACCTCCTGGCTGCACCCACCATCCAACCCATCAGCACCCTTAGGTGCAGCCACAGGGAGGCTAAAGGAGCAGTGAGGGTCAGTGGCAGGGTTGGGGAAAGCACCTTGCTCTGTGGTGCTGTAATGTCCTGCAAATGAGTACCAGGGCCAAGAAGAAAACACCCTTAGGGCTGAATCCCACTTCATGCTGGCAAATCCTCCCCAGAACAGGGTGATGGTTTCAGCCCCTCTCCATCACTCCCCACTGCTGCTGTGCTGCTGCACTTCTTGAACCATTTACCTCTCTCCAAAACATTAATCCCCCAGGACCTGCCCTCCATTCCAGCTGTACAGAACACCCCAGAAACACTGCAGCTTTGTGCAGCCTGTTTCTGGCAGACAAAAGGTGCCCCCTCCACATGCCCCAAGCAGCGAGACAAGCACAGGAGATGAGGAATTGGAACCGACTGAATAATGGGTCCCGTCTGCTGGAAGAAAATGAAATTTGCCCTCATGTTACCGAAAACTTGCACTTGACGCTCACTGCACATTATAAAGAAAAGGTCAGTGAAACACAAGAAGCCCAGTTGGAGAAAGCAATAAATAGTGACAGCAGCCCTCGTCTAATTTTTCAAAGCATCTCTGCCTTTGCTCAAACCCTCACAATTTCACTCCGCATTGCTGCAAGGGAATGAGAAGAGCTTTGCTGCTGCAGGATAGGAGGACATCTGGCTGTGCAGGGCTGGTCAGTGAGTTCATAGGAATACAGGAATATCCATCAGACAAGATAGGTAATAATATAATAAAATAATAAAGTAATATAACAACAACAATAATAATAATAGATGTGATTGAGAGGTTTTGGGCTTCCAGATGCAGTTTTCCTGCAGCTGAAAGCAGCCAGGGAAATTCCCATTGGACCTCTATGTCCCAAAGGCCCCCGGAGGGGTCTGAGTCCCTGGAGGGTCTCTTACCATCTGCAATGAAGTGCTCGGGCACATGAAGAGTCACCTTGACTGTCAGAGGGCAGGAGAGCTGGGAGCCACACACCACGGCCAGGATGCAGGAGCTGACAGCAATCAGGGTCAGAGCTGTCTTGTTGATGGGGCTCTTCATTGAACCTGGAAACAGAGAAATAGGTGGGTGGGTGGGTGGCCAAAGGACACAGCTGTACCAGGGACTTCCTCAGCAGCTTCCCTTCTCTGCATGGGTGCAGGAGAGCTCCAGCCCCAGGGAGGGACAGCCACTGAAAGAGATGTCAGCTCAGCAGCTCTGGAGGAGCTCCCAAGGTCTGCAAACCCCATCCTTCCCGTCATGCCTTGTTTGGCTGAGTTTTTAACATTCGTGTCATCACACTCACTGAGTTACACCCATCTTAGGGACTATATTTCCCTAGAGGAGGGAGAAAACCTGCTCAGAAGCCTGTACAGACCCTCTCCCTGGAACCCCTGATCCCTGGAGCCACTCCCCATCCACGCCAGGCTCCCTGTGAGAGCAAAGCCACTGTTACTTCTCATCAGCCTTAGTTTATTTTGCAAATCTTGTTAAATCACAAAAAATAATTAAGCCATATCTGAGGGAAGCCTGCATTGTGACATCATTTGCTTTGCCTTGACTCCAGGAGATGGGGCATCTACATCTGTAGATGCTATAAAGCACCAAGAAGTGTTAATGAGTTATTAACAAGCCAGGCTTGGTTCTCTTCTATTTGTTTTGTTTTTTTTAAGCACTAGGTAAAGTCAACAAGAAACTTGAGCATCATCAGATCTAGAGAGACAAAACACTACAAACCCACTGGGAAACCCTCATGGTGTAATGTGGTGTTAAGTCACTGTCAGCTAGAGCTGAGTAGGACAGAGCAAGTCCTCAACTCCTCAGGGAAGGGGGTGAAGCTGGGCAATAGAGTCAACAGGAGAGGCCTGGCTATTCCAGGAGGTTTGGATGCTCTTGTTGGACACCATCCAGGAGCACCCATGTGTTCAGATGTGACATCCTCCATGGATGGAGATGGCCAGGAGAAACCATCCTCTGGCCACTGGTACCCCAGAAGGGAGTAGCCCTGGAGACCACAGCTTGGAGCCCCCAGTCCCTCCTCACCAGCCTCTCCAGGGGCCCCATAACTGCACATCCCCTACAGCTACTGAGTCCAACACCTCACACCACAATTCCACGTGTCTCAGAGCTAATGATCAACATCTCACAGAGGAACTGGTTCCAATTAAAACTCACCTGGGGAGTAGAGCATTGGCAGGAAGAAGGCAGAGCCACCAATTAACCCCAGCAGCAGCACAGTTTGTTATAGTGCAGCCAAGATGACTGGGCTCCCAGCAGACCCAGCCATGTCCCTGCTCAGGATTCAGGCAAGGACACCTATTTATTCTTGGAAGGCAATCCAACCTCTCTGCCCTTGCTCCACAGCCCTTGCCATCTCATCAGAAAGATGAGATTTCAAAAGCATCGGTTTGTAAATTGCATGGGAAATCCATCCAGCAAGTTCACACTTGCACACTCTCAGCTGATCACAGCTGCTCTCAGGTGCCAGGGCAGGGATCTCATGTCAAGCCCATGCCATGACCCACGTTTTCCAGGCAGTGGGTACCCTGCCCTCCCCCAAAGCCTCCCCTGGCACAGGATGGAACCTGCAGAATGGATGCTCCAACCAGCATTTGTAGGACCAAAGGGAAATCTGCTGGAAATTACCCACACCCACTGCAACCAACAGCAATAGGCAAATTGATTATTTATGAAGCGTTTTTACTTTGCTTATGCATACATCATCTAAGCAGCCTTCCCACCCCTATTTCACAGCTTTATTGCTGATCTCCTGTACCCTTCACCTTGTGCTCTCCTTTTTTTCTTCACAATCTCTATTCATACCATCGGTTTAAGTTAGCACCTCCTTGGGAGGCAAATCCTCTGGCTGGGCATACTGGGCCTGCCACAAACCCTGTGTTTGTTTGGAGGTACAACAGTCATGCAGAAAGAAAAAAAAAGGAGAGGAAAAAAAGAAAAAAAAGAAAAAAGGAGGAAAAAAGCCCTCTATCAGGATAATTGGACACAGCCGAGTATACAATAGAGCAGAGAACACTGGATTTTACCATTATAAATCACCTCTCAATCCAGGGTCTTAAAGTGCTTTGCAAACATTAAATCACAAATCCCTGCCGAGTTATTTGAGTATTATCCCCTGTTCACAAAGAGCCTGAAGCACAGGTATGGCAGCAGCTTTCACTGTCCTGCAGCTGTAGTGGAGCTGAAGGAATTAGGATCTAGGAGCTCCCAACCCCATTACTCCATGTAGCTGCTGCTGCTTTCCCTGTGCCTGAGAGGAACTTGAAACAGCAAAAAGCCCATTACAGCTCAATGAGTTTGAGGTTGGCTGCCCAAGGAAAGGGACAAGGCACTACAAGTCTCCCTCAGCTACCTTCCCTGCTCCTCTGCCTCCTGCTCCCCACTTGTTTCCATCACAGCATTAATTATTGACCTCTAGAACTGCCCGACATCGACTTTGACCAACTCAACCAAAACCACAGCTCTTCAGCTTGAGCAGGAATTGGATTTCCAGCTCAATTCTTTATTGCTCACAGTCAGTTTGCTGCCAGGTTTGATGGGAAGCAGCTGGAAAAGCAGATCTTTTGCTTGTTCTTTGAAGAGAGGGACATGGTTCCTATTCTCTGTCCCATCTCCTGCTCTTCAGACCACTGATGCTCCAGCAGAAGCACTCCTGTGTTGTGTTTAAACACCCATATGGAGGTAGACAGCCCCATGCCAGGCCTCTAAATCCACAAATGTATTCCTAGGACACTGCTGCTAATTAAACCCACTCAAACAGATCCCATGGGGCTTCATGCTCCTGTTTAAGAACTGAAATAAAATGACCAATCCCTTTCTTGGCCCGGAGGGTGTCCAATCCTGTCTCCATAACTCAGGCAGTGCCATATAAACCACAACACCCTGAGTCAGTGGAGATGGGAGCTCAGCCTGGGTGAAGTCTGTGCTTTTCCTCCTCCCCTTGTCCTCTTCAGCCTTGCAGGGATTTGCACACCCAAGTCCACTGACCAGGCTGGTGTCAACCTCCTCGACCAAGAGAAGGAAGCTATGGGGAGAATGCAAGAACTTCACAGCTGGCTGATGGAACCCAGGAGCCCTGAGAACCTCAATACCTAACACAACTCTTTCTTTGGATCTTGTAAGGCTCAAAAAGCCAAGGAGGAAGGTGGGGACCAGGAATTACTAAGACCAAACTTGCTTTCCATACTCCTCTACCCTAATAAATCCTTTGTATATTGAGCTGATCTCTCTCTACTTTTAATTGAAACACATTTCTGTTGCATTTTGGATGGTTACAACAGAGTGAGCAGCTACTCAAGTGCTCAGCCAGTCTGTTCTGGGGGGAAAGCAATGGTCCAAGGAGTGGGTAGAGCAGCAGGCAGGACACCCAAGGATGAATAAGAAGAAATTACTTCCTTTCAAACAGGAAGAAATAACCTCTCCCTCTGCCTGCAAGAACAAAGGAGAGAGAATGTGAAAAGAAAGGCAAATAGTTCCATTTTAGGGCAGAATTGTACCCGAGATACTTTCTACTAATCCAATCCAATCAACAACAGCTTAATTAATTTGGAAGACAAGAGGAGTAGCCAGAACTGTGGCCAAAGGGGCTCCTACCACCACCACTTTTCCCAGTCAGGATTTTTTTCCCCCAATTAACCCAGCTCCATCCTGCTGGAGAAGATGCATATAGCTCCAAAACAGCTTGCAAAACACCACATCCCCCTGAAGATTTTGCACCTGCTGGAAGATGAAGATAAATTCAAAGCCACTGGTGTAAACACTCTGCAAACAGCCCCTCCAAATGCACCGTGTCTCCTTTGAAATACCATTTGCTTGTGTGGTTAATTACTTGCTGCTTTGTATACTTTCCCTTACCCATCTAAAGAGGAGGGAAAAGACCCAACAAAACCCTGAGCTCATTTCTTTTTAAAATTGGCAGCAGTGCTTAAATTAAGGGGGGGAAAAGAAAAAAAAAAAAAAAGAAAAAGGTATGTTCAGAACACACATGGATTTAGAGGCAACACAAATATCCTGCACTCTGGGTAATACTATGTTTCTAAATCAGGCTCATAAATACTTGCTTGGGAGATTAGTCTATAAAAAAAATAAACTTTAATTACCCCATCTTTATCAGCACACAGCCCATGGTGTTAGCCATATGTGGGTGTGAAACACCAAGCACTTTGCAATTTCAACCCCCCTGCCCCTGGCAGATAATAGCATAACACAGCCTGGTTTCGAGACTACTCGGATATTAAAATGTATTTCTACCACCCGAGGAAGAAAGGGATGGGGAAACTGAGCAGGAGAACACCAAGTGCCTCTGAACTGCTTAGCAACGCCGGGCACAGCCACCAGCAGCTGCCGTGCTGCATGCAGAAGAGCCCTGAGTGGGGTGAGCAGTCCCTACAGCATCCTGGGGAGCAGACACCCTAAACTCACTCCACCCCACCCCATCCCACCTCATCCCACCCCATCTCATCCCACCCCACATCCCCACGCTGCTCCTGACACCGCTCCCGGTGTGTCAGAGGAATTGGATGCTCCTAATGATCCTTCTTTATGTTCCAGCAGAGGCTCGTTAATCGGGTACAGCAGCGTTTCCAGGGCACCCTCACACACAGGAACATCTCAAGGTGTTTTACAAGCAGGAGATCATGTCCAATCAAATCAAACGCCAATTAAGAGGAGCAGCAGTGTTGGCAGATGGCTCCTACTGCGGAGCAGCGCTGCTCCCCCCACACCCCTTCCACCTCGGCCTGGTTTCTCTTTCTCTGGCATTCCAGACACAAAAAGTGGCATGGGAGGGACATCCTCCCTCCAGCCAGACACAGCTCTCCTGCACCATGATCCCCACACTCGTCACTGTGGATCACTATGTCCCAGAGGCACTTATCCCAGAAGGGGATGGATGCTGATGCAACAAATCTCCCAGGCAGATCCAAGCAAAAGGATTGAGAGCAGGAGCCTGTGTTTCATTGCACACCCTCCCTATGGCACCTGTTCTCAGCCTCTCCTCCAGCAGGAACCTTCTCCATCCCTGCCTTGTAAAAAAAGTACATCCTGAGTAAAAATCTACAGCCTCGATGTGGGTCAGGGCTGTCTCCAACCTCATCTCCAGAGTCAGAGGGATGGGAAAAGGTTCCAAAGTGGTGTTTTTCCCCTCTCTGCACCAGGGGAGACCCCTCTCACCTCTCAGAAGGCAGAGAGGGTGGACACAAGAAGGGATAAGTGGGAAGCAAGGAGGAAAGACAGCTGCATTGTGTAGCAGAAGGGTGAGATCAGACATTTCTGGATTTATAGAGGATTTGATCTTGCTAAGCTCACGCTGAAGCAGATTAATTAATATTTATGAATTACCTACTACCAATTAGCTGAGGTGTCCTCCAGTACTACACTGCAGAGAAGACAGCCCCGTGGCAGGGATCAGGGCAAGGGAAATGCCAAGGGATGGCACAGCCACCATGGGAAGGTTGGTTCCAGGCTGCTGGACCTCCTGGCAAGGTCAAGGATTCAGCAGCTGAGCCCCAGTGCTCACCACAGCCTGCACTGCTCATCCCAGCAAGCTCCTGCACTTCACCAGCAGCCCAAGCCTTGGCTCTTTAGGTGCTCCTAGAGTTTTAATGCCTCATGTACTGAATAAATGTATTTACGTCCTATTTATACAGTTTCCAGCAGTGCTCTCCCTTTGCTCTAAACCACCACACCAGCAGCTCGCAAGGAGATGCCTCCAGCAAATTTCAATCATGAAGAGAAGGAGGAGGAAGGGGGGAAACAGAGAGAAAGGAATAGTCCTGAAGGATGGGCAAGGAAGGGGCAGCCAAGGGTGGAAACAGAAGATCAAGGTGGCACAGGTTGACATGCAGGTCTCTGCTCACCCATCAGCTCCACGGGCAGGTTCTCCTGATGTGTCTCAGACCTCCCCCAGCACAGCAAAGGGGGGAAGAATTTGTAACAACTCAATATGCTCCCCTGGCTCAATTACATTTTTTGCATTTCTCTGGGCATGGACAATTGAAATCAATGAAGTCAGTTTGGCTTTCGTGCTCTCAGTGCTGAACTGGCTGAGATAAAGTCACATTAATGAAACAGCTACACATTTGAGGGCAGAGATTGCTCGCACGGAAATTTTCCTTCATGCGAATCAATGGAAACACTTTTTTTTTTTTTCCTAGTTTTAAGCTCCAAATGAGTACCAGCTTTACCGTATACAAACACAGGGGTGATTCTGAGTGGAAGGCTTCATTTTAAGGAGGAGGGAAAGCAATTTTCAATACAGTGTAACAAAACATTGTTCCTACAGGAAAAAGAAAAAAAGAAAAAAAAAGAAAAAAAAAAAGTAATCATTATCTATGAAATAGCTCGTGTTGAGTCACAGCCCAGGGAGGATTGCACTCAGCGAGCAAAAGACTGCTCAGACAGTTGAATTGATTTTGGAGACTAGGAGGGTGAGGTGATGGAGGGCAGACTGCCAGGGAGAGCTCAGGACCCAGCAGATGCCCCAGCACATGAGGAGCAGCCCATGGCCACTGGGCCCTCACCATCCTGCCCTGCCAGGCCCTGCCCTATCCCTGGGCTGCTGTCTTGGGGCTGGGGAACAAACCCCAAAGCCAGACACATTAAAAAAAAAAAAATCAACCAAGGAAAAACAAACAAACAAAAAGCCCAAACAAATTAAAAACAAAAAACAAAACAAAAAACCCACAAAAAAAAAAAAAACCAAACAAACAAACAAACCACACAAAAAACCTCAAACAAAACAAACTAAAAAACCTCAAAACAACAAACCCAGAAAATAAATTAATAAATAAAAAAAGGGAAAGAAAACAAACTCTCTTTACCCTCCCTCCGTTGTTTTCAGAATAGCTGCAAAACGGGCCAGCAGGCTGAGAATACAAATCTCTCCTCTCCAAGAGATCCCCAGGGTTGGGCCACATCCCACATCCCCTCCATGCCTCAGTTTCCCCCACGCCTAAGGATGAGCTTCACCAATGCCACCTGACGTATCCCCCCCTCTCTGCCTCTTCCCACTCTTCCTCCTGCTCCCGCCAAGAGACAAATCCATGGCAGCACGGGCGTGCTGAGCATCAGATCCAAACCACATCTTCATTTCCCAGCCCTCACTCACCCCCCCCCGTATCCAGCCTCGTGTTTATGTTCCACTTCCCAGGAAACAAGAGACTCGTTACCATGCGGAGGGCGACAGCAGAGCGATTAGTGAAATTTGTTACCCACATGCTCCGAACAAAATTAAATTAAAAGTGCTGCTTTGCTGTCAAGATGAGGGCCAAGCCAGAGAGATAATTTTTCACTCTCAAAACACTCAATTACTCGCTGCGGCTGTATCAGATACAATCAAATAAATAAATAAATAAATAAAAAATAAAAAAAAAAAGAACCCACGTTGCCTCCAGGAACAGATGTAAAAGCTGCTATCTCTTACGCAGTCCGGGGGAGTGAAAACGCCTGTGGCAGCTGTGGCACCACCACTGCTTTAACTGACACCCCCTTGGCTCCCCAGCTTTGTAACCAGCACCTCCTACCCCCAGAACCTCAGTACCCCCCCAGGATGTGCCCAGGCACAGGCAGGAGATGTGTGCACCCCCACACTTACAGCCACCATGGTGTTAGGGGAGCAAGGGGGCTGCTGAAGCCACCCCAGCTTCCCTGTCCAGATGTCTAACAGGGCTGGAGAGGGGCTGGGGGGGGTTTCATTTGCTGATGTAGTGCCTGCTGGCTCTGCAAGCAAAAGAAGCCATCATGTGAAAGCACCACATTTGTTAGCTGGATGGAAAAACAGCATCTTTGACGGAGCTTTTTGAGAGCCCAGCAAAGGTGACCATTGACAGTGTCCCTCATTGTCACCACCACCCAGGGCATGGGTGTGGGCTGTAGCCTGGAGGGAAGATGGAGCCCCAGTGCTTCAGGATATAAAGTTGAGACTTGTACCATGAAGGTATCTCATCCTCAGAGATTTCAGCATGTCCTGGTCCCATGGGACACTGGTTGTCTACTCCAAGGTGCTTTTCCTTGTCCTGGCAGAGAGGTCCAAGCACCCTAAATGAGTCCGATGTGCACCAGACCCCTCCTTCTATCCCTGCAGCAAGCAGCTCTGCGTCCCCTCCCTGAGCACAGACAGACAGCACAAGGTATGGACAGATGCATTAATCCTTTTTACTAGTGCGAACAACCAAAACCACGTTTCTTTTATTGCTTTTTGTCTCATATTTACTTCCTGACAGCACATCCCTCAGTTTGGAGGCTGAGCCAGACCCAGTGCAGGCCTGGGACCCCAGCAGAGGAAGGGTGATGAGCTGCCAGAAGGGTTTGCCCCCCACCCATACGAGTGAGGAGCACCATCAGAGCACGGAGAACCCTACCTGAATTTCATTCTGCATTTCGTTTAGTTCCCCATGAAATAATAAGTGCCTGCTGCCTCCGGAGACAGGAGAGGATCAAAGAGAAGCTTCCTCATATGTAACAGACTCCGAATACCTAATATTCCCTTATAAAAGACCTTGTTTTAAACACCGAACACAGAGACAGATCAAAGCTCAGCTTCTCATTTCTCTAACAGCCCTCTGAAGGCTTTGCCAGCCAGCGAGGCACACACACGCGTGGCTGACACCAATCCAAGGTACATAATTGGACTCATCTAATTTGTCTAAACCATCACTGCATGCTATGGAAACAGCCAGGTGCCTTATTCATGGAGATCTCAGATGAAAAGCACTCCAAAATCACATCCCCCCTTCCCCGGGGTGTTGGGGATCTCTCCTGGGCTAGGAGAAGGTTGCTGGGATGCAAAGGTACCACTTTGCATGAACTATGCATGAAAACAGAGCAGGATCTTGCCTCCTCCTCTAATTTTAGAGGCAATGCTGTAAGGGCTGAAGTGATGCCAGAGCAGGGAGGAGCAGGCTCAGGGGGACCTCTCTCAAGCTGATGCAGTTGCCACAGTCTGTTTGAAAAGCAGCAGTCACCTGAGGGTTTGGGATGAGGGATCCTGGCTGGGTCACTATACAGGGCCCCTCTAGGACATCTCAACCATCACGTTATCAACAGCATTGATTTGTGATTGCACCCAGCACCTTGCTTTGTATCTGGGTGTCCAGCAACTCCCTGTGCCTGCCCCTTCTGCTTGGCAGGGGAGTGAGGGCACCCTCAGCCTGCCAGCAGCTGAGGAGATCCCAGCAGATCCCAGGGGCTCAGACAATGTCTGGGCTGCAGGAAGGGCCAGAGTTCTCCAGACCTGCAAACTAAACAGGGGTTAGGATGCTCAAACCCCTTGAAGGCAAAATGCCATCGCTTTCCCTGCCTCAGTTTCCCCTAATACAGGCAGCTACAGACCAGATGCAATGCCCATTTATTCTTCATCTACCCTTGGAGACCTTCTCCTAGAAGGGAGCAGGAACAAGAGCAGGAACATTTCTGTGCTACAGAGAAGCTGCTCAGGGGCCCGAGGAAGCAGATGGAGGTAGAAGAGGCTTCCTCATGACCTCCTGCTCCCCACCAGCAAGCAAGGGGGTTTGGTAGGCTCCCCAAGTCCTTAACAAATTGCACAGTGGTCAGCCCACTGCTACAGGGAGCCAGAGATGGTCTTGGAGTTACAATGCTGCCCTTTTTTTCCATGCCCCACATGTTCCTATCTGAGTGGCTCCTGGGTAAACACCACATGTAACCTGGGGAGCTCAGAGCTGCAGATTCAGACCCAGAGCAGAATATTTTTCTGGACAGGAGGCAAGCACCATCCTGGGTCAAGGAGGGTGGAGCAGGAATGAAGCACCCTGTAAGCAATGTTTGTTTGCAGGGCTCTGCCTCCCTGGTTTGGGGGTTTGCCACTAACATTTTCCTCTTGAACTTAAAGGGGAAGGAACCTGACTGAACACAGCCCACACTGCTCAGGAGAGGAGAAGAAACCAGTAAGTATCAAAGCCTGATATCACCCATGATGGGCAGCTGGGGATGTGGCTCAGCATCTCCACAACACTGTCAGTCTGCTCTGAGGGTGACTTCAGTGCTGGTGAAAGGGGTGATGGCTGCCAGCCCTGGAGACAAGAGCCACCCACTTGCAACAACCCAAACATGAAGAGCTTCCCATGCTTCCCAGCTTTCCCAGAGTAATGGGAAAAGGGAGAGCCAGACCTCCCAGAAAGTGGAGCCCTGTCATGAAAAAACCTGTTGTAACCATGAGGGATTCCCACAGACCTAGAATCTGGGAAGATGGTGGTACAGTGTACTGGGACCACAGAAAGTGATGCCTCAGCCATCCCTGCTTCCGTGCCTGGACTGACAAGATTTTACTTCTCCATGTATCCCAGCACTGAAAATCAGATATCAACCTGCCTGCTGCTCCTGAGCTACCAGAACAAGCTCTTTTTCACTCAGTGTTTTCCTATAGGAATGTCCCTGTAATATACCTTGCCAAGGCACTACAAAACCCACGATTTTTCTTCCACAGGAGACACATTTCACAACCACTTAACCAGCCAGCTTCAACAAACCTTGAAGGAAGGTGAAGGTACACACCACCTAAGTGAAAACTTCCTACAGCATCAGCTGGGATCAATGCCTTGACAGTACCAATAATTAGGGTCAGTCCTACAAAACTTAATCCAAGGAGAGAAAACCTGAGGAATCTCTCCTTGGACCTGAAAACTCACAGCACCTCCAATGACACACCACCCTGGTGCAATCAATACAGGAACATCATTGTAAGAATCAACTCTATCTGACGAGACATCTTTCTCTATTAGAGTTATGATCTCGCCCAATTATGGATCCTTGTTGGACTTGTAATTATGAGTTTGGTATTGTGACTTCCCACAAACCTATTGCTTTCCTTCCACAAGGGAGAGAAGAGTCAATGAAAGGATAATGGAGAATTCCTTTCAAGGAGGCAGCAATGACAACATTTAGCTAGACAGGAGGGGAAATACAATGGGGACTTCATGCAAGACAATTCCCTCAGTTAGCCACCACCAAACATGAACAAACCAGGTTCTGGCAGCATCACTCAAATGGTAACATATATCTAACAGCCAGCTCCATGCAACTGTGTGAGGCAGCTCTTCCTCCTGAATTCCCTTCAAACCCAGCCATCAAAGCTGCCCAGGTGAACAACAGCTTATTCAGAGAGAAAGAAAGGAATCCTTCCCATTTATCTATTCCTTTATATTTGCCCTACCAGGAAACTTAAACAAACAACTCAAAGCCAATATGTATGTCAATAAGAATATCTTTGTACCCAGCATAGAGCAGGAGCCTGTTTTGAGAGACTGACAGAACTTGACCTCACGGGGAATGGCATCAAGGCAGCAGGAAAGCAAAGATTTATCTGCTTTTCATTAAAACAGTTTTGCACACCTTGCTCTCACACAGTCAACCCCTTCCTATGTTGTAGCAAAAAAAAAAAAAAATCCAAACTTCAGCAACTTTTCCAAATGACTTTCACACCCAGCCCAGTATTTCAGAATAACTCGTTAAAAAACTACTTCAGCACTTGAGAATTTTTTCCCCTGCACCAGCAACTTTTCGGGACCATTTCTTTTGTCTCTCTTTGCAATACCACCAATTTCTTCCTCTTTCAAATTATTTTCCCCTCAACGCAGCCATGTTTGTGCTGCAACAGGTGATTTTAATGCATGAATTCTTTCCCATTTCATCAAAAGCTCATTAGAAACTCAGTGAGAATTTCTCCTGGTTCTAGAATACGTGAAGAGAAAAAAAATTGAACGCCCTGCCTTTTGCCAAGAACAAATGCAATACAGCCCTCTGCATGCCTGTGTTTATTCCCACGTGTAACCATCACATTGATCATAGGTGTTGAGGTAATTTCATATTCAAACAAACACATTGCAAGCATTTATCAGAGTGCTTCACCATTGGACCAAGTGGGGCTGGGGTGGGCGAAGGCATCTCTCTGGTGTGCTGCACTCTGCTAAGGTACCAGCTTAATACAGAAAACAAATGGAGAGAACAGACTCACTGTGCAATTTTCAAATTGCTTCCCAGCCTAGTTATTTCCTGACAGTGATTTTTCACATGCAGCAGAAAGGCTCACACTTCGACAAAGAGCTTGGTGCAAGGGTCCCAAACAAAGATGATATGGCGTGATGTGATCAGAGAAAACACGAGGACACTGATTTCAAACTGTGGATGATGTTTCAGTTTCTCAGTTCCTCTAACTCACAAAAACAGCCTAAAGGGACAAGGACTCTGGGCTACAAATCCCTGCCCCAGTCCTCATTTTGAATTTGTTCCTTTTAATTGCCTTTGTGCCGAGAGGAAGCCTGGGAAATTTCCATCTGATGGGTGTTTTGCATAGAAGATAAAAGGCAGAAAACAGGAATCTGGAGCAAGAATTACCAAGGTGACCATCCCCCACAGATGCATTGGCATCAGGACAATGATGGACACAATCACCACATGCTGGTGCAGCTTTAGGGATGTGGCAGGGCACGTGTAATGTAATTGATACCAGGAATCATCAGAGAAATTCAGAACCTCACCAACATCCCAGAGAAACACTATTTATGGCTCCAGCATGGTGCTGCATCCCACAAACAGCAAATCCTAAGATGTTCTTACCCCACAGCCTGGTGTTGGGGTCCTTAGCCAGACTCATGCAGCATCAAAAAGCATCACCCACAGAAACAGGGTGCTTTTGTTCCTCTTACACCCCCAGGCACCCCCATCATGTACCTTTGCTTCGTCTCCGGCTCCGATACTGCTCTGTGTAGAAGGTCAGCTGGGTTTCATCATCTGCTTCTGAGCCAGAGTTCCCTTTGGCACGTCCAAAACCAATCCCACCTGCAAGCAAAAGAGGGGAGAAAAATCAGCCCTGGCAGCTGCTGCTGGGATGTAACCCAGTGGGGTGAGCTGGGAGCTCCTGGATAAAGCTCTGAACTTGGCTGGTGTCCACCACTCCCTGCACAGGTGCTCAACATAAGCAGCTGGGGATTCTCACCACTCATGATTTTCCTGGTTTCTTATTGCCCTCATCAATAATCAAGACCCCAGGGTGTCAAGAGAAACGTAAGAAGATGCTTTCTACCCCCAGGAATGTAGTTTACAAACGTATTGCAATGTCATTACACAGAAAGACTGCATGTAGGAGCTGCTCTCCCAAGGACAGTGAAGAACAGAGAAGTTTGGGTGTTGGCCTCAAAGCAAACACAGCAGAGACAAGAGGCATGGGAGGAACCCTGTGCTTGGAGGGCACTCAGGACCCTGCTGCACGATGAGGATTTGGCTTTCCTCCCCTCTGCACCCGCTTTGGACCATCTGCTCCACCAGCTTGCCACGATGGCCAGCAGCCTGTAGCCCTACAGGGGACAGCACTGCCCACCATGGCAAGAAGCAGGGCTGGCCTGTGGCTTATGTGGGATCTTCTCCCTGGAGTGGGATGCTTGAGAAACCTGGCTTGCCTCAGCCTCCAGACCCACCAAGGACCGATGGATGCTTAAGCAGCAGCACAGACTCAAACTGGCAGAAGTCCCTCAATCCTTGCCGAGTTTAAAGCAAAGAGGCCTCTGGGGGTTGACAGTGGCCCTTTAAACTGCCATTAAAATATTTTACTGTTTTTAAAAAATCCTTTATTCTAGGCAGAAGCACAATTTCCTCACTTCTTGGCAGGAGAACAGAAAATGAGTGGTGCCTTCTGCCCTCTGAAATCCTTAATCACCATGATTAGAGGTGGCTGGCAGGAGCTGCTTGGACTTCAGAAACTTGGCATGTGAACCCATCTGCACCCCTACCTAGTTGTGCAGTGTCTTTGGCAGGGTGGATCTCTATAGAGATGGGGCAAGAAGAGGCTCTGCTAGCTCCTTTCCTCCTGGAAGCTGCAGGAACCTGCAGTGGCTACAACACAGCAGCACTCAGTGCTTGCACACATGAGTTCCAGGGGAGTTTACAGCCTCACACTGCACATCCCAACCCACCACTGGTTACAGCCTCTTCAGACCCTCCTACCACAGCCAACACCCAATGTCACAACAGACCCACAACCCAGGGACTGGGGTTTGAAGGGCAGCTGCAGAATGCTGGGACCAAGCAAGCTTATTCACATCAGTGAAGAAAATCTTCATTAACTCAGGCTTCTAATGAAGGCCTTTGGGCAACTGGCCAGCAGTGCAGCTCTGCCACATATCCCCTCTTCCCCCCAAGCAGGGGCTGCCATGGGTTCTTCTGCTGCTGGGAGACAGACACCAGCTCCAGGAGGTTTAGTTTAGCCCCATGAGCTCGGCCGAACCAGCACCTCTGCCTGGAAGAGGGATCTGGATGCTGCCTGTGCAGGCAGGACATGATGCATCCCTCTGTCACCTTCCCAGGAGCCAGACCTGGTGACTTTTGAGCGGGCAGATGGCTGGGCTGGATAGAGGCAGCAACACATCAGCTCTCACATCCCCTGCCAAGGTGTGCAGGCAGGCAGTGGTTGCTCCACCAGCCACCATCCCAACCCCCTCGGGCCTCTCAGCATTTGTTTGCTGGCTGTGTCTCCATGATGGATGGTGCTGACATGTTAAATTACTCAGGCTGGATGTCTTCAGAGAACTGGTGACAGCGATATTGCATTTTCTGATTACCCAGCAGTGTGCAGGATGTATAAATACAGCAGCTGGAGACCTGGTGCAGGTCCTCAGCCCACAGAGGAAACATCTCCCCTGACCCAACACGTGGTGGCAGAGGTCAGCCTGAAAACACAAGCTCAGGGCAGAGAAACGGTGTCAAAGGATGTGCTTTCACCCTTTCATGCTATCAAGGATGCTGGAAAGAACCTTAGTGGTGTTTTTGGGGGTCTTGGAGTCCAGCTGAGGCAGCTTACAGCATGCAGGAGTGCAAATCCTTGAGTGATCCTGCTGTGAGTCTGATTTCATGATTAACTGGACCAAAAATCTTGCTGAACCATCCCTGTGAGATGCTCACTCTTGGGGCAATACGTCCTGCATTGACTGGCCTCAGAGGCAGGCTGGTCTCTGAGGCATGGGGCCAAGGATGCTCTCAACTGGGCTAAGGATGCTCATGATGAGGTCAAGGACACTCACAGCAGAGAGCACTCACGTGCAGCTTCTGATAAGGATGAACAGGGAGAACATTCCTGTTTGGCCAGAGATCTTTTTCTCTTTAAAAAGAGGAAGAAAAAGGCCAATGAACAGAAAACCTAATCACCACAACTGGTTGCAAGCTTAGAAGAAAAGAGGACAGGGCAACAGCAACTTTCAGCACTGAGTACCCGTAACACCCCAAAAACTTTCTGCAGCGGCTCTCCCGAGGACTTACACCTCCTTTACACCCAGTTTACTCCTGCTAATTAGATTTGACAAAGAAAAAAATCTGAAGCTCCCTCTCCTCACCCAGCCCCACTCTGCCTCCTGCCCCTCTGTCTGGGCCCTGGAGTGAGGAGGGGGAGCTCAAGGAAGATGCTCTTGCCTCTAATCCTGTTTGCAGATTTACAAGCTCGTTAATCCGTTCAAATAGATCGCAGCTCAGCCACGCGCCAGGGCAGGGCACTCGTTTTGAGCCCGATATTAATTTAGTGGGGAGCAAGGCAGGGTGCCAAGGCAAACATCTCTCGTCGTGGCATAATTAAAGATGGTAGAGTTAATGCTAAACAGGGGCTAAGGAAATAAAATTCCGGAATTAGAAGCTCTGTCATCCCAGGAGACTTTTCGCTAGCCAAAAGCTTGTGTGTTTTTTAAAGGCGCTTTTCTGTCATTAAAAGAAAAGCCAACCTGACATTTTAAATCCTTTCCTCAAAGCCAGGAGGTTACAGAGCTACTCAGGGAAGCGAAACGTATGCAAAACAAATCAAAACTGAGTTAAAATAAAGAAATAAGTAATGGGAGCTCTTTCAAGAACTCTTGTCTGAAACCAAGTTGACCTTTGAAACTTAATTCCTCCAGGCTGGATGTTGTAATAGAAGCAAGAGCTTGTATTTGTCCCAAATGGTGTCACCCTGAGTGACACTTGCATCCATGCAACCCCTTGTCAAGGAAAAATTATTTTCTGTACCCTTCCCCTCCAAAAAAAGGGCCAAACTCTACACACACCACACCATTCAAGACCCACAACCTCCTTGCTTGGCTGCATTCAGTTCACTCCATCTCTACACTTGTGTGCCCTGTGCAATGCAGCCATAACAAGCCCATCTGTTCCCAGGCTTCCCAGTAAAAAACAGGTGGAAAACCCCCTCTCCCTCATCCCTGGTACTGTGGCAGGGTCTGTGCACCCAGAGCTGGCAGAGTGATACAGAGCCACACAGTTAGCTAGGTGGAAATTTTCCGTTTAATTATTTTGCCCCCCAAAAGCTCATCAGTCAACTGAAAAAACAAACATGGCCAGAGAAAGGTAAGTTGGATGCAATTGTCAGAAGGGAAAAAAAAATATGTAAGCATTTTCTTTTGAAATGTGCCCAGTCAATGCAAAACAAAAATAAAATCAGGGAAAAAAGCCTGTTAAAAACAAGGGCTCTGCTCTGGTTCCTCATTGCAGCAGGGGTACACACAGGCTTCAACCGAGGAAAATTCTTCCTCCTTATTGATTTTTCCTTTTCTTTCTGCCTCTGCCCAAAACACCCACCCCAAGGGTGGTGGTGCAACAACCTGGTGAGTGCCTGACTTCCATCCTGGTGGAATCCCAGTGATCCCAAACCTCAGCCTTCGTGTAGTTGTGAAGGGTTTTGTTTTCACCAAGGACCAACTGATGGATCTGGATCTGATGCTTTGGAACTGGATGAAGTGAAAAACTCTTGGCTAAACCCCCAATTAAATCTTGTCACGAAAATGTGATTCTCTTTGAGCACTGTGGGACAGATGGACCAGGCAAGGGGGGAGCTGAGATATCCCAAGAAAAGCAGGGATCATGGGACAGCCCACAGCTCTCCTCCTAGGGGGGATTCTGGATGTATTATGGCACAGCCAAAAACTTCTAAAGCACAAGAAGCCACAACCCTGGACCAACTGCCCAGCTCAGACTTGAGCATCTATTAATCACTTGGTTGGGAGGCAGGATGCTTTAAAGGGCTGCCCCAGGAGAGGGCACCAGACCCCCTCTCTGCACACACCAGCCTCCCCCCCCAAGGCCATCTCCAGCCTCGCCCCCCAACATCTCACCCCAGCCCCTGGGGTGGGCACACAGGGTGGTCCATCACCCAAACCCTCAGCTCTGGTCTCTCCCTCTCCCATTTTCCAGAAGATCACTCCTGGCTGAAGCCCTGCTCCATTCCAGCTGCGTTGGGATACTCCAGGTACCAGCCCGGCTGCATTTTGGGACTCAGGGAAAGCAAAGCCTCTGGAACACAACATCCTTCCCTCCCACACTGCCAGCTCCCAGCAGAGATATTCTCCTTCCAGCCCACCCCTCCTGCATACCTCGGCTCTTGCCATCCTTTGCTCTCCCTTCTATTATTCATATACTCTAAATGTGCCTCACTCAATAAAAGTGTTTGGGGAGAAAGTCTGTATGAAAAAGGTATTACATAAAATAAAGCTATATGGGATCATAAATTGTGAGAGTGATGTGGCTCGGTTTGTTTTAGTTTTGGTTTGGTTTTTTGTTTTTTTAAAGTCGATCTTCTCAGCAAAATACAACCTTTCCCAGAGCCGTTTGAAACACTTAGTGCCAAATCAGATTTAATGACAAGCAATAGGCAGCAGTTTAAATGCACTTAGTGCAGGGAAGCAAAGCAAGGCAGAGCTTATCCCAGATTTGTTTCTCTCGGGCTGGGGCACAGGGCTGTTTGTTTTATCCTCTCCTTTCTGCAGAAGCAGCACTGGAGCCCTTTTCTGAGCCTTTCCATAAGGAAAACGCTTTTGGTGTGAGTGGTTCCTGCAGGGAGAAAGCTCCAGCTGTAGGGCTCTGATGAGGTTAAGCATTAATTAAATCGAACTGCGAGAAAATAATTACATACACGCATCCATCAGGTCGACTTGTCACTACCCAGTAACAAAGTTGGACACAAACTCCATCAGTGGAACTGTCACATGGTTGTTAGAGGGAAATAAATGCATCCCAAACGGACAATTTCATTTAGGGGATGGGGGGAAAAAAAAACCCACGGATTGTGAAGGATTAATGAGGCGAAGGGTTTGTATTTGCAATTGGATGTAAAATGCAAACATCATGAGTTGTGATATCATCGTTGAACCTTAATGTTCAATTGCTCTCCAACTGCTCTCCTGCCAGAGGGACAATTAACCATGGGCTGTAAAAACAGAACCTCCAGCCCAGGAGAAGTGCAGGGAAAGGCGTGGATGCAGTCTCAGCAGCAGCACCCCAGGCACGGCTTTTGCAAGTGAAAATAAATTGGAATTAGAACGAAAAGAGGACAGGATGAGGCCTGGGGAGTCCGGTCTCCACGAAATGCTGGAGCTGGCCTGCTTTTCAGGACTGTTCACCAATTTCTGATGCTTGAGACCCTAAAATCATTTTTCTATGGGATGTCAGTGAGGGCTTCTATAGGTGGAAACACTAAAAGTCCTCAGAGTCACAGTCCCCTCCTGAACCCCTGAGATACTTTATGCCTTGGGCAATAAGACATGCACAGATCCCCAGCATCTGTGAGACCAAATGCAACCATCTGTGGGGGAGCTGCAGAGACCCAAGGAAACAACAGAAGGTTATGCACCAACACCATGAGAAGCCATCCTCTTCTTGGTGTGGACATGAACAGCCACAGTGTCACCCTCCCAGCTAACCTGGTCTCTTCCAATCACCCTCTTCACTTTTACCAGGGCTGAGCCCCACAGCAAAGGAGTGCAGTGAGACATCCCCATCCCCATCCCCACATCAGCCTCTTTGGTCAGGACCAGATCAGGACCAGAGTAGCTCAAGGTGCTGATGCCTGGCTCCTCCCTCACCTGCATCCTTCCCCATAACTGGGGTGTGCAAGCACCTGCATGGTGCTGAGCAGGCACCCTGAATACCTGACACACCCAGTGCCCTGGGAGACAGCCAGGAGCAAAATACAGCCACGACAGGGAAGAGTTGTGGCCAGGAAGCTGAGCTTACCCTGGCTCCCAGAGAGTCCCTTCCCTGCTGGGAACAGGGGTCCCAGGGGATACAATTTGGGTTATTTTCCCCCAACAGGTCTGGCTGAGCCTGCTGCTGGGACCTGGGAGCCTGGCTGAGCTTTCCCTGCCTGGGGCTGAGGATTGCTGGTGCTGGTGGCCATGGCAAGCAGGGATGGAGGAAAACTTCACAAAGCACAAATTGTTCACCAAGTTAAACACAGCAGCCTGAGGGGAAATTGAGCTCCCCATTTCAAGCAGACATTGGGTACAAGCCAGCCTCCAGCCCTCATGTTGAGAAAATACAGATCTGGACAGAAAAGGAGAGCAACCAAGGGTTGCTCTTTTGCCCTGGCATTCCCTGACTATTCCAGTGGCCACTGTTGAGTAAAGGGATCCAGGGGCAGTGGTGATGGAGTGAGGTTTGAGAAGAGCTCCCTCTGCCCTGAAGCATGCTTCAGCATGGGGCATACACAGATTTGCAGAGAGAGGGGTAGCTCCAGCCCATGGGAGATGAAGGATGCTGTCCCCAAGGATGGGGGACAATCTGGGCTGGCTCAGGGCCACACACTACTCCCATGCAGCCAGAGGCTCTGCCTGCAGCCAGGCATCATGTTTCCTCCTAAGCTTGTTTGAGAGGATTAATTGATTTGCTCCATTAGTGACCAAAAAGCCTCTTGCCTTCAGGCAGCTTAAAAGTGAAATAAAAACAAAACCAAACCAAAGAGTCTGGAGTAGGGAATCAGGGAAACTGCACCAGACAATCATTATGGACCCCAAAGCAACCCCCCACATGCTAAAATCCAAATGTATGTGTTTGAATAAATACTAGAAAACAAACCAAATAATTTAAACCAGTTAAAGAGTCAGAACATTTTCTTCACACTAAGTGAATAATTTATGGGCAGAGCTGTAATAAATAAATAAAAAATCCTCTCCAGGCCTATATTGCAGGAAGGCATATCCAGAATAAAAGATCACATTTAAGACTCATAAATAAATGGAAAACAAAACCAACAGTAGGCAGAAAGAAACTGCCACAGAAACCCTGCGGTGCATGGGGGAGACCATGGCCAAGGGGAACCCCCACCCATCACCCTCAGCACCCACAACTTAACCCACACTTGTTACCATTTGAAGCAGAAGCAGCAACAGCAACAGGAGGAGGCAGTTTCCTTCCCTAAGAGGCAACACAAGGACTAAATGCTTTTCCTGGGGCTGTTCCAGCCAACCTCCTCCTGTTGCTCCAGCATGGCTGGCAATGGCTGTTAAAGCTACAAATAATACTCAGCAGCCACCAGCATGCTTTTGAGCCTTTAGAGCCACAGGTGCTGCTTCCACTCTGTGTGGCCCCCAAAAGCACAGTCCAAAAAAACCTGGGAAAGTGCAACAAAGAGAGATACCAGTAATTTACATTGCAGCCAAAATTAATTTCATCCCTTCCTTTGAAATAAAAGCTCACCAAGAAACTGCATTTCACTCCCCCCCCAAACCTCAGTTAGCTGGAGGAGCAGAGACCCTGAACTCACAGCAGAACTGGATAAATCTGCCCCTGTACTCAGCCCTGGTGAGGCCACAGCTCGAGTCCTGTGTCCAGTTCTGGGCCCCTCAGGTCAGGAAGGAGATTGAGGTCCTGGAGCAGGTCCAAAGGAGGGCAACCAGGCTGGGGAAGGGATCCAGCACAAGTCCTGTGAGGAGAGGCTGAGGGAGCTGGGGGTGTTCAGCCTGGAGAAGAGGAGGCTCAGGGGAGACCTCATCACTCTCTACAACTCCCTGAAAGGAGGCTGGAGCCAGGGGGGGGTTGGGCTCTTTTCCCAGGCAACTTTCAACAAGACAAGAGGGCATGGACTTAAGTTGTGCCAGGGGAAGTTTAGGTTGGATATTAGAAAGAATTTCTTTACAGAGAGGGTGATCAGCCATTGGAATGGGCTGCCCAGGGAAGCAGTGGATTCTCTGTCCCTGGAGATATTTAAAAAGAGCCTGGATGTGGCACTCAGTGCCATAGTCTAGTAACTGCAGCAGTAGTGGATCAAGGGTTGGACCTGATGATCTCTGAGGTCCCTTCCAACCCAGCCAGTTCTATGATTCTATGAAATCCCTGGAGGGACACGGGGTGCCACCACTCCAAAGCACCTCCACAGACCACCCGGAGGATGCTACAGGGGGGTATGTGCTGTCACAGAGGAGCTCTGGGATCCCCACTCCCAGCCTTCCTCCCCAGCTGAACTCTTCCAGCCAAACCCCAGGCACCAGAGGAGGTGATTCCTACCTCGGGGCCGGCTCCGGCGTTTCCGTCTCCCCACGGCAGTGCTGCGCAGCGCGGGCTGGAGCTGCCCGATCTCAATGGGGGTGTTGGTGCGGAAGCTTTCCTTGAATTTCTGCATCAGGGACTCCACTGTCTCCTGTGTCACCTCGGGAGCTGCAACACCAGCAAAGGGATTGAGGTTAAAAGAGGAGCAGCCCACCATATCCCAGCCACCCGTCCAACCCCTTCCTTGCAGTGGACACGAGCTGAAGTTGAGTCCTTGGGTAAAAACTCTGCCAAGGAGTGACAGATCTTCAGGGCACCCTGCAGTCACCTACAGGGACCCATGCAGTGCTTTCCAAGCCATACCAAAAACTGAGAGTTTACAGAAATTGCATTTATCACACTACTTTTCAGCATTTTGGATTATTCCTTCACTGTTCCCCATGCGCATGTGGGACACTTGCAAGCGCTGTGCCCGTACCCAAGTTGCAGCCTGAAGAGTTCAAAACACACAGAACCTCCCTAGGCACTGAGCTGGTTTGAGTTGGTTTTAAGTCTGCCCTGGCAGCTTGCAGTCCAACCCCAGGCTTGGCAGCTTTTTGGGGGTCAGGTGCTCCCTGACAGACAAGTTTGGGATTCGAGAGTGATGGACCAGGCTGGGGTGGGAGCCAAGTAGATGATGTACTGGTGGTCCAGGTGTGCTCTGAGCTGCAGCAGAAATCCCTGGGATCTTCCAAGGGCTGCATTCTGATGCTGAGCAGCAGCATCTGAACTCACAAGAGAGCTTGCTGCAACACCCCAGCACATCACTGCTTGCTGGCATTTAAACAACTCCTCTTCTTGCTCTTACATCCCCCCCCTCTCCAGTAATGCCAAAAAATCCCCCAGAATTGTACTACAAAACTCACCACCCACCAACAGGAGGTTATGGGAAATCGTGAAGCCACTTGCAAAGAGCAAAGATGAAATTCAGGATCAAAAGGTTTGTCCTCCTGGAGGCCACAGAGGTCATCCAGGTTTAACAAATGGTTTGGCCTCTGTCAGCCTATTGAATCAGCTCATTAGCAGAACATAACCTCTGTCCTGTCTGTTTCCAGAGTCACAAAGTCCCTCTGATTAGCTCCTGAAGCTCCCCCAGCCCACAATATGCAGGGATCACCAGCCCAGTAGGCACCCTTTATCCCACTTGGATAAGGGAAAAGTAAGTGCCTTGGAGCTCCCCAGCCCACCCAAAGTGACAGGCTGATGCATCACCCCACCACATATCCCAGGGCCAGAGACACCCCAGATCTCCATGGAGCTCCTTGGGGTGCCTAACTGCTCTAGACCACCAGAATGTGGAGCATCCAGCAGACTGCTCCAATAGTCACCTGTGCAAAGGGATAGGAAGAGCCCCAACCACCCCATGCCCCAGGCAATGTCACCCCAGCCCACAGAGCAGCTCTTCCTTCCTTCTCCCCAAATCCCAAAGGTGATGCCCTTGGATTCCCTAGGAGTGAGAGGCTTTAGACCCCCCCAGGGTGCTTTTCTGCCCTCACAGGCTGCATAAAATGTACCAAAATCCACTGGGGAGCCCACCAGGAGGGCTCAGGAGAGGGTCCATCCATTCAGTGCTGCTGCTCTGAGTGATGGAGAGATGAGGACCAAACCTGCTGCCTGCATAATAACCCAGGGTGGGAACCATTTTGGAAGAGCTGCAGAAAGAGAGAGTGGCCTAAGGGACCTGCTATGTTATGTCTTCCTATTATTCAAGACCAGGCTCCCCCAGGCACTAAAGATCAAAGGCAGCTCCCCAAAGCCCCTGACATTTACAGCAGACGAGGGTGGATCCTGCACTGCTAGATGCCCCAGAACTGAGGAGAGAAAGGGAATTAAAAATGAAATACATCAAGAGCAGGGAAAGGTCTCCAAAGAGCATCCAGTCCCATCCCTGGCAGCACACATTCAATCTCCCTCACAGAGCTCCACCAAGGTACAGGGAAGGATGCTGGGGCAGCACCAGTATGGCTCAGCACCCCAGGGCTGTGCATGGGAGGGGGGGGAGCCCATCCCTGCAGCTCCTTTCCCTGGGAGCAAGCATGGCATGGCCTCCATGACAACAGATGGCAAGAAGTTATCTGAACCTCAGGGCTGTGTCATCCACAACAGAGCAGAGAGCTTGGGAAGCACACGGCTGAGGTTTATTTACTGAAAAGAGGCCAGAAGGAGAGCATGGGGGGGGCAGGGGGAGAGGCCAATGCCTTCAGCTGGACATGAAATGAGGTGAGGTCTCAGGTCTCGTGGTCCCTGCTCAGCTGATGGGAGCGAGCAGTGCCAGGGGGATGGGACCCCATCTGCTCCTTGTGCTCAGCACTGCAACCCTGGGGCATCTGCTCGGCAGAGGAGTGAATGTCAAAAGCAAGGGGGGAGCATCACCCTGGGGGGAGAGGGGGCCCTGCAGACCTGGGTTATTTGCAATGTTATCACAAATATTCATTGCAGGAACGAGGGCAAAAAACTGGTGCATGGAACCGCCCTGCACAGCTCGTGTGCAAAAGGAAAGAGAAAAAAAGAACAAAAAAACTCTGGTCAACATGAGCACAGCAAGTGGAGTTTTACATGGCCAGCATGGAGAAAACCTGTGCTGACAAATGAAAGGTAGCTGAGCTTCAGCTGAATGAGCATCAGGGGTCAAGGATGAAGGAAGGACCCTTCACACACTGTCAACAGTGACAAAAGGGAGGAAGAAGAAACCATTGTGCTGTAAGATAATGAGGAACAACACTTGCTGAGGCTGCTGACACCCTGCTGACCATGGCAGAGTCCATCACATCCATAGAGGAGACACAGTCTACCTCAGACTGTCTCCTGGGCTTTGCCACGTGAGGATTTTCATAGCCAGCCACCTGAGCATGGACAGCCAGGGGCAGGGCCCCACAGCTCAACCTGCCCGGGCATCTCCCAGCTGCATGGCAAGCACAAGTTGACACACACACTGCACACATGCTTGGCATCCCTGTTCCTATGGAGGTTTAAATAGCTCTGAAAAGAACAACACAGGGTTGTGACACCCCAGCTCTGCCCCACAGGACCTGCCTGGGCTCCAGGTCCAAAACACAGGCTTAACCCACAGCTCCAGGCATTGCTGCACCACCCACAAGCTTCTGCCCTCCCTCCCCAGCACCCTGCAAGGATGCTGCTCTCTCTCTACCCAGCACCACACAGGATACTGCCTGCCCTCCCCAGCACTCTGAAGCCACATCACCAGCTCCTCCCCATGACACCAAATACATCCTTTCCTTCAGTGAAGCTTGCCAAACAGCTTTCCTTCCCATTCCTAGCTTCCAGGAGATAAAGCCACCAGGCTCACAGCTTCCTCACTTCATTGAAAGTTTTTCCAGACCAGTGATGAGATCCTTCCTGAAGTTTGGCACGATGCTATGAACTCAGTTTCACCCCATCCTGCAGCAAGGGCTTTCAGTAGCATAAGAACCCCAGGAATAGGCTGAAGCAGAGGTAGCAGGAGGCTCTGCAGCCTCCACAAAAATCAGTTCCCATCTCTGGCAGTGATTTTAGGACTCAACTCAACTGAAGGTCAAACATACCTTTGTAAAGCACATTACATATTCCCATCCTATACCTCCCTCCTGTCCACCCCCATATGCTATTTTGGAAGCAATTTGCTCTCCTTATGGCTCCCCTATTCTTTTTTCATGTCTCCCACAAAACAATTCCTACCAACAGCTTTTCTTCCTTCCTTCCTGCTGCCACAAATTGCAGTGGGAAAATATGATGTTTGGCTTAAAAACTACAACAACGACACAAAAAAAGTTAAATTGAACAGTATGAGCCATGTTTGGGTAAAAATACATAGCAACAGTGATGGGAAGTGGCAGCACTCATTCCAGCCCTCACAGGACTCCCAGCACAGCCCTGAGAGCTGTGCTTTGCCCAGGCACAGAGGCTGGATATAGGGGACTGTTTTGATGAGATACCAAAACCAGCCTCTCACCCGCTTCAGCAGTCAGGAGGGATTCCCCAAAACACAGTCCCAGGCTCGGATCAACTACCCACACCCCATATCTGAGAGATGCACCAGCTGCATGCCTCCACCTTCACTGGTTGCCTTTGGATGGTCCCTCCACTCTCCAGGGCATCCCCACAGGTCCAGCACAAGGGATAAGGAACTGCAAAAGCCCTTTGACTGTGCAAGCTGTGTTTTGTCAGCAGAAGCTGGGAAATTGGGATGGAGGTGGTGGCGATGGGAATATCCTATAGCCCTTGGCAACAAGACCTCCATCTCCCCTGGATATTTTAGGGTCTTTTATATATTTATTTTTAGGGTGAAATTGAGTTCATGGCCTTGGAGGACCCCAATGAAGCAGCTCTGCCTTCCACCTAAGCCAATGGTCCTGCAGCCAACACAAATTTTATAACAACCCAGGACCTGGCAGCCCCACTCAGTGATGCTCTGGACCCTGGCAGGGCAGGGGAACAGGGGAAGGGCAGCAGCTCCTCTCCAAAGCAGGCTCAACATCTCAGTGTCACTGGGCAGCTGGGAGGGCTGGACACCCCCATAGCTTAGTGTCTGCAGATGATTAAAATGGAGTGGTGTGGCTTAAGGTCTGCAAAGGGGCCAGCTTGCCCAGGTCCCCCACTCTTTGGTGTTCAATTTAATGTTACAGGCACTGAAGCCAAGACTGTCCTTGTTGTCCTCACACAACATCAGCACTCTTCTAGCTGCAAGGAGAAGACTGGAAAAGCAACAGCAACTTCTATTAGAGCTTCCCCTACTAGGTATTGAGTATAAAGTATTTTTTTAAAAGTAGTTTAAGCCCCCGATTTTCACATCCCTCTCAGATTTCTGAATGTCAGAAGGCAAGTCATTGATTCCACAACATCACCAGTGGTTAAAATGGTTGCAGAGTTTTAAAGAGAGGAGTAACTCACTGAGTAGCTCAAGAGCTGCTCGACTGAGCATGTCGCTGTGCTGGAATTGAAGTGTTTCCCAAGAACACATCAAACTCAATCAAGGATTAAATGGAAAAGTTTGGGTGGAATTAGAAGTCAAGCTTGGTTGGATTTGTACCTCTTGACCTGGACAGACACTCATGATGCCATCTACAGCCCCTCATCTGAGGCACCAGCTCTTCTCTGTGGCCACCTCCTGTCTTCTCAGTCCTGGTTTCAGAATTGTTCAAATAATCAGCTTCTTCTAGGCACGGGGTAGGATGCTCTCCCAGGAATCATTTGCACTGGCCCAGGAGGTCTAATGGATTTTACGTCCATAATGCTCCATGTAAACATCAGCTATGTGTAATGAGCTTTAATAACATTATGATTGTATCCTCCAAATCAAACCCCTGAATTTCAACAAGTACATTTTGATGTTTCTGGATCGGTATTTTAGAAATTTCTATTCTACAGAGTATTTCAAGAAATCAGCTTTCCAATTCTACTTGAGATGAGTATAAATCTCATTATACTGTAAGTTTTCCACATGGTGGAAACCCAGTTTGCTCACCAGCTCTAAATAATGGCTGTTTGTTGTTTTTTAAAGCATGAAATAAGCAACAGAGTTTGTTCTGAATCTGGGATGTGGACTGATTTTCAGCAGTGCCACCCTGAAGGTACTAAGCTCCAGAAAGCAGAGAGCTTTACTCCCATAAAATGAGGCAATTACACCAAGGCCTCTGTGATGAGGGTGGGAGAGATTTGTACAAAAGCTTCACACATATTGGGAGGAAAACACACATCTGGATAGCAAGCTCCTGCAGCAGAGAGTATGACAAAGACTCGAGGAATACTGAGAACCTGAGCTCTCCATTTCTTTCTCCAGCCACCAAATATCTCTACATCTCCATCCCCACCAGTCCCCTGCTCTCCATTAGCCCACATCACCTGGCACATCCAGGCACACCACATCCAAGAACCAGGACACCTCTGGCTGCATTACACAACCACTCAGAAGATACACCTTTTTATATCTATTAAAATAAATTTTATATATACACATAAACATCAAAACAAGGTACAAATAACCACACTTCCCCATATATCAGAGGACCAAGCACATAGTGCAATCCAAGCCATCCTCAGGTGACCCCAGCAGGAGAAGTGATAAATGTGGCACCACGTGTTGCTGGAGCTGGTTCCCAGCCCAGCCTGCCAGCACCATGCAAGGGAGGATCAATCTCTCTCCAAGAAGCTCTTTTACCCAGAGGGGACTTCAAGATGCAGCAGAGGGATATGGGAACTTGGGAGCATTTTGAATACAGATTTATATTCCATCTCAACTTTTTCTTTCCTGGCCCTTTTTGTTGAGTTTTAAAATAGAAGATGTATACTCTTTTTTTTTTTAACGTAGCTATTAATACATTAATAGATTGTTGCATACATTAATAAATCTCTTGCTATAAAAATAGATTTTTATACATCATAGTCTGATTTTAATTGCAAATTGCAGGGGGAGGGTAGCAGAAGAAGAGAAAGTTTTATTCGAGATGTCTTCTTTGAAGGAAACTGAACAAATGTACTTTCCTCCTTCATATATTTATGAGATGACTGCTTCCCTATCCTGTTCTGCACCACCCTCAGCTCCAGGCTCAGAGCCAGCACAGTCCTTATCTGGTACAAGGGAGGGGGGGGCAGGAAAAAAAAAAAAAAAAAAAAAACCACAATAAAACCCCAATCCTGGTAGGATCAAAAGTTTTCAGTAGTTTAACAAATCTGGGAAAAAAAAAAAAAAAAAAAAAAAAAAAAAAAAAAAAAAAAAAAAAAAAAAAAGAGAGAGAAAAAAAAAGTTGCCATTGGATTTTGATAAAGCTTGGAGCATGTGATAGGGAAGGAAGGGAAGGAGGGGTGATGGGAGCTGCTGGTGTGCAGTATGGGAGGGGGGGACAGAGACCTGCTGCAATGGGGACAGGGACCAGGGAGCCCCAGGGAACCCTGCACCCTCTCTGAGCACACACCCTAACTTTGCTTTTCCTCTTGATTGCAAAGCATTGCTGTTCCCCTCCTACACGTACAGAGAGCAGGAGAGAACACCTTCAGCTCCTATCCTTGCTAGATGCCAGGTAGGACCCAAGGGAATGCCCAGCCCTGCAGGATGAATGCTCAGCCCCCAGCACTGCTCTGACCCCGCTTCATCCTCTCTCTAGTCACGGCGCTCAATCACTTCCCAGCTAATTGCCTCCACTCATGTGTGCAAACCAACCGTTTACTGTAAAATGCCACAGAATGTTAATTTCATTCAGAATTAGGTAACTGCAAAGCCCTTTCAGTTTTTTTTTTTTTTTTTTTTTTTTTATTATAGGAAATGAATAAGCACTGTATTAACGGCATCGTTTCCAACTCTCACCACAACCCAGGCCCCATTGACAGAAGCTACGAGTTGTCACCCCATCCTTTCCCTTCCACTCCCCCACCCTCCTTTCCCTCACCACACTCCTGACCTCCCACGTTGGTAATTAAGATCATGCCATATAATTATAAACACACTGCAAAAAATCAAATGCTTAAGAGTCTCAGTCCAATGGTTCTCGCCTCGCACTTTTGCATCTTTCAAGAGCAGATGGGTCTCTGCATTCCTTGGGCTGCTACCAGCTGTGTTTGACTTCCCAGGAGCTGTGTCTCACTAGGAAACCCTCAGCTCTCCCACAGGGCAAAGACTTTTCAAGCACAGCCCTCCCCTGTGTACAGGGCACTTTTTATTCCATTTCCTCTTTTGCAAGGAAAAGCTTTTGGCTATGGGATGCTGCCCCATCCTTCCCTGCATGAAGAACATCCAGGCCACCAGAGTCTGCTTCCCACTTTCTCCACCTTAGTAAAACCCTTGTCTTTTTTTATGAGACATCATAACTTTTTTTTTTTTGCTAACACAGCAAGCAGAGAGGAACAGGGAAGATGGGCAGACCCTCAGCAGCAGCTAATGCTCCTCAAGTTATAAAATAATTGAAAAGTTAAATAAGAACACTCTGGAGGAAACTTCCTCATTCGGTGCTAATGGACATGAAGAAGCCCAGGCTAATGTTGCATGGCAGAAGAAGAGCTGTCTGCTCAGAAGCACAGTTCTGACATCCACCAAACATCTCCAACAGCTTCACAAAACCAGGGGAAAATCTGCCCTAGGGAGCCAGCTGGGGCAGAGACCACCTATGGCAAGAAAAAGCCCTGTACCCACACACCTGGCTGGGGAATCTCCACTGGAGGCAGCAGCACTGGCATCTGTAAAGAAGGAGCTGGATGAGATTGAGCAAGTCCCAGCACCTCTAGGGAAGAGCACAGGCATGGACCAGTGACCTCTCTCCAGTCTTAACCACCACCCAAATCCCTGCTCAGCACTACAGTGCAGAATGGATTTGCTAGTTGAAAATCAAATTTTCTTTGCCCAAGAGGCAAGGCGATTCTCTTTCCTCATAGCAGCAACCCCACAGCATGTGCTGGGGAAAACAAGGCAGCAAAGTTCACCTGGAGGAGAAGCCACCAAAAATCTACATTGCAATGGGGCCAAGAAGCTCCAGCCATGCACTCATGGCACTACCACCCCCAAAGGATCCCCTGGAGGGGCAGGCATCAACCACCTCCCATGCCAGGAAGCCCATGGGTGAAGGGAAATAAGCAGGAACCTGAGGTTTGTTGCTTTAGGAGAAGACCTGGAGCTGAGGGAACATCCAGAGAGCCCTGGCTCCCAAAAGCAAACCACTTCCAACCTAGGTGGGTGAGGCAGGAAGGCTGAGCACAGCCAGACCCTGCAGGAGCTGGTGGGTGTCACAGCAAGTGCTGTAACTCAGCAGGGTGGTCAGAAAGGATTGATTTGAGGCACCTTGTTAATAAGTTTCCTCTCCCACTGCTCCTTTGGGTAGGTCACTGCCTAATGATAAACGGGGCTGGAAGGTGCCTCCAGAGCTTATATCAGTGCAGGTGCCTGGCCTCAATCCATCTTCCTGAGGAGCCAGCTGACAAAACTGTCTCAGCCCTGTAGGCAGGTAAAACATGACTGTTAGGGAAGAGGACACGCAGAGAAAAGTTGGTGCTTCAGCTGCCCTCCCTGTTCCCCTCCCACAAAACCCATAAACCCAGCATGGACCGATGAGGAGAACATCTTGCACGCATCAACTGGTGGAGTCCCAATGATGCTAGAAGCCAAGGTGAGGAAGAACTGAGCATTGTGGACTGAGAGGAACCCCTCGCTCTCATCCAGGTGACAGGATCTGGAGCAGCCTCAGCTCTGAGCCATACAACCCAGGGACTACCAGAGTGCTTGCCAGAAAATAGACATTTCCAGCAAAAATGGGGAACATGGCATTCTTGTTCCACATTCCAGACCTCACACCCATCTTCTCATCTGATGATCTTTATCTGAAGTCAAGTCAACCTGACTTCAGAAACTAGTGGCAGGTTTTTTCTCTATACCAGCACCATAGCAGGACAGCCCTGAAGCTCTCTCGTGTTCTCTATGTTGCACACAAGGCAGCTCAGTGCAGAAACCCAGGAGAGGGGAGGACACTAGAGATCCCACAGGGTCTCCCAAGGGGAATAAACAGCCACCATATTACTTTTTTCAGATTCCGCACGAGGAAAAAAATAAGATGTCATCTTGAATCTAATCCTGGTCAATAACCCAGCTACATGCTAAATTATGTAGTGCTTTATCAAACATTCATAGTGATGCACAAAGTGATAAACAACAAGTGCCTGGCATTATATATAGCTCCTGATGGCTTGTTTTCCTTGGACAGCCAAAACTTCACAGCTTATCTTCTGTGAGCTTGTGATTTTGCCTGGATGAAAAGCACTTTGAACCCCTAGGGAATCAGGGCTACAGCATACAAAACTGCCACATCTCCACCATGCCTCAACGTGACAAAACCCAAGAAAATCCTATGTTAAAACTGCTTCTGCTGACTTGAAGAGCCACAAATCATCCATCTGTGGCTCAGAGAAGGGATGATCGAGGGAATTTCTCTTCATTTGGGAAGTTGTGCAGTGTTGGAGCAAGATCAGCCCAAGCCTCATAAAGCAGTGATAAAACCAGTGGGACTTCACAAAACCACCATCCCTACGGGATGCTCAGCAAAATGATAGCAGATTAATACACCCCTTTTCTCTTCCATTACCTACAGCACCAGCAGAAGCTGCTTTTCCATCTGCTTCTTCCCTCTTCTCTCTCACAAAATTACAAGCGAAGTCAAAGGGAGGGCAAAAAAATTAAAACGAAAAAAAAACACATCAGGAAATCCAAGCTGCCACACTTTTCTCAACACTTACTGTGGGCCAGGAAGAGCCCTGACTCATGTGAGAGATGTGTGATCAGTCATCCAGCATGTGCCAGAATAGCAGCTTTGTGGCCAGAGGGATGGCAGGACCAGAGGGGGCCACCAGCCCCTGGGAGCTTCCCCATCCCTTCTGACTGTAGCTGGAGGCACATCTGAAGTGGGTCTCTCTTGGACATGCTTACATGCATCTGGGGAGCTGTCTTAAAACTCTTTTTTTTTTGGGGGGGGGGGGGCTAAGGAAGGAGGACTGCTTCCCACAGAACCACCAGGCCAAGAGACCATTGCTCTCTCCCTCCATGTTGATGGGGACAACCCAAATTTTGGATGAAGGCAACTAATTCAGTGTAATAGGATGATCAAAGCAAACCTGAAACTCCAGCCTGGCAGCTCTCCATTCAGAGTTTGAAAGGCAATTAATATATTAATTATGACTGTGTTTCTCTCTCTGGAAAGCAAAGCTTTTCCCTGGCAGGTATAGACATTTTCAAATCAACATTACAGTCAGAGGTGGCATCAATAGGATTACAATGGCACACCCGTCGCATCCCATGCAACTGGGGCTCCTATTTTATTCATTAATGCTCTGAAATCAGCTGGAATTAAACACATTGGACTTAAAGACATGTTTAATTTCTCTAACAACCAGAAACACTAGCCAAGCATGTGTTTAAATGCTTTCCTGAATTGGGAGCTGATTCCTACCCTGTTGGGCCTCATTTTTTTATTATTCGTTTAAAGCTGAAATTAGCAGCTGGGTTTTTCAGCCCGGAGCAGTGGACTGCAAAACCCACTTACAGTGGGCAGGCTACGTGAATATACATTTTCAAAGGTCTCTGCAAAATACGCAAGGAGTTGGCAGGGATTAGAGCTGGGAAAAGCTGATCACGTACAAAGAGGGTCATGATCTCATCAGGTCACAGAAAAGAAGACAGAGCCTCAAGACGCATCAGATGCCAGCCTGACATCCTGTCCCATTTTAGCTTCCAGCCTTCAGCAAACCTTAGCCATCATTTTATTTATTAAAGGCTTAGAAAGCCTCTGGTCAGTGCCTGGATTCAGGGTGGCACTTCATCTGCCCACCCGAGTGAAGAGCAGCTGCAGAGAGCTGGCACTGGGGATGGCACAGCCAGCCAGGAGCCCAGCCAGGTGCTGATGTCCCCTCGAGGATGCTGTGCCCACAGCTCAGGACCACAATGGTCCCATTGCTCATGAGCATTCCCTTCTCCATCACAGAGGAGAGCTCTATCACCCTGCCCGTTCTGAGGCTGGTCTCTGATTTACACCCTGGCTTTAAATCTCGCCTCCAAAAGGCTGCAGACCTTGTGTATCTGTTACAGGTAATACCTCCAGAGCCCAGTTTAACTCCCTGCCCTCCTCTTCCATATCTCAACCCTCAAAGATCCCTTTCCTGAGCCCTGACACCACAACCTTGGACTGGAGCTGCCTTACCTCTCTCTTAGAGGAATCTTCACTAAGAGATGATGATGATGACGGCTGAGATGCAGCCACCAGAGGATCTGCTCCAGCATTGGTGTCATAGGAAACCCCTTTTATTTCCCACCAGGATCCTTCTCCTGCATGCCATTTGCTGTTAACTCAAACCAAAGCCATTTGTCTTTCCTACCAACCCCCTTTCTCCTGGACCATATCACCCAGAGGAGTTTGGCTGTGAGGCTGTCAGGATCACAGAGCCATGTACCTTAGCAGTTTTTAACATCTCCCTGTACTTCCCTTTCTGCTGTCTGGCTTGGCTGTCTCCCCAACTTGCAGATCAAGATTGGAACTGTTAAGTGACATAACCAGGGTTACCAAAGCAGCCATTGGCAGAGTGGAGTTGGATCTGCATCTCCAGGTTTGCTCTAGGTGCCAGACCTTCTTCAGGCATGCTCAAAAGCCTTTCACTTTCACTACAGAGAAAAGCATCCATGGATTAAGAGAAACTTCAGAGGCTTACCCAAGTTAGCACAGCAGGTGAGAAGAAAGTCCAGGAGATACGAATTCAAGCTGACTGCACAATCATATCTTTGATATGCCTACAGTATTAATCATCAGTACCATCAGTAATAAGTCCTGTCTCCTGTCTAGACTTGGAGGCCATACCCAGACTGCAGAGTCTGTGAAGCCAGCACAAAGGTATGCTTGAAAGCTCTTTTTTTTGAACATGAAAGAAATAGAGAAAATAAAGATGGGACCTTTGTTGCAGAACTGGAATTGCAGATACTTGATTTTAAAGTCTGACATGTAATTTCTGCTCAGTTTTCACCACTCAGAACTTCTGCTTCTTGCTGATACTTAGGAGGTTTGCTTTAGCAAAATCGTCTTGTTGGGGAACATGTGGGTGACCTTACCTCCAGGCTTGCTGGACTTTTACCTGCCTTTGTTTACTAACTCCATCTTTGTACATCCATCACATTCCACCTCGGGATGTAGCAGGGCTGCCTGGGGATGCTCTGAGGTCAAACCCCTCAAACAGCACCTGACAGACCAAAGCAAAGGGCTCTGGCCACTGTAGGTGGAAACCATGTTAGAAAAGAAACAAGCTAGGTATATTAGAAGGTAAGAGCAAGTTCAGTAACCCCAAAGGGCTGGAGTTTGAGGATATCTACCTGGGAAAAGGTAAAGAGCAGAATTCCTCAGGAGCATGGACTGGGAAACTGCCCAGAGAACCAGAGCATGGGTCCCAGAGGCATTGGGGACACTGAGATAGTTCCCCAAATCCTGATAATAAAAGAACATTATGTACACCTGGAGACTGGGTTTCGACATGGGGATCTTCCCAGTGAAGGCCAAGACCCCATAAATTGCACCCTACACCAGCAGACCCCCCCTTGGCACCACACACCTGGCACAAAACCCCTGGAGACCTTCTAATTGCCAATAATAACCTGAGACCACAAGGAGATGGCCTGGCCTCCTTTCCACAAAAGCACAAAGGCATCCTTTTGACTAATTAGGACTGCCTGGCTTTTGCCTCCTTCCTCACTCTATCTCATTATATATAATAATAATAATAATAATAATAAAAACTAAAAAAAAAAAACCCACTTCTCTTCAACTTCCTTGGATTTTTCTTCTAAATTCATCTGGGTTCTATGCAATGTCACCAGGTCAGTTTGTGCTCCTTCTGCAATTATAATTTTGTCAGCTTTCCATTTTCTAGGGAGTTTGGGGATTTTTTTCTTTCATTCTTTCCCCCCCCCCCTCCCAAGTCAAAAATGATTTTGCATAACAGTAATAATGTTAATGGCCCTGCACAGTGCATTCAGATTACAGCTGCAGCTAGGGAGAAACAAACATCTCATCTTTGCCCTGCTGTTTATCTACCCACAGCAGAGTCTGGTATCAGGTCAGAACCTGTAATTTCATTAACTTTATCACTCAGATGAGCTTGTTGCTAGATGTCATTATTCAGCACATTGCTCCTGTGTTTTGTTTGTGCTGGGGTTCAATTCAGATGACCCAGCACTGTGCAGGAGCAGCTTCATCAATGCAGAGCAGTGCCTGGGACTTGGGAGGAAAGTTTGGCTTTCTGATCCATGCTCTGCTTGCCCATGTTTTGCAAAGCAGACATTTGTGCTACTCGACCTCCTGGGAAGGGACTTTTTCCCCATTTTTGCAGGGCTGTACACAGCAAAGTCATCCAGTGCCATTACCTGCCTGATACATCCAAAAGTTCCATACAGGGACTTAAAACCCCATATTCTTCCTCATGAAAAGGTCAATTGAGCCCTACAGCTGCACAGCACAGGGTGCAGGAATTCCACATGATGGAAGGCCCCCATGGCTGGCACAACGTGGCACCTGCAAATCAATCACTGCTGGGCACTGGGGGGAAGAAGCAGTGGAGGCAGGTGAAGGGAAAGCCCAAATGTTCTACCTTAATCGGGTTTGCTATCCTTGGTAATTAATACTGGGAAATGACACTTGAAAGAGCTACTAGTGACAGCCCCAGCAATGATACTGTTTGGAGCTTGCTGACAAGTCCCAGCTGATGTCTTATCACAGTGCTACACTGTGGGAGCAGCAAGGAGAGCTCTTCCCTTAGGCACTGATGGACTCCCTGGGATGGGGGCACAGTTTCTCACCCAGCCCTAGTGATCTCCTGGCAGCTGGGGGCATGCTGACCCTGTCCTTCAGCTAGGGCCATGCTCCAGCTGGGTTTTCCTTGACACATCTATCCTCAATCCACCTGTAAAACTGCCTGAGCAGAACCCATTTCCAGTCCCTGGGGATCTCCAGGTACTTGGTATCTGCTGGCAACAACTGCAGAGTTTCTCCATCCCACCTGCCACATCCCCATGGGAATCCTGGCTGCATCTGTTGTTCATGGACTGGTCCAAGTGTCTGTGTGAGCACAACATCCAACACCTCCCTAATCACTAGATTTCCCAATGCATGTGCAAACCAGGTCAGCACACACACATAGGTATACATATTTCTGGTGTAAAAACCCCAGGTCTGAACTCCAGGTAACCACATCCTTGATGGTCGAGGCTCTGACCAGCTTCAGCAGAAAGGAGCAAGTAGCACATATAGTAGCCTGACTCCTTCAAGTGAAGCCTCATCCAAGAGAGAACAGTGCCCATCTGGGAGGAAACATGCGGTGAGCCTGCAGTTTGGTAGGATCAGAACACGCAAGGCAAAAACCTGCCTTGATCCAAGGTGCAAAGCCTGACAGCATCACAAGCTGAACTGGTGGGAGCATTTATGAACATATTTCACAGCCCAGGGTAGCCCTGGCCCTGCAGGCAGCTTGCAGTCCTGGGCTTAAAGGGATTTTTCAGTCAGTATTAAGAATTTCTTTATTGCCAGTTCCTGAAGACCTCAGGGAGTTTAATATTCTGTCCTAGATCTTGTTTACTATTATGTTTTGAAGAGGACTGAAACGCCGTTAGTGCTGTCTTCCCCACTCACACAACTCTGAATTATTTATAGAAAAGCAAAACAAAGAAGAGAATATGAAAGAATAAGAAAGGTAGCTCAGTAACAATATATGGTGGCTTTCATTTTTCCATTCTCACTGAGGAGAGGGTTGGAAAAACATCTCTTAACCCCTCAGGTTGTTAACAGTCAGCTGTACACAAAGGGGGATGCCAACAGGGGTGCTCTGATCAGCACTCCAGGATGGCAGATGGACCCCTGGGCACCTCCTCATTTATCTGAGCAAAGATAACCATCAGTACCATAATAACCTTGCTTAAAAGATGAAAGGGTAAAAAGCACTAAAAAGGGGGGAAAAAACACAACCTCAGCCAGCACTTTTGACCATCACAGGTACAGGGACCTGCTTTCCAGCCACAAGGCATCCATCATCTGGGCTCTCCCCAGCTGGGATGCTCAGAGATGCAGTCTCCATAGAGCTAAATCCCATCCCTGTCCAAGGATTGCCACTGGGGGTGCTCCAGCAGGGATCACTGAGCTTTTATGGGAATTGCACACACAAGAAGAGAGAATCCAGCATCACCCCAAGAGCTCCTTCCTTGCATGGAGGGAGTCAGTGCATCCTTTCCTTGTTCCTGCTGGAGTCACTCAGCAATTAGCACTAACTTACTTCACTTTTGTTTATTGAAATGCATTTTACTGAGCATTGCATGTGAACAGTATTAAATGGCTTCTAATAACATCTCAATAAGCAGAGGTGGGTGTTGCAGCTTCTGAGAGACAGACTTTAAAAATACAGGCAACCAAGAGTGCATTAGCTGAAACACTCGGGGGAAAGTGCTGCTCTTCTCCAAGCAGGAGAAACATCTCCCTGAGCCCCACATTTGGACCTGTGCAGCCTCTGCTCCAACCATCCCCAAGTCCAGGCAGGAGAGGAGCACCCAGGATCTGCCTGGCCCTCTGAGCAATACTTCTCCAAGTGCAAAGAGCAGAACCATATGGCCCATAAGCACCAGTTTTATCTGCAGTGAGGAGAATGAAATAAAAAGTACCAGTGTAGATGGCTTCATATAGCTTTCACCTTGGCCTCCTCCTGCAGCTCCCAGCAGTGCACTGAGGGCCACCACCAGCATAATGACTTTGTTTGCAGGTGACTACAGGATCATTTGTCTGGTATAATAAATAACACACAGGTTTTCTTTTGCCACCAGTGGAAAATACAGCTTTGTGGAGAAGCTCTCAGAGGAGCATCAAGGCCCAGCCCACCAACATGTTTGTTACAAGAACTGATGCTCTACTCAACAGCAAGGTTGTGAACATCTCCCCCTCCCACCTGGAGCAGAATTGACTGATGCCCATGTACCAGCACTGATGCACAGCAAGAAGTTGGGATGAATCCCAGTATTTCCATCTTGTTGAGACCAAAATTCTTATCCTGGAGCAGCAGGAATGACCCCTCTGCACTGCCCTGTGCATGGTGCTATGCAAGCCTATGGCAAAAGAGCAGCTCCTCTCGCTAGGGAAGAAGCAGGAGACTGCTTTTGGAAGAGGATGTCGTGAAGAAATTCTTCACTTTGAGGGTGGTGAGCCCCTGGCCCAGGTTGCCCAAAGCAGTTGTGGCTGCCCCAGTCCCTGGCAGTGTTGAAGGCTAGGTCAGATGGGGCTTGGAGCAACCTGGTGTCCCTGCCCATGCAAGGGGTTATAACTGGGTGATACTGAATGTCCCTTTCAACCCAAATCATCTGTGAGTTTATGAAAGGAGAAGGGTCAGATCCTATGAATCCACATCTACATGGAGCTCACAGGCTCCTACATCATCTGAACCACCAGCAAATCAGTCACGGAGTGCTAGGAAACCAGGAGACCTGGTCCTTGGAGCTGGTAATGACAGCTGAGGGCTCCCAGTTACTGAGCCTCAGTTTCCCCAGCACCACGCAAAGGTGATTCCTCTTCTCAAGCTTCAAGATAAGGTCCATAAAACAACGTGTAGATGACAACAGAGGACCAAAGCCTGGAGAGCTAAGCACCAGCCACAGGGACTGTGCATAGATAAGCCATCCTCTCTTGGTGACACCACACAGGACAGATACCGTGGCACAGGATGGGGAAGGGGAAATAAGAGAGAGAAAAGCCACAAACCTTTCTTTTCATAGTCAGGCTTCTCCTCCCTGCCCCGGCCTAGGCTCTCCAGAGTCCGTGTCACCTGGCTGCCAAACTCATCCTCCCTGGTGCTGGGCTCTGCCCGCCGTGGTGTCTCCTCCTCCTCCTCATCCTCGTAGTCATCCAGGATGGGGGTCTCGCGGATGGGCACCCCAATGACCGAGTTGTGGGCTTGGAGGCGTGAGTTGCGGAAGCTCTCGCGGGCCTGGGGGCCCAGCAGCACCGAGGGGATGTAATGGATCTCGTGCGTGGCCTCCGTGCTGGCGCTCTTCTGCGGGATGCGGCGACGCTTGTGCCAACGCCGCTGGGCGTACAGAGCCACGGTGAAGACCAAGAGGAGCAGGAGCAATGCAATCAGCCCACCCTGCAGAGGAGAGAAAAGAGTAAGGAGATGGACAGGCCTCAGGGAGAGATGCTGTGGCCAACGTCCATGAACCCTTCTCCTCTTCAACCCCCAAAGCACCCTTTTCATCAACACTCCACACACTGTTGGGTCCATGGACCAGCCACCTCTGAGGCAAGATATCAGAGGCAGGGTGCTGGAGATGGCCTTTAGCTGGGAACAGCACGGTGACACAGATGGCTCAGATCTTCCCAAAACGTTCTTACCACAGACCCCTGGGATCCCCTTGGCCCCTTCATTCACCCCCACACACAGGTAAGAGGTGAGCACCTCTTCTCACTCTGCCTGGGGAGATGACAAAGGTGGCAATGGCACCCCACAACTTCAGAGAAAAACAACATTATTCAAACAACTCAGTCACCAACACAGGAGCATTAAAGCCTCAGCAAATACACAGAAAATTTCACACAAGACAGTGCAACAAACGGCCCCACACAACAGCTCCTCCCCAAGGCACAGGGGAGCTCTATCAGCTCCATCATCTCTGGTTGTGATTCGCCTGTGGTTTCAATGAGACTTCAGCAGCACACTTGGGTGCACAGCACACAACATCATCCAGACCAAGACCTTCTCTGCAAAGTTCTCTTCTTCCCCAACCTCCAAATTTTATTCAAAGCACCTCCCAATGACATTACCAGAAAAAAAGAAACCACCAAAACTCTTTACCAAACAAAACAACAACAAAAAACCAAAATACACCAAAACAAACAAACAAACAAAAAACAAAAAAAAATCCCAAGCTTCCCAAATACCTATATGTCCACGGAAGTGGTGTCTCCTCTCAAGGGAGCAGGACTGGGAAGTGATGAAGGGAGCCAGCCCTGCCTCTGGCTGCTCTGGAGGAGAATTCAGCCCCTGTCGTTCAGACCGTGCAGGCAGGAACTGTGTGTGTATCAGCTTCCAGCCTCTTAATCTCCACAGCACCAAAGCAATTTTATGCCGTGGGAGACAAGCAAAGCAGGGCATGTAAATCAGGAGCAGCATGAGCAATCGGGGCTTTGCAGCACGATGTGAAACAGACAGGGCAGGGCAGGAATTCCTTTGGCACAGGGGATGTCACAGCCCAGAACTTCACAGAGCTTACACAAACAAAGCAGAGACATGCAAAAATTTCATCTGCGTTCTATACAAAGCACTGTGTGATACCGAGAGAGCAGCTCCAACTTGTAAACTGGATCAGCTGTAAAGAGGTGGCTTGGAAAACTGCAGTTGACAGGATGAGTTAGCTGGGAGCAGGGCCTTGGAAGCAGGAATGGAGGAAAGATGCTTCCCTGGAGCACTCCAGCACCGTGACCCATTGCAGAGAGGCAAACAGCCCAGAACTTGCTCCTCTCTTCCCTAATTGTCACGTAGAAGTGCAAGGCTCAGGGATTCAGGACATTGCTCAGCTTAATTCCCCAGTTTAGATGACATGTGCCACCACAGTGACCTGGTGACACGGCCAGAGCACAGCCTTGGACTTCAGCATGGCAAACCACACTGCAAACTCCAACCTGGCGTGTGAGCCAGTGTCCTTCTAGCAAAGCAAGGGCCCTCACAGAAGGGTTTCTGAACAACATGGCCATGACTACTGGGAAAAGTCTTCTCCAAGGCCTCACCACCAAGCCCTTCACTTGCCCATCCCTCATGCCTGGGTGCTCTCTGCAATGGTGAAGTGGCTTCTGGGCAGAGCAGGGCTGCTCCTACCCCCTCTTCACCCACAGGCACTTGCCTTCCCTGGAAAAGCATGGCCAGAGATAACTCAGGTGCTCAGAAAAGGTCAGGGTGACCATGAAAGCCCTGTGTGAGGAGGAACTTTGCCAGCTGGACCCCAGGAAGTGCTCTGGGCATCGATAGTAGCTCCAGAGCCACTTGCATGGCTGGCTGGGCTCACCTCACATCCAGCCTCAGGAAACGGCTTGGAAAGGATAAAACTGTCAGCAGATTAAATTAAAGATCTGTCTGCTTAGGAGAAATTACAAAAAGGCATAAAGGCACAGAGATTATTAGTGTGCCATTCCCCTCCCAGCTGAGAAATGACAAGGCTGGCTCAAGCAAGCTGGGGGCTCCCAGCCCAACCATGGCTCCTGTATCCTTTGGGGATGAGCTGGAGATCTTTGCTCCCCCAGCATGGAGAGCACAGAGCACAGCTCCATTTCTGCCCAGGAAAGGCTGGGGGTGCCCGTGCCAGCCCCTCAGGTAAGCACTTATGGGCTCATAGAGAAAGGCTCAATTTTTATGTGCTCCTTTCATCCCTGACCCCATGCCAGCAGCTGCTTGTTTAACCACAGAGCACACACCATGAGAGCTTCCTGGGGAAAAAGGGGGTAAAATCAAAATGAGTCAAACTTTGGATGAATTCAAGCCAGCCTCATTTTAATCTATTTTTCATGTTAAATTATCCAACTGAGAAAGCAAGAGAGAGAAAGGGAAAGGAAGGGATAATATGAGAAATGCTTTATTTGACAATGTGTCATTCGGAAACTGATTATTTCTGTCTCTGAGCTTTTTAATATTCCCAAACAATGGCCGAGCTGCACAGGGATTTGGTATTCTAAGGCTGGATTTATAATACTCTGTTCTGCAGTGATAAGAACACGGGCTTTTAATCCTCTGAGCTGTGAACATGCATATTCTCCCACGTAATGTCCTTCCTGCCATGCTCCCACGTGCTCCACGCCAGCCAAGCCAGAGGGCACCGGAGGGTTTCAGAGACTCACAGGAGAAGGGCTGGGAGGAGGAGGATGGAGAAGAAGGTTGCTGGAGACAACACATTTGTGTGCAGAACCACAGGGCTTGTGGCATGGGAGCAAACCACAGCTGAAGCTGGAAAGCAGCAAGGCTGGGATTTATTTGGAGCACCGAAGGAAAACCAATCATAGAATCGTAGAATATCAGGTTGAAAGGGACCTCAGGAATGCATCTGGTCTAATCTTTCTTAGCATAGAAATGGTCTATAACATGATGGCCCAGCACCCAGTCCAGCTGAACTGGTGGGTGCTCACATAAATTATGAAGGCTGCCAAGCTGCTGGCCTGGAAGGTGATCACTGTTCAGGAATCTACCCAAGATGCTGAACAATTTCTGAGCAGCAAGAGGACACACATGCTTCTACAAACACAAGCCACCATCTTTTTCTACCGAAGCAGTGAACAAGGAGGGAATCTGGCTGCTCCTCTGGGGTCTGAGCAAACTCTTCTTTAACAGGAGCTGAACTTTCCCCCGTGTCAAAGCAGCAATCGCCCCATGCTGACCCAGAGGGACAGCCAGGGTACAAGAACAGGTATCAGCAATAACCACACATTCCTCAGAGTTCTTCACACATGCACTTCTTTTCATTTTTGGACATGAAGGTAATTAAACACTACAGCAATTTACCAAGGTTGCCATGGATTACCCATCACTGTAATTTATTTTATTTTAAAAGCAACCTAGGATGCTTTTAGAAGTTATGCTTTACTTCAACTGAAAAATAAAGTTTTCATGGAATTCTTGCAGGCTATATGGCACCAGAGGTGACCCCAAAAATCCCTTCTGGTCTTTCTGTTTTGTCCTCTCTGTTATCATAATCAGTTCTGCTCTAGAGCATCTTCTCTCTCTCTTTCCTGCATTCCTTCCCCCTTCCAGGTCAACCCAGATTGAGGTCACGAGGACATGGCAGGGTGCAGAAACACCACCAGAAGCATGGAAACAAGCAGGCAGGTAAGACACATCCAGCTAATGAAGACCAAAGAGGGAGAAACCACCAGCATGGACCAAACCTCAGACCTCTCCATCACAGCACACAAACCTCTCCTGGCTCATCTCTACCCTTGCCAAAGCTGTAGTAAAGCAGCGTTAAACAAGCAGGTGTAGCAAACATTTGCGTCAGCTTTTAGCCATGCTGTAATTTGAGCTAAGAGACTACCAATTAGTTTTGCTAAAACTAATGCCAATGGCAGTGCAGAGACCCTATAAACATCATTTCACCAGGCAAAGGCTTGCTGCTGCGCACAAATCCTCCAAGACCAAGTTGAAGGGCAAAATGCAACCAGAAGAGGAGCTGGGCCCCTCTAATATAGCCTTTAGAAATGTCTGCTAATTGGCAGTCAGTCCTCTCAGCCAAACCCTCTGTTGCAGCCAAATTCAGAGAAAACATCTGTTGATGCCCAGGCTGGCAGGGGCAGCCCCAGCTCTGTCCATTCTCTCCCTGCCAGGAGGTCCCTTTGCCCAGCCAAAGCCTGCACCAGGACCTGATGCCCACAGCACAACTGACCTACATTCAAGACAACTTTGGGAGTCAAAATACCACACCTAACATGTTGGGTTGCATGGCATCTGCTTTTTCCCTTCCCAGATCAAGCCTCTGCAGAACACTGGCTTCTCCCTAGGATTCTTTTACCTTATTGCTCTCTCTTTGCTGCACCTCGCAATTTAAATATTTCTTCTGCAAATCTTAATTAACATGCTGTTTGCTCCTTCATTCAGATCATTAACAACGAAAAATAATGCTGATCTCTACAGACATCTCTCAGGGCCTTCCCCCTCCTGCACACTGCTGTTTATCATGACCTCTTCTGCACCCTGCCATGTCCTCACCACTTCCCCCCAGGGTGCAGGACATTCCTGCAGGTGGCCCTGGCTTCCCCCAGCTTGAAAGAAACAGCAGGGCAGGGGAAAGGATGTTCTATAGTGTGCTTGGCCTGGAGCTGAGACACCACTGCCCTCCACCTGACATCCCCAAAATGAAAGAGTTTGGGCTGCTTCCTGCACAATCCAGGTTTCTGCACTCATACGTGCATCTCCATCCTCCCCTCTTTACACTTGTTTGTGTACATGCTGGCCCATCACAAACAAGTGTAAAGGGGTAGAAAACCTACAAGAGAAAAGCAGGGCTCTTGGAGCACCTGGGGTTTAGGAAGGTGTTGGAACTTCTCTTGGGATATGTTCCTGCAGGCACAGACCTGACCAAGCCTGTTTGGTCCTTCAGCCTCTGCCAAGTGAAGTGAAAATGAGCACCAAGGATGAAAGGATGCTCACATACCCAGAGGACAGCAGAAGTTGTGAGCTTGACATGCAGTGAGGACCATTCCAGATGAAACACAACTGCAAGAAGCCTGATGCTCCCATGAGAGCAGGGACATCTCAGGGAGTGGGAGTTACCTCCACAAAATGCAGAACAATGCTGGCATGCCTCAGGGTACAGGGGTCCTGCCAGCTCCCTGTCCTCCAGCTGCTCTTCCTGCCAGTGGACAGATTCTGTCACATTGCCCACCCCTGCCTGGGAATCACAGACCCCTCAGTACATGAGCCCACAGGCAGGTGAGCATCAGGCAAGGAAACTGAGGCAGAGCATGAAGGGACCAAGGAAAGAGAGCAAGGCAGCACAGAGGTTAGCAAGAGATGAACACCAGGATTAAAAAAGTAATAATCCAAAAATATATTGATCTGGTCCTGAGCTGAAAACAGCTCACCTTCGTCTCCCTGTAAAAGGCAGCAAATGGCACAAGGCAAATCTACTAAAAAACTACAGCCTTTTCTCCTGTACGCTTCAAATCCCCATTCAAGCACTGCTCCACCATGGTGCTTAACCACATGCTTAACTTTAAATATGTGTTTAATTCCCATTACAGTCCATGACACTAATGCACATGCCTCAGTGCTTTGCTGAGCAAGGATGGCTGCTTGAATGCTGGCCTGAAGAGAACTCCATTAGGTCTTTTATTTCCCCCTCTTTTTCCATGGCTCTTACAACATTACCAAGCTTCAACAACTATGGGACACTGTCTTCTGTCACCTAACCTTGCCCAGAGCCAACAGCACCTATGAACCACTCTCTCTGAAAGGGCTTACACTGGGTGTGAAAGAATGCAGGATCTGGTCCAGATTTTTCAAAGGAAGGGTACCCATAGGATGGCTCCATCAGACCCCTGCAGATCCCTCATACCCTGCTCCTCTGCTTCTCATGCTGTACATACACACATTGGATATAAAATTAACAGCATATAGAGTCCTGCAAAGTATAATGTATGGATGAGAGAGGAGAGTTACAATTGCTCTGGGAACCATAACTTTAAAACCTCTGACTCTTCTGTGTTAAAAAAAATAGCAAGGCAGACAAGAAGTCACATTTCCATATAGTTGTTTTATTTTTAAGCCATGCGGAATTTGTTTTGCTGTTTTGTCCAAAAAGGGAAACACCAACAAAAATGGAGTGAACCTGCCAATCAGCCTTTCTGCACCACTCAGACATGCAAGGTGATGTTCCAGTAAATGTTTATTTGAATGGCCTCCCAGGCACTGGCTGCCTGCAGTCACCAAAGTACACAACCCTCAATCACACCGAACATGCCTGCATATCCTGAGCTGCACATCTTGCTAGGATAACAATTCAAAATGACTCCTAATCCATTTTTATGATGTTAAAAAAAAAAAAAAAAAAGGCATTTATTTGCAGTGAACAGAAAGGGGAGGGCTGGAGGTGATTTTACTGAGCACCTGATTGCCAGGTTTTTTAAAGCCAGAGTGCAGATTGCATAAATTGTGATTTTAATGCACATTACACAGTTCACCTGAATGGGCTGACCTGCTAACCTGAAGCTTGCCCTCACAGAGGGAAGGTTTTAAAATGCATAAGGACTTGTGCTTTCCCACTCATGTTTCCCTAATGCTGGCTGAGTGCAAAGCTGAGACAAAAACCAAAAGCTGCTTATTTTCTTTTTCACAAGGAACCTCAGATACAGAGCCCCATCCCTCCTCCCCACTAAGCCTGCCAGGCACCTACTTCCACGTGGTTCCTCCACCTCGCCTCATTTACACCCCGTTCCTTGATTACATTTCATCTGATTCCAAAGGGGAGGAAAAATGTGCTTGGGTTAAGAATCAACAACCTGGTTTTCAATAAAACAAGTCACCCAATCCACAGTCAGTGCTTCCCATCACACCAGGTCTCAGGAGCAAGGGCTGCCACACATCACAGGCTGTGAGTGCCCAGGGCTGTGCCAACACACGCAGCACCTTGCAGTGAGTTAAACACGAGGATAAAGGTAAATCCTCCAAAACCAAGTGCAGAGCCACCACTCAGACAATATCTGTCTCTGCACTTTCTGCAGAGCAGAGCCCCAACCCAGACCACCCACAGGATCCAGCTCAGGTGAGGAGCATCCCACCAGCTGGCAGAGCTGTGCTGACATCACATCTTCTGCCAGGGGAAGAGCAAAAAGGCATCCATCCAGTATCACAGGAATTGTCTGGGGCCTTAAGACCTTCCCACATGAAAGAGAAGAGCAGTGGTATCCTCCAAGACTCAGTTTCAGCTTGGTACCACCGAAATAACCCATACAGCAGTCTGACCATGCCTGCTCTGCCTGCTGCTGGTGGAAAGCACATCCCTGCCCCACCTCTCCTGCCTCCAGAGCTCACTGTCCTGCAGCAGCAATGATCTCTTAGGGGTTCCTCTTAATCAGACCTTTCCAACAGACCCACAGATTTGCACCTTGCACCCATGCACCCCTGGGCAGAGACTGCTGGTCCCATGGGAGTCCAAACCAGCTTCACTTTGCATCTCTCCCTTTGTGCTTCAGTACTGTTCAGTTAAGTACTGCCTATGGGAACTCTCAGGGGAGTTTTCCAGACTTTACTGCCCTAAGCTGTGGACCAAGCTCTGCCTATGTAGGTGCCCCAACCAACAGCAGAGTATCTGATGTGACATTCTTGGCCCGGCTGACCAAGCCACACCACTCTGGTTTTTCTGGAGCCACTTTTGTCACGTTCATGCTTCAGCCACCACCTGGTGGAGGCCACAAATACCTCCACAGCTTCTGCCCGAGCTTGTGCCTTCTCCAGAAAAAAACCCCAGAATATTCATTTTAGCATCTGATGGAGAAGCCAACCTGCTGGTTGGCCCTGATGGGCAGAGCAGCATGGTGTCTGTCACAGCAGAACATGTGTAAAGGTGTCCTGATGGAGGAGGGATAAAATTAAAAACAAGAATAAAACTCAGAGAAGCTGCATGTCTTTCAGGAGCCTTTGCCTCAGGCTGATTTCAGACCCTTTCAGTATCTCCACCACACAGTGCTGCCCTCCCCTCAAAACACAGTGCAGATCCTACCTTTGTTCCTACCCCAAGATTATCTGCTTGCTTTGTTCAAAAAAAGCAGGAGAGCATCTCTCAGAGCTCACGTCCACATCTTATCTCTATGGCACTGAGACATCAGCTGGGGCTTCCCAGAACCTCCACAGACTCCAGGGGCAATTACCACAGAGCTCTCCCCAAAACCACAGCCATACACCCCCCTTCTGAACACAGGTTTAAATAGAGCTAAAGCAAGGTCTCAAATTGCTCAGGTTATTACGATATCTACCAGCAGAGCACTTGCTACAAATGATGAAATATAATTAAAAGTAAAGAACACTTGTCAGATAAATGAGCAATATGTAATGCTGTTGCAGAAGTACCTTTCTTGTTTTTTTAGTAATTGTGTTTATCCACTTCCTTACTAATTTACAAAAAAAAAAAAAAATGCAGTTAATTCTCAGTGGATCTCACAACCATTAGTGCAAGTTAATTCTGTTCCCACTGTATATTCTGCATATATTAAAAAAAAATTAATCTAATAAGAGATGCACATCTCCGGATGAGGGAACACGAACACAATTCACATGGTGCCTCCAGCTTCATGTGTTGGTGAGTGACACAGTATAACATCTTTTCTGCTCAATTAATCAGCCAGCTTCTGGGGGCTGCCAGATCTTGGACAGTTGTCCAGAAAAGGTGGCAAAACAGAGAAAAGTTCACCACGGTACTAAGGAACAGGGACAACCCAAAATAGCCCAACACCTCCAAGCCCCATTGATGGACCACGTTTCCTCTGCTTTGGTGCTGCTCTACACAGGGTGAAGACATGAAAGACACTGGAAAAGAGTTTTAGGGTTTATCTGTGGACACCTCAAAACAACTGATGGAGCAAAATATGATGGGAAGGTGCTACAGTACACACAGGAAAGGAGGGGAAGAGCTCTTTTTGATGGTGGAGGGGTTCTGAAGGTTTATTACTGAGCCCGTAGCTGGCAGATGTTTTGGGAAGGATCCCAGCCTATTGTGTAAAAATCCAAACTGCCTTTCCATGTTTAAAATGCAAATATTTCAGCATAATGAACATCTTTCTGAAAAGCAGCAACACAAACCACTGCTTTCCAGGGGGAGAGGGAGGGCAATCAAACACAGTAATGGATAAAAGCTCCATGCAAGGGGCTGTGCAGCTTTTGGCATCGGAAGGCACGTTACAATTCTGGCATCATAACTCACCCTGCAGGAGTCACACACCCAGACCCCAGCCCCACCTCACCCCAGGGAAGAGGCTCCACTGGCACCCAGGGCACTGCACATCAGGAAAAGGAAAAAAAGATTTTATCCCTTTGCACATGTGCAGTTTGAGAAAAGCACCAATTCCCCCCCCACATCACAGAGTAGACAGATCCGAGACTGATTTAAAGAAAAGATCAAAGAGCTCAGCAAACCCACAAACCTTCTCTTTCCCAAAACCATCACAGCTATCCCCACTGGGTTATTAAGAATCCAGTTAAGTGCAGCACTTAACTATACACTTAACTCCCATTAACTTCACCTGGACTCTGCACATACATAAAATTTATCAGGTGTTTCAGGGCTTTCTCATCTCCCTGCCCAAGAATGTGGAGCTCCCATTACCCAGCCCTCAGTGTGATGCTTCCAAACAGCCTTGGGGCTCAACACAGCAGAAAAACAAATCCATAGGGACTGGACCTTTTCCTCCCACGTTCATTTCTTCCACACCTGTGGATCCACAGAAATCTTTTTTACTCTACATCACGTTGGACCATAATAAGCCATCTCACCCAAACCCTGCTACTTGTTGGCCCAGCCGTCCTGCTATATTGATCAAAAGCCAGAATACAAAAAGGATGGGAATACACCAGCTTTGTTTTGCTCACTGGTTTTTCAAGTGTGCTTTGAAGGGCCCGAGGCCTTCCTGGGGAGGCAGAGCTGCAAGAGGGGTGCTCTGGGCATCCTGCTGATGAGCTGGGAGGAGAAAAGCTGAGTTTGCAACTGTCAAGGGGTTCTTTGCAGTCCTGGGGAGTAACCAGAGCAGCTTTGGCCCTGGAGAGCTCTGGAGAACAAGGCAAGAGTCCCTATCCCTAAACACTTGCTGCTCGAAGCACCTGCAATTCAAGTTCCTTTTTTGTTGTTTTGGGTTTGGGTTTGTTTTTTTTCTTTCTGTATGGATACAAGACAAAGATTATAAGAGCAGAAGAAAGGAAGAAGAGGTATAAAACTGGTTTTATTCCAAAGAACTTCCCCAGCTAGCAACAGCCCTCAGCATCCTGCACATAGAAACAACATACCCACCCAGTCCTGGGAGGGACCTTTATCTCCTGACTCCATCCTGCACCTCTTTAGCACAGAAAGCAGCAAACATCAGTAATGCCATCCGTGTGCCACCAAGATGGCTTGCCAAGGCCCCCATTAAAATGCCCCTCTATATGCTTAGAGGGTCTGAGACAATTTGGGACTTGCACACCCCAGCCTCGCAGAGGGCTTGGGGAGCATCCAGAGCTGTCTGTGTGCATGGAGAACTAAGAAGTCCTTCCCATGTGGAGAGAGGGCTGCAGGACACTGCTACTGCAGCTGCACTGAGCTGTGAGGGTCTGCAATGGGACCCCCCCTGTTCTCCATCCAACACCAGCTGAGAAAGTGTCCACTCAGAAATGAGGTAGAATTCATTTCAATTAAACAGCCCTGGTGCTCCAAATGAAACCAATTAATTTTCCCCATCTGAATGCTGATTAGCTGGGATACCCAGGTGAATAGATAGCAGGCTAATAACAACCTCCTGTCCCTGTGCTGGTGCCACCATCAGCTTTTTGACAGTGTCACCAGCATAACTGCTGCACCTGGGAGTGGGTGGGTGAGGATGGCCAGCTCGACCTCCCATCACCTCCTGCCAGCCCCCTGATGACACAAGTGCTGTGGCTCTGGGTCCCCTCTGGAGCACTCCATCTACTTGCCCACCCAGTGACACCAGGGCTTGCTAGGGTCAACCACACAACAGGGATTGGGTGTCTCATGAATGTAAGAAGACTTTAATTAGGGCTCTGTAGAAGGAAGAATGCCCCCTTCCCCCAAAACAACAACTTTTTCCCTGCAGGAAGGCTCTGAAGGCAGCTCCCTGGCTCTCCAGCCCTCTTCTTGCACCATGGCTGTTTTAGCTGTTGTTTAGCTCAATTCTTTAATTTCCTCACCCCTTCCTACTTGAATCCTGCCCTGTGAGATGAGCTCTCACCCAGCCAAGCCCAGGGACTGATGGCAGAGCCACCAAGATGCTGGGCTTTAAGAACAGGGGAGAGCTCTGCACCTCCACCCCAAAACTGCCTTACAGCACCCCCCTGATCTACACCTCTCTCACTGCCCCAGGCACAGAACTCCTGGGGCCACGTTGAGGCTTGGTCATCAATGTCCTCAGGGACTTCAAATGGTTGAACTCAGATGTGGGACAGCAGTAGGCAGGAGGGGACAGGGGAAGGTATGAAGCCATCCCACCCTCTTCTGTATTCCTTGTTCCCTCTGGTCCTCAAGTCATCCCCACCACCACCACAGCCCTGGCCCCATAGCACAACCCTCCAGGTCCCTACCTAGGGGCAGTCACTGGTTGGGGAGCTAGTATTTGGAATTTTCCAGCTCTGCTCTTTTTTTTTTTTTCCAGTTGGAAAATGTTAATTAGCTAAAATCCACTTTGCAATAGGGTATTTTTGGTTAAAAGTGATCTCCCAGCCAAATTGCATGCAGAGGGAAACAAAGATCTCAATCCTGCTGCCATTTTCTAATCACATTTCCTTTTACTAATTTGACAGGCCTGTTTTGAAAATCTAAATTTAAAGCTCAAATAAAGTTAGATTCCACAGCTAAATGGGAATAGAGATAAAATATTTCAAATGGAGCTAATAAAGCCTTTCTACCCACACCTTTGGGCTCACAGAGCCACGCTCTCCACTCTTTATTCACTTCTCCTGGTGCAGGTGATGGGTACTGAACTTTGCTTTCCTCCATTCACCCCACCTCCAGTCTGGTTTTAGCTTCTGGAAGGCAGGAAAACCACCACCCCCCCAGCTTCAGCAACACCCCAGCTCACCCCCATGTGGTTTCCAGCCGAGCTCACAAGTATCCATCTAATGTAATGTAATTTAAACCCAGCCCATGCAATGCTCCCATCTTCAGAGAGGGCCTGACCTGCAGAAGAAACAGCCTTGCCTGAGGGGAAAGCACGAATGGGAGATAAAAATACAGCAATATGTTCCTGGGGAAGCTTGCCTGGGTGGCAAGGTGAGGGCAGATGGCAAGGAGAGAGCTCCTGGGAGGAGAGGAGCATTTACTTGAGAGGCTGTGCAGATCTGCATGGGCTCCTCCATCTTTCTCATCCTCCCTTTGCTTCAAACAAAGAGAAAGTCTTGGTCCCCAGGCTCTCAGTTGACATCCTCAGTAACTGACCTCCTTTCAGGCTTACATCACTAACGAGTAATTTCCCCTAGGACAAAGGAAGCCAAAAAAAAAAAAAAAAGACCAACATCCTTAGCATGTCATACAGACACAGCACTGGAAACCTAGTTCAACCTTTCTGTTTGATGTTCATATGGTTCTTGCCCAAGCCTTAAGCTCAGGGAGCCCAGGACACCCAGCTAATGTGCAAAATACCAAGGGGAAAGCAACCTTCCAGATCATGGCTGGAGAGCACCTGGATGTGAGAAGCAGTGAAAGCAGTGTCCCAAGCGTCCCTGCAGCACAGCAGTGCCCAAGAGGACAAGGAAGCTGCTTAGCTCTTTGTGAGCCACCACCCTGAGCACCCAGCACCAAGGGGCTATGGTTCTCCTATGACTCTTCCTACTGCACAGCTTCATTCTGACCTTCCCTGGGGTTTTGTGGCCAAGCTTGCCATACCAGCAGGGATTTTCCAAGTGTGTCAAGGCAAAGCCAAGCCTGGGATCCAAGACACCACAGAGGGGACAGCCAGCACTGCCCAGAGGAAACCTTCCCTTCCAGGCAGGCAAATGTTTTCCATCGAGGAGTTTTCAAAGCAAGTTCTCCTGGCAGCCCCAGCAGAGAGCTGGGACAGGCTCCAGCATGCACACAGGACCTCAGGAGCCCAAATGGGGCCAGAATCACTACATTCAAGAAAACAATTTAGAAAATGAGGGCTAGGGTTCTGGTCTCTCTTCTGTATTCCTCTTTCAAGCAGTGGCACAAAGTCCTGCTTCCACCACAGCCCCTCTTCCTAGCTCATCCCAGGCCACAGCTGAGGACCTGAGCCACCTCTGACCACCAGCAGAACTTGCCCATGCCAGAGCAGACATGTCAGTCATTCTCACCCCTCTGGGATGCTCAGCCAGCTCCTGAGGAAGAGGCAGAGCAGACAGTGTGGGCAGCAGAGGCTGCAGATTGTCACAAGCCCTGAACCTGCTTCTTCCCATTGCTAGGTGCAAATCACGTTCCTTTTAACATTCCTAGCAACAGCTCAGGGCTCCCTATCCAAAAGACACTGGAGATAAAAATCTAAGTGAGATCAAGTGATTGCAGCAGGCAACTGAATGTGATAGCCCTGGGTAGCAAGAGGTGGGAAAAGTCTGTCCAAGAAGCACTGGGTGAGTAAAAGTTACACATTTGGCAGCTGCATCCTTATCTCACTCATAAATGTTCACCATGGAACAAGGCCAGTTTGAAAAGACTGAGGGGTTAATACCCTCTTGGGGTATTTAAAGCATGGGTGGAACCCCAAAGAGGGCTGGGGAGGCCAGCAGCAGGCAGGACAGCTCCACAGAGATTTGCTGCAGAGCCCTGAGCTGCAGCACCACACGTCCACCATGGTCAGCTCTTGCTAGAGTGGGACCTCAAGTTTTAGGAGACCTGAAAACAGTTGTCCACAGCTCCTCCTTCCACATCTCTGTGATGATTTCCAACAGTGCAAACAAACTTGAAGGATTTTCTCTAATCACCGAGTCAATTAACTTCTGCCATGAAGAGTAACCCTGTGCCACGGAGCAGTTTCCACCCATACACCAAAGAAGGGACGTGTGGCGTTAGTAGGAACCACAGGACCCACAATGCTCACATGCAAGGATGAAGACAAGACCAGGAGCACCATAGGAGGGTCAAGAACCTTCCCTGGGCTTCAGCTTTTCACTCTTCTCCTTAGTGACCACCCCACCATGCCAGGCACACTTTCTGGACTTCCCCCAAGGTGAGGTGACCCATGCACCAGCAGAACACCGAGCACCAGCTCTGCCCATTGAGCCTGCAGAGCTCAGGAACCCAAATGCCTCACTGCACCACATCTCTGCTCTGCACACAGCAGTTCCCCCACTTTAACAGCACCTCAGGGCAAGGGGAAGAGAAGTTTCCATTGCAACTCCAGGAGAGCCCTTACTCCTGGCTAGGGCTGTTGGGAGTCACAGAACTAAGCTATCCATCACAAGGATCTTCCTATGCACTGGAGATCTCATGGAAGAAAGAGTAACAGCACACCAGGAAGGCTGCCCAAAGCCATTCCACCCCCAAAGCTCAAGGCTTTCTGCTTGCCCAGCCACAGGGAGGGCAGCCAGGGGGTCAGGGTGCTGCAGGGCTGTGGAGATGCTGTGTGCAGTTCCCAGCTCCTGCCACACTCTTATCTGTTCTAAAAACCATTAAATGCTTGCACCCCACTGTCCCTTCTGCCACTCAGGAACAGCTCTGCCCTGTTTTGTGGGAGCAGACAAGGATAAATCCATAAGTCCAACAATAGATCTGTGCTGGGGAACACAGAAAGCAGCCGGGTTACTTATCTAAGACCAGGTGCCATCACACAAGCCAGACAGGGGGGGTCTGTTTGAAAAACAGCTGCCAAAAGCCCAGACAGGGGTCTCAGCAATCTTTGCAGCTCTCCACTATCCCTGCCACAGGCACCAAACATCCCAGAAACCACAGGGACTGGCTGCTGGAGCAGGAGGAATGGAGATGGTTACGTGGAGCACGTGGAGTCCCATATTTTACAAGGCGCACCTTGGAAAGAAAAATTCAAGCATTTAGACCCCTCTACTGCAAAACCAGATGGTCATCTGCCTGCAACCTCTGGCCAAGGAGCTGAAAGCAAGGCCAGGGCAATGGGAGGCAGCCAGCCTGCATTGCTGCTCACTACCAGGAGCAAGGTACTTTGAAGCTTAATCCTCCGAGGAGAACATTGACAGGAAAAGGAATCCCATCAATCACTTCAAACCACCTGCTTATTTAATTCAGTCCAAACATTGTAAAAGTTAGCTGAAATATTAGGCTGTTGTAAAGTTGGGTTGAAGGCAAAGTGTTGAAGGGAAGTGTGTTTTGGGAGGGGGCTTGTGAGGCTGCTCCTGCTCCTGCTCCTCCCTGGGTCAGCTGCAGTCAAAGCCCAAATTTGTGTCTGTCCCCTGGGGGATGAGGAAGCCTGGAAGAACAGGATAGAGAAACATCCATCACCAGTGACAAAGGGTTATTGATCCTGCGCTGGAGAAGAGAGATGGATTTAAAGACCTCTCTAAATCCCTTCCACTCCAGAGATCTTAAGAAAAAGTAATCTTCATTCTACAAAACCTTAGAGAAAGGCAGCATTCCCTGGAGCATCCCAACTGCTGCCAGTGCCACCGGCAGGGTAAGCACATCTGGAAGGTTTAAGGTACTGAAAAAAACAACTCCCATATTGAAAACAAACCAAAATAAAAAAAAAACACCCTGCAGTCTCAGAATGCCACACCTTCGAAAGCCAAAATGCTTCAGCATTAACCTGAAAAACTTGTTTAAGAAAGTGACAATGAAAAATTAGCACAAGCCAATACTTCACAAAGGACCCAGCTACGCTTGCACAGCCTGGGGCATGCAGGTGACACTGCCATCTGCAGCAACCTCCAAACCTCAGGGACCAGAAGCTCTTTCCAGGGAGGTTCAGGACATCAAAAGACATTGACAGGTACAAAGATAGCAAAGGTCATTTGCTTATCCACTTCACATTTGAGTTTTCAGTATTTGCACTGTCAGGATGCTTTCCAGCACAGATAATTATTTAAACCTGAAACTTCTCAGAACAAAACCCATACAATTAGCAGTTCCCCTGACAATTAGGTAAGAAAAAAATCCAAGGCACAATTTAAGTCTGTATAAAATGTAGAAAAGCAATGACCTAGCTATATAGGAATGCAGTTAAATTTAAAAACAAAGATACCAACATCCCTGTTTCTCAATATTACATGTTTAGATCCAAGCTCAGTCAAAAAATATGAATACATATTTATATAAAGTTTGTATTTCTTATATATACACACACACACAGATAAACACATATAATGACATCATATGATCTAATGTCAGCTCTATTTGCCTGCAGAAGATCCCTAGGGGGATGTCCAGCCCTGTGATGCTGAGGGGCTGGTGGGACCCCAGAAGCTGTGCTGCTGGACAAGCAGCAGGCACACAGGAGCTCACATCAGTTGTGCTGCAGAGGTCAGGGAAGCATATGGCATGCACACCCAGTGCTGGAAGGATGACGACCTTCCCCTCCTCAGCAATTTTTAGGGCCTCCAGCTGCCTTTGCTTGAGGGGACAAGAGGAACAAGGGCATTTTTCTATGCTGTCAGACCAGAAACGCAACTCAGGCGCATCCTCTGATGTGACAGCTTCAGGGGTTATGCATTCAGGGCTTGCCTCAGCCCCCAGGATGTGACAGCACTGTCACATACACACACCCAGAGCCTCACACACTCAGGTATTTTAGGGGGTGAGAGGGATACCCGCTACCAAGACATACAAGCAGCAATTGGGGATACAACCCACCTCTGCAGTCAAGTTTTCCCAACAGAGAAGGTCAAGCTGTTCCCAAAATCAGGAGGTTGTCACACCCAGGTCTTCAGCTTCTGTGCATTCACCCAGTGTCGTGACATATCTCTGCACCCAGCCCTGTTTCTCTTGCCCATTTACAGAGACCAAAACTGCCTCCTGAGATGAGCTCTTATTTTACTTGAGCATCACCACGACCCAGGAGATGGGGCTGGCATACAGGAACCTCCATTCACCTTCACACTCCACAGAAACCCTCATGTTCCTTCTCTTTCTTCCCCATGGGAAGCAAGGATGCTCCATGCCCTTGACAAATACCCTGGAAAGGGCCTGAGGGACATAAAAACATCTCCTGAAGGATGACTTACTACCAATTACTGCATTAGCTGCTCTCCTGACCAACATCCCAGTGCTGCTGCCTGTCACCTGAAGGACATAGGAAACCACAAAACAGAAACAGAGAACAGAATGAGAAACATCTGCCCATCCCCAGGGACAGTCACAGACCTGGCCTCTCTCAAAAAGGGGAGCAGAGGGGGAGCAGGGCCCCCCTTTATAACACAGGGGCTCTCCCCACCCCAGGACTGGATGGGCTTTTTGAAGACATATGGCTCCTCTCCATCCTTCAAGCAACAACTTCATCATGCTTCCAAATTCCAGCTGTCTAAGCGGTTTTTGCAGACATTTCCTCTTTCTTTGCAATCATTTGGCTAATAAGATGAGCAGGTTGGGCTCATTTATTTTGGACACTGTTCTTGGGTCATTAGCAGGAAGGCTAATCATGGCATTGGCAGAAAATATCACTTCTGCTTCAGGGCTGGCTGCATTGCATGGGGAGGGGGAGAGAGAGAGCGTGATAGAGCCTTTAAAAAGAAAACTACAAAAACTGAGTTACATGCCTCTAGAAGTGGAATTTTCACCTACTGTTTCCCAAAGTACCTATCACTAGGATGAAGCAGGTAGACTTCAATGCCTGAGGCTGCTCTGCAGAACTTGTCCTTTCCCCCTCCAAGGGGCTGGATGCTCAGAGCAGCAGTCTGGCCTCACTGAGCTGCAGCAACATGCCCCAACATTGCTGAGCCCTCCAGGGAAAGATCCCTTTCCTCACCCACAAGCAAACCCAGGGAGGAAGCCAAAAACCCCAAAGCACAAGGTACAGGAACCTTTTCTGGGATAGTTTGGGTTAGGAGACTCTATCAGATACGATGCCTCCACTCTGCTTGCAGTGCCCAAACACCAAAAGCTCCCTTACAGAGAGTTGCTTGGAACATTCAGAAAACAATTTCTGTTCTGTGGGAGGGAGAGGCTGGAATGCTGAACCACCAGGTATTTGCAGAGCTGAAGCCTGGATTTCCAGGCAAGACAGCAAAGCCGAGTCCTTTCTGTTTCTCCCTCCAGAGAGGAAAGCAGCAGCAAAAGACAAAGCCCCACACCACAGCCACACTGAAACACAGTGGCACTGCCAAGAAAAGCTGCTCCCAAAAGCTGCAGCCTGGTCCTGTCCCACAGCTCAGCAGAGCCAATTGCTGCCTTCACCAACTGAGCTGGCAAGGGCAGAAGTGAGGTGCTGGGAGAGCTGGACATGGCACAGGTTGTCCCCTCCTCTAGCAGATCTGCAGCCAACACACCTCCTGCTCCCTTCCTCCAGTTTCATCTGGCCCCAGATGTCCCGGCCGTGTGTGCTGCTGGCAGTGCTGTCAACTTGGCCACTCTTAGCAGCATGCTTGGAGCAAGCATGGGTTGGGTGTCCCACTTCCCTAGGGAGGCTTCCAGCAGCCATCCATCAGCTCCATGCTTCCCCTCCTGCTTTCTCCTGCAGCTGAGAACCCCAACTTGCCTGCCAAGGCAGCACTGCAAAGCAGTTATTTGGGGGGAGAGCCAGGCAGGGGGACAGGGAGGAAAAGCATGCCAGAATTTGCACCCCACCTCCCCACCCCACCCAAGGGGGTGCTCCAGCTCCCCTTGAACCACACTGTGCCAAGGATCTTCCCAGTATCCCCATGGGAGCATCACACTGCTCTCCCAGCACTGCCACAGATCAAGCAGCTCACTGAGGAGCCCAGGGACAAAAGGGGAGCTGGAGCTTGCTCTGCAGGGCTCTTTGACCAGAGACAGGGAAGATGATGATTTGGGAGCTAATTTAGAGCTTGGATTTCCTAAGCCTTTTCAGCCATCGAGACTATTGGCAGGCAACATTACAGCCCCTGCCAGTCTCAGCAGCTATACAATGTCCTTCCCTTGGCAAGGGCAGCAGTGGGGAAAAAAAATAACACACAAAAATGAAGGGATGTGTGATAGAGAGCTTGGCTGAAGGCTTCCTCCCCCCAGCAACCTGCATGTCAAGGAGGAAGAGCATAAAAAAAAAAAAAAAAAAAAAAAAGTGAAAAGGTGGCCATTTAAAAAGCAAAGAAAAAACCCAAAATTTGTCCCCCAAATTTCATGAACTAAAAAGGTAAGAAGCCTCCTCTCTCCCGCTGGCATACACAGCAGTCCTACAGAGGTGACCATTCTGTCAGCAGGAAGGAGCTCACTAGCACCCAGAGGGTTTATTTATACTTGTGAAACCCTCTTCAGCCAGAGCATCACAGACAGGAACAGCAGCTTCCAAGGAAGGACAGGACCAGGTCCATCTCTAATTGCTTTTTTGTTTCTTCCCAAGGGGGGAGGAAAGGAGAAAAGATTGGGAGAGCAAAGGGACGGGCTCAGCCATCCAGTCCAGGTGCAGCACCCAACCCCCCTGTCCAGGTGACAGCTCTGTCCCCAGCTCCAGAGCAGCACCCACTGTTACAGAGTGAGTTTTCCTGAGGAGGGACACATCACCCTCCTGTCCCCTGCAGCAGAATAGGTGATGGGAGAGCACCCTGGCATTGAAAGAGAACATTGTGAGAGCATCTGTCAGCAGAGACACCCTGATGACAGGCCAGGCAGGGTCAGATGAAGTGTGATCACTTTCAAAGAGCAGTTGCCAAAGAGATAGAGCCCACAGGACTTTTATCATTACAGCTGCTCTTCCCATCATCATGCATCACATCCGTGAGCTGAACACCACATTCCAGGTTCAGATCCCCTGTGTTCTGGCAGGAAAGCTGGAAGCAGCCCTGGGAGCAGAGCAGAGCAGCCTGCTCACATCTCTGCAGCACACACTCCATGAAGGGCTCCATTGGCAAAGCAGGGATCTTGGAATGACAGTGCCTTGTGGAATACAAGTGGCCCAAAGCCAACACAGGTCATCACCCAGGACTACCTCCTGCCACGTGGCACTAGCCATGCAGCCAAGGCCAGCTGGGGTACACACAGCCAGAGACAAGGGTCTGCAGCTGCCAAGGTCAGTGTTTTATCCCAACCCATCTCAAGTAGGGAAGGTAACTCCCAATCCTCTGCAGACCCTGGAGGGAAGCTCTGCCTGGCAGAGGTGAGGGGTGCTGGGACTGGTAAATGGGGAGGGGTGTGAGGTCCAGGGTGGGATATAGAGGGACTGTGTGCTAGCCAGATCCAAAGCAATCAGTAACCTAAGGTAGGAGCAGTTTGGCAGGAAAATCCATCCGTGTCTAACCCCAGCTTCAGTCATCCCTGCAAACCCTCACAACAAGCCCCCACCTCTGTTACAAGGGACACAGTGGAAACACAAGCCAGCAAACAGCCCAGCTAATCCTGCCTCCCAGGGAGCACAGGGTTGAAGGAGGAAAAGAATTAGGTCACTTCACTCCTCTAGTTTGGCAAGGTTATTCCCCACATCCCAGGGCTAAGCAGCAGCTACCAGAACAACCTGGCTGACTCCTCCTCCTCCTCCCTTGGTCCCCAGCTCCAAGGAGGATGAGCCAGGCTGTGTGGCAGAGAAGGTTCAAGTACACAGAGCAGGAAAGGAGAATTGCAAACAGCTCCACACTCCAGCTCGTGCTGCAGCATTCATTTTAGCACAAGCCACAAGCATCCCAGGAGAATCTGGGACAGAGTGACCCCAAACCAGTACTGAGGATCATAGAATTGTTAGGGTTGGAAGGGACCTTTAAGATTAGCCAGTTCCAACCCACACTGCCCCGGCAGGGACACTTCCCACTGGATCAGGTTACCTGATCCCTCTCCAGCCTGGCCTTAAAAACTTACAGGTATGGTGCTTCTACCACCTCTCTGGGCAACCTGTTCCAGTGTCTCACCACCTTCATGATGAAGAACTTCTTAATATCTAACCTAAATCTACCTAAATCTACCCTCCTCTAGTTTGAAACCAATCCCCCTAGTCCTATGACCTGACATCCTAAAAAGTACAATGATGCCTTGAGACATGATCAAGGTAGCCCTCAATGAGTGATTTAACATCTGTCAGCCCAACCAGCATCCCGAGGCAACCAATTCTCAAGATGTTTGGTGAGAAACAGAACCGGTGACGGGCTGACTGGGCCACTCCATGCTCCAGGAGCTGCAGGTAACAACAGCACCAGCCCTTCCCCTCAGGTGAGCAGAAAAGCTTTCACTGGCAGCTTAGAGCCTTCCCATCCAGGGAGGGCACAGCCACATCCAGGGTAACATTCCCTCCCATAACCTCAGCCCAAGGGCACAAACCTTACTGGATAACTGGATGCTCAGCCAGGCAGCCAGGAGGCATCCTGCAGCTTGTTAGCTGGATGCTGTGGGGCAAGAGGAATCCTTGGCACTGAATCAAAGAATAGGTCAAGGTACCTGGAGCTGTTGTTTCCTTGCTGTTTCTCTGAGCCTTGCAGCAATCAGTGCTTCTGTTTGCAGTCTGTAAATGAGCCTCTTCCTTAACTAATCCCACACCACAGCTGGCTGGCAACTCATCACTGCACCCCCAGGACCTCTCCAGAACTGTGTCCCACCGTTCATCCCCTCTCATCTCCCAACCACATGAGGCTGCACGCAGCTGAAGGACCATTTCCAAAGGAGATGGTAGATGTGTCTGAACCTGCGGAGTCCTGAGAGGATGCAGGGGACAGTGACTACAAATCTATGCATATCCAAGCCTCTGCCACAGGGAAGGGTGATGGGGGGAGCGGCTGCCCTGGCCATCCCCAGGATTCAGTGTGGGATCACAATCTTGGAACCCCACTTGGCTGCCACCCTGCAGAACCCTCACCCCCTGAGCAGGTCGGTGAGTTCAAACCATTCATTTCTGCAGCACAGAGTCTGACAGGCCCAGTGCTGGCATGAATAACCACGGATCTCAAGGAGAGGCCAAGTAAAACCAGGAGCTTAATCATAGGGAGAGAATCCCTTTGAGGCAGTAACCAGCACCCTCCATCCAGTTGTTCCCCCCACTGCCGTTTCACACAGCTTCAGCTCACAGCACCTGCACAGGGCTGCCCAGTTCTTTATTCCTGCTTTATCAAGCCTACCTCCTAACACAAACCTCTGCCAAGAATGTTGCTCCCAAAACACTCCAAGGTTTGCAAAACAAGTGCCAAATGTAACCACAGGGCTGCTTTCTTCACACACCCCCAACCCTCCCACAATCTCTGACATCACCACTTTGCTTTCACCCCGAGTTTGGTGCAATGACGAAAACGATGCCCAGGACAGCAAGAGAGCACAAAATTGCCTAAGGGGTGGCTGCTGTGGAGTTCAAAAACAGGTTTGCTTCTGGGAAGGGAAATTGAAGCACCTGACACTGCTAAAGCATCAGTTGGCTTCGTCACTGTCCTCCTGCAGGCAGGTTTCTTGCCTCCCCATCTCAGGGCTCCCTCTGCCCCAAGAAGTTAGAAAGAAGGCAGCTAGAAGGAAAAACAACCCATTTCTCTGTCGGATAAAGAGTAACACAACAAATAAAGAGCCAAACCTCTGAAAGCAAAGTGTTTCTGAGCAGAGCTGGGCTGATGCTCCTGCTCACTCCTCCGGACGCTGCTGTAACAAATCCAGCCCGACCCCAGGGAGCTCCCATGAGGGCAAAGCCAAGCCAGTCCAAACAGCTCCCTTCAAAAATAATTATTTTCCTGCAGTCTTAGATAATTGGATTTTTTAAATAAGCAAAAATCCAGTATTTTTTTTTCCTTTGCTGTACATCATGAATTCAAGGCTGCTGCTCCAAGCAGGCAGAGAGCTTTTGAAGGCTGAAATGGAGCTCACTCCCTCTTGTCCAGGGGATAGAGACTGGAGAGAGGAGGAGGAGGAGTGGGAGCACTGACAGGTAAAAATAACCACACTTGGCCTGATGTTGCTCCCAATTAAGTCAGTGGGAATTGTGCCCAGCTTCCTACAGCAGCAAGATCTAGACATACACAGAAGGAAAAAAAAAAAAAAGTCCTCTGCTATATTAACAGCTCTGACAATTGGAGGAAAAAATATGGTTGAGCTTTTTCCCCGTTTCACACCAGTGGGCATTTGAGCATCGCCTTCCCCAGAGCCAGGCTCTGAAGAGGCTGGAGACACTTGGGCAATCACCAGACCCCCATCACCATCCCCTCCAGCACTGTGTCTCCTCTGGGCTAGGCACAGTTACTCCACAAAGAGCTTGGTAAGTTTTTTCAAGAAACCGTTTATCCGCTCAGACAGTTTCACATCAGCTGAAACTAAAACGTAAGTGGTTTTGTGGAGGATTTGGAAAGTGTGGAAGAGTAGAAACATTTCATTCTGACACTTTGCTGAACAAAAAAAAAAAAGCTCTCTGCCTTTCCACAGTGTAACATTGCCTTGTGAAACTAAGTCCAATTTATTTAAATAGGGGAAATTAAAAAAGCAAACTGAAAGCAAACATCATGTTGCTGGGGACAAACACCATGCTGCATTTCATCCTGTTGTTAACACTTAATCCCATCTTCAGGATTTGACAGCCAAATGAAAATCCAGTCTTTTGTAATGCTGTAATGTAAAATCTCTCACAACCAGTGTTAAGCTATTCTGCACCAAGGTGATCATAGTTCACCTCTACACCAGCCAATGCCCAATACTGACATTTTAACTGAAGCAAACATTCCCAACTCACATGCAAACAACAATTAACTACTGAGAGAGCAAGATAACACAAGGTTTGAAGGAAAAGAGAGATTTCACTCGTGTCTGGGAACCAGCCCACAGGCTCTTCCTTGCAGCTGAAACAGAAAAAGCACAGCACAGCCTCACTAGCAAGGGGACACCACCCTCTGCCCTGCCAGCATCCCCATCACCCAGCCCAGGAGCACCCATAGGCAGCCCTGGGAAACACTCTCCATCAAAAGCAATTACCTCGAAGCCAGGTGCCAGGCCCCTCATTCCACACCCCACCTCCCAGGGAACTCAGGATCCACCAGAATTTTCCTGGATTAAAGCTACATGACACTTTTAAGGCCACGTGTGATTTTGATCCTGGCAGTTTAAAGCAACTAGATTTAACCTGGTAGCTGCAAAGCATTCCCCTGTTTACATCAAGGTTTCAAAGGTACAGAGAACACAGTCCTGGCACTTCACACACAAGATTAGCACAGGGTTCCTGCATGGAACTGCTCCCTCCAGGAGCCCTGCAGTACCAGGATACCTGACCTGTGCAGGACAGGGATGCTCCTTCCTCTCCAAGCACTCTGCAAACCAGGAGCCAAAGCAGCATAACCCCAAAGCCTGGCATTGCCATCTGCTTCACCCAGGCTGCAAGAAAAAGCACTGAGAAAAGGGCAGGCTACCAGCTACACCCCATGGTGCTGGAGATGCACAAGTATTTCCCCCAGACAGATGGTGGGAAGGGGAAGAGAGGAGGAAGGTAGGAAGGGAACAAATTCAAGACAAGCACCTGAAACGTGCAACCCCCCCTGCGCACCACCCGATGAAAATACCCAGAGCTCACTGCCACCAGCAGCATGGAGCTGCCCAGCCAGACACAAGTGACACCTTACTGTGTGTCCCACCTCAAGTTACTGCTGCTCCTGTGCTCCTTATCCCATTTCCAGAACCTTCCTTCTGCACTTTTTTCCATCTTCTCACCACTTCAGCATCCGCCTTCCAGCTCCAGTGCCCAATGACTATACCAACCACCCCACCTTTCCAACACAGGCTCTTACTTTTTCCACTCCATTCTCTTTCCTCAGCATGTCGAGGTTGGGAATTTTCTAGGGCTGAGGATGCCTCCCACACATTTGATGCCATCTGCAAAATGCAATCCCCTTCCCAACACTTCCTGTGGCTGCTTTTCCCCCAGTACCAATTTCAATTGCTCTAGGGACAAGATGAGCAAGTTAGTTTGATGCTCAGTTTGGATGAACCAGGAGTATTTATTCAGCCTCACTTTACCAGAGATGCAAATCAAGCACTCCAGTTACATATTTTAACATGGGGAGGGGGGCAGGGGGAAATTCTGCTAGATAGAAAGCCACGAAGTGTCTAATGTATTCACAGTAGCTAAGGTAGAAAGCAGAGATTAGTGAAAAATTAGTAACATAACAGGTGTCATTGTCAGAGAAGTGACATTTTAAAGACAAATTCCCCCAAAATGAATTCCCTAAATACAAGAGCACATCGTTAACTACGTTTAGTCCCTGGTTTAGATCATCTCTGCATAGGAGGAGAGTGGAGAAAAGGGGGGAGGGGAGGGTTGTGAATGAAAGAGGCTGCTTCCCCCAGCCTAGGAAGAAGTTGGTTAGTGGCATATTATAGAAGTGAAACTTGAATCAAAGAACATCCTCATCCTGGGGAAGAGGGACAGCACTGGGGAGGAGAGGCTTGCTTCTAGCTAGCCCCCCTTGCCAGCAGCTCAAGTGCAAGTGCATGACTTCAGTACCTTCAAAGTGCTTCAAACAGCACAGGTCAGGTAAAGATTATGAAGGTGAAGTTCAGCACCCAGCTGTGCTGAGTTTCAGGTCCCAAACTGGCAAGGTCTCCAAGTGCTCAGTGCCACTGTCTTGGGCCCCTTGTGGCCACCCCAAGGAAGCTCAAGGAAGAGCTGAGGACAATTATCAGCAGGCCATGGAGGATGGGTGATGGGACACAGCTCCAAGCAAGGTGCTAATAGCTTGGTCTGTCACCAGCACACAGCTGGTGTCTTCCATCAGCTTCCCAGAGATCTAAGAATGCTTGATCTGGTTGGGTGCTTCCTTTTCCTCACCCCACAAGCAAAAAGGCCCTCCCTTCTTACACAAGGACACATTGAGCCCAACTCCTGGGGTTTTGGGCTTTTTAATATAAACAGCTCATTTGAGATCAATTTAGCTTTTTAATACCTTTCAGATAAGGAAATCTGCTGCAGCAGCAATTCTATCCCCATTTTAATTAATTCCTAAACATATCACAAGCTGGAAGTACATGTTTTATGAATCTGGTTGACCTCCTGGTGTAGAAATGATGACACAGATGTTGTGCCTTCTTCACTACCTCATTATTCATGTTGCATCTATTTTTTGTTCCCCAATTTTACTGGCTGACAGAAGCTCCAATGCTGCCATCAGCAAGACACTGCAAGGAGCCAGAGCAATGTTTTGCATGCACTGGGGCAACCACCTATCCCATGGGATATGCTGCCATGCAAGCTATGAGCACACAGTCAGGAGGGAAATAAATCCATTCAGAGACTTTACACCAAGAAGGACAAAACACTTTGTGTAGGAAAATGAGACACCACTCCCATGATGGCCAAACAGAGGAGAATGTCAGAGCTGAAGCTCTGCATGTGAATGTGTCTGAAGTTCAGGGGACCTAGAACAATCTGTTGCAGAGCTGTTTGCTGGGGAAGTTGGGAATTGCCCCAGCTCTGCAAAGAGTTTCAGTCTCCTCTCCTGTCCTGTGCACACCGAGAGCAGCCCAGTTGCACTGGTGTAACACTATTCCCCTTTGCAGGAAGGAAAACTGCCCCTGCCAGTACCTGCAGAAAGGCACTGGGATTGTGGAGCTGTCTGAAAAAGCCCTCCCACTCCTGTCCAACACGATGCTGGGTGGATGCTGTGTTCAGGGCAACTGAGGGGCTGCTATCACACCCCAGCACTTGTGCAGGACAAGCACAACACCAACCATCCTGGTGCTTTGTGCAGCCGAGCTGAAAGCTGTGAGCCTAATGAGACACAGGGAACATGGGCAGCAGGGCATGGAGGGAAGGAAAGTTGTGATATGGGTCACAGGTAATGGCCAAAAAAGGGGGAAAAAATAGCAAATGAATGCACTTGTCGTGAACCTTGCTGGGTGATGGCAGCTTCAGAAAGAAAAGAGCAAAGGCATCTAAAACCTCACCTGCTTTCAGATGTTACTGCAGTGCTAAGGAAACTGGAGAGCTCACATAAGAAACCACCCTCCCTGGGACCCTCCTGCACTGTGTATTTGGCCCACAGGACCCTCCCACCTTCCAGCTCCACTCCAGAGCAAGATGCTAAAGCAGAGCAGAGTTCCAGAGCAGACTTTATACCCAGCACAGAGACTGACAGAGCACAGCACCAATGGCTGGTCATCAGGGAAATATTCGGATGCATAAGGAGAAAAAAGGAAACTCATATAAGTAAGAGCTGAAAAATATCTGCTGGGAGACCTAAAAATTAGCAGCTAACTTGTTTGCTGCCAGTAGCCACCAATAGAAAGTAAACAATAAAAATATATATATATATTTAAAAAGCAGCCTGTTGAAGTCTGATCACCTCTTATTCCAGATGCCAAAATGCTCCCTTGCAGGGTGATGCTATGAGATGAAACAAGGCTTTTGGTGTTACCATTCTCAAAAAAAAACCACCTTGTTTTCCTGCTGCAGACAGAGCAAAAGCAGCATGTTGCACACTTGCAGCCCACACCAGTTTGTTTCCAGCTCTGGTCTCCCACAGCCAAGGCTCTGACCAGAATCACTGGCACAGGCTGACAAGAGGAAAATTTGACCCAAGGCACCAGCACCTTCCCTGCAGGAGCAGAGCAGTTGGTCCTCCCTCCAGCAGGATGGGATGTGGCTTTGCATCCCCTTCCCAAACCTGGGGACCCGCAGGGCCAGGAGGAATTGTGGGGCATGGTGGCCCCAGTAAAGGTCTTCAGGGTGAGATAAGGCAGAGCTCAAACATGCTTCATCCAACCCATCCCCACTCCTCCACCTCCCCAGAACCCAGCAAATAAGCCCTCATCTATGGCAAATGCTGCCAGATGTTACCCTAGGTCTGAATTTACCACAAGGCAGAGCAGTGATTAAGCAGGGACATGAGATGGTGGGGAACAACAACAGCAACAAAATCTTTTATGTTTTGTTAAATTCAGCAATTTACAAGGCTGGAATAATTAGTGGTTTAAAATGTTTTGACACAAGCAGTCCCAATAATCATGATAAATCATATCAGACATATGCCCAGATCCTTGAAGTGACAGATGACAAACAGAGCACTGACAAGATGCTCCATCATGCAGGGAATCATTGAGTTAATGGAAGAATTATTGCTTCTGAAATCCACTCCACTCCTATTGTGGGGAACATTCCAATTTATCAAAGCCAAATGAACATTAATTGCTGCAGCCTGGTAAGTTTTCGAGCTGCTGTGACCTTCATTGAATTTTAATCCAAAACAGATAAGATTTACTTCCACACAAGAGGAAATAATACAATTAAACCCAAATGACAGCTAAGATTATGGGGAAAAAACACAACAGGCGTAATGACAAAAATATTGATTCCTTTCTACTTGACACTGCACACACACACAAAAGGTAAATAAATAAAATCCAGTATTTGCATATTTGTTTTATCCCCTTCCTCCCTTCTTTTCACTTGGAAGACAAATTTCAGATGCTCAAGCCAAGAGGAAAGGGGTGGCAGACAGTAGTGGAGACTGAATTCCCTTTAACTGCAGTAATTAATGTTATGTCTCATTGGGGAGAGATTAAGAAAAAACAGTGAGGAAAGTAAAAAAAAAAAAAAAATTATTTTGCTGTTAAAGATGCCCTTGAGCTGGGGAAGGGAGGCATTGAAGAGGGTCATGGTCAGCCAGTGTCCAGGGCTTTCAGAGAGTCAGATGGTGGACCCAGAGACACAGACACTGCCAGCCCTTTTCCTGGAAGCAAACCCACCCCAAAGCCACACACCAAGAGCCAAAATCACTGGAAGAAGCAATGAAATCGGGATTTACACAAACTCCCCGAGCTCCCATGGAGCCCAGAGGGGGTCTCGGCTTTAAAGGCAGAGCAGGAACAACCAGCAAAGTCATAAACATCTCCAGAAATCCAAAATAATATTCCCATTAGAAGCTCAGCTGGGAGAGGTCTCACTGCCCACTAAAGCTTTGCCAGAGATGCTCCAGGCAAACCTTCCCTAACTTTCTGTAACTCAGCAGGAGGATGAGGAGACAGTGTAAAAGGAAGTGTTGGAGCCACTTAGAGATGGAAGGAAGGACTTTCCCATGTCTCCTCCTGTCCCCTGGCAGGAGATGCTGATGGTTGAACAGGGCTTGCAGCCCCAAAAATGCCACTGCAGTGTTGGGATGGCTGGGGTGATTTAGCTTGAACCAAGGGGGAAAGTAAAAGCTTGGGAAAGCAGCCTGGGGGCTCAGGTGAAATATTTCACCCAAGAAACAGAGACATTCACCCTCATTTTACCTTAGCTGCAAAACTCCATGTGGTCTTGAGGAGGAAAAACTCCCACCAAAACACACATTTCTCTTCTGCTACTAACTTAAAGCTTGGCTCGACTTCACTCAAAAATTTAATGATTCTTTAAAAAGACCAGGCAAAGTTTCAAGTCTGTGCTGCAATCCCAACCCAGGGAAGGAACAGCCAGGGCCTTCTGCTTCCCCAGGGACATGTGTGCAGCCCAGATCCCATCCAAGATCCACTCACTGCTGGGGCTTCAGCTCCTACTGAGAGGGTATCCAGATCTAAACGGAATGTAGAATTCTGGATTATTCTGTACAGGACACAATCTCCTGTCTTCCTCCTGCTTTTGCAGAGGGGCAGGAGAGGCTCAGAGCATGAGTTAACTGTCACAACAAAGCCAGGGGTTTTACTGTGTTATTGGCTTCAGTGAAATGTGGCAGAGCGTATCTTCACCAGCTAACCCGGGATTAGATTGCAAAAACATTTATTCTGCAATATGCACTGCGATGTTTCCAGCTCCATCCCCTCAGCATCACTGCTCCTGCACTCAAGTGAAGGCTTTGGGCAGGAATTTCTCAAAGAAACTAATTTCTTTCTCCAAAGCATCAAATAATCACAACATCGGGTTGCTTCTTTGAAAGATCAGCTTCAGCAAGGTCTGAGGACTGAATCTCTTTCTCTCTCCCTGCTAAAGAAAATCTGCAGTAATCCTGAGGCTCCAGAGAGAGTGTCCTGTTCCCTCCACCAGCCATGGGCCTCTGCTCCAAGGTGTGGGTTTGCCCACAGTAGCCAAGCATCCCCACACTCACACCAGGGATAGAGATTTTCACACCCCAGACTGCAGTTTTCCTATCTTCACTCTTTTCTTTGTCCTTCATTCATTTTTCAGGCAACCACCTCATAAGACACTGAAAGAAGCATTTAAAAGACAACAGAGCACATACCTGGTATGTTAATAAAAGGTCACACAAACACCTGAGATGGAGATATTCAAAGCATTTGGATCACGTTTTTACTTTTAGATCAGGCTTGCCCTTTGCAAGAGAAGGATATCACACCACAGTCCATACCTGCTCACTCGGTACAAAGCTTCAAGAAGAAATTATCAGACCCAAAATCTTATCTTTGTGCATGTCCAGACCAAGGAGACAAAACTTCTCACACCTCACCCAGCAGAGGCAGGAGTAACCACAGCCCTCCTCCCAACAGCTTTTTCCCTATCATCTGTTTTACTTCATTTTCTTAAAAAACAAGCAGTCTTCTTTCCTCCTGCCCAACCATCCAGAGTTCTCCCTCTCTGAAAACCCAACCGAGAAGGGATGCAGACATTTGAAAACCACACTTCTTACCACCACCCTCCCAAACTGTTGTCTCCTCAGATCCCACTGGCAGCTTTGACTCACCATGACCGAGATATGAAGAATGTGCATCTGCTCCTCCACTATCTCTGAAGGCTCCTGGAGGCTGGGGGGGGTGGCCTGGGAGAGCTGCTCCGTGCTGCTCATGGAGACGTGGAAGTAGAGGGTTCCATTCTCCAGCCACTGCTGCTTCCAGTGCACCAGGGAAATGTCAGCCACGGTCCCCGACATCTCTGCAGGGACAAAACATACACCTGAGGGTCAGTTCTCTCCAGGATCCTAAAAAGCAATATTTTTAGTGGTCCTGGAAATCGGGATTTTTGAGTCTTAGCTCTACCTAGTGCTGCTTCTGCTCTACAGGATGAGCTTGAGCATTGCTGTTTGGCCTCAGTCTGCTATTTCCCCCATATATGAACAGTAACAGATGTCTTCCTTGATAAAAACAAGGGGCTTACAAAGTGTCTTGGGATTTCTAGACTCGGAAAGCAGCAACAACCCATGGCACAAGGTGCCTTCAGCCTCCAATAGCCCTTCCAGCAGAAAGGCTGGAAGAAGCTCCTACAGCCAAACCCTGGAGAGATTTGCTGCTCAGGAGAGGCAGGACACTTGGTACCAAACAAATCACCAGTACATGCTGTGCTGGCATCCACAACAGAAACCTTCTTCCAAGTAGCACTACAGCTGTATTCAACTGGGACATTCCCAACACAAACTGATGAGCACCAGAAAGAAAACCACCAGGTTTGAAAGAAATCTATTGATCTTGGGGCTGCATGTCTGTGGGTCTTCTGCTGCAGACTTCTGTTATTTTACATCTCACCCCATCTTGATTTGCAGCATTAAGCACCCTGGGAGATGGGATTCTAGCATCCTGGAACATCCATCCACTGTGGCAGCTTCCCCTAAGCTGGGGATGGACTAAGACCACCACTTCTGATATATCCTTCAACAACCCCAGCACTAGGTAATCAAAAGCCAGCTCCAGATCCACAGTCTCCAGCAAAGTGTGGGTGCCAGCAGCCTCCAAGGCTCAGCTGCAGCTCCTGGCTTGGGCAGGCAGCAGCAGACAGAGGCAGGAGTGCTGACAGCTCCACAGCTGCCTGTCAAGTTTTAAAGGGTTTTCTGCAAAGAACCAATTTGGCAGTTTAGCAGCTGAATCAAAATAAAAAATTAAAGAAAAATACTAGTGCAAAATGAGCCAAAATATTTCTCCTTTCACCACTACTTTTTTGCTGTTTGTTTTTCCATTTGCAATGTAAGCGATGGGAAGCAAATCAGGTCCTCGTAGTCACCAGGCCCACAGCTTCAGCAGTCACCTGCTTTGTGTGAGACTCAAAATTCCATTCCTTCCCATCTGGGAATAACAATAGGCTATAACAGACTGTGACTTGCACTCTGTACAGTGTGTCTGCTTTAGAAATGCTGACAGGATGCGTTCAGGCTCCCCTGAAACCACGGTGAGAATGGAAACAAGGGCTTCCTCCTCCACACCCTGGCCTCAGAGGTCACCAGGGGGGACAGGGTTTGTTCCCCTGTGGGCAAAATGGCCAGGAAACACTGGTGGCATTTTGCACTTCATCTTGGACCCAGCTGGGCAAAACCACATTCAGTTCCAGTTCTCCCAGTGGCGATGAAGGAATGAACAAACCCAGCTGAGGTTGTCCTAGAGTCATTCACACCTTTCAGGACAAGATGCTTCAAAAGTCACTTGGGTGCTGGCTCACAAGCAGCCACAGATCCTACAAGACCAGGCATTTCTACAGACCCACATCCCAAACCAGCAAAACAACCCTTTCAGGCTCTCAGGACCAAATTTTCTTACCCCTGAAATCAATACATTTCCCAGGAGCAAAAGATTCTCCAAAATCAATCTTTCTCCATTTTTTTTCCCCCTTGAGCACATATTTTTGCACGGGACATTTCAAAAGATCACAGAGAACATTTCTGGGATGTAGGCAATTTCTTTGGATTCTAGCCTAGACTGGAGATAAGCCTGTTTCATTTTCAAAAGGTCTCTTCCGAAAGTAGAAACTTCAATTTCACATTCATTTCACAATTTTAAGCAAACGCAGCAGCAAGGCAATTTCTGTCAAAAGCTGAACTTGCCAAGCCTGGGTACCATTTACAACCCAGTTATAAATACCTGCATGTTCTTCAACCCTGAAGCTCGTGTTGCAGGAATTCTGCATTCCTGAGCCAGGCATTGCTAAGACATCACGAGCCTTCAATCAGATTCGCTGCTGCCAAAAAAAGAAAGTACTTTTCAAGCCCTTTTAGTTGCCGAATCCCTCAATATCCAAACACAGGAAAGTTTCTTGGCCTCATATGCTTGACATGAATATTCCACTGCGTGTGTTTCACTGGACAGGGGTTGTCACTCCACTGGTTACACAGTCCTTAGAGCATCCATAGCCCTGCCATCAGAGAGGATGCAACACTCTGGCGGAAGATTGCCTCTTATCAGAGCTTTCAAAGGCTTTTGGAACAAATTAAGGGCACTCCCACAGGAAAACAGAACGAGGTGCAGTTAAGGTTTTAAATGGGCAGCAATGCAAAAGCGCTTGTAGTCAATAGTTATTTTAAATCTCAGCCCCTAACAGACAGGGAGATCTCAGCCAGGGTTCAAACACAGCTTTGTGGGTAAAAGACCGAGTAAAACAGCCAAACAGACCATGAAACATCTGCCGTGCCATCTTCTTCCCTCCTCACTGCACTCGAGAGACCGCAGAGACAGAGAATCCTCCATTCCCCCAGCAGGCAGCCAGACCCCCTCTCCATGCCAGAGGAGAGCGCCCAAGGAACCCTCAGCATAAGAACAGAAATGGCTCCTCCCCAGCCTCACCTGCTCTTCATCTCCCATCATGATGCTCAGCAGAGCCCAGGAACAGCTCTGCCTCCCCCCATGCCCACCACCCTCCCCCCTCACCCACCCATGTGCCGAGGGCACAAGGGGCATAGAGAGCACTTTCTCTTTTTTTTTTTTTTCCCCCCTTCCTCTGGTACCTTCTGGATACCAGACAACCACAATTTCCATATTTTCCTTGGAAATTAAATAAGTGATCCAAACAAAACCCTTCTCAGGGCTCAGCCCCTGACCCTGGGATAGTGCCCATCAGAAGGTCAAGGTCAGGAGAGGCAGGGACAGCAGCAACCACAGCAAGATCCCTTCCAACTCATTCTCTAATTCCATTTTTTCCCTTCCCTGTCGCTACAACCCTTACATATAAACATTTCATTGAAGTCTTCAACTTGTATTACAATCAAACTTAAAAGCAAAAGGGCCTAAATGCATTTGGTTGGGAACCAAGACGATTCCCATAAAAGCAGATTATGCTGACATGATGAATATGAAATGAAACAGCAGATATTTAAGCTGGAGGATTGTTACTCAGTGCCTTCAGGCTCCTGGATGCCCTACCCACCTCTTGCCTCTCCCAGCCTGTGTTATGGAAGGCAGAGAGCAGGCAGAGATAGCCTTTTCACCTCTGCCTGCTCCAAGGCAGGCTGCCAGGCTTCAACTATTCACTACTCCCCCCCTCCCAGACTCCCCCAACCTTATGCAATGCTTCAACATTCATCAGTTATTCGGGAGGTTGCAGCCCTGCCTTGTCTGTCACAGAGGTTTGCAAAGCCTGTTTTGTGTATAATTGGCTTGTTCTTGCTAATCTGCAATGATTATTGTGGGTTTTATTTAATTCTTCAAGGTCATTATTAAAATAAGCCACTTTACTGATAGAAGTTCATCCCCTCCATGGCTCCCCACTCCCAGATAACCAAACCCTCCTTCTGCGTCCTGCTGGGACCCTGGGACCTGCCAGACAAGTTCTTAACAAGGACCAAATCCTTGGTGTGACGGGTAGGAAGCCTGTGAGTAATTTCCATGTATGGATCCAGGCTCCTCCTGCCTTCTTCCTCACCACCTGCTTCATCCCAGCAGGATCTGCACCCTGCAGCCAGACTTCATCAGCTCACCTGCACAACTCAGCATCTTAATCTGTTGGCAGGGGGGAAGCTGGAGATCTGTTCAGTGATTATATTTCCTTTTACAGCAGGCTCAGAAACATGATCCCACCTTGTACAAAAAGCCAGCGCTGTCCATTCTATCCTCATCTTCTACCCTGTGTGTCACCTCTACTCCTGCTATTAGTCCAGGGGCTCTTCTGAGTTAATATTCTCCAGAGGCACCAACCTCTGATGAAGTGTTAGTTTATAGATTCTTCAGTGCTAGCTACCACTTATGCTAATAAACCAAATTTATGCAGAAAGTCATAAACACAGAGCTCTCCCCAGTGCCCTTGCCAGCAGAGGATTGCTCCCTGCAGAATAGATTATCACTCTCTGTACAGACTAGCTCCAAAACAACTCTAGTAATGGGGCTTCCCCCATGCTCCCCAGGGAACTATTCTTCATTCAAACAGGCCCTAACAGTTCTAAGGGTTTGGGTCTTTTGGTGTCAGTGTGGTGGGTTTTTTTATTTGAATCATTAGTCCGCTTCATTATTACTTTTTTTCCCCTTCCCCTCTGCTCATTTTTAGCATGTTCCTTTCCTTTTACATCTACTCCCCCCACAGTACTCCCTTGGGCAACACACAAATGCAGCTGCGGCTCGTAAAGAGTAATAGAAAAGCTCAGAAGTTTAAGAAAGGAAAAAAAAAAAAAAGATTACAAGCTCTCTCTGATCAGCTCTTTCAAAGCCCCTGTCTGTGAGGAACACAGAGCTGCACCTGCAGGGCATTTCAGAGGTGGCTTCAGTGCTGTTCGTGTCTGTTGGGACACAGTACATGTCCAGGGATGGTCTGGATGGAGGAAGGTTTCAGGGAGCCTTGGGGGCTCCATGGGGCAGCCCACCAACACTGGGCAGGCTGGGAGGCTCTCCCTCTATCTCGTTTGCCCTGCCTGCAGCATCACGTCTGACACTGGCAGCCCTAGCCTGTTGCTGTTTTAATGATGGATTAAATGAGACAGGTTTTGATGAAGTCAGTACTGGCTTGAGAACTTCAGGAACGTTCATGGGACCAGCATCTCTGCTATATCAGAGCAGGGAACTCTGCTCAGCCCTGAGTCCTCCAAGGAGCCAACCTGCCCCACTCCAGGTGCCAGCCTGCACCTATAGCCACAAGGGACATCCCTCCATCCCTGCCTCAGTCTTCCTCGTGACTCCAGCACATCTGAAAAACCCAACTTGGCTCCTGCAGGACCACTACGGGCATTAGAGGGTCTATTTCTACTACACATCCAAGGGAACAACCTTTGAAAGCCTTCACCAGCCAGCCAGGCAAAAAAAAAAAATAATCCCTACTTAATCCCCAAGCCCAGACACAGCTCAGCTAAGATGAGGTGCTGGTGCTTGGAGTGCCATCATCTGCTGCAGCAGATCACTGCCTGCACAGTGACACCAGAGCTTTGCTTGGAGCCTGAATGGATCTGAAGTGTCTAATAACACAACCAGAGGCTACTGAGCAAGAACTGCTGTGTGTGATAACCACTCACTTGATTTTTCACAGCAATGAGGGGAGCACGAGGGAGGCAGCCAGGCAGGCACAGCCCTGGGTATCACCTGCACGCTGCCTCATGGAAATGGGGTTGGGTGGGTTCTTCTGATATTTTATTCCAAGTCCCACAGCAAAAGAGCAAAGGTGCTCAGCCAGCCCCAGCCTGCCTGCATCTCTCCTGCTTTCTTTGCCTTGACAAGGCATTTGCCAGCGAGGCTGGGGTGGTGATGCCCTTTTCCAGGATGGCAGCAGAACAGCCCCAGGAGTCACTCTGGCATTAAATAAGTCTTGTGCAAAGAGAAAACATTCAATCTTTGGAAAACTACCCAAACGTCCCTCTTCCCTGTGCAGGTGACAGCAGTGACTGCAACTTTGCCTCTGAGTTTCTGCAGGAGTTGAGGGCTGGGAGCAGCTCAGCAGAGAGGGGTGGGCAGCAAGGGGCAGAGCAGAGCTGTCACACAGGCCAAGGGACAGGCCAGGCAGTGGGGACCACATGTCTCTTCCCTGCAAGCTGAAGGGCAACATGACCTATTCAAGTGTCTTAAAGAGCAGTGCAAAGCCAGGCAGAGTTCCCAACAACACAGAGTGAGCGCTGCCTTCATTTTACAGCATCCGCCTGTTCTGCACGGCGGCCTCGAGGGGTGAGCATCACTCAGACCTTCAGTCAAACCAGCCAAGTGCTTTAAAGCCTCCATGCATTTTCAAATGTCTGTCTTTGGGAAACATGCCTCTTAAACTGGTAAGGTAGCTTGATAGCTCAGGGTGCTGCTCAAACTGTGGAGCAAAATAATTTTTCTAGCCCAGCTCCTCCCTGGACCTCTGCTTCCAGTAAGCACTGAGAGGTCCCAGAAGAAATTAGGACACACAGCAATACAGAATGGGGAGAGAAGAAGAAAGCAAGGAAGGAGAAGGTCTTGGTGCTTTCTAGAGAGATAAAGACTAGGGTGTTCCACTTCCTGAGAGCTGGACATATTTTTCCAAGGGGAAGGAGCTAGCAGTACAAAGGAGAGGAGCTGGCTGCTGGCTGGGCACTTGCAAGAAAAAATTAGTAGTGGCTAACTTGGGCTCTTCAGCCTATGTGTCACCCACAGCACCAGATGAGTTCAAAGTAGCCTGAAAATTCTGGGTGTACTGTCAGACAAAAAGGCAAAATATGAGTTACCAGGAATGAACATTTGCTGGAGCTCCTCCATGTAAATCATGCTGGGGCTCCTGCACTAAGAGGGTCCTTTCCTTTGCTGTCCTGGCTGTCATTCACTATGGTTAAAAAGGATTAAGGATCTCTTCTCTGAGAGTGGCTTTTGAGTGCTCACTCCCTGCCTTCAGTTCCCCAAAGCCTCCCACCAGGTGCCCAAGTAGCCGGGTTCTGCTTTGGCTACACACAAACCCCAAACTCCAGCCCTTCATCCTTATTTTCCCCCCTCATCAAGTTCACATCATTTCCTATCCCCTATCCCATTAGGAAAGGCTAATCCATGTTCCTGTTACTAGGGGACCTGGTGCCCCCATCACTACCACATCACATCCAAAAGCAGCATTGTTTACCCATGGTTAACCCATTTAATGTCCTAACAGCTGTCCTTGGGGAAAGCTGTGCAGCACTTGCCCCAATCCAGACCCCTACACTGAGAAAGAAGAGACAGGGATTATTTCCATCCTTGATCAGCACACACAAAGGTCGTGGGAGAGAGGCAGAGGAGGATGAATCCTTGCAGCCTCATTAGAGGGAAAGAAACTGTTTCTGCAAATAATAATTGATTTCTAAATTTATCCCCTAATTAAATAGGTTCCCTGGATGAATTTGCATGCTGGCTGCAAGGTGATGATTTAGTGGCTGGCTTCCTGCAGGAACACATCAACACATGTTTGCAAATTGTCTCTCTTCCAGATTCAAAGGTGGGGTGATCACCTCCCCACACCAGCACACCCAGAGCAGATGGGTCCCTCCTGCCACCTGGAGCTTTCAGCAATCCAAGCCAAGCTGTCCACCAGCCCAGGTTTACCAGAGCCACACACAGGGGAGAAGGCCATTTGTCACCTGGCTTGTCACTGGTTCCTGTGCTCCAACCCAGCAGGGACTCTTCCATGGACCAGCTCAGGGGACCCATCCCAAACACAGTGTGCAACTCAGCCCCTGCCTAAGTGGGAGGCCAGCTGGAGGACTTTTTTGGCAGGCAGCAGCTGGCAAACTATGGCAGGACTGGAAATTCACAGCCTAAACTGAGCACATAGTAGTGACAAGAATGAGAAACATTATCTCCAAAACATGCTCTCGCTTCCTACATCAATTCCATGGCTGTTCTTGTCTCGTCGCTTTGACTTTTTCCTACAGACCCCATCAGCTAATAAAACCTCAAGAGACGGATCCTGGAATAAAACCAGGTTACAAGCTCTGCAAAAATTAAACACATTTATCACTCTTCTGCTGAGAGCTCCTTTTGGAAACCAGAGAGCCCTGATATTCTCAGGCAAGCATCAAAGGACTTTGGACGTGAGAACACCACCTTAGCCTGAAAAGGACACAGTGCTGAGCAGCCATGCAGTGTTAAAGCCCACAGTAATTAACTCCTGCTCTCCTGGTCCATTAGTATGGGGCTTTTGCCTGGCACTGGCTCAAAGCCCTCCTCTCCCCAGAAGAGAAGCACTTGCCTGCATCTCCTCACCATCTTCTGCATGTCAGCAGCATCGCCTTTCATCTCCTCTTCCCTCCTGATTTGGGTGTTGGGCACACAGGTCCATCTCCCCATGAGGCTCCAGCCCTATGGTACTGAGTCTCTGGGACCTCCAGAAGTAGATCATCCCTCCTGATGCCCTCTCCACATTGGGATCCTGCTCCTGGGACATGCAGGAGCCCTCCATTCAACCCTTGGCTCTGCCACTCCAATGAAAAGATCAAAATGATCAAGATCTGAGTGGCTATTCTGAGGTTTCAAACCTTACCCTGGTCTGTGGTAGAAAAAAACCAAAAAACAAAAAAACCCACAACAAAACAGTGTATAAGCTTCCCCGTGAGGGAGAGGGGAAAATAACCTCTCCACCTGTCCCTTCCAGAAACAGGGAATGTAGGTGGCAATGAAAGGGTGAAAGACAAGCACCAGGCACACGTGGACACCTAGTCACATCCTCCTCATCAAAGAAATGCCAGAAGATAGGATTTCCTCCTCCCCACACTCCAAAGAAGTGTTCAAAAATGGAGCATCTCCATGGTATTTTGGATTTCTCATCACTTTGGGATGAAAAGTACCTCATTAAGTGAGTTCTCAATCAAAAAATCACTACCACAGACGGAGCTCAGGCCCTAACCTACTTCTGCACTCAAAAATAAAAAATCCATTAGGTGGCTAAATACTTTAGGAGCTGCGTCCCTTCATCTCCCTGCTTTGGTTCTCCATCTGTAGCAGAGCATCCTCCTTTATAAATTGCCTCTGAGAGCCTCAGATCTCTTCTAAAAGAAAACAGTATTATTCACAGGATAGGAAAGAGATGCAAGAAAGCTAATTAGTCCTGGTACAGAGGAGTTTTGAACATACAGCATTTAAATGAAGCCTGATTTTTGGATCACAGTGCTAAAATCTTCACACTGCACCACTGGTTTTCTCTTTCGGAGATGCCTTTTTTTCTCACCTTGAGCATTCTTAAAGGCAAAGAAAATTCCTTTAGGTACCAAAGCAAATTCATAAGCTAGCTCTCCGTCACTTACAAACTTGAGCCCATTAAAACTCCATTAAAACCAGAGCAAGATGAGTCCTTGAGGCCCCATTCCCCAAGGATGTGTGCACATAAAGCAAGGAAAATGTGTGGTTATTAGAGTTTAGCTTTATTATTTTCATAAAACACACTGAAGATTGTGTTTACGATTCTGGAGAAAATAAAAGCCTCTCTCCAATTGTTAAAATAATGAGCACAAGATACTCCAGTGACTGCTAAACAATCAAACACTTTGGACTTGCACAGCACCCTCTACTTAGATTTCAGAAATGTCTGTATGAGAGTGAAAACAAGCCTGGATGTGTGAGGGATAAATCCAGCATCCCCCTTCATAGCCAAAAGAAGCAGCATAACCTACACTGTCCTTGCATGAGGCTAAATTACATGGACAGGAAGGCAACTGCTCAAAACTGATCACAAAATTGCTTAAAAGCCAGTTCTCCTGATTTTTCAGTAACATCCCAGTTTCTGGAGGATCAAATCCCATTTGGAAGCCAGACTTGAAGATAAGAATCATTTAAACACACTCAAAACCAAACAGAAAAGTAATCTTAATCTTAGCTGGTTCTTTCTCTCTGACCCCTGCACAGATCACTCACGAAATCTCAACACAATATTCATATTTTAAGGAGGGATTTTGCCTGTCCCATGTGCCTACCACTCTGAGGGTCTTTTGCACCCTCTGCATGAGGCATTTCTATTCATCACTGAATCCAGACAGACACACAGCATGGTCCAAGGAACCCAACACCCTCCATCACTTCTTCTCCTCTACATCCAGCCTGGTGGAAGGACAAACCAAAGGGATTTCCTTCCCCTGCCTTTAAATATTACAAATACTATATGAGGTTATGAATTATTGAATGGAGCTGTCTCTTCAGCTTAGCACAATGATGATGGAAGGGAAATGTGGACCACAGGGGGGCCATATCCCCCACACAGGAGCAGGGAAAGGAGCCAAGGGGCATGACCAAGTGGGATCTTTACCCAACTGCTTAGCATCTCTGCCCATCCATCAGAGCCTGACACCTGCCTGGCACCACTTGTCTGCTGGGGATTGAATTAACTTTGGAAGATGCTGAAGGAAATAAATCTTTCACCACAATGACCTGAGAGGAGAGGGAAGCTCCTCAGACATGTGATCCCCTCCATATTCCTGCACCCCTACTTGAAAACCTGGGCTGCCCCAGGACCTGAGAGCCTCTTGGCCAGGTCTAAAGGTTAAACAGGACAGGTTGACCCAGCAGATCTTCCTTGGGGCTCCAGCACAAGGGGACTGACCAGGAATAGGGATGGAAAAAAGCCAGCAAGGGTGGAAATACTGAGAAGCTGGTGGCAGAGTCCAGCATTCAGATAGTTTTACAGAGGCTCTCTGAAAGGTATTACTGCCAGCTCTAAACCAACATATTTGTATCAGTTGTTGGGGCTTGTAATAAATATCAACTTTTAAAATTATTATTATTTTCCTAGAGCCATGTTAGATAGCAGATGTCTGAAAACTAAAAGAGCAGCCTAAAAAAAAGCTTCAGTTCCATTCCTTCTGTTATCTACATTAATTTGAAGGCTCCTCAGAGACACAGGTCAGCTCTGGGGCAGCACTGCCCTGGCTGCATCCATCCCAGAACTGGCACAACATAAAAAAAACCACCTCCTGCTCCTCAGACCCACCTTGCTGATTAACAGTTTCTAAGAAGCACATAACAAGAACGAATTGACACATAACTGATTACAAAAAAACCCACCAGATACCATACACATAGACAGATCTTCATGCTGAGGCAGAACTGAGTTTCCAACTGAACCCCAAAGCCTCTGTGCATTCTAGCCCATCAATACACCCTACAACTGATGAGAATGGAGCAGTTTCCGGGGCCTTTATATTCTGGGAAAAAAACCAAACCAACCAACAAACAAACAAAAAAAAAAAGGACATCACCTAACCAACACACTACCCCAAAGAGACCCCAAAGAGTTTTATGAAAAAAAGCCCTTCTACCTGTAAAAAGCTGAGAATCCAGATTTTCTGCCAGAGTTCAGAGTTTTGCCACCCTGGCTGACCTCGATCATCCCATCACAACCTATCTTGCCACCTGCACTCAGTTAAGATCCTCTAAATGAGCAATTAAAACCAGTGCCTTCCACGAGAAACAGGTGGCACCTCTGCTAGGGCCAGTCCTGCCCTTTGCCTCTGCAAAATGCAACTTACCCCCTTCCTGCCACAACCCTGAGGCTGCTGAGCTCCTGCCTGGCAAATCCTACCTGCTGCTTTTTTTTTTTTTTTTCCCGTTCTGGATGTTAATGGAAAGAAATGTCTGGATCCATTCGAAATGAATTATACTCCAGTAATTGCAGCAGCTATAGGGCAGTATTAGGTCAAACTGCCCTTTTTGTGCTGTGTCTCAAACAGCAGAGATGATGAATGGGCTCGTTTCCAGCAGAGCTGGATGCTCACAGGTCCAGGTGAAGCCCATGCAAACCTCAGATGCTCACTGCTCTGCTACCGCATTGCTGGTGCCTGCCAAGTGCTTCCTTTCATAAAACATCCAAACTCACACTATATAAACACAATTTTGGCTCCCCTCTCTTGTTGTCACCATCCCAAAGGTCCTCGGCAGGCAGCCTCCCCATGCCAGCCCTCAGGCTCTCCTCTCTGGGCTGCATTTGGTTGCTTAAGAAACCTCCATCACTCCCCCTTCCCCTGCCTCACATCAGCCCAAACTGGAGATTCCTTCCCTTCCTCCCCTCCCATTCTAACTCTGTGTTAATTATTAAGATAGAGTGGGATTGAAGAGACTAATTACCACTGTAAAGTTACTCTCCTGAAGGCTGATAAGGGAAGTAATTAGGATGGACAAGCATGGATTACAGAGCTCTAAATCTCTCTCTCTTGTCAAGATAATGCTGCTGCCCAGCCTCACTAACGAGTCCATAAGGCAAACACAAAGCAGTTGTGGAAACCAAGCAGAAGGCTGGACCATCACAGAGCAGAGACCCTTCATGCTGCAACAGGAGATCACTTCTCCAGCAGCTCCAACATGCAACCCCCAGGATCTCAGCACAGGTGGCAGCTCACACTTGTCTGTCACACTGGGTTAGAACTCTGGGTGGCTGCCACACACCCACCAAGCTGCTCCTGCTCTCCTTTGTTCCCAACTCTTGTCCCTTCTCCCAGACAAGCAGGGCAGGGGGGGTCAGGGAGAAGTGTTTGCCCCATAAACCCAATGCATCTTCACAGTCAGTGAGCTGATATGATCCTTCAAATCACCACACCCAACACCTTCCCCCCTCTGGACACCACATTTTTGGCTGCTTTGCCTTCGTCCAGTTTCTTCTCACCTCCCCAGTTATCAGCTAAGACAAGAAGCACACTTGAGCAGTACAAAGAAGACAGCAGGATGTCATGGGACACATGTCCCCTTGACACGAGGGCAATGGGTGACATTTCAAGGTGTCACAGAAGTGTGCAACTGCCCTGGGAACACGATTGCTTGAAGCAAAAGCCCAGGGCCTGAGAAACCCCAAGATGACCAACCCCATGCACATCTCCAGCCACCTTCCATGCCGTGTCCATCACCTTCTTGGCCCAGATGGAAGAAACCTCACAGGTGAGGTGCAGCAGGAGCAGCTCAGGGGATGTGGATTGAAGCTCAACCTCCTCAAAGCTGAACCAATGCTTCACACATTTTGTGCTCCACAGCTCCCAGACCCCCCCAGCCCTCATCCCATCACTCTGCTGACCCCAGTCCTTCACATCTCACACCCATTCCTTATGCATACACACAGATTATTTTCTTGTAACAATTTCAAGCACCCTGCACTAGAACATTTATAACTAATACATATTCTAATATTCCCATTCACCTGAGAGACTTGAAACTTTCCTGGCTCATTTGTCAGATTTTAAAATTTATTTATTTTTAAAATACCTTCTTCCCCTCAGGCCAGTCAAATCAGTCCAGTTAATGTCAATTTCCACAGACACGGTAAGTCATCTCAAGGTCATTTTTGGCTTATTTTCCAGTTTTAAGTCTGGAGGATTTTGCAGGATTTGCAATTGAGGCTTCTGGTTATCTGCTACATGCTGAAATAAAAAGGAACTGGCTGAGGAGAGACAGTGATGAAGCATCTCATTGACACTCAGGTAATTAAGGAGAAACAAACATGTTTGTTGGCTGAAACAAGGGGGAAAATGATGCAAACCACTTTATTCTAACAAGGAAGGGAGAAGGGAGGAAAGGAAAAGCAGCAACTAAGGGGATTCCATCAGAAGTATATCCTTTGCTCAAGCCCAAACCTTTCCAGGGTGTTTGCACTTCAGTGGGAAGGTTGTCAGGTATCATGGGGAGGCTTTTGTCATTTCTGATCAGAAAGACAGCACTAAAAAGAAATCCACTAAACTGCCAAACATGGCTTTTGTGATACATGAGACAGGCAGGCTGACACACCCCATTTTGAAGTGGAGTAAAAACTTATTTTTATTTATTTTTATATATATATATACACACGTGTGTGTCCAAAGGGCTCATGAGCATCAAAGCCTGGCTTTTTGCTACAGGGCAGCCCAGTCTCCCCTTGGCCAGCCTTAGCATTAAAATCCAGGGACCAATTCCCTGGGGAAACTGGTAACTCCCAGTGTTAGCCCAGCTCAGGGCCAGGAGCAGACAGTGGCAGGGCCACACTGAATAACAACATTCCCAGTGAACTTCAGCCCTCAGCTCCCAAAGTGAGCCTAACACAGAGGCTTCAATCCGTTACAAAATTATGTATTAATTTTTGTGGTTTTTTTATTAATATCACAGTGGCAGACAGAGTAATGCAATCAAGGCTGAGCCACACATCTTCCCAGGTCCACCGGGACCTTGGGTACAAGCCTGGTTTTGTTTCTTTCCAAGGGAACAATCAAGATACAGGACTCGCAGCTCAAATCACAGCAGCTCTCCAGGGGCAGGCAGCAGTAATTAGTTTGTGTGCTTTGGAGGCACTTTTGGTTTCAAGCCCTGCTCAGGGAACCTGGCTGGAATAATCAAGCTACTGGGCAGTGAGAGCCCCAGCCCTGATGGTGGGTGCTGAATCAGCCACGAGCTCTCAAAACTTGGCCTTGTCCCACCAATTCTTTGCTAACCAAAAAGCACTGTACTCCAGGATGGTTTTTTTTCCCCATGGGCAAGCATCCTACAGAGAGGACTAGAGATGAAACTCCTTAAAACAAAGCAAATTCTATACTAGGAGTGACTCACCCCACTTCCCAGCCCCTGGAGATGTCCTGCCCCAGGCAGAATTCACCTGCTCCAAGGTACCCCCACCATTTCCCCAGGCTCACAAGAGCCTGGAGACCCTGGGAGAGGCCAAACCCACAGCCCCCAGCAGCACCCAGGCTCTAAGGAGGATGAGGAGCACCAGTGAGACCATCACTGGACCACAGCATCCTCAACCTCAGTTTGAGTTCCATTTCAAGCAAGCTTCAGATTTCCTTGGACTGGTTTGGACACAGCTGTCCAGTGCTATAGATCCTTCACTCAACAACAAGTTCTTTCCCCTGGTTGTGCAGGGAACCTTGAAAACCATGAAACATGCTTAGATGCAGCCACCAGTGAGTACCCAGGCAGCCCCCAGCAGAGACCTGCACACCTCCAGCTGCTCAGGTCAGGTCCTTGCAAGATGCTAATCCTGTAAGAGTACAGCTGAAGTCAGGACTATTTTCCTGCTGACTGTGAAATTGATGGAGAGAGAGAAAAAAAGAAAAAAAAAAAAAAAAAGGAATATATTGCTAGGTACATTTGTTCAAATATTGCACTACCAAAGGCAGATTGGACAGCAGAGCACAGTAATGAGATTAAGTAATTTTTCTGTTTGCTGAAAGCATTAAGGGAAAAAAACTTCACATGTTTACTGTGAACATAATGTTTCGTTTGCCAATTAGTTCTGATATAGTAAAGGCTTGAAACAAAGCAAAAAAAGCTTAAATTTCAAAAATTCTTATGAAATCACTGCTGAGACAAATGTATTTATTAAAAAAACAAAAAACAACAGAAAACAAAACACCAAAAAACAATAAAACCCCACAACCAAACAAACAACAAAAAAAACCCCAAAACAAAAAAAAAACATTCCAGCACTGCATTATCCCTGAGAATGCCACTGGTACTGTACAGGAGAGGAAAGGGAAACCCACCCGAACTGGGGGGTGTGTGAATGGGCTGGTGCTGCCCCCCCATTCCCAGAGCACACCTCACATCTTGCTGGGCAGCATCTGCACACCAAGATCTGCACAAAACGAGATGCTCCTGGCCAGCACCCACCACCCACAGCATCCTGGTCATGGCTCCAGCATCCTGCCCCTGAAGGAGCCTATTTTCCAAGCCAATGCATCCCAGAGCTTGGTTATTTAACATTGATACAAGACTCTTGTCACCTGGGGGTCAGGAGGGACCCAGTGCTTGCCCTCTGCTCAGTCCCAGTGATTAGCAGTCAAAATTAAGACACAAAGCAGTGCCTAGAAAATCCAGGGGAGAAACACAGCCAGTAGGTAATATTCAAAGGGAAAAGAAAAAGTTAAATTTGCAACTGAAGCCACCTTCTATCTGTTGTGTAAAGGGTTCACTGCTGCCACCTCTGGAACACTGTGCTGTCAGGGGCTTCTCATCTCCCTTCTGCTGTTTTTAGGGTGAAGAGACAAGGGAAGCTGGCCCAGCTGACAGCCCTCACCACTGCCAGCCAGTTCCTCACTTGGGACAACCCGTGTTTTGAGCCCGAATCAGCCCCTTCTCAGGGGGTGACCTACAGAGAAACCCTAAAGCTGCTGGTGGCTGCATTCAGCATCCTGCAGAGCCAGCCAGGAGCCACCGAACCCTCCTCAAGCTTCACCCCACTGCCTCCTGCTCCTTCTGAACTTCTCTTTTGCTAACAGACCTCCAGGCATTCTCTCCTGCCCTGCTTTTTTAAGGCAAAGCCCCAAAACAACCCCGAGCTCAGAGAAAGAGCTTCCCTTGGCAGCAACCCCAGGGGCTGTGCCTCCCTCCCACCACCCCAGCTTGGAGGAAGGGCTGCAGGACCAGATGTACCAAGACATGAGAGGTTTAAGAGGCTCCTCATCTACATGGAGCTGTGAGGCTGCGGGGAAGAGGGAGCAGCAGGGAGATAAGTACTCACTTCTGCACACGGTGCAGAGGAGGATTAGATACTTACAAATATTTTATCCTAGCTAAAGTAATTGCACCACTTGTTCTTATGAGTCAGAGCTATTTATTTTCATGCTTCAGGGCATCAGTTGATCACACCAGCTGAGGTCAGGCAGAAATTCCCATCGCTCCTGGAAGCGTTTTGCATATTGCAGGGAAGTGCCTTAGCACAAGGTTCCACAGCCTGGCTCTCTCCTCCTCCCAGCTCGATTCAGTCCCTACAAGGTGCAGAGGACACACCAGCAGAAAGGACTTCTCCACCTTAACCCTTCCAGCATGACCCAGAAACAAGTCACTGCTCTCACCAGCTTCATTTCTGCTGGTGGATCCCATGGATCCCTTGGGTGGAGGATGTTTCAGTACCTTTTGGTACCATCACCACATCCAGCTGTGCTCCAGTCTCCAGGCAGCAACTGAGCAGACAGACCAGTAGAAAGAGCATCCAAATGAGAAGAAATGGTATTGGTTGTACAGAAGACAAAAATAAAGCCAGCTCCTTTTGACCCTGAGCACAGGAGCCAAACTGAGGTCATCAAAGCTCATTTTGGTGGCCAGTGGCTCCTTGGCCTCTGCTGGGAGAAGACACATCCATGAATGGATGCAGAGTTCTAATTGTGTCACCGAGAACCCTCCCAAAGACCAACACTTGGCCAGCATTAATAAATAAAAACAAGCAGCCTGCATATGGAAGGGGCAGAGGAATGCAAGAAAACAGCCACAAGTATTGGATGTGGGAAAAAATTACCTCCCTGTGCTCCCTCACTGTGCTACTGACCCAGCTCCACTAACTCCAAAGCATTTGGGAATGGTCTTGGAAAGAAACAGCCATTGAGGTCTGAGCACTAAGCATGAAATGAAGCAGCAGAGAACAGCACTGGCCAAACACAAGGTTCCCTTAATACAAACATCATGTTGGAAGCTTGTGGAGTGTAACACATGCAGGTGCCAGTAGCCCCTCCAGCAGCAGGAAGGTGAAAGAACAAGGTGGTTCCCAGTATTTGAGCAGTGGAACAGGCTCCCCAGGGAAGTAGTTATGGCACCAAGCCTGCCTGACTTCAAGGATGATGGTCTCAGGCACATGGTATGATTCTTGGGGTACCCTACACAGTTGGAATTGGACTTGATGACCCTGATGGGTCTCTTTCAACTTGGCAGATTCTATGATACTCTAATATCAGATGTTGTGCATACAAACCCAGTCAAAGAATGTCTCCTACCACACATCCAGCTTGAAATACCTCTGGGAGCTGTGGCAGTACAGGATCACTCCCCTATCCCCTTCCTTTCATGGTGCTCATCTCCTAAATTCATCCTAAATGTCCTCCCAGCCAGCATTATTTCACCTCCTCAGCCCTGCTCAGATGCTCACCAGCAGGCAGGTATCCTATGTTTCCTCATCTGTGCTTCACTGATCCCCGTCAGTAATTACACTGCTGTGGCAGCAGCTCCATAACTTTAATTAGAAGACAATTCCTGTTCTAATCCCTGGTTTTGACTCACTACTGCAGACCCCCCTCTCCCTTGGCTCCCCCAACCTCTCAGTCGGTCATTTCAGGAGTGAAGTCATGCAGAAAAGGAGGAGTTTAAACAATTAAGTCTAATGATAATACAGATAGCACTTTCACACAGATGTCTGAATAGCACTTCAAGGGCAGGACCACAAACCCAGCCTCCTCTCTGAAGCTTTGCAGTTTCTTATGTCATCAGGAGCAGCATCAGGATCCTTTCTGGAAATTTACATTTGTTCACTTTCCAAGCAAATAATTTTATGTTTGTCATTTCCAAAGCTCTGGGACATATTATCTTTACTCTTGGCATCTCACCTTCCAGCAGATCCCACTGGAAAGATGATGTACCAGCAAACTGCACATAGGGCTGCAAGCTCACTGACACCTCCATACCCAGAGCATCCCATCCCATCCCATCCCACCCACATCCAGGTGATATCCCTGCTGAGGCAGCCAGTGCAAAGAGAGAGCATCAGGGAAGAAAAGCCCCTCAATTCAGAAATCCCAAGTTTCACACACAGATCTTCAGCTCAACTCACTTGACTTCACCTTTCATCCCTCCAGCTGTCACTGGGGATAATATTTTCCCTGACATGCTTTGTTATTCAGAAATAGAAGATTCTGTAAATGCTGAATTATTATCATCAAATTATAATACTCAGAACATTGTCTCCCTTTGGGATTCAGGCTGCAGAAAGAGAGAGAACAGCAGAGGTACCCAGAGCTGAAACATGCCACGTTTTGTTCCCTCACAGGTAGCAGGGATAGATTTTCCTCAAGATTTTCTTCCTTCCTCAGCTGTCCTTGAAGAGTTTCTCTCTGACAGGTCTTCTGCTGGAGAGAACTGAACTATATTTGAAAGGTAATTTTGGAGCAAATGGGAACAAGTGTGTCAGAGTTGTCATGAAGAGATTTTTTGGAATTTTCTTCCCATTTCAGGAGGAAATCAAGACATTTTACACTTCATTGTCTTCAAAATGGGATGACTCCTGCCACTGCCTTCAGCTTCTCAGGGCTAATGGCAGGGTCTCAGCTAGAGCACTCCACAAAAGCTCCTGGAAGGGACCCATCCAGCTCCACACATCTGGTTCTCCTTCATTTTCACTTTCAAAAATAAAAAAAAAAACAGATTCCAGATGGAGTCAGCACAGGACAACAGGGGAGCTATTGAGGTTTCTACAGCAGAAAAAAACAAAAAAACATCACCCAGCCTCTTCCTGCACCCACCAGTGACAGTCAACACTAACAGCCATCCAGCACTGCATCTCAGGGTCCACATCTCCACCCAAAAACACAGGGAAGCCTATCCACATTGCTGGAATTTCTCAGAATCCCAGCACACAGACCATCATCCAGTTCTGGTATCCATGAGGCAGGGTAGAGCTCTCCCTGCCCAAACCCCTGTGTACAGGGCAGATGGTCTGGGGGAGCATCTTCTGGGGACAGCCTGCAGAAGGGTCACCTCCCCATTTCTACTCACTCTAAGGCTTCATTTTGGCATCTTTAAGGCCCTCAAATGTCACCTTTCTGCAAAGTGCTGAGAGTCAGGAGAAGGAGATGCCTTGGAAGGACAACCAGGGAGCAGAGGGGAGCAGCAGCCTGTGCCCAGCTTGGCTGAGCCCTGCATCACAGCCTGTTTCTGTAACTCCAGCCAGCAGCCCCATACCCCTTCCAAACACGTACCAGGGAAAAGAAAAACATCACAGGCATGCAACCACATATCAAGAAGCCACTGAGCTCATAAGTAGGGAAGAGGAGAGGGAAAGTTCTTGCAAGAAAGAGCCTGGGAGGTTTTGCTCCTCTGTTTAAGCACATTTTCCCCCTATAAATTTGCCTTGTTCCTCTAACAAGGAGTTTCTTCCAGCAAAACCCCAGCTAGTGTGGGCACTGGAAATGTAGGCTGCCTCAATCTTACTGGGAAATTGGGTTTCCCCTGCCTGTAGAGCCCCCACACAAGCACTGCAGTTCCCTGTATGCCTGCCCAGCTTGGGTAGGACATCCCAGTTCATCCCAGAACCTTCCCCTCCAGCAGCCTCCTCCTGGTTTGGCCACAGACCCAGGGCAGGTTCTTCTCTTCCCAGCTCAGGGTGCAGCCTGGCTCCCCCCTCCCAACGTGATTCTGCTGTCACAGCTTCTCTCTGGGAATGATGACAGCAGATGATACAAGACCTTGAATTTAATTGCAGTGGGGGAAAAAAAATAAAATTAAAAAAACGTTCAGAGTGATAAAGAGCTCCTTTCATAAGCCACATTATTTGTGTCTCTTCTAGAGGATTTTACAGTTTGCTTGGAGACTGGTTTGTGTGTTGCAATTTAGGACCTCAGGTTGCACAGAAATGAGCAAACACCTGAGCAGCCCATGGGCACCCTGACTGGGACAGCACAGGAGGTATCTGGCAAAGCAACCAGCCATGGGGCAAATATTTCACCTTCTCAGTGTCCTGCTGGACTCTCACTTTCCAATATCACACACCTTCTCCTCTTACCCTGGGCTTCAGACTCACCCAAAGGACAGACCACTGGTAGGTGCTTCACAGAGCTGTGAACATTTTAAACTTCAGATCCCACACCCTTTTTACAAGCTGTATGGTTCAACCTGCCATTGCACTTCATTCAGTCACAGCATCACAGCACGGTTTGTGCTGGAAGGAACATTAAAGTTCCTCTAGTTCCAAACCCCCTGCATGGGCAGGGACACCTTCCTCTAGACCAGGTTGCTCTTGCAACTTGCTGGTTGCTAATTTACTTCTAAGAGGAAACCTGGTCAGGGTTTTCCCATGCTCTTTGGGGGCTGTTTCTTTCTGTGGACCTCATGCTACCAGAGAAAAAAGGACATGGTTTTGTAGTGGTCATTGGCAAAGGGATTTTCTGGGCATTGTAGGGAAGGCTCTTACCAGGAGAGGGAGAGCAGAGAGGGGAAGAGGCACCAGGCCAGCTTCTCTGGAGGGCAAACAGTGATTAAATATTTATAGATCTTAATGCATTTGTTAAGTCGGGAAACAGTGCTTTAAGAGTTTGAAGATGCCTTTCAAGGCAATTCTTAATCAGCAACCCAGGTGCAGCAAAGAGGTGCTCAACTAGAGGCAGGAACCACTCCAGGGAAAGTCTTGAAAGTGGGGCTCTCCCCCCTCACTCAGTGGGGGTTCCAAGGCCAGGATGGGATCTGGGTGGCTTGAAGAGCTCTGCAAGAGATTTATATCCATGGCTCTATAAATAAGTTTCTCCCATAAGCAATTTATTTTTGAACAGCATTTTTTCCAGGAGAAAATTAAAACCACGCTGCTCAAGGAGAGACAAACTGCAGGATTTCATGCTGGCCACAAACGAAAGACTCCACACTCCTTCCAAAATCTGTACCCTCTGTCCAAGGAAAGCTGCTGCCCACACTGAGCTCAGCATCACTATCCCTACACCAGCTCTGTTCCTTGCTTTGGGGAAGAAACCTCCACTTCAAAAGCATAAATAACCAAAAATAGGAAGGGGGGGGGGGTGTCCAGCAAGTGCCAATCCAGGTAAAGCCTTGCTGGTCAGAAGCACTGCCTGGATTGGCACAAGGTCACCATTTCAGAAGGGCACAGCTCCTCATCTGCATGGATGGCCCCATTTGCCCTCTGGAAGTGTTGCATTGTCACCAAAGCAAAGGGGTTTGAACAGGCAGTGTTCAAAAGGTCTATGCTGAAGCTGATGGCAAACCAGCCTCCTACAGCCCTCATCTGTGATGGTGCACAGCTGGAAGCAGGACACCTGCCCAGCAGAATCCTAAACCTCCTGCCATTCATCCATGAAAAATAATACTTCAATGTCAAATGGCAGTTTTAATTCTAATTCAACCAACTGGAGCGTACAAATTAAGTGTTCCCCCTTAGTCCCTTCCCCCATTCCTCCAGTGAAACTCTATTTTCTGAAGGGAAAACTGTGAGAAAAGTTTTGGATGCTCCTCTCTGGCTGAGGAGCATCAAGCAGCCCCAGGGCTGCAAATACAACATCCCATAGTCCACCAAATCCATTAGTTTACATATCAATATGAGATTAGTTATTCCATCTCACGGGATATTTGGATTAATGCTCCAACTGCCACATGTGGAAAAGCCAAGATGTTCTTGCTTTGGCTCACTGGGTTGTATGCTCCTCATGGTCACTGCCAGTTTCTAGGACACAAACAAATGCCTCCTCAGGGCTTGCAATCAAAACCTAATTTCAGGAGCATCCGTTGATGTCCAGTCCTACAAGGTCCTCAGTTGCAGCCCCATCCAGGGAGAAGCAGTGGCTGCAGTCCACTGGTGACTCTAGGAATATGAGGAAATGTAGATTGAGTTTGGGTTTCTGCTGCCAAACGTGCAAAGGAAAGGGAGGAGGGGGACAGGAGAGGGAGGGAGCACACAAACAGGGGAATACAAGAAATCACACACACAATGTTCCCGAATCCTCCAAACGTGACTCACTTTGCTCTATTGTGACAAACTGAAACGCCTCTGAGGAGTTCATTTCACGTCTCATCCATTCTCTGAATAATGGGAAAATCCCTCTTTGTTTCTCTAAGATATCAGCACACGCACCGTGCCGCGTACACCCCCTTCCATTAGAAGTAATGGAACCAGATTGTCCCAGAAGTTGTTTTCAATTGCTTGAGTGCATCCTTCATTTAGGGAAACAAGAATATACGAGCTGCTCTGCCCCAGCCAATGTGAGGGTGCAATCTTTAAGCTGAAGCCATTTTTCCCCCTGGCTTTGGCACAGGAAGGGGGTTGGGTCCTTTTTCTCCCCAGCTCCAGGGCTAACCAAGAGGGTTGGCCATCTTTCTGGGGAAACCCAGTCTCCTTCCAGCAAGAAACCATGTGTCAAGCTGGAGATCAGGCTGTCCTGTGGCAAAGGGTCTCTCTCCCTATGTTTCCAGCTTGGATGCTCCTATTGGTCACCTAAGCTTTAAGACACCACACCACGGCAAACAAGGATGCACCAGGGATGCCTGAGATTCCCTGGCTGCTGACCTGGTTTCCCAGTACATCCCAGTGTGCATTATGCAGCAAATAATGGTGACAGTTGTACAGGCAGAGGGCTCAATGCATAACAAAAAAGCCTGCTTATCTGTCAAGGAAAGAGGATCCCCCAGGAATGCATGTTCTAGCTGGTTGCCTACAATTTACTTTGACTTCTTGGGACAAAAGAAAGTTTGAAAGCCTTGGAGACAAAACCAGGCTGCCTTAAAGACACCGTCTGTGATAACAACATTGTCAGCATTGCTCACATCACTTCTGTATTGGGAAAGAACCGATGGAGCTTAGTGGGGGGGAGAGCAACAGATCACAGCAGCCAGGTTTTAAGGTTTGTTTTTTTAATTGACTGCCACCTTGACATAGTTCTTTCCAACATAGGGGAGAAAGAAAAAAAAAAAAAATCCCCATAAAGCAAACACCAGCTTGAGGCTATCGGATCCTTTCCAGCAAAGCCTTGGCCTGAAGCCTTCACAGCACAGGTGCTCAATGCAAAGCACGTGCAGGAGCTGTGGTGCTGAATCAGGACTGATTCTCCCAGAACAAATTCACACGGATACTTGTCCTGTGCTCACAGGATATGACTATGATTACCCCTGGTCACACTGCTCATGGGGACTTCAGGCCTTTCAAGCTGAATATGTTCGAGGTTTTTCCCCTTGCAGAAAGAATGCCATGAGAGCACACAACCAGAACAACAAAACCTGCCCCCTCCCCAAAGCACAGAACCATTTTCAAGCTGCTCTTCGCAACTGAATATTTAATTTATTTTTTTATTTACCTCCACAGCCCTCTAGGGAAGAAATATTAATAATGAGTTCTACAACAGCCAGACTGAGCTCAGAGGGAAGCAGTCCTGGGGCTCTGCCATGGCCAGCAGGAGCCCCTTGCTGTCCTCAAGGCCAAAACCTAACCCAGCCCTGTCCTAACCTCCAGAGAGATGAGCTATGGGCCATGCTGAATCATACTTTTTTTCCTTAGAGCTGGCACCCAGCCTTCCCTCTATAGTTTCTCCTGGCTTGGTTTCAACAGCAGTAGGTTTTATTATTATGCTTTGCTGCCCTAATTCTCTCCACACTCAATTTTCCATTGACACATTGACCCTCTCCTGCATTTGCTGGCTCTGGGCATGGGCATAGCCCTGCAGGAGAAGGAAGGCTGGGAAGTTTCTGAAGGGAGCAGAAAGACATGGGAGGGGGGAGATGGTGAACAAAAGGGAAAAAAAAAAAAAAGATGTAGCACAAAGAAAATTACAGATCAGGGGAGGAGAAAAAGAAGAACCAAATCATCAGATTTTGGTTGATAGGGTGGGAAATCTGACACCAACATGTGGTGATAAAACAGCCACAGGTCACCAGCATGAGACACTGGGGGCTCATTTCCTCGGAGAAAACTGATGAAAATTGAAAAATGACAGCAGGGATGTAATTTCCTCCCCCCAGGGAAGCTCTCCTGGCTCCAGGTGTCACCAGTCTAGACCTTCCTGGCTCCCAGTCATGTCTTCATAGCCCTGTTGTGGTACTCACAAGAGCAGGAAGAGAATACATGGATGGTTTTGTTCCCAGAAATGCAGGAGCTTGTTTCTGCCTTCTCTTCTGGTTTCTATTTGATCAGATATGTTGCACACAGGGAGGTGGTTACCCCCACTTAATTCCTGGGGTTTTCTCCTTTCGCCCCAAAAAGAAGAGTGTTGGGAAGTGGATTGTTCCTAGGAGAAGACACAACTTCAAGCCAGCATTACAGCTCTGACAGCAAAGTCTGTCTGCCTCTATCAGCAAGACAGGAGCCTGGCAGATTCCTCATTTTACTCTCAACCTGGGAGAGGGACAGATGCCCCAGCACAGCATCCCTCACCTCCAGGCCCTGAACTGCCTGGTGCTGGCTGTCCCCAAAAGCCACCTCACCTTCTCCTGCTGGCTTTGCCATAGAATCACAGAATCATAGAATCAGCTGGGTTGGAAGGGACCTCAGAGATCATCAAGTCCAACCCTTGATCCACTCCCCCTGTGGTTCCCAGCCCATGGCACTGAGTGCCACATCCAGGCTCTTTTGAAATATCTCCAGGGATGGAGAATCCACTGCTTCCCTGGGCAGCCCATTCCAATGTCTGATCACCCTCTTCATAAAGAAATTCTTTCTAATATCCAACTTAAACTTCCCCTGGCACAACTTAAGTCCATGCCCTCTTGTCTTGTTGAAAGTTGCCTGGGAAAAGAGCCCAACCCCCCCTGGCTCCAGCCTCCTTTCAGGGAGTTGTAGAGAGTGATGAGGTCTCCCCTGAGCTGCCATGCCACACCAACCCATGCCATCACAAGTCTTATTTGCAGGGACATACAAATACCCACTGAGGAGCAGCCCTGGTGGGGGAAAGAGAGTGAGGGGATCAGTGCAGCACAACCCGGGGGGCTCCAGGATAGAAGAGGAGGAGGCGGCCAGTGCTGGCTTGCAGCTGCCTCCTGAACACAATGTGGAGATGGAGAAAGGGCTGTGATTACAATTTGAAGGGCTTCTATGCACTGAAAGGGAACTGATTCAATTGTGCTGCAACTCCTGAGAAGCTGTCAGCAATCAAGGCGTTTTCCTCACTACAATCGTTGGAGCCAGTGTGTGAGAAGGAACGGAAAGAAAGTACAGGGTAGGTGATGGCGAGGTAGGGCAGAGCGGCTCAGGCTGCAGCTGTGATTTCCTTCCCCATCAGCATCCATCACAGGGGGGAGGGAACTTCAGGGGGACAGAGGAGTCCCTGGTTTGTGTAACACAGCTCTGGTGAATTCAGGATACCACTAAGCTCTGAACCTCCAGGACTGAAGGAGTAGAGGCTGCTGCAGGGACAAATTTGGGGTTTTTGTGACCCCAAGCCTACCCATGTGTGCCGTGTCCCCTGTGGCTGTCAACATCCCCAGGCAGTGTGAAGGCAGCCAGCTATCCCATGCACAGGCAGCACCTCTATCCCAGACACCTTCCACATCCCAACTCCTTTCCCTGCCTGAAGTCAATCTGGGTAAAATTTTAGCCCACCCTTTCCTCACCACATGCATCCCAATGGGCCTGGCTCCTATGACCAAGCCCAGCACCCATCCCTGGGTGAGACAGAATGCAGAGCTGCAGCTTTCCCTCCATCAATTCAAGATCTGAGCTGCTGAAAGCCACTTCTAAGCCCTCACTGCAGACCTCAGATTGAGCCAAGAAAACTTAATGGCAGACAAAGAAGTAAGAAAACTCCCTCCAGCTCCTGCCCATCCCCATACACCCACTATTCATGGGGACAGTGAATACTCATGGGGTATGTCTGGAGGGAAACGTGATGAAGCAGATGCTGCAGAGCTGGTGGGCACCAAAGACAACTATAACACCAACCCTGTCTGTGCCCACCACCAGTTGCCTGCAGCCCACAGGACCCCATCAGCAGCTTGGAGCTGCTGGCTGACACAACCAAAAATTTGCAGAGCTGGAAAGCAACCCCATGGAGATCTGTTTTTGGGGCTATAAGAGAGTGGAGTTAATTTTTCAAAGCCAGCACCATGCCAGCAACACTTGCTTTGCCACAAGCTCTGCTCAGCCCCCAATCCCAAAGCCAAACCACCAGCATGCTCAGAGCAGGGCTGAGCTCTGCACATTGTTCCAGAGTTTATCCCCTACCTGTGGACAAAAGCAACCCTCCAGCAGGAAGGATGGCACCAGGAGGTATGTGTTCCCCTGCTCATTTGCAGACCTCCCTGTCGACCCAGCTGAAGGCTTTTTTCCCAGCTTTGCAGAGCTGCCACTAAAGAAAATGCAGTTCTCCAAAGCCTGCTTGAAATCAGCAAAATGCATTACATGCACATTGGTAGGTAGAAGCTATCTTATTATCTAAGGAGATTATAATTACCTCATTTGCCTTTTAAAAGGATACTGTGACAATATTTAAGTTAGAATGATTTGGTTATTTGCTAAAAATTATGTGGTAGCAATCAAATAAAAATTTAGGCTGTAATACAACTACAGCAATACTGCTTGTAATTTGTGGAACCAATAACAATTATTTTTAATGTATTACCAAATATGTCTGAGTAGCCTTTTTTATTACCCATACATATGTGTGTACATATACACATGCATTGATGGGCAACATGGGCTCAGTTTTCCCCCACTTTGAAAACTAAGACCTTTGATCCATCTTTCTTGGCACAGCACAAGAAGCAACACTTCAGGTCATGTCCCAGGCAGCCTGACCCAACCCCACCAAGGGGATGTGGATGATGAAGTCTCCCATCAGCTGGTGGCCACCTTCACCATCAGAGAAGAAGAATTCACTGAGTCCTGTGGGAAAGGAGGATGGGTGAGAGGATGGGGAACAACAGGATTTTTTCCTTCTCTACAAGTGCATTGTGCAGTCAGCAACTCTTTCCCCTGAGATTACTGGGGAAAATGACCTGGGCTCTTCCTCACAAGGCTTCTGTAGCTCTGCTCCTAGGATTTAACCTCAATTTTGAGCAGAAAGCCCAGCCACTTGCACAGGGTGCAAGGATTCCTTTCTTCTGAACAATAATTAAAAAAAAAAAAACAAACCAGCCTTGTACATTTTTACTTGACACTGCCCTCAGAATATGGAGATCTGATTCCTCATTCTTTACAATCCCAAACTACCCCTGCCAGTCCAGACACTGAATAAATCCTTGCTTCTACAGATACCCTCACAATTGTAAGTGCATGATGTGACCAGCATCCCATTGACCTGAGGACATCAGGAGCACTGGCTGTAACCCCCTTGACCTGTGTCATTGCCTCCCAGCCAGCAAGCAATCCCAGGAGGGATTACCAGGAGCCCAGCAGGATGATGCATTTCCGCAGCTGAGAGGAGCCTTTGGAAGCACAGACACCAAAACTCAATTTCCTTCTATACTGTGGCATTTAACCTTGTGGAAAAAGAGTCAGAGGATGGGGGAGAAGGAGGAGGGCTGCAGGGGAGGATGGATATTTCTATTCAAAGACATCCCTCCTGTGTCTTACCCTTCCTGAGAAGAAAGATGCTTTTTTTATTTGTAGGAAACAGAAAGGGGGGAAAAAAAAAAAAAAAAAAAAAAAAAAGAGAGAAGAGCAATATTACAGCCTGTTGTAGCCTTTGGGCAGGTGCAATATGGGAGAAGGCTGCCACCAGAGCAGTTCTTCCCAGAACCAGCTGTTCCTGAAAACACAGGCAGGCAGGAGCAATCACACAGCATGATCCCCCACCTGACAGCGGCCAGCTAATTTCATCTGTGTATTTGTGATTCATTTTCAGCCTGAATTTATCTAATTGTAGCTTCCAGCTGCTGGATACAGTTATGCCCGAGCCTGCAAGGTGGGAGGCTTTGCTCTGAATAGCCTTATTTTCCCAAATACAGAGAGCTGGCCAACAAATGCTATTTTTTCCCCAAGCTTTCTCATCAGGGGAAGGCCACGGCCACGTGCCTGAGAATGGGCTTTTTTTTTGCCACAAAAGAAAGAAAAGAAAAATTGCCAAGAGCAGTAGTGGCAGCCCAGCCTCCCTCCTCCCTGTGCACAGACCTGGGACCACTGTCTGCAGGCAACCAGCTCAGCCACCACTCTGCCCATCTTACAGGGGTCACCATCTCCAGAAAAACACATCTCCCCTCTCCCCAAGGCAAATGAGGCATGAACGATCAGCAAAGCTTCATCAGAGGCACAGGGTGAGGTTTCTCAGAAGTTGTAGCTACTTAGTGAAATTTCTGCATCCTGGCTGCGAAGCTCATTTCAGTCCTTCAGAGCTGAAAAGGTTCCGTAGCTCAGGTACAGGCTTGAACCAAGCACTAATATAACTCCCACAATATTTACCAAGCCTGTATGCTTTTCCTCAAAAGCTGTGCAAACAGTAAAACAGCTGTGGTATTTATTTATATTATTTTTATTTTTTTTTAAAAAAGCAGAAGACCATGGCTCCAACACTGCAGAGCTAAATGCCAAACTGCAGGGGAGGAGGAACTTCATTCAGAGCCTAATTAAAGGTAAACCAATACTGAAACCAGCTAAATCTAATCTGAACAGGTCAAGGCAACACAACTTCCTTAAGGGATGGTGGAGAAGAGGCATGCTAAGCAACCTGACAGTATTATCTGCAAAAAATTTTTAAAAGCCTTTAAAATAAATGAAGGTGATTTAGAGGGTCTAATTCCAGCGGATTTTCAGAGAGCTTATGATAAAAGTGTTTCATAAAAGATTAAAGAGAATAAATGGCTGCCCAGTAAGGGGCACAACCAGGCAGGGATTACAGCTGGTGAGGCAAAAGGAAACAAAGCCACGGCTTCCCAAATTGAAAAGAGGTTGGCAGGGGCCAAATGTATTATGGAAACACTGCAAGAAGCAGTGAGCAAGTTGCTGTGTTGGGGGAGGATCTGGGGGAGCTTCGGTTTGCTGCAGCTATGGGGGTTAAGCATCTCTGGCTGGATCCATTACACACCACAGAAGGTGGACAGTGAAATTCTGTTCTGGAAAATAAATGAAGAGGTTCTGCACACCAAACCACTGGTCAGAGAAAGGTGGGTGTGCTGAATAACAACCCTGATCCTACATTTTAGTTGATTTACCTCCAATACTGCCAATAGAGGAGAGGCAGCAGAGAAATGAGGCTCACGCTGACTCCAAGGGCTGCCTTCCCCAGAAACTCCCCCATGAGCTGCCCACAAGGACATCACACAAACTCCTTCTCCAAAAAAGGGACTCCAGTCACACACATCTGTATTTGTCTGCAAGCACCAAGCTGCAGACTTTGTGAAGAACATCTGCAGCCTGTATAAATGCAGTCCTGAAAGCCTCTCAACAAATATTTGACATATATTTTGGGGAGGAGCTTAGGGAGGGTGTGCTGCCAGCTCATGCAAGCAAATTAAATTGAAGAGGGTTCAATGCTTTTCATTAACAAACCTCCAAGGGGGAGAGGAAAAAAAAAAAAAAAAAAAAAAAAAAAAAAAAAAAGTAATTCCCAAGTCTAAAGGCAAAAAAAAAAAAAGTAACCAACCAAACTCTGCTCCCCCATGACAGGGGACACATCACTGAACAACACTCATCGCTTCCCATTGGTGATTTCTCACCCGTGCTAGAAAACCCTTCCCAGGTGGCCCTGGGGCCATGCACCCTTCCCATCCCACCCCACAGGCTTCCCCACACTGAAAAGTATCCCCAGATCAGCTTACCTAATGACATGAGACAAATCAGGCAATTTAAGACCTTGAGGTTATTTTCAGGGACTCAGGAGGGGGCTGCATTAACATCCTCGAGGCACCTAACAAGAAGCTGCTCAGCTAAAACTTCTGGAGAAATCCATAGACAGAAAGTGTCCAGCTTCCCAGGGGTTTTTCAGTAGGGAGCACTAATGACATCAATCAGAAAGCCAGTTGAGCATCATACCCCCACTATCTTGTGCCACTTCTTTGTCAGCATCTCCAGCAGCATCTAACAGCAGGAGCATGCTTCCAACAACTCCTGAACTCCACTTCACTCCTCCATACAAAAAGAAAACCAAAAACCAGGGCTGAGGTGCCTCAGGCCTCAGCAGGGCCATTCAGACAAGAAATAACTATCCCCACACTGTCATGGGGACATCACCCTCAAGCAGCACAAAGCCAGAAGCAATGGTGAAGACCAGGCTATGTGACTTTGGAGAGAGAGCAGGCAAAATCAGGGCTGCCACATCTCCACACATGAAACACTCTTTAAAAGCTTTTGGTAATAGATTCAAGTTAAATTCCCAGGTAACCCCCTCAAAATGGACAAACTGGTGCAGAAATGAGGAAATTTCACCCCCCGTGAAACCCTTGCTGCAGGGGCATCCCCAAGGCTCTGCAGCTGAGATGCTTTTTTAAAAAGCCTACAGGTTATATGGGAAAAAAGCACCAGCATTTATCTGAGAGTGGGTTTGAGAGTCTGCTTTACCTCCCAGAAGCACTGTTAGGCACCAGCATGGAGCCCTGTGGTAGGGACTGGAAAGAGACAGTCACTTACTGGATTTAACTGGAAGAGGGGGGGGAAATTAATGGACCCCAGGAACAGCAGCAGGAGCATTCCAGCAGCAAGTGGGTCATGCCATGACAATTGGCACCAGCACACCCCCAGCCCATGCTCCATCCTAACAAAGATAGAAATGACATTCTAAAGGGAACACTCTTGACATCTTCCAGAATCCCCCTCTCAGCCCAAGTCAGCAAACTCTGATTTATGCCTCCATGCATGTCCAGCATCTACTCTCTCTGCAAATACTGCTAGGGAACTCCCCTTCAAATGGGATTTCTCCCCAGTGGGGTTTTTTCCTCTGCTACAAATCTATTTGAAAAGAAGATAAAGCATCTGCAGTTTGATTGAGGTTTTATTCAGAGAAAGCTCTGGCTTAGAAATAATTGCTGTTTGCTGTAATTGGTGAGATGCAGGAAGGGACTAGACACAAGTGAAGTCTGGTGCAATTTTGGGAGATTTGTTACGCTTAGCTCACTTCTATCAATTTCAGTGGCTCCAACGCGTATGACCTGTTGCTCAGCTTATTGTGAAAATGGCTTTTATTTACTGCACTTCCATTAAAAGATGAAATCCATGCATAGGGCTCACAGGGCAGAAAATCACAGTTTACGTCTCGGCTTATCTCCCTTCAGCGACCTCAGCTCATTTTCGCCTTGGCTTGTTCCCAGCTGCTATAAAAAACATATTTCTGAGCACTGTTTCAAGTAGCCATGGACTCTTCAAGCCCATGGGGCAGGACACACACTCGGATTTAAGGGAAGCTGCTGTGTTAGCCTGGGCAGGGAGGATGGAGGGATGAGGAGGACAGAGGGACCGTGAGAACAGGGATGCTGTGGCACAGGCAGGGTCTCTGCTCTCAGAGCACAGGACACCAACCAGTTGTCCTTCTGCAGCACAGACTCAGCTGCACCCACAACCACCCTCCAAGCCCCAGGCTATCAGCTCCCACCACCTCCAACCTAAGGAAGCATGACAAGTCAAGCTCATGCTCCATAACATGCTCTTGGAAGTCAGTTCCCTTCTCTCCTGGATCTCCAGAGCTTGCCCCTAACAGCAGAGCAGGCATCCCTGGAGACATTCAAAGCCCACCTGGGTGTGTGACCTGCTATAGGTGACCCTGGTTTGGACTAGATGATCTTCTGAGGTCCCTTCCAACCCTTAACTTCCTATGCTTCTATGATCACAAGTGCATAAGAAGGCTCAGCACCTCCTTCTGCACCAGTTCCCTCCCAGTACTGCCCACAGACCCCAGAACACTTCTCCCCAGAGCTGCAGCAGGTAGCAGCATGAGCAGCACAAGCAGCCATGGGACACAGGTACCTCCTCTCATGCTGGCTCTTGCTTTGCAGAGCAGCTATCACCAATCACTTGAAACTCAGTCACTTGTCCACGGGAGAGGATGGACATGCAGGCAGCCCAAGCTTTCCTGTCCTTATGAGGCCACCTGAACACCAGACATGCCAGCTCCAAGGCTAGCTGGAGATAGTCCCCAGCAGCAGCATGGAGTTGCTAAGGTTACCTCCTTGGCTGCCTAATTAGAGAAACTGTCACAAGGATCAGAGATTTGTGCGCACGCAGGGGGAGAAGAGGGGAACTTGCACCCATGCAGATCATTTTTAGCACATTAAAGAGGAGAGAATACCCTGACTCCTCACAGGACAGTGTGTTACAGCCATCAGACTTGATAGCAGCATCCTGCTGTCCCACTGCCCAGCCACTTGTTGAGCCATGGATGGGGCAGCAGCTACTCCAGCTCAGAGAAGCTGTGGATCCCACTCTCCTACCACTCTTTAACCCACCTAATTTTTCCACAACTCTCTCTTGACCACCAGCCTGCAAGCAGGGTAGCAGGTAAGGAGTCAGGAGGGCCTCTGCTTCCTCCATGCAGGAATTTCACACCACCTTTGGTGATGCAACCGGGGAGCTCCCCCTGGACCCTTGCAAACAGTGGGATAAGGAAGAGGGAGATGTGCTCACTTGGTCAAGGTCACTTCATGAGGGAGCGGCACAGCTAAGGGAAGAATCCCAGAATTACTCAAAATTCCTGTATTTCCCACCAGATGAATCTGCACACTCATGCACCACTTCCTTTACTGTACTGCAGTTAAAGATCTCTAAAGATCATGATGGAGGGAAGCCCTTCCCCCTGATCTCCATCACTGCCAAGAGATTACTCCCACCTCCTGAAGCCAGATCCCAGATCTCATACACAAGACTACAAACCAAGATGGGAGCATGGAACAAGACACAGGAAAAAGCACACCACCTCAAAGAGGCTCAGGAAAGCCTCTCCTTCTTTTGGGCAGCACCCAAACACATCAGGAATATCCCATGCAGGGCTGCCCCTTTGTGCAGCCAGCTCTGAGCATCTTCCTGTCCATTTTCATCCCAGCTCCAAGAGCAGAGGATCTTCTCTCCATGATGTAGAGAAGGGAAGACCATTCCCATCCATGGTTAAGATTCAGCTTTAGGAGTGCTGGGCAGAGGGACCCCAGGAGTCTCCTATCCAGCACCATCCATGGGCTGTCACCCTTGGTAGAGGCCACAGAAAGCACCAAGTCTCTGCAGCTAGGTTTCCAAGGAACAGGAGTGGTTTTATTCCTGGCAGTAGCATTGCTGGGGTGTGGCTTTGCTGGTTCAGAAAAGTTTAAGAGCAGCAGGATAAAAAAAGCAGATGCAGCCAAAAACGCAAAGAGATCCCTGGAGCTGAAGCACTTGCCAAGTTTCTCCCTAATGTTTCAAGACACCCACTCATCCTCCCCAAGGCCTTGTCAGACTCACATGGCAAAAAATACATGCTCCACACCTACTCGAGCCCAAAAGAAAAGACCCTTAAATAAATCTGGAATCCAAAGCTGGCAGGAAGACAAAATTGGGGGTGGAAGAGGAATTTTTGGTGTCTATTTTCTAACGAAGGAACTGCCTGACACATCTTCTGCAGCAAACCAGGGCCTGTGGCCCTGAAACTCATACAGCTCCCTCAGACATTGCTGTAGATTGCTTCTAATTCCAGGGCATCCTCTCAGAGGCTCCTGGGTATCATCTGAGACAGCACAATGGAAGCCAGAGCTTAAAGGGAATTAAAAATGTGTCACGACAAGCTGGTGCATTTAGGTGGTCACAGAAAAGAAAATCCCAAGAAAAAGTGGTCAGTAATAACAATTATATATATAACAATATATATATATAACACATATATAATATTGTTATGTTATATAATATATATATGACAATTATATATATAATAATAACACTGTTTGCCATCCCAGCTGAAAGGAGCTGTAGGCAGCTGGCAAAGGGGAGGTGGCTTTGCACAACTCCATTATTTATTAATATATTTATTACATCTTTGTGGGGTGCAAGAGGCTGCTCTGTGCAGGAGGCAACATGTGAGCAGCTGGACTGAGCCAAGGGATCACAGCTTAACCTGGTGAGATGCAACACTGGGAAGGAGAAGCCAGTCACTGGGAGAGGCTGTGATTGACCTCAAGGTGCTGGGAGTGCCCAGAGCCACCCCAACATTCACCCTCCTGATACTGGGACTTACAGGCAGCCTCTGCCCCCAGCCCAGCCTCCCCATCCCTGCAGATGAGCTCAAACAGCATGAACCAACCAGCCCTGAGGAGCAGGACCAGCCCAGAGCTGACTCTCTTGATACTGGAGGTGGACAAGCCCAGCTTCCCCCCTCCACATCTCATGGAGACTGTGCTGCTTGGTTAATCCCTTATACAGATCCTTGCTAAACAGCTGTGAACAATTCATTTTCACATACCAATGTCAGCTGCAGCAATCTCTGCTGGGGGCAGCAGAGTTGAGGGCATTGCTCAGGCAGCAAGGATGGAACAGGCATGTGGCCATGTTTCATTGCATCTCATCTCACACCCTCCTCCTGCTGCTCCATCATCTGCCAGGAAGAAAGTAAGCAGCCAGCAGGCAGGGGACATTGACAGGGAGCTCACCCTGCCCAGTACATACCAGTAACACCAATAGAAGACACTGACTTTGCCTTGCTGGATGCAGGGTCACCTACTTGAGAGTCATATCCAGCATCACCACAAAGTGCCCTCACCAATCTTTAGGGATGGTCACAGTTGATTTTGGCCAGGGAAAGTCTTGTTGAGAGCTGTCTTTCATGCAAACTTTTTTCTTTTTTTACCTTTTTTTTTTTTTTTTCCAATGTGTCAGTTTAAGGTTGTAAAAATACTTTCATCTTCAAAACAGTGTCACAACTCCCCTTCAGCATTTTCATAACAATGCTGCAATTTTGACTTCAAAACATTTTCCCAAACTTATTGTTCACACATATACTGAACTTTAAAAGCACAGAACTGAGGGTGTGTGATGAAACTGGAACAAGCAGCTCTTTGAATAAAGACAAGTTTTCCTTTTATCTAGTGCTAATTAACAGAAGTATCCCTCCCTCTGCACCAGCCCCTGGTTAACACTTGTAGTGTCCAGAAGACCTCAAAGGAGAGCCTCCCCTTTACTCACTGCAGCCCAATCTGTGCACTGCACAGTGCAGCATCCCCATCACCAGAAGGACTTCCCAGAGAGGCCAGTGTTATCGGGGCCTCTCAGAAGCTACTGTGGGACCCTTTCAGGATGTCATGGACACTTCCTGCAGCTATGTGCAACCAAGCATCCCATAGGAGTGCAGAAACAAATCTCAAAGGGATGCTCCAGGGACCCGTGCCCTTTTCATAGAATCCTCACCTTCTTTTCCTCACCTTCTGCTGGTCACCACAACAGAGGCTGAAGAACAGGGTGGATCTTGGTGCCCCCCTTAAACCATCCTTCTAGCTCAATCTTTCCCTCCAACTCAGGAATAAAAATCTCCCTGGGCAGCTTTCTAACTGCTGCAAATATTTGCATAGAGTTGGAAGAATGAGAGCATGGAGAAGACTGAGCAATCACAGCACAACCATTACCAGCCAAATTAGAGCTGCAGCTTCTTCCTTACCAAGGTCCTGAGCTCCTCTTCTCTCATCCAGGTCTCACCTGCCCTACTGCTGCCAGAGCCAAGGCAAGAAGCACCATTATAAATAACAGCCTTTCTTCAAGCTGAATTCTTCCCCACCCAGCAACAGCAAAACACCTGGTTTGCCCCGAGGTGCTTTCAGAGTGGTTTTGTAGAAAAAAGATTCAAGCAAGCTCTGATTAAAAACCACAGCCCCCCAGCCATAGAAAACCTTTGCCTTTTGAGCCACAGCAAAACCATCCCCTTCCTTGACAGCCCAAACTCCCTCTGCTAGCAGGGATGGGGAGCTGCTGGCCCACATAAGCTCCCTGCAGAGAGAGGCTGTGGGATATGGGACAATTCGGGACATCCTTTCCAGGGGGGTGACTAGAGAACTGCTTCAGCTGCAGGCCAGGGATCCATGGACAAATATGCACCATTCCTACTGTAAGAGGCTTTGGAGACCAAGGTCTACTCAAATATTGTTTTGACATGGGTTGGGGCACACCCAAGAGAAGCCTGTGGAGAAACTGGGGAACGTGGTTTTGGGGAGGCAAAGCAGCAGGGAGATGTCACATGAGAAGCCCCAGTGGGATGCTCTGCAAAGGGAAGGCTCTGACCAGGCTCACTGTTTTTTGAGCATCTCCTACAAATCCCCTGTATCTCACCCCAGCACACACCCTGGACTTCCATGCCAGATCAACTGGGAGGAGTGTTGCAAACAGGATTTTTAACCTCCTGTTCTGCATTTAAGTGGCTCATTGCAACACACTGTAAAACCTTTCATTGGCAAGGAGGGAAAAGGTTTTACAACAGTCTTTAAAGCAAGTCCAAGCAGCAGAGAAAACCTCCCCTGGTATATACAATTTGGGGGCAGCAGACGTGATTTCCTGAGGAACAGAAGCCAGCAGCATCCCTGCATCTCCATCATGCTCAAATCCCAGCTCCTGTCCCCTTTCCTGCATGCCGCTGGGCCACGGCATGTTAAGGAACAGCTTGTCAGCTGAGCAGCAAAGGCAGCTGCTACAAAAGCAGAATAAAATTGAGTACAATGAGAAGCAGAGTGCTTGCCGTGCAAACTGCTGCTCCAGCAAGACCCCAAGCTGGCTACGAGCAGCCCCTACAGGCAACCTCCCCGACCTCCTTCCCAGCTGCCACACACCACTGGGTAATGGATTTCCAACTCCAACACAGCAGAAGCCAGGAACAGGGTGAGGAGAACAGGGCTGCTTATCTGGGGAGAGCAAAAAAGAAAAGAGGAGGAAACAGCAAGCACTGGGATGTGAGAAGATGTAAAGCAATGAATGTAAAGGAGTTTGTCTTCGAGCAGCTCTGGTTTCTTGAATTGTGTTGAAAGGCAAAGCTGTTGCTATTTAATTAAATACACTTCCAGCCCCTCTGATCTCACTCGGAAAAATTAAAGTGAGAAACATGCAGCTGTTGATCCAGTACAAGGCCTGCAACTACAATAACTGCAGCAAGAACGACCACAAACCTCTAATTCCTTTTTTGAAATCCAACTGCTCAGAAGGCTCTGAATAGCCAAGATCCAGGAACTATGCTCACAGCACCTTGTGCTCCTTCTAGTGTCTGAGGAACCATCTCAGTGGGGTCTAGGGAAGGAGGTAAAGCTAAAGGAGCTGCAGGTGGCAACACCTGTACTCCATGGGGATGCCAAGAAGAAGGTCTGGAGCCTCCGATTAAAGACCAAAGGCTGGTGTGCTTCTGAGGTGTCCCTGCTCCAGCCCACAGCAGTTCCCATGACAAAATAAACACTCTTTGACCGGTGTGTTGTCTCCTCCTTAATGGAGGACCTCAAGGCTGGCAGGCACACCTCAGCCCTGCTGGCACTACCCACCCTGCACCTCCTGTGCACCAGGATGCATTTAATGGCAAGACATAAAGTAGCTTCTTGTTTTACAGTTTGTTTACAGCATACATTTGAGGAACTACACAGAATGGGAAAATACATCCCATAAACAAACTGCTAAACAAAACAGGCTGTGTGCCACTCCAAAAAAAAAAAAAAAAAAAAAAAGATCCTAGCTACCTCCTCTTTCCAAGCATATGCCTCTGACAATAGTTTTGTTGAGTGCCCCTCATCCCACTTTCAGTTTTGATTTTTAGCCTCTGCCACCATCAACAGCAGCTTCAGATGCCTCCCACAGCTCCAGGTAAGGCAGGAGCAGATGCCCACAAACTGAAGTGGAGTCAGAGACCACGAAGGGTGACTGGGGCAGAGGGCTGCATCGCCCTTCCCTTCTCCCACCTTGTGTTCAGTCAAAGTTCAGACACTGCCAAAGGCTGCAGGACATGGACACCAGCAGCAGCTGGCTCAGGGACTGTCTCTGCAGGGACAGAAGGGAACACTGGGTGACAAAAGACTTGAGCATCAAGTATTTCAGGAGGACCTTTACGGTCTCCCTCCCAAGAGCTGCCCCAGCAGCAGCTTCTGTGCCCGTTACCTGAACTCTGCCACTCTGCTTACACCCAGCAGCAAATTTCTCAAGCTCTCAAACTTTATCATCCCCTTTCTCAGGGCTGCATGGAGGGCACTTCCCTCTGCAAACGCTTTCTCTGCCAAGATCCAAAGCTGTCGAAGCTGCGCGAGAGTAATTCCCACCCACTCCTACTGCCCCAGGAAGAATATTTCTTTGCTGATTTTGCATAACAAACAGCTCCATGGCTTTTCTTTCTCTCCTGAGAAACTGGGGCTTGGAGGAAAACACCTGGTGCAGTGCTAGTCCAAGATCAGACTTCATAAAGTTTCCCCTGCGAGGGGTAGTGGGGGGGGAAATGCTACTGCAGAGATCAGACTGCAGCCTTTACTGATAGCATTCAGTCACCCTGGCAGGCAGCAGCACACCGAGTTTGTAAAGCTCCTTGGGAATCCTTCAAGATGAAAGGTACAGTATGATAGGGATGTATTATATCCATGGGCTTTGTTACAGCACACATTTGCTAGCACGGTTTTATTGCTAGAACACAAAGTTCAGTTAAAGCCCGGGGGCTCTCTGGGTGATGAATGCACCCCTCCTGCCCTCCCTCCATGCAGCAAGGGATGGAAACTGCTGAAGCCCCTGATGTGAACATGGCAGACAGAGCAGCCAGCATCCTTCCAGCACCAGCAGGTGAGGACCTGTCTGTGTAGATAAGGCCCCTGTCATCACTGCTGGATGTGCCTTCAGCCTGCAACATGTCTCACTCCCAAGCATACTTGTCAGGTGCTCAAAATGCCATTGCTGGGATCAGCTCCTCTGCAGCACCTCTTCTCTTCAGCTGGACCTACCACACAGCCTCCTGTTCCAAAGGCCATCACTCAGAAGGGCCAGGAAGCTCCCATGGGTTGACCCTACTTTCAAGTGGTACCCAGCGTTGGCATCCCCTAGGAGACCTCAAGATGCCCACTTTGAGTACCTCCTCCAGACAGATCATGGGAGACGTTTGCCAAATTCAGCAGGTGGCCCTGGGCCCAAGGGAATTCCAGGTGTGTTGGGTTAGCATGGCAAGGTTTTGGTAGTGGGGAATGCTACAGGGGCTGCTGCTGTGAGAAGCTTCTAGAAGCTTCCAGCAGAGCCAGTGACAGCTGGTTCTAGGATGGACCCACCACTGGCCAAGGCTGAGCCCATCAGCAATGGTGGTAGCACCTTTGTGATAATGTATTTAAGAAGAGAAGAAGAAAACACCTGCAGCCAGAGAGAGGAGCAAGAATACGTGAGAGCAGCAACTCTTCAGGCACCAAGGTCCATGAAGAAGGAGGGGGAGGAGGTGCTCAAGGCACTGAAGCAGATTCCCTGCAGCCTTTACTGCAGGTGAAGGCCATGGTGAGGCAGGTTGTCTCCTCCCAGCCCCAGCAGGTCCATGGTGGAGCAGACATCCACCTCCAGTCTGTGGAGGACCCAAAGGCAGAGCAGGTGGATGCACCCAAAGGGACTCGAGGGAAGCCCACGCTGGATCAGGCTTTACCCCATCAGACCCTCAGGCAGCAAAAGCATCAGCAGCACAGCAAGGCTGAGCAGAGGGAGCCTCAGCACACACACCTGATGCTCCCTGCCTGGGGCAGATCAGCAGCAGCTCCTGGTCCAGGGCTGAAGCAGAGCAGGTTGGCTCCACATGAATTGTCCCAGGTTTGCCATCATAGCATGCTGCTGCCATGGGAGTGGGGTATCAAGAAGCTGATGTTACTGAGCAGTTGGCTAAAGGAAAAAAAAAATAAATATATATATCCTAATTTCTGTAATTTGACATCCTTTGGGGGTGCACTGCTCTCCTGGAACACCAATTGCTGGAGAACCAGAAGGAGCAGCAAGGGAAGGATACTGGTCACGGATGGCCTTGAGACAGATACAGCCACAGTTGCTGGAGGCACACACTGAAATTCCAGCTCTCCTTAGGCAAACACCTTGGCACACAGCAGCCAGCCCCAGGGACACACAGCAAAGCCAGGACAGAGCTCCAGCAGCACGTCAGGCCACCCCACTGCTCCTCAAAAAGATACAAGGAAGGGGAAAAGCAAAAAGAACGAAGACCTCCAAGGTATCAGCACAGCAGAGCTCTTGTGAGTGTGCTCACAGCCAGCAGCAGGGCTGGGAGCAAACCTGGGGTCTCCCATCCCAGCACCCCAGGTTGGGTGGTCCCAGGGGCTTTTGGGAGAGCAAGCTCACATCCCTACTTTGCAGGGGTTTTACAGCCAGGTCAATACCCCTCCATAGACAGATTTCATCAGACCCAGAGAGAGAAAGGTGTCAGGCATCAAAATCCCCAGAGCCTGTCCCTAAAGGCAGGCTGGAGCCAAGCATCCCCTCCGGTGGCATTGCAGCTGATGATGGAATTCCTCTGTCATTCCCATGTCCTGGCATTGCAGCTGCCGATGGAATTCCTGTGTCATTCCCATGTCCTGGCAGAGCAGCTGCTGATGGAATTCCTGTGTCATTCCCATGTCCTGGCAGAGGAGCTGCCGGAGCACAGGAGGTGCTGGGCCCAGCTCTCCCTGCAGAGAGGCACAGCCAACCTCCCCCAGCTCACCTCCCAGCACCTACCCATGCATGCTGGCCCTTGCTCTCCCTCTTAAAAGGATCACTCCCATGTATATGCCTGGGAGCAACACCATCAGCTCAGTAATCTTCCTAAATACAGCAGTTACCAGGTGACAGGGAAAAAAAATCTCTTTACTGCTGATGCTGCTAATGGAAAATTTCTCCCCTTTTGCTGCCACTTTCAAAGCCAGTCGTGGTCTCAGACAGACTTTGTCATGCACAGAGATGGGAGAGGTGGAAGCACAGGGGGAGGGGTGCAAGACTGGTGGGGAACAGATAATGAGATGCAGAATGGAACTTGTACTTCTGCCTCCCTGCCTACCAGCAGCTGCCTCTGCTCACAGGCAGAACCCTGGCTCCAAATCTTATCTGCCCCATCTTCTTTCAGGCACTGAAAGCCCAGCCTCCTCCCTCCTTCCTTCCCAGACCGCAGTGGGATAAGCAGGCTGGATGCATTCAAGATCAGTGCTTCTTGCATGGCATACAGGGAAGATGCCCAAAGGGATCAATGGGCCAAACTAATTTACTCTGGGATTTTTGTCTCCACCTGCCTGTCTCCTTCCCAGGCGACAACCAGAAAGCCTCACCCAGCCAGAGCAGATGCAGGCAGTCAAGTTCACTCCTCATCCCCTCCACGTGCCATTCTGCTTCTTCAATACCATTAAGTGTCTCCATACTGTCTGGACACTGAAAACCTTAACTGCATTAGCTGAGACCTGAGCAGCAGCACAAGCATCCAATTCTTTTAAGTGGCACCATTTCTTAAGCTGGTTATGCACAAGAATCATCTCTGTTTAATGCCATCACCCACCTCACAGGTACTGATGGGGACAGAACTGGGGAGCAGTAAGGAAAGACTGACTGATGCTCATCATTTCCCAATTCAGATGGTTCCAGCTGGAGGAGGACACTCAGAAACACAAGATGTGCTGTGGGCATTACAGGCGATGAAAGCCTTCAATCACAGCATTTCTATTTTCCTCACTTCTTTCAGCCTCCAACCCCAGTCTACCCCCACAATCTACAAGGTATTTTGTTGTGATGGTAGCTGTTTCTTGAGCTACCAACTGCTAACAGATTTGCTGAGGTAGCAGAAGACCAGTACCCCATTGTTCCCACAAGGGGCATGAATCTATTCTCCTGTCTCAGCCAGACCAAAGTCTGAACTCCTGTTACTCCAGGAAAGCTCAAGGGCTGAGCCTTATTTCACAGCTACCCAACACCACACATCAACACCATATCACTGAGGCAGCACGAATCCATCACACTGCCAGGATTTACACTTTTAGGGATTAGAAAGGAAATGGCAGCATGTTTTGGAGGTCATGTCTATCTGCATGGTGGCACTCAAGAGGTCACTAGCTTTCCAAGCCCTCAGAGAAATAAGAGCTTCTCACCTTATTCTGATGGGTTTTTTCTTCCAGCAGAAGAGCACTGAAGGTCTCTTAGCACACTGACATCGTGGAAAACCTGCTGCCTTCACCAGGGGGAAAAAAAGGGGAGCAGAGGGGATCCCCAGCATCAGTCTCCTCGTGCTACACTAGCGTCACAGCTCAGCTGCAGAAAAACAGCTCCTCTCTCTATAGTTAATCTTCTGTTGCCACTAGCTGGTCAACACAGGTACTCTTGGAAGGCAGCAACTCCCCGAGCACAGCCAGCCACTCAGTTACAGATTCTCAATGTTAACTGAGATTTGCACCCCAGAAAATAGCCAAGTAAAAGCAAAATCCCTCCAAGTCCACACCCCACCATACTGAACAAGCCATGTTCAACCTTGCTTTTGGGGAGGGAAGAGGTCATCTGAGGACTGATTCATTTTTATGGGCATTTTGTGTCCTTCTTGGGTGTTACAGAGCTTGCTTCTGCAACCACAGGGGCAGATCTCCAGCTCAGGACCCACAGAGCCAGTACAATCCCACCCCAAGCTGAGCTCTCCTTCCTTTTCAACAACAAGCAAGCAACAGCCTGTAAAGCTTAAGTAATCACATAGCTTCATACAAGAGGGGGGGAAATTGCTGCCAGAAGCAGCAATTTTCCCTCTTTCCTACACTTTCTCCAAGCAGTCCCTGCCACTAGCACCCATCCCAGACCCCCAGCCACACAGAGCTGTGGATGGGAATGAAGTAGAAGGGAAGCAGCCCCCATTTTCAGGTCTGCATCCTCCCCAGTCTCTATCCCAAGGAGCCCATCAGCATGTCTCAACAGACCATCCAGTTTTTAGATGCCATGTCCTGATGAGTGGGATCTCACACCAGGCACACTCTCCCTCTGCCACCTGCACAATGCTGCTCCAGATTTCACAGGGCTCAGGGTTCAGAGGTTTCAAGGTAGTGGACAGTGCTTCTGAACATCAAAAAGCTTCAGTGGTACCCATGTTTCTCAGGTAACCCTCAAGCCTTTCCATCCCACTCTGCAAAAAAACAGGAGCACCAACAAAAGCAAGGGCAGCAAAACCCTGCTTAAGTAAGACTAAGAAAAAAAGCAAGATGAGTGCTTTTTCTTTTCTTGAATAAGAAAAAGCAGTAAATTCAAACAATCCACAGGAAATTGAGTGTTCTCCCTTATATTGATGTGTTCTTACCCCAAAGACAAGTTTGAAAAGTTGTGAAAGAAAATAAAAGAAGTGGCATCAAAGTGCTGTGGAGGTGAAGGAGCTGCACAGCATCGAGGAGCTGGGGGTAATCACACACACAAGGGTCGTGATAGGTTGCTGGTAATGCAGATGCATGAATACCTTTTCTAACAGACACAAAACCAAAGCACCTTGTAGCACTGAAGCTGCCTGTCAAACAGCATCCATTAAAACCACTTATGAGAAGTATGTAGTAAACTGTTCTTATATAAACCACTACCGGTAAGAGCAGCAGTGAAAATTTGTCTGCCTCTTTCCTTCCCTCTCCTCTATATATATCAACTCACACATAGACAGAGCTCATCTAAATTAGCTGGGAAGCTAACTGCTTCATTCCCTGAATTGCACTTAAAGCAGGCTGGAGCAGCTATTGTACAAAACACAGGGCTGCTGACTGAATCAAGATACCTGAGACACCTCACTGTACAAAAATAAAGCTGACAGGCTGCATCATTTGCCAGTGTAACACTAGAAGAATTAGGGGGCTGGGGGGGAAGGGGGTGGGCAATAGTGTAAAGCATCAGTTGTATTCAAGGTTAAGGAAAGGGTAGGATGTTTTTTCAGGAAAGGGGATGCACAGCAATTCCTAATGCACTGGTGGCAAAGTTACATTTGTCACTCCCTGCCACCCCTGTGCTTACTCGGATAATTTTATAGTAATGCGAGTGGGGGCTAGGGGGAGAAACATCCCTCTTGTCTCCAACGCAAGAGAGGAAAAAATAAACTGAAGCGTAGGAACTACAGAAACTGAGACACTCTGCTGAAGAAGGGACACTGGAGCTGCTCATTAGCATCTTGGCAGCAGCACCCCCGCCGCAATCGGGGAAGGATACAAGGAGGAAAACAAAAGTTTTCTACCTCTCTTGGGAAAGGATGAAACCATTCCCTCTCGGCCTTCTCTCCGCCTGCGGGAAGCTGTGTGGGAGCTGTACCCCCCGTACAGGGGGTTGGGGATGAGCATCTCCAAGCGCCCACCACCCTCTAGCGGACTCCGCAGCGCTTCCCGCACGCTTCCCGCACGCTTCCCGCCAGCCACGGCTCCCCCGGGCGAGCAAAGAGGCTGCTGCTGGGGGTTTGGCTGCTTGAAGGGTTTCCCAGCCTTGCTTTCTCCTCTGGTCTCAGTCACGCAGCGGTTCCTGCGGACCAGGCATTCCCGCAGGCAGAGATGCAGCCCTGGAAGCTCTGACTGTATGCGCTTAAGCGAATGAAACCTATAGGCAGGGAACAGAGAAAGTTGCTTCCTTCCTAGAAGGAGGAATCCTTGGAAGAAAAGGAACACAAAATACTGGGTTTGTTTTATACCAGCCAGCGACTCAGAGCATCAATCTCCTCGTTCTGTTTTAACTCAGGCTGCCCTAAAGATGAACCAGCAGAAGACGTAGCTCGTAGGGACACGCTTTAGGAGTGGACTTGGCAGAGTTAGGCTTAGGGTTGGACTCAATGATCCTAAAAGGGCTTTTCCAACTTCAGTGATTCTATAGTTTTATGTTTCCCACTGATTCAGACAAGGCTCTGTCAAGTGGCAGCCCTTAGCTACTGATCACCCACCCTTCTTTAATGCAAAGGAGAGAGGAGAGGCACAGGAATCATTCCAGTGTCAGAAGACTCCATAAACTGGGAGCTGCTGAGCAGACCCAAGACTATAGACTGCCTGCTTGAACACAACACTTGAACAAACCTATCTCCACCAAGCAAGATGAAGTTTTATTTGATTTTCCTGGCCTGGGAAGAATTTTGAGCCCTGCAGAAGGGGGTGGCTTCAATTTATTCTCAACTTAACTTCAGAGCTGGTAGTATCAGTACCAGGACTCAGCTCTGCCTCTGATGGTTTGAGGGGGTTTTTTTTGCTGTTTTGGTTTTGGGTTGGATATTTTTTCTCTCCCTAGAATCTCTCCAGGATGCTAGTCAAGGACTAGGTGGCTGTCCCAGGATCTGTGCTTCTAACCACATCCTTATCCCTGTGAGGCCAGGAATATGTCTTCATCAGCAAGAAGAACCTCGGCTCAAAGACATTTAAGAGCCTTCAACACATTTGCAATCAGCAGAATGTCAGCTCTTGCCTTCCTGAGACCAGGCCCAGATAGCCACTAAACATGCTCAGCAGCACACATCAGTACACATAAGCATCAGAAATCAGCTAACAACAGGAGCTATTTTTTGAGATTTTGGCAAAGAGAAGCCACTCTTTAAAACAGTCTCTGTCCCCAAGTCACTCCAAAGCCATTCTGATGACCTCCCACATCTACTGTCATTTTCAACTCCAAAAGCCCATTACCAGGAAGCAGCAGCTCTCAGATTCCCAACCACCAAGGAACTTCAGAAATGATGCAGTAGGGAAAAACCACTATCAAAACCTCCAGTGCCATTTCCTGCCACTAGAAAAAAAACCAATCCAGCAGAAAATCTCTGAAGCACTCACTCAGAAAAGAGTTAACTGTGAGTGAGACTCAGTTGCCACACCAGGAGATGGGAAGTAATGCAACAAATTTGAAATGTCAGAGCATCCCAGCAATTCATGAGCTAGACCTTGGAGAAGGACAAGTGTTTTACCTTCTCTGGAGGCAAGGTGGTGATTAATTTCAGGATGGTGATGAAGCCATCCCACCATGGGCAAAGCTTCCATTCATCTTCTGATCCACCTGACACCTGGGAGGTTCAGGGGAACAGGAGGACAGGAGTGAATCTTCTGGGGTCTTATGTCCATGAAGGGGCAGCAACAAAAATGGTTTTGCACAACACATGCCACACAGTCAAGAGTACAGGCATAATCAATATCCCAGGCAAGCAAAAGGGAATTTTTTAGACCCAAGGCATGGTCTGGCAGTCATTCTCAGAAATAGGATTTGCTATACAAGATGATGACTCCGATCTATAAAGACAAATTTCTCTCCTCCAACTTGAGTTATTACCTAAGCTACACACAGGGGGGGTTCCTTTGCTGTCTGATATATTTAGATCAGTGTGCAACTTGCACCCAGTCCCTAAAGAAACTGTGTTCTAATCTGAAAATTCAACTCGGTGAACCTTGAAACTTCTTGTTACTTTTAATCGCTGTAAGGTAAACGTCATTCCTACTGTATCAAACCTTTGATTTTTCACTTTTATTCCTTGAAATAGAGTATCTCGTTTGTTTGGGATTTTTGTGGTTGACCAACCATGCCTAAGGAAGTCAGACTGCAAAGCCAGAACCCAAGAGGCTCAAGAACTATCATCAACTTATTTATTACAGGCACTTGCTACAAGAAAGCAGTAACGGCACTAAAATGACAGAAAAAATGACAGTAAAATGACACAGACAGTGATTTTCCTACCTTGGCACACTGCACCCAGTGAAAGGCAGTCCCTTCCACAAGGTATGGGAAGGGAATTGGGGTGAGCTGCCCTCCTGCACCCATGCACACCTCAACACTCCTGACACACACAGCTCAATGCACTGAAATCAGCTGCAATGTTGAGCAGTAGCTCAGCCCCAAAGTTAAACAGGTATCTGAACTGACCCTGTAGCAAGAAAGCTACAGGATAAAGAAGAGATCAACAAAAACCTTGGGTGACTTGGCAGAGTAAACACCACTCTGCCCATACGGCATTCTCAGCAGTTCCCTTGGTGGATCCCCAGGCTTGATGAAAGCATAGAAAAGAATAAAAGTGACAAGAGGCAGCTCGAGCATCCCAGCTGAGGCAAGATCAAGACGAAAGTATGACAACGGAATTATTTCTAGTCCCATCCCCCTCCCCATCAAAGCTGAGATAGGAGCAAAGTCTGCAGGCGTTCACAGACCCAGGCGCTGGAGTTGTCTGCTAAGGAAGAGTGAGCTTCGACAATTAAGACGAAGCATTTATAAAACTAGGCTCTGGCTAGAAAAAAACAGCCTCTCCCGTTCTCTCAGACTCCCTGGGTACCTCCTCCAAGGGCTGAGCGTTCAAGTTGGAGCAGAAGAGGCAGCACCCATCACTTTATACCCTGAGCAGAGACGCTTGACTCCCAGGGCTTTCAAAACACGGCAGCCCTCAGGCCCTGCTAAAAAATTCCTCCCCAATCAGGAAAATAAAAAAGCAGGGGACACCAAGGGCAGCCTGGGGAAGCTCCAAAACACAAGCAGGCTGTCCACCACGACACAAAACCCCCGGAGCAGCAGGGTGAGAGCCCGGAGCCGGGATGCTCCTTTAGCCGGGGCGGTGCGGGATGGGGGGGGGGGGGTGGGAAAGGAGTGGGACGGGACGAGCCGCGGCGGGGGGGGGGGGGAGCGGTGCGGGAGCTTACCGAGGGTGAAGAAGGGCAGCTCGGTGTTGTCCAGGTCATCCTGCACGGCGACACGGCCGGGCAGCTCGCTGCGGACGAAGAGAAGCAAACGGGAATCGGCGGCGGCAGCGGCAGCGGCGGGCGGGGGGGCCCCGCTCCAGCTGATATCATTCTCCCGGAGCACCGGCAGCGTGGACACCGTCACCGTCTTCACGCGGCAAGGACCGGGGGGCTCCCGCGACGCTGCCGCCACCGCCACCACCGCACCGGGCCCGCCGCCCAACAGCACCGGCAGCAGCAGCAGCAGCAGCGGCGGGGGCGGCGCGGGAAGGCGGCGGCGAGGCGGAGCGGCCATGCCGGGCCGGAGCCAGGCGCGGAAGATCCGCGGAGAAGCCGAAGGGAGGCAAGCGGAGCCGGGCGCACTGAGCAGCCCCAGCCCGCCGCCGCCACCGCCGCTTCCCGGCCCCGCCTCCCGGCCCGCCCCGCCGCCGCCCCCCGCCGAATCGCCGTGCCGGGGACCCTCTGCCGCTCCCCGGTGGCCGACGGGCCCTAGCCGGGGATGAGGGGGGAACAGCGCTCCCGGCTGCCCCCGGACTTGAAGGCCGAGAAGTCCCCGCACCGGCTCCTCCGCTGCTCCGCACCCGGGGGGGCTCAGCCCCGGCCCCTCTGTCCCCGCTGCTGTCACAGCGCTCGTCTCTGCCTACATCACCTCTGCCTCTCCTTGTGCCCCACATCCAGCCTGCCCCCCGGGCTCTGCCTCCGAACAGCTCCTGCCCCGCACACCTGCAGCTCCCCCCGGGGTGCGGGAGCACAGCAATACGTTTTCTGTCAGCTTTGGCTAGTTAGTAATCAGAGAATTGGCTGGGTTGGAAGGGACCTCAGAGATCATCAAGTCCAACCCTTGATCACTACCCATTAATATCCCATTTGTAACCGAACAGGCACCTGGTGCAGGGTGCAGAGAGATGGCTTTGTGATGGCAAGCCTGAAGGAGACAAAACTGCTGGCTTCTAGCAAAGGTTTTTGACCTGGTTTGTAAAACAGGAGCAGAGCCAGAGAAATCAATGATGCTGAGCTCTGCTCCCAGATTCCTACATCCTTCCACGGATGTCCCAGTGCCAGCTGAGGGCTGGAGTTGATGCTTGAAGACAAAGCAGGTGAGCTCCATGCCGTGGTTTTGGCTCCTTGAGTCCCGACAGAGCCAAGGGGCACTTCCAGCCGGGAAAAGGGAATGATGGGGATGAGTTTGGAGGCAACCCCTGTCCCTAGGGCAAAGTAGACACAGTTAACGCCAGGCTCAGAGCTGAGTGGACTCCTGGCCACGGTGGGACATGAGGAGAGGAGAGGGAGAGGAGAGGAAGAGGGAGAGGAGAGGGAGAGGGAGAGGAGAGGGAGAGGAAGAGGAGAGGGAGAGGAAGAGAAGAGGGAGAGGAAGAGGAGAGGAAGAGGAGAGGGAGAGGAAGAGGAGAGGGAGAGGAAGAGGAGAGGGAGAGGAAGAGGAGAGGGAGAGAAGAAGAAGAGGGAGAGGAGAGGGAAGGAGAGAGGAGAGGAAGAGGAGAGGAGAGGAAAGAGGAGAGGGAGAGGAGGCAGCCTACGGTAGCGAGGAGGCAGTGAGTCACTCACAACAACAATTTCCTAGTGATTGCTAATCTACCTGATTTTATTTGTAGATGTACATATAAAAGAAGTTGTCAAAACCCTAACAAAGCACGCTTAATACTCAGGCTTATATTATTTCCACAAGCTAATTAAGATCAATTCATCACATGCCTATTGAGGCAAAACAGCTTTGTGAGATCCTAGGTCATCAAATGTAATAACCACAACAAGAGCAGAATGGCAAAGAACGTGAAATCCAACAAACAAACAATTCAAGCCCTGTTGCTGGGAGCCAGACCCTGCTCCAGGAGCAGCCACAGCTCCATCTCACAGCTCTAACAAGCTGCAGATCCTGCTGCAAGAGTGTCCATGTGAGTACAGTGCCTATTTCCAGCTACAGGAATAGTAAGAAACCAAAAGCAAAACAAAAAAAAAAAAAAAAGAAAAAAAAAGCAAATGGGCAACCAGTTACAAAACATGTACTGCAGAACCCCAGCTCTGCCTAACTGGGAGGGATGAAGATTCCAGGCATGATAGAAAAAAACCCAAACAAACAAACAAGGAGAAATGCAGTCCAACAGCTCACTGTTGGTTGAGAAAACTGCAAGAGGAGACAAAAAAATTGTTTTCCCTCCTTTTTTTTAAAGGGAAAAGGGATAGATCTTGGACTGGCTTATTTTGTATGTATATTAATTTCCAGGCAAAAAGAGAAAAGGAACACCACCACATAGATACACATGACACACTAGAAGGCAGTATGTTTAAAATCATGAAGTACATCTTTTAATATTTTTTTTTTTAACTGGAAATCCCAGAAAACAAATATCTACTTCTGTTTAAGTCCCCATCCCTGTTACTTTGTTCTTGTTTCAGCCATTTGCTGCACAACTGTGTGCATGCCATAAGCAGAGACATTTTTTGATCTAGAGTACAAGAGGATTTTGGCAAGGGGTTGTCCTTGGGATCCAGAGACACCTACTCCTGTCCCAGCTTTGAGGCTGGGGGATTCTACTTCAGTTTTGCCATGGATCTCCAGCAGAATTGGAGGGGAGAACACATGTTCTAGGCTATCCAAACCTTCTCTTATTTAGCATATGACATCAAACAAAAAGGTGAATGTTCTTCAGGGTTTAGAGCTGGAAAGCACCTATCAGGAGACAGGGATTTAATTTCGTGCTTTGCTCCTGAGTGACTCTGGGCAAGTCCTGAGCTGTTAGAAAGCAGAGCTGGGAGGGACCTTGAGGGTGTTGTGTTGTTTGTGCCCCTACACAAAGATTCTGAGCAGCTCATCATCATTCAACCCTATTTTATATCACTGTCTGTATTCATAGAGAAGTGACAACTGTCTTCTGAGAAGCACACTGAGGATTTTGTGAGTCCTCCTCTACAAACACAGACACAACAAATGAAGGGAACATTCTGCAAATCACTGTCTTTAAATGGGCACACTCAGCTTCACTTTAGTCTAGGCACTTCCCATGGTAAACACAAATTTGTTCTCATTTTTGTGAGAAAAGGATTCCACCTGCGTGTTAATTTCAGAGACCTGAGTTAAACAAAAAACATCAGTTAGAACACCACCAATCATAATTCTAAAGGGAAATGTGGTAGCCCCAGTTTACAACTGAGTTAATAGGTTTCTATTACTCCCTCTACACCCCAAGCAGCATCTAACAGAAACCTAAATGTTACAAACAAGGCAGAGCCCATTGCACTGAGAAAGTTTCACTTGCAAAATAGTCTAGGAACCCTTAGAGAAGTTTACTTGAACTTCCTAATTTTAGTATATTTAAAGTCCATATAAATGCAGATTTTCAAGCCAAATGCATAGTCCATAAGACAGGTTTCTATTTCTAAATGATGCCTACTTTAATATCTTTTTATTAGGCTTCATGGATTCAGCCTTTCTTCAGGGAACTTGGTGACTGCCTGGCCATCAATTTCAGTAGCTCTGGGGCTAAGAAATCAGCAAAACCTGCTGCTTCTAGCACAAGCTCCAGGATTAAAGTGGAAATCATCTTACAAGTGAAGACACATTACGTTGACAAGATCCATCTGGGTAGGGTGTGATGGGGGGGGGAGATCTGACAGGTTGTCAGGAGACACCAGCTCCATTTGCACCTCGGCTGCTAACTGACTGTGCAGTTTGGGTCAAATTCCTTCTATTTTCTACCCTTGGGGTCTGTAGCCTTTCTTACATAGAGAAACTCAAGAAAATAATTAGCTTCTATCATAATAGATAAAGAGAGATACTGAGGGCTGTGGAAATCATATCAGTAACAGTCCTAAGTGTGCAATTTTGGATACAAAGAGCACAGAAGTTCTCTGCATGAGCTGGGAGTTACACTATTGAGTAGCAGTAGTGGGCTGTGGAGCAGCCTCTAGAAGCAGGCAGGGCATATGCTGTGTGTCATATGAACTGGGAACCTTGGCTACACTGAACCATGCCTACCTTATGTCCCTATCTGCCTATATGCACTCCTAATATTCACCCAAGTGGATTTTTTTAGCAGGAACTTTGAGGCATGCTTCAATTTGTTTCTTATTCCCAAGCAGAGAAGCTCAGCTCCAGGGTCATGACAATACTCCAAGTAGGATTCAGGCAAACTCATCATTTTGTGACTCTGTGGAGAACTTTGTGCTGGAAAATGCTAAAATATCTATACTGAGTTTTAAAAGGATAGGGGGGAAAAAAGCCATTCTCGTTTAAAGGGTCACAGATGAAGCATTCTTCGACTTTCAATCCTGTAAGCTGGATTTCTGGACACCCAGAACTAATGCATCTTTTATTGGCTGGCACTGAAGGGAAGGTTATTGCAAAGATATCAATAGCAGCTTTCTGAAATGGTTTTCAATTGGCCCTATTATCAGAGATAGGTACATACAGCAGCAGTCATTAAAATGCACTATGTATTTACAATATAGAGGACAATTTATATCTGTAATGCATACTGCAAAACCTACTGCTAGCAAGTGGAGGAGAAAGTAAGTCTTACAGCTATGATGTAATCAGAGGCTTATATTTCACCTTGGCAGAGTCACATCAGCATCAGTAACTCCACTAAAGAAGAGAGAAGGCTTTTTTTTTTCTCTATATTCTGAATGAAAAACCACAAAATTACTTTTCTTTCTAAGCTGCGGTGTACAAGTGCTGGTCTGCAGCCATCTGGTACCTGACTGTGGTCAAGAACCACATTGCTCAAGCTGTGCTTTTGTCAGCTCTCAGAGGTAAAGCACAAGACAGACTGGGTCAGCAATTCAGAGAATGCCTTCTGGGGGGGTGAGCGAGGGGATGAAGAAAATGCCCTTTGCAATTCAGGAGGTGATGTTCTTGCTTCCAGGTTAATAGCGAACCAACAGCTCCTGTGCTGCACCCAGAGCTGCAGATGTTGTCATCACACTCAGAGCTTCCTGACCACTTCCAAATACCCTGAGGGGATTGGAAAAAAAAAACAAAAAAACCCAAAAAAACCAAAAACAACCCACAGGGAAAGCTAAAGCTAGCAGCCAGCAGCAGCTGAATTTCTTCCTCCCTTCTCAAATGCAAGTAGTTTATTCCTACCTTGTACTTGGTAGCCATGGAGAACCAATGGGCACTGGGAGACCACCCCTGGGCTCAGGTCAGGAGGGCCTGGAGTAGCAGCATAATTTGTACAGCTAGGAAAGGCTGTTAAGCATTTTGAGGTACAGACTGAATGGTTACATTGCAAATAACAGCCTTGACATAGCCAGGTGGGAAGGCTGTGGTCAGGTGCCCATCACAATGTCATCAGGGCGTTTTCTAGTTTTCTTCTTCTGAGTGGCATCATCCTGAAATGTAACTCACTCTGGAGAACACCAGGGGTTTATCCAGATGTTGCTTGTGTCTGGGATCAGCAGGGTGCTGGGCATGCCCAGGACCAAAGCCACACTGAAGAGGGACCTCACACATTCTTAAGCAAACCCTTCTTTAGGCACTAGAAGTCAGGCAGGTGCCTTGTGGCAAGTCCACTCCCCAAACCACCCATTGCCTGAGGGAGGCAGGCAAAAAATTCCCCAAAATCTAGGGAATGAGGCCAGCCCTTTGCCTCTGTCAGTTAAATGTAGCCACTCCATTCCTGCCTGCTCCTCAACACCTTCCTGAGCACTCACAGCCTCTAGCATGGCTCCTCTTTCCCAGGATGAAAGAAACTTTAAAAGCACGTAACTCTTGCACTCTACTTAATTAATCACTTTTTGCATTACAAGTGAAACTTCTCTGATGCATGAAATATTGAGTAGTGAAGGGAGGGGAAGAAGGGAGAGTGATGGTGAGGGAGGTATTGGCTTTCACTGCTGAAGAAGTGGATATGCTAAAGGACCCAGAGAATGTAGACCATGCATCTGCAGCAGGACAGTGCCCAAACAGATAGATGCCAGCAAGCAAAGGCTTTCCCCTGCACTTCTTGCCTCTCAAGCAGATGGTTTTTACTCCATGTTGAAGCCCTACGTGCTTATCAAGGCTTTCTCACACAGGCACAGGAAGGGGACAGTGCCTGATTAAACTTTCATGAAAAATAATCTCTAGTTGATTCATTGTTTTTTATCTTGTGATGGCTGTAAGAAAAAAAAGAAAATGAGTCTTTGGTGAAGAGAAACAGCTCTGTTCTGGAAAAGCCAGCCAGGCTTTTAGTCAGATGAGGCTTTCCCAAAGGATGTGTGAGTAGTTATTAGTGCTACGGGTTTGCAAGTGCCATTTGGACACGGAACAACGAAGGAGAGAAAGCAGAAATCCACATATGTCACCATGGATATTACAGCAGCCCTTGACAGCACATCAGGAGAATTCAGTACCATGGTGCCACCTCTGTGCACCACTCTGTTCTAGGACAAGCCCCAAACCCCTTTCCTCCAGCCATCACACCTAATCAAAGTCACCCATCAGCTTTGCCCAAGAGTTCAAAGCAGAACTCAGCAGCTCCTTCCATCCTGCTCTTTCTGAGAGAACTCATTTGAGAACTGGGCTGCCTTCTGAAAAAGCACCCAACAGATCAGACCTACTCATCCAGAACCACCAACACCTCGAGCTTCACACAGACCCAGCTGCTGCACAGCCCAAGCCAAGCAGCCAGGTAACAGGTTCCTCAAACAAATAGTGATGGTGTAGCCTGCATTAGCTGTATATAAAGGGTAATACATGAATAAATGGGTTAATTATACCCACCACAGAATTTAATTAGTTCATCTCTGTTCACTCTGCTTCAGACAGAATCTCAATTATAAATCTTTATTTTCCAGGTTTTACAGCTTGGATGTAAAAATTCGCTCTGGGCTCAAACATGACACACAGGGTTTTCTGTTCAGGGACTGCTCCAGTTTTTTAACCAATCTTTTTTTCAAAAGGTCAGGTGGGGGACCAGATGGCTCGAGGGGAAGAGGTAATGAAGATGCAGGGCTTTTCTGAAAAAAAACCTGTGGGCAGCTGAACAGAGCTGAGGCATGATTAAAAGCTGCTGAATGACACCATGCTCAACTCTCACCCATCCCCAAGAGTCAGGAGCCCTCATTGCAAAGTAAACTGGGGTTCTCCCTAACTGGTATCTCCTTTCCCATCAGCAGAGAGCCAGAGGAGTGCCCCAACCCCCAGGCAGCCTCAGCAGGGCCAGGCAGGTGAAGCTCAGACACCTGGATCCTGCATGGGGAATGTGCTCCAGGGCTCTCAGGTGTGTGCTTGCTGCTTCCCCCAGCACATCCAGAATCACCCTCTCCTCCTCCTTTTGAAATCCTTCTCCCAGCAGAGGAGGAGGTAAGCTGGGTGACCTAGTGTAGCTGGAAGAAAAAAAAACAAACAATCAGAAGGCAAATGCAAAATATTGCACTTTTGAAATTGTTACAATTTTGAAAGTAATTTAGGACCCTCCTGCTGCTTTCCAGAGTTGACAGTACTGAAATCTAGTACTTCTGTCTCATTAAATATGCTCTGAAATAGCCTGATAATTTAAAAATATCAGTAATGTCACAGAGAAAAACAGAAAACATGTTTACCAGCAGTAAAAGCATCTACAGTCCCAGGTCACATCCTCACATCCTCATTCAATCTGAGGTATGGGTTTTTTGTATGTTTTTTTTTTTATATACATATTTTTTATTCTCTCATTGAATTAATTAGTTGATTTGCTTTCTCTGCCCTGTGCCAAACTTCCACCTCCCTGAGTGAAAGCAGACTACCAGCAGGCAGCCCCCCTGCCAAGGCTTCTCACCCTGCTAAGTAAAGATGACAGCAGGCAGTTCCCTGTACACAGGAACTGGTCATCCTGTCTTCAGGCTCAGAGTACACTTTTAGGAGCACTACAGATGCCTGTTTGTTTTCTATAAGCTTAGAAAACCCCAACTTAAATGTTTTGCAAAGATTTCTTCTAACAACCCCACCAGTAATGTTCTTCTCCACATAGTATGTCCCCTAAATATATACTCACTTGGTAAACTGGAAAAAAATCTACTGAGTAAATCAGATTCTAGTACTGCAGAATACACATTTAACCAGCAGATCACAACAGTTTATTGTATAGTTGGTGCACCATAGAATTTAACCCTTAGAAGACACCAGCAGGCAGCCAAATTACTGTGAGGCGATGATAGATAGCATGAATTACCGGTATAATAAAAAAAAAAAAGATATATGGGATGAATTAATCAAATCATAAATTTCTTAAATCTCTATGGCAGTCCATAAATCAGATTTGGCTGTATGTTTCTGGCCCTTATCCAACATATAATAGGAGATGACCTACATGTACAGAGCAGATTTATTTTTTTGGCCAGTTGGGAACCTTGGATAAATATAGCAAGCACCTTTTCTAAAAACAAAAACAAAAGCAAAAAACCACATTAGTTTATTTCAAGCTACACCACTGAGAATGTATGCACTCTCTGGAACATAAAAGGTGTTCTTGCATTAAGTTAAGCCATACCCAGGACAGATGCTGCTGGACCAGGCTAGACATGAAACACCTTGGAATCATCTTTAGCTTCACGAAGCAGAGAGTTTTTTTCTGAGCAGAGATGAGTATCCTAGCCAGGCCCACAAGCCACCCTGATTCTTTAGATGTTTGCCCCATTTTGTAGGCAAAGCAGCTAGAAAGTCTAAAACAGAATATACTTCTGGGAGCCAAACCACCAGCAACTCACCATCACTGTTGAGCTTCAGCGGGATCTCAAAGAGGTCACACTCCATCCAAGCCATTCAAATGGAACACATTACTAAGGGAAGCAGAATATCTGTCTTGTCCTCTTAATTTCCACCAAAAACTGTCACTTGGAATAATTCCTTTATACCTAAAGCCTCATCAAGACTCTTGTTTCTAGCCTGCTTAGAGAAATACCTCCCCAGCACATATGAAACTTCTGCTGGTTTTACGTGCAGAGGGAGCAAACCTCTGGTAAGACTTCTTCCATCCCTAACCCTCTGAGATCTGCCTAACATCAGTCCTTGCCTCAGGACCTTTACTGCCTCAGTTAAAACTGGATTAGCAAGCTTGCCATCAGACAGGTTGCCTGGCCTTTGAACATCTCAGATGTTTTGGTGTAAGGTCTTAACAAAATAAGAATGACAGTCTGCTCAGAGTGAGCCCAAACATCAATATATATTTACCAGAGGGAGCAGCAGGCTTTAGAAGTTCCATTTCTTTTTGAATGTCCACAAGAGACATGAAAGAAGGAGATTAAAGGCCAAGAATAAACACCTATAAATAAAACTGACTCTTTAAATCCTCCAAAGCCAGGACATTTGTCATGGTATCTCCTGCTGTCCCCCAACCCCAGCCCAGCAGTGCTTCTGATTTTGTTTACAGCTGTACAGGACAACAGAATATCAACCTTTGCTTTGAAACTGGCTTTTGGTCTGGCAGGCTGTGTGGATCCCTTAGAAACTAGCTAGGAAAGTCCTGCTTTAACAAAAAGATTGCAGTTGTGGATTATTGCTTCCTCTCCTCCTCCTCCCTGCAAACAAAAGGAAAAACACCCAGAGAAAAAGCCCACCTGCTTAAAACTTCTGACGAAGCTCAACCTGAGCCTAAGTGGGAGAGGGTTAAAAAAGTTGAGTTCCTGTATGTAGAGCCAGGCCTGAGGGCTGCAGCAGGGAAATTGCAAGCTGTGTCTGGCAGCAGATGCCCTCTGTTGGCATTTTATAGAAATATGATTAGATACAGAAACCAGTATCTCAAATCTATGCAATTTGCCCACTCTTTATCCTGCTCAGAGTGGAACAGCTTTTAGTGCTGGGTCTAATTTACAAGCACAAAGTAAATGCCAGGACCTGTCCCTGTGCATCCACTTGCCCAGTCACCAGCAATGCCCTAAAGGAAAAGGTGGTGAAAAGGAATTTACCACCAAAAGGAATATTTGCACAGCAAATCTTTGCAGCACAGCAACGCAAAGAGGACAGAGCAGGGAGTTGCAGAATCTTCCTACCTTGTCCTGCTCTGGCTGGAGGCAGATGCTCATGGCTCACTTTGTCAGGTACATAGCATCCTCCTTGATGGAGGCAGGGGCAGAGGTCCTGTTGTTCAGAAGCAGCAGCTCTCTATAGGGATCAGCTCTGTCAGCATCTCCAGGAGGAGTCACAGAGAAGCAAAGAGAGCACGAGGGGTGATGTGCAGTGAAGGACAAGCAGGATCTTGCAGCATGTGCAAGCACAGGGTTTGCAGATGAAGGTTTTCTCCTCTAAACCTCTTCCAACACACACCTTAAAAAAACCAAAATATATATATATATATATATATATATACAGCAGTCACCTTTCACAGCTGTTGTCACAGCCCAATGGATCACAAAGTTGCTCTCCTGCCCCATGCACCTCAGTGAGTGAGGTGAGCTGGGGCATCCTGGCCATGGAGGGTGAGCATCACCAGTTTGCAAGGAGTTCTCACAGCTCTAAGAGCTCTCATGCTTCTGGAGATCACAGCAACACATTCCTCCATGGAGGAAGGCTGTGCAGGAAGAAGTGGTCTGGGGGGCTCAGCTCCCCGGTGCAGCACTGTCCCACAAGGACCCACCTGGGGATCCCTGCCCTGACCCAACCCCACCTCATGGCCTGCAGGACACCTGGGCAGCCCTTGTCACAGAATGTTTAGGTTGGAAGATACCTCCAAGAGATCAACCAGTCTAACCTTTGACCAACACCATCATCTAACTTCCAAACCATGTCCTTACAGACCAGGTCCGAGCGCTTTTTAAATGCCTCCAGGGATGGTGACCGAGTTTGGTGTCACCTGCAAATGTACTGAGGGTGCTACTCAATCCCCTCATCCAAATCATCAATGAATGACCCAGCTGAGGATCCCTGCCCTGCCCCAGCCCCACCTCATGCCTTGCAGGACACCTGGGCAACCCTTGTCCTCTGCCTCCTTGCCCTCCTGCTCCTCTGAGGTGCTCTGCTCAATGCCCAGCGAGGCAGATGGCACTGCTGGCCCCAGATCCAGGTGCCACAAGGGCTAGTGCTTCTGCAGGGCCAAGAGCCACAGGCAGCACCCAGCCTGTTCCACTGCACCTGAGCACATGGGGACAGCTGCTGGGGGACAAGGCTGCTCTGGCACCCGGTCAGAGAGCTGGGAGAGGACACAGAGGAGCAGCAAAGGGACCACAAGAGGCATAGAGATAACCCCATGCACAGCCCAAAGGAAGCTCTGGTCCTCAGCCTGGGATAAAAAAGAGCTGGTGAAGGTTGGGGAGGTGGAACTGGTCAGACCATCACTGCTGCTCAGCTCTCCCAGCCCTCACACCATGGGAGAGGGCACACATGCATCTGCTTGGCAGATAATTTCTGTAATTCAGTCTCCAGCAAAGAGGAAGATTAATTATTCCCAGGGACTGATCATTCCCCTAAGGGGGCACAGGCAAGCTTTGGAAGTTTTTTGTTCTCTGTATTTGGGGATCCTGGCAACACAAGAAGCAGTGCTACTCCTTGGCATTCATCCCAAAGGCTGGGGAAGGCTTTTTAAGCTATAGGTGCTAAAATATGCCCTTGCCCAGGAAGGGTCCTTTCAAGCTCACGGCAATATGACAATGTCTCCAGTTTCTGGGCTTTGCCTCAGAAACTGCTAAAAGCTGAAAGCAAGATGCACAAGGAGTGCCCCATCTTTAAAACTGCTTTTCATGGCAGTTCAAAGATGTGATGCCATTTGTACCATCCTAAGTGTTATCTCAATAAAGAACAAATGCAACAATTTTTTGTCAATGACTTGTGGTTATTGTATTGCAAAGAGAGCAAAAGCAAATCTGATCTAAAGGCAATCATAAGCAATAAATGATGATTATTCCAGTTACACTCTCCTCTGTACTTCTCTCTGAGGAGACTTTGTAACAGAGATTATATATGGCAAGAGTGGATTTACCCTTGGAGAGGATCTAAATGCCTTTTCCCTAAAATGAGTTGTAATCTTGTTTAAAGGTAGATAAAAAACAAGGCACAGTCATGGCTTGTCTATATGTATGGGGTAGTCTTGTAAATCCTATTTTGGTATATCAGGGATAATCTAAAAAGCTAGTAATAAGAAACGTGAATAATCTTAAGTAAACCTTGTGAAGCCAGTGCAAATATTTAAGTCACTTATTCAAAAGGAACCATAGCAAGATCCGCCTTAAGGAAGGCATATCAAAGAATATCAACATTCTTCCAGCTGAATAAAATCACACTACCCTGTCCCATGACACAAATTTAGCCAGTCTCTCAATTGCAAGAAAACACTTCTAACCAATTTGTTGTTTACTGGGAAAGCTCTCGGTATTGTGAATTATAAGAGCATTTTTATATCCCCTTAAATCATCTCACAAATGCAAATAAAACTTTGGGGTGGTATTTCATGGCTTCCTCTCTGTGAAACAGGGTTGGGCAGAGACCCTGCTGTGTCTGCTCCTTCTTGGATTTGGCTCTACAAAATTGTCTTGTCTGAACACTGAGCCTATGGAGACCCCAGACCAAAGGATGGGACAAATACTGGGATTTCAGCTCAGTTCAGAGGTTTGAGTGGAAAGAATAACATGATGTCTGATATAAAATTGACTGCTGTCATCCCTTTGCTGGTGTTGGGGGGAAGGACCTGGTAATGTCTTCAGCTCATGAATATGTAATCAGCTGAATGCCTGTGCAGTACAGTTCTAATTGCCTTTGTTCTTGCTGTGGGAAATTCTCAGAGAATCTGAAGATTTTTTCCTTAATTTTCAATTTTTTGCATCAGACTTTTAGTTTCATCAGGGTTTAACACTAACTGAAATTAAGTAAGTCAAAATACCCTTACTTTTGTGCTTATAAGTCCCTCAAATCCCCCAAAACAGTCTTCTTAATTTAATTAAATCTTAAAGTCTGCCTTTGAACTTGAGCAGTCATTAAAGATGTTATTGTCCTTTTTTTTTCTTAACAGCATTCAGTGAGATGCCTCTTGACAGGTAGTTAATTCCTCAATTAATATAAATACTCCATGCTTCAGCTGCTGCTGTAGTAGTAACCAACTGCAGCACACTCTGACCTTGCTGTGTTGTACATCAAGCATCTCTGCAGTTGTGTAGCAAAGGCAGCAGGGAAGTTATTTTGTGAATGTCTGCACACAAATACACAATACTTGCAACTGCACATCTCAGGAGAAGCTTGTCATTTCAGACATTTAAGAAATCAGCCAAGCTTCACAGCAACAAGAGGAAACATGAGCTGAACAGGAGTAACTAATGTCTCCCAGACACTGTTTTCCAGTCCTCAGTTTGTTTTTGTTTGAAGTCTTGCAAGTGTTTATAGACAAAATTATTTACAGCAAGAATAATGTATCACTTCTTTTGGCTGATTTAGATATTTTTTTCCTATATAAAAAGAAGCACAATTTTTATCATGTGCCTTATGGATCTGATATCATATTGCTACATTCTTCTTTTTCCTAAATTTTCCTAAAGGTTTATTTTCTTGCAATAAAACTCATGTCTGTGCTAAAATACAGTCTACAGACTTTTTTTTTTTTCCTCTCTCTCTGCTGAAACACTCTTGTTAGCTGTTGTGTATTGACCAAATGGTTTCTGGCTTTACAATCTGTCACTAGTACTACATTTACAGCTTGCAATTAAGGGCTTCAATTAAATATTTTGCACAACGTTGAATGTTCCAATAGCCAGTCCTTATATATTTTCCAAAACATGGCAAAAAAAAGATAAGAGTACTGAAAAGAAAATGAAGACTGAAGTTCTAAAAATGGCCTTTAGTGTCTGGATAAATATACACAGGATTTTATAGCTGTGCATCTTATCTCTTGATACTGGGGCTTGCCCCTGGGTGACAGAAAGCAGAATCTTTCCTGGATTTTGTTAAATGAGACTGAAAGTCTCCTTTGGTAAAGTGTATGTATCATATGGGCTGAGATTCACTGCAAGCACACTGGATATTTTTAAACTGCCATGTTTTTGATGACTTAGCATATGTTAGCATAGCATACATTAACAGTGCGAGAAACATTTTTTTTTTTTTTTTTGTCAGTATGGATTTTATCCCCTTAATGAATGTAGAAATCCCCCATGCTCATCTCTCATTCTCTTACAGGTGCTCTGAGTCTTGCCAGAGGTTTCTTCTGGTTGCCACTGTACTCTTAGGTGACATCAAGCTCACTAGCCTCGTGGTGTGAGAGGAGAAGGTCCCCACAAGCCAGGAAGGTTTTCCTTCCTGCATTTCATACCGCTGTAAAGCCAATTACAGATGCACATGATGGGTTTTGTGGTGGAGTGCAGACAGCTGGGGTCAAGATTTAAGCATGGTGCAATCTACCAGATGAGCAGAGATGGTTGTCACCAGGAGGCCAGAGCTCCTTAGGATAAAAAGGGAAGCTTGCTGACATCTCCAGCACATCGACTGATGAAAGGAAAGGAGAAGAGCATCTTGCTCTGTAGCCACCTCCTCTGCTGTTGCTTGAGTAGAGCAGATGTCAACCAACCTGGGCTCCTTCCCTCTGCCTTTGCCAAGGCACCAGGGCTTGGCAGTCATCCAAGGACACAGACAATGGGAGGCTGAGTGCCTGCACACCATTTTGCACACACTTGACATGAATCATTTTCTGCTGCCTGGCTCTTGGAAGCAGCACGGGGCTGTCTGGCATCAGTCCTGCCAGGGGATCGAGGAGCAGGGAAAGGCTGAGCCCTCTCTTTGCTCCTCTCTTGGGTTTCTGCCCATCTCTCTGCAGCTATTGTATGTGCCTATTTCTCTACCAAACAGTGATTCTGCAAAGGAAAAAAAAAACAAAAACCAACTTATTTCCCCCCAGACACCCATTGAAGATGGAGTCCAGGAAGGATCTGCTCCATGCAGACTGCTTGCAGCTGAAGGCTTCTCTGTTCAGACTTGGGATCCATTTGGGATGGTCCAACAACTGCTGTCTACCAGTCTCTGGTGGAGAGGCTGCTTTTGGGCTTGCTGCCAGACTGTTGCATGTCTTCTTTTGTGCCCCTTCAGCTCTTCACCCAGAGAAGTAGTGAGATGTGACAGTCATGACTGGTGTTGAATGATCTCTTTCTTTAAAAATAAAAAGCAAGATCCCAAAAAGCAGCAGATGAACCCGAGGACAAGGGCTCCTTCTTCTCTGTTCAAACCTCCTCAGGCAGTGCTGCTGAGCAGCAGCCAGGATGCTGGCAAGGGTGAGGACTCAGTTATGCCACCCCAGCAGACTGCCAATGTGTCACCTCCCAGGTGACCATGGCCATGGCATTCCCTCTCCTCCCATCAGGCCTACACAGGCAGCAGGAGCTATTTAACAAAAGGAAAACTGTTTAATTAATTTTTTTCCTAGCCTGGCTGCTATCCTGTTTCAGTGGAGCAACAGATGCTGGGGGCCGTGCAGGGCAGTTGCCAGTGACACAGAGCCTGGGTATCTCCTAAGCTTTATTTACACCCACCCACCAATAACCAGATGATAACTTCTCCCAGGTCTCCTCTGAGCTGCCTTTCCCAGGCACTGATTTTGGCTAGAGCTTCCAGTCCAATCCAAGACCTGGGCATAAAAGAAATTGTCATGAAACTCTCCCTCCAACACTTGCTCTACAAGCAAGCCTTGCATTACCCAAAGAGATGTTACACTTCCCACTTTCCTTTTTCTTTGGGAATAGTTTCTTCCAGTTTTCATCATTCCTGTTGCTTTCCCTTGATCTCTGTCCCATTCTCCCACCTCTTTCTTGGGATGCAGTAACCCCTCTCTGCTATGGTGTCACAGGTCCCTGGGATTAATGCAAACCTCCTGCACCATCTGCCTTCTTAAAAAACCTGGGATGATGTTTGCCATTTTTGTACCAGCTTGATATCACTGATGTGTGTTCACTTAGTGGAACAAAATAAACCTTAGATCTTTTTCTGCTGAGCTGAAGCCTAGCTCACCTGCACAGTCCATCATCCCTGGGCATATTACTTTCTGGCTGCCCCAGCTGAATCTCAGCCTCTTATTTTGTTTCAGCCATTTCTCCCATTTATCATGGAGGTGTTTGAAGAAGTGTGTCCTTGACAAATCCATGGTCACGGAGACTTTTTCCAGACACCTGTAAATGGTGTGCTCATATCTTTCTATCAGGATTTTTCATGAATTGAAGTTAAACTGGTGGTTCTATAGTTCCCTATTTCTTCCCATGTTCCTAGTAGTTTTTAAAAGTTTGGCATTTTTCGTCCCTTTCCAATCTGATGGTGCTTCCAGAGATAACTGCTAATGCCTCTGAGATTGCCACAACCAGTTCTGCAAGTATCCATGGCTTAAATTCAACAGGTTTGGAATAATCTTCCCAGAAGGGTTTTCTTCCTTGCCTCTGTCAGTCAGCAGCTGGCTTATCACCAGGAACAGAAAGGATTATATCCCCTGTAACCATTTTATCCACTTATCTATGGATGTCCATTATCTGTCCATCACTCTCTGAATCCTCCAGAGCCCTTGCCCTCCATGGCTGTTTCTGTAGCACAGAGTTCCACAAGTTCAGACCCTTTTTCCTGCCTGGATTTCAGCCAGACTCATTTCACAGCAAAGGATGAGTGGCATTGGTCACAAGTATCAACAAGGCAAACTTTGATTAGATACGAGGAAAAAACTCTCACAAGAGTGGCTGCATAGAGCTTGGATGAAGCTCCAACCCTGGAAGTATTGACAGCTCAATTGGAGCATCCCTGAGTAGCCTGGCCCAGGTTAGACCTGCTTTGAGCAGGACTTGGATCTTCAAAGGTCCCTTCAGCCTGTGGTTTTGCAATGTAACACTTCCTTCAGGATTGGCTGAGGACCCCACTACATCCCTCCTCTTTGGGATCTCCTCTTCCAGGGCTGCCAAGGGGAGGATCAGTTCCTTTCACCTCCTCTGCTCCCAGCTGTCACTACAGCAGCCACTGCCAGGCACAGGATGTGCCTCTCTGCTCAGAAACCCCCAGTCCAGCCAGAAAACCCTTACTCTTTCTGGCTGTCCAGTGTAATGACATGTGAAATGGGGTGGGCACAGCAATATACTATGAGGATAGTGTAGTATAGCACAGGATAAAATTTTATACTTATATTTTTCCTCACTGTTTCCCCAGTGAAATGAGACCAAACCAATATCAGCAAAAAAAAAGCCCTGAAATCTAACCCTTCATCTCCCACCAGTGAAAGCAGATCTGTGAAAATCTGTATTTAGACAAGGGAGAAAAAACTTGGAAGAAGTGTCAAATTCTCTTCAGTGAGACCCATTTCTTGTCTCCACGGAACACACTGCTCTGCTTCTCCTGCCCTACTGAAAGCCTTTGTAGTAAGGAAGTAAAACCAGACCCTGCCCACAGTTCTGATGGTCTGAAAACTGGTTTCACCCTTAACTGAGACTCTTTTTTGTCTCAGAAACAGGTGGTCATGTAGAAACAGGTGGTTTCATCTCTAGGAAAAGAAGAAAATCACAAGAGAAGAGAGAAGATCTGGGTTGATTTGGGCAGAAAATGGTTTCTCCGATCTCTAAAGCTGGTTAAAATTCAAATGTCATCCCATTCTGAACCTGAGATCACTGAACCTCTCCAGAGTACCTGGGGGTATGTGAGGAACCCAGATTGAAATCCCTGCTCTTGATCAACCCCACAGAGTTCTGGCCTTTACAGCATCTGTGTCATCAGGGTGATTTGAGCACCAGGCACTGATACCCCTGGATAATCTCCTGATTTTCTGAAGTCTCTTTGCCCTTGTAAGAGGGTTTAACTCTTGGCCATCCCTTTTGGCCAGGTTAAAGCACCTTGTCAGGGTAGAGATATTATCTGGGAAGGTTTGGATTTTGAAAAATTGGCTTTACTCTAATTAAAAAAAAATGTGGTGGAGGAGAGTGTAGGGGAAAAGAAAATGAGAAAGAAAAGAAAGACCCATTTTGTTGAAAACTCCAGTCTGGCTGTTGCTTCTGGAAAGGGATCTTACACAATGGAGCCTCCTTTCTCCTGAACTGAACTACTTTCAGCTTCCTCAACAATAGCAGATCAAAAACCCAAGTAAGAAGAGATTTCTAAGTATCTGAGCATGTTAATGGGAAATTCTCCAGCAATTGCACATCTACTTTTATCAACAATTAGATATTACCATTCCAGACCAGAGTATTTTCCAGATGAACATGTGAAATAGTACAAGGTCTTGTCATCTAGTTTTGCTATTCCCCCTTTCCCCATAATTTTCTTTTTTTTTCCCTACCTTATCAGCATGATCAGGGACCTGAGGAGGAACACAAGGGAGAGAAATGCCCAGGAAGGGCTGCAAACTGAGATAATAAGAAGATCTTTGCACTCCACCACTACTTGCCTGGCCTCTTATTGACAGAGCTTCCAAGATGCTCAGAGATAGCCTTGCTGCAAGTTACATTACCTTGAGATTTATTTCAGTGCCACAGAAAAGTGAGAGGTATGGGGGGGGGGTGAGGGAAGAGGAAGGGAAGACTGGAAATGTTGCTTTGGGTAGAGTGATTATAACCAGAATTTCTTTTTAATGCAAAAATCTTTAGCCCGACAAAAGATCCATCTCAGGGAGAGGTTTTTCACCACCCAATCCCCCACCCCTTTGCATCAGAGCACTGTGAAATGTACTTGCAAGAGCAGCGAGTTCGTTTTAACCGATAGCATTCAGCGCTTTTTACTGTGCTATTCATCCACATGACAAAGCTGAGAGGGGAGCCCATACTTCTTCCTGACTTTTTATTGCTTTTCAGCCCAGTGGGAACCAGCTGACATGGAAAAAAAAAAAAAAAAAAAAAAAAAGTGGTTGAACCACAAAATATGTTTAAGCTCCTCTCTTTTTTCTTCCTCCCCCCCCCCCTTTTTTTTTTTTTTTTTTTTTTTTGGTATATCAGGAAAAAAGGAGGAGGGCGAGGTGAGCAGTAGTTGCAAAAGAGTTCCAAGTAAGTCAGAAAACACAAGCAAAACTAAAGTAGTAGTGCATGAGAGTAGTGCCTGACCCTGCACACAAAGGGTGAGCTCTGAAAATGTCAATTGGAGACAGCCTTCAGGTCCTGGAGCACCCTGTTGTGTGACAAGAGCTAAGACAAGATCATTTTGGGGTGACTAAAAAGAAGCTGCAAGGAGAGACTCTGGCTAAGGAGACTCTTGGAGACCCTGGGCTGCAAAGAAGATTGTGGGTTTCATGGCAAAAAGTTCCTGGGAAGCGACAAACTATGTTGGGGTCCTCCATGAAGAGACAGATTTAGGACGTGGATGTACTGACCAGGCTGGTAACACAAACTGCACTCTGCTTGCAGCCTTGGTCTCACTCAATCTGACTCTTTTTCTCAAGTCTAAGAATTTTTTAACCTGTATTTAAATTTTTAATTTTCTAAATCAGAAAAGAAAAAGAACCTTGTGCTGAGCAGAACTAATGCTTGAACATATCACACCAGAAAGAATGGAAAATTGAAGAAATAAAAGTATTTAGATGAGCCTGCCCAGCTCTCTATTTTTTAAAAATTATTTATTTTAAAATAAAGCTGCAGATTGACCAGAAACACAAAAATCTTTACACCTTATCATATAATATTTTTTTTTTGAAAAAAAAGCAAAATCACTTTTGATCTGGGAATATAATTAAGAACATGGAGGTTTTCAGCTGTTGCCCATCAGAAGACATCAAAAGTTTTGCATGGTTCTCTGTGTCACTGCCCCTGCCTGCCACCACCTTCCAAAATCCTCCTTTACTCATGACCCCCAGACACTGAAATCTGCCCCTAAAAGCCACCAACAAAGGCCATCACGACAAGCTCAGCTCCAAACACCACAACTCCCCCCAGCTCTCCTCTCTGCCAGTCTTTTAAGAGTTTCTTTTCCTCCTGACCTCTCCTGATAAAGGGGTTCTCCCCAGCTGAGCCCAGTCTGGCTTCAATCTCCCTCGTGCAAGACAAATTTGTGAACTTCTTCCCCACGGAGAGCCTGGACAGGGTGTCCTGGTGTCCTGGTCAGGGTTTGCACACGTGTGGCCAGTGCTGTGGTCGTTCCAGGGGGACTCCTGACATTTTGTACTGAAAAGCAGCAAAAGACAATGCTTCTGCCACCTTCAGCTCTGGCAGTCTGCAAATTATTATGAGACAGGCTAAAGATGGGGGGAGAAGATAGAAAAAACTACAAGTGCCGACACAAACAGAAAAAAACAGAACACCCAGGGAGAAAATTGGTTGCTCTTAAAATACAGCAAAAAAATCATCAGGAAATACAGCTTAACAATTAGCCACATGGACCTGGGGTACAAAACCTAGAGCCATGGCAAGGTGAGAGCTTCAGGATCTCAGCCATCCAGGGCTAAGGCTCTATTCATAGCCCAGTATCACCAAGACTTTATATTTTTTAACATGGGTAGGGTAAGCAGGATAATCCTTAGTAAAGCTTCATCACTTTCCTCATGGTCTTCCTCACTGGCTTCCACAGCCCCTGCTGAAACTTCCCTCTGCAGCTTCACCAACTCCCAAGCTGGATGGTTTCAAATTGGCTCAGATGGATCCATAACAGCTGTGGTCCTGCCCATAGCCTGCAGTGCTGGCACTGAGAGGGCTTCTCCATCACCACTCTGGCTACCTGGCTGCTCTTGGCTCCAGAGACTGAATCTCAGGCAGGCACCAACTGCTGAGTGCCTGCAGGTTCATTGGGATTTAATGTAGGAAAGGAATTTCTATCAGCACCACGCAGATTCCCCCTTCCTTGGGAGGTGGGTGGGCAGGAATATCAGTAGTGAAGAAATGCTCGCCCAGTTTAAAGCAAGACCTCTCCATACTGGTCATACAGAGACATGCAAAGCTGGTGAGGTGTCAGGTCAGCCCTGGCAGAGAAAACTGATGGATGTCTTTGGTTCAGAATATAGGACAGGATGGACAGGGGAGGAGATGGTCCTGTCCAATCTCAAGATCTATGGACCAGCTGTGGTTTATGAGATAGCAAATGAGGAAAAAGGTTTGGAAACAGCCTTGGTGCTGAAGGCATTTTGAGGAATTGAAGGAGCTTTTTTGAGGGAAAACAGATTATTTCTGAAAACTTACTTCTAAACAGCATGGTGTCTCTTCAGCCTTGCTGCTGCCTTCCATTAGCAGCCAGGAGGGTTAGGAGAACTCATCCAAGGTCTGCAGCTGAGAGGGAATTATTAATTTGCTTATTTTTACAAATGGCCATCAAAAAGCATTTTGTTCTTGTTAAATCACCACTGTGGCAGCTGCATTTGCAGGGAGGAGGGCTGTGGTCAGTACCAGTCACAGACAGGGCTGTTCTGTTTTTCATTCCAGAATCATATAAACCATATTACAAATATTACCCTTGATGCACACATGGAGGCAAGAGCTACTCTGCTTTTAAGTGATGTGGAGGAACTTGGCCTTTTGCTGGCCACCATGAGCATTGTCTTCTTCCCAGCATTGCTAAAAAGCTGGCCATGGTACGAGCAAAATCATTCTGGTGTACTTTTAATCTGTGGAGGGAAAAAGTTCCTCCTTTTTTGTTGCCGTCCTTCTGCCAGGTTGAAGAACAGGAGTAAATGAAGAATAAACTTGAACAGAGGAAATTTCATCTAAACATGAGATGGAACTTCTTTACTGTGAGGGTGGCAGAGAACTGGAACAGGCTGCCCAGAGCAGTGGTAGAGATATTAAAACAGAGCCTGGACACCAGCCTGTGCAACCTGCTCAAGGTGAACCTGCTCTGCAGGGGGATGGGAGTAGATTATCTCCAGAGGTCCCTTCCAACCCCTAATATTCTGTGATTCTGTAAAGAGTAAATTGTTCAGAGGTGATGCCTTTTGGCTCAGAAACCTGCTCAGAAACTTTTGTCTTCATGTCTTCTCCCTGATACAGGCAGTGCTGGTCTAGACTGCTTTCTCATGACGAGCATTAGTTTTCATTAGATGGATTTGAGATGATTTCTTTCTGCCTGGCTGCTAAGCCTGCAAGCAATTCAAATTAAATTCTGCTCCCTGTGCCCCATCTGGCAATAGCAGTTCCCCCATTTCTGTTTGCTGCCTTCTCAGCTGTTCTCTCTCTCCCTCTTTTTATAGTGGTTTGATCTGTATGAATTTTCCAGGTCCACAGTGCTCTACAGGTGCATGCTGGGGCTCACTGTATCCCAACCCCAGCCACTTCAAACAACTTACTCTTGGATGCAAGATGGGGAGAAGCAGGAGAGGGCTGGGGGACAAGGAGCTTGGTGTTGAAGTTCTGCTTTGGGCACTGCTTCAGCTCCCTGCCAACTCACAGCATGGAAGTGGTACCTGCAGCATCATCCCAAGAGAGACAGGCTGGGAACTTTCTGTGGGATAGTGAGGCAGAGGTAGGTGTGGGACTGGAGAAGTGTCCCAGACAGGTGCTGAAGCCCAAACTTTGCCCCCCCCCCCCCCCCTCATTGTTCCTGCTGGTACCTCACTGATGTTATTACAGACTCATAAAATCATTTTGGTTGGAAAAGGCCTTTAAGATCTACCAAGGCATCCTGTCACCACTAGGATCTGAAAACATGTCAGGTAATACAGATCTCAAACCACCTTTTATTTTTCTGCCGTCAGGGCCAAGGCTGGAGGACCTGGGAGAGAAATGGCATCAGTTTTGTGTCCTCAGTGCTGCTTTGGAATCATTTGGTTTCCGCATCCTTGAGGTGACTCTTGGTTGCTGTCAGATACATATGACAGCTGGGGACAGCATGGATGGTGGTAGAGGTGTCACATCAGAGCAGCAGTGATTCTTCTTTCTTCCCATTGCCCCTCCTCATCCTCAGTGCTAGGTAATGACACCACCAGATACTGAGCAATAGAGAACTGAACCTGTTGTTTTTTCAGTGAAAATGAATGAAAAGTGCCTGCTGGGCCACATAAACCTGTCAAAAGAACAGCTGGGGCTTCCAGAGAGAGGGATAATAGTTAAGAAACCTGAAATTCTGAGAAAAAGGCATTATGATTCATCAGTAATCTTTGCAGTGCAAGTCCTGGTTCCCTATATTCCCACTTGTTTTTCTCTCCTTTCCCGGGCAATCATTTCCAGGAGCAAAGGGGCAGAGTGCTGAGTGCATCCCCATGGCAGGTAAAGAGCCAAGCCCAAAGTGCAGCTCTGATGGAGCTCATGGATATCTTGCACCCCTGGCTCCCCCATGCCCTCCAAACAATAGGGACCCACAGCAAACAGGGGGGTGTCCCCCACACTTTGCAGTGAAGCTGCATGCTGATGGCTCAGCAATGCAACCAGGTGGGGGGGTGGAGTCAGCAGGACAGATGTGCACAAGCACAAATGATATTTAAGCTTTTTATTACAGTGCCATTAGACCTCAGGTGGTGCAGACACCACCTGGGGCTGTTGCACATGGGGTGAGAGGCTGGCTGAGAACTTGTGGCTGCTGGACACATGCAGCCCAAAGCAAAAAATCTCCTCTTTAAGATGCTCATCAGCACTTCTTCTCCCTCGGAAGGATCCTTTTGAAGACAGGGCTATGGATAGGGATACTGTCCGTTTAGATGTGGTGTTGGGGGCTATGGTTTAGGGGAGAGCTTTGTAGAGTAGGGGTGATGGTTGGACTCGATGATCCCAAGGGTCTTTTCCAGCCTGAAAGATGAAAGATTCTATGATACAGAACTGCCAAAAGAGAGCAGACCCCTGGATGAGAGGTGGGGCTGTGATGTGGGGAAGGAAATACTCAGAGATGGGGGGGTAAGCAAATCGTAGCTTGTGCTGGGCAGGTGAAAATGTAAGAGCAGATCAAACACAGGCAGGCTAATGAGAGTACCATTCCCTGGTTTCACCAAAGTTGGGGGAAACAGGGAGAGGCTGGATGGCAAGTGCTGAATGAGATTCTGTAATTAGCTGGAAAATAGAATGGGATATTTAGTATAATTGCTGGGAAGAAGGTCTCACAGCCCCGATCCCTGCATTACGCACTGAGCGCTGCATCCCAGCTGCTGCAGCAACTTTGCTTCCTTTTGTTTCCCCTTGCTTGTCATTTCTAATCACATCGTTCCCAAATTTGATTGCATCATCTCTGAGGTTTAGTTGCTAGGGTAACACCACAAAGCCATTATATGCATGAGATGAACATGTAACCCCCTTGGAGGGCTGGCTATTTGACCATTCCTTTGTGCCCCCCAACTCAGGTTGCTTTGTCCCTTTTAAATCAGATCTCCATGATGAGAAAAATGGTGAGAAGCCCATCACTCATTGCCACGGGAGCAGAAATAATATGGGGATCTGCCACTCACAGGTTAGGCAAGAAGACTCTTAAATTGAGCAACCTGACATCAGAAGATGTCAGAAGAATGTGCCACAGCATTTTTTTTAAAGCACAGGGCTAGAGTGAGGATCATTGCCCAAACCACCCATCCCAGACCTTCCTGCAGCCTTTGTCTTGCATAAACTCTGAAGCGTTTATGCCATGGTCTATGTGGGATTTGTGTGTTTAAGGCAAATACAAATCCCTTTGTGAGGTGGCCTCTGAGCCCAGCAGAGTGGCTCAGGTGTGGATTTGCAAGACTGCTCTGTCCCTGCAGCCATGTGAAGCTGTAGCAATTGGGCAGGTGACAACATACATGGTCTACCACAACTTTCCTAACAGAAGTGACCATAGAAAACCATAGACGATAGAAGATGTCATGAAACAGGTTTCAACAAGGGCTACAAGAGTGTGCAGCTGGTGCTCTTGCAGCGTGTGGGCTGGTTAGTAGAGCAACCCCCAGCTCCAGCTTTCCCCTTTTCTTTGCCATGGATTTAGAGGTGGACTTGGTAGTGCTGGGTCAGGGGTTGGACTTGATGATCTGAAGGGTCTTTTCCAACCAAAACAATTCTGTGGTTCTATAATGCCTGGGTGAGGCAGATTCAACGTGCACACAGATGCATGCTTCCCCTCAGGAAGTCCTGGATGTGGCAGGATTTGCCACCACCCACCCCAAATACTTTTCTTTCCAATTCGTTCTCTTCAAGCACAGGTTGAAGCTCTTCTTGCAGCACTTCAGTGCATCAGCACAGGGCTCTTCATTCCCAGCCTGCCCAGATTCTCCAGCCAGGCAGGGGCAGGCTCTGAGGAGGGCCCATCTTTGCAGCAGAGCTCTTTTTTCCCTTTCTCCACCCTACACCTCCCTGGTGTCCATCACTGGTGTGCTCTCAGCCCCCAACAGAGCAAGGCAGAGAAATGAAAGATATTGTTTTTCAGGTGGAATAGCTTCCCAAACAGTACATTTGCAGTCAAAGTGCTGTTTGGAATGCATATGAACCACCGCCTGCAGCAATGAGAAACAAAGCTATTAAAGTTTAGATAGCAGTGTTTTTATTTTTAACCAAATGAGTCAGTCTCCCCTCCAGCTCTGAGCAGGAGAAGGGGGGAAAGTTGGGCAAGTTCAGAAGTCCTTAACCCCACTGGGATCCTGCTGCAGGGAAAGTTCAAGCAGCCTGCTCAGTTTAATTGTGCTCAGAAAAGGTGTTTAAACTGAAATTGCTGCTTTGATTGTGCCTTGGTTGTGTGGAATTTCTGTTTGTTTCCCTGGATATACATTATTTATTCATTTTTAAATAATAGATTTCAGGATGCTTACTGCATCCTTCTTTCCTCCCCACATCCAGAAGGTCTCCTCTTGTCTTTCCTTCTTCTGAATCCCTGCCTGGGGCAGGTTGAGGACACAGTCTGGAAGGTGGGCTTGAGATACTACAGGCTTTCAGTCATCTCCCCTGCTAATAAAAACAGGCTGAGGGACAAGGACGACTCAGAGAACCAGCTTGGGGTGGTGTCTGTGTAAGCACACACATGTGTTCCATGCCAGAGAGAGGCAGGGCTGGACCTTCTCACTGCTCATATCCAGTGCCTTGGAAAAAACTGCATTTCAAAAGGCATCCACGTGCTTCTGCACCATGGCTTAGCCTGTTCCTCTTGCAGGTTCTCTCTCCTGTTTCCTGTTTCTCAACCTGTTTCCAAGCTTCCTATCCCTGTAGCATCCGTAAGAAGACGTATCCAGCTGTGAAAAAAAGGCCTGTGCCCTCACCATCATCCTGGGCTGCCTCCCTGAGGGCTCCACACTCAACCCCTGATTCTTCATCACATGCTTAATTTAAAGCTAAGGCTTAGGCCCCTGTGCTGAGTCCAGCAGTGATTGCTTGGACACTTGCTGGGGAAAAAAAAAAGAAATTCAAATACATGGAAAATTACAAAATTAAGTTCCTCTATTTTTTGTTATTCCATGCCATATGGAAATTTATGTAAATATAGAAATGAGAAACAGGCCCTGGAGCTCGGGTGAGTTCGCCAACGTGCCACAAGTGCTCAGAACATTGGCCATTGTTGATGCTTCAGGAGAACAGAGTGAGACAAACTCTGGCTCCAAGAGTTATCCAGAGACATGGCTTCATCTTTTTTTTAACACGATGACTTCTGTTCTCATGAAAAAAACAAGCCAGGCTGCCCCAGCTGCTGCACTGAGAACTGGCTGCTCAGCCCAGTCCCAGGCAGGCTCAGAGAACCAGGGCTCCTTGCATGTGTTTGGCCATGGAGCTGAGGCTTTTGCCAGAAAATTCCCTTTCCCAGATTTTGCATGTGAAGGGTGGGGATTTGCAGCCAAGCTGTTGTTGAACAGGCAAGGTGAAATCTCAAGGCATCCCCAGGAGTGTGTCCATTTTGATCACCTGATGGTGGGCTGGGGGCTCTTTCACTCCCCACACATCCAAGGTTTGGTCCCATTTTTGAATCCCAGATTTTGGGAAATAGGACACAACACCATGAGCTGGGTACTATTACCTGAGCTGGATGGGGTTGTACTGGGACAAAGGTTTGTATCCAAAGTGTGGGCTTTTTCAGATTTTATATATACATATATATATATACAAATATATATATGCTTATATATATATGAATATATAAAATATATGTATAAGTGGGTGTGTATTTGTCTGATTTATTTATATCCACTTAGTTTTAAAAAGTTACCAACTCATAGATTAATATCTTAATTTACTTTTCTTTGTTTTTCTAATATTCAGCAGTCTTTTTTATGAGATGGGGACTATTATTATTATAATAATAGTAATAATGGGGACTATTATTATTATTATTATTATTATTATTATTATTTCTTGACACAGCTTTGAGAGGAAAGAAGACAGCAAAAAGTCTGAGAAAAGTTTTCCAGGAAAAAAGACATGCTGCTTCTGTGAATTAAAGCTGGGGAAAAGCCCTTGAAGCTATGCTGTTTCCTTGCTTGTTATTAATTATTGGAAGTTCAAATATTTTTGACATACACATTGCTGCTTGTGCTTTGAACATATATAACACCCTTTATGTGCTAAATGCTGTTATTATTTCGAAAGATTTACATCTTGAGTAAATAATGATCTGGATAATTGCATTCTGTCAACCAAAATCCATCCTGCAGCTCCACTGGAGTGTGGAATCCATCTCTGTCCCCTGGCTTGCACCACTCTGCAGTGCCATGATGTGTGACCGAACATCTGCTCCCTGGTCCCTCTGGAGCCAGGGCTGCATTTCAGTGGAAGGGGCAGAGCTGGTGCAGGATTGCCACTCCAGAGTGGTCTGCTCAGGGCAGGCAAAGGCAAAAAGCACAGGCCCATAGTCAATGGAGGAGGTGGAAAAGGATTTGCTTTTCCATGGCGCTTGTTGCTTTGGAAAAACAACCAGGTTTTTGTTGGGCTGGGTAAGAATTTCTATAAAAGCTCCAAAATCCCTGTGCCTAACATTTGGCTCCTTGTTCCTCTTCAGAAAACCCATCCCTGCCCATTAAAGTCAGTACTTTGCTGGATAATTCAGAGAGATCCAAGCGTTTGCTGGTCCAGATGTTGTTGGCTGTGTTCTGGTCCAAACTTTTCCTGTGTTTCAGTGGTGAGCTCTGGAATGCTGTGGGTGGATTGCAACCTGCACTGTAGGTCTCCATTCAGGGTGGCACTGGTGAGAAAGGAGCACAGAGCCTGGTGGTAGGGGCCTGAAATAGCTCTCCACCAAAAAAGAGGAGGTAGGTATGGACCATGTCAAGCTCTGAGGCTGGGCAGGCTTGGTTGTTTGCTGGGAACAGGCCTCTTAACCCTTAAAACACTTTAAGCTGGATGTGCAAGGTTACTTTTTCACTTGCTTTGGGCTTTTCTCATCTTTACAGAGCATGCCATCTGACAAAACAACCAGCCCCACCAGGATGTCTGAAGGATTCACTGAAGTGTCTGCAAAACTGGTGCAGTTGGTATAAAAACAGAGAGAAAAACTTCCACCAAGAGAGATTTCTTGACCCCAGGGTTATTTCACTTGTGGTATGAGTGGAAACAGCTAGTTCCCACTTCAGTCAACAGCTCTTGGGTGGTGTCTGATGTTCAGCAAATGCTGAATCTCCTTCAGCTTTTCCAGAGGTTGCAGCAGAAACACTGAGTGTTGCTCAGCACTGTGATTCCAGCCCTGAGCTCTCCTAAACATGGAGAATGAAGGAAGGAGAACAGTGGTGTGACTGTCCTTTAGCTCTAACCACACTGTGAGCAAGTAAAAAAAGTTTGATTTTTCTGTTAGGGTTTCTTTTTTTTTTTTTTTTTTTTTTTGTTATTTTTACCATAGCCACTTGGGTCCAGAACTGGAGCTATAAGGAGGGACATAATTCTACTGACAGAAGCAAGAGAATCAGCCTTCAAGGACTCTCCACCAGGACAGGACTAACATGAGTCATCAGTCATGGTAGTGAATAGGGAAATTAACATATTTTTGACTAACATTTGCTAGCATGAATGCAAACTAGGATGCATCTGGCAAATCCAAGAGTCCTCAAGCCTCCTGTTCTCCCCTGCATTACTAGTTCCCATAACTCAGTAGCTCTGCTGTGACATATTTCTTGTTCATATGCAGAGCATGTGCAGATCAGAGTATCCTGCACACATAAGGCTCAGTAGGCAGGATTTGTTCTCAGATCTAATAGCTCCATGAACAATGAGATTTCTGTTGTTGCTACACCGAGTGAGAGACCAGGCAGAAACCCAGATCAAGTCCTCAAGTGGAGAAAGAAAACACACCTTACCCTTCTGAGATATAGGATAGGCTTAGAATATGCAGATTATCTGACCCCCCCAGTGCACTGGTGGATGCTGTTAAAAGCCTATGCAACCAGGAATTAAACAAAGTGAATGTGGGTAACAGAACCACACAGAAGTATCCTCTGGTGAGATCTGGCATGTTAGTCCTTTGGACTAATAGGTTTTCCTGGTAAATTCAGCAGCTTTTCAGAGTAGGAACTGTGACCTCACTTTACACACAGAAACTTGCTATTTTATACCTTACTGCCAGCATGGATCTTAATCAACCAGAAAAACTCAAAATGACAAACAAACTAGAGACAGCTTTGCTATCTGAGGTTCATTAGCTCCTAGCGACCTTTTAAATCTGCAAGAAACCAAAGAGAAATGTTCAGAAAACAGGAGGGCTTTCAAGTCATTTTACTGGCAATTTCCACCCATTCCCCAGTTCCTGTTCAATAATGAATGGCATTTCTTGATCATTTTACCAAGGTTTGCAGTTTTCTGAGCAAATGCAGACTGGAGCTTTGATCCGCAATATATAGGGGACAGGATGGAGACTCTCCCTGGAGGAATGGTGCATACTTTGTTTCTTGCAAGGTGATTTGAAGCAGCTCTTAAGGGATCATCATCATCATCATCATCTGGGAGGCTGGAAATGTGAGCAAAAGGCGGCCTATTTCATGCACAAACACACACCAGGGAGCCATCAGCACTGTGCTGAGGGGGTTAGGGCTAGGTTCATGCATGGACCTGGATTCTGGGATGCATCCAGCACTGGAAAAGGAAAAACAAGTAAAAGCTGAATGTGGATAACACATTCTTTGGTGTGTCAGCACCCTGACACTGGGCATGCACCCTGACCATGGCAAGCACCAAGCAGTGACTGAAAGCATCACTTCATGGACATGGACAGCCCAGTCATCAGGCTGCCTCTCGAGGGGGAGAGCATCTCCTCAGCAGGTGTGAATAAGCCTCACTTTTGGTCTGAGGTCTTCCCTCTGCACCTTTACCTCAAATTTTCCTTCCTTGAAATGTTGGGCAGGGGCAGCAGATAGATCCCTTCATGAAGCAGAGAATCTGTCCTCTCATCTGTCATCCAGCTTGAGGTCTAGTCACCTTCTCAAAGCAGAATGATGACAAGAGGGTCATTGCTGGAGTGGAAAGAGAAGAGCTGTTTTAACTTTAAGTAAGACTATTTAAGGCTGTATTGTATCTTCTCAGAAAGTGCTGCTGTAGTGGGCCCATGGAACAACTGATCGAAGATGGAAAACAGAGTAAGACAAAGCATCAGCAAGAGATGAAACATTCAGATTGGGCAGAATGAGGAAGCCCTGGGGGCATCTCTGGAAACGTTTTCTGTGTTTTTCCAACCTTTTTTGATGGTAAAATGAGATTTTTCAAAAAAGAAATACAAGGTGTCACACATGTATTTACAAGACTTTTGTTCTTCCTGATGACCTTTGTGAACTCCCTCCATCGAAGGAAGAATTTCTGAAAAGAGAAAGTAAAATATAGTTAGCATAGGCTAGAGAATGGAATCTCCTTTTCCTCTTCCCAAGAGAGAGGTTGGGGATGGGACTTTGTCCTTTCAGGTCAAATGTATCTCCTACTGACATCCCTGGGAGTTACTGGGACATAGTGGGACTAGAACCCAGTTTCACCCAGGCACTGAGATCCACTGGCAGCACAGAGGAAGAGGAGCCCAAGGCTGAAGAGCAATGAAGCTAGAAAAGGTCTACATCACATAGGAGCAGCTGGGAAGCATAATTTGCCATCTGTGCTAAGTGGTCTCACCCCAGTGCTGTTGGTCACACCAGAATGCAGAATCACAGAGGCCTCATATTTATTGTGGGGACAGGAGGGAAAGGAGGGGGAGAAACCATCTGTGAAAGGGAATCAGGCCAGTATGTAGCTTTGGAGAGTCACATCCAGAGGGAGCTGAGTTAGGAAGAAAGCACCTGATATATAGCTGGCACCTGTGGAATCATGCAACAGGGATGCTGAGAGCAGCTGTGGGAACCCCATGGCTCAGGCTGGGAAGGGACAATAGGGACAAGCGGATGGTGTTGGGGTTTGGGAAGGAGGAGGTGTGCTGTCTGTGCTTTGCTTCTACAGCTAAACCCTGGGGGTTCTCTGTTAGGGGCTCTCTCTTTGGGGCTCACTGCTGCTCCATGGGAAGAACTCACATTGTGAAAAGCATGAGGAGAAGGCTTTGGAGTCTAGGAAAGAGGGTAATGTTTTCTGAAAGGTGTGTAGGAACCAGAAAGAAAAAGGAATACATCTGAAAGTTGCCTGCAGATTCATATGGGAAGCCCTAATGTTCTTTCATTTTCAGGTCCACCGTTCAGCGCCTCTCTTCATTATCCTCCCAGCCTGGAAAACCAGTGAGCAGAGATTCCTCTGAGCAGAGGTTAATGCACTGCAGTGTTGGGGGCAGAATCTTTGACAGGATAAGTCACCTTTTTCTCCCGGCATTCTGACAGTGCTGCAGTCATAGGACTGCAAAGAGGGAAGTAAGAAGTGTTGATAGGTTTCTTCTCTCCTGGACTGTTAATCCAAATCTGGCTCAAGGCTATTAGTGTTTTCACACTATTACCTTCTAATGCCTTCTTGCTCTTGGCTCAGCTCATTCTCAGGAAGGCACAGCTGTGTGTGGTGGGAGCTGCAGCCTCCCAGTTAGCCTCTTGCTGGGAATCTCAGTCAAGATTACAACTCGTGGCCGTGTTATGAAAATAGCCCATGTGCAGCAGCTGCTGCCAAACCCCACTCCTTCCAGCACTCACTCAACAGGTGTTAGGAGCTGTTTTCCTGCCGCTGTGGCTGGGTTCAGCTGTTCCAACAGAAGGTGCATTTGTAATCTCTACCCTCTTGCTGTGCAGGCTGGGTCACACGGAGCTGCTGCTGAACCCCTGACAGCTTTTGCTGAGGGAGCTGCATCTTTGGACTCAGATGCTGCAGCTTTGCAATGCTGAGCTCTGCAATACACCAGCAGTGCACCCCAGGCTCTGGGTTTGTCTCTGGATTTCCTCTCCTGTTAGGGGGGGGATGAAGGTCTGAGCAGCCTCTGCTGGGAAGGGCTTTGTGTGGCTGGGCTCCTGCTCTCTGCCTGCTGCTGAGACATAGGTCAGGACAAAGCTACATTAGAACCCTGTTGCAATGTTGGGCTCCTTTCCATGGTGCAGGAGACAAAATGCTCTCCAATCCTTGATTTTTCCACTCCTGTTCATCAAGACTGGATGGGGGTGCTTTTTCCAAAGTTTATACAGGTATGGATGCAGGAAAATCCCATTTATAGATGTCAAAGTATATATAGAGAGACATCAGAGAGGACTAACTTGTCCCTTTGGCCTTAGGATCTATGTTTCTATGAGAAGATCATATGAAAGAGCTACATGGGACAGTATGGACCAGCCATTTGAGGGCCAGATCATGGGCAAGCATCAATATTTACACAGCATTCAGTGGGATTCAGTCCTGACTGTAGGACAGGTGGATTAGAACTCAACCCATGCTGTCTCTTTTCTATGCTTATTCTGAGGATAACACAGGAGATTTCAATGTGTAGATCCATCTGACTGGCATGAAATTAATTTAAAATTAAAAAACTAAATTGGAAAAATAATGCCTGTAAGAGTTCCATGGAAAATCAATTACCCAGCATGCGAAGGTGATGCCGAGAACACCGCTCCACTGAAAAGGTAAAATTCCCTGCAATTTTAATTTATTCTTCCTACAATTTCCCTCCCATCCCTTGTGATGTTTTAAGAGATGGATGACTTTCTTGCTCTAGTTTTGGATATGCTTATTGGGGCTGGAGGGCGGAGAGGCCAAGACAGAGGAGACTGTTACAAAAAAAATGTAATTAAGGTGATATTACTATGTGAATTACATATTATATTTTGTTTAGAGCCATTATTGGCTAGAATGACTCTGAAATTGAATTGCACTGCAGATTCCCAGCTGATTTTACCCACACTCACTCACAGTCAGGGACTGCATTAAACCTGGGGAAAAGGAAAGTGTGGATGGAGGAGAGGACCCAGCTGGGGAGGAAGGGTTCTGTAAATCATTTCTTCTTGCTGGGAAGAAGCAGAAGCTTTCAACAGGCAGACAAAGAACCCACGGTAAAACTTATTTTTCACTCCACAGAGCCAAACCAACTTGATCCATGCACCACTGGCATCTGTTCAGCTGTGGGGACAGTGGGGACATCTTGCTGCCCTTAATTATATCTCCTCTGCTGAAATGGTCACTGGTGGTGGAGGAGTTCAATGAGGATTTTCTCACCACAGAGAGGCTGAGGAAGGGACAGGCACTGTACAGCCATTAAAACTCTGACTTTACCCTGTTTTCAATCAAACCTGTGACCAAGGAACAAGCAGCTCATCAATCTCGTCTCTCCTCACTTCCATGCCCTGATGTCCCTCTGGAGCTGCAGTGGTGGGCCCAAGGGTAAGAAAATCCCCACTGACATTATGCTTTCCTCTGAGTATGCTCCTAGGTCTCTCAGCTTTGCTCTTTTGGGATCTGAGCCTTTCACAGCCTGGGAAGATGGACAATGGTGGGAAGGAGCGAGCATTTGTCACTGTAGGACATGGGGTGTTGGGTCTGAGTGACTCAGGGAAGCCTGAGAGAACCAGGGAATGGGGGAGATGAGAAGAAATAAAGGCTACTATCAACCTCTGTGTCCTCTCTCCAAGGCAAAAGCTTTGCAGAGATGGGGAGAAGAAGGGATGGTAGGAACAGTTTCTTGAGATGGGCTGTGTCAGTGCATGGTGGTGACAAGGAGAAATTTGCTGAGTGATGGGCTATGGTGTGGCTCTGGAAGCCAGCAGATTCACCTCGGGAAGGCTGTGCCAGGGAGAGGCACAGAAGAGCTGCTGTCTGCCAGGGGAAAGAGGGAAAATATTTCTTGCTCCTTCTTCCCTTAAACCACCTCCCATCTGAATAAAATGGGGGAATTAGAAGGGGATTATCTACCGACAGGAGAGGTGTAATTCATTTCTGCCACTGTCTTGTGTGTCAGGTTTGATTTTAATTTCAGATAATGTCAAAACCAGATTAAAGCCCTAGCGTCTAGGTAGGAAAAAAAGGCCCCTCCTTCCCTCTCATCTCAGTGAGTTACCAGGATGGTGACTGCCATCCCTCCCTCCTCTCCTTTCAAACACACCGGGGTCTTGGCACTCTGCTAAGGCTCCTGCATGGGAGGTTGGATCCCTTTTCCCCATCTCCTCCTCAGATCCTGTCCCTGAGCAGCAGAGCCCCCTTGTCCTCCATAGATGAAACCAAGATGCTTGAATGGTGCCAAGATCCTTGATCTGGGGACAAGGAAAGGGACATGGGAGGCACAGATGCATTGCCATTCAATGTGAAATGAGCTGCCAGTGTGGGAGAGTGTGTGAAGAGAAGGGAGAGGTGAGAGATGATTGGGTCAAGCATTAAAGAACAAGGTGGTAAGAGCAATGTAGAACTCCCCATTGTGCCTGGCTGTCCCCCAGTACCCTTCCTGGGATGCCTGCAGAGTCAGAAAGGCTTCTGGAGCTGGGGCTTTATTCTTGGCTCTGCCAGAGACACAGAGAAATTATGGGCACTGAGAATGGCATCATCAAATGGAAGAGACTCTTAAATTAGACACCTGGATCAGTACTTGACAGCTAATGAGAAGCAGCATGCACAGAGGATGTTTCACCTTCCTTGGAAGTCGTTGCTGTGGCAGTTTAATGTTATTCTTCCCTTGGTCTCTCCCTTGTACATGTTGGGTCAGAGCCAGATCCACTGAGCTCCAGGACCCTGCCTCAGCTTGCACTCCTGCTGCATTGGGTTTGCAGATCCATGCTCTGGGGTTGACAAAAATGGAGCCATTTGGCCAGAGTAAGGATGGTCCTAATGGCTTTGAGATCTTTGGGTGGAAGGAGTGGAAGTGCCTTGAGAGGAGCAATACACACATGAAGAACTGGGAAATGTTCCTATTGTTTGGAAATGAATAATTATCACCCACTCCCTGTTCCAGGGCCTCGCAGTGAGCGGAAGAGCGGAAGCACTGAACGGGATTAATAACTATTTTTCATTACTTTTAATGCAAACTATTGATTTTAAAGTGTTGTAGGGTATGACAGTTTATTACAATAAGACAATAAAACAGACTATATGAAATAATTGAGAATAATCTCTTCCCTTTTCCTGCACGTCGCAAGGACATTATGTTCTGTGCATGTGGAGACATTTATGGCAAACTCTATCCAGCAATGGCAGCTTAAGCACTCTATAAAACAGCACTTTGGAGCTGGAGTATTATAAATAATAGGCAATAAAACTGGTAAATGGGGCTTTAATTTGATTCCATTATGTCACCGAATGACAGGAAGGAGGGGGCAGAGAAGCAGCAAGGGGATGTGATGCTGGGATCAGTTTGGGAGACCTGGATGTGTGGTGATGGAGTGACCACAGCTGTGCCAGTGGCTTGGGTCATGACAAACCCCAGCCCAGATGAGGACTCGATCCTGGCAGGTGACAGCCAGGGAGTCCCTTCAGGGCAGCCAATGCAGCAGGTGGCAGCAGGGACTTAGAGCTCCTGGAGGATGATCAGGTCCCCATGGCACTGCCCAAATGTTTGAGGTACTACCCAAAAACCTCCATGCTCCTGCCTGATCTCTGACTGCTGGCACTCTCCTTTTCCATGCTTCCTGCTCCAAACTGTCCAGGATTTCCCTGCCAGCACTGATTACAGCAACTACTTACAAGAGACTTAGCTGAGAGCAAAAGTACAAACCAGAAAATCACCTTTATCCTGGCCCAAACCAGGACACTTCCCTGCCCCTGCTTTGGTAACCAATGCATGGTGGTGGAGGCATCTCAGGGGAGATGCTCACATCCTGTTTACTTTTCACAGCAGAAACTCTCCTGGTAAAGAGCAGCTGCCTGCCAAGGTCTAAGGGTACACCTGTCCATATACCCTCTGCCCATCCTCACCCTTTATACTCTGCCAAAATATCAAAACTCCAGAGCTCCACAAAAAAGGCTCAAGGGTTCTGGCACAGAGAAGCACCTGGTCAGGGGCTGATCTTGATGCATGGAAGAGTCTTTTCCCCTCCTCAGGGAGCCCAGAAGCATCAGAAAGTTTGGTCTGGGGAGAGAGGGGGTGAAGGCAGTTCATCATATCCCTGTGGGTTAGCCCTGTTCCTGGAGCATGAAATGAAGCTGGTTGGGACTTACATGGACCTTCCATGGCCCAGTGGGATCATGCTAAATTGTGGTGCACCGACCCATTTAATGTGGAATTGGAAAGGACTGGGGAGGAGTGAATGTCCAGGACTTTGCAACCACTGGTGGGGAGATTTACATCTGGCCTGGACTCATTTGTGCAGATTTGGTGCTGGGGTGCTGCTGCCAGCTGCATTTTGCAGCCCTGAAGAGCCTCCAGCAGGAAAGTCCTCCCCTGGAGATGTGCTGTACATCTTCTCCTCCTCACCCCCCCCTGTTCCCCTCCATCCAGCGAGGATGTGTCCCAGACATGTCTGCAGTCACCCCACATCATTATTGCTATGAAAATTTTTGCAAAAGCAGGGAAGAAGTGATGCCAGTGGCATTTCTTCATTTTGCTTTCAGTTCCAAAACCCCAGCTCGTCCCAGAGTTTTCTGTAGAGAATCTCAATGCCCCGGGAGTTTTCTAGCCTCTTGTCTAAGGATATAATCAGCAGGACTGTGTGTTTAGGTGGGGATTACACACAAAACGGAGCAGAGGAGCCCCATCAGGGGTGTCACAGTCTGCTGGGATCTGCACTCTACCCAAAACCAGCAGCACAAGGGGAAACACTGAACTAACTTTGCTGCACAACCTGGGTAGGCAAGCAGAAGGTCTGAGCTCTGGATTTTGATGAGCTTTTCTTTTGGTCCCTGCATTCCTATTGCATCAGGATGTGCATGTCCCACTCCCATGGCTCTGAATGCTGATGATATTTCAGGAACAAGCATCAGCCATGAGGGGGAGAGGAAATACTTGCTGCTTCATGCCTGAGCCTGGTAGCCCAACATGGAGGTCTGCCTTAGGGGAGACAGATTGCAAAGAGAGCAAAGGTCCAAAAAGAATTGCCAGTTGGGATCTGACGTGGGAAACACCTTGCAGGGAGCAAGGGGAGGTTGAAGATGGGAGAGATCTGCCAAACCAGGGGAGAGATGCTGCAGCTGGGCCCATGCACTGAGGCCAGGAGAACACAGTTCATTCTGGATGCAGCTCCAGGGAACTGACATCCAGAATTAACTGGGGGCTGCAGGAAAGGGGAGAAGGCAAGGCCAGACAGGAGAAGAGACTGAAGGGAGCAAGCTGGATTTTGGGGGGGGGTAGAAAGGGGGCAGAGGGGCAGCTCCATCACTCCATCATGGTCTGTGCATTAGGGGTGACTGTTGCCTCTGCAGCCCCCCTGGGAACCTTCCTGGGTGGCTGAAGGAGGCTGTGGTGAGGGGTGGGCAACTGGACCTGTTCCTGCTGGGTGTGAGGTTGGCTGGCAGCATTGCCATGGCAACCGGCAGCATCCTAAGAGGAGGAGGAAGGGGAGGAAGAGCAGTCCAGTGTGCTCCATCATGGGGTTTGAGTGGGGGGGGGAAGTTTTGCATGAGCAGCATAAACCCATGTGATCCACACTGTCCCCTGCTCCAGGTCCAGCCCTCCTACTTTGCACACACCCTAGTGAACAACCAACCCTATTTTAATTTTCATTAGATCCAAACTTCTTAATATTACCAGGAGTAATGCTTTTTCCTGCTACATAGGGCTACCCATGAAAAATTACTATTTGGAGTCATTCAGGCACCTTTAGAGCTGGTGATGAAGAAACACTCAGCTTTGGGTTGTTTCATTGTACACTTTTTCTTCATGTACCGAAGAACGAGATAGAGCAGGGCTGCAGCTCTCACATCATTTTGTCTGCTGTCTAGTAAATTTACCAGTTTTATTTCCTAAATGTTTAGGAAATAAAGGGTGATATTCTCTGAACACACAAACCCCGCACACATGCAAGCACAAACACATAAACACACAGATTTAACTATTCATTTGAATACATGGGGAAATTGGTTCAATCTCTTAACTGAAAGCCTATATTTAGGCCCCAAAATTGTTTTTCACACCTTTTTACCAGTGCAGCCCTAATGATACATTGGAGGAGACAAGAAGTCATGTGGAATCCCATGGCTAATGAGGGGTACCTATTAATTAGGCAGGGCCCCCTGGGTGGGGCAGAAGGTGCTGAGCAGAGGCTCCAGCAGCAGCAAAGTCCTAGGGAGGGATCTGGGTGGGTAAGATGCAAAATGGGTGACTGGAAGGTGAGGCAAAGAGGGAGGACTTTGCCAGGAGACTCATCCAGCTTCTATCTGAGAAACTAAACAGTGAAAGCAACACAAAGCAGGTGTTGGATGGTTTTCTGCCAGCCACAGGATGGGGTGCAGGATGGAAAGCTGGGGTGGTGCAGAGGAAAGGATATTTCTGCTTTTAATGTCACTCCTTGCGTGCTGGCTCCAGGCCACCCAGGCTGAATGCTCACAGTTCGTGCTGAAGTGTTGGAAAATGGAAAGGGCCTGAGGCTGTGCTGGCTGGTCCCTGGCATCTTGCATTTCACATGCCCTCAAAATGATGGATCTGATGCTTCCCCTTTTATTTATCATATTTAAAGCAGTTTTGCCAGGAGGATAGCTCAAAAGAACAGGCAACTTATTTTCCTGAGGATCCCTGGAGCCAGGCTGTCATAATTCTGCATCCAAGGGAAGAGACAGGACCCCCCAGCAGCCAGCTCTGCAGTCTGCTCAGAGCAGAGAGGGGCTGGGAAGGCAAGGGTGAGGTAAGGGGGTGCATGTCTGCCAGCTTGGCCAAGGGGCCCGAGGTGGCAGCGAGCTGGGATCCATCCACTGTGCTTTCCTCCTGACTGCCAGGCAGGGATTATCAACACAAGGCAGCTGTAAATGTTCTCTCTGTGGTGGGGACCTGGGAGCTGAGAGCACAGCTCAGCTGAGTGTGTTATTGGATTATCAGCTGATTAGAGCTGTTAAGAGTCCACTCTTGAATAATCAACATGGTGCTTTTTGGCTGCTGTGTATCAGTGGGAGGGTGGGAAGAGGCAGAGCAGCTTAGCCTGGCTGCTGGGGATTCACCAGTGAGCCTGGGGTGTTGTCACCAGCAAGTCCTGCTTGGTGGGGAGTTGTGACACCCGCTGTCCCTGCTCCAGGCTATGCAAGCACCATAGTGAGGGGATAAGGAGCTTGCAGGGGTTCCTCATCTGTCCCCAGCACAGGTTTCAGGGTGTGGGATTTCCTGCCAAAAGAGGAGGGATCTGGACCCCTTGGGAGATGCCCATGCAGCCTGTTGGGGTGCTGGTACTTGTGGTGGGCTTGGTTCACCATGGTCCAGAGCAAGTTCATAGTGTGTTGGAGCCCATGGTTGTTTGTGCTCATGGAGAACCAAGGTCCAGGTCTTGTACACAGAGATGGAAGAATGGGGGGAGATGCTGTGAATTGTTCTACTGCTTGGAGATTTTTCCAGTGAGGTCAGAAGCTTAGCAGGAGCTTGCAGTGAGGCACAGGAGTGGATTCCTGTGGAGATAAAGCAAGACAGAGATGCAGGGTTGGGTTGGAGTCAGCAAAGATTAGGCTCAAATGAAGAGGTCACAGTGTTCCCTCTGCCTGTCTTTTGTGCTATCATACAGAAGCTTTTGAGCAATGGATGGAGCACCAACAATGTGCCTGCTAGCCTTTCTCTTTTTCTTTTCCCCTTACTTCAATTTTTCAGGGTTGCTTTGCCTTGTTGCTGAGTCACAGCTTCCCCTGGAGCAACCCTGTCTTGGGAGTCATCCTTCTCTCCTTTTATGCGCATTTCTGCTTCCTGGAGCTGTGTTCTGCTGGTCTGGGGAGTAAAATTCCCCAGCAACTTCATGGATAGTGTTTTTCCCTTCAGTCACAGTGATCCTGTCCACACTAAAATGGCAGCTGTGTGACTGAGGGAAGAATTTGATATTACAGGGAATAATAAATCACAAGCATCTCAAGTGTGCCCTGGTATGCAGGGCTGCTGAGTGATTAGGATGGAGGAGCTCCCTCTCTCTCATTCTGTCCTAAGATCTCCTTTCAGAGACCTGTAGGGGTCCCAGTTGGGTTGTACAGCAGGCAGTGATCCCATCCTTAGGTAAAGCAACCAAAACAGCACACTGTCTACCTCCTTTTCCACTGTGGGTCCAAAAGCCAATGGGAAGCCAAGTGACCACTGCCTCAAGCACCACTCATGTGAGCTCCATCCCTTCCTCTGCTCTCTGAATCTAGGAAGTGTTTCCCATGGGATGTATTTCTTGTATTTCAGTGGAACAGTGTAATCAAACCTGTTTCAGGCTGGAAAGAGCTGGTCTCAAGTTTATGCACTAAAATGTCTGAAGAACAAAAATTTCCCCAAGAAGGTGGAGTAAGGGAGAAGAGGGGAAGCCAAATGTTGGGTAACATGATTTATATATGCACAGTACAATGAAGGGAAGAGACAATGTCCTAACTAGTAACTTGCTACCTGTCAGAGAAGGCTCAGGCTGAAGACTTCTGTGTCCAGGTTTCTTGTTCATGTAAATGTTGGAAGTCAACCAAGGCTGGTGCAATGGGGCTTTGCCTCTTGTTGGTCTAATCTGATCTTACTCAAAACTGAGTAGTACAGACCTTGAAAAGCAAAATCGAGATGGCAGAACTGGAGGAAGTTGAAGATAGAGGATTTATGTCTTGGCACACCTCTAGTGAAGCAAAATTGGTAATCAGGTTTCTTCTGGGATCAGTACTCAGCTCTGCAGTTCTCTCATGGGGTTGTACTTGTCCATCTTAACTTCCAGATTCAGTGGAGCCTCCAAGTAACAGAGAAGTCACAGGAGACTTGCAGGGTCAAATAGACATCTGTGTGCCAGAAAGAGGACCTGTGCCTGGGCAAAACCATGCTTTACCTATGAAAGTAGTTCTTTGTAAGGATTTTCTGCCACTACTGCACCAACAGCCTGATCCTCCTTGCTTCTACTGGATGACTGAAAGTCTCTTTCAGATGAGCCTGATTCAGTCTCCAACACAAGAAGCAGCAGAAACAACATCATCCATCTTTTGCAGACACTCACCCATAGGAGCTCTTGGTCACTGCAATGCACAGGCCCAGAGAGACAAAGCAGGATCTGGCTGTGGTGTTCAGGAAGATGGACTCTTTTCATTATACAATAATTAAACTGCCTGTAATTATGTTCTTGACAATGAAATGCAGGTAGCAAATGATCTGAACATTCTATGCTGCTTTCCTCTTCCCAGGACCCCCCCCAGCTGCCCCTCCCCACTAAATGCTGAATTATTTTTCAGTTGATAGTTCCTTAGATTTGCCGACCTTTAAAAGCTGAACACTACATGCCTGTTGAATTTTAATCAATTTATTTTTTTCAACTGGAAATGTCAGATTTCTGTACAGAATTACTTGGTGCTGGCTGATGTGACAAAGACTCGAAGTTCAGCATCTGAAGCTGCAGAGGAGCAGAGATTCGTGTGCATTAGCACAGATAATTCACAGGATGTGAAAATGAGAGCAAGAGTGAGGGAGCATATATTTTTCATTAGCTTTAGTTTAGAGGGTTTGGGGACCTGCATTTATTTCATCCAATGAACTCTGGCCTCATTAGATCCAGACTGTGACTGGTAATGACTGGAAGTAAGAAGCTGCAGAGGCCACTAAAGGGCAGGAGGAAAAGCAGTTTTTTGTTGGAGTGTGGAGTGAAGCTTGGTGTGCACTGGGAGAGCAGCAGCTCTGCTGTCCCCACTCTGCACCCTAACCCTAAATCTAATGGATCCCAACCTCTAACCCTAGCCCCTAGCCCTAATGGATCCTAACCCCCCAAAGCAGAGAAGCTGTGACCTCCCCATTTTCCAGCCTCCCCTGAAGGTTCATTAGCACACATTGTATCACCCACTTCCCTCTGGTCTTGAAGACCCTGGGCTGTAACCTGAAGAGCCAGCAGAGTTTTCACCTGCTGTGAGCCTTTCTCCATCCAAGCAAGGAGTTGCTTAACCTTCTCATTAGCACTCAGCTTGGCTGACACTACCTGGAAGGATTAAATATTCCCCAACTGGAGCAAAGGCCATCTGCAAAGAAGGGAAGAGGCTTACTTTGTTTTTGAATGATGAAAACATCATTCTTGCTGCTGGGGAAGCCCATGGCAGCGACTGTACGTGTCTGAGGAACCTTGTTGTCTGTGCTGTTTTCTGGCTTTCATTGGAACTCTGGCATCACAGTTGAGAGCAGCAGTTACAGTCATGGCAATGCTGGGGCTGCTTTGCTTACTTCCTGAGCAGGAAATTTATCTACTGTCAGTGGCTGAGACACTCCACATCAGTCCTGTCCTGCATCACATACTTTTTCGTTTCAGGAATAAGTTATCACTTTCTGGTTTTCTTCTGTAAGCAGCCTCTGGTGTTTCCCTGCAGTGCTGTAGTATGTTGCAATCCTGGGCCATGACAGCCTTACAAACATGTTTCTGTCCTATTAAAATTTAATTCCTTCTCTGGAATAGAGACTTCTCACCACATACAACTGGATGGAGAAATGTTTGCTAAAGTGACAAGGATTGAGTATACTTAATCTTCCCTTCATCTCTTAAAAAAACTGTGCCTGTCGTTGCCTCTTGGCACAGGTACATTAAAATCAATAATGAACCTTAAAAGCAGATCTGTGATAAAATACCCTCTGTCCTTCTCCACTGAACTGTAAAAAGCAGCTTTTTCCAAACCATGCACTCACCAATGTGCAGCAAAAATAATATGGTGATTGTGGGAGGCTCAGGGAAAGCTCCAGTGCTTTGGTCTTCCAGGAGACTTAGGAGGCTGAGGTGCACCTCAAACTCAAGAATTCTTCTAGTGGCACAAAACTACATTTAATTAGAGATGTAACTTTTTGCAAATGGCTGATGGGAAAGGGTCATTCTTTACATGCCTTGATCTTAGAACCCATCTGAAGGTTTGCAGAGACTGAGGAACCTTTGGTCTGGCACAGCACCACAGATGCTTTATTATGCTCTTATTTCCCTGAAATGTATTTCAATTGGAAAATGCTAGCAGCTCGACAGCAGTTCTTTCTGAGAGAATGAGCCAGATTCCATTAATTCCTAACTGGGACAACTCTAGCAGGCAGGAAGATGCTGAACTGAGTCCCAGTGGTGAGGTACACAGAACCCAGAGAGCAAGCAAGCCATGATTTATATCAGCTTTATTCTGAACCAGGCTGAGGCAAAAACTTCAATCTGTGTGTGGAATGGCCTAAGTGTCTGTGCTGATTGATCATCAATATTTTAACTCATCTGAGGGAACCTGTTCATTGTAGTCCCCCTCCCAGCCTAGCCCATAAAATTTTGAGATCATTTTTGCCCTGAGAAGGATGAAAAATTTCTTTGAATTTTCAGTTTTGAAAGAAAGGGAATCATTGGAATAATTCCTGCTGCATAACTTTTTTTTTTTTTTTTTTATTTAGCTTAGAGGTCCTGCTTCTCAAATCCTCCAATATGAAAAGCCCTCAGAGAAGACAGTGAACCTATGGAAAGCAGCCTAACCCAGACTTACTGTTCATCAGCATTCCCTTTAAAGATGGCAAATGTTATTATACTCTTTGCAAAATGGGAGTGTGAACACATCTGCTCCTCCACCCACCCTCTTGGCACCCTCTCCCAGAGCAAACTCCCACAACTCACCCTCTGTCACAGCTCAACAGCCCATTACAAATAGCTGTATTTAAGCAAGGTCTTGCTCTTCATTTACAGCCTTCTCAGTCACTCATACAGGTTCCTTCCCTGGCCTTTCACAGCCTCTGTTTGTTTCAGGTTAAGAAAATGTCAAGCTCATTTGGATGTTCCTCACCCCTCCTTCCTTTGCTGCAGCCATTAGTGTCCTCTCCCTGCTGCAGGAAGCTGACATTTACATTGCAAGCAAGGGAGGAGATAGCAGTGGTTGGACTTTGCTAATCACCAGTTATGTCCACCTCCAGAAATGAGCTCAGGTGGCCAGAGCTTATTTTCCTCCTTTCCTCCCTCATTCTCATCTCCCATCTCCCCATCTACTCCTGCCTAGTCATCCACTCTCCCACCCCATCACCACTTACTGTGGTGCTAAGATATCATTTGATGAAATACAGGTTTAAAAAAAATCACTGGGATTCTGGGGACAAGATTAGACTCGTGTGAATTTACTCCTCCTCATACAAAATCATTCCTCCCAAACCTTCCCAACCCTTTTGAGCCCAGTGGGGAAGATGCTAAAGCCCATCATCAGACCTAGTGATGACTCTGATCATGTTGGAGAACATGGGACACACTGGCCTTCAGGGGTAAGGTCAGTTCAGGAAAGAAAGTTGATTCTGCCTATTGCATTTTTCTAGTCCTAGCACAGCACCAAGCCATACAAAGGAGCTGTCATTTCCCATTACTGGATGAATCTCATCCATATGGGGCTGTTGGACAAGGGGCTGGATTAGGTGACAGCTGGAAGTCATGCTCATCTTTTTCTGCTCATTTTCTGTGATTCTGCACAGGCTGACAGCTAAGAATCTGATCAAGACTGGAAACTGTAGCTTCTGTGGGGTTCTACTAATCACAAGCTTTGTTCAGATTTGAAAATTAATTTTGACCAGGGCTATTTATTTCCCTCCCTGTTTTGCTTTTGCAATGTGCATGCATATGTGTGTGTTTGCAATTTGAACCTGAAAGATGGGAAGACACAACTCCCTCCTCTTCCTGACTTCTGTGCACCTCCCCTTGAAGCCCTGATATGGGACTTCATTATAAAAAAGCAAACTGCAGCAGTCAGGAAGTGCAAGGGGAGGAGAAGCAAGAAGAACTGATGAGGACAGCAAATGTTTGAAAGCTGAAGAAGAGGAAGAGCAGTGGCAGATGTTGCCAGCTGTTGCTTAATGCGTGGGTGTCACATCAGCCCACCCCAACAGAGCAGAACAGACTCAAAAATGAAGTCATTGTGGTGTAGCCCAAGTGCTGTCCTTTTCTATTTTAGTTGATGCCTCTCCCTCACAGCCCTCATTCTGCCTTTTTCCCATTGGAGCTGCCTGCTCCTTCCTGTGCTCTGGCCCTTGCTGCTCTATCTGATGGCTGTCAGCCAGCCATGGACAACTGGCAGAGGGAAGTTGGGGAAAGGCATCTTTATTCATGGAATTGAAGTCCTCTGAAAACATGGAATCAATCCAGTCTCAGGGTTTTGTGTATTAAAAAAAAAAAAAAAATCTGCTTGCCTCTTTTCTCTCCTTGAAATTTGTTTGCTTTACTGTAATGACACTTTGCTCTATCATCAGAAAGGAAATGCTGACATATATTCTTCCTTCTCCATATTACACTGCTCCCTGTGTAGAGTTGTCTTCTACCAGGCTCCAGAAGGTTTGCTCTGAAGTGTCAGGATTATCTGCAGCTCCCCTGTGCCGCAGCAGATTCCTCCCCCTGCCCTCTGCCTTGCCTATCATGCCCAAAATTACATTAATCCCTCTGATGTCTTCCTTCCCCTTCTCCCATTTGACCAAAGGCTTTAAAAGGGAAGAATTCATATGGCCAGAAATGAAAGGCCAGTTGTCGACCTGACCTTAAATCTACTCTTTCTTTAAATTCAGTGTGCCAGCTTTATTCTGCTCACCACCTGGTATTTTCCCCCAGGACCTTTGCCTTACTCTGTATCCAACACTGGTCCCTTTTGAGAGTGGATGACTGAATTGCAATGTAGGAGACTGTTGTCTGTAAGGCAGTTGCTTTATTTTTTGCAGACAGTGATCTTTTCTCTTTTTATCTGTGCTGGTTCCTCTGACCTCTCTGCCCCAATCTTTATTCCCACTTTTGCACCCAGAAGAAGAAAGTGAAATCCCCTCAGGCCCTGAGGCTGGAGAGGTGCAACCTTCTGGCCACAAGCTCCCCAGCAACCTTTCCACCACATGTAAATTTTTATAGTATATCAATAAAAGAATCTTGAGGCCAAATGGAAATTGAGCAGCTGCTTGAATTGTTTGAGGGGAAAGAAACTCATCCAAAGCAGTTTTTTTTTATTCTTATTATTTTACACATTCAAATGAGTGACTCAATCAATTTCAGGCCTCTGTGTTCTGTTAACCCTTCTCAGGATCTTTTTGTGCTCCAGCTTGGGGACCACAGCTCTTCCCTTGAGAAATCAAAGCAAGCTCTGCTTCTCACCCTTGGGTCCCTCCAGTCCCTCTGGGGCTGTCATTTCCCTGATCTGCTGTCCTGCCCAGGCCACCACATTCAGAGGGTTTCAGCAGCCAATGCAGGAGGGCATCTCCCTGAAAATTTCCCCCTGTAAATAGGGGGAGTCCTAGGAAATTTGTTTTCTCTCTCATGAGCTGAGGAGAGGGTGAGTCTTTATCACACTGATGGGGCTGTAAAAAACAAAAACATTTATGGGGGGGGCAGAAACAAGGGTGTCACCAGAGAGGTTTCTCTTTAAGCCCATGCAGAGCAGAGTAAGCCCTTGTAATATCTGAGTGTTGCTTTGTCTAATATTGGCTTTGCATAATGTGATTAATTGATGGATTTTCACTGTGTGTGAGTAGCACTGGACTGGACTTCAGTGCATTTCTACTTTGAAGACTCTAACTAGAGGCCCTCAGATTCCTTTTAGTGATCAATACTCTAACTAGAGCAAAGCTAAGCCATCTGCACACCTCTTTCAGATGTGTGTGCATGTGCTGTGCCTCATCTTTATTCTCCATCTTCATTCCTTGACCACTGGCTTCTCCAGCAGCAATCAGCTCCTCTGGCCCTGTCATTATTCCTGCTGTAATGATGAAATAATAGCTTGCTGCTCCAAGCTTGCCATCAGGATTGTCCTGGGTGCAGATGGCCTGGTATGCCAGCCAAGAGAGGGAAGGTGCCAGGGGGTTTATCCACTGACTGCAAGAGCATCCCCATTTTCAGTGGTCCAGCACAAAAGTCCTTCCTCAGTGGTATTCCTGCACAGCCTTTGGGGGCAGAGCTGCAGGCTGGGTTTCAGATGCTATGTGGATCTGTAAGAGTGCAGGTCCCTCAATATTCCCTCCATTCCTTCCCTCAATACTGCACAAAATAAGTAATCCTGAAAGTGTTTATTGAGATTTTGTGATGAGGTGCTAGATCATCATCAGGAGACTGTTTTCCTTTGGATCCATGCACTGCCCTTGGAAAAACTACTTTTTCTCTCCATGCATCTGTTTACCCATCTTATCTTATGGTTGTTTTTTTTTTCAACCTGTCTTATTAGTGGGGACTGCAAACATTGTAAGACTGAGGTTGTCTCCTAGAAGTATTTGCACAAGATTTAGCATGAAGAGATATCCAGGTCCTACATTAACAGTGTGTCTGCACTAGCTGAAAGGACAGGGCACACTGATGTATCTATTCTGGATAGGGCCTTTCTACAGTGTTCAGCATCTGGAAAGACCTCATTGCCACCTGTTTCCATGCTCCTAAGACTTCACTGTCACCTGTTTCTAGGTTCCTAAGAGTTAGCATCCACTGTGAAATTCAGACTAACATCCAAGCCCATCCACCTCTTGTTTGTTTGTTATTTTAATCTGCCTCCCTGGTGTCCACAGTGTGTAGAGAAGTGCTGATTGACAGCTTAACTGTTTCAAATCAATAGAAAGAGCACTTGGAGATTAAAGCAATTTAAACAAGGTGTTTATGTGCTTTGGAGCTAAAACTGCACTTGAAGGAAACAAGGAAAGGAGCTGAAGGAAGTGGGTCAGCCATGAGACAGGGAAACTGGATGAGCAGGGGTAAGGTGACAACAATAGTCTGCGATGGCTTTTTCATCAAAAAGCGATCACTGTTTTCCATAAAGGAAGCCTAATCTCAAAATTGCTCTAGTCTCCAACTGATCGTTCCATCGATTTAAACATGCTGGCCCTGCCCCTCTTTTTGTCTCCTTGCTCTCTCATCTCTGGCACATCTCTTTCAGTTTCCAATCCACTGCTGCTGTAACCCAGCTGTCCAGACAGCCCCTTCCAGAGAAGCTCTGGCTTCACCTAAAAAAGGTCCCCTGGCTACATTGGGTTTGCTGGGCTGGAGAACAGAGCCAAAGTCCCAATAGTGCTGAGACTTCTGTCTCTAGATGATGAAGTACCTCAGGGGCAACTTTGAAACAACCTGAAAGATTCCACAACATTTTTTAATCAATGCAAAGGCTCTGTCCCCTTGCTAAATTACTTGATCTCCACCCTTCCCAGGCTTTTAGGTAATTGCTGTAGATGAGCACTGCTGCATATCAAGGATAGCTGAGCCAGGACTATTGATCCATCCAAATGTGTTGTTGGCATGGTTTAGAAGAGCTTCACTAACTTACCCCAGGGACAGACCAGGTCTTTTAGCCAAATCAAGCAAGTTTCATGTTCTTGCTGTTTTGCATAGCCCTAATGAGGTGCTAATTCAACCTTTTCTTCCCTAGACACCCACTGTATGATGGCAGTCATTTGTCCTGGGACATGCCAATCTTTCTCCAGTGACCATAGAAAAAGTCCAGACAATTGGTTTATACTCATGCCTGATTTTTGGCCAGCTGAAGTTAGGCAGGAGGGGTCCCACTGAATCTCCCCTGAGAGGGCACTACCATGTGAAGCAGGCAGGTCAGTTCTCCCTACACCAGCTGAGGATTTAACCCTGCATGGAGGCAATCCTGCAGAAGATGCACAGACATCCTGCTCCAAAGTGCTGGAACTGGAGAGAGGGAGCAGGTGCTCCTTGGTTTGCCTGTGATTACCATATTTAAATCCTCAATAAATCTGCAGGTGTAGATCAGCAAAAACCCTTGGCCTGACATCCAGAAACAAAGGTTGACAGCTTTTGGGACCACCACAAGAAATAGGAAGTCCTCAGCTTTACAGCAACCAAATTGCCATTGTGGAGCTCCTGATTTCTATCAGTCAGGAGGTAATGTCAGGTCCCAATTCCTTACCAAGGACTTGAGAGCAGCGTGGGTGGTAAATTACTGTTTACTTTCTGTGTCACTAGAAACATGCAGCAGGATTCTGCCTCTCTGGCTTCACGAGAAGAGCATCAAGTAGAAACACCTGCTCCTTTGGTTGGGGAACTGAGCATGTTTTGAAGGCCATCCACAGCACTGTTGTACCCTGTTCCTAAGTGTTTGTTGTTTGATAAGTGTGCAACTGACACAGTAATTCAGATGGCACCACAAGAGCTGTCACAGCTCCATGCAATCACAATGCACCTTACAAAGGCACTCTGTCTTCCTGGGTAAGGTGGGGCTCGCAGTGATGCTGCATGTTGTTTGGTTCATCAGCTCAGTGTCAAGCCTCCCAGCTCTCCTGCCCTGTGCACCAGGCAGTGCTTGCACCAGCACACAGCCAGCAAAGATCCTGGAGCATACGTGGGTCCATGCAGGATGGAACATGACCCAGATAACTGGACATGGATGCACCATGACTCCCCCTCCCACTGACACAAAGATACTCACCTTACTGCTTTGTGAGGCTGGTCACTCATCTCTGAGACTCAGACCATCATTAATTACTTGCCCTAGCATTATTTTGAAGATGTTTTTCTGCAACTGTTCTGCCTGGTGTTTGACCTGTGTCTTTTGACGTGGACAGCTTGTTCTGGAGGGCAGGGGTGGTGCCTGGCATGTGTCTGGCAGGCCTTTTGGAGATGGTTAATTATAAGGAGCTTTGACAGGGAAGGTAATGGTCTGAGTGGGGGGGTGGGTTTGGTTGCCATGTAGAGCCCAGAATCACCCAGGCACTGACAGGGATTCACAAGCTGTGAAGCATAGCCCTAACCCAGCCTGGCACTGGTGGAAGGTCTCCAGCTGAAGCTGTGCCAGCTTGGGCTCCTGCCATGCAGGGTCCAGCTCCCCTGTGCTGTGCAGGTGGGATTTAGCTGGGACTCCAGGGTGCACAATGTGCACAGCTTGTAGGTTTACAACATGGGATCAATCTGATCAGGGCACCCCATGGCTGCAGATCTGCTCAGCCACAGTGGCAGGCACTGAGCTGGAAGTGCTACCCAGGTCAGCCTGGGAGAGCAAAAGGTACACTCCTGAAATCTGGCTTTTCCCCAAACCCCTTGTTTTTAATTTTCTGGCAGGTGTCAGCCATGCAGGATGCTTAGGGGGCAGGGGAACTTTGCAGGCAGGCAGTGAAAATCTGGGATTAATTTAGTATTAGCAAAAGCCTCTACAAAACCACCGGTCTCCCATGGGCTGCTCCCTCTAATGGGCTGGGGAGCTTGCTATAAATGGGGAAAGAAAAGTGCCCTGTTTGCAGTTTTACTCCCCCCCCTTCCCTGGCCATGTGCATTGTAAATCCTGGGTCCATGCCATTCAGCCCTGCCCACCTCAGAGCTTGTGCACATACATTATCTGCCAGCTGACAGATTCAGCAATGACAGACTAGCTGAGCTGGAGAAAGGCCATTTGGACCCTGGGCTGCTGGCAAGGCTGGTGGAAGAGGCCAGCAGCCAGCAGGAGGAGTGCACAGAGCAGGGGTGTGTGTACCTCTTGTCATCCCAGCAGATCCAGAAAGCCCAGGGAAGCAAGAACGGGAAGTTCAAGTCATGGGGCTGGACAAAACACAATTTACTTCAGGTCCTGAGCTGGCTGCTCCTGCCAAAGGTCTTTTTGGTGGCTTAAAGGCTGATCTCTCACTTCTGCTCAGGAAATGCTCTCTAGTACATTGCTATTCCTTAGCATCCAAGTGTATTTCCCCACAAATATAGGCAGTAGAGTGGCACAGCAAGTTTTCAGCCATGCAGGAGAGGAGAGAACTCACACTGCACCATTGCAGGACTGTGAACCCTTTTCTCCACATCCAGCATGCTGGCAAAAGCTTCCCCATGGAGACAGGGAAGCTGTAGGGAGATGAAAGTGTGATTGCACAAGTTGGGAGCAATGTTACAGAGCCATGGGAGAACAAAGCAAGGTCAGCTCTGACACCTCTTGGAGCAGTATCTGTGCATGCATTTGCATTGCCAGCCACTAATCTGTGCTGGTTTGCACCAGCTGAACACTTGGGCCACGAGTTTTGTGTGCTGATGGCATACAAAATACTTTGCATTTCACCGTGTTCTGCGAAAAAAGGATTGAAGGATTGTACTGGAGCTATGGGAAGGGTTTCTTCGTCAAACATGCTGAATAAATACTGTGCCTTATTTATGAGGCTTTAATTCTCTGCCAAATTAGAACCTGATGAAAACACAAAAACCTATTCCCTGGTTCCTCACACAACACAGAAAACAATGCCAATTTTAATCCAGATTAATTCCATTTTTGAAGGTAAAGACAAATAGAAAAGGCAGCGAGTTCCCACTTGTGTTTAATTCCTAGGAATGGGACAAACCAAACTTTCTCCATGTAGCTGCTGGGAAGAAGGTGTAGCTTGGCACTTGAAGGTGCAGATGAACCATGAATGAAGGGAGGTGGAGATAAATCACTCAAGAAAGTATCCCATTTGCTCAGAGTGTGGTTCCTGTAATTATGACAACTTTCCTCAAGATGCCCTTCTATGATAGCCTTCCTCACCTAGACAGGAGCTGTTTAACAGAGGCCTGACTTTCAGAATCAAATGCCCTGGGAAAAAGGAAAGTGTGAAAGGAACTTCAGACTTCCAAGTTGACCTGAGAAAATCTAGAGGGTGACATGACTTACATGGAGGCCTTTGACTGCTCCTGATGCTGTTTGCCTCCATGGAAATACAGTTCCCTTCACCTTTTAGGAAGCCCTTTGTTTTTTTTTTTTTTTTTTTTTTTTTTTTTTTTTCTAGGACTGAATCCCTGCAGGGCAACTGCTATGTTGCACATCCCTCATCTTCCTCTCAAACTGTGAGGCCCTGTCTTTGAGATACTGACTGCAAAAGAACCTCCACAGAAAGAGGGACTACCAATGGTAGGCCACCAAATGCCACCCAAATTGCCTTTCTTCTTGGCTGCTGCTGGTCAGACCCACTGAAAATGGAAGAATGGTGTGAGTGCTGCATTTCAGAGTTCAGGCAGCAAGTATTTCCTCAACCCAATAAACAAATGGACTCTCAGAGCCTGCAAGGAAACATTGTGCTGCTCAGTAAACTGAATGAGACCATGTTCACTGCTGTGCCTCACTGCTCCAGTGAACACCTGCATACATTATGGGGGCTGCCAGCAGGCAACTCCAAGGGTAATGGCAATCATGCAGTCTAATACAATTCCCCAGTAGTGTGAAAGGTGATGGAAGAAGATGGGGAAATTTCTTTCCTAAGGCTATTCTTTTTCTGCATTCTGAAGTTGGAGATTTCCATTTCCCCATTCGCAGGTATAATGACATGCTCTTAATGGCTGTAAAATTACAGAGTTCTTTTTTAACTCCAGCTACAGCATATCACTCTCTGACCTCCTGCAGTAGTGAATTACATGAACTGACTACACAGTACATCAGGTGTGGTGGGTTTTTTTTCTTTTAACCTATATTAAATTTGCCTAACCATTAATCTAATGGAATGAGACCATAGTTTTCATATTATGAGATAAGGCGAAAAGAGAAATAAATTCCTTTTTACTATAACTCATATAATTCTAAAATACTCCTGCCATTAACATTCCTCCCCAGGCTAAATACCTTCTGAGAATTGTGGCCGCATGGAGTAGTCAGAGACAAATCCCATTTAGGCTTCCACTCTCCTTTGTTTCCCTTCAATTTTTCAATCTCAATTAAACACTGACATCTTCCCCAGTGTGAAATGACCCAGAACATACTGTGCTAGAGTCTAAGTATATCCAGGCTAAATTTGGTCAAATCTTTTCTTTAACAGCTGGGAGACATGGGCAGTGGCTCTTTACCTAACACAGAAAATTCAAATCCCAGTTCCCAAAGATCAGATTTCTTTCTGTTCCCTGAAGCTGTAGGGCTGTACCATTACTGTCTACTCAGTCTCCTCATGCCTAGAGAAACATTTGAAAGGCCTTTTGGTCTCATAATTTTGATGATCTCATGTGATCCAATCAGTAAAGATTTACTTTTGAGTTGAATAAGTTGCTGGACAATCTTTACTAATTCAGACCACTTTGGAGTATCAAAACCAGAGCTACCAACAGGTTTCAGGAAGCAGAAAATGATCCCACCCCTTTGGTGGTGAATCACACATTGGAAGCACCATTCAGTGACCGAGCTGGATCTCTCTTTTTGTTCATCATACCCTTCCTTAAATGCTCCAATCTTTGCTGATCCCAGACCTCTCACATCATCTCTCTCAACCTGTTACCCTCTGGCCATTGCTCTGACTCAGACCAACAAGCACCAACCTTCAACACAATTGGACCTCAGAAAATCATTTTTGAACTGGGACAGTCCAAAATGATTTCTACAACAGCACTGCCACTGCAGGGAATCTCAGAGCAATCTTGAAAGGTAGGAGAGTATCCCTAGCTGTGTTTCACAGATGGCAAGCACAGGGAAGAGAAATTACTTCTTTAAAGTCATGGTCAAGGTGGAGATAGAGGCAGGAAAGGCACCTAGGAGTCCTGACTACCAGTTCCATTATAGAGTGTAAGTGGGAACCAACTGAGTGCTTACAAGGCTCTGCAGGTACAAGAAGCACCAAGGCTGCTCAGACCTGGCTGCTGGCCAGCTGGAGAAAGAAAGCACATATGGGGGCCAGCTGAAATAAATGAAAACCTCTCACGGGAGTTTCAGACTTAATCAGCTGTTTTATGACCAAGTCAGCTCACAAAAATCTCAAGCCACATCACTTTCCTGCAGCTGAGCAGGCTGTGAGGCCCAAACCGAGTTCCATAAACACAATCTGAGCCTCCAGAGACCCTCTCTGTGATTTGTGCTTAGCAAAACCTGTCCCTCTGTCCCTTCGTGTATGAGATTAGATTATTTTTTTTTTTTTTTCCATCTGAATTTACCTCAGTGGCATTGATAAGGGAAACCATGTTGCAATTTGTTGGGGCTGGAAGCCTTCTGTGAGGGTAAATGCAGACATTTTTTCCCAACAATGCCACCTGCATACACCTTCCCTGTCAGCTCCAGCCAGAAGGAGCTCCCTGGAGACATACACCCCAAGCAGGCTCTGAGAAACTACCAAGAAACCTGCTGTCTCCAAACAGATGTGACCAAGAACATGACACGTGGCCATAGTTTGCTTCTCTTTGCCCATATCTCTCAGTTGCTTTTCAGCACCAGCATCACTTTGACTTTCTTTAATAATTTCTTGTTGCTCTTTTGATCTCCCTTTTTCTCCCTCTTCCTTCCTCTCCTGTGCTAAGCTATAACACCATTCTGCCCAGGCAGTTTGACAAGGGGAGCTCTACAAGGTGAGGTTACAGAATCTGAGCTATATTTAGTGGCATAATTACAGCCCTTGGGATCCTGAGTTTAATGCTGGGGTCCATCACTAAGGAGAGCAGCTGCTCCAGTTCAGGGGGAAGCTGTGGGTACCAAGGTGAATGTCCAACATGATGACAATAAAGTCAGGATAAGATCCAGAAAAGCAGTGCATGGAACACAGATCTCCCTGGAGCCAGCTGCTGCCACAGATAAGCCAGCCCTTGTTTAATGGCTCAGTGTCCTCTGTTTGCAAAAGCTGGTGGCAAAAGGGACAAGCAAGTTCTAGCCATTTTAAGGGAGGCACAAGCCCTAATGACAGTGGGATGCAGAGAGGTGGGAAATACACACACAGCTGAGAGCTGTGTAGCATGGGAAGGAACTCCAGTACTGACTGGAGGGAAGCAGATACCCCTTGGAGATCAGTCTACACTTCCAGCACAGTGATCACTCAAACTCAGTGTTCCTGTCACTATTCAGGAAGATAACCTCTTGCCATCCTCCCTTCTAGTATGTCTTACCTAAAGGCAAGATGTAATCCTGGGAGTGGAGACACATTGCACTTATGCTATCCAGTGCCTGGCAAGGACATGTTAGAATGCAGTTCTGAATATAAAAATCATCCTCAAGGCAGACTTCCCACTGGCAGTAAAGACATGGCCCTATTCTTTTTTTCTTTCACCATTTTCCAGGCTAGAAGTAGTAAATCAAACCTTTTCCTAAGTGTGGAAATGCAACCTGCAGAGTTTAGTGATAGAAAGGGCAGAGCAGGGCCCTGCTCCCACAGTTTGTTTCTAGTTTGTTTCTCTGAAAATGCCTTGAGTGTTTTATACGTATGCTGTTGTCAGAGGTGGCAGACAAGCCAGTGCTGTTATTCTGCCAAGGGAGACAAATAGAAATAAAAATAATAACCAGATGCCTTCACTGTGGCTCAGAGCCATGGGAGGGCATACAGAATAAAGAGAGACCTGGGACCTGGTCTGCTGCCACCTCATCTGAAATCAGAGGATTTTGTAGCATCTTAAATATCAAATACAGCCTCGAGTAGTCTTATGAAACTCCATACCTCCCCTGTCAGACATCCAGATATTATGAGACAAGGTCCTCCCTCTGCACAGGTTTGGGTGATATTTTGGAAATGGGTAATCACTTGATATTACTGATTTTTTTCAAGGTCTCCAATCCCAATGCTTTGGCACCTCTGGAAATAACACACTGAGAATTTGCTTCATCTGGCAACATAGATACCTACAGTACTGAGCTATTTTGTCTTCTTTTCTAGACAGGAGAGAGAAATAGATACCTCTGGGGTGCAATTCATCCTGCATTGATGTCTAAAGCAGGCAAAATGAATAATGCCCTTGACATCCCTTTTTTGCCTGGGGACTGGAAAGGCAGCCTAATGCAATGAAGGCAGAGAAACAGCAATATGGACAACCAGAATGAAGAGAGGAGACTCTCCAAGAGACACTCCAAAATGAAAGCAACACAAAAGGACAAATAGGGAACCTCTACCCCTCTTTGTACAGATAGCCTGGGCCAGTCCCCTTTTCTTTAGCTATTAAGCAGCATTTGTAGTGCTGGACACAGATGACCATGCTCCCAGCACATCACCTTTTCTGTGGGGAGCAGTCTTAATTCATAAGGTACCACTTTTGGCTTCGGCTCCAGGTCTCCTCCAGCCCAACCTCACAGGGACCTTGACAGAGACACTGTCTGCTCTTCCAGTGGCCTCATGATGGAGCCCGAGCAGCGTGCAGATGTGGCACCATGTGCCAGAGGATCCTACCTGCCAGGGAAGGGGTGTGAGCATCCATGCAGCTCACTGTAATTTCTCTAATGGCTTTCTTTGGCTTGATAGATATTGAAGGAAGCTTGTTGCCGGGGCAATTTCCATGGAGAGATAATAAGAGATCATTTTCAAGTGAGCGAAACTTTAATGGCACATTCTGGTAATGAGGCAGCAAGGAGAGTAATGACCAGAGACCTCAGAGTGCAAGCACATCATGAGAGAGGGGGGAGAACTCTTAGTTCCCTGCTCAGAGCAGACATTTGGGGCCTGATCTTTGTCCCCTTGAAGTCAGCCTGGAGTTTTCCTGCTGACTGCAGGGAGAGGAAGATTAAGACGTAAGTGCTGATAATGGGGCTGGATGGCTCCATGGAGATGCTCCCAGGAAGACTCTGGGAAGACTCAGGCACCAAATGCTCCAACCTTCTCCTTCAACAGAAGCTAAGTTGGAAACTAAAGTCAAGAGAGCTGGGTACACTGGTGCACAATCATGTGATTTTCCCTCTGAAACCAATAGAAAATATTTTAGCTTGTGTGTGTTAAAGGACTACATTCCTGGGGAGAAGGGAGGGGTGTATAATGGGGGGTGAGGGTCTTGTCTGTTTCAAACTCTGTGTTCTGTGATGAGCATCTTGAGAAAGCCAGAGGAAGCAGATCTGAAATTCAGAGAGGGTGGGAGGCAGAGAAACCAGAGTCCATGGATAGGGAAAGCCAGTGATAAAGAAAGAATTAAAAAGCACTCATCCCCTTCAGATTTATAGCCAAGGAGGAACTATACCATTCCTCTGGCCAATTGTGTGAGTGTAAATATGGAACCCAGCAGGAGGTATGATCATAAAAGCCACTCCTGAATTAGGAGAGTGAACTGTGCCTGTGCTAGAGCAGCACAGTCAGAGTGCAAAAGACCACAGAGCACCTGTGTAGGACTAAAGGTACCTAAGGTCAAGGATTGTGTGTTCTATTCAGTTGCGTCTCAGATAAACAGAAGATTTGTCCAGGAACTAAACTACAGAAGAGGCTGTAGTTTATGCCTCTCAGTCCTTTGAGTTCTCACCTGCAGCTTGGTTTTCTCCTTGCTCATAAGGAGAGCCCTCAGTCACCTACTGCTTAAGGGCAGCCAAAGCCAGTTGTTGTTTACCTCCTCTTGAAAAAAAAGAAGGTGAAGGGTCTGCTTTCCTCCAGCCTCGTTAACAGTTCTTTCATTAATCTTCAAATGTCTCTGCAAAACCAGAGACAATCTGTCCAATTAACATTCAAGCTCTGGCAGTCACTCGCACCGGTGGGGAACTCTGCAAGCAGCACTCTGACAACCGTCACTAATAAGTTGATCATTTTTAAAGCTGCTCACAAACAAAGCAGCCTGGTCACACCTTGTTAATACCCTCTGGTCCCTGTTTGCCTCAGCAACAGAGCCAGCCTCCTTTCTATTCCCTGTTAAGCTTAATCTCAGCAGAGTCCAACTCCAAAAATACTTCTCCCGCAGACTTCTGTCTTTGTCCTTCACATCCCACCACCCTCCTGGGTTTATCTGGGCACCTCCATTCTCTGGCAACACAGCCCCAGGCAGGGTTGAACACTGGACTACACCTTGAGTCAACTGAACTCTGTGGAACAGTCAGTCGGAAAGGATGGGCACATTAGAGTGGATTCCATCACACAAGTGGTTAATAATGCCTTGTACAGGTCATGCCATACGAGCAGAGAGGAGTAGTAGTAGTAAGGTGTGGAGAAAAAGTTATCCAGTTCACAACAAGCCTCTTAGTCTAATCTTGATGTGAGATTTCAAAGTGAATTTGGGAAGGAAAGAACAATCAAATACTCAGAGATGGAGGGGAAATGAGATAAGATGCAACATGGGTTTATGAAATGTAGATTGTGTCAGATGAACATGATAGCTTTGCTTTGATAAGATACCTGATTTTCTAGACAAAGGAAATGCTGCTGATCCCCTTTATCTAGACTTCAGTAAGGTATCTGCTAGATGCCATGCGGGAGATAATTAGTGAAGCTGGAGGAAAGGAGGATTAGTAAACTGTAAGGTGAGGTGCAATTCTCTAGAGGAAATATACCAAGAGTTCTTCATGGAACAGTTTTGGAACTGATCTTTTCTTCTTGTGGATGATCTTGGCTGTGAAAGTGGCATCCTGAGGCTGACATCACCCAGCGACACAGCACTGGAAGTTTTTGGCAATGCAGAGGAAAATGAAAGTACAAATCTAAAAGAACTAAGTGACCTTCAGAGGAAGAATAATTGAAATGAGATGAAAACCAAAAAGTTTGAGGTGACAGGTCAATAATCTGAAGACTTGTGGTAGGCTCAGATAGGATATAGGAGTTTGAGTACTGCAAATTATCAAGGTCTGTGTGGTCTAAGTGACTGCAGGCTGACTGATATGTCAGGCACAGGAAGGCAAATGCTATTCTTGGATGTATCCAGGGGGATATTTCAGCAAATATAGACCCAAAATGGTGTCACTGACTGTGTGTCTGGCTTCTTAAGGACAAAATGAATAAGCTTAACCTTGCATGAATGCAAAGGATGGCTGGAAATTATACAGAAGATGGAAAACATCACAGACAGGAGAGCAGAAGAGTCAAGAACAGCATGTTTAATTTGGTAAAACACAGGTTGACGTGGGAGAAGTTCCAGGAAGGTAAAATGACTCCGTGAGCTGATGGGATACTGCTTTTAAAGCAACTAGGCCATGAACCCAGTCAGACCTGAGTTAGGACACAAGGTTCCCTGCATCATCCCTGTGGAAGATACAGGAACAAGGAGAATGTTTTCAGGTCTGCACTTTTCCTGTTACACTTCTGATGACAAGGACTCTCCTTGATAACCCAGGAGTTCCCTGACACTTATGTGCTTCCAGGCAGGGCACTTCTCCCTGAAGTCTTCCCTAGTATTCTGGACAGTTTTCTCATTCCTGAGAATCCCTTTAGGCTCCTGCTGGGGAGTCAGTACATCTGTGTGAGAAACTGAAGTGATCATTGCAGAGCACACAAGAAAATCTCAAGTCTAACGTAGCCAGAACAGGAAACAAAATCAGGGAAAATAGGTCAGCAAAAGAGTTATCATGGTGCAAGAAAGCAAGCTGTCTGTCCAGGGTCCAAGATTAGCTTGCTATCCTGTGCTGCTAACCTCTGGCTTAGCATTTCTTGACACTTTCTTCATAGCTTACATCAAGATATGAGACAATCACTTCTGCATTTTTCCTGACTAATGATGCCCAAAGAAGGTGAGCTGGCATTTGGGATCAGCTGTGCTGATAAAATTCATGCAGTGTGTGCTTTCCCCTCCTATTTTTGCTCCTGCTTTAGGGTCATTTTAACCAACACAGGCGCTTTTTTTTTTTTTTTTTTTTTGCTTTTGCTTTTTATTTGCCTCATTTTCCGGCCTTTTGTAAAACTGGGACAAGTGTTTTCTGATGAACTGACTAGAGATTTGAGGAGCTTGCTGGGAAGGTTGTTTACTGGGTGGGTATGAACTGGGCTTAAATCTAAAGGAACTGTTAATGCCTTGTCTGGCACAGGGCTGTCACATGTGTCACAGCTTTGATTATTGCTGCCTGCCATGCTGGGAGGTCAATGTGCAATGAAAGAAGATTGGGAAACAGTCAGATTTGAGCAATCAAGGTGATATGTCCCTAGAAGTGGCTGGGAGGGAGAGAGAGGAAGGCTTTGGTGATCCTGCAGGTTTTCTTCACAGCTTTGTACCAGCAGCACACGTGTTGTAATTACATGCAGATGCTGGCATGGTGGGGAGAAAGCTATTCTAAGGAAATTTTTACCAAGTTTTTTCCCCTGCTGTGATGATTACATTAGCAGGTGCCAGGCACTGGAGAACCTGTTGGGTCCTGAGGAAGGGAGAAGCAGGAGCTGTAGATTAGGAATTGTCAGAGACTTATATTTTAAAAAATGCAAACCCTCCTGTGTGCAGGGGGTGGAGGGCTGCATCATCCCTTGGGCACAGACTCTGCCTGCCCATCTACCCCAGCTCTTTAATATGCATGCAGGGACAGTTTTTCCTTGCACTGTATGTGCTCCACTATATGCTGGGAACTCTACTAAATCATAATTGTCAATGTTATTTTTCCTTTCTGCAGTTCCCAGCAATTTTAATCCAAGTTGTTTTCATACACAGCACAGCAGAAGGGTTGGTGGGCAGTATGGTGCTTGAGGGAGATGGTTCAGCTTCAGAGGGGATGCAGTTAGGGCAGAAAATTGCACTTTTGCTTCTTTGCTAGTTTCTCATGCCTGCCCAGTTGTCCTGGCTCCTGGCGTTCACAGAATGGCTCAGTCTCTCCTGGATCCACCCTTGCCACACCTCCTAAAAAACCATCATAATCTGTGTATGTCAGAGCAGGAAACTGAAACACAGGGACTGAAAGTGGTCCAAAGTCGATGCTTACAGTTGTAAAACTCATTCAGGAGCTTTTAACACTTGGTGCTTTGTCCAGTATGACATGAGGTTTGGGTTATCCAATCCTTGTGTCTGAATGACAGGAGCATCCTTCCCCTACTCCATCAGAAGTGTCTCAGCACAGCACACAGCTATTTTCCTGGTGGCTTCTGTCTCTGTCACTCCTGCCCCTGCCCTTCTCCCTGTCCTGGCATTCAGGAGCTCTCCCTAGAGCAGGTCTGTGTAGGGAAGACAGCTCTGCTAAGGCCCAAATACTCTTTCACACACATGTAAAGTGTCAGGCTTTATCTCCCTGTATGTGTTGATCTACCAGGTTAGGAAGCCTTCCTCCTTTTCCTGCAAGGTCACCATGTTGGCAGTTGATGGCCAACTTTTGAGCGTCAGTATTTGTTGGTTCCAGAAAAGGTCAGTTCTTAGCACTTCAGACCCATGGCACCATGACCTTTTCAAAGCCCAGACAGATGGAAGTGGCTCTGTGGAGAGAAGCCAGGGCAGGAGGGCAGCTGGCAGCCTTTCTAGGAGCCTGCTTTAGTGGTAGAACATAAAAGTCTCCCAGACACATGGATATTTATGGCCAGCTCCTCAGCTGTGCTGATCTGATTTACAGACAGTGCCTTGAGTGGTGGCTGGAGTGCTTGCACCAACATTCAGCCAAATCTCTCTCCCCCTCTCTGCACAATGCTCCTCTAGTTCCTCCACACACTGTGAGACCATTTGACTCATTCTCTCATCATGCTCCAAGGGTCTGGTGTTCCTGTCTCTGGTGCTTGGATAGCTGTTCACACCTACACGTGAGGAATAAGGAGTAGATCCATGTCTGACTTCTCCAAGAAGGCCATCCAGTCTTATTAGCCAGCTGCACACAAGCAAATCTGGGCAGAGGTTGCAAAGCAGAGGGCATGGGCTTAGCTGCCTGTCTTTTCCTGTGCTATGCATGGGACCACTGCTGAGGAGAAGGAAAAGAGGACAGAACAGAGCTTGCAAGTGATGCACAGTGCTGCCCCTCTCAAAAAGATGCTTTGCCAACATGTTTCCATGAAATGAAGGCAAAAGCTAAATTATATTTGTATTTCAGGGCTTTTATAGATCTCACTATGTGTCAGGATAAGGATGACTTTCCCTTTGTCAGCACTGCAAAAGCAGGTTGCATGTGGATCACTCAGATAAAAAAAAGAAAATTACTTAGACCAGAGAGCTAGCAGCCACATTTTCCATATGATTTTGATGTCTTGGTTTCAAGATGAGATACAAAAGTCTTTGCTAACTGCCTGAATTCCATGAAACATGTCTCTCACCAAGTCCCATATTTAGAGAAAGGCTGATGCTCAAAGTCACAGGAGAATTGGGGCCCAGATCTGGAGTTGTTCCAAAGATGAGAAGAATAGATAAAGCAGATCCCATGGCCTCTGGAGAACACAGTTGAGTAAAACTTCCCTACTGGCCAAATGTGATAAAGCATAGAATAGGTTTAATTTGTGTGTTACATTCTTGTTAATAACAATATCTAATTAAGGCATCTGGCAACAACTCAATGGGCAGAAGAGGGAAAATCAAGAAGACTTTATTGAATTTTTCTTTTGACTTCATCTCTCTGGATTTGAATTAATCCATCATTGGAGACACAGACTTGTTTGTCTGAATCTGTTCAGCCTAGCAGTCGAAGTTGTAGCTTTATTGTCTAGGAGCTTTCCCTTAAAATTAAACTCGTCATTCTTATGAAGATGACTGCTTCAAGGGAAGATTAACCTTTATAACATGATGATGGAAGTTGTTCCTTTCAGAAACCTGTAAAGATTGTTGGGAGCTGGAGGTGATGGAAGCTGGACTAGGTTTTGCTGACACAGAAGAGAGGTGGAAATGCAGTCTGTCTTTGATGGGGCTCCTCTCACCCACTTTTTCACATCTGATTTTATTGTGGGGATCTTATTATAAAAAATAAATTTAGATGAGCCTGAGTTCTTATTTGTATGTGCATGCAGAGTCTCATGCAACAAGATCCCCATACCTGCCTAGCAACTTTCTGTGATCCTCAATAAAAGATGGGTGATTTATCAATAGCAGTGGTTTGTTATGTGCTGCATAGTTCTCTTCCTCCTCCTGTTGCTGTCTTGCAGAAGACACAACCATGTTGTCCACAGCTTCTAGTGGAAGAAAATCCCTTTGGCTTTTTCTTCCTGTTATCTTTTAATACAGAAGACATTAAGGCTGTGCATCTCAATACTGCAAGCCTTGGCCTCTCAGATTGTGTCTACACTACAATCTAAGCACATCACCAGCTTGTGCAGACAGACCAGAGTTAGCTGTAAACTCCAGGAGGGAAGGAATGTTTCTAGGACAGTTCATCATGGCTAATCTTAACCTTCACAAAAAGTTTTATGAGTCCATCAAGGACACAAAGGTAGACCTGACTAAACAATTCTGTGTAAAATGACACTAAATTGTTTTCAAGATCTTTTATATGTGATTGATCTCCTGTAACAGGACACATGCAATTAACCAGCAGCTCTGCTATTAATAACTATCCCTGAGTATGTGGATAAAATGAATTGGGGTCTCTGTGGATTATTGCCTTTCTCCATCTGACACTTCTCCAGATGAATGACATGGAACAAAAAGGGAATCTTAAGAGTATATAATTGAGTGTGTATTAGGGTTTATGAAGACATTCCTACAATAACTGTCATGTTCCACCTGATGGAGTAGCTGTTATGTGAACATGCCAAAGTACCACTTTTCTTGCTGTGATCTTTGTTCTCTCTTGCTTTCTCTACATTAGCTTAAAACCTCCTTTAGCTGATGCCACTAAATGCAGCCTGAGTAATGACTTGAGTGCAAAATAAGGATGGGAATAAAGAACGAGGAGAACACTTACTGTCAGAGGCCTCAAATTGGGTAACATAATGAAAGGAAGCCCACAGTTTCAGAGGCAGATCTGTGGCTTCCACCAGTGGCAGCTTCTCTGGAAATGAGGACACACAGTGATTTATATCCTGGTGGATACTGAAGATCCAGGTGCCACTGTGCTAGGCACTGTCAAACCTCTGTTCCAAAGGGAACAGTTACATTCAGGCAGAAGAAACACTGGAAAGAAATTCCATTGCTGCCCTGGATCTTTCCATCCTATTTTCTTCCTCTGTCCTTAGTTTCTTTTTCCCCTTCCATCTTTCCATTTTACTTGTCACATGCACACATACATGGAGTCATACACTCCATCCTCCCAGAGCCAGAGACCTGCCAGCAGATCTTGAATACTGTGGGGCTGAGGGATGCCTTATCCCCTTCTGACTCACCACATCCTATTCCCCACTAAACTACTGCACAGGACAAGTAACCTCAGCCAGAAAGATGAATGCCAGAATTACATTTCCCTTTTCAGCATCTCTTTCCCATTGCTTCTTCCTGATGGAAATTGTGGGCAAGAAAAATCCATTATTACTCTCCAAATCATATAAAATATTTATCAGGGTAATTCTCTAGTTATCACCACTGATTGCAAGCCTTAGTCACGTAGTAAATCTTGTTAGTGTCATCTCTGTGAATGTGTCTCGTCTGTCTCCTCAGCCAAGTGCTGCATAAACCAGGTTGCCCCAGGGGAACTTGGCTTACAGAAAAGGCAGTGGAGAAGGAGGAGGCAGAGGCATTCAAAGACTGGCACAAACTCACCTAATCCACTTTCTCCCAGGACACCAGCAGGGATCCATTCAGGGTGAGATTTAAGGGGAGAGCAGGCAGGTTGTATGTGGGAAGGGGAGGTCTGCTGAGCCACACCAGTTGATGCCTCCCAGATGTGCCAGATGCTGTACACAAACTGTACTGAAATAGTCCCTAATCAGAAACTGGACTGAAATAAGCCAGGTTCAAAAAGAGAGGTGTACAACTTCCCCAGGACAGAGATTAAGTGGGTTACTCAGTGCTGTATAGGAAGTCAGTGGCAGAGGACAGAGAGACATCAAGATCTCTGGCTCTAGGGCTAGTGGAATAATTACATGGTTATTCCCTTTGGAGCACTGTGGCTGGTTTGAAACAGAACTGTCCTGGCAATACTGTAAGCTAGGGCAACCTTGACATCTCTGCTAGCTTCTGAATCTGAATGCCAAGCATTCAGCCCTTCCACCCACTGTCTAAAGGACCAGCAAATGCAGACACTATAGCTGGGCTTTGGTTACTGTTGTTGTTGGCACCAAGATGTTTCCAGATTGTACCTATTTTTAAACTCTTTATTGGGTCAGATCTGGACAGCTTGGAGACTTCAGCTCTTCCTTTACCCCTGTGCCCATAACTTAATGCTGCAAAGGGAAGAAATGAGCAGCAAATTCCCTCTGCCAGAGCCAATCAATCTGGCACCTGTCATCAGCATCACAGCAGCTATAAAATATTTAATTCTTAATGATGAATTGGCAGATTGTTTAAAAAAGACAACAAGGAAACAAAGAAAAGGAAACAGACACTCACAATCTGCAGTCACACTCTTTGCCAGGCTGAGCCTTTGGAGCTGATAGCAGGAATATGTTTTTCTGTCCAAGCTACCTGAGAGTGTTGTCTATTAATAAAGCCTTGCTAATTCCTTTGGGGATGTTCCTGCTTCAGTCATCAGAGCCTTGACTTGCTATGCCAAGGTCCCACCACTGATTCCTGATGAGATCCTGCTTTCAGAGGAGGATTTTTTTTCAGAAAACAGGAAAACAGCTTCTCTGACACGGATCTTACCTCCCTCAAGTGCTGATACACTGGTATAGATAGGGGAAAAGCATGACCAGGCACAGTCAGAGCACAAGTGCATCCAGCCAGGTACTCTGGTCTCCAGCAGTGACCAACAGTGTGTGCTTTGGGAATTGTCTGGGAAAAGGTCAATTGTACAGTGCTGTTTCTCCAGCAGCCTCCAGAAATCTGCAGCCCAGGGAGATCTTTATGGTTCCCAGCTCCAGCTGGAATTTTATTCCACGAGCTTGCCTAGTCATGTTGTAAAGTTATGCAAACTTTGAGCATCCACAAACTCTTCACTCAAATAGTCCCACAATTCTCCTGTGTGAAGCTGTATATCTCATTTTGTTTTCAGCATATCACCTATTAATTTAACTTGATGTTCCCAGTTTTTGCATTAAAAAGACAGTGAAAAATCATTCTCTCTCGACCTCCCATCCCTTGGACATGTTTGGCTCACAAAACAGGGAGAGCCATAAAGTGCCTGGGCTAATGGAGACCAGAATTGGTAAGTCTGCAGTGGACAGTCTGATTTCACAGGGTGTATCAGCTTGTGTGGGCCTACAGATACCTTCTGCCTCTGGTACCTACAGTTGTGAGCTGGGAGGGAAGCCAGGATCCTTACCTGTACCATATTCTGTTTGCAAATGCAAAAGGTGATGCTGGTGGCAGTCACCAATTCAGCTGATGAAGTTGTGGTGGAAAGGGGATAGCACAGAAAGCAAGACCCCCTGCTGAAGTTGTATGCATTACTTGCAGAACTTGAAAATACATCCATGTCCCCATGTCAATTTAGGTCAATTCCTTTTGCACCGCATTAAACCTTGTAAATACACAAGCAAGCAAACTGCTTGATCAAAGAGCTCCTTTTAGAGTAGCCTGTTCTAGTTAGTGTCATTGCAAATACTTGGGGGTTTTGTTTGATTAATTTATAAATTCTGCTCCTGGGACTTTTAATGACAATCCTAAAGTTTCACTAAAGTAAATACAAACATTTTAGCCATCACAGAAAAAAAAAACAACTGAAAACAGGAGTTAAAAGGCTTGCAAAACCCTCCTAAGCTCTGGGGAAATAAAGAGAACATTTTTCTCTTAACATCACTTATTATTTTTAAGCTGGTCTCATGATTTGAAGCAGTGATGCTCCTCAGTGGCGTGACCAAGGCTGAGAGAACGTGCTGGGAAGTTTGGCAGACACAAGTGGGTGGCTGGCAGCTCACATGTGATGCTTTCGTGTTTCTTCCTCTGCTTCTCCTGGCAATGTGGGCAATGAAGACTCCAGCAGCCATCTGAGGTGGGATCACTGGGTGTAGTGGGATGGCAGTGTCCAGCAGATAGCAAGGTCTATCTTCAGCTCCATTTAGCAGGAGATGTCTGGCAGAACCCTCAAGCTCTGTGTTCTCTGGTGGCTTGTTTTAGCCCTCCTTCAGATATCCTGTGTAAATACATGAAACAAAAGCTTCCACTTGCACGGTGAGGGTTCAGTCTGCTTTCGAGAGGGGATTATGCTCCTAAGATCTGGTTGCTTTGGCACGGGGCTAAGATGAAATCAAAGGACAGTACTTTTGTGTCAGACAGCTCGTTTTCCTGTTAACTCTGAATCTCTGTCTTCTGCTGGTTGTGTTTAAAGACAAGTTTGCTCCACTGATCCTGTCTAGTATTTCTTTGGAAGTTTTGAATTAAAACCATCCTGCTTATCTCTAATCAAAGCAGGTTTTTCACTGCGTCTGGGCCAAAGCACTGCAACAGGCTTGGCCCTTGCTGGAGCAGTGGATGCTGAGCTGATACAGAGCTGCCTGCTGCCTTTCTAGGCATGGAGAGAACCTGAAAACCAGCCTGTTCCTACTGTGCCGATGGCCACAGGCTTTTGGGGCATTCAAGGGGTAATTAGAAAGCAGCAATCCAGCAGCTCCTAGCTAGGTGGTTACTGATTGCAGCACAGTAAGTCTGAAAAGGCATCTTTTTCCCATCTATTAAAATAGACACCACCACCAGAAAAAAAAAAAAAAAAAAAAAAAAAAGAAATAATAACTGGGAAGTGTGACTCAAAGTGGGGGAAGGAAAAGGGATAGTGCTGATCAGTACCTAGACACCCACATCAGGGGAGCATCTAAGAAAAAACGCTTGCATCCGACTGTTGTCAACGTGATTTCAAACTAAACATATGCTTAAGTAGAGAAGAGACTGAGAAAATAGTTGGCTGTAGGAAGTTTTTGGCTTGAAGTGGTGGAAGGCACATGTTAAGTGTGTTTGTGGGATGGACACTGTCAGGGTCCTTTTTATCACGGTGCTTTTCTATAATGCTTGATCAAAGAGCATGAAGTTAACCAGACCCAAAACCAGCCCTGGACAATGGTCTGAGGGTACCCCTCTGCCCTTACCTCTTTGCCAGGCATGCCTGGCTGGGAAGCTTCCTCCAGATGGATCAAGCTAGGAAAGGTAAGGAAATGGAAAGATGAAAGAAATGAAAATGCATTAAAGACCCCAATTTTTCTTACGGTGTTGCTGTCATTTAGACTGATACAAAATGAATAGAAAATATTATTATTCCATTCTAATAACTTTTTTCATCTAGTGACACAGGCATAAATTTCCTCTGACTAGAAATTTTGTCAGAATCTGGTTGGAGTAGATCCTTTATTCCATAATGTGATTGCAAAGAACCTTCTTCCTCCCAAGTATCTTTCTTTATGTTTTCCTTAGAAAGTAAATAACTGAACATATCTAGCCAAAGCCATGTGGCCGGAGGGCCTGCTGGTAAATCTCCAGGATGGGGAATTTTTTAGGTGAAAAAGAGGGCAAAACCCTCATTTTCCATTCTGCAGCTCCTTTACTGGGGGAATCTTCTGCTACTCCACTCTGAGAGGGGAGCCTGAGCCAGCAGTGTGCCCAGGTGGCCAAGAAGGCCAATGGCATCCTGGCCTGGATCAGGAACAGCGTGGCCAGCAGGTCCAGGGAAGGGATTCTGCCCCTGTACTCAGCCCTGGTGAGGCCACAGCTCGAGTCCTGTGTCCAGTTCTGGGCCCCTCAGTTCAGGAAGGAGATTGAGGTCCTGGAGCAGGTCCAAAGGAGGGCAACCAGGCTGGGGAAGGGATCCAGCACAAGTCCTGTGAGGAGAGGCTGAGGGAGCTGGGGGTGTTCAGCCTGGAGAAGAGGAGGCTCAGGGGAGACCTCATCACTCTCTACAACTCCCTGAAAGGAGGCTGGAGCCAGGGGGGGTTGGGCTCTTTTCCCAGGCAACTATCAGCAAGACAAGAGGGCATGGACTTAAGTTGTGCCAGGGGAAGTTTAGGTTGGATATTAGAAAGAATTTCTTTACAGAGAGGGTGATCAGCCATTGGAATGGGCTGCCCAGGGAAGCAGTGGATTCTCCATCCCTGGAGATATTTAAAAAGAGCCTGGATGTGGCACTCAGTGCCATGGGCTGGGAACCACAGGGGGAGTGGTCAAGGGTTGGACTTGATGATCTCTGAGGTCCCTTCCAACCCAGCCCATTCTATGATTCTATATGGGGATTATTTCAGTCCTGTGCCAAAGGACCCCAAGATTCCTGGAACTCTGGGTTGTCCAGAAAGCATCACGGCACAGGGCTGCCCTGCAACCTCCTCTCTGTGTGCATGTGGCACTGCAGGACTTCCCACTCCTGGGAGGTCAGTGATGGGAGCAGGGACAAGTCAACCCTAGGAGCAGGCAAGGAGAGCGAGGTTTTGCTTGCCAGTTCCTCTGCCTCCTTGCCCCCCTGGAAGTTTGTCAGGCAGCAGTGTCCCTGCAGTGCATCCCTAAAGCACAGGATGGCACTGCAGGAGCACGAAACCGCCTCGGCCTCCTCTGCAATTCGATGGATTTCTAACCCCCTCCGTGGAGATGAAGCTGCAGCAGGTCTGGTGGCTTTCCAGGGACAAGGTGTGGAGGGAGGTTTGGGAATAGCCATGTCCAGTGCTCTCTGCAGAGCCTTGGATCCCAGGCTGCCACTGCAGGATTAGCCCATGTCCTTTAGGAGCAGAGGAGGCAGCAGGAGATCCAGTGCTGCAGCGTGGACCAGAGCTGTGTTCCTGGGCTGGCATCTTCCAAAGAGCACGCTGGACACTGGGTGAGGTTTTTCTTCACTGCTGTGTGTGGCAGGGACCCTGGTCTCAGGTTTTGGCAGGCCTGAGCCCATTCCCCTCTCTGAATAAGCCCAAAAAACCCATCCCCTTAACCAGGCAGTAAGATAGGTAGGGGGCTAAGGGCTAATTTAAGCAGTGGCAGCTATAAGCCAACTTGCCCCAAATGCATCTACCTGGGTGCAGTGGGGAAAGCTGGATATCTGGCTTCACCTCCTGAGCTCACATAGGCAAACAAATGGTCTACAAATACACACTGGTCGAAATCAAACCCTGGTGCAGGTCTTGCATGATAATATCCTGCTGGATGGCAGCTGGCTTTTGGAAGAGAGTGAGTAAATTTGTTGGTTTGCTGGTTCCTGAAGTTACTGATCCTCTAGCCAAAACCCAGGAAGAGCTGTAGAGACAAACAGAAAAGCTGCAACAGCATTTCATATAGCACACTTTTTTTTTCCTGAAATAATCCCTGCAGGAGATAAACTCTGTAAAAATATCTGGATGTGACAATCCTGGTATTTATATATTCTTATCTACAAAGAATTGAAGAGGTATAAACCCAGCAAGTTCTGCCCAAATTATTGCCAGATCCTGTAGGTATCAAAAGCACTATGATCCATTTCATAGAGGTTTTCTTGAATTATCTGGTGGACACATGGTGGATGGCTCTGCTTTTCTTCCCCATTATCCTAACAGGAAAAGGTTTTCTCTAGGACTTTTCCATAAGCAACAAGACATATCCAGGAGAGAAAGCACAGAATCAGGAGAGGAAGGAAAAAAATCTCTTCCAAGAGAGGGGAAGGGGAGAGGGGGTCTGGTTCCTGCAGCTCTTATCCATCTCCCTGGCTGGAGCACTCTTTTCTTGATGTCTCCCTGTTGTAAATGCAGCTGATTGATTTTCTTTCTGTTTCTTCTTTTGCACTTGTTTATTTTAAGAAAGATGGATTCAGTTTTATGAAATCTAAAGCAAAATGTTCCAATATCTCCACCCACCCTCCTAGCACTAAGTGCTGATGGTTATTTCAGTGGTTATAATCTGATTTCTGCCTCTCCTGCTGAGCTCACGTGAAAGAAACAATATTTAGTGAATATTTTTAATTTAATTTAATAGATTTTTAATTTTTTCAATTTTCTTTTTTTCTGGAGCCGGGGTAGCAGAAACTGGGAGTAGTGTGAGGGAAGAGAATCAGCAAGAATTCACTCTCATTTTCCAGGCCTTTTTTTTTTTTTAGTTTTGCAATTTCTGATGGACAAAAATCACGGTATAGCTCAACTAATCACTTGCTCTCTGGAAAACAGAGAGTGCTTCATCTCTTTAGGTATTTTTATGTTGTTCTTGGTGTGCTGCAGTATCTCATTGTAGCTGCTCTACCCCAATGATTTTAGGTTTGTAGCCTGAACTGTGATAATCCTCATTTTCCTAGTGGGGAAACTGAGGCAGGGGGGTAATAAATTGACTCCTTCTGCTTGAGATCACCCGTGCAGCCAAGAGGAGTGTAGGGCACAGGCACTAAGGGCTCATTTCTAAACCTAGACCACATCTTCAGCAGCTCTCAGCTCCCAATTAAACTTAGAAAAACCAAGTTTTTCCCTAGTCCTTGGCAGACAGCTCTTCTTCAGTGCTGATAGTGAGCAACAAATTATCAGAAGAGTTCAGGTACTCATCAGCTCTGTGTTTCTTAGGGGAAAAGCTGCCACTTTTGGTAAGGAAAATGGTAGAGGGTTTTTTTGCCAGAAATCTGACCCTTAATTTCTAGGCACAGAATAAAAAATTTGTTCATCACTTTTTTGTTTTTGAAGGAGCACCATCCTTATTTTGCCTTTTTCTTTGATTTTTTCTGGCTTCCAGGAACAGGGCTAGTGCATATCTGCAGATAATAGCTTTACTAAATAATTTCTTCTCTTTTAAAATACATACCAAGGTTGTCTGATGCACAGTTTACATTCCCTGCTGTGGAGACAAATACTTTAATTAAAATGGAGAGGGGGAGAAGGAAAAAAAACCCACACATAAAAATACAAAGCCTCTATGAAGAGAAGCTTGAAAGGCTTGAGAGAAATAAAAATGGGCAAATTAAGCCCTTTAGCAGCCAGGATGCAGCTTGCATGAACAGGCACATATATGCACACAGGCTTTTGGGACTATTTTGCTGAATTCAAGGAAGGAGGTGCCAGTGAAGGCTCCAGCTGCATGAAGAAACCCAGCTGCAAGGGACCTTCTCTCAAACTGCTTGTCTTCCACCTCCTCCTCTATCTGTGTGCAGGACAGACAGAATGCCTTGGTTTGAGGCAATTCTATGATTGTGTCTTGAGAACAAGAAGGAAATGGGACTTTCTACCTGCCTTGATCTTCCCTCTTTCCTTCACTTAAGGGCTAAATGTTAAATTAATCCCCTGTGGTTGCTGTATTTGATGATAGGATTCCTCATACCTTCTCTCACTTCCTTGGCTTTAGCTTGCCCCTGGGGAAAGCACAGCAGCAGCAAACAGCAAGAAACTCCTACATGTGCCAGGATGATATTAACTCCAGGGATAAATGGCAAGTTGCAAGTACAAAATTGCTGTTCAGACCTGAAGATTTTCTCCCTAAGTCTAGTTAGTGACTGAAAGCACTACATCTGACTGCAAAGTTTGACAGAGCAGGAGAAATGGAGACCCCATTCACAAATGAGAGTGCAGTGGGAGTCTGCAAGGCTCACCTGCAGGAAAAGTGGTAAAAGAACTTTCTTTCCATGTATTTTTAGGCAAAGGAAGCAGCCTGGAAAGGACACCCACTCAGCTCACTCTTATGCCTGCATCATGACTGCACCCAAAAGAGATGCACTAGCTCTATCTGCACCCTTAAGATCTTTTTGGTAACACTCCCAATACCCTTCCCCTAAATTACATCCATCCAACCAAAAAACCCCCCTGCCTTCCCAAAGCTCATTTCAGGTAAGCCCTGCTGCACTGCAGATGCTGTCCACAGCTGGAAGATCACTGGAGCTCCTTGGCATGGCCAGGGGGAGCAGTAGCTGCTAACCCTGGGTTTCAGAGAACAGTGGTGTTCCAGCTGGGTGGCAGTGAGCAGAAGCTCTGCTTGGATAGCTTAATCAGCCTTGCAAAAGTATTTTTTCCAGGCCAGGGTAGAGGCAGAGGAGGGGGGGGATTGAGAGCACCAAAGAGAACTTCCCCCTGCTGAGCTAGGATTTGTATTTAGCTCATTGAGGATAATAAGATGATCACCATCAGGTGGGTAAGTTGAGCTCTCTCTGCACCCTCCCTCTAAAAGAGGAGCATATTACTTCTGTTTTTCACCAGCCTGAACCAGCAATCCTCTCTTTGAGCTGTGATGCTCTCCCTATATAATTAAGGCTGTCAGTCAAACTCAGACACCTAAACACTCCCAATTCCATGGCTTAGGAGTACTGATCACAGGACTTCATTGCTTGGCAGTCAAAGCAGCACTTTGCAAGCTTTCTTCCCCTTGCTGGAGGAACAGAATGTGGGGCTGTGGAAAAGAAATGTCCCCAGGAAAGCCTTTGGGTGCTTCCTGTGCTAACTGGATATGTGCCCATGGGTCCTGTGCAGGTGGTGGGATGAGCACCTCTGATTCTGGGGCTCAGAGTAGGGGTCAGACCTGCCCATGCAGATAGGCAGTTTGTGTGCTTATCTGCTGCCTCAACTACACATAGTACCTGGCAAAACAGTGAGAGGGGGACCCAAAGCTCTGCTCTGTCCAGAGTGGGGGGACCCATGCTGCATGGCATTGGGCAGTCTGGGTGGGCAGGACAGGCACCCAGTTTGTCTGCCTCTGAAGAAGTGCCAGATGAAATCTTATCATCAGCCCTGGTTTTGACTGGTGTCATCTCCACTGCTTTGCAGGGTGCACATGGAGACAGCATGAATGCCAGATCCATAGCAGGTAAGATCATCTTTGTCTTCTTCCAGTGTAAAAAAGCTGGTGATTTGGATCTGTGTGGGTAAGAAAACCTCAGTGCATGATGAGCCCTGCTCTCTCCCAGACAACACACACCACTGTATCCCCCTGTCCTAGAGCTTTGCTGGGCTGAGGCTCTCCAGAATGATGGAACCCTCCTGGCTATTGGAGCCTTCACTGGAGAGACCCTAAAAAATGGGAAGTGACAAAAGAGGGGGGAGGAGATGTGTTTCCATAAAGCAGACACATGCAGCCTTACGTGTCCCCACTAGCAAAGCTGGCCTTCTCCAGAGAGGCTGTAAGTTGCCTGGTTTGGGTGTATTTTTAGAAGAGCAAGTCATCTTGGATATCATAGTGGGTTTAGGGAGTAGAAAAGCATCTAAAGGTGAATTTTCCTGAAGTATAAATATCATCTTGTTGTTTTACACAAATGCAAAATGAATTCTTCCCTATGCCCACTCAAAATGCTGCCTCGGCCACAAGAGCAAAGGAGGAATAACTTCTTTCAGAAGTGTTAATATTTGCAAACACCCATGCAGGGCCTGCATCCTGTGAGATATGTGTGGAGGGGGCTGTGGGAGGCTACAGCAAGGTTAATGTGCTTCTGTGATACACAAATTAAATTCCTCTGTGCGGGGGGGAAGTCTGGCAGTCACCCTCTGATAAATGCTGCTGTGATCTTTGGAGGATTAAGGTCCTGAGGTGGGTGTTTACCTGTGCTGTGTGGAGCAGCCCAGAAGCAATCAGCTGATGAAAGCTTCTCCATGGTGTGTGTAGGAGGTCCAGGAGACACCCCCTGGTCCAGTGGCTGTAAGAGTGTTTGAAACCAATTGTGATCTCCCTCCAAGAGAAAGAAACACAATTCTAATTTCATACCATCATTGAATGGCTTCTTGGTTGTCACAGAAATAAATCACTGCTGCTGAAGGACCAAGTTGTGACCTCTGGCAGCAAATGCTGGAAGACTTTTTCCCTTCTGCATCCCCAGCCCCACATTCACCCAGGTGGAACAGGGCACTGAGGGTGAGCTGAGCTTGTGCTGTGAAACAGCAGAGTGCCTTGCTGAAGGTGAAGAGCTGCTCAGACAAGCTATTGTCCCGGTTACTGAACTGCTTTTAGCAGCTTCTTCCACAGTAGGAGCTCCCAGGATCTATTGAGATGGTACAAAGGCAGGGCTGGAGATGGGTGTTGGTGGAGCAGGACTCTGGGGGAAGTGATAGTTGGGTTGAGAGTCCTGATTTCTGCAGCTACTCAAAGTTCTCTCTCCTAGTACTCAACTTCACAGCCCTCTGTGCCTCTCCTGTCAGTGTTCACCTCCTCTCTCAGTAGGTTTCTCTTTCTCTGCCTTTTAAACATGCCCTTTCAAGAAGCTCTCATAATGATGAACTTAAGCTGCTAGATCCCAGCTCCCTTCCTTTAACGTCTGTCACACCCTGGACTCTGTTATCAGTATTGCCCTGTCACATCTGTTTTCTCTTGCTCTAAAGGCACCCCAAATGTGACAGTCCAGGGCTTAGAAAGTTGGGTGCCTGTCTTAATTCTGCCCACGGTCATGGAGAGCAAAAAGCAAAGTAGGCTGAGGGGCACAGGGGCCCTCCTTCTTTCTTCTAATTCAATAGAGGAATTATTCTGTGCCCTCTTCCTCTTCAGGCAATCGAATAATATTCTTGCAGTTCATGGCCAAGCACAGGCACTGCAGGTGCCAGAATTTGTTCCAATCATTCACAGATGTTGTACCCTGAAAAGGAAGAATTTTCCCCACCTGTCACAGCACTACAGGTTAGTTTCATTCCAGTCTTCCCCACCACCCTTGGGCTACTTTGCATTTAAATCCCTTTTTAGAGTTACATTTCTGTCCATAGTCCTAGACCCCAGAAAACCTGATTCTCTGGTGATGAGCAGCTGTGTTGTATCAGCCCTTTCACACATGTTTCACACAGGTGCTTTCCTTGTCTGAAGCCCATTACTAATAATTAGTTAATGTAAAATGGGGGGAATTTTGCTGGCATTCCTTGAAACACTCTGTCTTGCAGATCTGTGGCCTGAGGCAGGCTGTTATACCTACTGCTTCTCTTGTGCAGATTTCCCCTCCACTGCAGGATGGGGGATTATTTCATTAATGAATCTAAGGATACTTTGTCTTTGGTCCTGACAATCTTTGTGATGGTGCTGTGCAAACTTTAATTAACTTTAAGCCTGCCAGGTACTACGTGGCTGTTTATAATCTCCCCAAAAATGCAGGAGAAGCTTGAAGGCCTGGTATGGTAAAATAACCTTGTCCAAAGTCACTCACTGCCTCTCAGCTGTGGCTGAGATTTGGTGCCAAGTCCCTGACTGCTGAAGCAATGCTGTAGAAAAAGTGCATTTCCCTGCTAAAACATTTGGGAAGTGCCAAGTGGATCAATGCAGGTGAGGAGTGGGAAGTGCTGGGTTAGGCTTGGGGGACCAGGGAGCATGTTCAGGTGCTGAGTGTGGTGGCTGTGCTGCTCAGCAGTGAGGCTTTTCAGGCAGTGTTTGATTTGGTACCTGGCCCTGTTAGCTTTACGTGAGCAGAAGGCAGTTCTGAAGCACGCAAGGCCAGTGACAGGAATTTTGTACATAGATTAAAAGTGAGGTATCACACGAGGGCTGCCAGCAGGGAATACACACAAAGGACACATGGGAAGGACGGAGATGCAGAGGATCCTTTATGGATGAGAATTGGTTAAAATGTGTGCGAATTCCATCCATTTAAAGCTTTCTGATTTGATGATGTGTTTTTGAAAACACAAAGCTCTGTGTTTTATTATCCCAGAGGTTTTATGTACCTGAGCATCTTCTGCAGCACCTTTTAGAAAGGTATTCCTTGACTGAATTCTGGGAGTGCTGTCCAGGCATCTGTCCTGTTTTATTTATGATTTTTTTTTTTTTTTGCTATGTTGAGTGTGGAAGAAGCTACTGATCCCAGCTGCAAAGGTGTTGCTGGTGTCAGTATTGCAAAATTATGAGTTTGAAATCCTAAAAAGATGTTCTTTCCCTTCCCAGAAATTTGCCACCCTGGGAATCACTGCTTTGAACTTAGCTGCTCGTATGTGCCAAGAGGTCAATATTACAGGCTCTGGTTACCCTGGCAACCATGACACTACTACTCCAATATATTATTACAATACAGGTTACTCACAGAAAGAACGAGGCAGAAAATGCCTCCCCTTCAAACCATTATATCCTTCATAGGGGAATGTACCAGACAAAGCTGGGAGTCATGAGGCTGAGAGATCTGTTCGTGTTACCCATGGAAATTCCTGCTGGGACATGCCAGGGGAATGTTCTGGAACTTGGTTTGTTCTTACAGAATAGGTAGACATGGATGCTGGCACCTTCAGGGTACCTTTCCTCTGTCCTAGTCTGGTGATGAGCATCCTGTTCAGTAAAGGCTGCAGCCAAAGTGGGACTGGGCAGGACCCAGTGCCTTTTGGGCAAGATGAGGGACTGTCTAAGGAATAATCTAGAACTTTGCTTCTCATGTGCCTGCAGCTCTTTCAGCACAATATTATTACTGAGAGAAACTGGCTGCTGAAAAGGACTGAAGGGTGATGGTTAACACAGCCAACCCTCCCTTGTGGCTCAGAACCACTGAGGGAGGCTGTGCTGCTTGCTGTCCCCTCCAGACATCAAACACTCATGGGGAAGGTCCTCCTGCATAACTATTGGAAGGCAAACTCTAAAAGTGGCTTTGGCTTAACTTACACCAGGCTGCACGTGTCTTACAGCAGCAGTAATTGGGCTGTGCATTAGTATAACCTTTCTAACTGCTATTTCCACACGAGGTTACACTTCTGCTTTCCCTCCCATTTCCTTCCTCCTGTTTGCTGTGGTCAGGCTCTCAGGGCACTTCCTGTGCTATTTGTGTTATGTATTTTCCTGGGTAACCTCTCCTCTGGTATCTCAGCCCTGCCACTTGAAAGCTTTCTCTTATGATCTGCAAAGTGTTAATGTTCCCTTTAGCCAGCCTGGTTCCTTCTCCATCAGAGCTGAAATGTTTTTGTCCTGGATGATGTATGCAATTTGTGGCCAAATAAATGTTGACAAAATTTCCCCAAAGCTTTTGCCCTGGGAGATTGGTAGAAAAATTGGAGGGCCTGGTTCAGCTCAGTTTGAGAAAGGCAACTTGAAGGCTGAAAGAGGATGACATAATAACCTTGGATGTGCAAACAAAGATGTGAGCTTGGGGAAAAGAAGGATGGTTCAGTAATTTCCTCTTTATCCATTAAACAGTGGCTCTGGGTTTTACTTTGTACAGAAAAAAGTCTTTACCCTCTAAAAAACACATAGTAACCACAGGTTCTGCAGATCCCAAACATACAGTGCTCCAAATGCATGCAAGTCTGCATTTTGATCTGGCTCAACCACTCTTTTGTAATTTATAGCTTTGTAAGAAATGGATGTGGGCTCTGCACCATGTGGACAATTAATATTCTATGTTCTTCTCTTGAATAAAATGGCATAAAAATCTTGATGTATAAAGCATGCTATGAACTAACCCCAAGAGATGGTGTACATTTTCTCTCTAGGTAAAGTGTATACAAGAACTTTGCCACAGCTTGCAGGAGCTGTGTCTGCCCTTTCTGCTGCAGTTGTTGCAACATTTTCCTCTCATGTTGTGACAAGTCTCAGTAGTGAAACCATAAAGGTGAAGCTCAAGAGTCTTAGTGTTTGTCACTGCCTTAGGACAGTGCTCTCAGTACTTGCAGCAGGCAGGTCTGTTACAGAACAGTTTGCTTTTATGTTTAAGAGCTGGCTGGTTTTCCCTCAAAACAGGGTTCTGTAATCTCTCCAGGTAGCCACGATTCATTAGAGCTACCTCTTGTTTTAAACATTTCCCGAGTGTTGAAGCAGTGTGGTAAGGACTTAACCAGGCTTTGGTGGTGGCACTGAATCCACAAATCAATCTTCCTCGTGTCCAGTTTAAAAATCTGAAATCTCCAGCCCTCCATGCCCTACACACCTTCTGTATTTGATAGTCTGAATAAATCCTTGCCCTACAGCAGCCTCATTATTATCAAGAGAACTGGGGGAAGGAGGTGGAATAAGTAGAATAAGGCAAAGCCACAGTAATACAAAACAGATGTAAGGCTACCAGATAGCATAACAAGGGTGTAATGACTGGGGAAAGAAAAAGAAAATGAGTCCTATTGTTGCTTCAGTGGTAAAAGCCAGCAGTGGTCTGAGGTGGCAAATTTGCCTTTCTCGGGGCTGCAGAAAGGCAAGCACACTCCTAAGCACAGCACAGTTCATGCCAAGGCACTGCCACCATCCTTGCATCAATGGTGACAGTGAATCCCTGGCTCTGTGGCCAGCTGAGGGGTGACCCTGGTTCATTCAAGGCAGATGGAGAGAGAGCTGCTGGGTTGTTTGGTGCCAGGATGCCTCTCTCCAGGGGTCAGGGGAGCTCCACCATCACTTGCTGCCTGTTCACAAATGCTTGGCAAGTGAGTCTGGATGTTTCCACCATCTGTGTGAAATCCTTCCAGCCATTTAGATTAAACATTGACTTCAGTAAAATGTAGGGCTCCTAACTGACCTGACATAGTCCATATGGAGCAGCTGCCACAGATGGTGACTATCTTGACACTGATTAATCACTTCTTCTAGTTGTGTATTTGTCCCTGGTTACTTGACACAGTTCTTCCCTAATAGCTTTTGAAGAGTTCTGGGGTATTCATACGACCTTGGCTTTGGGGAATATCCCATCTGATGACACATATTACCTATTTAAATGTAGGCTTGGCTGCTTTTCATCTAGTCAGACTAGTTTGGACACTAATGTTGGGTTTTTTCCTCTTTCCCCTGTGTACACCAGTTGGAAGCACCTTGGCTGTGCAGGATCCTGTTTGGTTTAGGTGGCATCATCTGCAATGGGCTGGGGCTTGGTCTGTGCTGCATACTATATAGAGACCTACTGTGATTCCATCTCCATATCCTTACCTGTCACTTACAGTCACAGGCATGACAAGCTGTGAAAGTAGCAGTTAAATGATCTACAACTGGAGTCAGTCGTTGCTCAGACAGCAAAGCTGTTCAACATCCCAAACTGAACACAGTTTGTCTCTCAGTCTGAACTTCGTTTCCTTCCTCAAAGCTGCAGGAACCAGAAGCAAAGGCAATAGGTCTTCCAGGCTGATCTGAGACTATTGTACCCACTTCATACAGGAAAGTGTCACAAGTGAAAGTTCCAGGTATCCAGGCACTCCAACAGGACCCTGTTCTGATGACAACAGTTTCCCAGCTCCTTCACCAGCCTCAGGGTGGGATGTGTGTGGTTCAGCACTGTCTCTACCCAGTGTCCACCAGGTCATCCAGGGGTTGCTGTCAAGGGCAGTCACTCACCAGTTCCAGGAAACAAAGTATTTGTGGACTTTGCACTGAAATGATCATGAAGCCATTTTCAGATTTTTTTTTCACCATTTTTCCTTGTGATTTGTATATATATATATATAAAAAAAAAATCAAGCAGAATGGCTGGGAAAATTCAACATACTGTTAAATTTTTGAGACATTTCCTTTTGCTTTTCCTGTCCACTCAGACAACCTTTCAGGCTTGAACAGGTCACTAACTTGCTGACTATAAGGACTGGTGATGTGTCAGCTGAACCTCAAGGACTTGGTCACTATCTCTGCAACTTGAGCCCAGACCCCAGCTTCCCTGGGACATGATTTAAGTTTAGTTCACACGGATGACTGCTAAGCTAGGGAGGCACTTAGAGCCAGTGCTGTAACCCAGAGCAATACTGGGATAACTGGTGCATCCTAATCACATGCCTGAGCTTCTCTTTTCTTGTGGTGCTCCCCTTCTCTAGCTCCACAAATACTGCATTATGGAGTTGCCAGCACCTCAGGAATGCTCAACCAAATAGTTCTTACAGATGGATATTTCATTTAAAATAAGACCTGGTTTGTTTAATCTTGAAATAGGACTTGCCATGTTCCATAGCCTGCATTTGCAGATAGTCTTGGGGAAGTGCTTAAAATGACTCCTGAGGTGAATATTTCTTCTGAGTAATAGCTGTTGATCTACATGTGATAGTTGGTTAGATGTGACCTTGAAATCTCTATGGATACAGACAGCCCTGTTTGTTTTCCTGGTTATCACCAGTTGCCTTGTTCAAGAGCTTACTAACTTTTCTTTTGTCTGGAGTTCACAAATTATTTTCTTTCAGTATCAGGAAGTACATGATGTTTTGTCAGTCCAGCAGCATCGTGGCATCTTAGACTACATAATACCTTGCTCAAGATCACAGAGGCTGCTGTCTGCTTTTGTGTTACTTAGATTTTAATAATATTCAGGAGAACAAAGATTACTTGGACATATGTTTTTAGAAACACAGATTTTCTGTAATACCTCTTTTCTAAGAGATCTTTCAAGAGCCCACAAGTAAATTGCCAGCACAGTGAATCCTGTTTCATTGTAAATGTTATTCTTCTCAGTTGAAAGTATCCCAAATAATACTTTTGTTTCTTGTGAACCAAAAGAGACAATTACTTAGACATTATGGCTTTGCACAGTCACTGCACATTGTTGTGTGCAAGCTGAAAAATCTGAGGTTAACCAGCATTGACTTTCCAAACTGGTAGCTGGGTTTGATTTGCTAGCTTGCATGTTTTCTGCTTGTGCCCCATCCCTTGCATTTTCTATATAGTTTGTCCTTGAAGAAATTACAATGTGCATTGTGAAACTGTCCCTTGTGCCAGAAGCAGCACATTCTTGGAACATCCTTCAAGCTGTACTTTCCACTTGACCTCTGAGCATGGCTGTTGGATAGGATTTTGTGATGCTCCCAAACTCTCCAACATCTTCAGTGAGTCTCCATTGAAATGGTAATTTCTAGAGCATACTTCAGGCTCATCTCAGCTTTAGATAAAAGTTAAATGTGGATTGCTTCATTCTGCATACTGAATACTAAAAGACACACTCATTCTCTCTGCAGACACATGATGCTCTGCCAATTTGCTTAATCCAGGCACAGAAGCCAGTCAGCAATTGTTTCCATTCACTTTTGATTCCATCTGTAAAAGGAAATACCTGCAATCACAAGAGGCATTTTAGTACAGGGATTTTGTAGAACTTGTGCAATTTCAACAAACTTTTTGTCTGCTGGCTTAATGGGCACTATCTGACTGCAGAGTGTTGGTTTTAGCTCCCATTGTGCTGCCATGTGTTTTTCATGGCAGAGTTCATCTGTTATTTTAAGATATCACCATCCCTCACTGGCCCTCTACTGACCTGCCAAAGAAGTCCAACCCCTCCTGCTGTATTTTAAACTCTTCTTTTTAAGTGGATTGCTTACTGGACTGATATTGCAGCTTATAGCTATATACTAATTTTCAGACATTTATAAATAGTCATTCTCTATTCCACCTACTCCTAGACGGGTATCCATTCCTCATCTTGCATTTTTGTTGCTTCTTTGTCTATGTGGTGTTAATAACACACAGCAACTCTGTGACTGGATCCCCAGAAACACTTCTTACTTATCTACAGAGAGCCAGGAGTAGATACATGAATGCACTACCATTTATCAGAGTAAATGAAGGCAGGGAGCTTTATTAGAAGGCTCACAGTTGATTTAAATTAATATTGCCAACTGTGAGGTTTTACAAAGCCTCTTCCAGAAACAATAGCTGTTCCTGCACTGTAAATTAAGGATGGTATTGAGATGTACTCACTTTTGTAGCAAGCCATCAAACACAGATTCAGGCATGACCAGGGCAGATAGCAGCTCTCAGCCCAGCTGGGGTGTTTGTGTCCCTCCCATCTTGCTGCAAATCCCCCACTGAAAGGGTGAGGAGGGGTGTAAGGTCCTGGGCTCTGACTACTCTATGAATTTCCAGTATTTACCCATGGTAATGGGTAAATTTACCCATTTCCCCACAGCTTGTTGCTGTGATAATTGCAACACTGAGGTCCAACCATATGGATAAAACCTTGATGGGTGTTCAGAAGATCCTGGTCATAGAAAAACCTTGTTACCTGGCTTAGGAAAACCTCTGCCACAGCTGCTTGTCAGTGGGGTGTAGCTGGGAGCATGACAGGGGTACAAAGGCAGAGAGTCATTTGCTCTATCCAGTGCATTCGAATTATGGGATGTGAAGTATGACCTTCTAGAAATTTCACTCAGAATTTCACAAAAGTTTTCCTTTTTTTCTGCCAGTTTGACCTGAGCTATTCTGATGCAATCAAACCAGTGTCACACTGATGGAATTCATATTTATCTTTAATATCCAGTCCAAACTATCCTTTTCATAATTTGCTTTTTTTTTTCTTAAAAAAAACCAACAAAAAACAAAAAAACAATTGCAAGAAAAAAAGTTACCTCAGAGCATGCCTAGAAACCAGGCAGCTACCAGTTTCACTTCCCTCCTGGTTCCGTGTGACACTTGGTGACATGCAGTGCAAAGAAGGGGAGGTGAAACACAACACTTGGTATTTTGGGAGGTTTCTCCAGGTCCTTGGGTGATGCCCATGCTGCTTTCTCCTGCATACCCGGTCTCCTGAAGATGCCCAGGAGAGGAGATCTTCCTCTGGGGACACTCGTGGGGTTGCTGCTGCTGGCCTTTGTCCCATGGCAGCAGGCAGGCTGCCTTCTCAGTCACTGTGTGGAGGTATGTGATCTCTAACCTCAAATCCTTCTGCTCCTCTGATGAAGCTTTTCCATCTGCTTGGGAGATTTGTCCACCAAGTCTGTTGTGTGTTAGCTGTCCTAGGCAAGCCCATCATTTTTCCAAGGCTGTTACCAAGGCAATTGAAGTGTTTGAAGTAAATGCTGGTCTCAAAAACATCTGAGAACCATATCCAACAGCACGAGCCATTTCTTCTACAATTAATCTAATACATTATGTTTCCCTTCAGGAAGAGATCCAAGCCTCTTCTATATTTCCTGCAAAATACAGTGTTTTCACCTGATTTGCACCGTAGAATGATTTCACCAGTACCCCCAGTATCTGGCACTCATCAGTTGCCTTTTGCAAACTTTTTCTGACTTTAAGAACTGCCTGCTTATCTGCAGTGTACCAATGCTGAGAGCTGATCCTGGACAGAAAATGCATCCCCCACAGTTTGTTTTGCTGGTTTTCTCAAAGGCTGCTGCAGGTTCATCCATAGCCTCAAGGAACACTGTTCTGTAGTTTTGCACCTGCTTCAATCAGCAAGAAATGTAAGGATTAGGACTGGTTCTATTAGAAGTGGGAAAGATGCCTGGGTTAGGTAAGATTATTTCCTAAAACTCAGGGCAGGTCATTTAGAAATTAACTACAAAGTCATTCTGACCCTGCTTTCCTGGCAGTGTACTTTTCTGGCATTTGATGAGGAGCAGATGTTGATTGTGATTGGATCACTCTTACAGGTCATCCCTAACAGAGCTTTCAGATGCATGGGACTGAATGTCTCTGGAGTTCCTGCTGAAGTCCCAGGTACTGCCCAGAACTTGGATCTCAGTTTCAGCAATCTGAAATCACTGGGGTCAAATTATTTTTCATCAGTCCCTGAACTGCAGCTTTTGGATCTTACAAGGTAATGATGTAAATGCTAGTTAATCTTGCTTCACCAGCTGGGACACCCTGGTTGCTTATTTTGGGGTCCATTGGTCTTGATTATTCTTTTGTTTCTGCTTGTGACTTTATCCCTGTGTCTGTCTCTCTGCACATCCCCAGGATCAAGTGATGTTTAGTTTTTAGTCCAGTTACTCCATGCACACCCCCTGCATAGTGCTGAGTCTGTCAGTCTGATCTTGTAGGCTGGGATGTGCAAAGAAGGAGGAAGATGTTTTACTTCTCTCTGAACAAGAAAAATGTCAGACTTTTCACTGTTACAAAAACTCTGAAGTGGAACACCTTGGGCGAGCTGGTTTTCTAATCACAGAAAGAAAAGATAAAATGGAAGCACATTCATTTTCTAAAAGGCTGCTTTAAAATATCAACATATTCTCTTTGCCCTTCTCACATAACTGAGAGAGGAGATGGGGGAGGCTTATTAACAAATTTGAATTGATGTATAATTCCCATTGACTTGAGACAACAGCTTCTCTGAGTAAATTGTTTCACTGAAAAATGTCACTCAGGCCAATTACAGTAACAGCTCCAAAGTGGCTGAGTGGCAGAGCAGGCTTGTTGTAGGGCACTGGCTGGATTGTAAAGGTAAATTTGCTTAAATTCTTTGCAGAATGGATTTGAGTCTCCAATTTTGGCTCTTCTCATATGAAACCATCTTTACGTGGCCATTAGGGCATGAGGTTTGTTTCCTCTCAGATACCATCAGCAAAGCTGCTCTCAGAGATGTGAGCTTTGTCACTGGTGGTACCAGTGGGACAAACCACTGCTGAGATAGTCTGTGAGGGTCCTCACAAGTGGTGTAAGGGAGTCTTGTGTCTGCTGGGCCCTGCGTGGTGTTCATGCCATGTTACTTTGGACTGAACAGAAAGCTGAAGTGTTTCTCCTGCTGCCTGCCTGAATTTTTGACCTTACAGTGGCTCAAGGCCTCTGCCTTTGCAACAGAACTTCAGATTTAGAGAGGGAGGAGGTGAGAAATGGTCTCCTGGTGTGGAAGGGTTTCCTTGGCACGTTCAGGAGTGTTGGCTCTGCCCAGCATAGTGAAGCCAAACCAACCCAAAGTGAGAGGCTGAGCCTGAAGATGTTCCACCAGCACATAGTGCAGTAGTGTTAGTGAACATGTCATGCCAGGGACAGTGTTTCATGCACATTTATTATCTTTTCTTGCTTTACAGGTGCCACCTCCATACAATAGAACAGAACTCTTTTAAAGATCTTCATAAACTTTCCACCTTGATTTTAACTGCAAATCCCCTTCAGTACCTGGGGCCAGCAGCCTTCTATGGCTTAACATCTCTGAAAAAACTTGTGTTGGTGGAAACCAGCTTAACCTCTCTGACTGACCTACCCATTGGACACTTGCATTCCCTGCAGGAGCTGAATTTGGGCCACAACAACATTACTTCTTTGAAGCTTCCCAAGTATTTCACCAACATGACCTCTCTCAGGTACCTGAGCTTTTCCTCCAATAAGATCACCTATATTTCCAAAGGAGACCTTGATGCCCTGAGGGAAGTGAATAGGCTCAACCTCACACTGGTGCTTTCCTTGAATGATATTAAATACATAGAGCCAGGGTCCTTTGCAAAGATTCACCTTGGTGAATTGGTTCTAAGGTCCTCTTTTGAGACCCTCAATATGATGCACACTTCTCTTCAAGGCCTGACTGGTTTACAGGTCAACAGACTAATAGTTGGAGAATTCAGCAACAGTCAGAGACTGGAAAACTTCCAGAGTGGACTCTTGAGTGGACTGTGTCAGGTACAAATGCAGGAATTTGTCTTGATTTGTTTCAGGAAATTTAAGAATAACACAGATACTCTTTTTAACTGCATAGCCAACGTCTCCAGTATTCGTTTGGTGGACCTCTATCTTGAAGAGGTGTCAGAGGTGCCCATGTTCTCTCAAGTCAAACATCTGGAATGTAAGAGATGCTCTTTTCAGGAAGTGCCTGCCACAAAGCTATCTCTCTTCAAGGAGCTGAGAGTGCTTCGTATTACCAAGAGCAAGCGACTCAATAGCTTCCGACAGAAATTTAGGAGTCTGAGTAACCTGGAGGTCGTAGATTTGAGTGAGAATCGCCTCTCCTTCAGTAGCTGCTGTTCCCCTCAGTTCCTCAACTGTCCAAATTTGAAACATTTGAACCTAAGCTTTAATTCTGACATCAGGCTGACTGGAGATTTCACTAATGTGAGGAATTTGCTGTATTTGGACCTTCAACACACGAAGTTAGTTGGTCCTGGCTCCTACCCTGTCTTTCTATCCCTTCAGAAACTCATTTACCTTGATATTTCCTACACCAGAACTCATGTTAGATCCCAGTGTACATATTGTGGCTTGAACTCTTTGCAAGTGCTGAAGATGGCAGGCAACTCCTTTGAGAACAATAAATTGGCCAACAACTTCAAAAACCTAAGTCACCTCCACAGCCTGGATATTTCAAGTTGCCAATTAGTACAGGTGGATCAGAGTACATTTGATGCCCTCTCTGAACTAAAAGAGCTAAATATCAGCAACAATAAGCTACTGAGCTTTGATCCTGTGGTCTACAAGCCTCTCCAAGCTCTCACAACCCTAGATTTCAGCAACAACCAGCTGAGTGTTCTGTTGGACTCAACCTTAGAAATACTGCCCAACAGTCTGGTCCAATTAGACATCTCTCAAAACCTCTTTGACTGTTCTTGCATACACCTGAACTTTCTGAAATGGATCAAAGACAAACAGGAGCTACTGCAGAACAAGGAGTTGATGATGTGCCACACACCCACAGATGTGAAAAACGTGAGCCTGTCAAGCTTTGATCTGTCCTCCTGCAAACTAAGTGCAAGCACAGTGACACTCTCAGTGATCACGTTGCTTGCTGCAGTGGTGTTCCTCTTCCTGATCTACAAGTACTACTTCCAGCTATACTACTCACTGGTGCTGCTCAGTGGGTGTAAAAACACTGCAGAAAGGGGTGACACTTATGATGCATTTGTTATCCACTCCAGCAAAGACCAAGAATGGGTGATCAAAGAGTTGGTGGAGCCTTTAGAAGGAGGGACGCCTCCCTTCCAGCTTTGTCTTTACTACAGGGATTTCCTTCCAGGGGTACCCGTTGTCACCAATATCATCCAAGAAGGTTTTCTGAGTAGCAGAAATGTCATAGCAGTCATCTCTACTGACTTTCTGGAGAGCAAATGGTGCAGCTTTGAGTTTGACATTGCCCAGTCCTGGCAACTTGTTGAAGGAAAGGCTGGAATCATCATGATTGTACTAGAAGAAGTCAATAAAACCTTGCTGAGACAGAAGCTGGGGCTGTTCAGATACCTGAGGAGGAACACCTATCTGGAATGGAAAAAGCAGGAAATAAGCAGGCACATCTTCTGGAGACAGCTGATAGGAGTCCTACTGGAAGGCAAAAAATGGAATCATGAGGATGCAAAGCTCATGTGATAGAAAACAGAGATCATTTCAGTCCTGTCTCCTATCCTGGCCTTGCCTGATGGCTGGTGCTGTAAAGCTGGTTCTTCCCTGGCTGTTCAGAGTTGAAGGAAGTGGATAGAGGCACTTTAAAAACACTACAGAAATACCTGCCTTGCTGGTCACCCTTTCTCAAGGAGACTTGCAAGCTAAGGAGTGACAACAGCTAGAAGAGCTTCACATGCCTGAGAGCTCCATATTTGTAGCTGTCAACCAAAGCTGGTCCAGCAATCCACACAAGTCTGGTGGGTTGGTGATTAAATGAGCTGCTCTTATCATAATTTGATTGCCTCTGAAACTGGGCTTGTGTTCTAGGGCCATTTACTCAGTGGAACTACAGGTTCTGTTGATCTGAGTGGATCCCAGGGTCTTCAAGGGAGAGCAAAGGTACAGGATTCTTGACTCTAAAAATGTCTAGAAACAGAAACAAGACTTGGACCCTGAAAGTTTTGAGTCTTCCCCCTAAGGCACCATGACTCAGGGGATGAACCCTACAGAGGGAAATGGGGAGCCCTACAGCCTCAGAACACCTGGCAGCTGCTCAGTGAAGCTGAGCAGTTATATCATCAGTGAGGTGAAAGGTTGCTGTTGGTGGGAAATTTCCCCAACTGGTTTATTTCAGTTTTCTTTGGACTAAGACCAAATACTGAGCCCCCCAAATATTTCCATCACCTGGAATTCTTACTTAAATCCAAATTATGCCACATTTGAGAGAGTGGTTTGAAGTTTTCTTGAAGTAGCCAAAGATCAATGGAACCAGAAGATGCTGCAGAAATGCTTGATACCTTTAGAATCAAGGTATTTCTTTGCTCCAGCAACTTCTTCTCATCCAATTGTTCTGGATATACTGTGTGGGATTTACTATATTAAGTAAGGTTGACCATGAGCAAAGTGTTTTCAAGTTTACAGTGAGACAGCTCTACAATAAGCTTTCCTACAATGAGATCCATCTGGACATAGCAATGAGGCTGAGTCCCTCTTAGAATCATAGAATAGAATCATAGAATCATTAAGTTTGAAAAAGACCTTTAAGACCATCAGGTCCAACTGTCACCTCAATGCCACCAGCCACCCATGTCCTGAGGTGCCACATCTATGCTTTTTTTTAACACTTTCAGGGACAGTGACCCCACCACTTCCTTGGGAAGCCTGTTTCTATGCCTCACCACCCTTTCAATAAAGAAAATTTTTCTAATATCCAATCTCTTCCTCCACCACTCCTCCTGGGAGATCCCAGTGGACATCTCCATAGGTGTGCTCAGCCTTTCCCAGGTTCAGCTGCTACACTGAACAGGTCAGTCACTGGATAGGAGAGTTTCACTGACATGCCTGATATTTTGCAGGGAAATGAGGAAGAGGAGAAAAGCCTGGGCTAGCTAAACTGAATGGATCCCAGCACTGCCCTGGATAGAGGGAAAGAAAATCTAAATGCCACTGAAACGTTACAGAGCACTCCACAGATGTGTCAAACACCAAATGCTGCTGGAGTACTGCTCTCTATTTACAGAAGGCTTTGGTTAGGATTAATCACTGAATTAGATGAGTTTTAAACTTGCAAATCCTTCTATAATCAATGACATTCTACAGAGATAACATGGAAGCAATTGAGTGGTGAATCAGATCTGATATTTATCCAGAAGAAAGGGCCTGATCCATCTCTTTTCTAAGCATCCGTCAGCAACATCTCTGGAAGACAGTGATAACTGAGATCAACATCAGACACTGTTTGCAGAGAGGGAGAGCTCCTTCCAGGGCTTGTGCTGGCAAAAGGTGGACCACAATTCCCTCTCCATGTGTTGGGTCAGTACTAACTATATCAGGATAACACTACCAGAAAATCCACAACCATCTCTAAGGTTTTTTGTGACTCATGAGGTGAAGCTTTAATAAAACTAAGCTCAGTTCTGCATTCACTTGCCCAGTGAGTTTGTTTTGCAGCTTCTAAGCACTGTTGCAGCAGCTTACAATGTGTGGAGCTCCTTACCTTGGCTGTGATGGATGGGGTCAAGCACCTCTCCAGCAGACTTGTCTTCTCCCTGGAGGGCAGAGGTGGAGGAGCAGTGAGGCACAGCTCAAGTTTCCCTGGGCTGAGGCTAAAGAAAAGCACAGGGGACAAAGTAAATGTTATCCTGGATTTCAGCAGCTACAGCTTAAACTGGAAAACAAAAGAGGAAAAACTAAATGAGGTGGGAGTTCCCACTCCTGAATTGAGCATCACGTAAGCAACATTTCTCCCTTGCTCTTTCTCTCTGTAACTCCAACTACAAACAATTCCGTGTATAGATATTTCTGGCACAAAGCAGAATCCTATGATTCCTGATTGTAATTATAATAATGAGTTTCAGAAAGCCTGCAAAGAGTTCTGGGCATTATAATAAGGATTTAGGACAGTATTGTTTAAAAAGAGAGCATTTGTTGAATATCAAAACAACTTTAGGAGGAGGGCTGGGGGGGATGCTGAGAGATGCTCCCACCTGTACAATTTCAAAAGAAGCCAGTCACTTGTTATTCTCTTGCTACTCAGAATCCCCACAGCAGAGAGATGGGTGAGTTACCCCAGGCTTTGTAGTGCAGGGAGAGGAGGCTGGAGGTTGGGGCATTCAGAAAACAAGGGGCTTTGGAAGAGGTTCATCCTCTGCAATCCCTGCAGTCACTATCACTTCTGCTTCCATCCGTGGACACAAGTTAGTTACTTTTATTGCTGAGAACTTCACCAACAGAAGTAGGATGGTTTGGTTTGGTTTGGTTTGGTTTGGTTTGGTTTGGTTTGGTTTGTGCTGCTGTATGGCACAACTAAACTCAGAAGGACAGGTGACACAAACACACCTTGATGGGACCTGCATGCCATGTGCTGCACTTGTCCATCCATGCAGCCATGGGCCCTGCTTGGGTGGGCAGCTCCCAGCCCTCCTCAGGATTATTAACCTGCCCTGGCAGTGCCTCTCTTCCATACTTTGTCATTTATCAGTCTGGAGGGAAAAGGCTGTATCAACAATTACATTGTCAGAATTTGCCTGGCAGAGAAAAAGTAGATTTGTATTTGGAAGACTCAAAACAACTTTCCTAAATACTACAAATGGGAAAAATACTCAAACAGAAATATTCACACCTATTCATCTTTGTTATAGGAAGCAAATTTCCAAAGAAAAAATCTGAAGGTTCTCATGTCTTGTTGGCATGCATTGTTGTTTGGGAATGTTACTGGGCAGCAGGTAGCTTTGGTGTTATTTGCTCATTTGGGTGAACCAATAAGCAGTCAACCAAACATCCATGCAGGGCTGCATTAATCTCATGTAAATAGCTGAACATGTTCCAGTTATTAAAGCATCTCTTTTACCCAGATCATGAAAACAGATGGAAATGAAGCTCCAAAGGGCTGTTGCATCCAAGCCATTTAATTTCATTTGTAAGGGGGATGTGTCCTGATTTCACCATGTCCTTGATTTGACCCATACAAAATGCCAGTAAGGATGAAGCTCTGCTCTCCCTCTGCTGCAGAGGGTGATGTCCCAGGGGTTATCACCCTGTGCTGGCACCAGAATCAAGATGTGGTTTGAAATGAGGGCTCTGTATGGAGCAAACCCTTATTAGTGTGATTGCATTTGTGATCCCCACCCTGTAGCAGTGACATTCTGTAAAAGCTGAAGATGAGAGCAGCATGAGTGCTCCCTTGGCCTCCCCCTGTGTTAGCACAGACTTCCAAGTGTCAGTTAAAAAATCAACAAAACAAGAAAAAACATCTGGTTTCCCTGGGCTGACTGATACTTGACAGGAGCAGGTTGAAACTCTTCATGAGGACTGTTTGTCCTTTGGGAAGTGCTCTTTTGTAGGTGGTTCGTGTAATTAAATGAGGTAGTGCAGTGAATCTGTGGAATGGAGATTGTCATGGCAGGGTTTCTGGTTTGTACTTCATGGGGTTGTAATCCTGGAACAGACACTGTGTGGAAACTGATTTTTGCAATGTTTTGGTGTGGTTGGAAAACAGGGTTCCAAATAAAAATTAAATTGTTTCCCAACATTTAAAAAAAAAAAAAAAAAAGTCAGTTTAGGCTTATGTTGCTGTATTTCAGAGCAGCTTTTCATTTGTTAATTTCTTTCTCTTTATATAATCTGATTAGCCTCCAAAACCAAAACAAATAATAAAAATATTTCGACTTACCCAAATTAAAACCCACCAGTTTTCTTCTGTGGGAAAACTCACCATTTTTTTTTTTTTTTGTATTGGACTGAAAAGCAAAACTTTTGGACAAAATGGAAATTCCACTTCTATGCCAGCTCTTACCCTGACCCTCTGACACCTCAGCCTTCACCTGGCTGTACCATACAGGAGGTTCAGGCAGCCAAGAACACTGCAGAGGCCCCAGAATGAATTTCACTGAGTATCTTTTGCAAAACATCTTGACTAGGGGCAGGCACTCCACACCAACTGACTGAGAGCAAGAGCAATTGAAAGTGGTAGGAAAGAAGCAATTCTTTAACAACTTTTTCATTGCCATCACAGCTCTGGCTGAGAACTGAGACAAATGACAGCAAAGCCTGATTTGCTGAAGAGCCCATCTGACAGGAGCACCAGTTTTCTTCAGCTTCAAGGTCATGTGGAGGGCAAAGTCAATAATCTGCCAGCCTGGACCTCCCTGGGTTGCTGTGAGCACAGAGAGAGAAACATTGCATAATTGAGAACTCTTAAAAGCCTTGAAAATAATAATAAAAAAGGAATAGGAAAGAGGCTGGTGCAGGATCTCAGAGCAAGTGGCCACGATTTAACAGCTGGAGGTAGCTTGGTCCCAGGGTTTCCAGCACTAACAGCCTGAAGCACTCAGAAGGCAGAAGTTTTGTGATGAGTCTGTAAGTGCTGCCTTTTTGCATAATGTTGGTAAAAAAATATTTTGAAACCAGTACCTCTGAGAACTTGTTTTTAAATCAGGTTTTTGTGTACTGTTGCCTAGTCAGAGAGCAAGAAAGGCAGCAGTGGTGAGTTTTCCATCACTCCTGAGAAGAGAGAGAGAGAATTCACCTCTGTTCAGTGAGTCCTGCTGGGGAAAGCCCAGATCTGGGACCTGTGAGTTCTCACCCTGATGCTTCTTTCCTGGAAGAACCTGGTTGCCCTCTGGAAACAACACCCTGAGGCATCCTGCATGAAAATGGTGCTTTGCATGTTCCTCTCTGTGTCTCCCCAGCAGATGCAGACCCCAGAGGCTATCTGAGGCTGGGCTGGCATTCCCTACCTGCATTAATCCTCTTCCTACCCATATGGAGGAGACAGACTGAGTCACCATTTAAATGTATTGAAATACAGATGAAACTCTGGCCTTGAAGCCTGTTCTGTGCATGCCTCTTTGTGTTCATTCGGGGAGCCTTAAACCCATTCTGCAATGCTCTCTCTGACTCTGCAAAAAATGTAATTTTAGCTATCACTATTATGGATGCACTATCAGAGCAGCATGGCAGCATTTCCCTTGATATTCCCTTCCATTGCTTCACCCTCTCAGCCTCCCTCTTCAGCAAATGAAACATCTGCTTCTGAAAGGATGGCTGTCTTTACCAGTTGCTTCAGCTTTAGCAATGGCATTCGAATCCACTGAAGTAGCCCCATGGGCCAAGCTCCAGGGGCAGGTGACTGGAACAAAAGGACTTCAGCATCTCTGCAGAGCCCTGGAGGGCACCAGAAGTCCAGCCCTGAGCTCCATTTGTGCCTGCCAGGCTACCCAGCATAAAGAAGGAGTGACTCAGTCCATAGAAAGAACCCTACAGGTCACAATTTGTCATTCTTTGCTCTGCTTATAGTCCTTCTCAGTTACAGGACACAGGTTACAGGAATTGCCAGAGGTGGGGCAGATCCCAGCTGGGAAAATGCATTGCCCCTTCTCTAGGGTCTGGGCTCAGCTCCCTCCAGCCCAAAGGTCTCAAAGGCTGCCAGCAGTGCAGAGATAAGAGGCCAACTGCAGCCTCCTGCAGTTCCAGCCTCTCTTATCACCACATCTTGAGTAGGATGGAAAAACAACAGGGTATTGTTAGGCAAAAGAGATTTAATTGCAGCCCTACACTCCCAGAGAGGATAAGATAGGCTTTGCTCCAGATCTGATCTCCAGTCTTTCTCTTTTCTTCCCTCCCTCTCTCATCCTTTCCCACTCCTCAAAGTTTCTCTTTTCTTGCTTTCACTGGCCAGCAGCCAGCGACCAACCCAAAATGTATGAAAGAAGAGAGGGGTGTCCTTTTTTTTAAAAAAAAAACATTTTAAAAGTACTCTTTAAATCCTTGGCAGTGTTGTGTCCTGCAAGAAGGATTAGCAGTAATTCCCCTGCCATCACTTGCTCTGACAATTCATTCTCCTGAGATCCCCTAAACTCACAGCTGAATACATTAGCCAGAGGACACAGAGCAGTCTTGAGGACACTGTTATCCCATGTCCCCACTTCCCACATCCTGTCAGTCCAGCTGAACACTTCCACCAGAGGCCCCTGTGTGAGCTCTTCTTCTCCTCAGTACCCTGAGCAAACCCAAACCTGCCTGATGTGGGTTGCTTTGAGGAGGTGCAGCTCCCACGCTGTGGAATTCCCAAGATGATGCCCAAAAGTCACTCTCCTTCCCTCTCTCATGGATCTACTGGGAACCTGTGTCCATTCCCCTGCTCCAGGGGTGCAATCCCTCTGATTTTCTGAGCAGTGGAGTCTGCTGAGAAGGGCATGCTACCATCCCTGCCTGCTTTGGGATGCTGTTGAGCTCCTTTGGAGGAGAAATGCTCCCTGTTGTCATGGCCATGCCTCACTTTCTCTGCTGGTAAAATGGGGATCACAACCTGCACATTGGGATTTACTGGAGTGAAGCACTAAATGTACATGGCTGGTTTCCCCCCACTGAGGGCAGGTGGGTGATGGGATTCACTCTCTCAGCCTCAGATGGAAACTGCCCTGATGGCACTCAGAAGCTGCCTGCCTGCTGAAAAGTGCCCATCCCTCTCCTCTCACCAGGGAGATACCCACAGATGTCCCCTGAAGCATCCCTGGGGCTGTGAGGGTGAGAGAAGGACAAGAAGATGCTGAGACTGGAGCCTGAGACAAATCTGGGGAGTTGCTTGTCTTCCTTGAAAGCTGTTCCTTCTGAAAAACAAAACAAAATAAAACAAAACAAAACAAAACAAAAAAGGAATATTTTTAAAGTCTCATGAAAGCAAAGGATATCATGATTTCAGTGTGAGCAGACAGCAAGCAAGATAGGAGCATCCCCTTAGATTTGCCTGCCGGAGGTTATTTACCTTGGGAAGCTGCTGAATAAAGGATTAAAAATACAGCAGAATGTAGTGTTATTTGCTCCTTTCAAAGCATGATGAGAGGCAGAAAAACATAAATGGGTATCTTTGAGTCTTGCCAGCCCAGATTTGGCAGGGCAGAGTTTTCACAGGGTGGTCTCAGGGTGACCCAGTTTCCCAGGCACAGACACACATGTTCATGCATGCACACTCTGAGCCACAATCCACAACTTTAATAACTGTGTGACATACAAAAGAGATCTTGATGCAAAGAAGAGCTGACAGAGAAGTGGAAGGAAGTATCTGGGTTTTTGCTTTTCTTTTTTTTTTTTCTTTCCATCCAGTGCCACCCCAGGATTACAGCCAAGGTGGTTTCAACCTTCAGCAAGGACTGATATTGTTGTGAGCTCTGCTTTTAATGGCATTTAACAAGATAGTAGCTCAGGGGGAGGGAAAACAAGGGTTTTCTTTTCTATTCAGGAAGAATTACTAGGGCTGTCAGCATTAAATGCATGGAGTGAATGCATATTGGGCTGCAAAAGGGGTTTGATAGCTTTGCTGCTGCTAACCACACCACAGCTCTGAGACAGGGTTTGCCAGTTCTGTTCTACACAGATGCTGATGTGTACGTGGAAGTGTGCAGTAGGGAGGATGTCACATAACCATGGTCATGCTGGGGTGACTTTGCTGTCATTTATGGTTTGCTGGCTGTGGGTAGAGTGTGGGTGACACAATTGTCAAACTATCTGTTTCCAGAAAACATCCCCTCAAAGATGAGGTTGTGGCTTCTCAGTCCAGGTGACAAATGTCACTTCTCTCACCATGATTTCATCAGACTTTATTCTGTAGGACCCAAGAGGCATATGGTCACCTTGCCAGGACCCCAGGGCAGATGCTGGCTTGAGAAATGCCCCAGGCTGGGTACTCAACTAAACAGCTCAGGGCTGACCTGGAACGGGTCCAGGCATCCCAAAAAGATCACATCCCGGATTCCATGTTCCTAAAGCAAAACATAGAGACTGCTTTAATACTGCAGCAAAAACCTACATGAAACATCCTTATAAAATCTTTAGCTTCTTTAGGCTTCCAGTCTGCTCCATTTAAGAGATCCAGCTGCTGAGGCTCTGGAGGGGACCTTCTGCTCCTGGACACTGGCAGCTCTTCTGTGCAGAAGGTGCACAGCCCATTCAGCTGGAGTGTCTGCTGGCACCCTGGCAGCTAGAGAAAATAACCACTTGAATGCCAAACAGGTCATACACCTTGAGGAGGGTGGTAGCAGCTTGCTGTTGAGAGAAATACGATGGTTTTGACTCATTTCTGGGGGGGAACCCTTTGTCTTATGGTGTGGAATTGCTCATCCTTGCGGAATTTTTAGTGAGGCAGTGTGGGGCTACGGTGGGGAAGTGAGTCCTTAGCAGTGAGCACAGAGCCACAAATGGTGTATGAGCCATGGTGGGATGTCTGTGATGGGGAAATGCAGCCTTGAGCTCCTATTCCTCTGCCCAGCTCCTGTTTGCATGGGACTCCTATGTCACACCCCTCTATCTGGAAGGGCCACCACCCAGCAGGCTGTGGATCCTCTTCCCTGGGAGACAAGAGCTCCTCAGTAACGACTGGAGCTGAGCTAGAAACATAGGTACCAGGTCCCAGAAATGCTGCTTTGCTCTGCCTGGCAGCAGGGGAGTGGTGATAGCTGCAGGCTCCCTTGCTGCTCTTTGCCTCTGATACCCAGAGACAGCACAGGGAAATGACAGCAATATGAGTCCCTCTGACACCCGGGGAATAGAATGATATTGCTGAGAAAATGAGGCTGCTGCTGCCACACAGCTAAACCCTGAACCCTTCCCTCTGCGAAGGACCTATGATTAGAATCTCATCTCACTCTATATTGCACGGCACCTGCAGAAGAAATTCCCACCCAGAAGCACAGAACTATTTTTAAAGGCCTTTTTCTAACAGGCTGGGAGATGAGGCTGGTGAGAATCCTGCTGGTGCCATGGATTTCTTTCAAACCTCTTGCAGGAGAGGATGGAGAAGATGGCTTAGGAAAAAAAAGAGAAGTGGCAGAATGCCACTGCCATTTTACCAAGTCTGAAGCTTGTGCCAGCTCTTTGCACGGGAAAGCTGAATTTCAGCATCTTCTGCATCTATTAATTTTTTTTAGGTGACCTAAGTCAACAAGATGCTTCCAGCTGCTGGCAACTTGCTGTGTGAGACTCATGTGCTTTGAATACAGGTCTAGGATCTCTGAGGGGGTCTCAGAGTTCCATTTTATGGGAATTGTGTCCCAGTGTTGTTCTGCTCTGCCAGTCAGGGCTGTGTCTTGGGTCAGTGATGGGGTGGGGAAGCCACTGTATGCAGGCTGAGAAGACCAAGGAGCTAAAAGTCTTGTGCCATTGGGATGGGGGGGCAGAACAAGTCATGAATTTGGGGCTGCCAGTGTCAAAAAGGCACTGCACATTTTGTAGCTGAATAACCCCACCAGCAAGCCCCAGTACAGTGTCTGGCAATGGAGAGGGAGCACCAGGGTGGGCAGTCTGGAGCAAAGTCCTGCTGCACACTTGATATGCTGCTCATGGACCAAGTTTTATGCTGTTTAAATATAATTCTCTCTCCTTCTCTGAACAGAACCAGGGAAGTGTATTACATTTATCTTAATAAAGCAAGGAGCTTTGCAAGCAGTGGAACGTAGGAAGCCTGGTGTCCTCCAGTTGTCTCCCATGTGAGTTCTCTGGTATTTGATAGAGTAGCTGAGCTCATATCATGTCCTGGGAGTGGGATGGCAAGTGGAAGGTCAATGGGAAGAAGTGTTAATGTGAACATACCCTCCTGTATGAAGCTTGTTAGAAATTAATGCCTCTGAGATGCCTCCTCTTCTACCAAATCTGACAGCAGGCCAGCAGGTTTAGAAATCTGCTGGGCAGTGCCTGTGGGCCAGCCCAACCAGATAAGCATAATTCCCATGGGAAACGGTTAGAAATATAAATAGGCCTGACTTGGAATCACTACAAATTACTTGTGATTATTATCCCACAGAGTTTGATCCACATAGCTGTGTTTTTCATGGCTGGCATTTATCACCAGGGCTCTATAGCTGTGATGGAGATCAGCATTAACCTGAGAAAAAGGTTCTGCTTTGTATGTGCCATTGCCCATCCAGTCTGCAGATCGAGCACACAGCATTAAATGGATGTACCCAGCCACAAAACCACTTCCCATTTTGTACAATACAGGCCAACAGAGATTTGAAAAATGTTCCTTTTCTGTATAGAAAGACTATTTTTAAAACTGAACAGTAAGTTAGTCCTCTATTGACTTTCAATTTTCATCCTCTTACATTTCCATAGCAACTCCAGCCATTTATGCATTTATCTTTGTATTTAACTTTCCTCTTTCATATAATTTCAAGTGGACTCAGGTGCTGTGAAAGGGTTAAAACAGTCTGTCAAATGTTTCCCTGTTTTTAAGAAATTACTTGAAAATATATATACACACACACATACATTTAGGCTAAACTGACAAGTTTGCATTTTAATGAAAACTGTCTAGAATATTTGCCCTGAAAAACCCTTCAGGGTGATAACAAGGAGTCACAACCTCTTGCTCTCACCTTGCCTTCTATTATTACTGTGTTCATCATTCTCTCACAGAATCTAAACTTGCAGCTGTGATAACTGTGACAATGAAATGGCCCAGGCACTGGGTAAGCTCACATCAATTCTGGTACTTTTTTTTTTTTTTTGTAAAGTATTTGTGTGTGTATTTTTAGGAACCAAGTCTACTTCACAACCTTCATGCTTCTAGGCTTGGGGGAGAAATGTGATTTCACCATCGGTATCCGCACTATGTGGTTAGAGTTCCCCCCAGCAAGCTGGAGAGTGTTTGGTGTGAATGCAGTAACCTGATCTGAGACCTTGGTGTCCAGGAGAGCATAGGTAGGTCCAATAAGCCAGGTGGAAAGTCCTGGACACAATAGTACATATCCATGCATGGCACTGGAGAGCTGCACTGAGCAGGCATTGTTGGCTGAGCTCCTTGGAAAGCAAATTGGTCTTGAAGGGTTGGGTAATGTCTGCATGGGGCACTGGGAAGACAGCTTGCAGGTCAGCAATCCTCTTCCAAGTCCACACTTGTCATTCCCTATAGTTTCATAGTACTGGAAACTATTTCATAGTATAGTTTTATAGCTGGAAACTCTGGTCAGGCTTTCATCCTGGCAGCCTCTTGACTTTTAATTTACCTCGTGACTGCTGCTCCTCCTTCAATGTCTTCCCACCACTCTTTCCTCTAGTTGTTTAGTCCTCCCATTTACTGGGAAATAATGTCCCCTGTCCCTAGGAAAACAACAGGAGGCTTAATTACAGGACAGAGAAATAAGAACCACATTTCCCTGGAGACCTGGTGCCACACTCAGGTGGAGCACAGCAGAGAACACAGAGCTTTGGGTGGGCTTTATCAGGGTGACTGTGTTCACCTTGGGCACTGCTAACCACAGCCACTCTGCAGCAAAGACCTCCCTTACTGACCAAGGTGCTGCAGTGCCAAAGGCATTTTTAAATTTTTATTTTAATAGGCCCGGGAGTTTAAATCTCATTGACTTTCAAATGGGCTGTGCTGATCAATGCACAATGCCCTAACAAGGCAATATGGTTTCCTACAAAACATCCTCCTGCACATCAGCCAGTTCACTTTTACATTGCTGCAGTCTGGGATCCAGCTTTAATCTTTTCCTCTGGGGGATCTCTGATGAGTCCTAGAGCCAAACCTTTGAGTTGTTTTGTGTAAAGATGTAAGTAAGCAACTGATGGAACTGATAGAACTATTAAAGGGCCTAACTCCCAGTGAAATCTGTTGCCTAACCTGCTTAGTTGCATCTGAAAATCCTATTAAAGCACTTCCCTGCACCTTTAAGCACCTAAACATCTTTGAAAATTCATTCTTCTGTCACTTAGAGATGTAAGGCCAGAGTATTTCCAGAGGATTTGTGCTCCTAACTCACTTGCTACTCCCTAAAGAAATCTCCAGTTTTGTCCACATTGTGCCAATGTCCCCTGTCACCTTCCCTTTTCATTCCATCACTCGTGTTGCTCCACAGTGAAGGACTCTAAATAAATCCTCCCTCTTTACTGTTGACACCTTCCCAAGTATTTGCAGGCCGTTATTAAATCAGGGCTTTACTCATCCTTTATCTCAGCTGTACATAATTAGTTGCTTTAATCTTTCCTCATAGGTCAATCCTTCTAAACCCTTAATCATCTTTATCTCCTTTTCCTGGAGCCCCTCCAATTTGCTGACACGTGTTTTCTTGGTGGGTTTTTTTTTTGTTTTGTTTTTTTTTTGTTTTTTTTTTGTTTTTTCATTTTATGCTGCATCTTGAAACAGCAAACCCCCCAAGTTCTGAGTGCTTTTCAGCCTGGCAGTGTGGGGCTCTGCTCTTCCCTATGGGATTGCTCCTGTTTGCTTCTGGCAGAGGATGGTGAACAAAGCTGGTGTTGGAAGGAAGCAAACCATCTCCTGATAACAGAGCTTTGGCTCTCCACAGCCTGTTCCTTGCTGTCACCAAATCCACAGCCCTTTCCAGCTGAGTGCTTTGGGTGACAGCAAGAGGAATCAGAGTTTCAAGTTCACTGTTTAAGCACAGCAGCTGAGCTGCTTCATAGCACAACTGCTATGATGGGTCCAGATCCTCCTGGCAGCTCTGGAAGGGACTGGAGGTGCTGGATTCTGGGAAGGGGGGAAGGCAAGGGCCAGCACTGGCAGCTGAAGGAGAGAAAGACTTTTATTACTTGTAGCAGTACCAGACACAGCAGAGGTGATGTGTTATTTCATAGAGTCATAGACTCACAGACTGCTTTGGGTTGGAAAGGACCTGAAAGATCATCCAGTTCCAACCCTACCAGTCCAGGTTGCTCCAAGCCCCATCCAACCTGGCCTGGGACACTTCCAAGGATGGGGCAACCATGACTTCTCTGGGCAGCCTGGGCCAGGGGCTCACCACCCTCACACCAAAACTTTCTTCCTAATGTCTAACCTAAATCTCTCCTCTTTCAGCTTAACACTTCCTCCTTGTCCTAGCACTCTATGCCTTTATAAAAAGTCCCTCTCAGACTTTTCTATAGCCCCTTCAAGCACTGGAATGTGCTCTAAGGTCTTCCCAGAGCCTTCTTTTCTCCAGGTTGAAGAACTCCAACTCTCCAGACTGCCTCCAGAACAGAACTGCTGCAGCCCTCATTTTCTTTGTGGCTTCCTCTGGACTTGCTGTAACAGCTTCACATTCTTCCTGTGTTGGGGGTTACAGAACTTGTACCAATAAAATGGGGAAACTGAGGAACCAGAGAAGGGATGGAGGGCAGAGCCCTGGTTCTTCAGCCTGCCAGTGGTCTAAGCTGCTGTGCTGTCTGAAAGCAGATGCCCCAGAAAGAGCAAGCTTCTGGGGGAATATGGTGGAGGAGGGACCACTTGGAGTCTAATTTAAGCAGTGCTGTGCTTGGCTGTCTTACCCTGAAGGAACACTTGGAATTTCCTCCCTGGGAAGCTCATCTGCTGCTTTCTCCCAAGCAGGCACACCAGGGTGCTCCCTATCTCACTCTTTACTGAAAAGCAGAGGCTGCCTTCATCTCCTTTCCTTTTATTAGTCATAATTTGTCTTCAGATTGGATTGATGGCAAAACAAGATTAACACGAGAGGGCGATAGAAATTCTTAGCACAGATGAGCTGTCTTGTAGCACTCCTAAAACATGGGAAGGCAAAGGCTGGGAACTGGGAGTGACCATGACCAGCCCTGGAGAACAGTCCCACTTTACAAGTTGCTGCATTCCTTTCTGCAAAAGACCATTGGCAAAGCCACTTCAGTCACAGTTTTCGTGGTTCTCTGCACAGCAGCAAGGACCAGACACTCTCCAGCAGAGATGATAAAACCTGCATCTTACAATACCACTCATCCTGCAAGGAGATTGCTTTCCCTTTTCCATCCATTCCAGCAAAACCTTGCAAACATTGCATGACAGTCATCCTGATGGCCCAGAGGATGCCTGGAAGTTTGTCCTGGTCTGGCATGTCACCAGCAAGGGGAAATTTGGCTGGTTATGTGGTCAGAACCAGGGCTGTGCTGTGGTGTCACATGGGGGTTCCAGTGACTGTGATGAGCTCCAGATGTGGTGTGATAGCATGAGTGAAGGGTCAGGCTGGGGCTCCCAGTGGAAGGGGACAGAGTTAAACAGTCAAGAAGATCCCTTAAATGTGCCTAGGGGTGTCTACTTGTGCATAATGTGGATGGAAAGCTGCATGTTTATTCAAGTCCTCCAGGAGATCCTGGGGGAGGCTGCTGACAGAGAACTTTTTGCTTGACAGGGATTTGAAATACTTGATCAATGTAGCAAGGGTCACCCTGAGCCTAAGCTTAAGTGATGGCTGGGAGCAGGGTGACCTTCAACAGGAGATCAGAAGTGGCTGGGGTTGTCATTCTGTTCCTGCATAGCCCAAAACCCTTGGGAAGCCCAGACCACCAACTCCTCACCTCCTCTGGCAGGAGCAGCAGGCAGAGAAGCCCACCATGCCTCTAGTCCACTCCTTCCCTGGGGATTTCTGAGCCTGTGTCTGAAACTGCACACGAAGAGCAGGTCCCCAGGCTATTCCCACCTAGGAGCCTTGGAGGGACTCCAGAGGATTGAGCTGTGCTGCTGGGTTGTTCTGCACACACACACACATGAGAGGGAAATCAAAGTGAATTTGAACACACACATGCAGGGGACCTGCACACTGACCCCCTGACCCCACACTCGGGTGCCCACACTGCATCCTCTCCTGGTTTCTGCTGCAAGGGATGAGGACTGCCCGAGTCACATCCTCTCAGTGGCTTTTCTGACGCCCCATACATCCATCTCCTGCTGCTTGTAATTGCCAGAAACACTTGGAGCCCCCTCTGAGCTCTGATGTTTCCAGATGGGACTATTAGGCTCCCTAGGAGCACAGCTGTAGATATCTGCAGAAGTGCCACCCCAGCACTGCAGCACAGGAGCATCCCTGCCTCTGGAAGTGCCTTTTTCTCTGTATTCATGAGAGGGACTGGAGAATCCCCAAGGACCCCAAATCAGCAGCGTTTTACAACAGCTCTATTATCATGGTTTGCACTCCACAGCAAGAAAATTAAAGAAGGGGATGCAATTAGTGCATGGCTGGAGTGGCCATTGTCTCTCTGCCACTGATGTCCCCAGTGGCCACGGTCACCTTACTGGTCCTGGTTGTTTTGGAGCTGCCTGCAGACAAGTCCTTGGAAACTGGAAATGTCTTCTGTGATGCAAATGACATCCACCACTGAGTGTAGACTAATTTGCAGTGGAACCTTTGCTACCAGGGTAATAGTAAGCTTTATCAGTGTCTCTTTTCTGCTAATAACAACATCATTGTACCCTTCCTGAGGTGCTTTTTTTGTATATTCCCTTTTGGAGGAAAAGCACACGTGTTGCTTCTTCCACCTCAGATGGATTCTGGTGGCACTGTCAGTTCTGGGATTCTGGAAGCAGCTGACTGAAAGTGAAACCAGCAAAGCTAGAAGAGGCAGTGACACCATGAACCCCCTGCACCCTGACCAAGTGCTCCCTGTGCTTCCCCTCCTCCCTTATCCCCTCCTCAGCTCTGCACTGGCTGGGGATGGCAGGGAGCTGCTCAGAAAAGCTGAAAGCCCAGACTGCACTCAACTTGCTTGCAAAATTCACGGTGATTTCAAATCTGACTGCTGTGTCACCAGTATTTTCAGGAACTCAGCAGGGAGAGCCAGGAGCAGATGCCTCACTCTGGGAGCCATTTATTTAGAAACATTCAAACTCTCTTTTTATGTTTCCCATGCGGTGCTGCTTCTCAGAGCTCCTCCAACACAGTGTGCAGACCCCCACACTCCTTCTCCATGCTCTGTTTGGCTGTGACCTTCTTCTGACATGCAGACAAGGGCTTCTCCCAGGCTGGTGATGTGACATCCTTGTAGCAAACATTGCCAGTAGAGAACATGCTTGGTCCCAAATCGCTGTCACCTAAATTGCCTTTAAATGTCTGTGACCAACCCTCCAGGAGAGGGACCCCAGACAGAGCTGTAGAAGTGAGCCCACCTGTGATTTAGGAAAGACTCTGTTCTCTGTCAGGACCTGGAAGCACACTTTTTACAGGAGCCTCTTAATAAACAGTGGAGTATCTAATTATAGTGAGTAGAGGAAAACAATCAGAATCAAAGTTCCTTTGTTATTGCAGCCTGGGAAACAGTTAACTTTAATACAAACCTGACCACACCTTCTAATTACTCAGAAGACAGATTTTGCCAGTAGACAGAAGATTTCTGCTCTTTTTCTTTTTTCCTTTCCTTTCCCCAGCAAGGAGACAGACTTTCCAAGGGCAAATACAAAAGTATTGTCAGAAAACTTCAGGGTGGAAACATTTGTCTGTAAGGTGTCAGCTACACACTCCCCAGATTCAGGATGCCTTAGGTCCCAAAGGTGCTCCCATCCCTCCTGGAACAGCATTTCATAACATATAAAGGCAGCAGATGGCTTAGGAGAACAGTGGAAGATCTACTTCCCCAAAGGGAATACACTTCTCAGACTGCCACTCAAATGGAGAGCATGATTGGCAGAAATTTAAAACTGATTTTAAAAATACATGTTGCTTCTAGGAGCCCATCAGTGGCTCAGTCCTGAAGAAATCTAAGACATGGTCACTCCAGATCATATGAGTGTCCAAGCAGTCTCAAGGAGAAGGTTGAAGTTGGAGAGTTTTCTCAAAGGGAGAAGCATAGAGGTGGGGTGGGAATTGTGGTGCTGGAAGCAGCCAGGTTTGGGTCCCCTGGAGACCCTACCCTGCCATACTGCTCTGCAGCTGGCCATTTGGAAACACATATTCTGAAATAAAAGTGTCATTTTCTACCAGTCTGGCCTGGCTGCTCATTTATGTCTTAGTTTTGTTGCTGATTTGGGGGGATTTAAAAAATGTTAGTTATTTCCTGGAGGTTTGGCAGGTACCCCCAGCTCAATAAGGGGCTGTGTTGGCAACTGCTCTGTGGTGAAGCCATAAGAGGATCCATCTTGGGGCAGGGAGGTAGGAAAGTACAAAGTGAAAGGTTGGCTTTTTCAATCATACATGCACAAGAAACTAAGAGACCCAAATGAGAACTCCTCTCAAGACTTCGTTTACAGGCAACGCTTCTCAAAATAGCCTCTTTCTAAATAAGCTTCCATACGACAGCAGCTTCTGCAGAGCCCCCAGTTCTGTCACTGAGGTCCCGACAGCAAAGCTACAAGTAAAAATATCAGTGGCAGCTCTGGCTTTATAAAAGCAAAAGTCACTGCTGAGCTCCTCAAATCCCTGATCCCTTCTGGGAAGGACAGCAGTGATCCACCCACCTCCCTGGAACAACTCTCCCTCCAAATGCTTTCAAATAAACACCTAAGTAGCAAGAAACTAAAAGCCTGGGAGATCTGATAAGTGAGGATATGTCCCCTCCTTCTGGGTACTGATGTGCAAACAGTGCCTGAGATTTCCAGCCCTGCAGATTTGGGCTGTTTTCCCTCAGACTCCACACAATCCTGAGCAGAGCTGAAGGGATTTCTGCAGGGACCCCCAAACTGACACCAGCCAAGGGACTGACCCTGAATTAGCAAACTGCAGCTGAGAGGAGCTTGAAAAGCCACCCCTCAGTTTCAAAATATGGCTTTAGAAAACTCAGACTCCCTTAACTCTGTTGGCTGAAGTGAGACACTATCACACCTTTGAGAAAAGGGTTTAGAATACATATACAAGAGAAAAATAAAGAATAAAGCCTATTTTCTTATCTGTACTTTTTCCTCCCTTTTTTTCCCCCCTTTTCCTTATTTACCAAAAGTACCTCCAAGGCTAGTGGAATTTTCTTTGGCCACTGGGATCAGAGGAAGATTGAAATCTGAAATATGAAAGCTTCTCTCTTGGTCTCTAACTCACTCCAGTTAACTCAGTCTCAGTTCAAAGCAGAACTAGAATCTAAAAGGCTGGTTCTGTTTTTCTATTAGAAATGAGCAATAAATTGTTTCTCATCCCAGAAAGAAGCATAGAGTCTTAAAATTCCTTGTCCTGTATGGAAAGTCAAAATCACTAAGACTTTTGTGAGCTAGAAGAAAAAAAAAAATTGCCTGCCATTCCTCATTTTGATGATATCAAAGTGTTTCATGTGTGACCTCTTTTTCATTTTAGAAAAATATTTTCATCATAATCAGCTTAAATTTCAAAACAAAGTGACTTTGAATAAAAAGTTAAACCAGGTTGTTTTAGTCTCAGTGTTTTTCCCAACAGAAGAAATTCATCAAACTGACTCTCTTTCTGTGAAGCATTTCAATTGAAATGAATCAGTCTTTTTTCTGTCTGTTAGAGATGTCCTAATGGGATATTCCTGCCCAGGTCTTCCTGTTCCAGAAATAGGGAGATTCTTGGGGCAGCTATGCATGGTGAAAAGCAGAGCAGAGGACAGAGGTTATGTGGCAATATTAGGCTGGGGTTCAAAAAAGAGAATATAAGTCTTAAGGAGTTATATCCAAGGATTTCAGCTTTTCCTAAGTGTTAGGGATTTGGAGGTCCTAATCAGTCCTGAAAGGGAGAGATGGGTATGCTGGTGCTGCTGACCATACAAAAGCTGTAGGATTCTCAGCTTCCTTGCTCTGGTGCAAGCAGGGAATTTGTCACTAGTGGCCTTTGCCACATTATTTTGATGTTCCCTTTCAGGGCAGGGAAGTCCAGAAACAGCAATGGTGTGCACACTAATCAAGTACATTCTAGCCTCTGAGAAACCCTGGTATTTCTATCTGAGCTCTCTGGATTTCACCTTTGCTTTCTCAAAAATGGTTTGCTTGGCTCAGGCAGCAGCTCCTGGAGGAAAATGCTGGTATTGGAAAGGAGAAAGGAGAAGTTTGCTGAACCCTGGTGCTTCTCTGAGGATTCATTCTGCTCCTGCACCCTACTGACCTTTCCAACAGCAGTAGGTTATAGGGATGTAGACAAAATCCTATGTCTAGTTTTGGGAGGATCATGGAAATTTGCTTCCCTAGCAGCTCATTTTATGACCATTTCATTTTTTAAAGTTTTAAGCACAGAGTGACTTGGCTGGAAGCCATGCTAGGATTCAGTGCTAGACAGAGAGATGACTTGGTGCTCTAATCTTTGCTCTTCTTCTGCCCTGAGTTTGCTCCATGACCATGAACTGTTCATGTAAACTCCCTTGGCCATAGGTTCTCCAGGAGTGGAATGAGTATTTTTTTGTAGAGGAGAACTGGAAGAAATATCCCTGAAGATAAATTATCCAGTCAAATGGTGACCAAAGATGAACGAAAGTTATCTCCTAAACCAAGTGTCCTCTGGATGTGTAGCTTGGACTCTTAGTAGGAACTGACTCATTTCTATATTATCCTCTTCCATGTTTCAGATGTCCCAGGATTTCCTACATCTGGTGGCTCAGCTTTAGATTTTCATGAACTTGAGCCCTGGAAAGTGAGCACATAAGGGGAATGACTCTTCCTCCAGAGGCCATTTCATCCAGGTATTTCCTCCTGACTATGACAGTGTTCTTCTTTACAGCACCTGCAGGACAGAGCTGTATCTGGAGCAAATCCACTCATTTTTAGCCCTGGCTGAATCTGTGGATGACGTAGGCAAAGTGATTTAAACAAAAGGGATAAAGGAACCCCCAAAAGATTTGATGGGGGATTAGTTTCCACTAAAAGAGCTATGCAGGAATAGTACAGAGGGTGGTCTCTGGTGAGGGAAGAAAATAGAAAGGAGAGGATAAAAAAGGATCCTTTAGGAGATGAGGGCTTAGCCTAAACTATGGAAAAGGGTAATTTCCCCATATAGACAGCTAATAGAGATGAGGATCCAGGGAACATGACAGCTGGCTCTGGTGAGATTCAGCCTGAGAAGCCAACACCAGTGGAGAGATGACAAATTCTTCCCTTACCTCCTCCACCAACAAAGTTTAAAGTTTACCTGTTAATTCCCTTATCAGAAGTTTGTGCTGAGAACTCTTATCTGGATTTTACAGGCAGCTCCTGGCAGCAGACCAGGATTGGAGGAAAGCATTTAATTCTTCTGTGGTTGTAAAATGAGAGCAACATTACAAGCCAACACTATTACTCTCATTAATGAGAAGGGACTGTTAATGATGGGAACATATGTGTTTGGCTTTCAGATGAGACTTGTCATCCATCCCAGCTTCTGACCTGGCACATTGCTTTTTAAAGTTGAGCAAGATGAGCCTCAATTGAAGCATTTAACCCAAGTTCATTTGATCTTTCTGGGACCTGCAGCTCTGCTGGTGCTGTCAGCTGTCCTGGGCTCATCCAGGACGACCCCACAGGACAAGTGAAATGCTTGGGAGTGTCTGGGTTTGTCAGTGTCTTCTTTCTGTTGTTCCCCTCAGCTCTCCCTGTTTTTCTATTTCAAATCTAATTGGAAGTCATTCTTCTAACTTTATTTACTTATTGGCTTGATACATTTGAAATTGCAGCTGCCTTCATCTCAGCATTCATTTCATTGCCCTTTAATGTGGACCTGACTCAATTTTCCATCTCTTTCAAAGCTTAGTCCTGTGTGGTTTTCCTCCCACCCTCTTTTTCCCTAATTTCTTGTTCACCTTCAGCCTCTTCAGTGGAGACAAGGAGCCCAGGATCAGCTGGAGATGCTGGCTGTGCCCCAGGGTGTCCCAGGCTGCAGATGTGGTGGCATCACCCTGAGGCTGGTGTGACATGGCTGGGGAAAAGCAGCCCAGACCCTGCTGCCCCCATCACATTGCTGATGAGATCAGTGCTACACTACATTTGGAGGAGCCCTCCTCTCTCTCTTCTCCCTCCTAGAGGTTTTGGGGGGCTGCCTTCCCCTTGGTTAGGGTGGCTCCCTAACCCCTGCTATCAGCTGTGTTGTCCCTTCCTCCAAACTGAGTCACTTTTGTGCCCTTTTTTGCTCTTTTTTAGCAACCCTTCAGTGCCCAAGCCACAAGGCTTCTGTCATGGAAGGCAGACAACCCAGCAGGGGGGGCCAGCAGAGTAGGAGACTGCAGAAAATAATTCAAAACAACCCCCAAAATGTCCTTTATCTCCAACTTCCATTACACAGAGGGATGATCTCCATTTTATTCTGTCCCAGCAGGGTAAACTGAGGCTCAAAGTAAGGAGGTGATCTGCTCAGTGTATTATAACCTAGGTGTATTTTCTATTAAATATCTTTGTCACAGCAGGACCTGAGGTCCAGCTACAGAGCACCAATTTCAGTAAAGCTCCAAGCTCTGGCCCTGCCCAGCTCTTCCCAGGCTCAGATTTGAAGCTGCCTGCAGAGAAAATAAACAACAACCTGCTTTGGAGTTGTCTTGCTTTCTTTGCCTTGTCACCAAGATGTGATTAAAGAGCTCATCTGTGGGGCTTGGGGTACAGCAAGGGGACATGGACACTTTGTGAGCTGTCACCTCACACTGTCAGGGTGAGGCTGGTGCAGAGGAGAGCTGTGATAAGGCAGCTGCATGGTGGGACATTGTGCCTAAGGCACTGTGAAACAGCCCATGAAGCTCTTCTTACTGATGAAAGTGGCTCCTTGATTTTTTTTTTCTATTTTTTTTCTTTTATTTTGGTTCTATTTTGATTTGACTTCTTTATTAATTTAATTTAATTTATTTTATTTTTTCCCTCACCCCCAAGCCTCTTTTCATCCCCTTATCTTCACTGGTAGTTAATAGATTAATGCATGTCTTGGGTAGATAAATGCACTTTCAGATCTTCAAAAGCCAAGGCAGCCTCTGAAACCAGTGTTTACAACCTCTTTGGCTGGTGACAAGGCAGGCAGGTGGTGTGACATGACCTTCAACTCAGCCTCCAAGGTCAAACTGAGATGCAAATCTAGGTACCAGAGCTCCCAGCAGCACGACTGGACCAGCCTTGTGATGTTTGGGTTCACCTCTGCTCTCTGTCAGGGCAAACTCCCTCACTCTGACCACTTTCTTTAGGCATTTTTAGGACGAAGAAGGAAAGAAAGAAGGAGGGTGGAGTCAGAGAGAGAGCAAGCCCAAACTTTCTAGGATTAAGGACTATACTGAATATATATATATACTGAAGCCCTAAATCCTGGATCTGGATGGACCAGTTAGAAGATGCCCAGCTCCCAGTGTGCAATGCCCCTGCTCTTCTCCACTGAAGACCAGATGCCACCAGTTCTTGCACTCCTTGAAGATCTGAAGTCTTGGTCTGTCTTGGCCACCCCTGTTGTGCATACATTCAGCCAAAGGGATGAGATCCTGACTCCAGCCTGAGTTTTCCAGGCATACTTTAGCTGTGTGGCTAAACCACATCAACATCCTGAGTTTTATAGATCATGTGCACCCCGTGATGGCTTTGAAAGACCCAGCCCTGTGTTTGCCCTTCACTCCAGCCCCTTCCCTCGCCACAGTTTGTCACAAGCTGACATCTCTGGGCAGATGGGGCAGGGAGGAGGAGGGCTGGGGTGGGAGGTTGGGCAGGATCCAGAGGAGCAGGGCTTATGTTGACAGTGGTGGCTCTGGGGTGGGAGAAAATGTAGCTTTGTTTGAGCAGTTCACAGGCATTTTGAAACTCATCTCTGTGAATTAGGGACAAAGTGAAGTCATTAAACCCTAATCAAAAGAAGCTAATCAGGAATCAGTGGGAGATCTTCCAATTAATTGTGGCTGGAGCTCGAGGAGCTGCAGCACGGGTGGCTGGGGAAGGCAGCAAGGAATTAGCTGCAGTGCAATGTCTTCTGCCACTGAGACACTCCAAGGAGGCTATGCCAGCTCAGATGGACCCATGATAGGGCTGGGGGCCTCAAAAGTATTTAGGAGACCTGGGAAGTTACCTTCTTACCCAGAAGCTGCCACTAATTTCAGAAATGTGCTTGTAATCAACAAGGGCTCTGTGGGTATCCTGCTGGCCCACCATGGTGGGAGTCTTAAAAGGCTTCTCTGTCTTTAGGAGGGAGAAAGCATCTCTCCTGTACCACTGTTGGTACATCCATCACCCCAAGTATCTTTACATCTGGGAGTCTCCAAAGGCTTTATGGATTTCCTAGGTAAATACCTGCATCATGACTTGAGAGGAAACTGAGTGACATGCAAGGAATGCCATGACATCCCAGCCTTTGCACAGATTTTGTCTGCAGTCCAGAAGAGATTTCACTGCAGTTAGTAACACCAGTGGTTTATGTGCTGGATGCCAAAATAATTCCTGGCTGGGTCATGATGTCCTACAGGGGTGGGTGTGCTCAGCTGATGTTTTCCTCTCCTGCTGACTCCTGTTACTAGCTAAGATGACAGCCAGGTTCTGTGGTCAGTTACTGATAGAAATTTATCATTTCCTACAGCCCCAAGTTCTAATTTTCTGATGAGACCATTAACTGGAGCAGCAATATTTGCATTGCAGTCTCCTAAATTCAGCCCTAGGGATGATTTCCCACCATACTTTTCTAGACCTAAAGTCCTTTTGTTCATCACCCCTGAAGTTACCAGGCAGTTGTCCCCCATGAAAGCAGTGTGTGTGGGGGGACAATTAAGGTGGATGAAGTTTCCTGGATTCCTGGACACCTTCAGTGCATTGAGTCACTTAAACACAATACCACTGTGTGCTCCTATTATTTTCTAAAAAACCCCTCAAGGATATAATAGAGTCCTCACCAGTAAGGACACCTGGGGAAGAGCAGAGGGATTCTGCTGCTTTTGGAAATTCCCTTACTTCCTGCTTCAGAGAAACATCTCTCTTCATAAATCTTATTGTACCTATAAAATCTCCTCCTATCCTTTAGCTTCTGCTAGACTCCCCTTAACATGACTGTTACACCATTGCATTCAGGCTGCACTATAAAACATATCAAGCACTTTGTGTGGGATGGAGCAGGGCTGTAAATCCTTGCCAGGTTGGAGTCAACACAAATTGAATTCTATCATGGCTCTTTCTCGGTGTGTTTGCCTTTTAAATTTGCCAGGGATGAGACGCAATTTAGCTTAAGTAACTGGAGTGAAAAGGTGCACAACATCGTTGTAGAACATCAGCTGCTGAGGTTCAGGTCTGTGGGAGCAGGGGCACTCCTCTGTCCCAAAAACACTTCCCAGAAACACAGATTAATCCAGCCAGAAAGCCTGAGCTCACATTTGCCGGTACAAACTTCACATTTACACTCTGAGAACCTGGGCTGACCTCTTCCCAGCAACCTGTGGTGTTGGATAGTTTGTGTTTCCCCACAGAACTGCCTCATCCTCCAGCCCTGGGAGGCAGCAAATCTCTGTTCTGCTGGATGGAAATTCCAGACCTCCAAGGACCTAGGTATAACTTGCCCTGTGCCCTGCAGGGACAAGACGGATGCATGGCTCCTAAAACTGGCACATCCAGCAGCCTGAGGGAGGAGGATGAGCATTACAGGCACATAAGTTCTCCCAGGACTTCTGTCTCTGACCAAGTTCCCACATCTCTTGATTTCCTGCAGCAGGAAGATGATTTGTCACTCCCCACAATGTGCATAGGAATCTTCTGGTTTGAAATTGTTTAGGTGTCATCACAAAGATCTCTGGTGATATCTGATGTCACTCTCTTCCCTCCCCTGGAAGCTCACTGCCTCACAAAGTTTGTTTTCCTGAGCTACTGTCCTGTCCGTCTGCCTCTTCCCCCATCACCTCTGTGACTGTGCTGAGCTATTGATTTCCGCCTTGCTCATTTTGTAGATTTGGAAAAGGGGGAGAGATGCCCCAAGGGAAGGTCAGGATAAATTGGAAATTTGTCTCTGCCTTGGCTTCTGCATCCTTTACTCGAGGTCTCCATTGCATCCTTGTTGCAGTTTTTCTGCCAAATGCCATTTTTACCCTCCCCATGAGTCCCAGCAGAGCTGTTATTTATGGCTGGTGGAACAAAACCAAATGACACAAGCTGATCCCCAGCCTGCAGGAGGATATCCATCACTGAGGATTTTAGAGAAAACCTTTCGTTTAATTATGGGATCACTCATGTTCTCTCCAGTCTCTTTCTCCTCCTGGCCTCCCCTTGCATTGTATTAGGGAGAAGTCCAGGAGATAATATTCTGCTGGTGATTGATGGTTGAACCAAACAGTTTCTAGATCTTCTCCATGCATGTTACTGACAGTGCAAACCTTTCTTCATTGTTCAGAATACTTACTACCTGAGAGGAGAGGGAAAAGGTTATCCACTTCACAGTCAGTTAATATTTTTGCAAAAAGACACACGGTGTCTCTGCTTTCCATCTTCTTCCCCTCCTATGTAATCAGGACTTCATTTTACTGAAAAGCAAAACAGAGACCTTAAGAGTTTTGCTGAAAGAGCATAAGAACAGTTTTTAGCAAATGCTTCCCTATTTTCTCTGTTTCTTCTATGTCAGGTGCGTCAGAGAGGTTTTTTCCAGAGCCCAGACAGTACTGTCTGGAAATGAATCCTGGAGTAGGATGAAGTTTTTCCTTGGTGGCTCTGACCCTAGTAAGTCTCCCACCTGTGATAACGTGCAGGTAAAACAACCTTTGGGTGAGTCCCTTCAGAGGCTGAATCCAAGACCTCTCCTTCCCAGCAGACCTTGGTTTTTAGGGTCTGGTAGTTATGGGAAGGAGCTACAGGGATCTCTTCCCTGGACATCTGAGAGCCTGCAAAATGAACCATATATGATGGAGAAAGGACATTTTGTTTCTCTGAGGAGCTGACATCTCTTTGGTGGTGATATGAGGCATCAGGAATGGAAATGCACTTCTTTAGGAGAGGGAAAACCCTGTGAGCTCAGCCTCTCTCATAATTCACCTGGCTGCATATCTGGCTCTGAGCCTTAGGAAGTCTTCCTATCCCTGCTTTGCTTTTTGTGAAGTGTTTCTAGAAATGAGCAGTTTTCATGGGCATGTCACAGTGTGATGAATGGCTGATGAGGATCACTGAGGATATCTGTCTCCACCAAGGCTCTGTAGGTCAGCTAGCCCATGTCTAGCTGCTACTTTTCTGCCTTAAAAGACTCAATATTCACCACCCAGATCACCTTCCTGCTCTTTCCTGGTCTCCAGATCCATTAGCCTGTCTGGACTGGTACCCATTAAACTGCTGAGCATGGGCTGCTCCAAGCAATCTAATCAGTGCTGCAGCTATTAAAGGCAGAAATAGGAAGAAATTGAGTCCCCAGTGCAGGCAGTCTGGCACTTGGATTAAGAGTGAAGTTTTGAGGGAATTGTCATTGTTTGTGGAACTCTAGAAGCTGCTGTGGACAGTGTTTGCTTGCCATGAAGTGGTTATTATTAAATCCTTTGTTAATGCAGCACAGCAGTGTTCCTGGATCTGATAGTTCAAGTTTTGCAAGGTTTCCAGTACCACTGGACCCTGTGTTATCTCCTAAAGGCAGAAGGGTTTGTGCAAGGGAAGAATGTTGCCTCCTCCCACCTGCAAGTGAAGAAACTGAGGCACAAGGCCTAAAAAGAAAAAAAAAAGTGTGTGTGGGCAGCCCCTGGACCAGGTTGCCTAGAGAGGCTGTGGCTGCCCCATCCTTGGAAGTGATCCAGTCCAGGTTGGATGGGGCTTGGAGAAACTTGGGCTGGTGGGAGGTGTCCCTGCCCATGGTGGAGTCTTTGAAAAGATCTTTCAGGTCCCTTCCAACCCAAACCAGTCTGGGATTCAGTGATGTTTCTATGAAACCATTTGGTGGAAGGTGACTTAGGCATTCTGTGGCATCTTCATTGCTTAAGGTAAATAGATCTTTGTATGCACTTGGGAGATTTTCCCTTGTCTGGGATGTGTTTCATACTGCCACCTCTATTATCTTTTTCTTGGAAAATTTACAAAGGTTTCCAGGGTCTTTTTCCTGATGGTTCTGAAGAAGGAAAAAAAAAAAAAAACAACAAACCCAAAGGCCAAAAAACTTGGGACTGCTTATTCTTGAGTGCTCTGGATGGAATCTGTTACTCTGGGGAGGAGGTTTGGGGAGTTTGTGGTGTAAGTGCCCAGAGCCAGGGGTTGGCTGTCTTGGGCACATCATTTGGTTGTGCCAGCTCTCCCACCTTGCCCACCCATCAGGTCAGCAAAACCCTTGTTTTTAAGTGTAAATGAGACTGCAGGCAGGAACTAGATAGAGAAGACTTAATTTCATGTGCCTTAAACAAAAAAATCATGCTGAGCCAACCATGATTAGAGGCATGCTTGTACAGCTCAGCAAAAGCAGAGCTCAGGGAGGGTTCCCAAGCTGAGTGCAGTAATTCTATAATAACTGGGTCTGATGGGAAGGCAGAGTGGAATCTTTTGTGCTGAATTTCCACCCTTATTTAGAAGTTTACTCTTAAGATCCAGGTGAATAGTTTTAGCCCTGATCCTCCTGGTTGTTCTGGGCCACCCTTATTCCTGTTTAGATGCAGATTTATCTCAGATTAGATTCTACCTTTCCTGAACTCTATTTCTATGCTTCTTTTTTTGGATAATCTATTAAATTCCTTGGACTGGCACTTTTCAGAAAGGGATGTCTTTTTTCTTTACCTTGTGGGAAAGAGAGAATCTTAGTTGATGTCTCTGAAGGCAAGACTAGAAGTTACAAACCCAACCCCACCTCTGGATCAAGCTCACAGCCTTGCCTGGGCAGTTGTCCTAGAAAGCAGCTCTTCTAGCAATTTCTGCCCCTGGAAACAATAACAACAAAAAAATGCTTTCTCAGTTTAACATGCTCTCAATTCAGCAAGGAAAGCGTGGAAAACTTGCCAAGAGTTTTATTGGCACATTTAAGTCATAAAAATAAAATAAAATTAAAAAAGCTATTCACCCTTTTAACTGATGTACCTCATGCTGGCCAAACTTCCAAGTATACACTTGGCCTTTATCTGGGAGTGCTTTAAAAATGCAATAATAGAGTGTTGAAATGAACATGTTGGACAATAGGTATGCCCCTTGCTTCAAAAGCTCCCAGGTAAGAATTTGCTCACTGCTGACATCCCATCCATCAGAAATGCCAAGGTTTTGTCACAGTTCCCAGTAAAACAAATAGTTACATAAATCAGAAAAGGTGGAGCCAGTCAAGACATGGGATCTGGTGCATTTATCATAAAAATAGGAGTTGAATGCTGAAAATATCTGGTTTCTGCCCCCTCAGGTTAATTTAAAAAGAAAAGAAGGCACTTAGTTCTCATTTTGGACAGGAAGAAATCTGTTTGGTGGGATGAAGTTACTGGAGATTCCCCCATCTCCCTGCTTGGTGTGTGCACGGGATCAAGTTATTTCACACTTGGTCTTTGGTAGTTACTGGTATAAATCCATTTGCACTGTGTGGAACCCTTGAAGCCTGAAGATACATTTTGCTGGCCTCCCATGTGGTGCATGAGTTACCCCACTGGCTGCCTGGCTTCTTCCATAGCATTGAGTCCCAGCCCTGAGAGACTCTTGCTAGAAAGAACTCTAATTGTTGAGACTTTATTCATTTGGTGTTAAGCACAGGGCTGTTTTTTGGTTTTTTTTTATTCAGTGTTTTTGTTAAACCCCTGCATAGAGGCTGCTTACAGCTCAAGATCTGCTAAAAGCTCTCACTTCCAGCCAGAAAAGGAGGTTTGAAAGATATGTTGTGGGATCAGATGTGCTTGGAGAATCTGGGACTGATTTTCCAGGTGCTTAAAAAAACACCATTAAAACAAATGCCCAGATGTGACCAGTCTGAGTCCAGCATAAAAATTAGCTGTTTAGAAGTCGCATTAAAGGCTGGAAACCTGCTTAAAAAGGCTGGTGGTCCTGGGCTTTTAATTGGTGTTCATTCAAGACCTTTTCACTCTTTGGGGAGTTTGTTTGAATGTGCATGAGATGCTGAAATTTGGAACTTTGCTGTAGAACAGAAGTTGTCGCATTTTCAGATTCAGAGCAGCCAGGAGTTTCATCCAGCCTATTTGTAATCCCTTCATTTAGATGGAATGAAGCGTTTCGTTCTGATAAGGTCAAAGCGTGAAAATATGAATATATTAAAATACGTGTCAAAATGAAGGTAATCAAAATGAGAACTGGAGCAAACACTGTTGAAATAATTCACTTGGTTTTCCCTCTCCTCCGTATAAATTTCAGCACTGTGGGCATATCTTTATGAAATATTTTAATGGGAAAACTCTATTTTGTGAGTAGATAGATACCCTGACCTAAAATAAGATATTGATCAACTCTTGGAAAAATACAGGCTTGGGAAGGATGAACATAAAAAGGACACAGACCTCTTGGAGCAAGTCCAGAGAAGGCCACAAAGATAATCTGAGCAGATCTCTTATGAAGGACAGGCTGAGAGAATTAGGGCTGTTCAGCCTGGAGTAAAGAAGGCTCTGGGGAGACCTTAGAGCACCTTCCAGTACCTGAAGGGGATCCAGGAAAGCTGTGGAGGGACTTTTTCCAAGGGCATAGAGTGATGGGACAACAAGGGAATTGCTTTAAACTGGAAGAGGAGAGATTTAGCACTTCCCTGCCTGCAGGCTCACTGCTGGTGTGACTCTCAAGTGACCCTAAAGTTTTGGGTTTGTTCCACAGGCTGCCCAGAGGCAGCTTGAGTTACTGAGATTTAATCCATAAATTTCCTCTGGCATCTCCATAAAGGTCTGCTATAATATCTCACAGTATTTTAATGGTGGGTCTCTCCCTCTCAGATCTATGGCAGTCAGTCATTCCTCACTGAGAGACCTCTTCTCCTCTGGTTTCCATTTTTTAATTCCATCTGAGTGCCTTTCTGAGCCAAGCACAAACACCACATCCCCTTCTGTGAGCTCCCGGTCTGAGTTTCTGTGCCATTGCCATCTTCCAGTGTGGAAAGGGATCTATAAAATGTGATTTGTAAAGGGAAAGAGATGGTAGAGAGGTGAAAAAGGAAGGAAGGAAGGAAGGAAGGAAGGAAGGAAGGAAGGAAGGAAGGAAGGAAGGAAGGAAGGAAGGAAGGAAGGAAGGAAGGAAGGAAGGAAGGAAGGAAGGAAGGAAGGAAGGAAGGAAGGAAGGAAGGAAGGAAGGAAGGAAGGAAGGAAGGAAGGAAGGAAGGAAGGAAGGAAGGAAGGAAGGGAGAGAGAGAGAGAAAAAAAGAGAGAGAAAGAGAGAGAGAAAGAGAGAAAGATAGAGAGAAAGAGAGAAAGATAGAGAGAAAGATAGAGAGAAAGATAGAGAGAAAGATAGAGAGAAAGATAGAGAGAAAGAGAGAAAGAGAGAAAGAGAGAGAGAGAGAGAGAGAGAGAAAGAAAGAAAGAAAGAAAAAGAAAGAAAGAAAGAAAGAAAGAAAGAAAGAAAGAAAGAAAGAAAGAAAGAAAGAAAGAAAGAAAGAAAGAAAGAAAGAAAGAAAGAAAGAAAGAAAGAAAGAAAGAAAGAAAGAAAGAAAGAAAGAAAGAAAGGAAGGAAGATGCCCCCCTTCCTGAAAAAATAAAGAAATATGAGCAGAAAATGAGAGAGATTTACAGCAGCTATCAATCAGTTGCTGTTCCAGCTTTAAGAGCTCTTGAAACAACATAACAAAAGGCAATAAAGGAGGGATTTATGACCAACCTGCTGGCAGTAGCTCACTGCAGCTCCTCTTTGGGGTGAGCTCCATGCTGGGGGGACTGATGCCCAGCTGCACACAGAGCCAAGCCAGCAGCCCCTCCATGGGACCCTGTGCATGCTCATGGCTCTGTCCCCTGCCCCTCAGCTCTCTGAACCCCCCTATTTCTGGGCTTGGCATTTTGTGTCTTAAAGGTTCAGGTTTGTTCAGTTTGATCAGAAAGCCCAAAATGCTTTGTTGCAGTCGATGGCAGCAGGTGGAATTTTAAGGGCTGGGTATTTTACCACAGGGACTGGGCCCTTGAGCTAAATGTTGAAGGCAGGGAAGGTGAAAACATACAGTAATGCCTCCGGCAGCCTCGAGAAAGGCTTGTAAACTGCTGGCACATATTTAAATTGCAGGATAATCACCAGGGGGGAATAAATCTACAAAAAACCAAAACCAAACCATGAAGAAGAAAGAGAGCGAATGAACATGGCAGTTTCTAATGGCTTCTTCAGGGCTGAAACCATCCTTCTAAAGAAAAAACCTTTCTTCCCACCCAAATCCCAAGGAGGTTTGAAACTGCAGATATTAGAACAAAAACATAGTTAGGCAGCCTATGTGTGGTGCAGGATCTGGGCTATTATGGTGGCTTTTGTGGTTTAAAGACCCCTGACTCAGGAGAGCTCAAACTCAGGAGATCTGAGGGGACTGAACAGCTCAAAGATGGTCTTTGCATGAGAAGTGGGCATCCAATCTAGAAACACCCTTGCAGCACAAAGTGTCCTGAGTTTCACAGTCCTGGATGCAAGAGCAGGGTGTGCTGGGTGCTATTTGAATCTCTGGCACAAAGCTTTTCCTTGGAGCTGTTTTTCCCCTCTTTCTTCCTCAGAAAGTGTTCTACCCTCCTGTCACTCTTGCTTTCTGGCCAGGAGCTATAAGCTTTTGTTTTGCAAAGCACAGTAAATCTTAACAGTGACATGAGAAGCTCTGGCATATCCGATGCTGTTTGTTCTTTGGGAGAAAGGTGGGGAGGAAAGCGAATGGGCTGAGAGGGGTAAATCAATCCACTTTCTAAAAAGAGAGATGCAGCTTTGCCCAACGCCGTAATCCAATGGAGCTGGCGCCCGCCAGAGACAGATCTGGGACAGAGAGAGGAGGGGTGGTGAGGCTGAACTAATCCTGTGGCCCTCCTAAATCCCCAGCATGGAACAAAACCCTTGGTAGGAAATAAAGATGGGGGAGTAGTAGCAATAAGCTAAATGAATGCCCTTAAATTCAGCTGTAATAAGAAGGTGGGAACTTGTACTGAAGCCCTTTCATAAGCACTTGGGGAGAAGATTGTTCTAATTATAAAAGCCCAATCAAGGGGACCAGCAGGCATGAAGCTATGGATTAATTCAGCTGCTTGAATGTCAGCCTGTGGCAGAGAGTCAGCAACTGCCTTCTTCTTCCCTTTGCTTGAAAGGTTCTGGGTGCTCTTTATTTGGCTATGCTTTGGATACTGCTCCTGTTAACGAAAGGGGAGAGGGGCACAAAGACCAAGAGAAGAAGAAATGGCTTCAGTGTGTTTGTGTTGGGAAGGAGAGAGCTGTCCTGGCTGGCCCAGACTGTCCAGGGCTTTCCCCCCCATGCTAAGAAGCTTCTTTTTGATGGTTCAGGCTGTGGGGACATGCAGAAGCTTGTCAGTGTAGGATCTTCTCCCATGTTTGTGTTGGCATATGTAACATCAGTGTGTCTATCCATAGCTCCCTCCTCCCTTGAAATGGTTCCTGTCTCCATGAATGCAGTGAAAAAAAGAAAAAAAAACCCCAAAACGTTAATGTTTGAGAGCTGCAGATTTGAAAACTGAGAGGAAGGGATCTGGATGCCTCAAAAGGAAAAACAGCAGTTTCTTCTCATTGAAAATCCAGGGGTCAGGTACTCCTGAGACCATGTCTCTACTGGAAAATGTGTAAAATTGATTAAAAAATAAACCATGGCTTCTCTCAAACTCTTGTACTATTAGGACTAGCTTTCTAAAACTTCTTTTGGAGATTCCAAAGCTTCAGAAGTTCCTTCTTCAGAAGAACTACAAAGAACTGGCATGGTGTGAGTGGTTAGAAACTGCCAGAAAATCTCCCTTTTTTACCCTAATCACAAGACTATTGAAAAGAGCATCAGAGTTGGCAACAGTCTTTGAAAAGATGTTTTGGAAATTTGAGTGGGGAGCTGTTTCCGACCTGTGGACAACTGGTGGTAGGAGAAAGCCCTGCTGCTGGCTGTCAAAAGAGCTTTTTCCTTGCTCTCCTGGAGGACATTCCCACCCAGGTCAGTATTTCTACTTCCAGTTTCCCTCAGTGTTTCCTCACCTCTGATTTCCATCCTTTCAATTTTTCCCTTCATGTGCAGAAAATAAAAGCAAACTTAAAACATCCTCATGACCCAACTGTTTCACCTAGGCCACTTGTAATAGACCAGTTTTGAGGTAAGAAACATGGAGATAATGGAAATTCCACAAATTTGCAAACAAGCATTCAGAGAGAAGAATGTGCCTATTTATCTCCTAATATAGTGTGGGTTTTTTTTTAAAGAAAGTATTTCTTTAATTGCATTTGGAATCTATTCTAAGGTTTTACCCAGGAGAGTGTTAAGATGTCAAGGCTTTTGCATCAGTAATATATTCCCAAACAAAATCTTTGTTAGGATAGGTTAAGGCAGTAAACAGACCATTAATTTGCAGGAACATAATTAGCACCTTGCAGTTATTAATGAAAATAGTTGGATTTCTTTTGTTGTTATTCAGTGGCAAGATTCAAAACAAATACAGAATCAGCAGGTCAAAAAAGAGAGGCCAAAAAGCATCGAAGGTATTGATTAAAATTTCAACAATAACCTTAACTCTGCCCCAGTACCCAAAACAACATAATTTATGCAAACAAAATACATCCTTCAAGTGGTAAATAATGAACAGAGAAAACAACATCCGGAATTTTTAGCACATGTCAATACATTGCTGTAGAATAGCTTGCTTTAAGGGTAAAGACTGTATCCCTCATACAAAATGGTAACAGTATTTGAGACATTACTAAGACATTATTGATTATTCTCAGATTCCCAGTGGAAGTGTTTTAGTTATTATTATTTCTTTAATTGTCACTATTAGACTTGCAACCTTGGAATAATTTTGTTTAGAGTAACTGAAGTAAACTGTTTTCTAAGGTCAAGGTGCTCTACTTGAGGTTCTCAGAATTTAAAAAAGAAAAAGTTTTCATTTGAAAAAATTTCTTAATTAAAAGCAATTTTTAATTATTCTTAATTTTAGATTATTAAAATGGAGAAAAAAAATCAAATTATTTCAGCCTGACTAAAAAATTAATTAGAAAGCTTGGTTTCACACGGTTCAGAAATCAAGTCTGAGGCAATTGTAACTTTTTCATGTATATTACTGCACCGTGGAAAGCAAAAAGGAATTTTCAGGGTTCAGGAGCTGTACTCATAGAATAGTAAGGCTATAAATCATGGGCATTGCTCAACAGGGGACATATAAAAATATGTTAGACAGCAGTGAATGTTGCAGTTCTAAATAATAGTGAATTATCAAACTAAAAAAAAAAAAACAAAAAAAAATGGTAATAAGGTTATTGTATGCTGGACCAAAAAGTTCAAAGCTCAACTACATCATGAGATGAATGCATTATTGCTTCCCAGACTAGACTGCTTTGCAGCAGCTAAAGTGAAAACAGAACAAAGTTTCACTGAAAGGGCAACAAGAATGATTTTAATTTCTTAAATTAACTTCCCTTACTTGTTTGTTCCTACTAATGATGCTGAAGTGCTGTACAGATGGATAGAAAATACTGGGTTTTCTTTATGAAAGTTTTTCCAGGTAGTTTCTCTTTATAATATAATAGTCATATTAGTAGTAGTAGTACTAGTAGTGGCAGTATGTCTGCCAGAACATTTTCTAGAAAAAAGTCTTGGGTAACTAAATATTTAAAGAAATAGGTAAATTTCCCCACTTTTCTTTCCTTGTTCTTCCAATGACATCTAAAAGGAGCCCAGGCTTAATCTTCTCTCATGAAGGCTTTGAACTCCCCATTTTTTTAATCAATGAGAGACCAAAAGCATACCACAGGAATCAGGGAAACTGAGGCAGGGAGTGATTTACTAGCTGCACGCTGAAGATTGAGGCAGCACTGTCACAGCTGGGGACTCCCAGACCAGGTCCCTGGTGGCATCAGTGGTGGCATTTGCCAGTGACCCCCTTTCAGCCCATGGGACCATCAGGAGAGCAGCCTGGAGACCCTTCAGCAGCACTGGCTGGAGGAGAGCTGGGATGGAAATTCTGGCTCTGCCCTTGTTACCTCTGCTCCAGACACCCTGACAGCAGGACAGACTCCTGCTGGAATACTGCTACAGCTTGACCCTGCAGATGGTAAGGAACTCACAAAGTCTCAGTGTCATAAAGCTCTGCTGCAGGGTGGAGAATTTTAATAAGGAGAGGAAAATACAGTGAGAGACAGGGAGAGAGGGATACGTTGCAAAGAACCTGACCTTATTTCCTCAGAGTGTGTGACTGAACCACACAACTAAAAATAGGTAAGTGATTTGCTTTGATGCTGTAGGATTTTGCTGATACCACTTTTGTTACACATATAAATATAGAGATTTAATATAATATTTCCCTTACTGCAGTGTCTTCTATTAAGACAGTGCTAAAGTCCTGAGCTGCTCTCTCTGTCTGCTGCTTTAAGCTGTGAGCTACAAGAAGAGACTTCTTGGCTCCACAACTAATACTTTGCTGGCTTTGGGGAAAATGCATGAGAAAATTCTTCCAGGAGAGCTGTTTAGTGTCAAGAATTGTCCATCCCTGCTTCTCTGAGACTGTCACTCCAGAAGCCTTGGGAACTTCCCCATTTAGTTATTAGGAGCAGCTGCTTTGGGGAGGTTGAGCTCAGTCTTCCCCATCTTGATCATGGGGATAAAATCAATCTGGAGGTTTCTGAAGGGACTCAAGCAAATGGGGCAGGTGATGCATGGAGATCATTGTGAAGTGGGCCCTCTGAACCCCCACCCCATTGCTGAATGTGCATACCCAAGATCTATCCTGGGGCCAGCATTGTTTTACATCTTTATTACTGACCAGGCCAATGGCACAGGAAAGACCTCAGCAAGGTTGCAGATGAGTGGCTGAGAGATCAGATTGTTGTGGTGCCATTCAGAGGGACCTTGCCACCAACTCAGGAAAAGCCATAGGCTCCTGGGGACACTGGGCAGAGCCTGTGACACAGCCAGGAGGCTGAGGGAGGAGATGCTGCTGCTCTGCCCAGCCCTCCTGAGACACATCAGGATGCAGGACCTTGGTGACCAGCTGGATTGATGGACCACAGATGCCAACCAGCCTCTGTGGTTCCATGAGTCTATTATATGGGAATTGGAGAGAGAGCAGGAGCCTGGAGTCTGCCATGAGCCCCTCTGCAGGGCTTTAATTCTCCTCTCCCCACTCTGCAATGCTTTTTCCCTTTCCTGACTGAGCTGAGAGTGTCAGCTCTGCTGGGTGTCTGAGGCTTGAAGTGTACAAATGGAGAGAATTATTTAATACTAAGCAATTATTCTGTTGCATAAAACTCTTAATATTTGTTTACTGAGGAGCCTGTACTGAATTCAAACTTCCAGACAGAGCTGTCAGGGAGCAGGAGAAAAGAGACGGAGCTTTATTTAAATTTGGAGTGCAATGTCTCACCAGTGCCCATCATTTTTATTTCCCTCCTTTCTTTCCCTTTCCCCTGTTCCCCTCCACTTTTGGTTTTATCTAGTAAACTCTCTGCTTGCACACAAAGGTGCCAGACTCTCTACCTCCTGGATGGACTCTGTAGATGGGTGGGTGGGTTAGCTGTAGATGGAGAAACTGAGAAAATAACCACACTCTGGGAATTTGGATTTCCCCAGCTCCAGGTATGTCTCTGCTCCTCCTGGAAAAAAAGGAAAGCCTGAGAGGAGGATGCTGCTGCTGCTCTCCTGCTGATTCCTTACCTCTGGGCAGGAGCAACACATGGTGGGGTGCTTGGGGCTCCTTGCTGTGTAAATAAAGACTCCAGCTGGGGGATGCCAAGAGCTGGCACGGCAGGGACTGCCACTCTGTCACCATAACCCCGCTTCTGACAGGTCCTGCTTTGTTGAAACAATTCTTTCCTATGGACTGGGTTTATCTCCGAGTTCCTGGATTTACACTGGAGATCTGAACAGCTCAGTAAATCTGCCACCAGAGCACCAGGGTAGCATTTATCTGAGTGTCCCTCTGTGTGCTGGGGATGCTCCATGCACTGCTCAGCCCGAACGTGGCTCTGGCCCTGAAGCAGGCAGCAGGCTTGGCTCAGGGGGACTCTTAGCAACCATAAAATGTGCAATTAACCCCCCCTTTTCCTCCTTCGAACTCTCTCATCAGGCTCCCAGGCTGGGCAAACGTTACAGCTGTGAAGAGATGAGCATGCTGGTTTCAGCCTGCAGCTGCAAGGCAGCTACCTGGGGAAAAACACTTCTTAAAAACCAAAGCTCTTCCCTCTTGGCTACGTCAACCCTTGCCTGCTGGCCACCATGTGCCCTGGGATAAATCACCTGTTGCATCTCCTTCCTTACCCACTCCAGGGGACAGAGCATCTCACCGAGGTCCTAGGGCTGAGCAGGGACCAAAGCACTAAATTAATTTTCATAGAGCCTTTCGGTCAAGCAGCTCAAAGCCTTTTAGAGGCTTTAATTGAGCCTTGGAGTTAATGAAGCCTGACTAACATGCCTGCTGGATCAAGGAGTGTTTATTATCCCCTGTTTAACAGAGGTTGTGCAGAAAGCAGGGCAGGTTGCTGTGTGGGTTGGGTTAGGGTTATTTTCCCTGTCAAAACTAATAACAAAACACAAAATGGCTTCTCTTAGAACAAGAAATATTTGTGCAGGGAGGGGTTTTTTTGGGGGGAAAAAAAAGTGTGGTTTTGGTTTTGGTTTTAGTTTTGTTATTTTTTTTTTCCTTCCCATTGATTTCCTAAATAAATTGCATGCAAACTTCAGGATTGAAATGAATCAAATGAATCTTTTTCTTCTGCAGAAATTTTCCATAAAAAATAAGCCAGCTCTTCTAACTTCCTTGCCAACAGCAGTACCCCAAGAGAAGAGGTCTTATGCATACTGAGGACCCTCACCATCCAAGTCAATTTTGTAGCAAGAAAAAGAACTAAATAACCTCCAAAATTAAAATATGCAGAACAGATGTCCCCCTCACTCCATGCCCTGAACACTCCCCATGTCCCAGGCTTGTGCTGTCCCTGCAAAGTGTGGTGAAGAACCCTCCTTCTTCAGCCACTTATGTGTAATTTCTTGGTACCTATGGTCAGGGCTGTACTGCTGAGCACCAGCCCTGGATAAATGCAAACTTTCTGGGTTTTGCTGCTCCTTGCCAGCCCTTGCTGGAGTGAGAGGCACCACAGATCAACATTTCAATCAGGGCTTTTCAAAGGGACTCTTGTTCTTTGTGATTAAAGCTCAGAAAAGCTTGTTTCAGCCTTGCCCTCTCTGTATTTTTAACTCTGGCTCCTGATCCCACACCTTGCACTGGCAGGGCTGAGCAGCTCCCTGCCTGCCTTCATCCAGGGATTTCCCCAGGACTTTGCTTCAAAATTCCTTCTCTTTTTGTCCTACAGCCCTGCTGGCCCTGTCTGCTGCAGAGAGGGGAAAGGGAATTGCTGTCTGCCCAAGTGGGAGCTTGGGGTGGCTTCTCTTGCTCTTGGTAGGAGACACAAAATGAGAGTCCCACACCTCAGTGAAAACTCAGCACTGGCCCTTGCGTTAGAAATCAGCTCACCCAGCTCCATGTGCTCTTCCCACTGAGGATTTCCTGGAAGATTTGGAGGCAATCCTTTAATTCCATGAAAAAAAAAATGTAATAAATCAATATATATAGGTGGGGATACATATATATATATATATGTGTGTGTGCGTATATATATATATAGGGGATACATATATTGATATATATATGTATCAAATCAAAGCCTATGCTTTCTGCTAAGTCCAGGAGCATCCTCACTCAGAACCTTCCCAGCACCCTAAAGAAGAGCTGGGGAGGGGGCTCAGGGTGTTTCAGGTTGGGATTTGGGGGGGGGGGGCTGCTGGTGAGGTTCTGGTTCTGCAGCCTGGGTTTAGGGGCTGCTGCCTGGGGTTGAGGGCTGCAGTCCAGGTTTGGGGGCTGCTGGTGGGGGTTCGGCTCTCGGTGGCCCTCAAGCCCCGGTTGCTAGCCCGGCACGCGGCAGGTGGCGTTGCAGCTCCACGGGAGATGCGCGGCCGCGGAGGGGATGGGGGGGGGTGCGCAGTGCTGTGATATACGTTGATGAATTTGTATTCCTGTCATGTATGTTGACGAATTTCTATTCCTAACCAAGTAAAATTCAAGAAAAGAATTAAATGAGTAAGAACTAAATATCAGTAAAAAAATAGAGTAAACCCCTAATACTACTAACTCCTGTTAGCCAAAGGCTAACTAGGCACCAAAGGAATGCAGACACCTACACACACAAAAAAACACCACAAAGATGTCACAACAAACAGATAAGAGACAATGGTTATGGTCAAAGTCTGATACCGTCTTGCAACAACAGAGTGGAGTCAGCAGAACCAAGAAAGGTAAAAGTTCAAGCCTGATGAAGACTTCTTACTTCCCTGAAGACCCCAATACATCTCCCCAAAAAGAAGACTCCACCTAGATTCCACCCAGACTCCACCTATTATGAATATTATAATGAAATTAATATGTATAGAATTGTACTCAATATAAGAGAATGTCAGAGCTTTGATGGGTGTGTGTGAGGGATTGGGATTCTGCTCGTCCCCCACACCCAGCGCTGCCTTGCTTACTGCAATTTTATTAATTAAACCAATCTACTAAAGAGAACATTGAGTCTCCATCAGTGGTCATTTTTATAACAGTGTGGAGCCGCTCGCTGCTGGGATACGGGGGAGGATGGGAAGGGGGAGATGGATCTCAGGTCCTCCAGTCCTGGGATTTCTTCCTCTTCCCCCCGTTCTCCCCTCTGTCTGGGGGTGGGGTTTCTTTTGCAGCCCCTCTTCAATTGGGGATTATTGCAGCTAAATCTGTGTTGAGAAAAATCATCACTGCTTGGTTGGGAAAGCATCTCTCTTTTAAAACATAGAAAAAACCTCCTGAATAAGTATTAGGTTTGTAGTCACCCCATTTGGCCACCCCCATCCCTCCATCCTTAACCCTGTCCATGTTTCTGTCCTGGCTATGCAGCACAGTGCTGGCCTCATGCAGCCCCCTTATCCTTTATATATATATTTTTGTTGTTGTTGTTATTGTTGTTTTTCTATTCCTTTTAAACACTGTTTGATTTTCGACTTCAGAAAAGCTGCAAGGACTTTGCCAGAACCACTGCAGTAGGAACTGCTCCACAGCTAAACATAGAAATGAGATTTTGGATGAAATACAGGCTTGGGTGCAGTTTGGCAGAACTGCAGTGTTTTCCTCACAGCCCTGGCTCTCTACAGAGTAGAATATTCCCAGGAATAGATGTGAATGGCACTTGGGGCTGGTGTTTTGAAATGTGTAGGGTAAGTTTGCATCAGTGTGTGGGGAGTTAGCAAGTAGAATCGAGCTGAAGTCAGATTTTATGCCCTGTGAAATTCCCAGGGCTCATTTCATTCCGAAGTAGAAAAAAACTTTGTATTGTTTTTCTCTGTAAAAATAGAATAATCTGGAAAAAATATTTCGATTTAGACTTATTATCATCAACACTGAACTGTTTTGTCTTTGGTAGTTGATAAGCTCACTCTGACACTTCCATCCTGACTTTTAGAATCTTTTACAGGTGATAACATGGTAAGAGCCAAAAAAAAAAAAGAAAGCCAAAATAAATGGCAAAGTAGAACTGTAGCAAAGCAATAAAATGTAAGTGGAATTGTCATGCTCCTGCAAACCACTTTGCATTCACTGAACAGCATCTGCCGCCTGAAAAATCTTCTATGGAGTAACTTTTGACCCAGCTGTGCTCAGATTTTCATTTGCAATGGAAAGAGCAGCAGGCATCTGTAATTTTCAGGTCAAGATAAATTGTAATTTACACTATTACCTCTAAACTGCAGTTTATTTATATGTAAATATTTGCGTAGAAACGTGTGCATTTATAGATTAATTTATAGCTTAACTTTTTCAGCTGCTCAATTACAATTTAACAGATTGCTGGGCAGTTTTTCCCTGGGTTCATTTACTTCTGCCCTTCCCCTGGAAGGTGGCAATGCTGGTGAAGTGGAGAAGGGGGAGGTGGGAAAGGGTGCCAGGGGGTTGCAGGGGTGCTCTGAGGGTTTTCTCTGGAGAGCCAGGAGTCAGAAGAGCCCTCAGCCTGCCCTGGTTGCTGCCTCCAGGTACCCAGTGTGTCTCCTGGTAGACACAGTGATGCCATTAGGCAAATAAGTTGGTCTGAGCTGTGCAGATAAGGCTGGAAAGGAGCTGCCTGAGCCTTCCCAAGGAGCAGCTCTTTGAAGGAGTTTTGAGGTGCTGGTGCTGCTGACAAGAGATATGAAGGACCTTGAAAATTCACCAGAACAAGACCTGTCCCCTAATACCCATCAGCATAATTTTAATAAGTAAGTTTCTTGCCTGAAGTCAGTAATAACCACTCCCTGACAGAGGCAGCTGCCCAGGGTGGGTACTTCTCCAGTTCAGACTCTCTCAGCTATCTCCCTGTCCTCTTCCCAGGACACACAGGGATACCCCAACTCTCACAATCAGTCTGAGCTTATGAAGAGATTGATGACAGACATGTGTGCACAAGTACCTATGCAAAGGGAGGTTTGTCTCTGCTACCCACGGGCATGCCAGCATGCTCCTGCTCGTGCAGTGATTTTGGGATTTGGTTCTGCACATCCGTGCCACCCTGGTGGGAGAGCACGTTTCCCTGTGATGTAGGTTCAGTGCATTCTTACTTGGACTGAGTTTGTGGAAGCTCAGCATGCTTCTTGTTTAGTTTATCCATTTTAAATCTCATTTTTTAAAACCTTATAATGTGAGTAGCTCACAAGGAGGTTGTTGCTGCTGGCTGGTTCCCTGGGGAGAGCTGGCTGGGACCCCAGTTCCATCACTAACAGCAACCCCACCACGTCCACAGGGGCTTCCCTAGGACTGCAGCTGCCTTCTCTTCCCTCATATCTCTTCTTTCTATTCTGTACTTCCCATGCTCAGGAAGACTGTGACCCAGCTGAACTCAACAGGCTTTGAAATTGAAGAGCCAGGAATTTAGCCCATTCCCTGAGTTTCCAGCAAGCATAGAAAATGAACTCAAATAAAACATTTGTTGCAAGCTGTAAATAAGGTAGGATGAGAAGGGAGGAGATACAATCCAGGATGAGAAAAGAGGATGAGGTTTGCTGAGTTCCTGTGGAACAAAGACTTCCTGCAGTGACTCAGCTGCTGATAACTTTTAGCTTGCACGCCTTGGTTGCAAATAACTGTGCTTTTCCCAAGCTCCTTTGAGACCACCAGGACCAGTAAAATTGGAGGTTTCTGCTGTTTTCTGGCTGCCTGTGAACTAACTGAGCACTTAGGAAATAAGCTACCGTCTTGCAGTGTATTTTCAGCTCCTTCAGGATAGGGAACTTGGGACCTGATTAGGAGGAATGGCTTAGAAAAGCTCAGCATTTCTGTGCTGGTGTGAAAGGCAGACTCCAAGCTCCAAAGCTCGTGGGAGACTGCTTGTTTTGATGACTTTTTGTTGGGAAAGGTTTCTGGTGTTTAGAGTCAAATTTCTGTTAAAGGACAAGAGAGGAAGAAGGAGCAGAAACCTGAGAAGTTCTGGAGGGAGATGTTCACCTGGTACATAAGAGAATCAGCTTCAAATCCTTGGTCTTAATTAGAAGAGGAGGGGAAATGAATCTGAGCCTTCTACAACTCAGCCCTCAGCCTATCAGTCTTTATCACTGGATCAGTAACAGATAACTCTCCCTTAAGTGTTACTAGAAAATTTTAAAAGTCTCATATTCCACACTGGAAACAAATAAGTATTATTATTATTAATATTATTACTCTGTGCATCTCTCACGAGAAAATATTTACTTCCAACTCTAGTCCAAGGCTCTTTGCTGGAATAAGACTGGGAAGCACAGGGTCATTCCAGCCTCAGCTCATGATGCTTTGCTGTTCTCCCTGAATCCCTTTCAGTCTCTACTTGGTGCTGTGTCCTTCATCTCAGCCTCCACTGGAGGGATGGGCAGCTCTGAGCTTCTCACACATTCTCTTTGCTTCTGTGGGAGGCAGAAACAGCCCCTAACTCTCCTTGACCTACCTTGAGAGGAGAGTTATGAAGCATAATTAATTTCAGTTTCAACAGAGCTTTGAGTTCCTGAGAAGAAAAATGCTTGGGAAGTGCAAACCACGATTAATCACTATTATTATTACTTCTATAAATTCCCACTTTGGCTTAGTTGGAAAACAGAGGGTATTTAGCAATGCCTAAGAAGGTAAAAAGGATAGAGTGGCTTGACTCTTCCCTGAGCCCCTGGGGCTGCAAGCATGTCTGTGGAGTTACACTTGGTTAGAAGCAATGCAAGTGGGAAGAGGATCAGACCCCATCATCACTTTTCTCTGTACTAATGGGTAGTGCTAAATTGCTGCTGGTTTCTCTCCCTGAAGAATGCAGGAGAGAGTTCAGTATTCTCTGTTCCTCTTTCTCCCTCGTGGAGAGGTTGGAAGGTTTAATTCAATCCTATTCCTAAACGGAAAATAAAAGTGCAATAGAAAAAAAACCCAACTCTCACAGATGTCTGTGAAAAGAATTTTGTCTTCAGTGGGTTTTGATCTGGATTCTAAAAGAGCAACACAAAACCCTGTGATTGACACCCTTGTTCTGCACAAGGTGCCTTAGAGAAAGCTTTTAGAGCAAAAGGTTTCCTTTGCTGGAGGGGGAGTGGAGAAAGTCCAGGTTTCACAGCTTTTTAGTGGTGTGGGGTTTTTTTGGTGCATTTTGTTGTGATGGGCTTTTTTTCCCCTATCCAATCTGTAAAGACATGAGACTCTCTGAAGTTTTATTTTTCAGGTGAGAGCAGTCCACCTCAACAGGAAAAACAAGAGTTTACAAATAAATTCTATTCTCCCTTCCAACCATTTATTTCCCTCTTGGAAAGATGATCTTACCCTGGAGATTCCTCTCCCCTGGGAGATCTCCAAGGCAGCCAAGATCCTCTCAGCATTCTGGGGGGTTTCTGAGCCTGAAAATCAGCAGCAGGTTGAACCCAAGTGACTCCCCCAAGACCTTCCAGAGTTTCCTGGCACCTGCCTCCTGGGATGCTCCTCTAAGCTTCAACATTGCACAGATGCTGGGAGAATTTATTTTTATTCCCTTGTGAGTGAGGCAAGCCAGCTGAAATCACAGGAACTTTGACTTTTTGCTGTAAATCAGAGATGTTTCATTTCAGTGATGATGATGACACTTCCCTGGCTGGGTACATCACACCCAGCTGGGGCTGGCCTGGGTGCTGGGCCAGCTGTGTGTCACTTTGCTAAATGCTCAGTCTCTGGCTCGAGTTTTCATCTTGAACTGTTTTTATTCAGTCCCATTTTCTGGCATGGTCAGAGCACCTTTCCTCTTCCTTGCCTCCAAGCACTGGCTCAGAGAAGGGAGGGATCATCACCCTGTTGATACATCACCAAGATGTATCACTGAAAAAAACCACCTCCTACAAACAGCAAGATTCATTTTGGTGCCAGCCAGCCATGAATTTATTTCCTTGTTAATGCAGCTTCCCCCAGTTCATGTTTTCCCTAACTAGGAGCATCAAAATGTCAACCTGTCCTCAGGGGTGCATCAGCCTCCTGAACTGCAGTCAGTACAAGATTAGAGCCTGTGCTGTTCAGAACTGCCCTCCCTCTGCATGTGCTCTCTCAGTCACTTGCACTTTTTATTTTCAGTTTTGGTGGGTTTTTTTTCTCCCACTGATGCATTTTTCCCCGTCCTCTCAATCCTTCCCTTCCTCAGTTCTCAATGAAACAAATGTGAGCTGACACATACACACAGCATCACCTCCCCTGTCCCTGTCTGTCACCTCTCCTCCAGGCTGCCCAGCCAGGCAGCATCAGCTGGGACACAGGGCTGGCTCCTGCTCAGGTCATGCTCTCCATGGACAATCTCAGAATGTCCCTTGGTGAGCCCTTTCTGTAATGAATGAAGTGAGACAAAGAGCTGCTTGAAATGGAATAAACTTGCAAATAGAAGTGCTGTGTTTGTGGCTGGTGGGAGGAGCAGGGAGATGTGGACATCAGCTGAATGATCTGTGGGACCTGGGGATTGTGAGCACTGGAAGGAGATCTTTTGGATGGAGAGCTATGACTGTGGTAAGGCAGGGAAACAAAAAACATAGTCACGTGAAACACCTACAAAACTAGAAGAAGGAGCCTCAGTAGGGCTATACCTCCTTTTGATGCAGAGAAGAGGAATGCAGGGTCCTCTTGACACGTTGACAGCCTTCTCCAGCTTGGCAGGAGGGGATGAGAGGTCAGATGCTTTGGTGGCCAGGAGGGCACACATAGAATCATAGAATTGGCTGGGTTGGAAGGGACCTCAAAGATCATCAAGTCCAACCCTTGATCCACTACCTCTGTGGTTCCCAGTGCATGGCACTGAGTGCCACATCCAGGCTCTTTTTAAATATCTCCAGGGATGGAGAATCCACTACTTCCCTGGGCAGCCCATTCCAATGTCTGATCACCCTCTCCGTAAAGAAATTCTTTCTAATATCCAACCTAAACCTCCCCTGGCATAACTTGAGACCATGCCCTCTTGTCTTGTTGAAAGTTGCCTGGGAAAAGAGCCCAACCCCCCCCTGGCTCCAGCCTCCTTTCAGGGAGTTGTAGAGAGCGATGAGGTCTCCCCTGAGCCTCCTCTTCTCCAGGCTGAACACCCCCAGCTCCCTCAGCCTCTCCTCACAGGACTTGTGCTGGATCCCTTCCCCAGCCTGGTTGCCCTCCTTTGGACCTGCTCCAGGACCTCAATCTCCTTCCTGAGTAGGAGTAAAGCTCCCTGCTCTGCCCTGACAAAACTGCTCAGTTCCTGACACCTGAGGAGGGAAAGAAGAGTTTGCTTCTCATCCCACTTCACTTTGGGGTTTGATTTCAAGCCCCTTTTTATTAACCTGCAGTCACTTGCTGTAGCAGTGCACTGTGTGATTAATGACCCCTGAAATATTATCAGGTTTGAAAGGATGCTTGTTTGAAATTTGCACTGAATGTGGTTAGCTGGGTACTTTTTGCAGCCCAGCAACCATTTCACATTGCAATTGCCACAAACAGATAAAAAGGTTGCAAGAGGACGTGAGTGACACGGGGCAGGATTTCTGCACTGAGGAAAAGAGCTTGCAACTCTCTATACCTTAATCTTTGCAATCCTCCCTCTTCCTAAGCATCTGCAAAGCTACCTTGGGTATGTCTGCTGGGATGGAGTCACTAAGCAAAGAGAAATGCCAGACCCCTTTGGAGGGGCTGCCCCTCTGCAGGCAGGGGGTCTTGGGACCAGGTGTCTCAGAGGGACAGGACAAGAGTGTGGCTAAAAAGTTATAAAACTTTTGCTGAAGTAGAAATATAAAAACATTATTTTCTTAAGATTTTTTTTTGTTTTCTTTTGGTTTTTAGTAAAATATTTGACCTTCCAGGGTAAAGGAATGAAGTTGTTGGGTTTTTTTTTTTCTCCTTTGTAAATTTTAAAATAACTTGACATTTTTCATGGAAGGAGATGTCTTCTTGCAGATCTCATTTGGTCCTATACTTGTAAAGCACACTCATCCCACTAATTCTTTGCTTTCTATGCATGAAATTCACCCATGAAATGAGGGAATTATGGAATTAACTGTCTTGGGAACTCAGCTTGACTTGGCTCAGTCTAATAAGATGAAGATACATGGCAGGCACCTGTATATGTATTTTAAAACTATCTGTGCAGTGCAGCTGGACTCAAACCTGGACAACCCTTATGTTGCATCTCTTAAGTCCTCCCTGAGCAGCTCTTCTGATGAAAGAGGACATGTATCACAGTAACTCCGTTTTTTTAAACCCAAATCTCTGGCTTGGAAAAGCAAAATGGCCCAGCTATAAGTGCCTGAGAGCAGGATCCAACCCGCCCCACTGCCTGTGCTCTGAAGATTGATTTTTGGTGTCTGGTCCCCAGGCAGCACAGGGCTGTTACAGCTCCTCACAGACATAGCCAGTGGAAGCTGCAGTTGCTGCTTCATTAAGATTTCTGGACCACTTTTCAAGCTCTATCAGCCATGTGCATTGTCTTGTCTCTTCAGGCCACTTTTTTTTTTTTTTTTTTTTTTTTTTTTCCCCCTCCTGCATCTCCAAAAGAACCCTTGCCCCTATGGTTTTCTGTGGACTACCTCAACATGCCTTCCCTAAATATAGCCAGTGCCTCTGGCCACCACACATTTTCCCCTTCCATATCACTTCTGAGGTCTGACACCTCTAAAGGCAACAGAATATGAGGAGGTGACAGTAATGTCACCCTGGGAATAGGAGTCCTATAAGTTTCTTGGTGATTTAGGCTGCTACCCTCATCTCAGGAGCATCTCTGGTTTTCTTCTAGTTCACAACTAAAAACTGGGTAAAAAAATGAGAAGAGTCTTCTGCACTGGGGGTTTTAGAGAGGAGGGAAAAGAAAACAGATGCTGCATCTAAACTGAGATTTCCCTGAGTAAATAAATTACAAAATTACATTAAAGCATCTTTTTACTTGCATATAAGAGGTAGGAAATGAATGTCTCCTCCATAATGACTGCAAAGAGCCTGAAAAAGCCATTTCTATTTGCATTTTCATATTTCAATAAACTTTTATTTATTTCCATTTGAGATAATGTTCCTGTTCATGAACACTTTGAGAGATTCACTGTCCGAAACTAATGCTTATTTTCACAGGGGTAAAGCCACATTCCCCCTCAGCCTATACTTATATTCTTCCCTCAATGCCCATGGGAAAGCAGCAAGATGACAATAATAAACAACCTCAGATACAATTGCTTTAGCTCAAACACAAAATTAACTTTCTGATAGTTTTTTTTTTTTAAAAACGTGAGCAAGCAAGCAAAATGCTTAGCTCTCTTTTTAGGACATTATTTGAGTTGTACTTCTTCTCTTTTCTAGTGGAAACTATGTCATTTGTGGATGTGTTGTATGTTCTATGTTTAAATTGAACCCAAGTTTTGCAATTTACTTAACTAAGTTAGGAAATGGAAGAAATAACTTGCACACCTTGTTCTGAAAGCCAGGAAATAGAAAGATGAGAAAGCTACATCACTCTTTTTTTTTTTTTTTTTTTTTTTTTTTTTTTTTTTTTTTTTAATGTCCAGAGCTGTTGTTCTTTCAGATTTTTTCAGAGTGGAAGAGTTTGGTCTAGCAAGACCAAACACACAGGGTGGGGGTGTGAGACAGACCCAGTTTTAGATTCCTGCTGTGAATCATGCACTGGGTATTGCCTGGCTTCCCTTATCCTGTCAAGTTTCTGGTCTTTCTGACTTTTGCACAGTAATTCCACCTTGAGAACATTTACTCTTGAACCTGAAACACATCTGCAGAAAAATCTCAGTTTAATAAATTTCCCAATAAATATCAGTAATTAGAGACTGCCCTGTTTGATGAGTCAGGCTGTGCTGTGAAATTTTGGACTTAGCTTTTTCCTTTAGACTTGATATGGAAGCACCACCAAATGTGTTTCACATGCAAGAAACTCCCTCTGGCCATGCCTTCATGTCCCTTTCTTCCCTTTCTCTTTTAAAATCATCACTCCTGGTGTTGAGATATTTTCTTGAATTGCCTCTACAGGACTCTAAATGGCCCCTCAGAGCCCCATCACAGATCTGGAATTATCAAAACTTTATTTTTCTATACTGCCCTATTCCATGGGAGGCACTTTAGTGCCAAGAGGGATAAATCCAGAGCTCGATTCCCAGCAGGCAGCTGAGCTGCTGTAACTGACTCTGTGCTGCTATAGAGCAGCTCTTGGTTGCTCCAACCACCTTCCCAGAGCTCTGCTCAGTTTTCCTTGGCAATTAAACAAACACAGTGCACTTTGCAAGAGAGCAGGATTACCATCAAGCCACCATCAGATGGAAGTAACACCATTGCTCCAGAGAACATGCTCTGTGCTGCTGACTTTTGAAGGAGAGATGATTTTTTTAAAATTTTTTAAAATTTATTTATTTTTTTTCTTTTTTAAGTGGTGAAGACCTGTTTTTTTTGGCAAATGCCAGTGACATGGCACCAATAGGATAGAAAAGTGATGATAAATCAGGATTTTTTGTTTGGTTGGTTTTTTTTAGGGGATGGTGCCTCCTGGTTGCCTGATGGCCACTGCTGCCTTTGCTCTGAGGTGTGTGATGCTCATTGCTGGCTGCTGGGAGCAGAAGGGTGCAGGGAGGAACTGGAGCTGCTGGATCAAGCTTGGTCCATATGTCCGCAGGCATCCTGGAGACTGGTGCAATATGGAGCAGTTCAGTGTTTGATGAATGTTGTCATTAGTGCTCATGGCACTTAGGGGCTTCCATTTATCCTGAACAACAGTGATTTATGGTCCGGGGCATATATCCAGGTAAAAAAAGTATTTTAAAAATATGGGAAGAGGCTCCCGAAGAGCTTTAGCCTCTTTCACTTCCTCTCCTTTCCCATAAACTAACCATGGTTAAAAATATGAAGGGGTGACACACATAGTGAGCCTTCCCTCCTCTCCACCCCAATGCACCCCAATGCTTCTCCTTTTATAAGACCCTTTATTCCATAAAAAATTACTTTTAAAGGTTCCTGCCATTTCTCCTTTCGTTGCTTCTCCATCTCTCCCCACAGCCTTGTGTTGCTGCTCAGGGTGCATCTTTCAATGACATCTGCTTGTGCCAGGGTGATGGTGCAGGGCTGGGCTTGCAAAGAGTTTGCAAAGGGCTTGAAAGACCTGACTGGTGCAGAAAAAAAGAAAAGTTGGAAACTTCAGTGACACAGCCTGACAGTGGAAAATGCAGGGTGAAAAAAAGAAGTGGGGGGCACAACTGATGGTTTGTTAGAAAACAATGCAGCCCCCAGCCCCAGTGAAGTTTTAGTTGGGCAAAAAGAAAACTCGAAGGCAATCGTTTTAGTAGGACACTAGAAAAAGTTGGCTTACCTACTTTTATTGTACAGAAATAGCATTTTGGACAGTCAAACCGATAAATGCCAGGCATTCAAAAACAAAGTTTTTATTGGACTCACATGGCTTTTTTTTTTCCTTCCTCTTTCTGTTCCATTTTAAGAAAAATAGACAATTTTTGTCCTGATTTGGATGGGGAAGCTGATCTCAATCTTTTACAGAACAGGAACTTGGCTTTCTGATGAGCTCTGCCTGTGTATGGACTCCCCAGTCAGCAGTTTAATGCCATGCCATTCATTTACACCGTGTAAATCAGGAGTAATTGTCCTGACATCAATGTCACCATGATTGACCAGATTTTCAGAAGAGCTCAGCTCCCAGCTAAACCCCTGTGGTACGTGGCCAGATGTATTTATTTATTTCATTTAAAGAGCAATGTGGATACCTATCCCCTATTAAATTGGGCACTGAGTGACAACACTAAATGCTGATTGCAGCTTGTCAGAAAATGAGGGAGAGGAGAAAAAGCAATATTTGCAAAAAGCTTTGAAAAAGAGTTTGGTTTTTTTTCTCTTCCTTTCCAACCAGTGTTCTGGTTTTTCTCAGTTAACTTCCACCCTCCTCCACCTCCCAAGGATAAAGAAAACATCCTGCTTTCTGTTCCTGATTCTCTCTCCCTGCCTCTGACTGTGAGCTTGTATCTCAGCACAAAATGTCCAGGAAAGACCCCAGAAACTAAGGGGACTGCAGGAAAAGGAGAATTCCCCCAAAGGATGTGTTGCTGATACCTTTTCCAGGGTAACTCTTGACTTCAGTGAGTGTAAGCCTTTCCCCCTAGCTCAAGGTGGGAGCATGTATCATGACATTCTACCTTTAAAAGTTTTAAGATGGTTTTTCTCAGACCAACCCATCAGGGGTGGCTCTGAAGCTTGAGGATGGGCACTGGTGGTGACAGGATGACAGGTACCTGTGCTTTGCCCAACTCTGCCATGGTTGGATTCCCTTTTCAGCTCTGCACACAGGGTCCTCTTTACTGGGAGGTGGCCTGGGGGGTGGCATTCCTGTGCTGGTTGCCTGAAGCAGCAGTTTGCTGATAACCTTGTGTGTGCAGAGGGGCTGATTGCAGCACTGAGGGTTCATGCTGGGTAAGAAATGTGCTAATTGCTTCTTCACTAACCTCCTTGCTATTCCCCCTCTCTCCCTTTTGCTTTGGCTTGTGAAGGAATGGTAAACACCTTCATGCTTCAGGCTCTCTGGGTAAGGATGTTGAGGGAGCGGATGGGGGAACAGGGCAGATGGAAGCATCCTCTGGGAAGGAGGAGGACGTGTGTCTGTTGAACCACATGTTCTCATTTTGATTCACATTGAATATGAAAGTCAAGCAGCAACCCAATTAGTAACCTCTGAACTAACCCTGTGTTATCTCCAGGAACACATGCAATCTGCCAGCTCCCCTGCCACCCAATGGCCCCCCTGCTCATCCCAGCTACACAAGACAGGTGGTGGAGCTGCTTTCTGGACTGGAGACACCACACAGCGACCAATATTTAATAGAATAAAACATAATCACCTCCCATCACCCCCCAAACAGCCCCCCACCCCATAGTTATCCACAGCCTCCTCTCTTCCTCTCTGCTCATCCTGCAGACCAGCTCAGCTCAGACCCTCTTTCAGGTTTGTTCCTCTTGGAAGGGCTGAGGGTAGCATAGAGAACTGATAAGGAGATCTTTTGACAGATGGTGGCTGAGTTGGCAGGGATCAGCTCATGCCATGAGCTGCTGTCAGTTCTCTGCTCTCCCCTGTGCTCAGAGAAAGTTGCCCCAGGCCAGAAAGAGGAAGAATTCCAGGGAGAAAGAAGAAAGCAACAAACAGGCTGGCATCAGAGCTGGCAGGATCTGGGCATTGCTCTCATCAAACCCAGAGGTGAAGGGCAGGGAGAGTTAGTTCTAAATGTGCTGCTGACAGGAACTGGCATGAAGAGGCATTTTCACTGGTACTAGCCTTGCTTTCAGATTGCTTTCAGAGAGGACACTGTCACTGGGTTGTGACATGGTTGATATTGCATAGAGCATGGGGCAGGGGTCACAGGGGGCTGTGCCTGTGCTGTCCTCCTCTGACATGGCAGAAAAGGAAGAAATTTGAAACGTCATGACTTGGCTCACAATGACCTCTGTTCTGCAGGTGCCTGCAGCTCCTCACCAGCCTCTGGTTGAGCTCCAGTTTGCATCCCATCCTGCTCTTGGAGTCCCAGGGTATGGGTACAGTTGTTGGTAGCATCAACAGCTCATCCCTCACTGGGAAGAGAGACCCAGCACTGCAGGCACAGTGCTGGCAGTGAAAAGACACGTCTCTCTCCACCAAGCTGCCTGGTAGGATGGCCACACATCCCAATTTGGTCCTTTCCATGACCAGCCAAGGTTTGGTTGTGCTGCTTTCCTTCCACAGAGGCCTGGAGAATTGTGTGTTTACAGTCAAATTGGCAGATGGGAGTTTCAGAGGCAGATGGTATCAGAGGAGGGTAGGAAAAGTCTGGCAAGGAAATGCCAACCTGCTCCTCTTGTGCCAAAGCTGCAACATATGCCTGCCTTATGCAAACCAGCCCCACTCTTCTCCAGAAAAATTCAGGGAAGTAGAGCTATGAATCAATAACCTGGCTCTCCTGGCAAATGCTGCACGTGCTGATGCCTCTGTCTTTCCCAGCTAGAGAGAAGCCTGGATGTGAAGAGGGGAAAGGGGAAATTAATTTGAAATCTGGACTCTGGCTCTAGCTGTGGTGATGGCCCAGGTGTCTGTGGAATGGTGTAGATCTTTTGGTGGATTTAGGATTGTTAATGACAATCCTGGAAGTCTTTTTTTTCTCCCCCCCTCCCTTTTGCTGATGTCTCCAGCTATAGAGCAAGGACTCTGATTACCCTGAAGTTTTTTTTATTCTGTGCATGACAGAGGGTGGGGAGGAAAGAGGAAACTTTGCCTTCATACGGAGTCATCTTCAGAGTACCAAGGTGTGACTGCTGAAGGAACAAAAGCTGCTTTGCTCTGGATGTGGTTTGGTCCCACACCTGCCTACAAATATCCCTCTTCTCTATTCCCACCCTCTTGCTTCAGGGACTGGGCTGCGTTGAGGAGTCCATGAACATGTCAGAACTGTAGCTATAGCTTTTGCTTGCTTTATAGACTTTTGGATATTCTCCCTTACTCCCCCAGTGGCCACTATCACCCCCTCTCCATCCCCCCATCCTTCCACAATAAACAGAAAATCCCTGAGTTCTCTGGGATACAGGGATACTTTTTCATTCTGTATTATTCACTAGCTCATGTCCTTTGCTTGATGCAAAGGACTGTGATCTAGAAGTGGCTTCACCAGTATTTGTCAAGCAAAGGACATTTTGCGCAAAGTAATCTTCAAATTCAAATTTCTGGTCCCTTCTTGCCACCAAAAAGGTAGTAAAGAAAGTTAGAAACTTTAAAGAGGCACAGGCACCATTATCAGCTTCTTAAGAACTGCAAACAGAGATTTATTAGCCATGAATGTCCAGGTCTGAGTTTTAAACTTACTCTGAAAGCAGTTTTCTCCACTGTGGCTTCTGGCAGAGTGCTCAGCTTGCCAAGAGACTCCAAGCTTTCAGGACCTTTCCATCTTTTCAATATCTTCTTCAGAGCCCCTGATATTAAGTTGTCAAGCAGGAGGCTGGTAAGTGAGGAGGACTCCACATTTATGAGGAAGAATAGCAGATTTGGGAATTACAAGGCTACTCAAACAGAAGATAAATCATAGAAAGAGGTGGATATTTCTCCACTGGGGACAGAGCACACTACCCAGCTGCATGCAGGGGGTTGATGGGTGTAACCCAGTGCCAGGGTTTGCTGCCTGATCCTGATCCATGGGGAGGAGCAATGTGAGGTGTTGGGCTCCCTCAGCTCCCATCAGGTCCATGGGAGAGAAGGACTTTCTGCATCACTCTGAAGTTTTTCAGGGCAGTTACAAGTAATGGAAGCTCCCTGATAAGTCCTTCAATGGGAGCCCAAGGCTGTTGGAGAAGGAAGTGTCGTTGCCCCATCCCTGGAAGCATTCCAGGTCAGGTTGGATGGGGCTTGGAGCAAACTGGTCTAGTGGGAGGTGGTCCTGTCCATGGCAGGGGGGTTGGAATTAGATGATCTTTAAGGCCCCTTCCAACCCAAACCAGTCTGGATTCTGTGATTTTATGAAAACTGAGGTGAATTAATTGATAGCTGCCAAAGAGGAGGAGGTGGCAATCAGGGTAACCCTTGCCTCCCCCATGGGACTATTCCTTTGCTGGGTTTTATTACCCAGTTTCCTGGCTGCAGCTGAGTTTCTGCAACCCCTTGGCAGGCATTGAAACAGAGAGAAAACCAGCCAGCCTGCACATGCCCCTTCCTCTCCCCAAGTATAATTAATGGCAGTTAAATGAGCCTGTGCTGCTGCATCACAGGCAGCCTGGGGGCCAAGAGCCCATTTGTGACAGGTTGGGGACCCCTTTAATGCACAGAGGTTCTGATCCAGGAGAGGAAGGGGAGTTGGCAGAGAGCAGGAAACTCTTTAGATCACTCTTGACTTGTAAGGCCAGAGTCATCCTTGATGAAACTCTGCTGCAGTCAGTGCAAAGTACTACCTTTGAGTGATAGCTGATTCTGAGGGCTGGAGATGGATATCTCACAGCCAGACACTGCAACCCAAGCAGTTCTCTTTCCCTGGCTGCTTTCAGCATCCTTTGCATACAGCAGTTCCAGTGTGGCCATCACACGGGGCCACCTGGGAAGGGGTGACCACCCAGGAACAGCTGTGCTTGTTCACAATCCTTATCAGGACAGCAACAAGCCTGAATTTGATGGGGATGGTCTGTGCATCCCATGCTGGAGCAGGGATGTGGGGGGCATGGGGATTCCAGCGTCAGTGGCTGTGGAAGCCAGGCCATGTTCCTGCAGGGCAGCAAGTGCCTCTGCTCAGCTCCTGGCTCCAAAGCCTCACTCCCCACAGCCCCCATCATGGGTCTGTCACTCTGGGCTGCTGCTATCCCTGGTGTCTGTCCTTTCACTTCTTTTTTTTTCACCTCTGGCTTTTTCCCCCCCTTCCCTTTATTCTCTTCTTATTGCCCTTATCCAGTAAGGCCCTATTACCTGCTTTTGTCTGCAGAAGTGTTTAATCTCTGGCAGCACCTGGTGTTTGGCTGGATGTAGACAGAACGTATGAGCTCTATTTTATGTATGCATTTATTTATTAATTTATTTTAATAGGCTATTATTTTATTTTAATAGTTATTTTAAAAGTGAAATTTCAAACTGCCTTTCTCTCTCCTTTTTTGAGCTTTTTTAGTCCTGTAGCTCCTTTGTTGCAGGAAGAGGACCATATGCAGAGGAGAAAGGCACAGACTGCATACACAGTGGTCACACTCTCTGTCTGTTTGTCTGCACAAGTGTCATCCCTCTGAGTCAGGAGGAGATAACCCAGGAGGCCAGCTGAGCACATCACATCTGAAAGGAGGAGGTGAATCCTTCCCCTGCACTGTCAGAAACTAGGATGCCAGTCCCTGCTATTTGGTGACCTTGGAATAAGCATTTGCGTGTCCCCTTCAGGTTGTCAGTGCTTTGGGAACAAGAGCAGTCTCTCGTTACAGACATACATATAGATATACCATTTAGCACAGGGGTGGGTGTCTGTACTGCTCTTATAGGAACAACCTGTCTCCCCCTTCTATTTCCATCTGAGAAGAGAGGTGTTGCTTGGTCTCTGGCTAGGAATAGCAGGATGCGTTTGCTGATGGATTTCAGCCTGAGAAAAGGATTCAGCCTTTTCCTTTTTTCTTTAAAAATGTATTTGGCAATGATTACCAATGGCAGGCTAAAGCCTGGTGAGTGGTGGTTGCTCTCTGTTTGTGGAATCCCAGACTGGTTTGGGTTGGAAAGGACCTTAAACTTCATCTAGTTCCAAACACCCTGCCATGGGCAGGGTCACCTCCTACTAAACCAGGTTGCTCCAAGCCCCATCCAACCTGGCCTGGAACATTTCCAGGGATGGAGCAGTCACAGCTTCTCTGGGCACCTTGGGTCAGGGGCTCACCACCCACACAGAAAAGTAGTAGATACCCATCAAGTGTGACTGTCCTTATGAACTGCCTCTTCACCCTGTCTCAGCCTTTCTGCCCCTGAAACAAAGACATCTTTGATGTCTGAGCCAGGAGGAAGGGATCTCCTGACCATTTCTCATGCCAGCATGTCTGGGTTCTTCCACCAAGTGGTTTCTCAGTTTCTCTGTGTATAAATTGATAATATTGGTCTATTATCCAGGTTGGTTAGGAGTGAGCTTCCTGTTCTTAGCTTGACCTTGGGTATTCAGAGCTGCACCAAGGGATGTGAGCAGCTGCCCTCACTGTTTCTTATCCCACTGGGAAAGCAAAACAGTGGGAGCAGGGCTGAAAGATGCAGGAGTCCCTGTTCAGGACTGCAGCTGCAGCATCTGCCAGGAAGCCAGGCAGGAGTAAATCTGCCACTAGTGGAAGTGAAGAGTTCACAAGAGAAGGACACAGTTGTTTCTGCCCCAGAAGAGGAGAAAAGCAAGAGAGAGAAGATTCCCTCAGTGACTCCCAACAGCTGGAAGGGGGTTCTGTACAGTGCATAACACAGGAACAGTGAAAGGGAGTGGAGCAAGGAGGGGATGAAAAGGATCTGAAATATGTGGGGGTGCCTGTGTGTGAGTTGACTGAGCAGGAAACCTTTCCCAGGCACAAATTCTTCCCTGGTGCCTGCAGGACTGTGAGGTTCACATGTTTGGAGTGCTGGAAACACCCTGCAGGAAGGGAAAGCAAAGAGGGAGAGAAGGAGGAATATGTGAGCCAAGTAGGTGGGCAAGTAGGCCTTGCTGTAGAGGAAAATTAAAGTCATATTGGTCTGTACAAGGAAAACATATTTGTGTTGCTTCTCATCCTCCTCTCAGATGATCCTGCATCAAATAAAAGAAGGGCTGTTTTCCAAGCCAGGCTTTAGAGATTTTTCCAATGATACAGCAGATAAACAGCTGCTTGCTGACAGTGAAGGTGCCAAAGTGATTTTTTGATGATATAAGCTAGGCTGGGAAGGAGGAGGGAGAGGAAAGGTAGCTGAACATGGTAAAATACAGAGAAAGGTAATGGGCAGGGCTGAAGCTGAGGACACCAAGGCTGATGGGAGCCATGGCAGCTCAGAGCAAGGGGGATGCTGAGGGTGATGTGTGGAATGGGAATGGTTCAGTGGGAATAGGCACCTAGACTGCTGAGCCTCCAAAAGGTTGTTAGTTATTTGGGATCTTGCTGAGTAGGCATCAGACACCCTTAAAAATAACCAGGCCCCCAGTGCATTGCTGTTGGCCTGGTTCCCATCACATACTCAAAGGGGACTGATTATTTGGCTGGAAGTTCACTCCTGAGGAGGCAAATTCTCATTGCTATTCATGTCTCTCCTGCTTTTCAGACACTTGCCATCCAGCCAGGGGAGGAACCACAGCATGAGGTGTGTGGGCAATTGCTCATTGGGAAGGGAGGAGGGTACCAGGAGTGCCCATACCCCATGAGGTCTGAGGCAGGGGCTCTTTTGAAGACAAGGAACAGCTCTAACATCACTCCAACCCCAGATTTTGAGAATAGAAGATACTTCTGATGGGGTCTGCATGTGCATGGCAGCCTCTGTGTCTGTGGCAGTGGCAGGCTGAGTGGTGGAAAGCTGCAGCTTTAGGTATTGTGGCTCAACACCAAATCCAGCAGCCCATCAGAAGTACAGCTGCATGATGTACTCCAGAAGATCAACCAGGGCAGAAACAAGTGAAGTTTAAAGAACATTTGTGGTCCAAGACTTGAAGGCATTGCTAAAGAATTAAAAGTATACCTGAAAGTGCCTCTGGAGAGACAAAAGAACCTAACTGCTATGCACTTCTGAACAGTTCTCCTGTGAAACCCCACTGCTGCAGAGACCACAGCAGCATTCAGAGCTCTGTCCCACATAGAAAACAGGATCTTCACTCACCTCAGCTCCTGGCCAAGACCCTCAATTGAGCACAGACATCTTAATTTCAGGAATAAATAGAAGACACCTTACAAATTTACAGTTTTGAGTGCTTATTCCCTGTGTAGTTCATATGTGTTGGGTGTAGGGTAAATAAGATAGACACAGAACCAAGTCCTCTCCCATGACCAGAGGACAAAGCTGCATCTCCTCTCTGCAGTGTGGCTGGTATCCAAGACTGGTGTGGTGGGCAATGAACTTGTGAGAAGCACATTAGGAGCAAAGAAGGGGGTTTCTGCAGGGTCCTGGACTCCATCACAAGCCCTGCATTTTCCTAATTCTTTCCTAATTCTTTTGGGCAAGTCTCCTGCACATCCCTTGCCTGAGCACTCCCAGCAGTTTGATGGAGCTGAGTGCTTCTGTCCATACAGCACTCTGAGATATTCCCACGAAAGGCTGTGTGTAACTGTGAAGTATTATTATTGCACACCTCTTGGAAAATGCCTTGAGACATCTTGGAATGATAAGGTGCTATAAGGCAGAGAAGTTGTGCAGAGATAAATTCACTGTGAAATGTTTTGCTACAGACATTTATATAGCATATCATCTTATCAAGGAACTTTGCCCAAGAAACAAATTCTTATGCTTGTATAAAAGGACTAAAATTGAACTGTTGACTCACAGTTTTGGGAAAAGACGCTGGGGGAAATTTTCCAGGGTCTCTAGGACCACAAGGAGGAATATAATTAAGAAAGACATAATTGGAAACCTTAAGCAACCCCATCTACTCTGAGCAAGTGCTGAAACAGCAAGGCACAGGAGCTGGGGTGGGGCTGAATTGCAAAGCAGATGGCTGAGGATTTGTAGGTCAGAAGCTCTTGGATCTGCTGGGCCACAATGGGGTCACAGTACCATATGGATGAAGGGCAAAAAAGACACTGAATCTGAGCAAGCCATGTGCTCTGCTTGCCCTGAAAGGCTCTGATCACTCAGAAACATGAGAAATTCTTGTGCAAATTTTTGCATATTCTCAACCAGGCAGTGAGCCCTAAGCTTCCTCAGTGACACTGGGGCCAGTATAAACCTGGATTATCTGAGATCACACAGCCAAGAAGGAAAGAGTCCTAGGCAATACTTAATGGGCTTCAAATCTTCCTCTGCCCCTACTTTGGGTTAGCCCATGCAATAGAACGAGATTAGAAACTGAATTTCCTCCTTGAGAAGGACCTTTAGGAGCTTCATATTATTTTTTTTTTTTCTGTCTAGCATTAGGATAAGCAAATTTTGAGAAAAATTCTCAGAAAGCAGCAGGGGAAACCTTTTCTTTATCTCTAACCCCAAATGGATGGCCCACAGGTTAGGCCATAGACCCAGGATGGAGGAAGTTCCATGTTAAGGACCCTGTGGTGAATTGCAGAGATGTCTCAGTTTTCTTCTTGGTGCCCAAACTCACCAGATGATCCAGAGCACCAGCAAACCCTTGTGATCAGTTGCAGAACTCTACCCTAAGCCAGGAGAGGTGGCAGAACAGACAGAAGTCTCCTGCTCAGAAGCTGAGCCCACGATCCTGTGTTGCTGCAGCTGATCTCTATTTTCTTTAAACTCCACAGACAGTGTCTTCAGAAGTTAATTTGATTTTGATTGATTTTTTGAAACTTGAAACACTTCTAAACTAATTTTCAGTATATTACTCTTGTCAACTCTTGAAGATTTTGTCAGTAGGAATTTGCTGAACAAACACAGTAATTTTGTTTCTCATTTTGGCAGATCACCCCTAAAGAGGAAAGTGGGGAGGAGGGGGTGTTATTATAGCTGCAGCTATTAGAATATACATTGCAATTACTCTGCTGCTATTGATGGGGCATTTCAGAGCAATTTCTGAGAGCAGCCACGAGGAGCTCCTGGTGCACATATGTGTGTAAAGCTAACTTGATAAAGCCTCACCATTTTCCTGTTACCCCCATTCCCAGAGTGATTATTAGCTTTGAGGAGAGTCCTCATCAGAGAGTGTGTTCTGACATCCTTCAGACCTAAGGAAAAGAGCTTGTAAAACTCTCCAACAGCACTATCCAGGGACTCCTGCAAATGTCACTTTCACTGTTGCTAACACACCATGAAGTGCTACCAAGTGGCTCAGCATCCACAGACGTCAAGGTGAAATGGGACACATGGTCTGTAGGGCAGAAGAAAAGTGAGGAGGAGGTTGTTAGATGAGAAATCTTTTCAACTAGAAAAAGTGTGGGTGTTATATTAAATGAAGTAAATTAACACATTTTTGAAAGGCTGGATCAGACTTCTGCTGGGTTAGAAGGCTGAGCTGGCTCATTGAGTTAGGTCCAGAGCAAAGCAAAGGGATGTGCACAGCCAGGAAAGAGGCAGGAGGTCCTGGACAGCATGAGAAGAGGTTTGTAAGCACCCCTGTTGACATCAGTGAGTTGTTAGTGCAGCTCAACATTCTCTATGAAGCCTTCCCCAAGGAGGAGAAGCAGAGACATCACTTCATTGAAAGGCAGCCACTTCTGGGGTAGAACCTGACAGCTCTCCAGCCATGATGCCTTTGTATAACCAGGAGATGTATAGCATCTCACTGCTGTCCCTGACAACATAATTAGGTTTTCTTTTATTTCTTTTTTCCGTCCTTCACCTTTTTTTTTTTTTTTTTTTAATATATATATATAGATATGGATGTTCTCCCTTGTTTATGAGCTTAATTGCAGAGCAGAGACAGGCATGAGAAACCTAATACATCCAGTGACCTTCATATCATGGTCCACATTGGTATGCATGTGGTTTGCTCTGTTGTGGCTGCTGGTAGCTCACATCTCCATCCTCTGCCTGGTGCACCATGGGAGCTGTATCTCCTGGGGTCTCTTAGGACAGTGAAATTAAAAGTCCATCACTGAGCAGCTAGAGAGGACCAGTGTAAGGGATTTAAAGTGATGTGTCCATTGCTGGCTGGGATATTAAGAGTCAGGAGAGTAACTCAGCACTGGGTGGGTGCAAGTGGTGGCTGTGTTGCAATTCCAGAAATCCTCATTTGAGAAAGCACTCACTGGAGGTGGCTTTTCAGGGCTGCTTATTCCTCCTGGGGGTCTCAGTGGAACTTTTGGTTCCTCTACACTGTTACTTTCTGAGCTGGGGGGTTTAACTCTTAGCCTTTTGTCTCATGCTTTCCAGAATTTCTAAATACCTTCAGAAGGAGCATGTCTAAGGGAGAAGTTTGTATTTTAAAAATGGTCAAAATCTCTCCAAGTGGTAAGCTCAGCTACTTAGCTTTTGTATCTTCAATGGCATGTTCAGCCCCCCTTGTTCCCTCCTGCCCTTTGTTGGTTTTCTTTCTTCTCTCTCGGGGAAAAGCTTTTTCAGCTCAAACACTCAAATAATCTGATTGGCTCAGGCTGTTCATGTAAACTGGAATCTTGAAAATCTTGAAAAAAAAAAAAAAGAAAGAAAAAAGAAAAGCTTTTTTCTTTTTCCATGGGGATGATGCACAGCAAGGGGCTTCCTACCATCTGGGCTGGAAGATCTGCGCAGTGTTGCTCTCTTCACTCTTCCATCTCTTCCATTTCTCATCAATTAGCATCACAGAGATGGTCAATATTGAAATGGAACTGCCAGGGTTCGATGGCAGAAGCACTGAAGAACTTTCTGTGTGAATGACATTTCTCTCATTTTGCAAGTGGGGAGGATGAATTGGGGCAGGAGGAGGATGGGGGGGGATAGAGGCTGGGAAGAGATACCTGCTAGGACATTTGCCATCTCAGAGAACTTTACAAAACATCCAAACTGAAAAAGCTACCCCATGTATCACTAATGTGCTGGTGGGGGGACATTTTTTGCTGCTAATAGAGTTTATCTGAGCAGTCTGCAAGCCTTTTAGTGGGCTTGCTCTTTTCTCAGTTTCAAAAGCTGCCACAGCCAGCCAGAGCAGATAAATATATGCAGATAGGTTGGGCATGCTTGGGTTGAGTTAGTAAATATGGGTGTCTAAGGTGCATCTGTGCTCATGTAGGTTCATCATGGTTTTATTGTGAAAAGGGTGAAGGCACCATGCCTGCCTGCAGAGCTGTTTTTCACATCTTGCAGTTTGTTGACTCCCTAAATTTTTCCCCAAGGGAGGCACAAACCCTGGGTAGCAGATGTCAGCTCTGTCACAACAGACTTGATCTCTGTAGTTACCACTCAGGGAGCTGTTAGGAAAATAATGGGATGGCCTCCAAGGATTCACAAACTCTGGACTGAAAACCCCCAGCCTGCAGCTTTGGAGGCACATCACAGAGAGATAAAAAAAGGGAATATTTTGGGCTGAGGGCAGCTCCTAAGTCCTGCCTCTCACAGGCATGGCCAGGGGGGCTCTACAGTGGTGATCCCACAGATTAGAATAATTTGGACCATAAAGCTTCATAAATGATAGTTGCTTTCTATGTACTGCCTCTCCCATCAAAGGAACAGAAAGGTATTTGGAACATTTTCAGGACAGAAGCTGGAAATTTTTTTCTCTAAAACCAAACTTATGTTTATAGAACAAGACCAAGGTGTTTCAATTAAAAAAAACCCCAAATTTAAAATATTTTTAGAATTAAAATTTTTCATTGGTGCTGTACAGGTCTGTCAGAAACAAAAGACACCAAAGCATTTGTCAGGCTTTTCCAAATAGCAACACAAACTTGACCACAATCTGAATATATTCATCCTTTGTTTCAAAACCAAATGCACTGCCAGCACAGTCCCAGCAACACACATTTTCTGGCCTCAATTGTTTTCAGCTCTCTTACAAGGCATTGGCTCCTTACTTTTTATCTATTTAGTCAGGAAATTGCGACTTAAATATAGTGTTATTGATCCCTTGGAACCAAATGACAGAGCCCTCTGTGCTCAGTGTGAAGTGAGAGCAGACCCCTGAGCTCAGGGAAACAATTAAATACATTTTCTCATCTCCCTGAGTGTCTTTGCTGAGCTGCCTCACTGCTCTTAGCAGGGGCCCCGAGTGACATCCACCTCTTCTGCCCATACTAAGTGACAGCCCGTGACCCAAATATCTGTTATAATATTAGCCCCTTGCCTGCTGCTTATTACCAGGTGCTATTGGCAATGGAAGGAAGGGATTTTGTTTTAAGCAGAGGGATATTTTCATCTCTGGCATTATGCTGATCTCAGCGGAGCTGGAGCTGCTCTGTGGAGCACCTCCGTGGAGATGGTCTGGCGTGTGTTGCTTTGAAGCTGTGGGTTTTCCTGGCCTCCCTCCTGCCTGCTGATCCTGTGTCCCCAGTCAGTGTTCCTCCAGCATCTGCTGCTTCCCAGCATGGTACTTGCACAATGTCATTATTTGAAGCAATCTCCTCTGGTGCTTGGTTTTCCGTTGTTCTCTCTTTATTTTGCTTCCAAGGGCCTACTTCCTCACTTTTTTGTTTTGTTTTCTCTCCTTGAGAAATTAGGTGGATACAACAATTTGATCTAATCCCTAGGCTGAAGTTTAAGTATATTGCCCATTTGCAGAATCCTTAGCTGGGTTTACACTCCAGGCTCCAAACCTCTTTCTCCCTTTATAAAACAGGGAATGAACCCTCTCCCTGTGCTTCATATCCTGCAGAACCATTGATTTAGGGATGTGCTGTTCCATATAACCATTGACCACCCCAAAACATGGGTCACTTTCTACTGTAACATCAGTTACATCAGCCCCTCCTGCCATCAGGCAGTTGGAACAAACCAGGTGGATGGAGGGGAATGGAAACAGGTCCCCCATCAAACAGGAGAGGTAAAAGAATCCCAGTAAAAGAATCTTGTCAGCAAGACAAGAGGGCATGGTCTCAAGTTGTGCCAGGGGAGGTTTAGGTTAGATATTAGAAAATTTCTTCACAGAGAGGGTGATCAGACATTGGAATGGGCTGCCCAGGGAAGTAGTGGATTCTCCATCCCTGGAGATATTTAAAAAGAGCCTGGATGTGGCACTCAGTGCCATGGGCTGGGAACTGCAGTGGTAGTGGTCAAGGGTTGGACTTGATGATCTCTGAGGTCCCTTCCAACCCAGCCGATTCTATGATTCTATGATCAGATCATTCTCTCCATCTTTCCTGCACCCTTTTCTAAGTTGGTGCTTGTTACAAACACACCTGTACACAAGTCCTTGTGACTGTGCATTGTTGTCGGGGCAAAAACATTCCCCACCAGAGGGGAGGTGCATTGTGGACCACAGAAAACAAAACCAGGTTGATTGTGGCCACTAGAACACCTCCAGGTTGGTCCCAGTCAAAGTCCTTTTCAGCCACTCTGAAAGGGGAGAGGATGAAGGTTTATAACCTCTCCTGGCAGACCACATGTAGGCAAAAAGCTTTAGGTTGGTCCTCTGTGATTCAAAGGGTGAGATAAATTGTTTAAGGGCATCTGAGGCTGTTTTTTTTCAGGGATGAGAGTCTATGGGAAAGGCCCTGCTGCTGGATAAGCTGCACACAATGCCAGTTTGTTGCCCAAATGCAGGTAGATCAGATGCTGTTGTCCTTCCCTAGAGAAAGGTGCTCTGCCCCTACCCATACAGAGGATCTGTGGTGAAAGGGCCCATTGGGTTCAGCTACTCTGTCTGTCCAAGGACATTTAAAGATGAGTTGCAATGGATCTGAGAGTGCCTTGTCCCCTGACTGTCTGGTTGATTTGAGATCTGGGACATTGCTGTGGTTTTCCATGACACTCTCTTTTACATCACTCCCCATCAATCCTGGGGGGTCACACTGGCACAAGGAGCCCTTGTGCCAACTGGTTGTTTATTTAAGGTTAAAACCAACTGCTGGGTTTTGGATCAGAGAGTTAAGTGATAGCCCAGGAAGTCAACAGGAGTTGGGTGACCTCCCCTCTGCTCTCCAGGCTACCTGCAGGAACGCACCCATCCCCTGTGTTCACCTGCACCCAGGGTCCTGCTGCTCCCTGAGGGTGACAGGAGCCATGTCAGCATTCCAGCAAATCCCAGCCCCTTGCATTCATTCTCTCTCTCATCTTGAGAGGCGTATGACAGCAGCAAACCCTCCGAGTGAATCCTAGCCCAATATTAATTCACTCTCAGGTCCAGCTCTCTGATCTGCTGTCATCTGAAAGTGATACTAATGCCAGGTTTCCATATCCAGCCTCCCGCTGTGCCTCCCGCTGCAGTCAGAGTCATGCTGGGAGAGATCAGCTCCACTTGAGAAGGGTAAACCAAATGCTTGATTTCAAACAGCATCAAATAAGTCAAGAGAGAATATGTGGCAGGGGAGGAGGGAGGGAATGAAGGAATGAATGGTTGGGAACACATTCCCTTGAAAGGGGTGACTGGAGAAGAGTGCAGATGGGTTTATTTCCATCTCCAATCTCTGTCCATCTTTGATACCACTCCTTCCTTTATACCTCCAGTTGTCACAGTTTTATTTTGAAAGACCAATTTCCTTGCACCCATTGAACCTAAGTAGGCTCTTTGCACTGCAAAAAAATATTTATATACCCCCCCCCCCCAGTTCTGAGGAATAAAGATGGGGCTGCTCACTGCAAATCTTATTGTAGCTATCAGCTGTTGAGCCACTTTCCTGCTCAGCTGCCCACAATACTGTGAAGCACAGGACTTGCCAGGGAGATGTAAGGTCCAATTCAGCATCAAAGTAATGGACAAGGTTGGGGTGGGCTGTCCAGCTCTCTCACCTATTGACAGCTTCTGACAGCCAAACTTTCTTCTTCTTCACCTTGTGCTGTCCATCCAGGCAAGGGGGAGGAAGGTGAATGCTGATTTAATTTGACACCCCAGCAAAAGAACAAAGACATCTCAATACAGGCATCATCTTTCCTTCACAAAGTTCCCTGAATATTTTACTGGGGCCAGCAATGCCGCAATATTTTTCTGAAGGTCAATACAAATTATTTAAGAAATCCAAGGAAAAACATTTATAACAAGCAATAGTTGCTTCTAAAAAGAGCAGGAAGGAGCTTTTAACAGATCCAAAGTGATTTGTAGAAATGTCTGCTTAGGTCTGTTTTTTCTTTTCCCCCATGTGTCTAATTTCTTCTGCATCTGAGGTACTTTCAGAAACCTAATTTCCAGACATTATTTTACCAGTAATTTTGGAGAATCAAGCTCTTGAAGGGGTCTCAGATTGGGAAATCTTAGAATAACAGCTTCCAACCCCTCTTGTCAGTTCTGACAGCACTGGTTGCAGACATCCAGCACACCCACCACAGAGGTGAAGCAGGGAGCCAGTCCCAAAGGTTCTGTCAAACAAAGACTGAAGATCTCTGCTGGGTGGACCTGCAGTGCCTCCTTCCCCTTGAAATGTCTTGGAATTACCACCACAATTGAGTGTAAAACATGGCTGTGTGTGAGCACCCCTCAGCTGCTTCAGGAGTTTGGTGTGAGCTGTTGGGGGAAGGATGGGTGCATGGGGTCTGGGCAGGGAGAGGGAATGGGGTCAAGTCTCCAGGTTCTCATGGAAGTGGTCACAACATGTACATGTTTTACATTAATCCATCTTTCTGGGCAAAATAGGAAACTGCAGGACAGGGGCAATACTTTTACAGTGGGGATTTAATACCTGACATCTCCAGAGTCGCTTTTGATGTGTACTTTGCCTGAGACCTCAATTTCTGAAATGTTTGGGGCTTCAGTCTGCCAGCATCCACCCTACAAGGCCCTTCACTCCTGGAGAAACCTCCTGCAATCCTCCTGGAAGGCAACCTGCAGCAAAGGAAGGGGCTGGCCCTGCTCCCATCCATGTTTATGGCAGCATGGCTGCTACCTTATGCTGTGCCCCTTCATTTATCCTGATATTCCTTTTTCTAAATGGTAGGAAATCAGTACTTACCAAGTGCTGGCCCAGAATTTATTTGACTTTAATGTCCCTTTATGACCCCGTTTGCTAATCTCTATTGCACAGATAAAGAGAGGTAACCCAGGCACCATTACCGTGATGTGGAGAATTTTCTGCACTTCAGTTATAATCTCTTTTTTTTTTCCCCTCGAGCAATAAAATCTCTCTGTCTCTGTCTCTTACTTTAAACTCATTCTTGTAATTCTCCCTCTCCTGCTCTCAGGATGAGGTGAGATGCTTTTGTGAGGTCTTCTTGGCCAGCATGTTTGTAGCAGTCAGAGATGTGAGCATCGGAGCAGAGGGTTCAGCAATGGGCACCTCTGGTTTAATGCATTGCTGGGAAATGGTGAGACTCAAAAAGTGAACAGAATAGATCAGCACATAGCAAGGACTACAGATTCTGCCCAGACATCCCTTTCTGGATTGTTTTCAACCTTTCTTTCTCTAGAAATGCCAGTGTGGTGAGTAGCAAAGACATTGACAAATAGTTTAATTTGAATCTTTTTCCTCTTGCCTTTAGAGGCATTTTTGGGAAGGCCTATGGCTGCAATCATGCTACTCCTTAAGGGCTGCACTCATTTCTCTGCAACTTCTTTGAAAGGTAGCTCTCAATGTCTCTTTCTTGGGCACCACTTACCCTGGCAAGGAGACTGTTCATGTATATTGTGACCTTTGGGACAGTGAGGCCCTCAATACAGTGTGTGTGTTGTCTTTGTCATATGGTCAATATTTGTAAGGATGAAACAGCTTTGATTTCAAAATTCAGGCCCTAGGAAAAAAAATTTATTTCTCCTAATTTTCTTTTTTAGAAAGAAAAAATAACAGAAGTTGAACAACAGCAACAACAAAAAAAGGTAGATCTCTGATTAAAGGTGAAGTTGGACTTCAGAAGGATATCAAAACTGCACAGTCTTGACTTGTGAATTTTATTAACAAAACTAGTCACTGTTAAAATATATCATAATTTCTCAGAGATGCTGACTAGATCTAGTTAGAGCACAACATTCCCAAGTCTGTACTTACCATAAGATGTTGTCCTGCCCAGATTTGTTCCACCTGTAAAGATTGGTTCCAGCTAAACTCAGTTAAGAAACTAAAAGCTGACTGGAGGCAGGGCTAAACCTATATATCTAGGTTTGAGCTCAGCCTAGATGGTTGTTCTCTGTCCTGGCTGCACATCACACATCTGAATCAAAAGCCAGTATCTACCTGGCTCCAGCCCTATGGAAATATGGAAATTCCCTTAATCCAGAGGGAAGAAAGATGGCTGTTGAGCTTCCCTCCTTCTGGTAAGATAAAATGATTTATTCCTAAGTTATCTCTAGTGAAAAAACATCTGAGGGCAGTCTGGAATGCAGGTGCTCTGTTACTGACCACTTGCAGGGATGAAGCTGTTTGTATTTTCCCACTGGTATAGCTAGAAATAAAATGTGTGTGTCTCCCCCATTGTCCCATAAGCCTGCTTAATAAACTAGCAACTTTTTAGCATAAATGACACAAGACACCCACATGCTGATCCTTGTCCTCAGGCATTTCATCCAATTTCATTGTAGGATTAACTTCTTTGCTATGAGTTTGGTCTACAGCGCTACTGTGAGATTTTCCTCAGCAAAAGCAGCAAAACAATGCCTTGCTCTGTGTTCTTGATCCTATCTGTTAAAATTTACAACACAGCAGAGTTCTGACTGGCATATGGTTGTCAGCAGAGAGAAATCCGTGCGACGAGGAAGCAGATCAATGTTGACATTGTGGAGGCACCTCTGGAAAGAATTAATCGAGTCTGATCTTTGCCTCCCCTCTCAGTATGGATTTTCATTAGACGTGGTGCTGGTTCCACATGCAGAAAGTCCAAGGTGCTCTCCTCAAGGTCAGCTCACTGAAGTTGGTGAAGGGTGTGTAAATGGAGGGTTTCATTGGACAGAACCTTGGTGGTGTCAGTGATGCACTGGAAGACTCCAGTGGAGCTCAGGCATCTGGGCAGGGCACTGTAGGACCTAGCCTAGGTGTGATAGTTCCAAAGAACCTTTGAATTTGTGGCAATTTTCTATGTGGAGGGAGAAGGATTAGGATTTGCACTTTTGATTAAATTCCTTGGAAAATTATGTTTCTCTTATAACCAGCAAAAGAGAAATCAGGCCCCTGGTTCAACTTTAATGAAGGTGGACTTCAGCTCCAGAAGGTCACCTGAGCTAAGACCCAGGATTCCTTCATCTCAGCAGCTGGCTAACCTGGGCTAGCCACACTGAATCATGACTTGTCCCTATTTATTTTGTTTGGTAGCCCAGATATGTGCAGTTTGCCTACAGCTTCTTTGCTCCCAAAGGTAACATCAAGCCCTTGGTTAGTGTTATTAGTTGTAATCAGGCTTAATGATATAACCACAGTGGAACAGAGAACAGTCATATTCCTTAGGTAGAACTGAAACCACCCTAATAGGAGAATGTACAACGTGTCATAATTCCTGTATGTTGTACTTCAAGGCAATGTCACAACAGACATCTCAGTTTGGGATCTAAGACGTAATCTTATTCATTGACCAAGCTAAAGCTATCTAGCAAACAGATTCTGGATTTCTAATAAATAATCAGTCATCACAACACTATTAAGTGACTATGGGTGGAATTCTCAGCAGCTAATGTATAAATTCTCTATCTAACTAAAATTCCTCTACTTTCCAGCTAAATAACAGTCTAATTAATATTGAAAAGAACAGCCTGCTTTCACTATTTCTTATATCTTTAAGAACAGAAAAGGCTTATAAAATAGAAACCTATCCAGCATATGCTGTTTGCTGCCAGAAATCCATTTTTCAAGAACTGTCACTGAGTCATTAATTATCTGCAGGTCCCATTCGCTCTGAATCAGTGACAAACTTTGTGAGATTTTGCATGGTTTTAATTAATGCACGAATCTGAGCTGTGATGTACTTCTTGTTTGAACAATGACTGCCCTAGCACAACCCTTGAATTAAAGGGGGGCGAGGAAAACTAGAAGTAAATGGGGTGCTACAAACCTCTGAGCAATGACCTACCTGGGGAGGGACATGTGGCTGGCTTGGACATGAGCCTGGCTGGATCCTGCAGGGTGCTGGGAATGGTGCTGGGAATGCAGACATCACCCTGCACACCACAGCCTGGCAGGGAATGCAGCTGAGGGCTGGGCCAGATGTTGATGCTGAGGTGAAATATGTGGGGGGGTCAAACTGAGGGGATGCTTACACTGCCACTGCACATCTGATCATAGAGCTTGCAGGTTTTGTTCCCCTTCTAATTCAACACAAGCTGCCCCTCTTTTTTTTTTTTTATGTATATATATATTTTTAAATCTTTTTTGTATCCTTTTTTTTTGGTATCTATTTTTTTATCTTTTGGCATCTTTTTTTATTTTTTGGGTATCTTTTGGTTAACTTTTGGGTATCTCTCTTTATCTCTCTTTCTCCTCATGTTTCACTGGCATAAATAAAAACCAAATGCAATGGACTAGTGAGCAGGACAAGCAGAAAATCCAAGTACCATGGACCAGGCTAATGGCACTGTGCAGGCTGAACAAACTGTGCAGGGCCATGTGCCTATGAACAGAGCTCTTGGGGATGATCTTATGTTTCCAGCCCTGTCCTAACACAGCTACCTGGCCTCCAGATGGGAGATAGCTTATTTTTGGCCAGCTCAAGCAGACATAAAGGAATTTGGCTCATACATGTCACTGGTTTTGACGGGTGGGGTTTCTTATCTCTCTCAAACAAGGAATATACTGCTGTTCCAAGTAGGATTTATTCTGTATTTAATAGGCACAAGCTGCGTGGTGGAACAGGCAGTAAACACTGAGCAGTGCTTAGCATTTAGGGCAACAGATCAGGAGGGTGTCCATGGGGGTTGTGCTTTTACAGTGTCACAGCTATGTTGGTCAGGGAAGCAGTTGGATTTTTAATTCACATAGTACCTTTGCGTGCACAGTGATGTAAAAATGCATTTGGCTGTTTGCCTTTGATTTCACAAGGACCACACTTTCACTCATAATTTCACTTGAAAGAGTAGTATTATTCTGCTCTGGTAGAATGCTGGATCCTATTTAACTTTCAGACCTTGTCTTAAGCTGCCACAATTTCATGAATATACTGGTGCCATCTGAATGCTCACGAATAAGGGATAACATGACTATGCATAGCAGACAAGTCAAAAACCTGGAGCTTTTGCTTATGATATTTTTTTTGGTTATTATTTTTGCACCCTGCCAGCTGTTGATCTTGCTAATGTGCTGCTTAGCAGCCAGGCTTTATTCCCTCTAATGAACTGTGGAAGAAATCACAAGCCAGTGGCTGGTTGAAAAGCAAATAGTGATGGTCCATGAAGAAGAAGTGCCCTAGACCAACAGAACTGGAGAACTAGCAGTACTGCTGTCAAAGATGATGGAGAGAAAAAGGTGCTAGAAGAGTCTTGTTTCACCCTGGGTGCACTTATCACTCTTGGAGACGTGCTGAAGTTAAATCTTAAGAGTTATTGCACCTATTGTGGGACTTACAAGTATTTGTGGCCTGATGAAATATACCACTCTTCACCCAGAAAAACTTGTGTCCCTTTAGAGGTCACCTACTTCACATGACAGCTCATGGGCACAAGAAGACACTCTCCCCACCCTCTTGTTGATGTTCCTCACCAATGAGTTTGGTTAATGCAGCTTCAAGTGCAGGGAAGGAGTGTCAAGTTTGGGAACCACATCACTCATATCTTGCAGCAGGGGCAGTGTCACCTGTGTGCAAACCTTCTGTGAAGGGGCTTGTGAATGGCCAACGTGGGTCCATCCCATCTGCTGCAGGGACTGCTCATGGAGAAGGGAGGGCTGGGGACATATAGGATGTTGTCTTTTCCTCTGGTAGGGAGCTCCAGCTCTGCAGCAGCAAGCACTTGGCTGCCAGCAGCCTGGCTCATTCTCATGCAAGAGCTGAACCAGGGTTGCTGTCAACTCCCCCCGACTGCAGGGGCTGCAGGAAGAGATGCTGCTTCCCCTGAAGCCCCTTCTCAAACACATTAGCCCTTTGCTTTGTGGAGCCAGCTCTCTCCATCCTCTGTCTCTTGCTTTTTTCTTTTGTTGGCTTTGGGATTTCTCACAGACCCTCTGCTCCCCCTTCCCAGCACCTCTTGGTTATTAAAATGCAGCTCAGGATAGTTCACTTTGCCTGGTACATTATCATTCCTCGTTAGAGACCCCTCCAGGGCCTGTGATATGCCTGCACTGACTTTATAATTACAAAGTCAATTTCTAAACAGACATTTGCAAATAAGTCAATTTAAATACCGAGATTTGCAAACAATAATTAAGCAGTAGCTTCTTTTTTAATATCTATATATATAATTAATGCCCATGGGCTTTTCATTTTACCTCGCGACTGTGTAGCTTGCAATATTTTGTTGAACTAAAGCACCGTCAGAAAGCAAATCAAATCACTGATGAGTTTTAAAGCTATTTAAGGAAATGCCCTACCTATCCCCCACCTCATCCCACCCCAGCTCCACGACCCATTTCTTATGCAGTCCCCCCAGCAGCTGTAGGGCAGTAGCATCAGGTGCCTCATGTGAGAGCATCTGGGCTGAGGAGCTTTCCCTTGGAGCAGGAGGACGTTGACCCGAGCTGCCAAAAACTACCAAAAATCACAACAGACTGGGGAAGACTGCATTAAGAAAGCTGAGCAATAAAAGCCATCTGCAAGCACACGAAAAAAATGCATTCTAGGGGAGGAGCTGAATGTAGTTTACTGGAGGTTTCCCCCAAGGCTGTGGAGTGAGAGGGGTCATGCTGCAGGCTGAGTGCTAAGAGAGGAACAAATGAGCCTCATCCCAGGATTGGTTTTCATGTCTTGGTTTTCCTGCCTTTCTTCCAGTCCTCACAGCTGGAGATTTCTTTGCTTGGTCTTTTCTCCAGCCCACTTTTCCCTGCACTGTAGCTTCATTTCTGGCTCAGGGCTCACTGACACCCTGATGCTCTTTCCTAGCAGGGGGTGCCCTGACTTGGTGTCGTGTGCTGGGGTGAGGTTTGCTTCTCTTAAAAACTCTTCTGCTTAGCAAGAGCAGCTGTCTGCAGAGAAAGAGTCAGTGTGGCACAAACATGCCTGACCTGCAGCGTGCTTCAGCCTTAACATTGCACACACTGGTGTATCAAATTTTAAAAATTGTGTATTAAACCCAAACATTTGGGAAATAAACCCAAAATTCATAAATTCTGAATTTCAACTTCTAGTCTTAGGAGATATTTGATATTCACATTACACGTGCACATGTATATATTTGGTCTAAGCAGAGGCTATGAGGAGGAACCACAGCCTGGTGGTTTTCTGCCCTCTCCAAGTTGTCTCAACAGGCCATAGGTGTGTGCCCGGAGCACTGTGCCTCCCTGAGGGTTTTTTTGGAAAACAGTAAATCTCCACAGGGCCTTGCCTAGAAAGCAGTGAGAAAAGGCTGAGAGCAAACTCTTTGCATCTGTGTCACAGTGCATTAAAGATGGATTGTTTCCTGGTTTGCACTTGTGCTTGGTAATTTCAAAAGGCTTACTCATTATTTTTATGTTGGTTCCACATTTTTGAGCGTGCTCGCTTCTTAGCTCATCAAACTTTAGCCAGCTAGGGCCAAAAATATCCCTGGCATAATCAGTTCATTCATCCAAGCCCAAAACTTTCATTTCCCAATTCAAATAGACATTCATGATCAGCAGATTTGAAGGGAACATGGTCCTCGGTGTCATTTTGGTGACATTGCTGAAAGGAGGCTTTCTTGCACTCTGGCACTCTGCATCCAATTACTATAAATACGAGCAACAATTACACATCCCTTCTTTTCCCTTTTTATGGGTGTGCGAGGACAATAACTTAAAGAGCTTGCTGCTATTCAGCACAAAAACAAGTAAGAGAACAACTCTGGCTGTGATGCATTTCACCAGCAGAACTTAGACATGCCACTGTTATATTGTTCTAAATATCTATCACTTGACAATGCTGGTGCTTTTCAACACAGGAAGGAGTATTAAAAAGAAAAGCAAAAGAACCCAAACCCTGACTCGTGGTTGCTACAGCAATTAAGAGTGGGCGTCCTTCTTCAGGAGCCAGAGATGCTGATGCAGCTAAAACAAATGTTTGTGTATGGCCGTGGCAGGGACGGTGACAGATTAGGCAGTGCTGGCCTTGAGCCTCAGTGTAATCCAATTCTAAATAAATCATAAATCTCAGTGCAGACTGGCAAGCTGCAGGGAATACCAATGCAAGGAGGGTGGCAGCAGGGGTGGTTTCAGGCTGTTTTAAGAGGTGAAGATGTGGAGGGTGGAATAGTGGGATGGCTGTAAAAAGCCAGATGGAGAAGTTTGTGAGCTGGATTTGTTGGTGAAGGACACAGCTTGTCCACAGCCACAAGCTCTCACTGTTCCCCCATAGGATTCTCTCCTACTGAAGCCTTCACATCCTCTAAGCACCAGAGTCCTCTTCATTTCAGGGCTGAATATAAGCATTAAAGCAGAAGGAAGGTGAGGAGATGGTGAGGGGAGTTCAAAGCTGCCTTCCAGCACTGGACATAGCCTGTGTAATCCATCACTTTCCACCTTAGCCCCGTCTACCCCGTTACCCTGTTACCAGAAGGACTGTGAATCCTCTGGTTCCAGGCCCTAATGAACCACCCCAAGATTCCCACAGGAGCTCATCATACAATGCAGGGCAGGACCACACACTCTGCGGCTACTTTGGGGCTGAAACAAAACCTCTGCCCTGTGAAAAATAAAACAAACAGAAGATTAACAGTGATCTGGTGTCTTCTAGCTTCCCCAACACACGGATTCAGCCTTGATATGGAGTGAAAAATGAAAATGAGGACAGCTCAGTCAACAGCATGTCTCAGAAATTAATGAACCCCTTTGCCTCCAACACCTGATAATTACATCTTTCAATTAAATGAACTCTCTCTCTGTCCAAGTTCTTATAAATTAACTCCAAGTGATGCATCTTTGCAGGCTGCCAAATCTTCCTCATGCCAGAATCCATGCAAGCTTCTAGCCCCTTGTAGTGGTGGAGAGTCTGAGACCCAGATACAAAGCAAGGATCCAGTCTTGGTGGGGTGGCAGCCTAAATCCTTTTTTATTGGCATGAGCAGACTCCATGGCTCTGAGTTCAGAACCTCATCTCCTCACAAAATGCAGCAGAGCAGAAGACCTTACAAGATCACAGGCAGCCAGCTGCCAGTATGGGAATGATGCACAGAGATAGTTGTGCATCGTTCCTCTTTTCTTGGGCTTCTCACTGCAAATTATGGGGCTCCTCTGACTCCAGTCACAGCTTTCATGTGAGAGCCTTCAGCAAGGTGGTGGAGTGATGGATTTTGCTTTCTGGGGGGATCCACATCATTAGAGACACTGTCACTATGTTAAGGCCTATTACCGTATTTTGCATTTAAAAATTTACAGTTTGGGTACAGAGGTGCACTGAGTTATGTGTTCCATTTCTTGATGAGATCATGTGGCCTTAGAGATAGGGAAGACAGATGAGTTTCTGTCTCCTCCTCCACTCAAATGTATCTTATGATATTTCTAAGGCTCCCAGTACTACCCTGTTTCACTGCCTTTAGCCTGGAGAAAATCCAGGCATAAAATGGGGGGTTCCTGGTCCACTCCAGTTCAATCCCGTTTGTTGCATGTGCTCTTTGTGAAATCTACTTCAGATTTCTCTAACTCTGAACAGTGGGGAGCACCCTTGCTCACATCAAGACATGAGCTTGGGGTTGTTTTTAGCTGGTGATTTAGGCTCTGCTAGAAAATACCCAAGAGGATGGTGTATATGCTGAGATGGACCCTTTGCTGTTAAGGGACAGACTGGAGAGAGGTTTCTATCACTGAGCTCTGCCTAGATATAGGTGAGGCTTTCCCAGCCCCTTCTCAGTGGCTTGACCCATGTGTTTGAACTTCATCCAAACCATATTTCATAGCTGGCAGCTCTGAAACACTCCAGACAAGCCATTACTTGTAGCCTACAACTTACATTTCTTGGGATGTGTCCCGAAGAGGACTTTGCACCAAAGTAAAGGCAGAGATTGGCACAGATTGCCTCTTCCTGGCAGACTGGAGGGAGAATATGGGTAGAGGGACAGGGGGAAAGCCTGTCATGGGGACAGGGCTGAACATGGAAGTGGCAGCCAGTGGTTGAGATCTAACAGAAGGTGGCAAAGGGGTGCAGTGATTAGCCTCTGGCAGCAGCTCAGTGGCCTGAGCTAAATGGTGGGGTCAGCTCCTCAGGCAGTCTCCTCTGGGTTCCTACTGGACTCTTACTTCTATAGCAAAGCCAGTAGTACATTTTGTGCTAATTGGTGTCCTCATTAGCAGCTGAACAGGCCCCAAGATAGAACTCTTTTCCTTAAAGGTGAACGCTCCAATTAAGGGTTGGCAGGCAGTTGGGGTAAGATGTTTGCTCCCTGCTTGGAGGAGATGTAGGAATTTAAAGGTTAGAGCTCGGAAACTTTCCACATATTCTCTTAAAAAAGCATCCTTTGGTTGGGGTACAATTGTGCAGGGAGAAAATCAGAGGATGTGTTTGATACAGAAAAGTGTCTTTAATATGTCTTCCTGAGCCTCGTGCACCTTTTGGCTGTGCTTAGTTTTTCCTGGCTGTTTTAGGTTTCTTTCTTTCATACATCCCATGAAATTGCACTTTTTTTTTTTTTTTTTTTTCCTTCTCAAGTAAAACAGACAAAAGGGCTGTCACAAGCTGCTAGAATGGAAATTAATTTTAAAAGCATCATCATTTATCACTTTTATAGTAAAAAATGAGAAACTACTGAGATTAGAGCAATTGTGGCAGAAACTTCCTGTATAAGAATTATCAGAAGGTACTTGCAAAAGGTTAATGACATCAAAGTGTTCAAAGAAATTCCAGGAAAAAAACCAAACCAAATTGAAAAAAAAAACAAAACAGGACTCTACTGTAAGACCAGGAGTTTTTCCTTTTGGTGTGGATTTGTATCTCACATTTTGAACGACCCAAAAGTTGGGCATTGAGAGTATGATGGTTATCTGACCTCCAGTTGTAGCCAACTCTGAGCCATGGGTATGTTGAGAGGGTAACTCTGCTGTGGTGTCTGAGATAGATGGGATGGGTAGTTCCTCCCATGAGAGCTCAAAGAGCTGCTCCTACAGAAATGCTTTGATTCACAAGACATCAAGAGTGGTAGTAATAACATTTATTTACTTGGTTATCTCTGATTCAAACAGAGATCACCACAAGAGCAATGAGGGTCCAACTTAGCAAGTGTTGAAAAACCATCTCAAGGGCTCCAGCTGGGGATGGTTTGAATGAGAGAACCATCAAGTGGGGAGGGCAAACACCCACCAGCATACCTGCACCATCTGCAGGGATCAGGAGCAGCCCATGGGTCACTTTGTTCTGCAAGAAGCAGCCACCCACAGAGATGATGCTGTGAGCTGGGGATTTATCTTTGGCTGAGGCAGGAGCTTCATTTCCTATGTCTGATCTAGACTGCTACTCCAGAGGAGCTCATTAAATCCAACAGAACAGATCTTCTACTTACTTCCTTACTTTTTTCCCCCTGTGTGGAATGAGTTAAAGGTCTCTCATTCCTCTTCCATTCTTTCTATTAGAATCTTATCTCATTCCAGTCCTCCCCCTCCTCTCACACACTCCTCCTTTCCTCACAGACATCTACTTGCTCCCTCCAGGAAGCCAGCTAATTATTTTCTGAATGCCCCCAGTGTTATTTTGCCTTGAGAACCTCTCCTGCTGGGACTTCTCACATGCTTATGATTCTCTGTGTGACAAAAGGTTTCTCAGTTTAGCTCTGAATGGGTATTTCTTTAATTTCTACATTTAGTCCTTTTGCCTCATCATCTGCACTTGGGCTGAGAATAGAAACTTCACTTGACATTATCTGAACCATTATCAATTAAATCCCCTGTTAACTGCCCTTTTTTCTCACTAAGATGTGTAAGTTTTTGGGCTTCTCTTCCTTCATTTCTGCTTACCTTTCATTTGTAGCTAAAGCCCTGTGCCCTTCTGCATTTACTTACCAAACACAAAACTTTTTGCCGGTGTGTTTTGTTTTGATTTTTTTTTTTTTTGTTCTGTTTGGTTTTTTGGTTTATTTGGTTCTTAGTTTTTTTGGGTTTTTTGTTTGTTTGCTTAATGCCACTGCACTGGCAAGACAGGAACCTAGAATCTCTGTTTCAGTTCACACCTGCAAGTCAGTGCACTCTCTTTGAACCTGGGCAGAAATTAGGAGGTTTTTTGTCTCCAGGTTTTTCAGCTGCAGACTGGGCTGTTGCTGAGTCACCAGCAGAGGTCAACACATGAGTCTGGACTTTGTGGCTTTGGGTTATCTAGAGGCACACTGGGTGTACAGTCTGTAAAGAGACAAACAAAACCAGAATAGCTGAGCTCCTTTGCACAGAGAAACCACAACAGGGACTTCTTCCAGCACTGGAGCAGTTTTGGACCCAGACTCATAAATGATAGGTAACTCATGGTGGTTTTACCCAAATATTTTCAGTGTTACACATATTCCCTGGGATGCAGTGGCTGCATCTAGAGGGTATGCAAAGACAACAAAGAAAAGTTTCTATTCCATATCCAGCAGCTGCCTGTCCACTGCACTAAGGATACTCCTCTCTGCTCCTAGCACAGAGTAAGAGAGGTGTAATCCTCTCAGCAAGACTGAATTCTAGTGAGGAGGAACCCTTTGAGAGGTCATCACCCATGCACTGGTCAGCCAGTCCTGGCAGCTGCAGCTCCCACAGAACACATCCCAGCTTCCAGCAAAGGCATCAAGCTCCCAGGAAAAAGCTGGTGTGGGTGCAGAAATGCCAGAGGTAATACAGAGTGGGGGATTAGGATCTGAAATGTCTCCAGCAAGATGTCTCTAGGGGGTAAAGCAGTGACACTACATGGAAACTGGAATTTGTTGGTTCTTATGAAGCAATTTTTCTCTTCTGTTGCTTTCTTAGGATTTTTTTTTTCCCCCACTAGAACAGAACTCATTCAGAATTACAGTCCTAAGAGTAAAAGGCATACAGGTCACATCCTTTTGACCCCCACATCCTTGTCACATGCTGGACACATGCCAAGTTAAATGCATAAATTACTGGGACTTAATCTAATCATAATAATTCTGCAGCAGTTCATAAACTATCTAGCAAACGGAGAGGGGCTAAAAAGCACCAGGAATTTATGACTTGGCACATATTTTAATATCAATCACCCCTAGCTATGCAGAACCAAAAGACTGGAGGAAGTGCAGGTAAGAAGCTGTAACCCAAACCTGCAGCTCTCTAGAAGGTCATCTTTTGGAGATGGCACAAAAAGAAACATTAATTGGTTGCTGTTTCACCTCTTTTCTTTTTTGGATCAGATGTTAATTCCAGGCCTGTGGCCATGTCTTAACCACTTTTATTGGGCTATTTCAAAACTAAGTCCCAATGAACCTTTTTGTCATTCAAGCAATGAAAGAGACTGCCTCCCAGCTCTGCAAAGGCTGCTCAACCTACCCTCAGAGCACCCTGAAATCTATCAGTGCTAATTACAGCCTACTTAAAGGCTCCCAGGCTGCCATTACTGGTTTGAAATGCAGAGAGGCATTTGAAAGCCCTTGTGTTTGTCTCCTAATAGGAGAAAAAGCAAACACCAAGCCCTGCTGTGACCTCCATTTACGAGACTCATTTGCTGTACTGAAGGCATCAACTTCTTGGGAATCAAATGGACAAATTAATTTGGAACTTCTACTGGTTAAGATGGACTTCTCACTGGGCCAGGGCTCCTGCCTGCCTGCACTAGTGTTTCCTTAATTTTTGCATCTGTGGAGTTTCTTCAGGGAGGTTGGGTTGATGAGTTTGCTACAAGGAAAGGACCTGGGAGCAGGAAGGCAGCACCCTCCAGGCAGCCCCCAAGCTGCCCCTGCTCTCCAGTACTAGATGAGCACCAGCTGTCATGTAACTAAAAGCCACAACACTATTTTTAACAATTATTAACTGATTTCTTAAAATAAAGGCAGAATCCTGTGCTCTGACCTGTTATTACAGTCTTTTTCACCATGATATGAAAGCTTTGTCCAGTGATGCACCCCATGTCTCTTTCCATGGTCTGTGCTCACCTTCACAAAAACAGCTTTGTCACTCTCTTTGGGAACGTACAGGTCTTTAATTTATCCTTGTTCTTGGCTGCATAGGACTCCAAAACCATCTGCCTGTTTTCAGTCAAGTCTACCTGAATTCCCTGCCCAGTGGACATGAAGCCACCTGAGGTTCCTTTCCTCTCAAAGTTCAGCCCCTTCATAATTTCTCACCATGTAGGCCATCTATTGGAAGATGGTGGTGGAGAAATGGGAGCCTCTGCACACAAAAATGACAGCACCTTGCCCAGGAATAACATCCTGTTTAATTTGTCACTTGTGGTATCTTTTAGTCCTTATGAGAGAAATAGCAGAGAAATACTTCCTCTTCCCCATTGCCATCATTCTTTTCTCAGCGTTTCTCTCCTAATTTTCTGAGTGCCTGTCTCATCATGACATATTTATATTTTCCATTCCGCTGGCATACAGTTCTATGAGCCTTCCCCAGTGTTTCAGAGGGAATCTGAGTTTTTTGAACCCTTCTCTTCTCTTGTGGGTCTGTGGCTGAGTTCCAACATTGGAGTCCAGGAGGTACCCCCTGTTCTCTGGGACCTCTCTCCTTTCCCTTGAGGACCCACTATTCATTCAAGGCAGTGCCACTGGGGAGAAGCAGTGAAGATATTCAACCATTCAAGTGCAGAACAACATTTCTCCTTGCTTACCAGAAAGAGGAGAAGCTGGTGGCTGGACAACCCCATGTCTACTGGAGCAGCATGTGCACATTTAGCTGTAGCAAAGGCAGCCTAATACAGCCATACCTTACCTGGAGAGGAAAACAAGATTTGTCAAGAGAAGCCAAAAGCTGAAAGATAAATACAGGGACCTTCTCCTCCAGGTAGTACAGCACTCTCCTGCTGCATACCTGGACAGAAGAGCAAGAAGCCCATGAGGGACCTTTTCATTTTCATTTTCTGACTGGGGAAGAGCAGGGTTTGCACCAACAAGAGGATCATATCTCGGTCCTATCAGACTGGTCACAGAGGACCAGACTGGTGATGTGAAGAAGGCGAGGTCACTATCAGACTGCTTGTAGACCCCTCTCTGAGGTCCTGTTTTTCAGCTGTTAACAGAAGCCACCTGGAAGGTGGCAATGTTGTTTCCAAGGACAGAAAGAGTCAGGTTTTTGGAGAACATTCTGGCCACAGAGAAAGCTGATGAGGTGAGCTGATTTCATAGCTGTGAATAACATCTCTGGAGATACTCCTAGATGCTTTCCATAAACCCTGCTGCAGTGGCAGCCAGTTTAGGAGGCCCAGGTCCCTCACTATGTCTGTTCCCAGCCTAAACCCAGAGGACAAACCAAACCTTGGGGTCTCCCATACTCTTCCAGCCCCCTCTCAGTGCACAAGCAGGATCATTGTGGCTGCACCTCAATGCTAGGATCCATAGCACCAAAAGGTGAATTCTGTTGGGAAACAAAATGAATTATTACACAGACCCCAAAGTGCCTCTCACAAGCTGTCGCCTTCTACACTGAGACCTGGACTGAGCCAGGAGAGAGCATGAGGAAAGCAGATGGCAGCCTGGCAGAATGATTAAAGCCCCAGATATCTGTTTTAATGAATTGCCCACCCAGCAAATTAAATATTGCAATAGTCAGTCCTATTCTATGCTGTCAGTAATCTCAGCCTTATTTACAACATCGGGAAGATGCTGTGCTCTTCCCTTCACTGCACACAGTCAGTGCAGGCTGAATTAGAAGTTGGGATGGAAAAGAGATCAGTGGATTTTGTCTGTTACCCCAAGTAGGATCACTGGGTACCACAGCTCAGGTAGCCCACCTTTCGGGAAGATTCAGTGAAGGAAAAAAGCAAGGGCTGGAGATATTTTTGTGTCCTGTGCAGATTTAGACCAGAAGACAAGTGCCATTTTAATTTGCTTTTCTCTGTTCTTGTAGCTCTCTTGATCCCCTCTCCCCTTTCATCCCATGGAGGTGTCCCCAGCTAACCCTGGCTGGGTGAGAGCTGCTGGGGAAGTGTAAAATCAAAACCTTTCTGTGGCATCCCTCTTCTCTCTCCTCTGCTCTTTACTGGGATATTGGCAGAGGAGGTGACTTGGATTCTCTGTGTTAGCAGGACTCCTGTCAGTATCTTTTACATAGTTAGACAGGCTTAACAAGAACAACAGGAGCTGTGTGAGTGGTGGTGCCAAACCCCACTACATTCATCACCCGTATGGTGGAGGCTTCCCTGGAGCTGCGGGGCTTTCTCTGCCTCACTTTTACTTCTCTTAAGACTTCCCCATTTCAGGGCTGGCATCCATCTTTTCCCCATCCCTTGCAGGGTGCTAGGGAGATGAATGTGCTGCTGTCATCAGGAGGTGAGCAAGTCCTCCCTGTGCTCTGCTTCTCTTGAGCTGGGCTGAAGGAAGGTTCCTGCTGCCCCAACCCAGCAGAGGTGCAGCTGGAGTAGGGGTTGGTAGAGCAGGACACACTCCCAGGGAGAGTTCTTGCAGAAGAGGGACACATTTTCCTGAACAGGACCCTGGAGTCTGTGGGTTAAGTCTTGGTTTCTTGGATGACTACTTTGGTGTCTTGTCTGAGCACAGTTTGCCGTAGTGCAATGAGTTTTGAAGGTATTGCTGATCCTGAAATATGGGGAAAGACCTTACCATAGGGCATCTTCTTAGCAGAACTTAAGTGTCTAAAAACTGCGGTCCCTGTGACTGGAATGAAAAATAAAATCAGGATTTTCATTCAGGATTTCCTAGAGATAAGTATGTGCTGTGATCTGAACAGTTCATAGGGAGAGAGTGCAGTCTGCCTGGAGTGCCTTGGATTTATTGCACATGCAGGGGGACAAGAACATCAGTCCAGGTCTCTGGGAGAGTCCAGTGAGCACATTGGAGTTCCCAGCAGACCCCCAGATCCATCAGGGCTACAGCATCTCTTCCACTGAGCATTATTTTTAGATTATTTTTAGAACCGACATTCCCAAGTAAACATTTGTCAAATCCAGTGCTTTTCTTCCCAAACTCCAGGTGCCAACAAAAACGCTGGGAGGTTTTTTGGCTGGGAGCAAACATGGGAAGCTCAGCTGATTGTTTTGAGGCCAACTGTGCTGGTTTTCCATTCACACAATCCTGCTGAGCATGGGGAGAGCAATTGGATCCAGGAGGAACCAGCGCTTGGGTCCCTTCCCTGCACCTCAGCTGCATGTCTAGGGAAAGCTTAGGAAAGTTTCCATGCTGTGGTTATTTATATTTGCCACCCCTGGGCTCTGAACTTTTCTGTGTGTTGGTAATAACATCCCATTACTAAACTGTAATTTATGTGTGCATCATTTGCATTATTGAACAGCTGTTAGCCTCTCTAAACGGCCTGCCTGCCATATTGCACGGATAATAATATCTAATCCATATTAATTATAAATACACAAATCGTCTTCTAAATAAGGCAAAGTTTTGTGAGTAAGACAAACCAAGAAGTGCCAAAACCCCTTGGTGTTACATCTGACACCTCATCCTCTGCCTGTCAGGTCAGGAATGAAGAAGAGCCCCACAGCACTAGTTAAAGGTGGCATCTGAGCTTTCCTAGCCTGCAGCCACTGCCATAAACCCTCTGGCTATGATTTCATCACTTCTCACAAGCTAAACTGCACTGGGGCACTGAGAAACCTCGATGGAAAAACTGCTGAAGGAAGTGGGGCTGGAATTCTTATTCACTACCTGGTGTTTGTCAGCAGCTGATCTACGCTGGACTAACCCCACCTGGTGGTGTTGATGAGATCTGGCTGACCTGCTTGTGAAGAAAACATTGATTTCCACCCGGTTTTGATTTGAAGCCCCCTAAAGCTTTGCCTGCTGGAGGTGGAAGCCTAAAATAAACCCATGCAGCTGGCTCCCTTTCCTCTCTTGGCTTGCTTGGACTTCTCAGAAAAAAACTGTGGATGCCTCAGCATCACTGACCCAGGTAAAAATTTCGGGTATAAAAAGCAACATCCATTGGCTATCCTCATGTGCTCACTGATTCTCTTCCACCTTCTTATTGAGGAATTAGGTGCTGCTCCTATTCTTTTCCATTTCCATTGCTCTCTCCTCCCCAGCCTCCCCATCCCAGGCTCAGAGGGGTTTGGGTTGCAGTGCCACCTAACAGAGCTGCCCCCAACCACCCAGGGCTCTTTCCAGAGGTAGCTGCATTTCCATATGATGGCTGAACACTCTGGAGGGCAATTTCTGCTCTTTGGGGACAGCAAACAAGTGGGACAGTGTATGAAAAGCAAAGGAACATAAATGGCAAATTTCTCACCTTTTTTCCTGCAGAGTTACAAAGATAATATGCAAGATTTTGTACCACTTCCCTACCAGGCATATTAGCAAAAATGCCAGTGAGATTTTATCTGTGTATAAACCAGTATACTTGTAGAGTATCCAGCACAAATGGGGCTGTGATTGGCAAAAAAACTTCATCACAATAATTCTAAAGCTGGGGAAAGCTAGGGTTTTTTTTCCTCTGATGCCTAAAAATGACCATCTTTGCCCTTACCCCTGCAAATTATGATGTCTTTTTCTTAACAGCATTGATTTCCTTTAACATAAAAAAAAAAAGATGAAGAAGAGTAATTTCTGGAGAGCCAAGCTACTGAAAGACCCTAATTGTTTGTCATACAGGTGATCACAAGACTTTGGGAACATTCTTACAGATTACATCTTTCATTATAGATGCCCCTTCTTATAGATTTCAAAAGGCAGATTATCAAGCAGAAAGCAACCATCAGAGATACTTAAAAAGTGGTTAATACGTAGTTCAGCTGAGATTAGTACCAAAGAACCCAAAACCAATGGATTGTCTGTTTATAGACATACTAGCAGTATAATGCAACCTTAATTTCTAAAAAATTCATGAGGAAATGCAATAATAATTGCAGATTGCCTCTGCAATTGTCAGAAACTCTGGTTTCTCAACTCTTGAGATTTAAACTTCTCTCACGAAAATTTTTAGTTAATACATGCCAATTCTTCCCTCACCCCACGCACACGTTTAAGGCATAAGGCATAGAATTCCTTTGGGAATGAGCTATCACAGAGAGAGGTGGTATCAGTGCTTCTAAGGCTCCATCCTGTAATCAGATCCACACATGTGACTGTTCTTTGCCTCTCCTTCCCTCCCACTCATACCAAAAACACCGATGTGGAAGCTCAGCAGAGCCATCCCTGCTGTTCCTGGTTGGATTTAATTCCTCTCCCAGGGAGCCCTGAGCCTGGATTAGTTTTTGGAAGGGAACACAGCAGTGATGCTGCAGGAAAGCTATGGAGCAAGTTCTGGATGAATTAGCTTTGAGGGTAATTTGTAAAGGGGACTTTGAAAATTAGATCAGGAGGATCACAAAGAAATAGGTAGGAGTGATCAGGCTTACCTTGTGAAAAAGAGAAGGCAAATAAAAACTCCACTGCTTGTTCCTGTGGTGCATGTGCAATAATTGATCCTTGGTGAACAGGGAGCACTCACCCTAAACCAGCCTTCACGATGGCCCTGCTTCTCTCAGAGCTCTGGGCATGGCTAGAGAGAAAGTGCCAAAATCAGATGGGATGGCAACTGGGTTTGGTGCTGTGTTTTATTCCTTATGAAGGAGTCTGGCTCCTATCTGCCTTGTCTGGGGGCCAGTAGAGGGAGACAAGGCTTCAGCAGTGTGTGTTTTCTCCTCTCCAAGAACTTCTCAGGTTCTTTTTTTTTTTTTTTTTTTTTTTTTTTTTTTTCTTTTCTTTTTTTTTTCTTCTTCTTCTTTTCCTTTTTTCTATTCTGCGTTATTATTATTTGGGTTGAAATATTGTTTTTATGAAAAATAGCGATGAATGACCCTCACCTTGCTGTTACAGAGTAGATTAGATTAAAAACGGTGCAGGGAGATTTGGCTGAGTGAACACATGGCAACAATCCTCCAGTGGCAGTAATAGAGGGAACAAATTGGCTCAGGTAGGGGCTGTGAAGGCTGCAGAGTGTGTGCTTCCCTCTAGGAGAAAGCCTCTTCATCACTCCTTGCAGCCCTGCATTCGTATAGGGATACAGAAAACCCAAAAGACTGGATTAGATGGTGGATAGAAGGCATCAAGTTTCTAATGATCTGGGGTAAAATGCAAGTTGGATCCCTAAAACACCAGTTTTTTCCTGGTTGTCAGCAGCCACAACACAGAGTAAGAATTGGGGTGCTGTGAAGGGGCAAAATCCTGTAACAAAATTGCCAGGAGTTGGGCAATAAGAACTAAGCCTGGGGAGGGATGGGATGTCCTGGGCTGGTTCCAGTCCAAAGTTTTTTTTATATTTTCTGTGCTCCTAAAGCAGTGGAGGGTGGTGTGTGGGAGAGAAATGCAGAGCACTGAGTGCATGGGTGTTGCAGAGCTTTTGCAAGGTGCCCTGGGGACTGAGGGGCTTTTCTGCAAGGACAGAGGCAGTGCTGAGAGCAGCCAGTCCCCTGCATGCAGCCTGGAACTGGGACCTGCAGAGAGAGGGGGCTTCACAGAACCCCTGAGGGCTTTCTGCATATGTGTGGGCTTGCAGAGATGGTTGTCAGTGCCCAAAAGAGTGTTTTCTGAGTGTTGGTCAGGGTGGCCATGAGCAGCTGTAAGTCATGTGAGATGTGCACCCTCTACATGCCCCTGCACACATCACCCTCCTGTATCTTCAGATGAAATGCTTCAAGAGTGTATGACAGAGGCATCCCCTGGCAGCTGTGTATGTGTCTGTCTGTCCGTGGGAAATCCCTTTGAGCTTCTGTTAATTTGTGTGAGCTGAGAAGTAGCAGCTTTCAGATTGGGTATCATGTGGGGTTTGACTGTGTTGCCTACGAGTCCTCAGCAGAAATTTGAGCAGATAAGGCTGGGTAGCAGTTGGGAGTCCAACACAGCCAGGGACAACAAAGGATGAAAGGCACCGAGCAAATGAAACAAACTTTTTGAAGACCTTGCAGAACCAGCCCTTCACTCTATTTAGTGAAGCTCATGACTCCATCACAACAAAACCATCGTCACTGGAGGGAAAAGAGAAGTTGCCTGGATGAAAATAATTCAGAGAACAGCATAGAGGAATAAGTTAAAGTGCAAATGCAGGATGGAGAGGACAACATTTTAAAGGCTCTCTGAGCCTGTCACTTCTCCAGCTAAAATCAGCCCAAATTCTCTCATCTCCTTGGATGTGCAATGCCTGGCTGGCTGGGCACAGAGAAGCTGGTCCAAGGGGCCACAGCCTAACTCTGTCCTGTGCCTCTGTGAGTGACAGGGCCAGGGTTTTCCTGCAGCTCAGAGGTTTTACATTTGTGTATCTGCAACTTTTGAGGATGTTGCCCTCCCTTCTAGAAAGGCAGCCAGCAGAGACAGGGATACTTGAGAGATACAGGGATACTTACTGCCAGGAATATACTTCAGCTATAAGCAGAAGGAGAAAATCCAGCATTCGTTTGGCTGCTTTTAAAGTTGCAAATTTTATGAGATGAACCTGGGCAAGTGCCTATTTCATCTTTATCTCTTCTTCAGGGATGTTTGCATGGCAGCCTGAGGGCTTCTGCTACCTGAGAACATTGCATTATCAATTACCCTAATTAGAGGTTGGCACCTGCCTGGTACCAAGTATTTTTCATTCATTTTTAACTGTTTTCTTGCCAAGCCCTATGTCCAGTGGTCACAGAATCTATCTTCTAAAACACAGCAAAACGAAAAGAGAGGGGAAAAAAAAAAGCAAGCAAAGTTAATGCCAGTTTGATGGGTGTCTGGTGACAGAGTCTGAAGGTTGCTCTCCATCAGTGCACACACAGTGAGGACCTGTGGACAGTATTAAGTACAAAGGCTGTGGTCAGGCTCTCACCTTGTGGATTTGATCACTTCTGTGCTGGGGTGCCATGCAGGGCTTTGGCAGCCTGATTCCTTCCAGCACATAGCATCTCACCTGCTCCATGCTGCCTTCAGTGTGCTACACAGCACAAACCAGCAGTAGCACAGAGAAGCAAGTAAGCATCAGCTTAGATTTGTTTTCCATAAGCTTGTAGACAACCAGCTTCAATCATGCCACTGTTTGCAGAGAGTTAAAACAAAAGGGGCAGCAACATTGTCAAAGGAAGCTAATTTCAAAATGGCTAATAATGGCAATGAGACTTTCAATTTATCTATCATCTCCTCACTAGCAGTTATCATTGTAGTATCTTGCCACCTCCCACACATTAATGGGTTTATCCATACAAGCCCACTGTGAATGGGAAGGATTCTCATCCCTCCTGACAGATGGGGAAGGGAGGTAAGATCCAACATAGCAAGCAGAGACAGGCAGGAAGGGAAGACCTGGGAGTCCTGCCTCAGCAGCACAGCTTGGAGTTTCCCCAGTGCTTTCCAGGTCAATGCTTTCTTATTCAACACACAACAGCTTTGCTGCCTCTCCTCAGCTGCAACCAGGAGTATGAAATTCACCCGTGATGAGCTTATCTCCATGCAGAGCCCGTAGGTGTTTGTGTTCAGGGGGATGTGGTTGGGAGTGTGTTTGCTTGTGTGTGTATGCATTTGGAGAGCTTGATGAAGATTACTCTGGAGCATTAGGTTGTTTTCTCTGCTCTAGATGGTAATCATATTTTCCATATTTTTGGAGGCCCCCCGACTGTTTACCCTGCCCCTCCTGGGGGTTATGATTTACTGACTGAGAAAACTGAACCAACCTGAGCAGGGCACAGGGAAGTGTGTGGAGCTGCTCCTCCAGCCCAGACTCCACGGGATGCTTCTCGGGAGAAATCAGGAGGTGGTTTGTTTTTTTGGTTTTTTTTTTTAACACCTCCTTGTGATATCCAGGGCCCACATATGTTGCAGAGCAAAGTGTAAACTTCAGCTCTAGCATTTGGGGAAGTTGCTTGTATTTGCCATGCTGCTGTTGTCTTGGGTAGACGTGATGCAGCCCTGGCAAGATATACAGACCTCTGAAAATATGTGTTCAGGAAGAGGTTTTTCCACAGAAGCTATAAAACATTCATAACACCTCCATTGTGCTGTAAATCCTTAGCTGGAGTTGATAACAGTGCATGAATTTTTAATGTAACATTTATAAATGGTTATTAAAACTATCCTTAAAGTAAAGTGTCAGTTTATTTTTAATTAACTGTTGGCTATTTAAGCTCCCAATGGCCCCAGGGCAGATCAACAGTCTAACAAGTTAATATTGCAGATTAACCCTTCGGTTGCTGCCTCTTTGCATAAGGAGGATGAAGGTGCATGTACAGGATCAACAACAAGTGGCTATTTCTCCCTCACTGAAGAACGATGTCACAATTTCACAGAACAGACTTTCACAGTGCTCACTTTAAGAAGTTTTAGAAGACGTGGAGGGATTTGTTTCCTGAATAATGAACAGATCCAGATAGACAACAGAGCTGGGTGACTTTTCTTGGGGGAAAAAAAAAAATAATAATTTTTTTTTTCATAGCACTAGTGAAAAGAAATCTCCATTGAAGTCCATGAGCTTGGATCAAATATTCCAAAGTGCACCAGCTGCAGTGTCAGGGAACCCACATGTGATGAGCAGCAGCACTATGAGATTTCTGAACCCATGTTCAGTTGCAAACGTTGCCAACTGACCGAGCAGTTTGAAAACTGGCATCATGAAACCTACAACTGTCTATTTAGCAAAGTGCTCTGCTCAGTAGGTTTCTTCAGTGAGCAGTGTGGAAAGTATGAGGAGGAAACTGATGTCAATTTTTAATGAATTCATCTTACCTATTTTTTAGCTGATCATTTTTTAAGGTTTCAAATTAAATTATTCTTCAGTGTCTGATGTACATTTTGTTTTTGTTGTTGTCAGTGAAATTAGTCCTTGGGGCAACAGATTTTACAGATATTATCTTTTCTGTAATTGTTGATATTATTCATGAAAAGACTTCTGTGGTTATTCTTTGAAAATGAAGGTCAAGCCACTGCAACCCCACAAAGCAGCTTCGTTTCAGTATTATTAGCCTCCAAAAAAAGGTTCTGTTTATAGGGGTGGGTTTTTTTACTTATATTACTATTTTTAGCTTAAATCTGCCACTCAGAGACATTCCTAGCGACAATATGAGCTAACACCAGAGGAAATTAATGTTTGGTTGGTGGGTGGTTCAGAATTGTTAAGTCCCAGAACATTTCTTTCTTTTTTTTTTTTTTTTTTTTTTTACTTGGCTCATTTATACCCAGGGCTCTTCAGGGCAAAGAGCCAAAGTCTTCCTCTAGATGGGAATTCATGAAGCTGAACTTTGCATTGCTGGTGTCTCCACAGGCCACAGCAAGAGGCTGGTGCTTCCAGACAGAGCTTCAGAGCTTGTTTCTCTAGGATTTATCAAGAAATGGTAAAATCTGGATGTCTCCTGGGTTAGGTCCCAGGAGCTGGAGGACACGGACCCCCTGCCTTAGCTGAGGTTCCAGTGCAGTGAAGCTGGGATCTCCCTTCATCCCCTGGTTTCTTTAGCAAAGCTCATTCTCCTAATCATTTTTCCAACTCTGTCTTCACCATCTATCACCACCAACTCATCCCTGCACGTGCCCTATATTTCCTGCAGATTGGAGGCTAAGTCTCCCTGGGCAAATAATTGTTATTTAAAGTTACGTTTTCTTTTCCTTCCGGATGTTTTTATTTGTTTGTGGGGTTTTTTTGTTTGGTTTTGTTTTGTTTTTTTGTTTTTTCTCTCTTGTCTCCTTCCTTTCCAAAGTGATCAGCCTCTGCTTTGAGAAAGGATGAACTTCAGACCTTTGGAGCATGCAAAACAACAAGGCATCAAGGCAGCAGAGTGACACAAGCAGCAATACCCTTTGGTAAATGCCGTTCAATGTAGCAAAGCTTCCCAGCGATTAAAAGAGTCTTGGAAATGTCATTGCCCCGACCAAATGAGCTAATTTGTATCTTCTGTCACTGGAATCAAACCCTATTCCTATATCCTTTTTTTTTTTTTTTTTTTTTTTTGGTAATTAACTTGCGATTGTGGGAAGGTGGGAGCAAGGATGGGGGCTGGCAAAGGGAATTTCACGGGTAATCCAGCAGCAGTATGGAAATGATGGTTGGGTAATTGTGCTCTCTAAATGAACTTGACTTGATGGTTGGTGTCAGGTTTTGTTAAGTGCCCTGGGCCAATGGAGACTAATTAGGAATGCATTAAATATTAAAGCTCTCTGACACAGGGGCATTGATGGTGACAGAAGAAAAGAAATCCCGTAACCTAATCTGCACCCAACAGGAGTAATTTATGTTCCCTTCTTTTAACACAGAAAAATCCAATTATTTGGCCTTCTGAAAAAAATGTATTTAAAAGAAAAGTTAATGTAGATGAGGTAAAAAGTATATATTGAAAAAATAATACAGATGCTGTCAACACACCCCATGAGTGTTCAATTCTAGGATTGTTGGGTGCTTTCATTTAGGGACAGGGAGCCAGAGGATTCCCCTGTCCTGAGGCTGTTGGCTGGGTTTGCAATCCCAGGAGTGGAGGGCAGAAGTAGAAGGTTGTGCTTTGCTCCTCCATGGCACAGGTCAGCTGGACACAGCAAGAATTGGTCAGCATGGGATGCTTGAGGGCACACGGGGAGGGTTTGGGGTGTCTGTGGCCATGCAGTGAGCATTTGGGGTACTGGCAGGGTATCCCTGTGCATGTCCAGCCATGGACATGCTGTGGGTGTGCTTGTGTAGGGCACTTCTATAGCCAGGCATGCACAAAGCTTTCAAAAAATCAAGCAATTAAACTCTCTTGCTGTCCCTCTAACAGAAACCAGCCCTAGCAGCTCCACCTCTACACTTTGCTGTATCTGCTGGTTTCCAGGGCAATTTTGTCTGACCTTTAGTTAAATGTCCTGCTCTACCAGGCAGCTCATTTCTGCTGGTCTGTCGGCTTATGCAATCTAATCAAATCCAGAATGGAATATAATCACCCTCTTGTTGTAACAGCAACCAGCACAAATATCTGTCTCGCTGTCTGCCGGCCTGTCTAAACATCTAGCTGATCTCATCTGTCAGCCTGATCTTCTAACTGGGTTTTTAGCAGTTTCCAGCCACTGCCATGTTGTGATTTGCAAGAACTTGCTGGTCAGGTACCCAACTCCCTGGCTGAAGTGATATGGTGGGAAGAGAAAGGCAGCCACAGCTTGTGCAGGTGTCTGAGCTGAGGATGCAGGTGAGCATCCCTCTGCACAGCACCCATCTGCCCTCACACAGACACCTCTGTGCACAAACACACCTTATGCCTTTCTCTATTCCCTTGTCCTCCCTTTTTTTTTTCATTTCCAACCAAGAAAAAAACCCCAACTCAAGCCTGCTCATTTATGAAATTACCAGAAGACTATTTTCTAAAAGAACTTGGTTGCCATGGGTTACCAGATGCTTATCTGCCACCGGTGTTATTTTGCTAACTGCAGCCATTATAGGGAGAGGCTAGAGCAAAGCTGGGATAGTTTGGAACATTAAAGCACTGCCTGGATAAACCTTACTGCCAGGCACAAAATAGCAGGGAGCGTGTTCCCCAGGGGGAGCTGGAAACCAACTTTTCCAGAGCTTGGAGATTCTTGTGGCATTGGGCTTCAGGGTCTGGCAGCAGCACAGCTCTGCAGCAGCTGGGCTGGCAGGCAGTATAAACCTGGGTTAAAACTTCCTTTGCATTGAGAAGAGAAGGCAGGTGGAAAAGCTGTAATGCCCAGAGGAAGAATTTTTACCCGGGTAGCAGGATTACTCTGCAGTGGTCAGGGTACATGGGAAGAAAACAATTCTGCAGAGCAATGCTGGGGGATTTTTGTGGCTGGGCTGCAGTTTGTATTCATGTGATGCTTCCAAGAGAGGAGAAACTTCACCCAGGTGATTTCTGGGAAGAGGAATAGCAGGAAAAGCACTAAAGAAACGCAGACAGAGAGGCCTGGGGGAAGAGGCAGGAGGACTCAGACAGAAGGAGAATATTTTGGCCTTGTGATAGGCAAATAGGTAATGCAATGATAACCTTCATCTGAGCATCTTCTAGTGGTTCCTTCTCTGTGCAGCCCCTGTCTCCCTGAGGGATCCCTGTTGAGTTGATCAGCATTATGGATCTATTGATTGGTCCCTTTCCCCTCATTCTTGTTACAAATCTACTCCTTTGCTTCATGTGTTCAATATTGTGGGTCCTAGCCCTGGGGATTTCTGAGCCCCTCCTTGGTCCTGTGTCCTTCTATACCCACTGTAATTTCAGCTGTTCCATCACCACAGACTACTTTGCTACTACAATAATGAGAGAAAAAGAAGCTAAAACCAATACTTTACATTTCAAATAACTCCTGACACATCCCTTGTCTTTTTCTAACAGAATGACAAGTGACTTTGTCTTAAAAGAGAAGGCAGCCTCCTGGAGCTGTCTACATTGTCAGAAGAAATAATTTGTAAACTCTTTGATTACCTCTGTCACTGCTTTTCCATCCTTTTTCATTCCTCCCTCCTGCTAAAGTCCCTTTATGTACTATTTTCCCAAATCGCTGCACTTACTTAGAATGTTTTCAGCCAAAAGAAAACTCTGTCTCATCTAAAGGTAAAAAGAAGAAAAAAAAACCAAAACCCTGCCCAGAATGAATACTGCTATTTCTCTCTCAGGTCCCTGCATCTGACTTTTGTATAGAATGTCAACTGTAAAAATAACCAGTTCTGTATGACCTGCTATAATAAAATAAAATAATATTAAAAAAAAATTAAAAATATTAATGAGAGAGAAAGACACACAGAAGCCCTGAAAAGAGGATTTATTCAATGCAAGTATAACTAAAATATTTACTAATGAGAGGGGGAAGAGAAAGTAATTTAAAAGATTTAAAATAGTTGTGTGGGTTTTTTTTCATTCATGCCTCCTTTCATTTTCATTACATATTTCAATATTTGCCTACCTTTCCAGCAAAAGATTTGCCTTGAGTATGTACAAATTATCTGGCATTTTGTTAAGGACAATATGTCTAATTATGGTTCTAAAGACATGAAATATTTTTGACTTAAGCTAAAAGTCAAACTTAAAAAAAAAAAAAAAAGGAAAATTAATAATCCTTTTAAAATTCTTTCCCATGATCATTGTTGTACAGAATGCCTCAATGTGAAAGATTAAAAAAAGGGAAACGTGAGACCAGGGAAGAAGAAAAGAGAAAAATGAAATTTCTCACATTAAACCCAGATTATAACCCCACTGCAGATATGGGAAAACTCTTCTTTAATTGTCTGGATTTGGGTTTCATCCATCCCACGCCCTTCTGATGGGAGATGGGAAACCCTGTGGGAAGGAGCACTGAGGGGGAATAGCAGAGAATGGTTGAATTTTCAGGGTTGGAAGTGACCTTTAAGCTCACCCAGTTCCAACCCCCCTGCCATAAACAGGGATCCCACTGGATCAAGTTGCTCAGAGCCCTGTCCAGCCTGGCCTTAAAAATTTCCAGGGCTGGGTTTCCATCACCTCCCTAGGCAAGCTATTCAAGTATCTCACCACCCTCATGGTGAAGAAGTTTTTCCTAAAATCTAATCTGAATCTATGTACCTCTTATTTTAACCCATTTCCCCAAGTCCTACCACTACCCAAGATCCCAAAGCGTCCCTCACCAGCTTTCTAGAGCCCTGTAAGATACTGTAACCCCCTGCCACTCCACTTCTCCCCATGGGTCCCCATCACAGAGGCTGCTCCACACTCCCTGTGTGTCCCATAGCTCCTGCAAACACTTCTGGAGGCTCCTGCTCCTCAGGGAAGTGCACAGCAGGATGATGCCAAAGCCTTCCCCCACTACACCCATAATGAGGTGCAAACCATGCTGATAAATAACTCTTTGCTACCCTACCTCCTAGCTGCCGCTTTTTCTCAACCCAGATAACTAATGAATCTCAATTGAGCAGATTAATTATTTTCCCCTGGGGGTGAGGAGAAGGGGAAGAAGAAGCAGCATCTCCAGAGGGTTTCCTGGGACTCCAGCAATCCGTCTGTGGCTTGGAGGGCAGAGTGACCCATCCCAGGGAAGGCGTGGAGGTTGGAGGTGTGCAGGTGCCACGAGGAAGGCAGGCACTGCCAAATAAAGAACAGATGGCTTCAGTCACTAGTTATTAATTTCTATAATTAGTTGCAAGCTGTGATCTCAGACCTTAAAGAAATTGTGGATTCCTGGGAAACTCCTCCTCGCATGGGGCAGGGCGGAGGCGTGCGCAGCGTGGGCTGGGCTGCAGCATCCTGCTGGGGAGGATGGATCCAGCTGGGGCATATGTTGTTTTTTGGATCCTTGAAGAGCTACAGCCTGTTAAAAAATGTTTTGGGTATTTCTCTTTAGCTGGTGGAGCCCTTAGGAACATCAAGGCCAGTTGAGTTTTGTTATGCAGGAAGGCTTTCAAGTCTGAGTTAAATTCAGCTCTGTTATCACCTTGTGCTGTTTTTCTCCATCACCTTGTTTCTCCTCTGGTTATTTTCCCAGCCTGTCTTCTTCTCATCTCAGGGTTTTTTTGGTTCTTTTGTTGTTGGCTTTTTTTTTTTTTTTTTTTTTTTTGCCTTCCCTTTTCTTCTGTTGCACCTTGTCAGGGCCACACTCTGATTCTTTTTAAACTGGGGTAACCTGATCAAGAGAGAGGATTCAACTCAGGTGCAGAGGCAACAGGAGCCAGACCAGGTGTGTTTAATGCAGGCTCTTGCTTTGACAACATGACACGTGTTATTCCAGCACTTATTATCTGGCCTCACAGAACCTCACTTTACTAACCCCCATTCATATCCTTAAGGCTATCTGTTCTCAAAGGGAGGATCAACAGAACAGGGGGGAATATTTTATTTCCCACTGGAAGCATTAGGTGTTTGCTAGCTCATCTAGGCATGCCTAGTCTATTAAAAATAATAATAATAAAATTATGATAGCCTCTAAACTGGAATTGTAAGGAAATGCAGGCCTGCAAGAACCTAGGGAGTTAAATAGTTTTCTAGTTCTGTTACAAAGATGCCAAAGCATCTCATGAGAATAGCTTTTAATGACAGGATAGTCAATAAATAGCAAGAGCAAAGGAAAATCACTATAGAACCCCTTCACCTATGCAGAACCTCTGCTTTTGACTGTAAAAAGAAACGTTCTTACTTTTTGTTTGAATAGCTCCATACAGCCAAATATAAGAATGTATTTTTCACCTATTTAACAACACCAGCAAAACAAACCCAGAAAGACTCAAACCTAAAGAAACTGATGGTCCTCTGTGGGAAAGAATCTAACGAAATCCAATCAAATCTCAGCTGGAAAAACACAGAACAGTGGCTTTGGGCATAAATCAGGCATGGAATTAATTTTGTGCTTTATTACATGCCTTAAAAATAAAAAGAGGGCACCCAATGCCTGGGAGTGCAGAATAGATTGAAGTGATGTCCTCAGCCTGGCAGTGCTGGAGTTCAGACAAACATGACTGCTTCCAAATCAATCTATAACCTACTGGGGATGAAAATGTTCAGAAAAACACTGATGAGAGTGAACCTTTTGTCTTTATCATAACATACAGAGTTGGAATATCATAGTAGCAAGAGTTGGAATGTGGGTATGTGCCTGGGGTGACAAGGGACATAAGGGACCAGGTGATCAGATTTGTGGAGATCAGAGGCTTCCCTGGAGTCACCAAGTTCTATGAATAAGATGAGATCCATCTTGTATATCTTAAAAACGCAGTAATTCTGTAGCTCATGAGGATTACCAGAGGGAGTCAGACTTTTTATCCAACACCACAGACTTCTGATGGAGATGATAAAAACTCTGCAAAGACAGAGGTGGAACCTGGGCACAATTTCATGCTGGTTTTCTCTAGCCAGAAATGTTTTCAAGCTTCTCTGGTTTTTGCCTCTCCCCTAAAAAAAAAAAAACAAAAACCCCAACAAAACAGCCTTTAAAGTGGAAGAACATTATATTTTGGATATTTTCATTGCAATTAATTCCAATTTTGAAAAACAAATCAAAACCATAACCTAATAGATCTAAATATTTTTATTTGGTCTACTGGATTTCCCTGATTTTTTTCAGATCAGTTAAATATTAAACACCTATTCACCTTTAGTAACTCGTTTCTTGCTGGCATTGAGCTAGCCCCAGTTTGCTGCAAAAACAGGGAAAACTGAATTCCAAAGAACATTTCCAAAAATATTCTGGAGTCCTGTAATGAGCCTGATGTATCATGAATCAAAAGTATAAAAGGAATTCTTCTCCAGAGTGCTCAGAAGTATAGTTGTCCAGCCTACAATTTTCATGAAGTAGTGTTTAGTGTGTCATCAGCCAAGTATATTTAATATTTCTTTTTGTTTTTTTCTAGCGAAATATATAGAAAGTAGAAATATTTGAACCATGGATGCTCTGTGACCTGCTCACCTGTAAAAACCAACACTTTCAGTAATGAAACCTCAGGCAGGCAGAGAAAAGACTTGGGAAAACTTCTTCAAAGGTGTCCCATGGGAGAGGCAGTAAGTTCAGAGGAAGGGCAGGCAAAGCCACTGCCAGCTCCCAGACTCTTTTTCCTCTCAATGCAAACACTACTGTCCTGAGGTCCCCTAAAATGCCTCTAAAACACAAAAGCCAAACAATTGTGATCTCTTCACTTGTAGGCAAGGCACCGAAGTGCAAAGATATTATTTACTGTGAATAAAACATTGCTGCCTAATACTTGAGGAGGTAAGAGGGACCCTGCTCTGATGTGGCTTGTTCTGTGTCACAGAGGGAATGTGCTCTTGCAGGTGAAATGTAAAGGACAAGACCAATATGTCACCAGTATGAAGTCAGAGCCTTCCAAATGGTTTCAGGCAAGACCTGAAGGTGTGACATCAAACTCATCTGAAACAAAGCAGGTAGAAGTAAGACCAAGGTCATCATTTCTCTCCCCATGGAGTAGCTGAGCTGCAGAAACATCTGACCCTGCTCTACCTTTCTGCCAGCCCTTGATAGGCAAATCTAACAGCACTAAAGCTGATGTGTCAGTAGGAGAATGCTGTTATTTCCTTATCAGGGGATAAGATGACAACCACGAATACCTTGGCCAAAAGACTCCTCTGCTATCACCAAGGGTGAACATCAACATGCTTCACGAATAATCTAATTTAGTTGGATAACAGAGGACTTGGGTGTGGGAGATAAAACTCAGAGCTCTGCTCTGTTACAAACAGGACAGAAACTTTGGACGGGAATGCAACACTAGCACGGCAAAAATGTGGAAACTTTTTTTCTCTACTGGCAGATCTGATGTGATTGAGACAGGGAGTTAACAGGTCAGCAAGCAGGTTCCTGTGGAACAGCTACATAAATCATTAATGGGGTATTAGTATTTAAAGTCCCTAAATCTTCCTCTAACATGCAAAATAATCCCTCCTGCCACAGATGGTTTGTTTCACCAAGTAATCCACTCATCCTCCCCTGTAATCAGAGCAGGCATAACTTCTGCAGGGACTTTCAAGTGTCAACATATTTTGGACTGTGATGTCTCTGAGAGATCTTTTTTTTCTTTTTTTTTTCTTTTTCTTTTTTTTTTTTTTTTTTTCCTTTTTTTTTTGTTTTTTGTTTTTGTTTTTTCCTGTTTCTGTATCTCCAGGTAAGTTGGGATGGGGCTTTTAAAAATGCCATGTAATGAGAAACTGCAGTCAGTCACTCCTCCATCCTTCTCTCTCCCTGGAGTATTCAATGTCCTTGTGCCTCTCCCAGACACATTGAAAAGAACAATTTTTCTTCTGACAACCAAAGCAAGAAGTGTGAGTTGGTGTCTGACAGGTTCAGGGAGAAGCTTGCAATGAGGCAATTAGATGAGGAAAGTGCTGATTAGAAGCACCATCACCCAAAGCAAGGAAAGAAACAAATTTTAAGTAGCAGAAGGAAAAGGGAGGTAAGGGATAAAAAAAAAAAGATAAAATAGATAAAACTTGATAAAAGAGCAGGTTGTAATAAAAATCTTTGTGGCTAACTGAAGTCTTCCCTGGAGGTAGCTGGGCTTGGTTCCTTCTCTGAGGAAGAGAGATATGGCATGCAAATCCCATCCATGTCTTGGGTTGTCCATGGTTGTCTTGGGCTCGGCAAAAGGCATCCTGTGGCCTCCCGGTCACTCTGGCCATCAGCTGCACTGCAAGAGGTTTTCAAAGAGCAGAGGTGAAGCTTGGAGGGAAGGCAGGCTGCTGGGGTGGGCAGCCAAGGCTGCTCCAGAATGCTCATTTCTTGGAGGTGGTGGTTGTTTTTTTTTTTTTAAATATGTTCTTGCACACGCTGTGATTCACCCTGAGCTGATGAGACCGGGAGGGAAAATAAAAAATAACACTGGATGTTTTTTTTAAAAATATGTATTCTCCACTTTTGTCTTTCCAGTAATTTTATGCAGCAAGGAACAGCTGTAACAGGAGTCTGATGTTACCTCTCCCAGGAATGTTCAAAGGGACTTAGACCACCCAGATCAGATATATGTGTAGCTGGCACTGCCTCACAGACTGGTGACAACAAGCAGTAAAATATTAACACCAACAAAGTAGTAAGAAGATTATAAACCACATTCATCTCCAAGAGTGTCACTGGGCTGGAGAGGATGGCTCCAGCAGAGTTCAGCAAATGCCTAACCCAGGAATAGGGGTGGGATGAGCTCCAGGTCCAGGAGGTGGCTGCAGCCTGGGCTTGGTGCTGGGGCTTCAGGCAAAAGGCATCACTTCTATGTGTATAACGCAACACAGTTCCTGACTTACTACTCATTGCACAACTTTACGTGGTGGGGTTTTTTGTAGGGTTTTTTGTGTTGTTATTTGTTTTTTAAACCTTCCTAAGTGTTGGTAGTAACTACTTAGAATGAGTTGCATGGTCCCTCTCTGGAAGTTTGACCATTAAAAGGGAATCACACGCTTACAGCAAGGCAGGAGGAGCAAACAGCAGCTCTTTAAGGACATGAAGTGAGAAAGTGCTCTGCCTCTTATGGAATTTAGGTGAATGGACTGTAATTACCCAAATATTTATGGGTTCTCTTTATCGTATGAGTCACTGAGGGCTTGTGAGGGGGCAGACAATTTCCATTTTGTTTAGGGCAGAAATATCCCTGGAGACCAGGCTGATCTATGGAGCTGCCATATCAAACCCTCCTAGGAAAGGAAAAACAAAGATAATGCATTTATTAGTCAACTCACATTGGACTGCTCTGTGTAGAAAAGGAAAGAACTCAACTGAAAAATGTTTTTAAAACCACAATTCCATAAGCATCTGTCTCATTTCAAGTACGGCTGGGGCCTTTCTGTCTCCTGAAAGGGAAGGAGAGGGTGAGTTCAAATGATCTGTAGCTCTGGAGTGCTGAAGGGGAAAAAAAGTCATTTCCAAAGAGCACATCATCCCTGCAGACAGAGCCTAGACACAGATAACCTCCCCCAGGAATCCTCCCTTCCCCTCCCCAGCTCCCAAACCCTGCCCCAGATGACTTGCTCTGCCATCCCTCTTCTCTCCCTCAGGCTGAGATAAAAACTGTAAGAAGTAACAAAGAAAGAAACAATCATTTTTTTGGACATCAGGCAAACAGAGAAAAAGGAGGAAAGGAGAAGGTTGGTCAGTGATGTTAGTCCCTAGAAATCTCCTATTTGTTACTTTATTGCTACCAGTAGGATTGCCCATAAGTGCTGCAGTTTCTGTGGGACTCTCCAGCTCTCCCAGCAGGTCTGGTGAGCTGTGGTGGGTCCCAGTGCTGGAAGGCTATGGAGGAACTGGGACACAGGGTGGAGAAATGCTAGAGCTCACCCTGTTGTCTGCAGCCCCTGTGCACACTGGGGCTGTGCCCAGCCTCCACCTCACAGCTCCTGTGTCTGCACATCTGTGAAGGGGAAGTTAATGGTGGGAAAAAGGAGTCACATTGAAGGCAGAAGCAAAAACTGCCCTGAAAATTCCTCTTTGTCTTTTGGATCGTCCCAGCAGCCTAGAGGCTTTGTCCAAAATGAGGTTCTGCAGCAATACCTGGAGAGGAACTTATCTCCCCTGATCTCCTGGGCATGGTGGTACAGAAGGACAGTCCCTATGTCACAGGAAAGCTTCCAGTCCTTTGCTGAGGCTGTCCCTAAGGGGGTTTGGCTGGAAAGCAGAAGCAACCTACCCATGGGTGGGACCCAAGCTTGGTACAAGCTGGTTCCCGTGGTCAGGAGCATTCCCAGCCCAGGGCTCTGGTCTCTCCCCAGTGCCAGGTTTCCCTGGGAAGCACTGGGCAGGATGGAGGAGTGAGTGGGACACTGCCTGCAGGACCCTGCCAGGGAGAGGCAGAAGGCACTGCGGGTCTGGCCTTGTTGAATCTGAGGATCAACATGAGAGGGAAATGGAGAATAAAGAGCAGTAAATGAGCTGGATTAGAGGAGCTGTTTTACATAGCCCTTCATTTAATCCTTTGCTTTCCTTTCATTGTTTAATTGGTTTAGCTCTTGTACTTTTAATGCTGCAGGCAGAGAGCGCCAACCCCCTCCTCCCCTTCCCTTCCCCTGCCTTCCCTTTTCTCTCTTTGCATCTCACTATCTAATCCCATTTCTCTCTTTCTTTCTCCATTTCTGTCCCTATCCCTTGTTCTCATCCTTTCCTCCAGCTTCTCTCTCTCTTCAGGCCCCACATTACTCAAGGAGCTTTTGTTAGTGCTGTCAACTGCACCAGCATGTAAGTGAAATTGTACTGTAAGTGACGTTAAAAGTATTTCTATGGTGGGATATTTAATCATTTGAATCCTTGATAGGAGCAGCTCTTTTTATTTTCACTAGCTATAAATCCAGGCTCTATCTAATCTCTGATCTCGACGAGGAGAGAATTAACCAACTGAGTGTGTGACTGGAAAGGAGAAGGCTAGAGAGAAGGGACCACTTTATCTGAGTGTGGAGTGGAGCAGCATAGGAATAAGGCAAGAAACCATTCTCAGCTCCCTGCCATTCTTCTCACTGCCCTTCCCCAAGTCTACCTTTGTTCCCCCTCCCCAGACACTCCAGCAGATTGAAAATGCCATTTCCCATTTGCAGTTCTTTTCCTCCTTCAGGGATTAACCCAGCCTTGATGATGGGGAGGAGATGTGCTTCAGCTCCCAGAGCCCTGAGTTGTAGTCCATCTCCAGCTCGTGTTGGACTGGAGGGACCCAACTATAGGTATGGGTGGTGTCTGTGGACTAAATACTGCCTCAAGGGAAGCTAAGCCAAGTGTGGGGTCTTGAGGTCACCCTTCCTCTGCTCTGATGTAAGAGCAGGCTATACAAATGGAGCAAGCAATTATTTTTTTCTCCTCTTTGCCTGGATCTGCTCAGAGCAGGTAAAATCAACTCCTCAAACCACAGTGCCAAGTGCCTTTCTTCAGACACATTCTCAGCCCCCCTCTTCTCTGGGAAGTAGAGACACCTGTCCTGCTACTGCCATTTGAGGCTTTTTTCATCTGAAGTGCTGGATGAAGGGGTCAGAGCCATATCCAAGCATCTTTCTTTTGCCTCTTGTTTCACTTCCAGGAATGTGGGATGTAGATAACCCTGCAGCTAATTCTCTTCTCCATCATACTGGTGAAGGATGAGAAGTGCTGTAGGTGCTCAACATCTTGGATGCAGTTCCATGCAAGAAACAGCCTAGCTACCCTTACTCCTCCCCCCTCTCATTTCCAATTCACCAGAGCTTCTCTTTTTACTTCTGTGGCCCACTTGTTTGCAAAGACATCACAGGAAATAAGACTCTCCAGAGCACAAGGACAACTCTGGTGACTTGAGGGTTGGGTAACCCCCCTCCCCCTCACTTTTGAGGAGTGCTGGGAGTCACGCACGTGGCTGAGCACTGCTCAGCAGAAGTGGACAATCAGTCACTGTCACCAAGTGGTGGGGGAGGAAGCAAGGGGGATGGTGAGTTTCAGAGAGTACTCATTGCACAGTGAGAGTCACCCAGCTGTTCTGCTCCCAATGTAAATATGGACAGCCCCATTCATCACCATCCTTCCTTCCTCAGCACACATCCAGGGGAGAGGGATGATTTACTGCCTGCAGCTGGAACAAGCACTGTGTTTCTCTAAAACAGCAGCATTTAAAACCTGGGAATATTTTGCATGTGTGTTTAGTGATTCTGGAGAGAATGACTGAAGCTGCAAGCTGCAGCAGAGGTGAGGCCTCACAGGGAATCATCTGCCTTCCCAGCTTTACTCCTCTCACACTGTGTTCTCAGAGAGATATCTGGGTGAGAGTAGCCCTGGGGATGGGTGGGAGCAGGGCTGCCCAGGGTGCTTGCAACCTCTATGACGAGTGAGATAGAACAGGAGAAACTAAGAGCTGAATTGGAAAGGAAAAAGAGGAGCTAGCATGGACAGAGCTGATCAACAGGCATGGAAGGATCCACATGGCAAGAAAGACCACAGTCCTATGAGATGAACTGTGAAAACAACAGTGGACACCTTGGCAGTGATCCCTGCAGACCTGTCCTCAGGCAATGCAGTTTCTCTCTACCAGTGAAACATTGCTGGGCTCCACCTCAGTCTTCCCTGCCAAAGGGGTTCGTTTTCCAGACAGCAGAGATGTCACTGTGCTGAGAGATGGGAATAGGGGGAAGGTGATTGTGTGGAGTGCTGACTGTGGAGATGTTGGGAGATCAGGGCTGGGAAGACCTACAGAGGTGGCAGGGAGGGTGGAGACCTTCTCCTCCAGGATGTATAAGAGTCACCAGAGGAGCTGCCATCATGCTAACTAAATGAGGGGCAAAAGTTTTGCCCTTTGAGCACCAAAAAGTTAGAAATGATGGAAGTCTGAGTCTACTCAGTGCAATGAATTGGAACTGAGGAAGACTTTCCTCCAAATCCAAACAGTTCCTACCCGTTGTTATCTCCCTGGAGCGTGACTCTGCTCTCCTTTAGCTGATGCAGCTTCCCATCCAGAAAAATGGACAGCCCTTAAATTTCCCTCCAGCAGCTCAGATTTGCTCCTGCCATAGCAGCTGAGGGGATGAACATTTGAGGTTTTAGGTACTTAAGAAAACCCTTAGTCCAATTGTTGTTTCTGTGGAAAGGCTTCCATGGGAGGGTGAGGACCAGCAGGAGTTTTCAGTGGTCATTCCTTGTATTTGGAAGGAACGTCACCAGGTCTGGACGTTTGGAATTTTGGAGCTGAAGTTGTCTAGAATGGGAAACCTTTGTCACTGGAGCTGTAGTTCACCATCCCTGCTGATGCCTGCCTTTCCCTTTTGTCCATCTCACAGACATTCCTTCCACCTCTATGTGCTTTACTCAGTCTGTGCTAATTATGCCCTTGACATATGCAGTAGAACTCCTTGTGTCTCTTACAGCATGGAGGTGAAGGAGGTTAATTAACTCAGAGGAAGGAAGCTGAGTGTCCCTACACAACACCCCCTTTCCATATGCATTAGTTTTAAAGCCTGAAGACACTGTTTAACCAAACACAGCCCACCACTTGCTGTCTTTCCTGTCTCCTGCCTTTCTTCCCCATGCCACCAATCCCTTCTAGAATGGATGGTGCTGAAGCTGATGAAAAGCCTCTCAAGAAACAATAACTTCTCCAGATAAAACAGGGCCTCATTTCCAAGGTGATCAGCCTTTTTCCAGGGAGTGCTGGCAGGAGGTTCTGGCTGGGGGGGGGATGATGCTCACTGCACCCACTGGGGTGGGATTTGCTGTACAAGGTGATGTTACTGGGTTCCTCCTCTCCAGAGCTCCCAGGCTGTGTCAGAATCAATGTGGATTTGTCATCCAGTGTTGTCCCTTCCTTGCATGAACTGCAGATACAGACCTCCCAAATCTGCCTGTGGCTTGCTGGCTAGGAGCAAGCCCTCCCTGGCACACAGGGGCCATGCTGCTGGTCCCAGCACTCTGCAAAGGGTCCTGCTGTGCAGCTGTCCCTTTGGCACCCAGGTTTTCTGGGGCAGATTCTATTTTAAACAAGCATCGCCTAGGGGATTCCTGCACTCAGGTGAGAGCTGGTGGATACTGAAAACCTCAGCTGCAGCTTCAAAGCATAACATCTGCCCCACAGGGTGACAACATCTACAAATATAAGATGGATGTGCCTGTCTCAAGCCACATGAGTGTTTCTTGGAGGCTAAATTTGAGGGGCTGTATGGCCTGGAAGAGAATGGCAGCTGCTTGGCAGTTGTGCCCCTGATGTCTGTTTCGTGTTAACCTTGAAAGGCTTAATGTCCTGCTTCCTCCTCACCCCTCCTCAGCCTCCCCCAGCCCCAGCACACTTTATCTGGTACCGCTGTAAATCCTTTGCAGCAAGCCTCCTGTCTCTCTGTTTGCACAGCACCTTGTGCAATGGGTCCTACAGGAGCTGCTGGAATATAAACAGCAATAGAGCTTTAATTATAAACCCTGCCAGGAGATGGACAGGGCAAGCCTACAGGTTTGTGACTCAATCAAGAGTCTCCACAGGGGCCACCTTCTTGGTACTGCCCCATTTCAGTGGCTATTGGGCAGCTGGTAAGAGAGGCTAGTTGTGCTCCTTTCTTTCCATTCTCAATAATTATAGGTCTCTCAGGAAAACTGGCCTTGGAGTAGAAATTTTATAAATGTTTTAAAAGATTTTATTAGAAAGGATTTGGTTCCTGTGCAATTATTAGCTTAACAAGGCACTTTGCTCACCTCCTGCACTAGAAGTGTTATTGATCCCACAGCAAAATGAAGACCCAGCAAAAATTTATATAGAGAGAAGCAAATTGCCTCTATATTTGTACAGAAAAAGGTACACTGGCATATATTTATATATAGTCACTGAAAAGGTCCTGATTGTGTACACAGATCTGTCTAGCTCTATATATGCATACGCAGATGTGGAAAAAGCTGAGGTATTGGTTATCCAGGTGTGCCTGTCCTGTTGGAGTGTGTTCATCTGATTCACTGCTGGTAACTGACTGACATGGTCAGAGAGCCTGGGGATCAAGTGTACACCAGACAGGCCCTGCCCCAAACAACAGACATCAGCTGATTTATGGCCTTCTCTGCCATCTGGAGTCCTACAGATGGAAAGACCCAAGTTTGTGGTCAGAGAGTATTAGCCCAGAAGCAGAAAAACAGAGCTGTAAAATTCAGAGGGTGAGGTGTTTCAAATAGTCCAGTGACACATGTCATGTGCAGCAATTCCTATTTCTTTTCATTTGCAAATTTTGCTGCTGTTTGTGATCTGGGATTTAATCTGAAAGGATTCTGGAGAAAAGGTTTGGTTCAAGCTGTCAGGATCTTGCATACTGCTTTAAACATCTGTCCTCTTTCAGAACGTCTCCTTGCCTTAGATGTAAAGCCCTGTTCTGATTTCTGAGGGCATCTATCCCTTTTGTATCTTTTCCCTATTCTGTAGGTGCCTGGTACTCCCAGCACAGTCTCTTTCCCCTCTGGATGGCAGCCTGGTACCAGCAGCTCATCTCCAAGGATTTGACTCATGGCTGTGCCAAGTAACTGCCTGGTAAAGGCAGAAGGGAAAAAAGCAACTTAGGAAAGCAAAGCTAACAATCTCAGCTGCTTGCTGATGCCAAACCAGCTCCATTTTCAAAACAGCAGGACTGGTCCAGGTAAGACTATATGAGTACTATACCATTTCTCATAATACAATGGGAATAATGGAAAGATGAAAGGGACTAAATGCTGGTAAACAGGCTGTCTCCCAAACCCATGCTGTCCCCTGCCCAGTATGGGGATGTGGTCCTGCAGAGTGAGAGAGGGAAGGCTGCAGCCCCCTCCTCCTCCAGGCTAACCTCCCTTTCCATGCACCTCCAGAAGTTATCCCTCTCTTGGCTCAGGAAGCAGCTCTTTTAATTTTGCAGCTCCCCAGCCCTGCTGCGGTGCAAAGCCTGGACCAAAGAATATGAAATGTAGAGGGAGGAGTGAGGATGGAGGCAGCACTTTGCAGAGAAAATCCATTTCCATCCATTTGCATGGCAGTAGGGTTTGGGTTTTTTTTCTTTTTACCTGTGTGTCTTTCCCTTCCTGCACTCACACACCTCTCCTGCAGCAAATGACTCAGTGTGTTTACAGAGAAGGAAAGCTAATAGAAACCAGGCAGAATTCGAGCCTCTCTGGGACTGCTTCACACACTGACAGAATCATTCTTTCCTCCCTGTGTTAAATATTCATGACACAGAGATTTTTAGATACAAAAGGTACATTTTGTTTCTGAATGTGTTGATCCAGTATAGGTTTCTCTGGATGGAGTATTCCACCCTCTTTCAGAGGTTTAAAAAAAAAAAAAAATGAAAAAAAAGAAGGGTGTGTGCCCTGGAAGTAATGGTGTCTGACTTGATTTCCATCATGTCTCTTTTGGGGTTTGTTTTGATCTGGGAACAATTTTTACCATTATATTTATGGCCTGAACCGCTATTTGTACAATGCTGGGCTTTTGTGTACACGTGAGTGTGTGTTCCTTGTACAAATAACACATCAACATCTCCATGCTTCCCAGCCTGTAGTTAAGCCCATAAAACAAGATGCTTGAACAAAAGCCCCATATATTACTGCCACTCTGAATATTTGTAATTTTGAGACAATATTTACATAGACCATTAAGGCTAAGCTCCTGGGCCCACTGACAGATCACAGGCAGCTGAAAGCACAATTCCCATGCTGCAGTTTAGTACTAAGCAGGAGGGGGAAAAAAAAAGCCAAAAATACAAGCAAGATAAAAAAGAACAGGCTTAGGTATTAACTGACACATAAAGCAAACAGCAGAGTGAGAATCAAGTGGAAAATCATATTGTACAAAGCAATTCTGGAAAAGAACTCGATTTGGACTGGAGCTTCCTAAGAGGTGTTTGGAAGGGGGGGCATCATTTGGACATCTCTTCACCTTTTTACTGCAAGCTAAAAGTGAGATTTTTTTCCAAAGACCTCGACACCAGAGTTGAGTTATGATCAATTTTTACCTCATGAAAACATCAGTGCAAAAAATTTTAAAAACTCTGTTTTCCTGCTAAGATTTTTTGTTGATTTTGTTCTTGTTTTAAAGTGCAGCAATGTCACAAGGTCACATTGGCTGGTTCTCTGGTGCTGACCTGTGCCTACACAGTGGACAGAGTGAGATCTTGCAAAAACATGAAAAAAATGTCCATAGTTCCCCTTCCTTTTTAAAGAAGGAAACTGGAAGCTATGGGCCAATATAGCTGTGTCTGAGGAGCTGGTTCAGTGGAAGTTGTGTGCCATGTGCCAGGCTGTTGCTGTCCTCATCTTCCCCTATTCCTGAGCAGAGGAGTTGGTGCCCATGGAAGGCAGGGCAGTTCCTGCAGCAGCCACTGAAGCCTCATCCATTCACCTTCTTCACTCACAGACAGAAGGTAAGATGCTTGCATCATCACCAAGAAGCCTCCTGAGATCTTCAAATCTGGTGGTTGTTTCCCTTGAGCATGTTCAGCAGCTGACTGGTGAACCACTCATGCAATGAGCTGCAGCAGGGGGTATGTCCTCAGCCACCCTGAGCTGTGCTGTGCCACTCTCCAAACAAGGCTCCCCACTGAGCATCCCTTGCTGGTTCAAGGGGTTTGACCCTTCTGCCACCTCTCCTGCTTTCTTTTGTGCCTATTTATATCTTTTGTGGCATTTATTTTGGTGCTATCTGGGCATGTGTAAGTGCAGTTAGTGTACGAAGCCAGGAATTCAGATGTGGCTTTGGGATCTGGAAAGAAAAATATGGAGGGAACTGACGTTAGCTGGAAGACCTTCAGAACCAGGCTAACCAGGAGCTAGCTCTGAGCAAAACATTTAAACAGGGGTAATGTGGTGGTAGCAGAGTCTCAAATTATCTACTGCCCATTGGGAGAGATCCACCAAATTGCAGTGCCAGATCAGCTGGGTATAGAAGGTCGTCATGATCCACACCACAGAAATCTCAATCAAATTAGCACTAATTGGAAATTACAGCTGAGAGACCAAAGAATGAATGGGCCATGAAGACTGAACTCCACATTCTCCTCAGGGTTCTCAAATCAGTACTAAAATCACTTGCATTAAAGAGAGAATCACCATTTTCCCTTAGTTCTTGCATATTTTAAAATCTGCCATTCAGTCACATCACACCCACATGCAGGAACAGTATTCCATCAGTATCATGCATTTGCAGAGTGGTGGAAAGCTCCAGTCTAAAGCCTCATTGAAGCAGCTGCCACACAAAGCTGTGATTTCTTTCAAAATAAGCTCAGAGCTCACATGCACTGCCACTTGGACCACACATTAGCAATGGGCTTTTTTTATGGTTTCCATCAAATGTGGTTTAAAGCAAAATGTCCCCAGTGTGTATGTAAGGCTACAAAAAGAGTTCCCCACCTTCCAGCACATCTGGCCTCCTCTTCATAGTCCCCAGGCTTATAAAAGGAGGGTGTGACCCCTATTAAAGAGAGACATTCCAGAGACAAAAGCCTTCTGAGGACGTGGATGTTTGATTTAAGCTGACCTCCTCCGTCAGCTCAGCTCAGTTCAGTCCACACCATTTTACTGGGTTATTTATTGGCAGTAAACCATCACTCTGGGTTTGAGGCATACCTTTCACAAGGTTCTGATTCCTGGTGTGATTTCCACCTCCACGTGCCCTTGCTGAAAGCCTCATTGAGTATTTTCTTTCAGTGGGCTACCAGCACTGGCAAAAAAAAAGTTCTTTGACTTCCTCTGGTTTTCTCTTCATTCTTTGTGCACCTTTTTCGGAGGTAACAAGGATGTTGGCCTTTTACCAGATTGGATCTGCTCCCAGAGACTATGTTCACATGCCAAAATCTACAAACTCACTTTCTTCATGTTTCAGATCCTACACCCTGTAGGAGACTATCTCCCCATAATGTGCACAGCTTCCATGGCCCTCATCCCAGACTGTCTTGTCAACCTTTTCCCTAATGCCAGCTCATCTCAAACCTCAAGAGAGCTCTCCTGTCTTGCTTCCTATCTTCCTTGCCCTGACAAAACATTGGTTCTGCAATAGCACCAAATCCATGCTTCCTCTGATAAGTCTCCTGGTATTGTCATGTCCTGGGAACTGCCTTTATATGCCAAGGTCTGAGATGCTAAGCTCCAAGTTACTCCTGTGAGTAGCATTGATGGGTCCATTTCCAGAGGGTAAAGCAATAGATCTATTCTTGTTTACAGAGATAGCAATGAAACTGGCTTTTGGATGAGGAAGGTCCCACCATGAGAGGGAGCAGAGGAAAAATGAACTCAATATGGCTTTCACCCAGTGCCAGGTATTAAAAGAATTCAACTGTTTTAGTGCAATTGGCCTCTTTGGTTATGTATACAGGCTTCATGATGGACGAGTCGTTAAAAAATAAATACAGAAGTAATGATGGTAGCAATCACAGAAAGCAATTTTCAGATATAATAAAGAGTCTCCTGGACGTGTACAGCCTGTGCTACACTATTGATTTCTTCCTTTCTTTATTGCACTTCACTCCTCTCAGTTCACTGAAGCCCCAACCCAGTGCTGCATAGCTTGCCAGCCAACAGCAGCCATGAATTATTAATGTGCAGGAGCCCTTTAATTGGATGAGCTGCAATTAATTGGAGGTGCTTGCAGAGAGAAGGAGGGAGGGAGGGAGGGAGGGAGGGAGGGAGGGAGGGAAGGAAGGAAGGAAGGAAGGAAGGAAGGAAGGAAGGAAGGAAGGAAGGAAGGAAGGAAGGAAGGAAGGAAGGAAGGAAGGAAGGAAGGAAGGAAGGAAGGAAGGAAGGAAGGAAGGAAGGAAGGAAGGAAGGAAGGAAGGAAGGAAGGAAGGAAGGAAGGAAGGGAAAGAGAGAAAGAACGAGAAAGAGAGAGAGAAAGAGAGAAAGAGAGAGAGAGAGAGAGAGAGAGAGAGAGAGAGAAAGAAAGAAAGAAAGAAAGAAAGAAAGAAAGAAAGAAAGAAAGAAAGAAAGAAAGAAAGAAAGAAAGAAAGAAAGAAAGAAAGAAAGAAAGAAAGAAAGAGAAAAGGAAAGGAAAGAAAAGGAAAGAAGAGAAAAGAAAAGAAAAGAAAGAAAAGAAAGAAAGCAGAGGAGATGCTGTTGCTGAGAACTGGGTTCACAGTTTGGGAGCAAGTGAAAACCATAGATGTTCCAGTTCAAGCCTCCAATATGATTGCTGTGTGCCTGGCAGCAAGAAGAATGAGGAGTAGTTAGCAGAGACCTGTCCAGGAGGATAGGAAAGGCTTTTGGAATTGTCGCCCACCATTTACAGTCAGTTTTCCCAGCATATCAAATGCATGAGATCATGCCTGGAGTTTGCAGGAACAGGAGCCCACAGTAGGGTACAGAGCTCAGGAATGAGCCTGTCTCCCAGCTGCATCCCCAGTGGTCTTTGCAAGAGCCCCAGCTTCTCCTGCCAGCTGGGATTTCCCTCCCTGGGAGCAGCAGTGGGGTGGGCACGTGGGAGCGAAGCTGCTGCGCTCATCAAACCACCAACAGAGCTCCAACAACAAATTAATACTACTTGGCCATGCACAGCCTTGCTGGCTTCCAGCTGACAGGCAAGACCACAGACCATTAATGTTAATTAATATTTACATTACAGTTGTGCCTGGAGGGCTCGTTTCAGGTCGCTGTTGTGTGACGCATCCGTCAAACATATTGAGGATCAGCCCCCCTCTTGTGCTTCTCAGTCCACAGACAGACACAGAAACATGTTCCTCTGCCTTAGAAATAGCCTTTTTCTTTTGCTTTTCATAACTTGTATTTTTTATGGCTTCAGTAAAGAAGCCTGGATGGCTATTAAAAATAAAAAAGAAAAGAAGGAAAGAAAATAGGAAAAGCAAAGTGAGATTTAGTGCTTGTACAAGTAGCAGGATCAGCAATTTCATCCCAATTTCTATGCTGTGTCCCTACCATGTGGATAAGAGAGGTATAACAGTCCTGGCATACAAAGCCCACTGATGTATCTGAGACATGGGCAGTTACTGGGTCATTTCACCTGACTCCTTCCTTACTTTTCTGAATTTCCAGCCATTGTCCCTGTCCAAGAAACAGAAGGTGCAGAGCTGAAGCCTTCTAGGAACACATTCTATGCCCTCATAATTCCAACATGTCAAAAAACCCCAGAAAACTGCTAAATCATTTGTGGAAAATGAGACTCTTTGTCCCTAGGGTTTGTTAACAGGCTGTGCATGGATTGGTAAGGATACATGAGTTTTGGGAAAGCACACACAGAAATTTGTCCTATTTTCCCCATGTTTCTGAAGCTGGGATAACAAGTACCAGCAGTGACTGTTCCTCATGTGCATCCAGTCTTCTCAGTGCTTCCATCCCATGCTTTTCCTTTATTAAAAAAAAAAAAAAATTATATATATAAATAAAAATATATAATTATATAAAATAATAAAAATTAATAATAATAATATTTTTTTTTAAAAGCTGGCTTGTGGTGTCAATTTTCACCCCAGCAATCAACCTGGGACTTCTTGCCTCTGTCTTTGCCACACCACTGTTACTTGGTCCAATCTGTGCACCTTCCCCATACTCTCTTGTGTCTGTAATTAACCTCCACTGTACCTCCAAGCACAGGCTGGAAGCCAGAGGAAGGAGTAATTTGCAAAGTCTTACGAGTATAGATATGTTCTAAATCTCAAACCTCCTTCTACTCCTGTGGAACAGAGGGAAGTGTGGCAACATCTGCATTCCAGCTCAGCTGCTCCATTAGCAAGCTGGGCAATGGGGACCAGGCTTTCACCTCCCCCATCTGCTGTGGGGACCTACCAAGGCTCTGATTCACTGGAGAGCTCTTTCTTCAGTGAAAAATGCCTGGAATTTCATGCATCTTCTAGCTGAAGGATCAGCAGGGCCTTAAATCCTTTCCTGAACTATGATGTAAACTTCCAGGCTCTAAAGATCAGGCTTGGCAGAGAGGGTCAAGGGAGATTAGTTCTTATCTGTTCCAAATGGGCTAAGTAATAACACAGCTCCTATTTTCTAAGCTGCTCCCAAGGGCAGGCCAGCGTGTATTAGGTGAATATGAGACATCAGAAACCCCTTGCCTTTGCACTGCCTCTGATTTTCCTGTTCCTTCAAGTATCACTGCACCAAAAGTGACCATTTAGATCTAGAATTACTGACCATGCAGATGAACAATTTAGTTAGAAGAGTTCCACGACCTTTACAGTTCCCCAATTCCATGCTTTTTAAAGTATTTGATCCCACAATCTACCTTTTGGAAACCTGCCCAAGGATTGGAATGAGAGGCTGAGAAAAAGGAATTTAAGACTGCTTTTAAAATTTATTTTATTTTTTAATTGAAACAATTTATTCTCCTTGTGTCTCAGTTTCCCCAGTTGTTCAAGGGCCAGAAGAAAGTCAGGTCCCATCTTCACAGTGGGAGTCTGTGTCCTAATGAAGAGGTTCCAAATGAGAGCTGCTATACAGCCACTCTGAGCTTTAGTGTTGTTATAAGAGTGCCATGGGGACCATTCAGGATGGAGCATCAACTTTAAGAGAGAGATGTGGAGTCTCTTGGCTTCTGTAGGTTAACAGCTGACCTTTTAATGCTACATCTCCACAGTCTGATGCACTGCAAATGTGTTGATCATTTAATATGGTAAACATAGAAAGAGTTTGGTAGAAAATGATGGGCTTTTAGATGTGACCCAAGGTTTTTTCCCCCAGTCTGACTTAACTCCTTTTTCTTTTTGCAGTAAGCAGACTCAGGCTATGCAAGGCTGGGTTAAGGATTCCCCTGAGCTAAAAGCGTGGCCACACAAACACTTTTTCCAGGCTAGAAATTAATTAAAAAATTCTTGCCTCTGGCTGCCTTTGCATTGCAGCTCTTCACCTGTGCATTTATCTGGGGGTTATGTTGCAAACCACACCACAGAAATGATCCAGGTTTAAAAAACATGAAACACCTGCTGTTCATCTCCTGCGTGATCATTTCAGGCTAGGGCATCCTTTATGAAAAGGACACTGTCAGTGCACTGCATGGATCTAAACACCACCACATCCCACTCTTGTCTAGAGTCCTACTTGCCCCTTGTTCTGCTCCTGGTGGGTAAATTTGCTCAGATTTTCTTGCTATGTTTGTTTGCAGCCAAGGAGCATTTCTCCAGAAGTACACTGCAGGCAGCTCATGGAAAAAATGATCTTGTAGGCATCTGCAAATGAACAGCAGGAGAGGAATGCCCTAGGAATGCTTCTGCTCTGTGGGGTGATTCGTTATCTATCACACAGACTACTTGCATGGACTTTTCCCCTTCCAAATGGAGTGTTGATGTTACTCAATAGCTCGTGGCTATGAGGATTGCATTGGGAGATAAAAGATGGAGCTTTCCTCTGGTCCACAGTGTACAGGATCCATTCCTGCTGTAAGAGGTGCTATGATGAATGGGTCTGGCATGGCTGCTCAATCACTGGGCAGAGTGTGACACTGGCTCTGGGCAGCAGTCAGCCTCATGCAGGTGAGCTGGAGTGGCTCTGGGCTCTGTTGCTGCCTGGTAGGACAGATCTCATCAGTTATGTTTGGCTAATAGGGTTCCCAGTACCATCCAAAAAGGAAAACTGTCCTTGAGACAAAAGCTGTGCTCCCTGAGTTGCAAGTTCAAGTGCACAGACCTGAAGCACAGACTCAGACAATTTTGCCCTCTTTGGGAGCAGACCAAACTCTGAGCTCAGGCTGCCATTAGTTCACAGGGGTTCTTGCAGCAGAGGATTTTTGGAACCTGGAGCCAGATGCTACTGAGATGCATGGATGGACGGATGGACGGATGGATGGACGAATGGAAGGAAGGAAGGAAGGAAGGAAGGAAGGAAGGAAGGAAGGAAGGAAGGAAGGAAGGAAGGAAGGAAGGAAGGAAGGAAGGAAGGAAAATTAAAAAAAAAAGAAAAATAATTCTACCCAGTGAACCTTCTGCAGCAGGAACAGAGTTCATTTCTCTCCAGCTCTGGGGAATAAAATGTATTCAGCTCACACAGGCCACTTCAGAATCTCTTTTTGTTGTTGTTTTTTATCTTTCCAACGTAGGAGAACAAATTTAACAATGAGATTCCATTTCTGTTTCCTACATGTGGAATAATTAAATTTGCATCTCACCCTGTAGTTGGATCTGGTGTTTGGAGAGGAATGTATCAATTGGACACAAGCCCAATGTGTTCTGATCTGCAAATACGGCAGTTTGCAAAAAAACAAGGCATAATCTCTCACCCAGACAATAATCACAGGAAAATCATCCCTCACTGACAGCTCTCTTCAGGACTTGATTCATGTTCTTGCTGGTGAAAGAGCAGGAGGGAGGGGGTGTAAGGAGAGCAGACTTTTGGCATCCCCTTGTAGAAACTTTCATCAGAAAGATGCACATTCTGGGTGTGGGACCAAATGTCACTGCTGCAGTAGCAGAGCTCTCTGGTTTTCTGCAGGCAGGTTTCACAACAAGAAATAGTACACCTGCTGACTTAAGACCTTCCCAAAGCCCACTGAAGCCATGGGAAACATTCCTGATAGCTTTGATCAGCTTTGCAGTGGAGGATTTTCAGTGAAATTACCAATCTTCTTTTTTGGGTTGTTACCTGCAACAGGACTAGGTGGTCAGGTTTCCACATGGTAAATCATTCAGTAAAATCCATCCCTTCCAGCTTCAGCTGGCTGGCTGATATCCCTCACTTTCCTGATCCTCAGGTCTGTTCAGATAAGTTTCAAGAAACAGCCTCTCTGCCATTGCCTTCCCTGCCTGTAAGTCATGCAGTTCCTTTGCCATTTCCCCATCAGGAATTTTCCATGTGGAATTCCCTGCCTGTATCATTTCCTTCAAAAATCTCCAGAAACTAATGCCCCTTTTGAATCCCACCCACTATTCTGATGTCCAGAAGGGGGGGAAAGAAAACTTGCCAGGCAGAAAGAAGACAGAAAGTGTTGAAAAAAAGTTTGGATCTGGCATTGCTGGAAATGAATAGAAGTTTGATTCAATCAATCAGAGTCAAACTGCACCTGCCCCAGTTCATCTAAAACTCTTCACATTAAATACCTTATTCTAAGTGGAAATTAATTGAGTTTGTCAAATTGTTCCTACTGCATTAAACACACTTATGGTCAGGAAAAGAGCAGAAGTAAAGACAATAACAATTTTTTTATAAATGAAAGGCTTTTAGGTGAGCTGGCTAAAGCTTTTGATTTTTCTCTCTAACATCCCTTCTGTATAAGCCTCCTTTTGAAGGCACCTCACTGGAGAAAGGTTGGAATTCATTGTCTGAGGTGGGACACAGACATCTAGTCTTGTGACCCACCTGTGACCCATTGCCCCCAGCCCACTCCTGACTTTCTTGCCAAGGGGCACTCCCTGTCTGAGGGTACAAGTTCACATTGCTCCAAACACAGCCATGCCAAATGAAAGGATGATTTATCTTCCAACCCAGCCTATGGGAGGTCCTTTAGATGAGACAGCTGCCTATGGGAGAGTCTCTTTTCAGGTTTGCAAGAAACTTCTCTTTAACTTTGTAATTAAATCAATTCGGCTGCAGGGTGTACATAGGGTGGACAATCTCAGGCAGATGGAACAACCCTTCCCATGGCACAGCTGGAGCCCTGAAAGCCATGCCTGTGTGCTTGGAATTTCTAGATTTCTAGTCTAGTACACAGGAAAGGAGAGAGGGGTTGGGAAGATCTAATAGTGTGTGGAGAAGGAACCCTCTCTGATGAGGTGACACAAATTCTGCATGAGGTTTGTGCTTGCTGTCTGTTGGAATTGTCACGAAGGATGCCTCTGGTTATATTGGTACAACAGGAATGTTTCTCTGAACACACTGAGTTAATGAAAGATTATTTTAATTATTCTCAAGCTGGAGTTCTCTGTCTCATTCTTCCTCCCTCATGTGCTCTTGCACACTCACTCTCCCCTCTCTGCCCTCCTGCCTGCTTTTCCCCTCCTTTCCTTTGCATACCGGAGCTGCATCTAATGAAGACGCATAAAAAACGTTTCCATTTTGTGAAATGCAATCCATCAACACACACTTCATATATATTGTGCAGAAATTAATCCATTTCAGCTGGGAAGGCTGATAAATCAATTTAAGTAGAAGATTTTTGACAGTTTAATTCAAATTAAGTCCACTTGGTTCAGTTAGAGGGTAGGTGGAGGGGTGGTGGCAGAAAACAAACAGGATTGCTAAAACAAAAACTGCATTTTTTTCTCAGGCTGAAGCCATCTGTGGACAATTTTTCTTGAAGCAGGGACAGAACGATACTCATTAACACACCATTAGTGAGCAGCAAATTTCTTGGTTTTAAAGCCTAATCCTTATTTTGCACAACATTCCTGCCTGCCTTTGAGCAATCTCTGACAATGCGGGGAAAATTTGGAGAGGAATGTTCAGGAGGAGATGGAAGATATGGCCAGCATCTTTCTGCATTCCAGAGTGGTGTTTGCTTCAATGTCCCTGAAGTTCTGCTGTGGGTGACAGGTACCTTGGGACAACTACAGTAAAATGAACTTTGAATCCTCCTCTCCAGTGTTAGACCATGCCATGTGTCTGAGAGACAAATCCTTGTGGGTCAAACTTGGTGCCAGCTCTTTGATTGCCCACCCAGTTCCCCCCATCCACAGCCAAGGGTGCAAGCAGAGTTTGTTTGGAGAGTCAATCTCTTCTGTAGCATGTTCCTGAAAATATCTCCTTTCCTTCTGCACACAGAGGAGATGCTTGCTGACACCTCAGACCTACCAGTTAAAGCTGGGGAAATGTGGACATGCTAATGTCCACGTTTTATCCCAAACTAATAGGATTAAATCCAGCCCAGTTACCTGTTCTGGAAAAGCTGGTGAATTAAGTCAGAATTTTCAGTGATCTGGGTTAAGAAACATGTCAAATCACAGATGTTTTAAGACCTCATAAAGCTGTAGTTTAGTGATTATTGAGCAATACGTTTCAAAAGTGAATGACAGACCTGGAAAGCAGAATCTGCTTTTTCATTTTCTAGCATATTTTCTCAGACAAACTGAGGTTTTCAAGTTCACAGTGCAAAATGTAAATGATTTTCATCCAAGTTTGCAGACTCACTAATGTTTTCCATGTTCAGGTTGGCAAAAACCTCCCAATTTTATTTTTTTTTTTCCTTCCAACAGTTTTGCAAAACTGAGTCCTTGTCACTGACAGATGGAAAAACAAAGACTCTTGCAATTCAAAGGATAAAGTAATTAATGGAATTTTGGTTTTTCTTTCACTTTCCTGCTCAGAGATGAGATGGTGAGCAGCACAGAAAATACCTTTTTGCTTTTCTTTCTGACAGACAGTTCTCCTCAAAAACTAAGGATCCTTTATGCAGGTAGCAGAAGTTGGGTCCAGAAGGAATGTCTACTACTGGACAAAATTTACCAGATTGTTTTACTGACTGATTGAGGAGATTCATCAGCTTTAACAGATGATCAGATTCATCAGATAGGATTGAATTTGCTGCTTGTTACCAACTGGCTGTCACACAATGAATTCAGGCCTCAAAAAAAGCAAAGCTTTTCATTCAGGTTTATGTAAGAACAAAAGAAGGGATTTGTGGAGGCCAAGATTCTAGTTCAAAATAACTACATCAGCAAAATGTTCTCCCTGGACAGTGTCTACCCTGTGAAAATTGTGAGTCTAATCTGAGTGCTTAATGGCAGTTTTATAAAATCTGCTTCTACCAGCTGCTGAAGGAACAAGAACAGAAGAAAAGAAGAGGATGTCCAAAATGTTTGTAATGAGGCATTTTTTCCCCACTGTTTTGTTCCCCCCCCCAAAAAAAAACCCCTAGGTTGTTTGCAAAATAAACCCTGTTTTCACTGGAACTGGTTTAATTTGTCTTTTCTGAGAGTGTGCAGGAGGGGAAATAGGTGATCAACACATGATAATTTAAACCATTTCCCTGAAGGGAACACAAACAACTATGCAAGTGAATCCTTGGTAAAGAAGTGCTTTAAGAAAATGAAATGTAGTGTCAGGTGGGAAGCTGGCTTGGTGGACCAAGGAAGATGGCTGAGAGCACAGAAGAGAGCAACATGACAACAGAGAGACTTCTGGCACAGTCTTTTCCAAGCTCATGTGTCTTTCATCCCCTTTCAGCTCTGCTCTGGCAGCCCAGGCTGGATGGGTGGCCACACTAGAGGTGACAAATCACTGACTGCTCAGAGGGCTCTGAGCCCCTTGGAGAGGAAGCAGTGCTTACAGCTTCAGCTTTGTTTCTAAATCTGTGTAGTGTGTCCCCAGCCTGGATTAGCTACACCTCTTTCTGATGAATTTACAGCCCTATAAATGGTGAATCATTGTGTATAATAAAGAGCAGACCAGATTTGAGTGGTGTCCAATTTAATAATTACTTGAGTAACTCAATCATTTTCAGATATGTGGTTTCAGTGTCTGCAGACCTTGAAGATCGGCTTGGAGCATTCAACAGACAAGACAACATTTTTTTTTCTGTTCTTTTACTAAAGCAGTCCTTCATACACCCTGCACATACCTCATCTACATATCAAAACTTCAGAAAGTTTTGGATTAGGTTTGGAGCATTTGTCAGAGCCTGGACTTGGAGAAGGAGGCACAGAGGCCTCCACTCAGATCAGTTATGAGAAACATCTGTATCTCTGATACATGATTAATTAAAAACCTCTACTTGCTAAGATTTAAAGCCAAGCATCCCAGCTCGTTGACCTTTTAAGGTCCACAGTGTTTCTTGGTGGGCACTGAAAAGAGCTCTCCTCTAGTTTGTATTCTTGTATTCAGTTTTAATGAGGCTGTGCTGAGCTATGGACCTACAGCAGGCAATCTGCAAAGCAAGAGTCAGTGGTTACTTTGCCTTCTCTCCAAGATGAACAATGAGCAGAGCCCAGTGATGTCTCCTCTCTGGGTCCTTTCAGAAGCTGGCCAAGTTTCAGCTTTGCAACAAAGGTGACTTCAGGCTGAGCAAATGAAGAAGCTCATTAGACCCTAACCATAGCCTTTCCAGAAGTGTTTCTGCCTCAAAATGAAATAGAGGTTTGTGAGGACTCTGTAAATCACACAAGTTCCATGACCCCCAGGGAGCTGTGGGATAGAGAGGAGTTGGGCTTTAGGGGATGCAACCCTCACATCCTCTACCCTAAGAACAGCTGAGGCTGCTGAGAAGTCACCATAAAACCCACCAAAAGGGCCTGAGAGATGTGACAGCTGCCACCAGAGCCAGCCCCAGCATCAGCAGCACCCCTCACCTGCACCAACATCTGCAGTACAAATTCCAGTTTCTCATTATGGGACTGTCGAAATTTGCTCTGTCTTGAAATTCAGCAGCCAACATACAAGCCTTAGGATGAGGCTGGGGATGTAGTTACTCACAGCAGTTTGCAGCTTGCCCAAGGGCATTGCCTGAGAAGGGCAATTTCCCCTTCCAAGGCTTACTTTGTTGGTGTAGAATTCACACCTGCTCTGGGGTGAACAATAGTTATTGAAATAATTTTTTGGGGGTTGTGTTTTTTTTTCCTAATAAACTCACACAGGTTAAAAAGAGACCGACTGGAAACAAAATGACCACCAATCTTTTTCTAACATCAAGTTTAAACAATGGAAATTCCACAAATTTTGGTAAAATAAACAAGATTTCAAGTGGTCTGAAAGAACACAGGTCTTTGGGCTGATCTGACAAGCAGGTATTTCTGAGTGTCTAAGGGAAGCAAATATCAGTATCCTCAAAATTTACTCTCAGATATCAAACCCCTCTGTTCCCAATGCTATCAGTGTTCCTACAACTCAAACCTTTCCATTTTTTAAAAACAAATATATCATCTTTCTTTGTTATATAAATCACACTAACATTTTAGGTGAATGAATTTCAAATGTGAGGTTTTTTTATTCTGGAAAAAGTTGTTCCTCTACTTATCTGTGTGATATATTGAGGGTCAACATATGATAAATGACCAAGTGGTTCTTAACCATGCATGGATCTTTCTGTTGGAAGAATGAGCTGTGTGATAGTAGTATCTGGTATCTGTTGTGCATACAATCAGAGAATGCTGTTTCATACCCATGTATTAAAACCGTGATTTTTAGTAGCCATAAATTTTAATAAAAATAAAATCAGAAAGCACTATTGCCTACTACTAGTATGTGTTTTTTAAACTAAGCTTCAGGAAGACTTTTTTTTTAGCACATCCACTTAAATTCTCTACTAGATCTGGGAAAAATACACGCATAACTTAAAATGTGTGAATAATCACAGCCATCTTTGCAAGTCATTGGAAAAAAAAACCCCAAAACATTAAGTTCTTCTGCTCTGTCTGAACTCCCATGAAGCTCAAAGACATTGGGATTTGCCCACTTATGCACATGTAAACACACCAAATTCAGGGCAGATCAGGCTGAACTTAGCAAACAAATGGTGGTACTGGCACCAAAGAGAATTGCAGTGCAGTGATTGATGTTTGTGGTGTTTTGGAGCAGCTGAAGATGAAGCTGAAGGGCTCAGGATCATTCCCTATGGTGGTCAGCCCAGTGAGAAAGAATTTTAGTCAGCTGTGCCTCCCATGAGAGATCGTCTGGTTTCCAAAGCCACAGCACATGAGCATGCCCTATAAATCAAGGCAAGTGAGTGGGTTATCAGGATGTGCACCAGGCTGTTTCACCTTGTCAAAGATACATTGGATACCTGTAGGGCAAGGCTGGGTGGGAGGCAGTGATGGTGGAGGTGGGGAGAGGGCTTTCCACAGGGAATATTTTTCACCGTGTAAGGACTTTTCAGAAAATTAATGTGAAACATTAAAAATGTTCCCTTTTTAAAAGGGAATCCATTTTTTAGGCACAATGAGACACTTCAGGTGGTGTGGCAGTGTTGAGTAATGCACATTGGAGTTATTTAACTTCATCTCATGCCTCACTGTTCCCCAGGGGCACCCATTAATCAGCGTTACTAGGCAGTTTGTCATGTCCTTTTGCTTAAATAATATCCATACCAAAATACAAGTAATGCGTGCACCTGGAAGTCAGTGGGAGACCTGCCTGTGTCAGGACAGAAGGATCTGTGCTGGAGGACATAGGAAAGCTGAAGGATTCCAGTTGTCTTCCATGGCTTTTGAATGGTGGTGTAGCAGATGCTTTGGGCTAGCACATGGATCACCATGGGAAACTCTACCAGCCAGCCCTGCTGAACTAGGATCAGTCTGAACAATAAAGTTGTAAGTTCAGGGGGAGATGTGGCCCCAGGCTACAAATATCACGTTGCCACTGGGTGCAAGCTTCAACCTCTTTGTAGGATGAAGAGGGATCTCAGATGTGTGTGAAGGTGTAATTGGAGTTCAGGTGGAACACCAGCAATCTGGCCATAGCAGCCATGAGGAGACCAGTTCTTGGGCAGACAATCCCTTTTGGCTTCTGGTTCTCTGGGCTGAGATCTGCTTGCAAGGATGGGGACTCATTGCAGTACTCAGGGAAAGGATGTGTGCCTGCTGAAAGCCTGAGTGCTTGGATGATCCACCAGAAACTAAAAAAAATCTTTGATTTTGCAAATGAACTCATATTCTAACTAAATTCTAACAAAAACTAACGCCTTTCACCTGGGAAACAAACAGCAGTGTCTTGTGGCGATGGTTGCCTGCCACTGCCCCTGGAGGTTCTGCCCTGTACCTGAAGAGCTGGGGGGACATCTCTCCTGTTTTTCCACACACACCCACAGCCTGGCTACTCCAGAGATTCCATCTTGCCAAAGCCAAGACCTCACAGATCTTCACCTAGTTTCCTTGTTGTCTGATTTGTATTTAAGCTGGATACCTGAAGGCTAAAGCACTGCAAGTCCTCATTAAACCAGTAAATCACCTAATTCCCTCCCTCCTTCAGCCAAAAGTTTTCTCTAAGTTGTTAAGCAAAATACAGACAGCATGGCCTGTCATTCTAGCAGAACTTGCTGGCCTTCTGATGCCTGAAATAACTGGCAGACCTGTCAAAAATGACCTTCTTTCAACAACATCTCTCTCTTTTTTTATTCCCCCTCCTCCAGGTAGGGGGTGGGGGAGGTTGGAAAACTGGAAAGATCAAGTCATAGCTGCATGTGGTACCTAATTAAACAAGTGTAAGAAAGCAGAGAAAGGTCAGGTTGTCAAAAATCATTGCTGTATCTTTACTGGATTGTATTTAGAGACTGATAGCAACAAAGAAAATAACTCAATAAAGTGAATGAGACCGGAATAACAAACTGACTCCAGGGACAGGTTAGTTTTGAAAAGCAAAAGGCTCAGGCTTCAAGATTTATGTATATAGATATATATGTGTGTACGTATGTGTGTGTGTGTGTATGCACAGAAACAAATCGAAGGAAAACAAACCCTGGAAATGAAAGGAAAAATGTTTGCAAAGAGTAAACAGGTGACATTAACACAGGAGAGGAGACGGAACAGGAGCAGTTCAAACAGTAAAATTGGCAGAAATTAGGGGCTGCAGATACACAGGTGTGAGCAGATGAAAGGAGAAGGAACTGAGAAAATAAATGTAGGAGTGGATAGGAAGGGGAAAAGTGTAAGTAAACAGAAAATACAATCACAGGGGAAGAGGAGGAGGCCAACATCATGAGGCCAAGCAAAGGATTCAGATGGGGAGTGAAAGTGCTCTGATTGCCACTGCCATGTGCCTGCCTCACAGAATCCAGCTCCTCTCACAGCACCTGAGGTGTGATGGAGATATGTCTGTGTCATCCAGACTTTGAGAGTGCTGGGGAACCTTTGGAGACCCCAGCCTGTGCAGGCAAGCATTTTTACCTACTCTACTCTTCCTGCCATCATCCCACGGTCACTTTCTTCTCCATCTCTCCAGGGTGGGAGGTGCTGGTGGAGGCAGCATCCTGAGAGATCCTGCTCTTGGGTCTCATTGACCATTTTGACATGTGGCTTTTTGCTTGCCTAACACTACTGTTGGTCATTGCCACTATTTTGGCACTGTTCAGGGAGGAGAATCTTAGGCAGTGAAAAGGGAAAATGGGAAGAAAATTGTCTCCCCATGAAAGACTAAACCAAACCAAACCTAAGCCTCTCACACCACTACATTACTTGGTTATATGGTTAACAACAGCCTAAACAAGGTAACAAAATCCCAAAGGTTTTGAATACTTTGTGTTATTAAACACCTCTCTTCAGTTATTCTGCCAGGGATGGGCTCTAATCATTTACTCCTCCTTGTTATGTCTGCCTTCCTATGACACCATTTGAATTTTTTATAAAGCCTGCTAGGATGGCATCTGTAGACTGGAAGAAACTGTATAGGGGCTGAAGGGGAGGAGAAGATACTTCTCCTTTAGACAGTTTAGATTTTTTCCTCCTCTGTTCCCCCAAAAGCATCCTGGAGAAAGACACACACATGGTGTCTTGCATTTAACAAATTGACAATGCATTTAAATAGTGTACCACTGCAAGTATAATTGCAATTTGTTGTAATTTCTCCTCCAAATTCCACCCTGACACAGTTGATTTATTTTGCAAATCAGTGCATCTGGAGCGTGTGCTGTGTCACATTATGGGCCTTTGATACAGAACCTTTGTTTTATAACAGGGAAAATAATTAGCTTTCGGACAAGCTTGAGCTGTGATGTCAGAAGCTATCCACGGCTGCTCAAAGAAGTTATTAGTGGTGATTTAATGAAGGCTCCCTGGCAAAGCTCTGCCTCTTTACTAATTTGTCTCTCTGGGATTTTAACAAAAATTTTTAAAAATGTGGTAAGTATCAAAAATTCACTTCTTTATATAGTGAAAAGAGTTGTATTTGCATAGCAGAAACCTCAGTAACATTGCTGCTAAGGACTACAGACAGCTGAGAAATAAACAAAACAAAAAGCATTACTTCCTTCCAATATAAACACCACTTTCCTCTGAGCAGAAAAACATGTGGGCATTTTTTTTTTAATTAACTTTTTTCTTTTTTCTTTTTTTTTTTTTTTTTTTTCCCCTCCCTCCTCCTTGAAGTTAACAGCTCTCACTGGCAAATCTGCAAATTATCAATTATTAGTGGTGTCAGCTTTCCTCCAAATGTTGTCAGCAGAACCTTCCTTCAGTGCCATATAGGCTGGGAGCACAGATTCTTCCTTTGCTGTCCCTGGCTGACATCAGGAGTAATTTCACTGAAGGCAAAACTGTTTCTCTGCAAAATATGCTCAGGAAGAATCAGACCCCATCTCCTCCACCTTAATGCCAAGTCCCTAAAGCAATTGTACAGCACGATGGTAAATATTATGGGAAGATGCCAAGTGGGATGAATTAAAAGCGCCTGGCTGAATCTACAGAGGGTTTGATTTCACCCAGGAGAAATGAATGGACACAGCTCACTCTGAGTCTTGAATGTCCGAGACATAATCTAATTTCTCAATGTAGTCACCCAGTTGAAATCTGTAAAATATGGACTCTATTGGGAATGTGACTGAGCTGTGTCTGATTAGCATGTGCAACTGTTCAGTGGCAGGTTTTTGTGAGCATTTAGTCTCTGCTTTAAACAGCATCATTGCCAGCTGGCTATTTTTTATTGTTATTAGGTTAGAAAATAGTGCCGAGGTATACAACAGTAATCATGACACTGTGATGCCAGGGAAAAAAATAATCACGTTAAATTGACCTTCATGAATAAAGAGTGAGGTTCCATTTCAGCTCATTTCTGTTCATTTTAAAACCAGCATTAGCTTTTCTGGGACATAATTTTTCATTGTTTGCTGAACATGGCTCGATTAGAATGATCCACTGTCTTCAATATTAGTGATTATGGTCCATTTCAATTACACAAGGTGTTATAGTTTGTTGCATTCCTCTCCTGATGTCTCTCTGTTCTAACTTCCTTTGAGGTAAGAAAAAAAAGAGAAAGAATTGGATGCTGGAAAGCAGGAGCTGGGGATCTGACCCTTGTTTCCTTACATGAAATTCCAGTGGGCAAGTGGTAGCATCTGCTGCCTGTGCCTGAGCATTTAACTAACAAAAAAACCCCAAACACATTAAGTTACATTCTCCAACTCACCCCCTGAAGTTCTGCCTGTTGGTCACTTCTCCATCATTCCTGTGTATTGAAATAGAGAAAGCAAGGCAAAGGATGCAGTGTGCTCAGAGTGCAGAATCTGGATCATGACAAGATTTAGGAGATTAAGACAAGTTACAGACTAAGAATTGTTTCTTTACATTGGGCTGCTCCAGCTCACCCGTGTCTGCTTGGTCCTGGTGACCAGACTTTGAGTGTTTCCTGGGCAAAATGAAACTGAGATGCAAGGAAAATACAGCTTGGGCTTTCAAAACTTTAAGTTTCATCACTGGGCTTCCAGAAATAGGGAGTGATACGTGAACACAGCATTTGGCTGAGTCACCATTCATGTGTTTTAACAGAGACAGAGCAATAAGGAGAGCTGGGTGCTGGAGAAGCTGCAAGGGTTCAGCAATGCAAGGTGAGTGACTGACCTGTATTTTTAGCTGTTCCTCTGGCTCTAGGAATCACCTATCACCAAAATCCTGAAGCATGAGGTTTCTGTAGATCAAATACAGAACCTTTTTCATTAAATGATGCAACTATCTCTCTAATATTACATAATTCTTTATCTCCAGATGTATTTCAAGTCAAAGCCAGAACAAGATCTTACCTGAGATTAAATCAGTGAGGCTCCACTGAAACCAGTCACTACAAAAAAGGGATAACATTTTGCTTCCCATTTTTTGAGGGTGGAATCTGTTGCATTTTAGACATCATTACAGAGTACTTGTTACTCATTCCAGAATGAGAATTTGAGTGACAGGGGAAAGCATGCCCTCTTCATTTTACATCCTTCTTTTCACCTTTTGATTTGGTTACACTTTCTCACTTGCCAAGGAAATTGCATGTGTGTGGAGGAAAGCAGGAAGGGATTTGACACATTTAATGGACATTTATAAGGGCTGCAAAGCATTTATTATAGTAGCAAATGAATTAACTAATTATAGGTGACCATTAAATTGTGGCTGCACTCAGAGAAGAAACCCTATAAAATTCCCTCAGTTCTATTTCACTGATCTGCTCTCTTGAACAAACCATGCTTCCAACCCTATTGATGTTAATCCAGAGTAATTATTCTGACTTGGTGAAGTTAACTTCTTTGTTCTTTGGGGTAACCAAGAGCCCAATCTGGATACTACCATGTCTTCAGGTCCCAAATATTTATTTTGCCAATGAAACCAAGTTCTGTTAATACTGCTCATCCAATGAATAGCTGGAGATAGCCTGTCTTTTTAATCAACAATTAAGTTCTCAGTTAGGTTCTTGCTGTAAAAGCTTAATTACTGAGGATGATGAAAGAGGCAGGAGAGACCCAGTTTAATGAGCACATTCCAGATGGAGAATGCAGTGCTGGGCCTAAGGGGAAAAACAATGATGCTTTTAGCTTGGAAATTGTGACCAAGGACTAAATAGTCAGAGCTGCATTTAGTGTCTTTCCTTAGTTATCACCGTTCTTTACTACAAGTGGTTCTGCCTCATCTAGGCTGGAGCTCTAAAACTGCCAAAGATTAGGAAGAGAGAGGAAACTGATGATCTCTGGGTTTTTAGGGAAGTTTGAACCTGGAACTATTACTATAAACACATTGAGTTTCTCTGTTGCTGAAGCCAAAGAGACAACTCCATGTCCTGACAGCCTCAGATCTGCTTTGATACAGAGGAGCTACAGCAGCAAACACAGGCTCCTACTTCACTCTCATGGGTTGCAGGTGACAGAAGAAGCTGTTGATGAATAACATGGTATGATGGCTGGAAACGAGGCAGGGGGGCATGGCAAGGAGAAGAGATATCCTTTAGCAGAACTATTTTTCCTCTGGGGCTTTGCTGACGTTTGCAGCAAGTCTGGCATGCTCATGCTGGGAGTCTCTAGGTGCTGCCTTCACATTATAAGGGTCCAGGTGTACTACTCTTTCTCCACTGAATACAAAGGGAAATGAGGTGATAAAAATTGTTATAGAAGCACATTCTTTAAAAAAGGCCTAAAAAATAATATATATATATCTCTATATAAATCTGTATAGAGCAACTTGGTCAAAATGCAAACAGAAGAAGAGATGACTGTGAGAGCATCAGGGAGAAATAAAAAAAGACAGAGGAATTGATGGACAAATGGAATTAATAAAAGTTTTTTTTCAAATCAGTTTTTCAGTTCAATGGCAGACAAGACAAACCTCTGACTCTGCCAAAGGTCTGACTAGGAACATACTGTTCTGTTCCAGTCTCTGGCCAAATCCTGGTAAAGCATATGGGGTGACTTCAGTGGGAATGATGCAAGTGCTATTGATGAGTAGCATTGTGAGAGATTAGGAGAAAGGCCTCTGGTATCAGCAGAGTTCATGCTTGGTAGAGTGATGTGTGTCTGCTCTAACACTATGAAGTCATTTGCTTGGAGTGGGTTTGTCTCCTCAGAAACAATAAAAGGGGGGATTAGTGAGGAGAGGGCAGTGCCCACTGTCTCTGATTGAAATCTATTTTCATCTTGTGAAAAATATCTTAATTTTCACTTATATTCCATGCCTGTAGCTAAGGGCCATTAAAACTAATAAAAGTAAATCATTTGTGACAGATCTTAGAAAACAGTTTCTGCAATGCACCACACTCACAAATGCTCATTAGAAATGGTGGTTTTCTTTTCAGAAGAATACTTGCTGAATGCTTAAAACATGTTGCCTCCAACTTTTGACAACTAGCAGTGGCTATGGGAAGCTTTGAAGCAAATGTTTGACATAAAAAAGATGGTCTGATGCTATATCAAATAAGATTGGGGAGGAAGCATCAAAGCAGAAAGCATTAGGATGAAATGCAGTTGGAGGAAAGAAAATCAACACACTCATTTCTGATTTTACATTTTCTGGCATCAGTATAAACAACTGATTTGCATTTGCTGAGGACACTAGATTCAATTCTTAACAAATTTACAGCCTCCTTCCCTAACTCCTTTCTGACAGCACTGGACAAGGCCAGAAAAAAATTGCTGCTTACACAGTGATGGTTCCAAGAAAAGTGGGTATCTCTGACAATGGGATGACACCTGTTTTCCTCCTCCAGCCTCCATTTCGAATAAAAAACAAGCACATCCCTTTATGACACAGTCTTGTGGTCCAACAAAATCCTTGCTGGTAACTAGCATGGACTGAAAAAAAATCCTACCACTCTGTAAAATAACATGTCAAGCTTCTTGGCTTAACTCCTTAGAGGGTTAGTGAAATAAATGTTTCATTTGTTTTACATGGTATTTTTCTTAAACACACTTTGCAGTACCTTGTACATTGATCTGACTAGAGCACTGTGATCTTAACCCCTAAACAGAGGTGAGCCACTGTCGATAGAAACTGGATTACCTGAAATACCCCTGAATCATGTGAGTGAGGTTTCACCCAATAGTTCTGCTATAAGGGACAGTCCACTAGTTGGAATAAAAACCATGAAAATCAGGTTCTATCTACAGATTTCCCCATGCAGGAAGGTGTAAGGACAGTGTTCTGTGATGTTCAGGTACGTGTTCCCTGGAGAGGTGCTGCTCAGATACTCATTCCTGACTGACTTGTTCAGACACTGAAACACTTGGCTACAGCTCAGGAGAACTCCAGCTGGTCTTTTGTTTAGTCAGGGCACTCAGTTTTTACATGAAGGTTTAGAGTTCGTTTCTAAATTTGGGATCAGGAGAAATGGGTGGTAGGGTCATGAAAGGATAAGTTACAAGAACAAACAAGAACAGTCTTATCTACATGCAGGGAAGAAACTCCCACACGCTCAGACATGAGGCATGCAGCCTTCTACAATTGCACTTCAAATTAATTTACCTTGCATTTTAAGTACCAGTTATTCCATTTGGGCTATATCCTGCCTGGAGCAAACTAAAACAGCCAAGAATCTTAGAAGACCTGCATCTCATATTTCCCATCCATATTTCATTTTGTCTGTCTCCCCTTTGGCCCGCAGTCTCTCTCCATCGCTCGATCAGTTTTCATGGTCGTTCAAGTTGTAGGGGTGATTTGTTCAGGTAAAATGGAAAATTGAAATGGAACGGGTGCTGGATACAACATCATCCGCTTTCTCTATTTTGTCAAAGTGCTGTGGCTGTTCATTTTTTCATGGTCATGAGTTGAAATAAATTAAACTTCCCAGAGGCGAAACTTCTCTACGATCAAATTGGAATATATTGATTAGGCTCTTTGAGGGCTGATGGATTGGACTCTTATGCTTTATAAACACATTTACCAACACGCTCTCAGAAACAGTTGCTTAGCACTGGGCAAACTGATTGTGTTTATTTAAAGCTGTGACAGTGGTGTACACCTGTAGCCCTCATTCTGGCCAATAAAGTCTCTCTTCCTGATTGATGGAGACAAGTTGAGCTGTCTGGCTGCCTGACTCCTAGGACTGGTCCCAAAGGTTGCTAGGCTGATGGAGTCCAGCATCATGCATCAATGTCAGTAAAACAACTTAGCATGTCATTGAGGAGATCTGATCAGTAGGTACCTGGGAGGGAGGATGAAAGCAGTAAACTGGAAGAATTTTTGAGTGCTTATGATGGTGAAGGAGACAAGGAGTCCCAGAGCAAGGGAGTTTTGAAAGAGCATGTATACTAATAGCTTTAGATGCGTGACACTAGAGATGAATGAATGCAGTTATTGGCCAAAAATGTTCAGATAGAACAGTCCCAGAAAGCAAAACTTGGATGTAACTCATTCATATCAATAGGTGGGAATAAAATAATGGATTTCACATGACCAGAGAGACACAGAACTGAGAGTTATGTCCCCTCAGCTGGGTCCAAATCATGAGCAGTGCACTCTCCAGAATGACCCTAGCCTGCCTTTCACTTGCCAGTCTCAATCTGCAGCTGTGATTTAGCAAGTGTCTTCAGAATAAGAAATCCAAGAGAAACATAAGGAGAGGTGGGCAGTGAAGGACAAAGACATAGAGGTAAGAACTGTGAACTGGAACTTCACCAGATGGAGGATTTAGACATTGGAATTATGGAGATCGTGTCAGGAAGTCTAATAGTCCAAGGAGAAAAATTAGTTTTCGAGTTTCTTCTGCGAAAAAGAAAAACAGGCTTTTTAATGTAAAAATAAGGTCTGCTGCTGTATCAAAAAGCAGCAGTAAGAAGAATCAAAGCAGAAACCTTTAAATGAAAGAAGGCATCTTGCTCCCATCACTCTCTAAAGATATCTGCAGTGTTTCCAGTCTCAGTTGATAGCTCAGAAAGTGTGGGTGGCACTTGAGCACTTTTCTTCCAGTCTCTCATTGAATCTGCACAGATTAGACCATGTGGGATGCCAGCCTGCTCAGCCACGTCTCAGTGACATCTAGCAGGCTGGTTTATGCCACAGCCCAGAGCAGCTTGGGACAGAGAGTTAGGGGACCATAAGTCAAAGAGCAGGATTTTGCCTTCAGGTTCCTGCCGACAAATAACTTGACAGGGTGCGTACTTTCCAACAGGGATATTCCTTGTTGGAAAGCCACTCCAGGGAGACAGTGATGTATATAATTTCCTCCCAGGCCCATCTTGTGTAACAACCAGGATTTGTGGCCCACTTTGGTACACTTGGGCTGGCAGGCAGTGTGCAGATATACCCCAAAAGTCTACAAATGGCTGTTCTCTGAGTTACCAAGGCACAAGGAGTCAGTGTGGAAGAGTTTCAGTAGGTCAGCATCTTCCACACAGTCTAACAAAGTGTTCTTTAATGCATTATGGACTGAAGGGCTGAGTTTCTGTCTAGCTTAAAATTACTCAAAGCCATAAATTTTTCCCCAACTATCTTTATAGGCTGTCTCCCTAAATCATACATTTTCCTCTTTAAAGTCTGCACCATCTTCCTTTGAGACTATTCCCCAGGCTAAGAGCTTCAGAGACAACTTCTCAGCCTAACAGACTTCACTCTTTTATTCCCAGTAGTTGGCCTAAATTTTTCCCTTTGCTTAATTCAACCCAATTATTTCCAGTGATACCCACTGGAGCACCCTGAACATTTTCTTTTTCCTTTATGGTGTTTTAGCTCTTCAAAGGCTTGCAGACATTTGTCCTAATGGAGGGCGAAGAGAGAGTTATGTGAGATGTCGGGGAGGAGAGGTTGCTGTGTTCCAATTTCATTACAGCAGGTAACATGCTGGATATCAAGGAGAAATTTATGTAATGTATTCCTGCATTGTTCACAATACAGCATCATGTTTTATGCAAGCAAAAGGAGCGTGAGGAGCGAGTGGAAGAAAACTCTGCTTAACTGGCAGTGAAATGACAATAAAACAGCAAATGGGGAAACTGGCAGGAGAGAAACCTCAGCTTTCATGGGCAGATTCCTCAGTTGTTACCATGAGTGGAAGGCCACATCCTGAGACTGGCAAGGAAAAGTAGAGCGATGCTGAGAGGGGGGCAAAGCCTCTGAGAAGGAATTGCTCACTAGATACAAATCAGAGTTGTGAAAGGACCTGTCCTGAGATGCAGGGATCTGCAGTCAGGGGAGGTTTAGGCTAGATGTTAGGAAAAAATTATTTACAGAGAGGGTGTTCAGGCATTTGAATGGGATGCACAGGGAGGTGTAGATTCTCCATCCCTGGAGGTTTTTAAGAAGAGTCTGATGTGGCACTCAGTGCCATGGTCTGGTAACCATGGTGGTTGTGGATCAAGGGTTGGACTTGATGATCTCAGAGTTCCTTTCCCACCTGGCTGATTCTGTGATTCTGTACAAGCATGGGGCCAGAAGGATCCTTCCATCACAGAGCTGGCAGGCAAGCACAGCTCCCACCCATGAACAGCTCACAGTAATAACCCAGGCCATGTTCAGAACAGGCCACATGACACAGAGATCTACAAATGCTGTGCCAGATGTGCCATTTGGTTGTGTCATTTTGGTCCCAGCATTTCTGGCTGCAGGAATAAACTGGAAGCAGAACAATGTCTGTAAAAATTGGGACTGTGAACTCCTTAGCCTTCAAGTTCTACTTGTCACCACCCCACAGTTCTCCTCTTACCCTGTCCAAAAATAATTTGGTCATCAGAAAGAGAAAATTCAGATATTGTCATCTGAAGGTTAGGGCTTATTTCCATTGTTCCCAAACAGTCATCTCCAAGTTTGAATGAAGATAAAAGTGTTTACTCTCCAGGAAAGTGATACTGTTTTGTGGGAGCCTGGGATTTTGATTGCATCATTGATTTTCGAGCAAACTTTGATCAGTGATGACAAAGCAATAGGATGAAGCAACAGATCCAAAATATCGAGCAGAGTAAGAAAAAAGAGGTGAAAGACACAGTCACGGGAAGGTGTTTGATTTGCTCTTTTGGGTCAACAAGTCACCTTCAGCTCATCACATTTCCAGTCTACTGGGATGATTGGATGTTATACATCTGCTAGAAGGCTGTTACTCTGATGGCCTAAATGCCACTTCAATCAAAGCCTTGTGAAGTTTTTGCTTAGATGCAGGAGTTTAAAGAATTAACAAAAATTCACAGGGTGAGAATGTGACTCAGTTTAGAGAACTTGCCATGAGATCTAATTACTTTTAGTATTTTTTTGTTGCTGAAAGAAACACACACATATAAATAAGTGAACAGACTTCCAGAGACAAAAGAACATTTCCATTTTGCAGCAACGATCACAATGTAAAAAGGCTCCATCGCTATGGAAACGGCCCTAAGCCTCATCATTTCTAATGGTGATTTTCCAAAGAAGTCCTTGAAACATCTTTTGTTTCTTGCTTTGAAGTCAAAAGAAATGGTTGAGTGCCAAGAAGACGGCTATCAGCTCCAGATCTCCAATCACAGCCCTGGGCTCAGCTCTGCAGGCAACTCGCCTGCTCCGTACCCTGTGGACAGCTCAGTCCCAATAATTACCACACACAGCTCTGTGGGGAGAGGAGAGCAAGAACAACACAGGAGGAAAAAATGTATACATATATATAAAAAAGCAGACAGCTTGTGGAGAAAAATTCTCTCACCGAGTGGTAAACACTAGATTGCCATTCCCCAGACAGGATCCTCTTCTCATAATACCCAAGGCAGCTGCGGAGTGAGCAGGTAGCAGCTTTCCCCTTATGACCCTGCCGTGGCAGAAGCTTTGGTGTGCCTGAGTTAGGAATTAATGATCTAATTAGGAGTGATAGGATCTAATTAATCAATAATATCTTAATAATAATTATTAGCAAGGGATAGGTGACGTCCATGCATTTCTGGTGAGAAGCCAACTGTATAGGATTCTGAGATTTCTAGCTGGCTTCTTTTCCACTATCTAGAAATCCCGTTTCCTTCCTAAACTGTGTTGTCTTCCACACAACAAATACATCATGATCTCAAGAGACAACTCCATATTCTTGGGCAAGAGAATATCTCTGGCTGCAGTTCAGAGGGGGCCACCACCTTTAGCATCTCCTGGCATCAGTTCATCCCTAGACACGCAGAATCTTTCTGGTCAAAGCTAGACCATGGTGACCAGCAGTGTACTTGTCTCACTTAGCAAGAAAAATGAAAATAAAAGAGACCAAGGAGAGCAGAGGTGTTAATGCTGCCATAAGCACCTATCACCTCCTGGATGGTTTTGGAGCTTGCCAATTCCCATGGCCCCAAGGGTCTGTGTTAGAGGATGAGAACCTGAGACTTAGTTTTGATTGCAGAAATGTATTGAAGTTGCAGCAGGAAAATCTCTAATCACTCATTTGAGCTCTTTAAGACACCTTTGTAGAGCTGGATTAGAAGAAGGACCCTTATAATGAACAGGAAGCTCTATCCCACCAGGGCACAGGGAGTTTCATGTGGAGGATCACATTTCATCTACGTTTGTTTTGATCTCTGTAGGAAATCTGTAAGATCAAACCCACAGGAGCCATGCTTTAAAATGAGAATCTCTGTTGCCTAGCATAAAATCTGAGCTAACTCCCATTGGGGATCCTTCTGTTTCTGATGGGTTCACACTGGCATTGTATTAATTCTGAAGTGCTGCTTTTTGGGCCCAGTCCAGCTCCTCTTCCTCAGGTAAGTCTCCCATTCAGGTTACTGGGCCTTTTTGTCACACTTTCCAAAGTATCCATCTTGTAACCTGACCTGCAAGGAGGAAAGGTACTGGATTTACATCTTTCCATGGCATCAAAATTTGGCTCACTGGGGTCAACAGAAAGATTTCTGTTTATTTCAATGGGCTCTGAGTCAAACTCCAAGGATTATTTTAGTCATACTTGACATTAGCTGTCTAAAACCTGGTCAGTTTAAATCCAGGCTGAGCAGCTGGACTCCTTCTGTAAAGGCAGCTTCAAAGATGGGCACTTCTGGAGCAATTCTGATCTCTCTTGAACATGTCCTGTCAGGTGGGATGCAATACTCAGCCCTCTCCACTGGCTACACAAGGAGTCTAGCTTTCTTAAACTAAGTACCAAACTTCTAGGTAGACTAAATCTGATTAGATCAATACCACCCAAATTGTTATATGTGTCCCTTGACAGTGCAGCAGAAAACCCATCGACATCCAAAGTGATCTTTGACAGGAGAAGAACTAATAAATGCAGAATTCGATCCTTTATTCTTTCTTTTTCTTTAGACAGAGCATTGCTCTCTCTGCAGCTCTAACCACAGCCTTGGTTTAATAAGACATGCTAATGTGTTATGACTTCTGGGAGCTCTGGAGTGAACCCATGTTGATAACAGACTTAGTCTCAGAAATGATAAATCACAGGGGGGAAGAAGAGATATGAAAATTCTTTTCAGCCTTTGCAAATGAAAAGAAGATGTGATTGTAGAATATGTTTGGGATGTATGAGTGGGGTTCCTGTAATCAATCATCCTAAATAAACCATTTTACTTAGCATCTGTTTGAAGGCAAACAATTGGGCTAGGTAGATGTTTTCTCTGTGTAAAAACTCTTACAGAGACTGAATTCTGCTATCCTGGGTATTTTATATGAACCCTCATTTTACAGCATGTGGGTCCCTGGTAGACTTCAGCCCTGGTAGGCTTTTGGGATGATACCCAAACCAGAAAGTAATATTAGCAGCATTTCACTGTTGAGCAAACAGATTTTTTCTCAAGAAAGACAGCAACATGTAGCAGAACAACAGAAATAAAACCCAGCACTCTTAAAACCCAGCTACCAACCTAGCCGCAGCAGCAGCTATCCTGTACTAGCTCCCTGAATGGGTTTTCTTACCCTAATAAACTACAAACAGTGTCCTACTTAAGGATGTTTTTCTAAAGGAAATTCCTCAAAATGGTAAACTCTTCATACTGTAGGGTCATTATGGATGTTTCACTTTGAGTTAATGTCTTCTAGTAAATAATCAGCCAAGCAAAACGACCCCAACAACAACAAAAGCCAATTATATTACTTCTACAGTCCCAGAATGGTCTTCTGGAATTCATTGTGTCCCTGTGACAAGGCAGAAGAAGTCACACCTGTGACATTCCTTCTGTTTTACCCAGACAAGCCTATCCCAGCCTCTCAGTCCTTCCTATGAGAAAGAAAACAGTTCCCTCAAGGGAATGGTGGAGTTTAAGCTACCCCATGTCAACATGGAGCTTAGTACATCCCTTTCCTTTTTGAAGCAACCTTAGCACCTTGCAAGAATTGCTCTCATGCTGCATTCCCTTTCACTACTGGGAGACAATCAGGTATCATGTTTGGAGAGTCCTGTTCACCTTCTGATAGACAGTTGCCCCCAGTGCTGAGCCTGAAAAAAAAAAATTCTGCCTCCATTGCTCTGCACAACTCATTTCCTCCTTTCCTTTCTTTTTCTTTTCTCTCCTTGTTCAGAAACGGTGCGAGCACTTGCTTTAATATATAGAGTATGAATATGAGAAATATCTATGTATATATTCCTTGTAATTCCTGCCATGTAGAGTAACACTGTAGAGGCTCACCAGGGTCATCTTTATTTTGTGCCAAGGAGTCTTTGTTCATCTACAGGTATTTGCCTGGAAAGCTCTCACAGTCTCTTTGTAGCATGTCTGTGTTTTTCTTCTTTTCTCTCCTGGAGGTATCATCCATTTCTGGCAAGCTTCACTCTTCTTTATTTGCTTTTAAGTCCTGGGCAGGCTCTATAAGAGCCTGGAAAATTCACTCTTGCCAAAGGGTCACTGTGGGGTCACTCCAAACCTTTCTGGCAGAAGTGTCCCATGGCCTAAGGGCAAGCATGGCTGCAATGACACTGCTTCCCTGTGCTTTTAGCTGCCCTGCACAAATTTTAGGACATCTCTGTTAGTTACAAGGTGTTCAATGAAGCACATGTAGTTTTCCTCCCCATTCAAATTCATTCCTGTCCTAGCTGTAACCTCACACCCTGTAACTTCACAGTTAAGAGCCCTACTCCCCAGGCTATTTTATGTGTTGTGTTTCTTCACAGTTAGCACAATTCCTACACTCAGCTAGGCATCAGGAGTGTGAAGACTTTCAGGAAGATACTTTTAATAATAGACACCCAGAGCTTGACTCTACCCACTCCTGAGACAGCCAAAGTCATCACACCAGGGGAAAGGAGGAGTGAAATCCTGCCTGGAAGCTTCTCAAGAGATTGCTGCTGCTTTCTCCCACATGCAGCTTTGAAGGTGAATTTTCCTTCCTCACTTCTCACTTCTTCTGACCTCTTTTCTAAGCCATGTGATGCTTCTGTGGACACAACACAGAGCCCATCCCCACAGTCCCCCACAGACAGACTGCTCCCCTGCCCTGATCAACCAGAATTGTCTCCGACTACATAATGAGCAACAAGAGAGTCACCACTGAAACAGAAGGGTGGTTAATTTAAAAGTTATGATTTGCATTTTTACAAAGGCATCTGGAACTGAGTGCTAAAGATGTGAGTGAGCAAGATTCAGATAAGAAACAGATGTTCCTGAGAGCAGGAGCAGCTCTTCAGCAGCCAGCTCTCCCCACAATTTCAAAGATCATTCAAGAGCACAACCAGCTTCCCATTAATAGGGAGCAGTGAGAATCCCTCCCTGGCTGGGTCTTATTCCGTAACTAGAGACTCATAGAATCCTAGAATTCTTTGGGTTGGAAGGCACCTTAAAATCATCCAGTTCCAACCTTCCTGCATGGGCAGGGACACCTCCCACCAGGTTGCTCCAAGCCCCGTCCAACGTGGCCATCAACTGACAGGGATGGGGCAGCCACAGCTTCTCAGGGTAACCCCAGCCAGGGTCTCACCACGCTCACACTCAAGAATTTCTTCCTAATATCTAATTTAAATCTCCCCTCTTTCAGCTTACATCTATTCCTCCTTGTCCTATCACTCCATGACTTTGTAAAAAGTCCATCTTACCTTTCCTGTAGCCCCTTCAATTACTGGAAGGTTGCTTGAAGGCCTCTTTAAGGACTTCTTTGAGAGCTTGCTATCCAGCTCCTGCTCTTGAGGTCCTTCCCAGGGACTGCAAGAGACCCTGGACTTGATGGGTAGTCCAGAGAAAGGACCTTGCAGTGCCCTGACATGAGCCAGGTTCTGCTTTGCTGCATGTGCACCATGTGCCTCTTCAGCTCTGAGAGCCTTCCGTGGGGAGTTACCCTGTGTAAACCCCACTGTGCAAGATCCAGAGTGGATGGATGTTTAAATACAGATTTTCTTTGCTGGCACAGCCTGTCACCTTCCTTTTATCTTAGCGCCAAAGCTGATTCTTTCCCTAGGTAGGAACCCACCCTGTTGCTGAGCCAGGTGGGTGCCAGGGCTCCCATTTCCCTGTGCTCACTCTTGCTGGTGCTGCACAGGCAGAGCTGAAAAGCTCAGCAGGGAGCCTGGCCCCAAGCTCCAGAGGCTCCAGCTGCACACTTCATAAAGCTGCTGCAAGGAGGCAGTTCCTCCCAACAGCTTCACCTTGGGGTCAGCTTTATTTTAAAGCTCCTTCCCTCTCACGCCTCAAAACTCTGGTGGCTTTACTTTCTCACTGTGACAGGAGGCTGTGGGGATCCTCCCCAGGCTTCCCCTGATCTGTGGGCTCCAGGCAGTAAGCTCCATCTTATTTCAGATGTGATAAGTCCCAACTAAGGCAGGAGTGGTGAAAGGCAGGGCAAGATGGGCTGGCTGCCTTCCACAGTGTACATGGATGTCCTCCACAGACAGAATGAAGGGCAAAGATTCAGTGCTTTCCCTATCTGTGAAATTTTCTTTTCACATTTCCTCTAATAACTTAATTCGTCTGCTGTATTTGCAAGGCATCTATCACCTGGCTATCTAAGTGCTGCTACTAAATTGCCCATTGGCAAGGTAAGTACAGAGATAAATTGAGCACTGGTTCCCCAACATTCTACAACACATACGGAGCTGTTAAGGATTTATTTCATCAGGCGTGTCACTGGCAAGTGTTAAAACCTGTAACCAAGTGTGAGGGAAGGTGGAGATGGGTCCCTGCTGTTTGATGGGGTGGGAGGGAGCTGCATCCCCATTCCCATGAGCTGACACCTGGCTTTTCCAGCAACCCCACCCCTCCAGCCCTCTGCTTATGGCTGCATATCTGATAGACCATTGCAAACCTTGGGTTTGGGGGAAGAATAAAAAAGAACTCTGCTAAAAGTCACCTGTTTCTCAAAACAAATAAACAAAAAAGTAAAACAAACAATAAAACTCAAATCTTGGGGTTGTTTTTGTCTAGCAGTTCTTCAAGTTAGAGCACAGCAGCAAGGGTTTGTTTCCATGTCAGTGCATGTGTGATTTACATGGGAACCCATCAGCTTTGCTCCAGCAGTACTACCTAAGAGCTTGCCTGGATGCTTTTTTCCAAATATTAAGATAACAAAAAGGTGGAAAACTGGAAGTCATTCCAGAAGGTAATACCAAATCCAGCTCCTTGGGAGGAAAACTGCACCTCAGAAACAGCCTCTGGAGTTTCTTCACAAGCCCTTGTCCTGCTGGAGTGCAAGTGCCATAGACTCCAGCAGGGACAAGGTTTCAGCTGAAGTGGGGTTTTTTGCCTTAAATAATCTTGGCTGTCAGATGTAAGTTTTTTTTCAAGAAGCCATTTCCAGGTGACTAAGCCCAATCCTGGGTCTGCTTCTAAGCTTTGCTTTGAGAGTCATTGCAGGCAGATTATAATGGTAAAAATCTCTACTGGATAGCAGGATCACCAATAATTTGGTCACAGTTCCTGGGACTCGGTCAGATTTGTAGCCTGTCAAAAAGATGATGAAGAAACTGATGCACACAGGACCTATGCATTCAATGCCCCTTCAAGGCAATGTGCTTTATTCATGTTCAGTAGCCACTTACGTGGGATTTCTGAACACGTTCTGTGGTTTGAATGATGAGAGTTCTGGAATTTTGATAGCCTACTGTTCAAAATGTGTAGGGGTTTTGTGGGGAAAGGGAATACATCATAGTTAAAGCAATAGGCCACTGCCCTGCTCAGTATACCCAGCAGAACAAAGCAGAAGGATGGCTTGATTTTTATATCTTAAATAAATAAACCTTTTTGATCCTTCAGGCAGAGTCTACAGTTCTGCACTGTATTCTTCTGAGATGTTGTTTTACTGTAAATAGCCTCTGCTATATTAAATCATACATCACTATCCAGTGTAGCTAATTTTCTGTTCGTGCTGACACTTGTGGGCAATATCCTCACACCCTGATGTCCCATAAAGCACCCAAGCAGCATCCCTCAGTCATGTCTCATTTGCATACTCCCAGATGTTCTGGGTGAGCATCTCAGTGAAAGAAAAGAATATGAAATACTTACTTTTGAACATGCCAGCAGTGAAAAGATATTGATGTGATGAGGGTGGGACATTAAAATCAAAATTATGTTGGGAATAAAAAGCAAGGCATAAATTAGCACTGTTTACTTCATCTACGTTTTAACAGAGTTAGCATTACTCCAGTGCCATATAGCATGCCAAGGATATTTGGGGAAATCTGCAATAATGTATTTCAAGAAAGCATTTGAGCCAAGATGACATTATTAAAGGCCACAGCAGAATTAATGAACGGCCACCAAAAAACATTTGCCAAGGGCTGACTGTGAAGATGCCACAAGAAAAAGTGGAGAGGAGAGGAGAAAAACAGTTTCTGACCGTATGTCAAGACAAAAGGATAAAGACCAGCAGGAGAGGAGATGTGATTCATGCTTTTCTCCTGGTGACATCTCCAGCTGCTCCATTTCTCTGTGACACTCTTTGCCTTGTTTCCAGGGGACACATGCCACCATCTTGCAGACCTTGCTCTTGACTTAACAAAAAGATGCTCAATGCTTTGGGTCGTCTGCATCCAATTGCAGACTGGAGGGGATTATCTACATTCCTGGTTGTTCATTCAGTCCAGCTGAGCAAGGTTGCAGCACACAAGGCAGAAAAATGCCAGAGGAGTTAATGACACTGTCTGTCTTCCAGCTATGCTTCTTTAACTATGGCCTAAATCAGCTGCCATTGAGGGCATCATCTTTACTAAACTCTCAAAGACTCTGGGACAAAAAAGCTGAAATAAGTCTCTCGTGTCATCAGTCCAGTGCTCTGTCATCTCTGGCAATCACATATATAACCCTGATCTAAAACACATCAAACACTAATCCATAAGCAGCATGATTTCTGTCCCCTTTCCATTATTTGAAGAGTTACTCCACTTACAATACTTTCAGTGTTTGGTCCACCTGTGACATTTTATATCCAAGAACTACTGTGCCACTAGCGTTGCTTAACTAAATAGCTTTTCACTCTCCTGTATTTTTATACCTTTCCCATTTTACTCTGAGAATGCAATTGCATTTACTTTCTGTTTCACTGGATTCTCTCAATCCTCGATCCCTAGGAGGAAACATAACAGAAAAAGTAATTTTTTTTAAAAAAAAATACATACATGTCTCCACAGGGAAGATTGAAAAGACTCCATTTCGTAGTTCTCCTTTCAAGATAACGAAGGTGATACAATATTAGGGAAGGATAAGGACTGGAAGTCTACAGTTCATCCAAGGGCTTAGAAGCCTGCTGTGGTACAGACCACACACACAGTAAAAACCATCCCTACTCAAACCTCAACGTACAATTGGCAAGACATGGGGAAGAAGACAAATAAACAACCTACCTCAAATCAAACAACTTGGGAAGCCTAAGATGGTGTGGAAATATTCATGCTTAGTATCACAGATGGAGGAACAAACCTGATGGAAAAGCACTGGCTTCTACAGACATGCTCTTTGAAGTTAAAAAGGGGCTGCTGAAGTTAATGGACCTGCTGACACATGTAAAGACTACTGCATGAGACAATCAATTTTCTATAGGTCACTGGGACCAGACACAAATTCAGAAAGAATGAGAGCTCAAAGGAGGAGAGCTATTAGCACAAAGCCTGTTACTTTTTTTTCATTAAAATCAGAACTCATGCCAGAGGGCTGAAAAGTGGCCAGTGCTGTATCCATCTTTAAATAAAGATGTGAAAGGAGATGCAGGAATTAAAGACTGGCAAACCTTACTTCAGCTGAAGAAAAGATAAGAGAAAAGCCATGGAAAACAGAGTGACAATGCCCCCAGATGCTTGGGCCAAACCAGCTTGCAGGCTGTCACAGTAAATCATCATGCTTCTCAATCTATTTTAATACATTTCAAAATGTTAACAAAAATAATGGACACCTCTGAACAAGCAGCGGCAATTTATTTGGGTTTTCAAAAGATTTTTTGAGAAAAGCCCTCACAAGGAGCTATTAAAGAATACTTTGTAGGTTACCTTGAGGTGAGAGGCAGAAGTTCTTTCATGGATTGAAAACAAGCTATGACATAAAAATCAAAGGGCTGTAATAAAAAATCCAATTCTCAGCATGGAAAGAGGTTAATAGTGGGAGATGCTCCAGGGACTACTCCTAGGCAATGCATAGCTATAGATACCTATTAGGAGCCTGAGGATAGGAGGAAATAGTGAAAAAAAGGCAACATTTGCTCAAAGAACACCATTTCCTGCATCCTTCGACTTATTCTTCGGTCACTTAGGTCTGGGGAAGATGTCAAGAAATTAATTAACAAACCTTAGAGAAGGCTGTAAGTGGGCCATACAGTCACATACAAAGTCCTGCTGAGGCCATTGCATGCATAACATGCTTTGAGAAGAGCAATCAAAACTGTTCATATGTATATGAATCATATCCACTGGGTGAAAACAGAATATGTAGGCTACTGTGGGGAGCTCCCTATAGGATATGCTGAATGCTCAGTGGTCAGTCAAAGACCTAAGTGAAAAGTAAAGCTATTTGGAGAGATATTACATTTCCTCCCTTGTCTGCATGTTTTGTTTTGTTTTTTCATGGAAAACCTGGCTATTTGGGAGCAGCACCTTATGGAAAGTGTGACATAAACAAAGAGGGGTCAATGGATGGAGGGAAAGGAGGAAGATTTTCTTCTGATGAGGGAGGTTTTCCTGTCATACATGGGAAAAATGTCAGTCCCAGAGTGTCACTGTCCTGCAGAAGTATCTAGGTGGTAGAAGTGTGAAAAAAAGAAAATATAAAGAACTGAACAGTGGTCTTGTTTTTACTTTGGTTTATGCTGAAGGAAGTAGGCTGAAATCCCAGAGAAGTCAGATGAACTGAGTACTTGGAGTTCAACAACCAAGAATAGAAGATATCCAGGTCAATCAGCTGTTCTGTTTGCTCTTTTCAGTGTTAAATGGAGAAAAGGTCACTTGACCAAACTAAGAAGAAACCGGAATAAATAAAAGGAAACCGTTTCTCTATTTAAATATAACTAAACTGTGCCATTTCCAGCTGCTTGTTTGCTTTGAGGCAAGAAGAGCTTCCTGAATTTCAATAACAACGAAAACCTGGGCAGCAAAACAACCTCAAATGAGTGCTTACAATAAAGTAATTTCTCATCAGGTTATTCCTGTACCCACAGCATGGAAATGAGACAATACATTCCTTAAGAGAACACATCTAATTCTGAAGAGTTGCAATAGTGGGGAAATTGGGAAGGAGTTTGCCCAAGTGAATTCCAGGTGACAGCCTGTTCTCTCCAGCATCCAATGCAATATATATTAAAATTCTTAGCCAAAGTTTGGGATTTCTGCACAAGAATTCTATACAGCCATGGGAAAAGTCTTAAGAGCTCTTCTTGGCAGGATGACCCGTGCCTGGCAGCTGCTATCAAAGTCAGGCATTTCTTGTATATTTTTTTTTAATTATTTTTTTTTGTGTGTAGAGGGAGAGGAAAGTCTCATCAGGGAAATGTCAGCATCTACTTGTAGGTTTGCTTATGTTAGCTATTATCTCCCCATGATAAGCAGGTGCACTGGGGATAAAAAAGCCTCCCCTTTGTAAAGTTATCATCTTCACCTTCTCTTGTGAGTTTCGTGCTGTCAAAGTGGACAACAGTCCTTCCTGCAAGCAGCCAGGATGGCTCTTCCCCAGGGCAGCATTTTCCCCCAAGGCTTGGTGGGTGAGCTCTCAGGAGGAGATGCTCTCAAGATGCTTCTACAGGGAAGGCAGAAGCATGGTGTGCCTCAGGGTATGATAGCTAAACTTGAAGTTCTGTTAAATGAAGTCCCAGTGTGTTTTTTAATTCAATATTGGTTATTCTCTCCCTTGATGCTGGCAGAGCAGAGTTTTAATCACTCCTTTCTCTCAAACTTGCTGTCTTTCTTCTCTGTCTTAGCCTCTGCTATAGCCTGTGATCATTCCCTGGGCCCCATCAGGCTCCAGATCACTCTTTGGGCAAGGAAAGTGAGGAAGAGTGTGAAGAGGACACTGCTGTCTGCCTCTTAGAGAGCAGTGGTGGATGCATTTCTGCACATGTGAAGCAGACAATTCTGCTCTCTCAAATTCTTTCACAAAAATCCCCAAGCTTTTTACAAGTATTAAAGGTTGGCTTCCTTACTCATGATAAGCAATGCTTTATGAAATGTGATTGCACTCAAGTCAATGGGATTACTCATGAAAGAAATGCTACTGACTGTAAGTGCAGATATTCCAATACAATTTATTAATTTTGCTTTCCAGTATATTTGTGAGGCTTAACGGATGGAAATATTGACATTAGAAGTTCATGTGATTGGCTCAAGGTCAGAAAGTGAGGGCTGGGAACTTGGACAAAGCCTTGAGACTCTTTTCTCTCATTTTAGTCACAAGATCAAAAGTTTTACAGTATAGGAACCAAAAGTACCAGCAACTCAGGAATTCTTCAGTTTGTAAAAAGGAACTGTCAGTTTGCAGGAAAAACCCCTTGTGTGGCCGTGCAGGCAACCAGCCTGAGGATGTGAATGAAGGGGAGAAAAGATAAATATATTAAAAAACTGGCAAGAGGAAGAGAAGTAACTCAGGTGTTGATTTTTTCCTTTTTTTTTTCAACACCAAAGCTTGAAAAAAGTCAGAAATTATGCTTTGGATGATGGTCAAGGTACTGCATTCTTTCATTTGCTTCCTTCAAAATGGTCTTTTAGACAAATATTATTTTTTAAAGACTCTAAAGGTATAGAATCCACTTTGCTCTTATCAGCAGACACCAAACTATCATGTCTGACCCTTTCAGCCTGAAAAGAAACTCCCTAAAGGAAGAAACCCCTATTTGAGACTGTCTGGGAAATCTTCCTGTTGTGGAGGTCTGCCCAAGTCTGAGACTTCCCTATGATCATGCCCAGAGGCTTCCTCAGCTATCTTTTGGTTCAAGAAGGCATCACTATCACTTTCTCATGCTCACTTGTCCCTCATCTCTCACCTCTTCCTATTCATTTCTTGCTTCGAACAAGATAAAAATTTGATCTCTAAAGCCCTTTTCCTTCCACTCCTCAAAACCTTTGCTTGCACACTCACTGGTACTCCAGCCACCACTTGCATTCTGCAGCATCTCTAACCTAAATGGTTTTGAAACTTGATGGCACCTGCTCAAACCCAGGCAGATGCTTCTGGGACAAGCAGTCAAATAATTAGCAACATTTTTCTAATGACCAATTTGTAGCTGATGAGGTAAAGCAGAGTAGGGATGATGTCCATGAGCCCTCGCTGGGGTTGGGGCTGCAGGATTTGCCCCAGCTGATCCCCCATTCACCTCTAATTCACCAGCCTTCTGGTAAAACCTTCACATGAGACCTGGAAGATCCCCTGCTCCCGTCATGTGCCAGGCTTTATCCTGCCTCTCGTGGCACAAGGACCAGGTTGTCATTTCACTGAGCAGCAGTGAACAGAAGGATCCGAATGGAGCTGAGAAAAATCCTCAATCTGGCATTAATCACCTGCTTGGAGCTGCCGGCAGGCACTGACATTTTCCGAGTGGCACACAACCAGACATCTGCACTTCCATCCAAAGGGAGGTGGCTGCCTTTTTGTCTCCTCCCTGTAGGAAAGGAAAGGTCATGGCAGTCCCAGGGAAGCAGGACTTGGCTTGGAAAACAAAGGTTATCCGTGGAGTCTGCAGGCAGCAAGGGGTCATGGCACGGGGAAGCTGGGCACATCTGTGTGCACGAGGAGGTGGATCAATGTCACCTCTGAAGCTGTAGTGAGAGTCAGATTTAAATAAAGGAATTAGGAGAAGCAACTAGCTTTCCTGTAGGAATGAAGGGGGAAAATCACTGGAAGCTGTATCACTGAGAGCAGAGTTTTCAGGAGATGGTTCAGGATGCTTCAGCTGTACCGTGGCTGTCACAAGCTGGGGAGAAAATTGGCCCAGAGCAGGTGACTCCATCCCTGTGCTTTTTGCAATGGATTCTGAAATGACCTCTCCACTGTACTGTCAAATGCAAAATATGAATCTAATCAAACTATGGATCAGAGCCAGCACAGTAATTTACCTGGTTCTGAGGCTGCACTGCAAAATACATTTCTCTGAAATATAACGCTGATCAAAAATAAAATAAGAATAGGCAGACAGATTTTCTATTGGAAAATGCTGATTTATTGAAAGCAAGATGTTCAGGAGGAAAAATCAATTTCTTGAAAAATTTTCTGAACTTTCAGTAAAAGCTGCAACATGCAGGACAAAACAAGAAGCTGAATTTAACTCCTCGGTATTGTTTAAGCTGAGCTTGAAGAATAATACTGAAAGCACAGTTTTGAAGAGGGTTTTAAAATGTTGATTTTTTTCCATTTCCAGATCCAGGTTACTGCATTTCACATGCACACCGACAAACTTGTGATCACATCAACATTTAGCACTTCTAAAGTATCTTCAGCTGAAGACATGGAAGGTTTCTTGCCCAAGAAGCAAACCATACAAAACAACTTTGGAAATGCTGTTTGCCAGGGCTGGTTGAAAGATCACTGTTTCTCTGGAGGTGCTGGTGCTGTGACAAGAGTGGAGGTGGCGTCGAATGACACAAAGTTTTTCAATCACTGGGCTTTTCCCCAAATCCATATGG